>CM055120.1:145444824-146821764 GCA_029206835.1 Rana muscosa
GTCATGCAGGGGTGGGTGGCTGATGCGTTTCACATCAGATATTGATGGTTACTCATATGAGTAAGCATCAATATCTGATGTGAAAGGCATCAGCCACCCACCCCTGCATGACTACAGTCTGTATTTTTGCTTGTTTTGGACTTATGGATTAATTTTGGATTTTCTTAAGCCAACTTTTTTGAACAATAAATTGTTAATACAGAGTGCGGCAGTCCAGGGCTCTTTCCTTTTCCTATGCATTAGTGCAGAGCCAGCACCTGTTCATATAACAGGGTGGGAGCAGCTATTGGAGCATTCACAGCTTTGAGCGGTACGTCTTTTTCATTTTCTCATCAGCAGTTAGAGCAGTCTTGTGACTTCTATCAGTGTCCAGCCAAGCACTGGTTAAAGCTTGTAGGAGGAGTTTTCTGACTGTCCTATGAGACAGCAAGACCCCTGACCCTCTGCTTGGACAGTGCTGATTTGTCCTGTGCTGATCAAATGCACTCTCCCAAGAAAAAAAACCTCCCTAGTAATACACACCAAACTGAGCATGTGCAGCAATGACTCCATAGACTATGTGTTATCAGGAAATTATCAGGGGACAGTGTTAGGAGGAGATGATCAGAGAAAACAGGATCAAACAGCCTTTTTTACACAATGAGGAGGATTAACCCCTTAGGTTCCATAGTGAGTATACCAAGCATGCTTTACTGCACATACAGACTGATTTTACTGTTGTGCGTTTAGTAATGCTTTAAAGCAAACCTCTGCTTTTCCCATTGCAGGGTAGACTAGAGCGTTTGCCTACCCCCCCCCCCTTCTTTCCAATAGTATATACTTACCTTTTCTTCGCTACCCTCCCCCTTTTTTACCTACCAAGAGCAGAAAACAAAACGTTCCATTCTTCCAAGTATAGAGAAGCATTTGACTCACTCCATGTGACAGTGCTGGGCCAATAACCAAACACCCTGACTGTTACATGGCTTCTTCTGCTTATGGCTGCTGAACAGGACACGTCAGGAGTGAAGAAAAGGTGGGTATGTACCACTAGACAGGATGGGGAGGAGGATTATTGAGAACCTCTTACTTTTTCCTGCATAGCCAAATAAAGGTTCACTTTGAGCACATTTGGGCATTGTTTTTTCTTCTTACCTGAGAATGGACAGCCTTATGTTGCTCTAAGCTGACAGCATGGCCAAATGTCTTTCCACACATTTCGCATGCAAATGGTCTTGTCCCACTGTGTGATCTCCGTACATGAACCTCCAGTCCATGAGGTGTGGAGAACACCTATGAGGAAATAATAAGACATGGGGGTTGATTAAATATAAACCATTGCTAATGCAAAGTAGGTGGTGCTGACTAAAGAAAGACAGTATAAATCAATATTGTGAGTCATCTCCCATTTGAATCTATTTATTTTGTCCAAAAATCAATTAAAGGTAAAACAGTTGTGTTGTATTGTATATAGTTGTGTTGTGTTTTAGGCACATTAATGTGTTCATACCTTACTACACTTTATACATTTGTAGGAGCCGGTATTAAGCAGCAGTCGTGTACACAGCAGATCAGACTCCACCTTGATGCCTTGTGTCTTTTCTCCATATAACGCAGTGGCAGAACAGGACTCTCCATAGTGAGACACTCCTTGTGCATAGTCCCCATACAACCCATGAACACCCCTTTCTGAATTGTATAGAGGTGAGGGATGAGTCGGAGGGTCCCTGTCTCCATAGAGTCCTAGGGATGAATTTCTCTCCAGTCCTGATGGCCTGTAGTTCTGCACCAACTGTCTTAGTTCAGAGCCAACCAAACTGCCCCATGTATAAGACTTGAAAGATGGAGGAAAAGGTGGAGAATCTTCCAGAGATGGGCAGGCTGACTTTTCTGAGGCTAAGGAGAGAACAGAAGCAGATTTAGATTAGGAAATAGACATCTAACATGTATGTACAGTGATAAAACTTCCAATAAAAGTTCATCAAGCGGTTATATTAGAAAAGATAAATAAAATTAAGGCTATTCTAACTAAGCGTGGTGATAGGTCATAATGGGACAAAGGTTGGCATGGTTACGGTATCAATATACTGCATATACATCAAAAGGCCACTGGGGTTGGTTTATTAAAGGAATAATAGGCTGAGCATGTTCACTTTGTAAAATAAATGTTCACTCAACTTACAGTATTGAATGAGATGAAGATGTTCACTTCAATCACCCAATCATGTGCAAGCAAAAATCCTGTTATCACATTGTCTTTGCACATGATTATGCATTCAAAGGGAATACAGTTTCTCCTTATTTGCTAAGCTAAGTGAACATTCACTTTGCTAAGTGAACAGCCTCTGCTGCTTTAGTAAATCAACCATTATTTCTTTTAAGCACCCAGCATTAGGGCTAATTTCTACCAGATCTATTGTTTTACATTTTACTGGATTTTGCAGTGCAAGCAGAAAATTCATAGTTTTTTTTTTTTTTTTTTTAAGTCACTTTCACCACTGCATTGCATTGCAGTGCTTTTTTGCCAATAAAGGGTTTGAAAGTGACAATAATTGAAAATGGGAACATTTTTACTCCAACTCTACAAAACGAATATTTAGCAAAGGAAATCTGTGGTTCATTCCAAACACCCAATTCGTGATATTAAAAGTGCAAACATTTGCTATCTAATCCAGTTTAAACCAGACCCAAATCAGTTATGCATAATGTATAAAGCAATAAAGACAGAGAGGAAACAAAGCTCAATGTCATTTGGAAATTAAGAAAACCCATCAGGATTTGAGGGATCCAAATGACTCATGAAGTCATTATATAAACTTTCAGTTCTGAATAATATGGCAATAATATGGCAAATGACAATTCAAGGTGACTTGGTTAATAATAAAATAATTTTACTATAGATATGATGCATATTAAGTTTAGAGAAATTATCATTTCAACTTTACAGTAATTATGATCCAGTCCTGCTACAAATAATGGATGTATTATTTTTTTTTCTGAGTATAAACATCAATGTTTTATTTTTTAGAAAAATTCTATACATAGATTACATATTTAAAATGTCCCTGAGCTATATAAGGCTGAGATCACACAGCCACAACCAATAATGCATTGAAATGCTAGTGAACATTTTCTATAATGCTAATTAAAGCCTGCCCTAGCATTTTCTAAATTTTACTAAAAGGAGGAGAAAATGTTCAATCAGGTTAGGTGTTCAAAATTTCTGTTTTTCTTTTTCTATTTTTCTAATTTTCCTGCACATGATTGGTTAGTCAAAGTGAATATAGCTTTACTTTTTTATTTTTTTTCAGTGGATATTCAGTTTGCTAATGGAATAATCCAATATGTTATTTTGTAACACATTCCTCAAAAAATGAAAAACAATCAACAAAAGAGACAGCACTACACCTCCTATTGGATGTTGCCCTAAGTATGCAGAAAGCAATATTCAATTTAAAATGATTTAATACATTTTAAATTGAAGTAAAATTAATTTAAACGATTTCAAATGAATAAAAACTAAAAATATAAAATTGAATTTCTATGACATAAGAAAAGGATTTTTTTACTAAATCAGCCCTTTTGTTGGGAGGAACGGAGATATCTAAAGTAGGAGGAAATACCTTTTCTACAGAAATATGAAATCCTTTGATTTCTTCTGTTGAAACAAATGATAAATCTGAAATAGTACATCTTTTTTTTTTTTTTTTTTTTTTAAATAAAGCATTTTTGTTTTCCTCTTTGAAATTTTCCAGTTCTGTTCTTTATTGTGACAGGATGGTTAAAAGATATAAGCACTGGGGGAAAAAATTGCCTATACATAAGCAATCATTGATAATACATTAAAAAGGCAAACTATACAAATAATAATAGTGTTTTTGAATAAAACAATGTATTCTTTTCCCCAAGTAAATATTTTATTTATTTATTTATTTTTGTATTTCCTTGCACATTATATCTATAAGTGATGAATTCCATGTTTCCATTTTCATTCAATAGCTGGGTCGCAGCACATTTTTTTGTTGATCAGATATTTTCTAGCAACTGTACTGTTTTGTTATTTTTAAATGCCCATTATTGAGAAGTAACCACGTTTGTTCACCATGACATTACCAAGTTATAATAACAAGCCCCATTATTAAGGAGAAAACCGCTGCCAACATATATATTTTTATATTTATTTTAGGTTGATTTCTTGGAGCTTGATGCCTGTATAACAGGATACTGTCAGCATTTTACTCCAGTATTTTTTCCCTTCCTTAACTAAAAAAAACGACAAAAAAAAATGGTATTCAGAATTACTTTTGTCATGTATAACAATGTAATATGAGCAGTCTTTACACGATGAGAAACTACCTGCATTGTAAAAAACAGACTATGTTCTGCACCAAATTCACTATCAGAGAGCTACTTTGTAACATGTCCACATGTAATCAAAGCACTTACAACTTTATTTAGAGGAAATACTCACTCTTTATTACATCACAGTTCAATCAACCATATTTTCTGCACCCAAATGTCTAAAGCACTACCCTGTTTTTGTAATAATTTTTTTGTCTTTGTTTTTTTGTTTTAAGTTATTTATAGTATTTGTGGAAAACATACATATCAAATGAAAAGAATCTTCACATCTTAGAAGATTACCCAGTTTTGGCATGTTAGCCAAATATTACCCAATTTTGTAAGAAAGTGGAACTAAAATTATGTAAAAAGAAAAGGGAAATGATACATTCAAGTACTAACTTACCAATAATGTACAACTTATGTTATACTAAAATACAATATATTAGTATCATTAATTTATCTATTATCAATAATGTATCTATACGCACACACTTCAGTTTACTATGTAATTAACTGAATTAACTAATCTGACGTTTCTACATTTTATATCTTTATTTTCAGCCCTATAATTCACAGTTGTGTTCAATAATTTACAACATATTTATTGATAGTATATATATATATATATATATATAGAGAGAGAGAGAGAGAGAGAGAGAGAGAGAGAATAGTTATCAAGAAATAATAAGCCACCAGTGACATGCTGGGACTTGTAGTCCTGCAGCCAGGGGAAAGTGATGTTGGGGGCTATTCTGTCCCTTTAATCACATTATCCATGATTTTAATGCCATTTAATGGGACATCTAAAAATATAGCTAATTACACCAATGAGCATACTTGTCACTGATATGATAACTTAGCAAAGCAATGAGTCTCCTATAGGCAAACAGACAGACGTCCTGTGTCAGTATTATGTAAGAACAGATGATACAACATTACTGCTTGTCTTCTCTGATTACCAGCTCCAAAGGTTACATAGGTTACCCTACCGATCCTTATACCAGCTACCAGTATCATAAGATTCTGTATAGGATATTCATATCTGTTTCTATAACATAGGACATCCATATCTAGTATTCTTCCATTCCATAGGACATCCATATGTATTATGCTGTATTATGCTTTTATAACATAGGACATCCATATCTAGTATTCTTCTATACCATAGGATAACCATATGTCTTATGCTTCTATAACATAGGACATCCATATCTAGTATTCTTCTATCTATACCATAGGACATCCATATGTCTTATGCTTCTATAACATAGGACATCCATATCTAGTATTCTTCCATTCCATAGGACATCCATATGTCTTATGCTTCTATAACATAGGACATCCATATCTAGTATTCTTCCATTCCATAGGACATCCATATGTCTTATGCTTCTATAACATAGGACATCCATATCTAGTATTCTTCTATCTATACCATAGGACATCCATATGTCTTATGCTTCTATAACATAGGACATCCATATCTAGTATTCTTCCATTCCATAGGACATCCATCTTATGCTTCTATAACATAGGACATCCATATCTAGTATTCTTCCATTCCATAGGACATTCATATGTATTATGCTTCTATCACGTAGGACATCCATATCTAGTATTCTTCTATACCATAGGAAAACCATATGTCTTATGCTTCTATAACATAGGACATCCATATCTAGTATTCGTCCATTCCATAGGACATCCATCTTATGCTTCTATAACAGGACATTCATATCTAGTATTCTTCTATTACATAGGACATCCATATGTGTTATGCTTCTATACCATAGGATATCCATATGTGTTATGCTGTATTATGCTTCTATAACATAGGACATCCATATCTAGTATTCTTCTATTCCATAGGACATCCATATGTGTTATGCTTCTATACCATAGGATATCCATATGTGTTATGCTGTATTATGCTTCTATACCATAGGACATCCATATCTAGTATTCTTCTATTCCATAGGACATCCATATGTATTATGCTTCTATACCATAGGACATCCATATGTATTATGCTTCTATAACATAGGACATCCATATCTAGTATTCTTCTATTCCATAGGACATCCATATGTATTATGCTTCTATACCATAGGACATCCATATGTATTATGCTTCTATACCATAGGACATCCATATGTATTATGCTTCTATACCATAGGACATCCATATGTATTATGCTTCTATACCATAGGACATCCATATGTATTATGCTTCTATACCATAGGACATCCATATGTATTATGCTTCTATACTGTAACATAGACATTCAAAGTAGATCAAAGATGACCACTGAAAGGTTGTACATCCTTCACCAATCACCTGAACAGATCAGTATTATGTATTATGACTATAAAATACCCTCCAGGGCTCAGTATGTGGGGATTGTGCTATACCTGCCATTCTACATGGGTGTTCTGCAATACACCATATAGAATATAAATACCAGATGGAGGTTTGGGATAACTTTAGACACCCCACAACCCAGAAATCCTGTTACTCCTAGCTCTATATTTGGGTAAATAAACAGAAAAAAGGGAACTAAATACAAACATTAAAGGAGCCCAATAAATGCAAATATCCTCACCCCCCAGGCAACTGCCTTGTTTGCATAGATAGTAAACACATCACTGGCTATGGGTTCTATTTCGGAGATAAGAGCTACAAATCTGACTTTTACAGCGACCTAAATACTCTTTATTTGCATTTCACCTAAAGATAAAAAAAACTTTCTCATACAGACACAGTGCAAGATGAATGCAATGGGGTTGCTTAGAGGCTTTTCACTATAAATGTGTGTTAGTAATTCGGGTGAGTTTGTACACTCTGATGACCCAGACATCAAAGAAGGTAATACAAAAAAAAGAAAGGATTTTGTCTAAGCACATATGTAGGTGAACATATCTTCGCCTTATGTACTAAGCTCAGTGATCAGTCTTCTCCCTTACATTCACCCACTGAACAAATGTCACACATTTTTTAATGGATCAATGATATGTTTATGATTTGTGTTGACATCTTTATGTGATTAGGAGGTGTATTAACCCTTCAATTGTCCATAAAGTCAGATGCATGTTGACCTAGACCTCAGCCTGTGTGTTTGTCTTGTTGGGATCTGTACATGCCAGCAGGGAGGCTGGGTGTGATAAGCGGGATGTAAAGGCAGCTCTTTTTTTTATCAGTCTTATTTATTCTGTGTCTGGGACACCTGTCTGCTGTGTGTGGCTGGGGCAGGATGTCATTACCTGGAGAGGCGGATGGGGAAGGGGGTCTCCAAAAGTCGTCCACTTCTGACGCAGTTGTGTCGCACACACTGCTCTCGCAGCTAGGGGGCGACACATCGGACGACGCGTCCCCAACTTCACCTAGGTGGGATGACACGGGGGAAATGTTCCCCTCACTCTCAGAAACCACCTTACTCTCTGAAAGGCAAAAAAATACAATTAGTGGAAGATTTTTTACACACACACATATATGTATATATATATATTATAGAAGCATAATACATATGGATGTCCTATGTTATAGAAACATAAATATGGATGTCATGTATATATATATATATATATATATATATATATATATATATATATATATATTAGTAGTAGTATTATTATTATCATAATAATAATAATGTTATATATATATATATATATATATATATATATATATATATATATATATATATATACAGTATATGACATCCATATTTATTATGTTTCTATAACATTGGACAATAAGTTTTGTGCTTCTATAATATATATATATATGTATATATATATACTCTCTCTCTCTCTCTCTATATATATATATATATATATATATATATACTCTCTCTCTCTATATATATATATATATATATTCTCTCTCTCTCTCTACATATATATATATATATATATATATATATATATATATATTCTACTATCTTTCTCTCTCTCTCTCTCTCTCTATATATATATATAGAAAGAGAGAGTAGAGTATATATATATATATATATATATATATATTATAGAAGCATAATACTTATTGCCCAATGTTATAGACACATAATAAATATGGATGTCATATACTGTGTATATATATATATATAACATTATTATTACATTATATATATATTATTATTATTATATTATTATTACATTATATATATATACATACTCTACTCTCTTTCTTTATATATATATATATAGAGAGAGAGAGAGAGAGAGAGAGTATATATATATATATAGAGAGAGAGAGGGAGGGAGAGAGAGAGTAAAGTATATATGTGTATATATATATATATAGAGAGAGAGAGAGAGAGAGAGAGAGAGAAAGTAGAGTATATATATATATATATATATATATATATATATATATATGACATATGTGGTAATAAGGACCACATCATCACAACTGTCCCAATTGTTCTGTAATTCAATTAAAACAATGCGTTTTTTTTAATTTAATTTAATGTTTCTAAACTAATAATGTTTATGACAGAGTATTTAAAATTATTAGAAAGATAAATAAAGTCAACCAATGAACTCTCATTTTTCCTAATTCTCCCTGCGCTGAAGGCTCAAATCTTACTGGCTGAGATTGCAATAAGGAACACATAGGTAGAGATTTATTAAACCTGGTGCACTATGAATCTGTTGCAGCTGTGCACCGTAGCCAATCAGCTTCTAACTTCAGCTTGTTCAATAAAGCTTTAACAATAAAACCTGGAAGCTGATTGGTTTTCAATGCAGAGCTGCACCAGATTTTGCACTCTCCAGTTTTAGGAAATCTCTCCCATCGGCACAACTACCCAAATTACAGTGTAAATCCATTTAAAACAATCACTTCCTTTATATAATTCCTCAAATACTCTTCTGAATAAAAACATAATACTTATTGTCAGAATATATTTGGAAAGCATTAGTTAAATAAAGACAACCAAAGCAGAGTTCTTCCTGCTTCTACACTGCTGGAAGCTACAATCTCATTGGCTGAGACTGCAATAAGCAGCACATAATAGTCACACATCTATTAAATTATTCTGTGCACTATTTAAAATAATAAAAAAATATTTTTTTATATATAATATTTCTCAAATACTCTAATAAAATAATTACATGTATTTTTATATGCCGAATAATTGAAAATGAGTGTATTGGTTATATAAGAGCAATACAATAACGTATAGCAACCAATGAACACCATTGCTTCTGAGTTGTCATTGCTCTTTGCTAATGAAAGCTAAATTCTGATTGGCTGAGATTCGTTTTGACAACGTTTCTCTTTCACAAGTCTGTGAAGCTCTCTTTTCCTCCATGAACAATCCCTGATCATCATAAGGATGGCAAATAATCCCGACACAGGCTGATTTATTAAAGGATTTCTAACCCGATAAATTCGCACTTTAATTATCCAATCATGTGCAGAATAAAAGTAGTAAGCGGGAATTTTCTTTTCATATGATTGGATGAATAAACTTATTAGGTGAGGATTCAACTCTTTTAGTAAAATCAGCCTGATAAAATCTATGAAATAAATACATATAATAATAAACGAAATCAGAAACGAAATATCAGATCAAAAACAAAATTAGCGAAATATGCTCTTAAACATGCATTATTATTATTGTTATTAATAATAATAATATACTTTATTATATAAAGTCCTAAGGGTGAAATAAATCTGGGAATGGCATCACCTCTACTAAGGTGCAACCAGATCGCCAGTCACGTGACCGAACCCATTCTATGGATCGCACGATCACATCGGTCATGTAGTGTTCGGTTGGTTTACATCGGAATAAAATATAGGACTGGTGATCGGTGAGTTTATTTGTTTACACAAAAAGGAACATAGTATCAGAGAGCAATAGAATGTGATACAATGTAACGGTTTTCCTTCTATTAGATGTATTAGATGTATATACTTATACGGTTAGTTAGCAAATATTGATGTTATCAAATAGTAAATTGGTCGATCCAAATGTGATGCTGAAAAAGGAGCAATCCAGGTGTGAGTTATGTGTACAGAAAACAATGGGGGGATTTTCAGTATGAGAAGAATGGTGAAGGGTTCAGAATGACAGCTGTCACATGGTGGCCACACATACTTCCAGAAATGATCGATTTATTTTCCGATCATCTCTCCTGATAAGAATAATCGATCTATAGTCGACAACACATTCCATGGACATGCCACACTAGAGAATTGGATTTCCATTGATAATTGGAAGATACAATCATTTATACAATCTGATAATCTATTTAATTGAAATAAAATAGAATTCCTTAACACGATGTATAATTTTCTAGCTGATCACCTCGGATTGATCTGATCAGTTTCTATTGGATAGTTTTGTTGGAATGAGATGGAAGCATGTATGGGCACACATCATATATTATGGGCACACATCATGTATTATGGGCACACATCATGTATGATGTGTGACACATGGAGGGATGCATAGAGGAGAAGGATCGTACCTGCACACAGATGAGCCAGCACTGTCTCCTGCTGTAGTCTGTAGTCATCTCCATCCGTAGATCTGGGCTGGTGGTAGCTGTGAGCCTTCTTGCTCTTGACCAGGAATGATCTGGGCATTGTCGGGGCTCTCCGTCCTCAGGTCTCCTCTGCCTATAAGATCCACAAGCTGTCCGTGCTGTCCTCAGATCCGTCCTGTTATCTGCTCACTGGGGTCACATCCATTGGTAGGGATCAGGCACGAGCCGGGGATGGAGAAGTAAGGGGTGGGCGGGGATTGCCTGGGGTGGGCGGGACTGGGGAGGAGCCTTGGACTTCAATAGAAGCTGCATTCACCAGGTGGCATTCAGACAGGTGGCTGCACTCCGACAATAGAGATCTACGGCCGTCTCAGCAATTCACCTCCACCTGGAAATAAAAGGAGCACAATGAGTGACATCACCCAACCCCCTCATATCTCTCACTCAGTGACTCTATAGATGTCCCTTATATCTGTCATCTGGAGAAGGAGGTGACACCACAGTTATCCCCAATGTCTGTCATCAGGAGAAGGAGGTGACACCATAGTTATCCCCAATATCTGTCATCTGGAGAAGGAGGTGACACCACAGTTATCCCCAATATCTGTCATCAGAAGAAGGGAGTGACACCATAGTTATCCCCAATATCTGTCATCAGGAGAAGGGGGTGACACCATAGTTATCCCCAATGTCTGTCATCAGGAGAAGGGTGTGACACCATAGTTATCCCCAATAACTGTCATCAGGAGAAGGAGGTGACACCATAGTTATCCCCAAAGTCTGTCATTAGGAGAAGGGGGTGACACCATAGTTATCCCCAATATCTGTCATCAGGAGAAGGAGGTGACACCATAGTTATCCCCAATATCTGTCATCAGAAGGAGGGGGTGACACATAGTTATCCCCAATATCTGTCATCAGGAGGAGGGGGTGACACCATAGTTATCCCCAATATCTGTCATCAGAAGGAGGGAGTGACACCATAGTTATCCCCAATATCTGTCATCAGGAGAAGGAGGTGACACCATAGTTATCCCCAATGTCTGTCATTAGGAGAAGGGGGTGACACCATAGTTATCCCCAATATCTGTCATCAGGAGAAGGAGGTGACACCATAGTTATCCCCAATATCTGTCATCAGAAGGATGGGGTGACACATAGTTATCCCCAATATCTGTCATCAGAAGGAGGGGGTGACACATAATTATCCCCAATATCTGTCATCTGGAGAAGGGGGTGACACCATAGTTATCCCCAATGTCTGTCATCAGAAGGAGGGGTGACACCATAGTTATCCCCAATATCTGTCATCAGGAGAAGGGGGTGACACCATAGTTATCCCCAATGTCTGTCATCAGGAGAAGGGGGTGACACCATAGTTATCCCCAATATCTGTCATCAGAAGGAGGGGGTGACACATAGTTATCCCCAATATCTGTCTTCAGGAGAAGGGGGTGACACCACAGTTATTTCCTATAGCTGTCATCAGGAGGAGGGGGTGACACCATAGGTATCCCCAATATCTGTCATCAGAAGGAGGGGATGACACCATAGTTATCCCCAATATCTGTCATCAGAAGGAGGGGGTGACACATAGTTATCCCCAATATCTGTCATCAGGAGAAGGGGTGACACCACAGTTATTTCCTATAACTGTCATCAGAAGGAGGGGGTGACACCATAGGTATCCCCAATATCTGTCATCAGAAGGAGGGATTGACACCATAGTTATCCCCAATATCTGTCATCAGAAGAAGGGGGTGACACATAGTTATCCCCAATATCTGTCATCAGGAGAAGGGGGTGACACCATAGTTATCCCCAATATCTGTCATCAGGAGAAGGGGGTGACACCACAGTTATTTCCTATAACTGTTATCAGGAGAAGGGGGTGACACCATAGTTATCCCCAATATCTGTCATCAGAAGGAGGGGGTGACACATAGTTATCCACAATATCTGTCATCAGAAGGAGGGGGTGACACATAGTTATCCCCAATATCTGTCATCAGAAGGAGGGGGTGACACATAGTTATCCCCAATATCTGTCATCAGAAGGAGGGGGTGACACATAGTTATCCCCAATATCTGTCATCAGAAGGAGGGGGTGACACCATAGTTATCCCCAATATCTGTCATCAGGAGAAGGGGGTGACACCACAGTTATCCCCAATATCTGTCATCGGGAGAAGGGGGTGACACCATAGTTATCCCCAATATCTGTCATCGGGAGAAGGGGGTGACACCACAAATATCCCCTATATCTGTCACCAGAAGGAGGGGGTGGCACCATAGTTATCCCCAATATCTGTCATCGGGAGAAGGGGTTGACACCATAGTTATCCCCAATATCTGTCATCGGGAGAAGGGGGTGACACCACAAATATCCCCTATATCTGTCACCAGAAGGAGGGGGTGGCACCATAGTTATCCCCAATATCTGTCATCAGGAGAAGGGGGTGACGCCACAGTTATTCCCTATATCTGTCACCAGAAGGAGGGGTTGGCACCATAGTTATCCCCAATATCTGTCAACAGGAGAAGGGGGTGACACCATAGTTATCATCTATGTCTGAACTCGGGAGAAGGGGGTGACACCATAGTTATCCCAAATATCTGTCATCAGGAGAAGGGGGTGACACCATAGTTATCCTCTATATCTGTCATCAGGGGGAGGGGGTGACACCATAGTTATCCCAAATATCTGTCATCAGCGGGAGGGGGTGACACTATAGTTATCCCAATATCTGTCATGAGAAGGGGGTGACACCATAGTTATCTCCCATATCCCCTATATCTGCCCTTAGAAGGGGGGGCAGTGACACCATAGTTCTCCCCAATATCTGTCATCAGGAGGAGGGGTGATATAGTTATCCCCCATATCTGACATCAGAAGGGGGGCTGTGACACTATAGTTATCCCCAAATCTGTCATCATGAGGAGGGGGTGATACCATAGTTACCCCATCTTAGCTGTCATCGGGAAGGACGAGGGTGACACCATAGTTATCCATCCATTCTTAGCTGTCATCAGGAGGGGGGGGGGGACACACACCATAGTTAATCCTTATATCTGACATCAGGGGGAGGGCGGGTGACACCATAGTTAGAGACCTCTTGAGCAACAGACAGAACACCAAGAGCGACAGAAGACAGACACAGATAAGAGCTTGTGTAAGGAGACTTCACATTACAAGTGGAGCAATACCACATACTTCCTACAACCACTCCGACTACAATACACTGTATATACCAACATTATCCACTACACTACACTGTATATACCAACATTATCCACTACAATACACAGTATATACCAACATTATCCACTACACTACACTGTATATACCAACATTATCCACTACACTACACTGTATATACCAACATTATCCACTACAATACACTGTATATACCAACATTATCCACTACAATACACTGTATATACCAACATTATCCACTACACTACACTGTATATACCAACATTATCCACTACACTACACTGTATATACCAACATTATCCACTACAATACACTGTATATACCAACATTATCCACTACACTACACTGTATATACCAACATTATCCACTACAATACACTGTATATACCAACATTATCCAATACAATACACTGTATATACCAACATTATCCACTACACTACACTGTATATACCAACATTATCCACTACACTACACTGTATATACCAACATTATCCACTACACTACACTGTATATACCAACATTATCCACTACACTACACTGTATATACCAACATTATCCACTACACTACACTGTATATACCAACATTATCCACTACAATACACTGTATATACCAACATTATCCACTACACTACACTGTATATACCAACACTATCCACTACACTACACTGTATATACCAACATTATCCACTACACTACACTGTATATACCAACATTATCCACTACAATACACTGTATATACCAACATTATCCACTACACTACACTGTATATACCAACACTATCCACTACACTACACTGTATATACCAACATTATCCACTACACTACACTGTATATACCAACATTATCCACTACAATACACTGTATATACCAACATTATCCACTACACTACACTGTATATACCAACATTATCCACTACACTACACTGTATATACCAACATTATCCACTACACTACACTGTATATACCAACACTATCCACTACACTACACTGTATATACCAACATTATCCACTACAATACACTGTATATACCAACATTATCCACTACACTACACTGTATATACCAACATTATCCACTACAATACACTGTATATACCAACATTATCCACTACACTACACTGTATATACCAACATTATCCACTACACTACACTGTATATACCAACATTATCCACTACACTACACTGTATATACCAACATTATCCACTACAATACACTGTATATACCAACATTATCCACTACACTACACTGTATATACCAACATTATCCACTACAATACACTGTATATACCAACATTATCCACTACAATACACTGTATATACCAACATTATCCACTACAATACACTGTATATACCAACATTATCCACTACACTACACTGTATATACCAACATTATCCACTACACTACACTGTATATACCAACATTATCCACTACAATACACTGTATATACCAACATTATCCACTACAATACACTGTATATACCAACATTATCCACTACAATACACTGTATATACCAACATTATCCACTACAATACACTGTATATACCAACATTATCCACTACAATACACTGTATATACCAACATTATCCACTACAATACACTGTATATACCAACATTATCCACTACACTACACTGTATATACCAACATTATCCACTACAATACACTGTATATACCAACATTATCCACTACAATACACTGTATATACCAACATTATCCACTACACTACACTGTATATACCAACATTATCCACTACAATACACTGTATATACCAACATTATCCACTACACTACACTGTATATACCAACATTATCCACTACACTACACTGTATATACCAACATTATCCACTACACTACACTGTATATACCAACATTATCCACTACACTACACTGTATATACCAACATTATCCACTACAATACACTGTATATACCAACATTATCCACTACACTACACTGTATATACCAACATTATCCACTACACTACACTGTATATACCAACATTATCCACTACAATACACTATATATACCAACATTATCCACTACACTACACTGTATATACCAACATTATCCACTACACTACACTGTATATACCAACATTATCCACTACAATACACTGTATATACCAACATTATCCACTACACTACACTGTATATACCAACACTATCCACTACACTACACTGTATATACCAACATTATCCACTACACTACACTGTATATACCAACATTATCCACTACACTACACTGTATATACCAACATTATCCACTACACTACACTGTATATACCAACACTATCCACTACACTACACTGTATATACCAACATTATACACTACACTACACTGTATATACCAACATTATCCACTACAATACACTGTATATACCAACATTATCCACTACAATACACTGTATATACCAACATTATCCACTACACTACACTGTATATACCAACATTATCCACTACACTACACTGTATATACCAACATTATCCACTACAATACACTGTATATACCAACATTATCCACTACACTACACTGTATATACCAACATTATCCACTACAATACACTGTATATACCAACATTATCCACTACAATACACTGTATATACCAACATTATCCACTACACTACACTGTATATACCAACATTATCCACTACACTACACTGTATATACCAACATTATCCACTACACTACACTGTATATACCAACATTATCCACTACAATACACTGTATATACCAACACTATCCACTACACTACACTGTATATACCAACATTATCCACTACAATACACTGTATATACCAACATTATCCACTACACTACACTGTATATACCAACATTATCCACTACACTACACTGTATATACCAACATTATCCACTACAATACACTGTATATACCAACATTATCCACTACACTACACTGTATATACCAACATTATCCACTACACTACACTGTATATACCAACATTATCCACTACACTACACTGTATATACCAACATTATCCACTACACTACACTGTATATACCAACATTATCCACTACACTACACTGTATATACCAACAATATCCACTACAATACACTGTATATACCAACATTATCCACTACACTACACTGTATATACCAACATTATCCACTACAATACACTGTATATACCAACATTATCCACTACAATACACTGTATATACCAACATTATCCACTACACTACACTGTATATACCAACACTATCCACTACACTACACTGTATATACCAACATTATCCACTACACTACACTGTATATACCAACAATATCCACTACAATACACTGTATATACCAACATTATCCACTACACTACACTGTATATACCAACATTATCCACTACACTACACTGTATATACCAACATTATCCACTACACTACACTGTATATACCAACATTATCCACTACACTACACTGTATATACCAACAATATCCACTACAATACACTGTATATACCAACATTATCCACTACACTACACTGTATATACCAACATTATCCACTACAATACACTGTATATACCAACATTATCCACTACAATACACTGTATATACCAACATTATCCACTACAATACACTGTATATACCAACATTATCCACTACACTACACTGTATATACCAACACTATCCACTACACTACACTGTATATACCAACATTATCCACTACAATACACTGTATATACCAACATTATCCACTACACTACACTGTATATACCAACATTATCCACTACACTACACTGTATATACCAACATTATCCACTACACTACATTGTATATACCAACATTATCCACTACACTACACTGTATATACCAACATTATCCACTACAATACACTGTATATACCAACATTATCCACTACACTACACTGTATATACCAACATTATCCACTACACTACACTGTATATACCAACATTATCCACTACACTACACTGTATATACCAACATTATCCACTACACTACACTGTATATACCAACATTATCCACTACAATACACTGTATATACCAACATTATCCACTACAATACACTGTATATACCAACATTATCCACTACACTACACTGTATATACCAACATTATCCACTACAATACACTGTATATACCAACATTATCCACTACAATACACTGTATATACCAACATTATCCGCTACACTACACTGTATATACCAACATTATCCACTACACTACACTGTATATACCAACATTATCCACTACAATACACTGTATATACCAACATTATCCACTACAATACACTGTATATACCAACATTATCCACTACAATACACTGTATATACCAACATTATCCACTACACTACACTGTATATACCAACATTATCCACTACACTACACTGTATATACCAACATTATCCACTACACTACACTGTATATACCAACATTATCCACTACACTACACTGTATATACCAACATTATCCACTACAATACACTGTATATACCAACATTATCCACTACACTACACTGTATATACCAACATTATCCACTACAATACACTGTATATACCAACATTATCCACTACACTACACTGTATATACCAACACCCCCTATCCTATGACTGGTGATCCTGTGTAGTGGATAATATTCTATATATTATAAGTTATGCTCTCCTATCCTATGACTTGTGATCCTGCGTAGGGAAGAATAGAAGAATATTTTTTTATAATAGAAGCTATGTCCCCCTATCCTATGACTTGTGGTTGTGGCCCTGTGTAGTGAAGAATATTCTATATAATACAAGATATGTCCCCCTATCCTATGGCTGGTGATCCTGTGTATGGATAATATTGTATATCATAGAAGTTATGTCCCCCTATCCTATGGCTGGTGGTCCTGTGTAGTGAAGAATATTCTATATAATGGAAGATATGTCCCCCTATCCTATGACTGGTGGTCCTGTGTAATGAAGAATATTCTATATAATAGAAGATATGTCCCCCTATCCTATGGCTGGTGGTCCTGTGTAATGAAGAATATTCTATATAATAGAAGATATGTCCCCCTATCCTATGGCTGGTGGTCCTGTGTAATGAAGAATATTCTATATAATAGAAGATATGTCCCCCTATCCTATGACTGGTGGTCCTGTGTAGTGAAGAATATTCTATATAATGGAAGATATGTCCCCCTATCCTATGACTGGTGGTCCTGTGTAATGAAGAATATTCTATATAATAGAAGATATGTCCCCCTATCCTATGGCTGGTGGTCCTGTGTAATGAAGAATATTCTATATAATAGAAGATATGTCCCCCTATCCTATGACTGGTGGTCCTGTGTAGTGAAGAATATTCTATATAATGGAAGATATGTCCCCCTATCCTATGACTGGTGGTCCTGTGTAGTGAAGAATATTCTATATAATAGAAGATATGTCCCCCTATCCTATGACTGGTGGTCCTGTGTAGTGAAGAATATTCTATATAATGGAAGATATGTCCCCCTATCCTATGACTGGTGGTCCTGTGTAATGAAGAATATTCTATATAATAGAAGATATGTCCCCCTATCCTATGGCTGGTGGTCCTGTGTAATGAAGAATATTCTATATAATAGAAGATATGTCCCCCTATCCTATGACTGGTGGTCCTGTGTAGTGAAGAATATTCTATATAATAGAAGATATGTCCCCCTATCCTATGACTGGTGGTCCTGTGTAATGAAGAATATTCTATATAATAGAAGATATGTCCCCCTATCCTATGACTGGTGGTCCTGTGTAATGAAGAATATTCTATATAATAGAAGATATGTCCCCCTATCCTATGACTGGTGGTCCTGTGTAATGAAGAATATTCTATATAATAGAAGATATGTCCCCCTATCCTATGACTGGTGGTCCTGTGTAGTGAAGAATATTCTATATAATAGAAGATATGTCCCCCTATCCTATGACTGGTGGTCCTGTGTAGTGAAGAATATTCTATATAATAGAAGATATGTCCCCCTATCCTATGACTGGTGGTCCTGTGTAATGAAGAATATTCTATATAATAGAAGATATGTCCCCCTATCCTATGACTGGTGGTCCTGTGTAATGAAGAATATTCTATATAATAGAAGATATGTCCCCCTATCCTATGACTGGTGGTCCTGTGTAATGAAGAATATTCTATATAATAGAAGATATGTCCCCCTATCCTATGACTGGTGGTCCTGTGTAGTGAAGAATATTCTATATAATAGAAGATATGTCCCCCTATCCTATGACTGGTGGTCCTGTGTAGTGAAGAATATTCTATATAATAGAAGATATGTCCCCCTATCCTATGACTGGTGGTCCTGTGTAGTGAAGAATATTCTATATAATAGAAGATATGTCCCCCTATCCTATGACTGGTGGTCCTGTGTAATGAAGAATATTCTATATAATGGAAGATATGTCCCCCTATCCTATGACTGGTGGTCCTGTGTAGTGAAGAATATTCTATATAATGGAAGATATGTCCCCCTATCCTATGACTGGTGGTCCTGTGTAATGAAGAATATTCTATATAATAGAAGATATGTCCCCCTATCCTATGGCTGGTGGTCCTGTGTAATGAAGAATATTCTATATAATAGAAGATATGTCCCCCTATCCTATGACTGGTGGTCCTGTGTAATGAAGAATATTCTATATAATAGAAGATATGTCCCCCTATCCTATGACTGGTGGTCCTGTGTAGTGAAGAATATTCTATATAATAGAAGATATGTCCCCCTATCCTATGACTGGTGGTCCTGTGTAGTGAAGAATATTCTATATAATAGAAGATATGTCCCCCTATCCTATGACTGGTGGTCCTGTGTAATGAAGAATATTCTATATAATAGAAGATATGTCCCCCTATCCTATGACTGGTGGTCCTGTGTAATGAAGAATATTCTATATAATAGAAGATATGTCCCCCTATCCTATGACTGGTGGTCCTGTGTAATGAAGAATATTCTATATAATAGAAGATATGTCCCCCTATCCTATGACTGGTGGTCCTGTGTAGTGGATAATATTCTATATATTAGAAGATATGTCCCCCTATCCTATGACTGGTGGTCCTGTGTAGTGAAGAATATTCTATATAATACAAGATATGTCCCCCTATCCTATGGCTGGTGATCCTGTGTATGGATAATATTGTATATCATAGAAGTTATGTCCCCCTATCCTATGGCTGGTGGTCCTGTGTAGTGAAGAATATTCTATATAATGGAAGATATGTCCCCCTATCCTATGACTGGTGGTCCTGTGTAATGAAGAATATTCTATATAATAGAAGATATGTCCCCCTATCCTATGGCTGGTGGTCCTGTGTAATGAAGAATATTCTATATAATAGAAGATATGTCCCCCTATCCTATGACTGGTGGTCCTGTGTAGTGAAGAATATTCTATATAATGGAAGATATGTCCCCCTATCCTATGACTGGTGGTCCTGTGTAATGAAGAATATTCTATATAATAGAAGATATGTCCCCCTATCCTATGGCTGGTGGTCCTGTGTAATGAAGAATATTCTATATAATAGAAGATATGTCCCCCTATCCTATGACTGGTGGTCCTGTGTAGTGAAGAATATTCTATATAATGGAAGATATGTCCCCCTATCCTATGACTGGTGGTCCTGTGTAGTGAAGAATATTCTATATAATAGAAGATATGTCCCCCTATCCTATGACTGGTGGTCCTGTGTAGTGAAGAATATTCTATATAATGGAAGATATGTCCCCCTATCCTATGACTGGTGGTCCTGTGTAATGAAGAATATTCTATATAATAGAAGATATGTCCCCCTATCCTATGGCTGGTGGTCCTGTGTAATGAAGAATATTCTATATAATAGAAGATATGTCCCCCTATCCTATGACTGGTGGTCCTGTGTAGTGAAGAATATTCTATATAATAGAAGATATGTCCCCCTATCCTATGACTGGTGGTCCTGTGTAATGAAGAATATTCTATATAATAGAAGATATGTCCCCCTATCCTATGACTGGTGGTCCTGTGTAATGAAGAATATTCTATATAATAGAAGATATGTCCCCCTATCCTATGACTGGTGGTCCTGTGTAATGAAGAATATTCTATATAATAGAAGATATGTCCCCCTATCCTATGACTGGTGGTCCTGTGTAGTGAAGAATATTCTATATAATAGAAGATATGTCCCCCTATCCTATGACTGGTGGTCCTGTGTAGTGAAGAATATTCTATATAATAGAAGATATGTCCCCCTATCCTATGACTGGTGGTCCTGTGTAATGAAGAATATTCTATATAATAGAAGATATGTCCCCCTATCCTATGACTGGTGGTCCTGTGTAATGAAGAATATTCTATATAATAGAAGATATGTCCCCCTATCCTATGACTGGTGGTCCTGTGTAATGAAGAATATTCTATATAATAGAAGATATGTCCCCCTATCCTATGACTGGTGGTCCTGTGTAGTGAAGAATATTCTATATAATAGAAGATATGTCCCCCTATCCTATGACTGGTGGTCCTGTGTAGTGAAGAATATTCTATATAATAGAAGATATGTCCCCCTATCCTATGACTGGTGGTCCTGTGTAGTGAAGAATATTCTATATAATAGAAGATATGTCCCCCTATCCTATGACTGGTGGTCCTGTGTAATGAAGAATATTCTATATAATGGAAGATATGTCCCCCTATCCTATGACTGGTGGTCCTGTGTAGTGAAGAATATTCTATATAATGGAAGATATGTCCCCCTATCCTATGACTGGTGGTCCTGTGTAATGAAGAATATTCTATATAATAGAAGATATGTCCCCCTATCCTATGGCTGGTGGTCCTGTGTAATGAAGAATATTCTATATAATAGAAGATATGTCCCCCTATCCTATGACTGGTGGTCCTGTGTAATGAAGAATATTCTATATAATAGAAGATATGTCCCCCTATCCTATGACTGGTGGTCCTGTGTAGTGAAGAATATTCTATATAATAGAAGATATGTCCCCCTATCCTATGACTGGTGGTCCTGTGTAGTGAAGAATATTCTATATAATAGAAGATATGTCCCCCTATCCTATGACTGGTGGTCCTGTGTAATGAAGAATATTCTATATAATAGAAGATATGTCCCCCTATCCTATGACTGGTGGTCCTGTGTAATGAAGAATATTCTATATAATAGAAGATATGTCCCCCTATCCTATGACTGGTGGTCCTGTGTAATGAAGAATATTCTATATAATAGAAGATATGTCCCCCTATCCTATGACTGGTGGTCCTGTGTAGTGGATAATATTCTATATATTAGAAGATATGTCCCCCTATCCTATGACTGGTGGTCCTGTGTAGTGAAGAATATTCTATATAATAGAAGATATGTCCCCCTATCCTATGGCTGGTGATCCTGTGTATGGATAATATTGTATATCATAGAAGTTATGTCCCCCTATCCTATGGCTGGTGGTCCTGTGTAGTGAAGAATATTCTATATAATAGAAGTTATGTCCCCCTATTTTATGACTGGTGGTCCTGTGTAGTGAAGAATATTCTATATAATAGAAGATATGTCCCCCTATCCTATGGCTGGTGATCCTGTGTATGGATAATATTGTATATCATAGAAGTTATGTCCCCCTATCCTATGGCTGGTGGTCCTGTGTAGTGAAGAATATTCTATATAATAGAAGATATGTCCCCCTATCCTATGACTGGTGGTCCTGTGTAGTGAAGAATATTCTATATAATAGAAGATATGTCCCCCTATCCTATGACTGGTGGTCCTGTGTAATGAAGAATATTCTATATAATAGAAGATATGTCCCCCTATCCTATGACTGGTGGTCCTGTGTAATGAAGAATATTCTATATAATAGAAGATATGTCCCCCTATCCTATGACTGGTGGTCCTGTGTAGTGAAGAATATTCTATATAATAGAAGATATGTCCCCCTATCCTATGACTGGTGGTCCTGTGTAGTGAAGAATATTCTATATAATAGAAGATATGTCCCCCTATCCTATGACTGGTGGTCCTGTGTAATGAAGAATATTCTATATAATACAAGATATGTCCCCCTATCCTATGGCTGGTGATCCTGTGTATGGATAATATTGTATATCATAGAAGTTATGTCCCCCTATCCTATGGCTGGTGGTCCTGTGTAGTGAAGAATATTCTATATAATAGAAGATATGTCCCCCTATCCTATGACTGGTGGTCCTGTGTAGTGAAGAATATTCTATATAATGGAAGATATGTCCCCCTATCCTATGACTGGTGGTCCTGTGTAATGAAGAATATTCTATATAATAGAAGATATGTCCCCCTATCCTATGGCTGGTGGTCCTGTGTAATGAAGAATATTCTATATAATAGAAGATATGTCCCCCTATCCTATGACTGGTGGTCCTGTGTAGTGAAGAATATTCTATATAATGGAAGATATGTCCCCCTATCCTATGACTGGTGGTCCTGTGTAATGAAGAATATTCTATATAATAGAAGATATGTCCCCCTATCCTATGGCTGGTGGTCCTGTGTAATGAAGAATATTCTATATAATAGAAGATATGTCCCCCTATCCTATGACTGGTGGTCCTGTGTAGTGAAGAATATTCTATATAATGGAAGATATGTCCCCCTATCCTATGACTGGTGGTCCTGTGTAGTGAAGAATATTCTATATAATAGAAGATATGTCCCCCTATCCTATGACTGGTGGTCCTGTGTAGTGAAGAATATTCTATATAATGGAAGATATGTCCCCCTATCCTATGACTGGTGGTCCTGTGTAATGAAGAATATTCTATATAATAGAAGATATGTCCCCCTATCCTATGGCTGGTGGTCCTGTGTAATGAAGAATATTCTATATAATAGAAGATATGTCCCCCTATCCTATGACTGGTGGTCCTGTGTAATGAAGAATATTCTATATAATAGAAGATATGTCCCCCTATCCTATGACTGGTGGTCCTGTGTAATGAAGAATATTCTATATAATAGAAGATATGTCCCCCTATCCTATGACTGGTGGTCCTGTGTAATGAAGAATATTCTATATAATAGAAGATATGTCCCCCTATCCTATGACTGGTGGTCCTGTGTAGTGAAGAATATTCTATATAATAGAAGATATGTCCCCCTATCCTATGACTGGTGGTCCTGTGTAGTGAAGAATATTCTATATAATAGAAGATATGTCCCCCTATCCTATGACTGGTGGTCCTGTGTAGTGAAGAATATTCTATATAATAGAAGATATGTCCCCCTATCCTATGACTGGTGGTCCTGTGTAATGAAGAATATTCTATATAATGGAAGATATGTCCCCCTATCCTATGACTGGTGGTCCTGTGTAGTGAAGAATATTCTATATAATGGAAGATATGTCCCCCTATCCTATGACTGGTGGTCCTGTGTAATGAAGAATATTCTATATAATAGAAGATATGTCCCCCTATCCTATGGCTGGTGGTCCTGTGTAATGAAGAATATTCTATATAATAGAAGATATGTCCCCCTATCCTATGACTGGTGGTCCTGTGTAGTGAAGAATATTCTATATAATGGAAGATATGTCCCCCTATCCTATGGCTGGTGGTCCTGTGTAGTGAAGAATATTCTATATAATAGAAGATATGTCCCCCTATCCTATGGCTGGTGGTCCTGTGTAGTGAAGAATATTCTATATAATAGAAGATATGTCCCCCTATCCTATGGCTGGTGGTCCTGTGTAGTGAAGAATATTCTATATAATAGAAGATATGTCCCCCTATCCTATGACTGGTGGTCCTGTGTAATGAAGAATATTCTATATAATAGAAGATATGTCCCCCTATCCTATGACTGGTGGTCCTGTGTAATGAAGAATATTCTATATAATAGAAGATATGTCCCCCTATCCTATGACTGGTGGTCCTGTGTAATGAAGAATATTCTATATAATAGAAGATATGTCCCCCTATCCTATGACTGGTGGTCCTGTGTAATGAAGAATATTCTATATAATAGAAGATATGTCCCCCTATCCTATGACTGGTGGTCCTGTGTAGTGAAGAATATTCTATATAATAGAAGATATGTCCCCCTATCCTATGACTGGTGGTCCTGTGTAATGAAGAATATTCTATATAATAGAAGATATGTCCCCCTATCCTATGACTGGTGGTCCTGTGTAATGAAGAATATTCTATATAATAGAAGATATGTCCCCCTATCCTATGACTGGTGGTCCTGTGTAATGAAGAATATTCTATATAATAGAAGATATGTCCCCCTATCCTATGACTGGTGGTCCTGTGTAGTGAAGAATATTCTATATAATAGAAGATATGTCCCCCTATCCTATGACTGGTGGTCCTGTGTAGTGAAGAATATTCTATATAATAGAAGATATGTCCCCCTATCCTATGACTGGTGGTCCTGTGTAATGAAGAATATTCTATATAATAGAAGATATTTCCCCCTATCCTATGACTGGTGGTCCTGTGTAATGAAGAATATTCTATATAATAGAAGATATGTCCCCCTATCCTATGACTGGTGGTCCTGTGTAATGAAGAATATTCTATATAATAGAAGATATGTCCCCCTATCCTATGACTGGTGGTCCTGTGTAGTGAAGAATATTCTATATAATAGAAGATATGTCCCCCTATCCTATGACTGGTGGTCCTGTGTAGTGAAGAATATTCTATATAATAGAAGATATGTCCCCCTATCCTATGACTGGTGGTCCTGTGTAATGAAGAATATTCTATATAATAGAAGATATGTCCCCCTATCCTATGACTGGTGGTCCTGTGTAGTGAAGAATATTCTATATAATGGAAGATATGTCCCCCTATCCTATGACTGGTGGTCCTGTGTAATGAAGAATATTCTATATAATAGAAGATATGTCCCCCTATCCTATGACTGGTGGTCCTGTGTAATGAAGAATATTCTATATAATAGAAGATATGTCCCCCTATCCTATGGCTGGTGGTCCTGTGTAGTGAAGAATATTCTATATAATGGAAGATATGTCCCCCTATCCTATGGCTGGTGGTCCTGTGTAATGAAGAATATTCTATATAATAGAAGATATGTCCCCCTATCCTATGACTGGTGGTCCTGTGTAGTGAAGAATATTCTATATAATGGAAGATATGTCCCCCTATCCTATGGCTGGTGGTCCTGTGTAGTGAAGAATATTCTATATAATAGAAGATATGTCCCCCTATCCTATGGCTGGTGGTCCTGTGTAGTGAAGAATATTCTATATAATAGAAGATATGTCCCCCTATCCTATGGCTGGTGGTCCTGTGTAGTGAAGAATATTCTATATAATAGAAGATATGTCCCCCTATCCTATGACTGGTGGTCCTGTGTAATGAAGAATATTCTATATAATAGAAGATATGTCCCCCTATCCTATGACTGGTGGTCCTGTGTAATGAAGAATATTCTATATAATAGAAGATATGTCCCCCTATCCTATGACTGGTGGTCCTGTGTAATGAAGAATATTCTATATAATAGAAGATATGTCCCCCTATCCTATGACTGGTGGTCCTGTGTAGTGGATAATATTCTATATATTAGAAGATATGTCCCCCTATCCTATGACTGGTGGTCCTGTGTAGTGAAGAATATTCTATATAATAGAAGATATGTCCCCCTATCCTATGGCTGGTGATCCTGTGTATGGATAATATTGTATATCATAGAAGTTATGTCCCCCTATCCTATGGCTGGTGGTCCTGTGTAGTGAAGAATATTCTATATAATAGAAGTTATGTCCCCCTATTTTATGACTGGTGGTCCTGTGTAGTGGATAATATTCTATATAACAGAAGTTATGTCCCCCTATCCTATGACTGGTGGTCCTGTGTAGTGGATAATATTCTATATATTAGAAGATATGTCCCCCTATCCTATGACTGGTGGTCCTGTGTAGTGAAGAATATTCTATATAATAGAAGATATGTCCCCCTATCCTATGACTGGTGGTCCTGTGTAGTGAAGAATATTCTATATAATGGAAGATATGTCCCCCTATCCTATGACTGGTGGTCCTGTGTAATGAAGAATATTCTATATAATAGAAGATATGTCCCCCTATCCTATGGCTGGTGGTCCTGTGTAATGAAGAATATTCTATATAATAGAAGATATGTCCCCCTATCCTATGACTGGTGGTCCTGTGTAATGAAGAATATTCTATATAATAGAAGATATGTCCCCCTATCCTATGACTGGTGGTCCTGTGTAATGAAGAATATTCTATATAATAGAAGATATGTCCCCCTATCCTATGACTGGTGGTCCTGTGTAGTGAAGAATATTCTATATAATAGAAGATATGTCCCCCTATCCTATGACTGGTGGTCCTGTGTAATGAAGAATATTCTATATAATAGAAGATATGTCCCCCTATCCTATGACTGGTGGTCCTGTGTAATGAAGAATATTCTATATAATAGAAGATATGTCCCCCTATCCTATGACTGGTGGTCCTGTGTAATGAAGAATATTCTATATAATAGAAGATATGTCCCCCTATCCTATGACTGGTGGTCCTGTGTAATGAAGAATATTCTATATAATAGAAGATATGTCCCCCTATCCTATGACTGGTGGTCCTGTGTAATGAAGAATATTCTATATAATAGAAGATATGTCCCCCTATCCTATGACTGGTGGTCCTGTGTAGTGAAGAATATTCTATATAATAGAAGATATGTCCCCCTATCCTATGACTGGTGGTCCTGTGTAGTGAAGAATATTCTATATAATAGAAGATATGTCCCCCTATCCTATGACTGGTGGTCCTGTGTAATGAAGAATATTCTATATAATAGAAGATATGTCCCCCTATCCTATGACTGGTGGTCCTGTGTAATGAAGAATATTCTATATAATAGAAGATATGTCCCCCTATCCTATGACTGGTGGTCCTGTGTAATGAAGAATATTCTATATAATAGAAGATATGTCCCCCTATCCTATGACTGGTGGTCCTGTGTAGTGAAGAATATTCTATATAATAGAAGATATGTCCCCCTATCCTATGACTGGTGGTCCTGTGTAGTGAAGAATATTCTATATAATAGAAGATATGTCCCCCTATCCTATGACTGGTGGTCCTGTGTAGTGAAGAATATTCTATATAATAGAAGATATGTCCCCCTATCCTATGACTGGTGGTCCTGTGTAATGAAGAATATTCTATATAATAGAAGATATGTCCCCCTATCCTATGACTGGTGGTCCTGTGTAGTGAAGAATATTCTATATAATGGAAGATATGTCCCCCTATCCTATGACTGGTGGTCCTGTGTAATGAAGAATATTCTATATAATAGAAGATATGTCCCCCTATCCTATGACTGGTGGTCCTGTGTAATGAAGAATATTCTATATAATAGAAGATATGTCCCCCTATCCTATGGCTGGTGGTCCTGTGTAGTGAAGAATATTCTATATAATGGAAGATATGTCCCCCTATCCTATGGCTGGTGGTCCTGTGTAATGAAGAATATTCTATATAATAGAAGATATGTCCCCCTATCCTATGACTGGTGGTCCTGTGTAGTGAAGAATATTCTATATAATGGAAGATATGTCCCCCTATCCTATGGCTGGTGGTCCTGTGTAGTGAAGAATATTCTATATAATAGAAGATATGTCCCCCTATCCTATGGCTGGTGGTCCTGTGTAGTGAAGAATATTCTATATAATAGAAGATATGTCCCCCTATCCTATGGCTGGTGGTCCTGTGTAGTGAAGAATATTCTATATAATAGAAGATATGTCCCCCTATCCTATGACTGGTGGTCCTGTGTAATGAAGAATATTCTATATAATAGAAGATATGTCCCCCTATCCTATGACTGGTGGTCCTGTGTAATGAAGAATATTCTATATAATAGAAGATATGTCCCCCTATCCTATGACTGGTGGTCCTGTGTAATGAAGAATATTCTATATAATAGAAGATATGTCCCCCTATCCTATGACTGGTGGTCCTGTGTAATGAAGAATATTCTATATAATAGAAGATATGTCCCCCTATCCTATGACTGGTGGTCCTGTGTAATGAAGAATATTCTATATAATAGAAGATATGTCCCCCTATCCTATGACTGGTGGTCCTGTGTAGTGAAGAATATTCTATATAATAGAAGATATGTCCCCCTATCCTATGACTGGTGGTCCTGTGTAATGAAGAATATTCTATATAATAGAAGATATGTCCCCCTATCCTATGACTGGTGGTCCTGTGTAATGAAGAATATTCTATATAATAGAAGATATGTCCCCCTATCCTATGACTGGTGGTCCTGTGTAATGAAGAATATTCTATATAATAGAAGATATGTCCCCCTATCCTATGACTGGTGGTCCTGTGTAGTGAAGAATATTCTATATAATAGAAGATATGTCCCCCTATCCTATGACTGGTGGTCCTGTGTAGTGAAGAATATTCTATATAATAGAAGATATGTCCCCCTATCCTATGACTGGTGGTCCTGTGTAATGAAGAATATTCTATATAATAGAAGATATGTCCCCCTATCCTATGACTGGTGGTCCTGTGTAATGAAGAATATTCTATATAATAGAAGATATGTCCCCCTATCCTATGACTGGTGGTCCTGTGTAATGAAGAATATTCTATATAATAGAAGATATGTCCCCCTATCCTATGACTGGTGGTCCTGTGTAGTGAAGAATATTCTATATAATAGAAGATATGTCCCCCTATCCTATGACTGGTGGTCCTGTGTAGTGAAGAATATTCTATATAATAGAAGATATGTCCCCCTATCCTATGACTGGTGGTCCTGTGTAATGAAGAATATTCTATATAATACAAGATATGTCCCCCTATCCTATGGCTGGTGATCCTGTGTATGGATAATATTGTATATCATAGAAGTTATGTCCCCCTATCCTATGGCTGGTGGTCCTGTGTAGTGAAGAATATTCTATATAATAGAAGATATGTCCCCCTATCCTATGACTGGTGGTCCTGTGTAGTGAAGAATATTCTATATAATGGAAGATATGTCCCCCTATCCTATGACTGGTGGTCCTGTGTAATGAAGAATATTCTATATAATAGAAGATATGTCCCCCTATCCTATGGCTGGTGGTCCTGTGTAATGAAGAATATTCTATATAATAGAAGATATGTCCCCCTATCCTATGACTGGTGGTCCTGTGTAGTGAAGAATATTCTATATAATGGAAGATATGTCCCCCTATCCTATGACTGGTGGTCCTGTGTAATGAAGAATATTCTATATAATAGAAGATATGTCCCCCTATCCTATGGCTGGTGGTCCTGTGTAATGAAGAATATTCTATATAATAGAAGATATGTCCCCCTATCCTATGACTGGTGGTCCTGTGTAGTGAAGAATATTCTATATAATGGAAGATATGTCCCCCTATCCTATGACTGGTGGTCCTGTGTAGTGAAGAATATTCTATATAATAGAAGATATGTCCCCCTATCCTATGACTGGTGGTCCTGTGTAGTGAAGAATATTCTATATAATGGAAGATATGTCCCCCTATCCTATGACTGGTGGTCCTGTGTAATGAAGAATATTCTATATAATAGAAGATATGTCCCCCTATCCTATGGCTGGTGGTCCTGTGTAATGAAGAATATTCTATATAATAGAAGATATGTCCCCCTATCCTATGACTGGTGGTCCTGTGTAGTGAAGAATATTCTATATAATAGAAGATATGTCCCCCTATCCTATGACTGGTGGTCCTGTGTAATGAAGAATATTCTATATAATAGAAGATATGTCCCCCTATCCTATGACTGGTGGTCCTGTGTAATGAAGAATATTCTATATAATAGAAGATATGTCCCCCTATCCTATGACTGGTGGTCCTGTGTAATGAAGAATATTCTATATAATAGAAGATATGTCCCCCTATCCTATGACTGGTGGTCCTGTGTAGTGAAGAATATTCTATATAATAGAAGATATGTCCCCCTATCCTATGACTGGTGGTCCTGTGTAGTGAAGAATATTCTATATAATAGAAGATATGTCCCCCTATCCTATGACTGGTGGTCCTGTGTAATGAAGAATATTCTATATAATAGAAGATATGTCCCCCTATCCTATGACTGGTGGTCCTGTGTAATGAAGAATATTCTATATAATAGAAGATATGTCCCCCTATCCTATGACTGGTGGTCCTGTGTAATGAAGAATATTCTATATAATAGAAGATATGTCCCCCTATCCTATGACTGGTGGTCCTGTGTAGTGAAGAATATTCTATATAATAGAAGATATGTCCCCCTATCCTATGACTGGTGGTCCTGTGTAGTGAAGAATATTCTATATAATAGAAGATATGTCCCCCTATCCTATGACTGGTGGTCCTGTGTAGTGAAGAATATTCTATATAATAGAAGATATGTCCCCCTATCCTATGACTGGTGGTCCTGTGTAATGAAGAATATTCTATATAATGGAAGATATGTCCCCCTATCCTATGACTGGTGGTCCTGTGTAGTGAAGAATATTCTATATAATGGAAGATATGTCCCCCTATCCTATGACTGGTGGTCCTGTGTAATGAAGAATATTCTATATAATAGAAGATATGTCCCCCTATCCTATGGCTGGTGGTCCTGTGTAATGAAGAATATTCTATATAATAGAAGATATGTCCCCCTATCCTATGACTGGTGGTCCTGTGTAGTGAAGAATATTCTATATAATGGAAGATATGTCCCCCTATCCTATGGCTGGTGGTCCTGTGTAGTGAAGAATATTCTATATAATAGAAGATATGTCCCCCTATCCTATGGCTGGTGGTCCTGTGTAGTGAAGAATATTCTATATAATAGAAGATATGTCCCCCTATCCTATGGCTGGTGGTCCTGTGTAGTGAAGAATATTCTATATAATAGAAGATATGTCCCCCTATCCTATGACTGGTGGTCCTGTGTAATGAAGAATATTCTATATAATAGAAGATATGTCCCCCTATCCTATGACTGGTGGTCCTGTGTAGTGAAGAATATTCTATATAATGGAAGATATGTCCCCCTATCCTATGACTGGTGGTCCTGTGTAATGAAGAATATTCTATATAATAGAAGATATGTCCCCCTATCCTATGACTGGTGGTCCTGTGTAGTGAAGAATATTCTATATAATAGAAGATATGTCCCCCTATCCTATGACTGGTGGTCCTGTGTAATGAAGAATATTCTATATAATAGAAGATATGTCCCCCTATCCTATGACTGGTGGTCCTGTGTAATGAAGAATATTCTATATAATAGAAGATATGTCCCCCTATCCTATGACTGGTGGTCCTGTGTAATGAAGAATATTCTATATAATAGAAGATATGTCCCCCTATCCTATGACTGGTGGTCCTGTGTAGTGAAGAATATTCTATATAATAGAAGATATGTCCCCCTATCCTATGACTGGTGGTCCTGTGTAGTGAAGAATATTCTATATAATAGAAGATATGTCCCCCTATCCTATGACTGGTGGTCCTGTGTAATGAAGAATATTCTATATAATAGAAGATATGTCCCCCTATCCTATGACTGGTGGTCCTGTGTAATGAAGAATATTCTATATAATAGAAGATATGTCCCCCTATCCTATGACTGGTGGTCCTGTGTAATGAAGAATATTCTATATAATAGAAGATATGTCCCCCTATCCTATGACTGGTGGTCCTGTGTAGTGAAGAATATTCTATATAATAGAAGATATGTCCCCCTATCCTATGACTGGTGGTCCTGTGTAGTGAAGAATATTCTATATAATAGAAGATATGTCCCCCTATCCTATGACTGGTGGTCCTGTGTAATGAAGAATATTCTATATAATAGAAGATATGTCCCCCTATCCTATGACTGGTGGTCCTGTGTAGTGAAGAATATTCTATATAATGGAAGATATGTCCCCCTATCCTATGACTGGTGGTCCTGTGTAATGAAGAATATTCTATATAATAGAAGATATGTCCCCCTATCCTATGACTGGTGGTCCTGTGTAATGAAGAATATTCTATATAATAGAAGATATGTCCCCCTATCCTATGGCTGGTGGTCCTGTGTAGTGAAGAATATTCTATATAATGGAAGATATGTCCCCCTATCCTATGGCTGGTGGTCCTGTGTAATGAAGAATATTCTATATAATAGAAGATATGTCCCCCTATCCTATGACTGGTGGTCCTGTGTAGTGAAGAATATTCTATATAATGGAAGATATGTCCCCCTATCCTATGGCTGGTGGTCCTGTGTAGTGAAGAATATTCTATATAATAGAAGATATGTCCCCCTATCCTATGGCTGGTGGTCCTGTGTAGTGAAGAATATTCTATATAATAGAAGATATGTCCCCCTATCCTATGGCTGGTGGTCCTGTGTAGTGAAGAATATTCTATATAATAGAAGATATGTCCCCCTATCCTATGACTGGTGGTCCTGTGTAATGAAGAATATTCTATATAATAGAAGATATGTCCCCCTATCCTATGACTGGTGGTCCTGTGTAATGAAGAATATTCTATATAATAGAAGATATGTCCCCCTATCCTATGACTGGTGGTCCTGTGTAATGAAGAATATTCTATATAATAGAAGATATGTCCCCCTATCCTATGACTGGTGGTCCTGTGTAGTGGATAATATTCTATATATTAGAAGATATGTCCCCCTATCCTATGACTGGTGGTCCTGTGTAGTGAAGAATATTCTATATAATAGAAGATATGTCCCCCTATCCTATGGCTGGTGATCCTGTGTATGGATAATATTGTATATCATAGAAGTTATGTCCCCCTATCCTATGGCTGGTGGTCCTGTGTAGTGAAGAATATTCTATATAATAGAAGTTATGTCCCCCTATTTTATGACTGGTGGTCCTGTGTAGTGGATAATATTCTATATAACAGAAGTTATGTCCCCCTATCCTATGACTGGTGGTCCTGTGTAGTGGATAATATTCTATATATTAGAAGATATGTCCCCCTATCCTATGACTGGTGGTCCTGTGTAGTGAAGAATATTCTATATAATAGAAGATATGTCCCCCTATCCTATGACTGGTGGTCCTGTGTAGTGAAGAATATTCTATATAATGGAAGATATGTCCCCCTATCCTATGACTGGTGGTCCTGTGTAATGAAGAATATTCTATATAATAGAAGATATGTCCCCCTATCCTATGGCTGGTGGTCCTGTGTAATGAAGAATATTCTATATAATAGAAGATATGTCCCCCTATCCTATGACTGGTGGTCCTGTGTAATGAAGAATATTCTATATAATAGAAGATATGTCCCCCTATCCTATGACTGGTGGTCCTGTGTAATGAAGAATATTCTATATAATAGAAGATATGTCCCCCTATCCTATGACTGGTGGTCCTGTGTAGTGAAGAATATTCTATATAATAGAAGATATGTCCCCCTATCCTATGACTGGTGGTCCTGTGTAATGAAGAATATTCTATATAATAGAAGATATGTCCCCCTATCCTATGACTGGTGGTCCTGTGTAATGAAGAATATTCTATATAATAGAAGATATGTCCCCCTATCCTATGACTGGTGGTCCTGTGTAATGAAGAATATTCTATATAATAGAAGATATGTCCCCCTATCCTATGACTGGTGGTCCTGTGTAATGAAGAATATTCTATATAATAGAAGATATGTCCCCCTATCCTATGACTGGTGGTCCTGTGTAATGAAGAATATTCTATATAATAGAAGATATGTCCCCCTATCCTATGACTGGTGGTCCTGTGTAGTGAAGAATATTCTATATAATAGAAGATATGTCCCCCTATCCTATGACTGGTGGTCCTGTGTAGTGAAGAATATTCTATATAATAGAAGATATGTCCCCCTATCCTATGACTGGTGGTCCTGTGTAGTGAAGAATATTCTATATAATAGAAGATATGTCCCCCTATCCTATGACTGGTGGTCCTGTGTAATGAAGAATATTCTATATAATAGAAGATATGTCCCCCTATCCTATGACTGGTGGTCCTGTGTAATGAAGAATATTCTATATAATAGAAGATATGTCCCCCTATCCTATGACTGGTGGTCCTGTGTAATGAAGAATATTCTATATAATAGAAGATATGTCCCCCTATCCTATGACTGGTGGTCCTGTGTAGTGAAGAATATTCTATATAATAGAAGATATGTCCCCCTATCCTATGACTGGTGGTCCTGTGTAGTGAAGAATATTCTATATAATAGAAGATATGTCCCCCTATCCTATGACTGGTGGTCCTGTGTAGTGAAGAATATTCTATATAATAGAAGATATGTCCCCCTATCCTATGACTGGTGGTCCTGTGTAATGAAGAATATTCTATATAATAGAAGATATGTCCCCCTATCCTATGACTGGTGGTCCTGTGTAGTGAAGAATATTCTATATAATGGAAGATATGTCCCCCTATCCTATGACTGGTGGTCCTGTGTAATGAAGAATATTCTATATAATAGAAGATATGTCCCCCTATCCTATGACTGGTGGTCCTGTGTAATGAAGAATATTCTATATAATAGAAGATATGTCCCCCTATCCTATGGCTGGTGGTCCTGTGTAGTGAAGAATATTCTATATAATGGAAGATATGTCCCCCTATCCTATGGCTGGTGGTCCTGTGTAATGAAGAATATTCTATATAATAGAAGATATGTCCCCCTATCCTATGACTGGTGGTCCTGTGTAGTGAAGAATATTCTATATAATGGAAGATATGTCCCCCTATCCTATGGCTGGTGGTCCTGTGTAGTGAAGAATATTCTATATAATAGAAGATATGTCCCCCTATCCTATGGCTGGTGGTCCTGTGTAGTGAAGAATATTCTATATAATAGAAGATATGTCCCCCTATCCTATGGCTGGTGGTCCTGTGTAGTGAAGAATATTCTATATAATAGAAGATATGTCCCCCTATCCTATGACTGGTGGTCCTGTGTAATGAAGAATATTCTATATAATAGAAGATATGTCCCCCTATCCTATGACTGGTGGTCCTGTGTAATGAAGAATATTCTATATAATAGAAGATATGTCCCCCTATCCTATGACTGGTGGTCCTGTGTAATGAAGAATATTCTATATAATAGAAGATATGTCCCCCTATCCTATGACTGGTGGTCCTGTGTAATGAAGAATATTCTATATAATAGAAGATATGTCCCCCTATCCTATGACTGGTGGTCCTGTGTAATGAAGAATATTCTATATAATAGAAGATATGTCCCCCTATCCTATGACTGGTGGTCCTGTGTAGTGAAGAATATTCTATATAATAGAAGATATGTCCCCCTATCCTATGACTGGTGGTCCTGTGTAATGAAGAATATTCTATATAATAGAAGATATGTCCCCCTATCCTATGACTGGTGGTCCTGTGTAATGAAGAATATTCTATATAATAGAAGATATGTCCCCCTATCCTATGACTGGTGGTCCTGTGTAATGAAGAATATTCTATATAATAGAAGATATGTCCCCCTATCCTATGACTGGTGGTCCTGTGTAGTGAAGAATATTCTATATAATAGAAGATATGTCCCCCTATCCTATGACTGGTGGTCCTGTGTAGTGAAGAATATTCTATATAATAGAAGATATGTCCCCCTATCCTATGACTGGTGGTCCTGTGTAATGAAGAATATTCTATATAATAGAAGATATGTCCCCCTATCCTATGACTGGTGGTCCTGTGTAATGAAGAATATTCTATATAATAGAAGATATGTCCCCCTATCCTATGACTGGTGGTCCTGTGTAATGAAGAATATTCTATATAATAGAAGATATGTCCCCCTATCCTATGACTGGTGGTCCTGTGTAGTGAAGAATATTCTATATAATAGAAGATATGTCCCCCTATCCTATGACTGGTGGTCCTGTGTAGTGAAGAATATTCTATATAATAGAAGATATGTCCCCCTATCCTATGACTGGTGGTCCTGTGTAATGAAGAATATTCTATATAATAGAAGATATGTCCCCCTATCCTATGACTGGTGGTCCTGTGTAGTGAAGAATATTCTATATAATGGAAGATATGTCCCCCTATCCTATGACTGGTGGTCCTGTGTAATGAAGAATATTCTATATAATAGAAGATATGTCCCCCTATCCTATGACTGGTGGTCCTGTGTAATGAAGAATATTCTATATAATAGAAGATATGTCCCCCTATCCTATGGCTGGTGGTCCTGTGTAGTGAAGAATATTCTATATAATGGAAGATATGTCCCCCTATCCTATGGCTGGTGGTCCTGTGTAATGAAGAATATTCTATATAATAGAAGATATGTCCCCCTATCCTATGACTGGTGGTCCTGTGTAGTGAAGAATATTCTATATAATGGAAGATATGTCCCCCTATCCTATGGCTGGTGGTCCTGTGTAGTGAAGAATATTCTATATAATAGAAGATATGTCCCCCTATCCTATGGCTGGTGGTCCTGTGTAGTGAAGAATATTCTATATAATAGAAGATATGTCCCCCTATCCTATGGCTGGTGGTCCTGTGTAGTGAAGAATATTCTATATAATAGAAGATATGTCCCCCTATCCTATGACTGGTGGTCCTGTGTAATGAAGAATATTCTATATAATAGAAGATATGTCCCCCTATCCTATGACTGGTGGTCCTGTGTAATGAAGAATATTCTATATAATAGAAGATATGTCCCCCTATCCTATGACTGGTGGTCCTGTGTAATGAAGAATATTCTATATAATAGAAGATATGTCCCCCTATCCTATGACTGGTGGTCCTGTGTAGTGGATAATATTCTATATATTAGAAGATATGTCCCCCTATCCTATGACTGGTGGTCCTGTGTAGTGAAGAATATTCTATATAATAGAAGATATGTCCCCCTATCCTATGGCTGGTGATCCTGTGTATGGATAATATTGTATATCATAGAAGTTATGTCCCCCTATCCTATGGCTGGTGGTCCTGTGTAGTGAAGAATATTCTATATAATAGAAGATATGTCCCCCTATTTTATGACTGGTGGTCCTGTGTAGTGGATAATATTCTATATAACAGAAGTTATGTCCCCCTATCCTATGACTGGTGGTCCTGTGTAGTGGATAATATTCTATATATTAGAAGATATGTCCCCCTATCCTATGACTGGTGGTCCTGTGTAGTGAAGAATATTCTATATAATAGAAGATATGTCCCCCTATCCTATGACTGGTGGTCCTGTGTAGTGAAGAATATTCTATATAATGGAAGATATGTCCCCCTATCCTATGACTGGTGGTCCTGTGTAATGAAGAATATTCTATATAATAGAAGATATGTCCCCCTATCCTATGGCTGGTGGTCCTGTGTAATGAAGAATATTCTATATAATAGAAGATATGTCCCCCTATCCTATGACTGGTGGTCCTGTGTAATGAAGAATATTCTATATAATAGAAGATATGTCCCCCTATCCTATGACTGGTGGTCCTGTGTAATGAAGAATATTCTATATAATAGAAGATATGTCCCCCTATCCTATGACTGGTGGTCCTGTGTAGTGAAGAATATTCTATATATTAGAATATATGTCCCCCTATCCTATGACTGGTGGTCCTGTGTAATGAAGAATATTCTATATAATAGAAGATATGTCCCCCTATCCTATGACTGGTGGTCCTGTGTAATGAAGAATATTCTATATAATAGAAGATATGTCCCCCTATCCTATGACTGGTGGTCCTGTGTAATGAAGAATATTCTATATAATAGAAGATATGTCCCCCTATCCTATGACTGGTGGTCCTGTGTAGTGAAGAATATTCTATATAATAGAAGATATGTCCCCCTATCCTATGACTGGTGGTCCTGTGTAGTGAAGAATATTCTATATAATAGAAGATATGTCCCCCTATCCTATGACTGGTGGTCCTGTGTAATGAAGAATATTCTATATAATAGAAGATATGTCCCCCTATCCTATGACTGGTGGTCCTGTGTAATGAAGAATATTCTATATAATAGAAGATATGTCCCCCTATCCTATGACTGGTGGTCCTGTGTAATGAAGAATATTCTATATAATAGAAGATATGTCCCCCTATCCTATGACTGGTGGTCCTGTGTAGTGAAGAATATTCTATATAATAGAAGATATGTCCCCCTATCCTATGACTGGTGGTCCTGTGTAGTGAAGAATATTCTATATAATAGAAGATATGTCCCCCTATCCTATGACTGGTGGTCCTGTGTAGTGAAGAATATTCTATATAATAGAAGATATGTCCCCCTATCCTATGACTGGTGGTCCTGTGTAATGAAGAATATTCTATATAATAGAAGATATGTCCCCCTATCCTATGACTGGTGGTCCTGTGTAGTGAAGAATATTCTATATAATGGAAGATATGTCCCCCTATCCTATGACTGGTGGTCCTGTGTAATGAAGAATATTCTATATAATAGAAGATATGTCCCCCTATCCTATGACTGGTGGTCCTGTGTAATGAAGAATATTCTATATAATAGAAGATATGTCCCCCTATCCTATGGCTGGTGGTCCTGTGTAGTTAAGAATATTCTATATAATGGAAGATATGTCCCCCTATCCTATGGCTGGTGGTCCTGTGTAATGAAGAATATTCTATATAATAGAAGATATGTCCCCCTATCCTATGACTGGTGGTCCTGTGTAGTGAAGAATATTCTATATAATGGAAGATATGTCCCCCTATCCTATGGCTGGTGGTCCTGTGTAGTGAAGAATATTCTATATAATAGAAGATATGTCCCCCTATCCTATGGCTGGTGGTCCTGTGTAGTGAAGAATATTCTATATAATAGAAGATATGTCCCCCTATCCTATGGCTGGTGGTCCTGTGTAGTGAAGAATATTCTATATAATAGAAGATATGTCCCCCTATCCTATGACTGGTGGTCCTGTGTAATGAAGAATATTCTATATAATAGAAGATATGTCCCCCTATCCTATGACTGGTGGTCCTGTGTAATGAAGAATATTCTATATAATAGAAGATATGTCCCCCTATCCTATGACTGGTGGTCCTGTGTAATGAAGAATATTCTATATAATAGAAGATATGTCCCCCTATCCTATGACTGGTGGTCCTGTGTAATGAAGAATATTCTATATAATAGAAGATATGTCCCCCTATCCTATGACTGGTGGTCCTGTGTAGTGAAGAATATTCTATATAATAGAAGATATGTCCCCCTATCCTATGACTGGTGGTCCTGTGTAATGAAGAATATTCTATATAATAGAAGATATGTCCCCCTATCCTATGACTGGTGGTCCTGTGTAATGAAGAATATTCTATATAATAGAAGATATGTCCCCCTATCCTATGACTGGTGGTCCTGTGTAATGAAGAATATTCTATATAATAGAAGATATGTCCCCCTATCCTATGACTGGTGGTCCTGTGTAGTGAAGAATATTCTATATAATAGAAGATATGTCCCCCTATCCTATGACTGGTGGTCCTGTGTAGTGAAGAATATTCTATATAATAGAAGATATGTCCCCCTATCCTATGACTGGTGGTCCTGTGTAATGAAGAATATTCTATATAATAGAAGATATGTCCCCCTATCCTATGACTGGTGGTCCTGTGTAATGAAGAATATTCTATATAATAGAAGATATGTCCCCCTATCCTATGACTGGTGGTCCTGTGTAGTGAAGAATATTCTATATAATAGAAGATATGTCCCCCTATCCTATGACTGGTGGTCCTGTGTAGTGAAGAATATTCTATATAATACAAGATATGTCCCCCTATCCTATGGCTGGTGATCCTGTGTATGGATAATATTGTATATCATAGAAGTTATGTCCCCCTATCCTATGGCTGGTGGTCCTGTGTAGTGAAGAATATTCTATATAATGGAAGATATGTCCCCCTATCCTATGACTGGTGGTCCTGTGTAATGAAGAATATTCTATATAATAGAAGATATGTCCCCCTATCCTATGGCTGGTGGTCCTGTGTAATGAAGAATATTCTATATAATAGAAGATATGTCCCCCTATCCTATGACTGGTGGTCCTGTGTAGTGAAGAATATTCTATATAATGGAAGATATGTCCCCCTATCCTATGACTGGTGGTCCTGTGTAATGAAGAATATTCTATATAATAGAAGATATGTCCCCCTATCCTATGGCTGGTGGTCCTGTGTAATGAAGAATATTCTATATAATAGAAGATATGTCCCCCTATCCTATGACTGGTGGTCCTGTGTAGTGAAGAATATTCTATATAATGGAAGATATGTCCCCCTATCCTATGACTGGTGGTCCTGTGTAGTGAAGAATATTCTATATAATAGAAGATATGTCCCCCTATCCTATGACTGGTGGTCCTGTGTAGTGAAGAATATTCTATATAATGGAAGATATGTCCCCCTATCCTATGACTGGTGGTCCTGTGTAATGAAGAATATTCTATATAATAGAAGATATGTCCCCCTATCCTATGGCTGGTGGTCCTGTGTAATGAAGAATATTCTATATAATAGAAGATATGTCCCCCTATCCTATGACTGGTGGTCCTGTGTAGTGAAGAATATTCTATATAATAGAAGATATGTCCCCCTATCCTATGACTGGTGGTCCTGTGTAATGAAGAATATTCTATATAATAGAAGATATGTCCCCCTATCCTATGACTGGTGGTCCTGTGTAATGAAGAATATTCTATATAATAGAAGATATGTCCCCCTATCCTATGACTGGTGGTCCTGTGTAATGAAGAATATTCTATATAATAGAAGATATGTCCCCCTATCCTATGACTGGTGGTCCTGTGTAGTGAAGAATATTCTATATAATAGAAGATATGTCCCCCTATCCTATGACTGGTGGTCCTGTGTAGTGAAGAATATTCTATATAATAGAAGATATGTCCCCCTATCCTATGACTGGTGGTCCTGTGTAATGAAGAATATTCTATATAATAGAAGATATGTCCCCCTATCCTATGACTGGTGGTCCTGTGTAATGAAGAATATTCTATATAATAGAAGATATGTCCCCCTATCCTATGACTGGTGGTCCTGTGTAATGAAGAATATTCTATATAATAGAAGATATGTCCCCCTATCCTATGACTGGTGGTCCTGTGTAGTGAAGAATATTCTATATAATAGAAGATATGTCCCCCTATCCTATGACTGGTGGTCCTGTGTAGTGAAGAATATTCTATATAATAGAAGATATGTCCCCCTATCCTATGACTGGTGGTCCTGTGTAGTGAAGAATATTCTATATAATAGAAGATATGTCCCCCTATCCTATGACTGGTGGTCCTGTGTAATGAAGAATATTCTATATAATGGAAGATATGTCCCCCTATCCTATGACTGGTGGTCCTGTGTAGTGAAGAATATTCTATATAATGGAAGATATGTCCCCCTATCCTATGACTGGTGGTCCTGTGTAATGAAGAATATTCTATATAATAGAAGATATGTCCCCCTATCCTATGGCTGGTGGTCCTGTGTAATGAAGAATATTCTATATAATAGAAGATATGTCCCCCTATCCTATGACTGGTGGTCCTGTGTAATGAAGAATATTCTATATAATAGAAGATATGTCCCCCTATCCTATGACTGGTGGTCCTGTGTAGTGAAGAATATTCTATATAATAGAAGATATGTCCCCCTATCCTATGACTGGTGGTCCTGTGTAGTGAAGAATATTCTATATAATAGAAGATATGTCCCCCTATCCTATGACTGGTGGTCCTGTGTAATGAAGAATATTCTATATAATAGAAGATATGTCCCCCTATCCTATGACTGGTGGTCCTGTGTAATGAAGAATATTCTATATAATAGAAGATATGTCCCCCTATCCTATGACTGGTGGTCCTGTGTAATGAAGAATATTCTATATAATAGAAGATATGTCCCCCTATCCTATGACTGGTGGTCCTGTGTAGTGGATAATATTCTATATATTAGAAGATATGTCCCCCTATCCTATGACTGGTGGTCCTGTGTAGTGAAGAATATTCTATATAATAGAAGATATGTCCCCCTATCCTATGGCTGGTGATCCTGTGTATGGATAATATTGTATATCATAGAAGTTATGTCCCCCTATCCTATGGCTGGTGGTCCTGTGTAGTGAAGAATATTCTATATAATAGAAGTTATGTCCCCCTATTTTATGACTGGTGGTCCTGTGTAGTGAAGAATATTCTATATAATAGAAGATATGTCCCCCTATCCTATGGCTGGTGATCCTGTGTATGGATAATATTGTATATCATAGAAGTTATGTCCCCCTATCCTATGGCTGGTGGTCCTGTGTAGTGAAGAATATTCTATATAATAGAAGATATGTCCCCCTATCCTATGACTGGTGGTCCTGTGTAGTGAAGAATATTCTATATAATAGAAGATATGTCCCCCTATCCTATGACTGGTGGTCCTGTGTAATGAAGAATATTCTATATAATAGAAGATATGTCCCCCTATCCTATGACTGGTGGTCCTGTGTAATGAAGAATATTCTATATAATAGAAGATATGTCCCCCTATCCTATGACTGGTGGTCCTGTGTAGTGAAGAATATTCTATATAATAGAAGATATGTCCCCCTATCCTATGACTGGTGGTCCTGTGTAGTGAAGAATATTCTATATAATAGAAGATATGTCCCCCTATCCTATGACTGGTGGTCCTGTGTAATGAAGAATATTCTATATAATACAAGATATGTCCCCCTATCCTATGGCTGGTGATCCTGTGTATGGATAATATTGTATATCATAGAAGTTATGTCCCCCTATCCTATGGCTGGTGGTCCTGTGTAGTGAAGAATATTCTATATAATAGAAGATATGTCCCCCTATCCTATGACTGGTGGTCCTGTGTAGTGAAGAATATTCTATATAATGGAAGATATGTCCCCCTATCCTATGACTGGTGGTCCTGTGTAATGAAGAATATTCTATATAATAGAAGATATGTCCCCCTATCCTATGGCTGGTGGTCCTGTGTAATGAAGAATATTCTATATAATAGAAGATATGTCCCCCTATCCTATGACTGGTGGTCCTGTGTAGTGAAGAATATTCTATATAATGGAAGATATGTCCCCCTATCCTATGACTGGTGGTCCTGTGTAATGAAGAATATTCTATATAATAGAAGATATGTCCCCCTATCCTATGGCTGGTGGTCCTGTGTAATGAAGAATATTCTATATAATAGAAGATATGTCCCCCTATCCTATGACTGGTGGTCCTGTGTAGTGAAGAATATTCTATATAATGGAAGATATGTCCCCCTATCCTATGACTGGTGGTCCTGTGTAGTGAAGAATATTCTATATAATAGAAGATATGTCCCCCTATCCTATGACTGGTGGTCCTGTGTAGTGAAGAATATTCTATATAATGGAAGATATGTCCCCCTATCCTATGACTGGTGGTCCTGTGTAATGAAGAATATTCTATATAATAGAAGATATGTCCCCCTATCCTATGGCTGGTGGTCCTGTGTAATGAAGAATATTCTATATAATAGAAGATATGTCCCCCTATCCTATGACTGGTGGTCCTGTGTAATGAAGAATATTCTATATAATAGAAGATATGTCCCCCTATCCTATGACTGGTGGTCCTGTGTAATGAAGAATATTCTATATAATAGAAGATATGTCCCCCTATCCTATGACTGGTGGTCCTGTGTAATGAAGAATATTCTATATAATAGAAGATATGTCCCCCTATCCTATGACTGGTGGTCCTGTGTAGTGAAGAATATTCTATATAATAGAAGATATGTCCCCCTATCCTATGACTGGTGGTCCTGTGTAGTGAAGAATATTCTATATAATAGAAGATATGTCCCCCTATCCTATGACTGGTGGTCCTGTGTAGTGAAGAATATTCTATATAATAGAAGATATGTCCCCCTATCCTATGACTGGTGGTCCTGTGTAATGAAGAATATTCTATATAATGGAAGATATGTCCCCCTATCCTATGACTGGTGGTCCTGTGTAGTGAAGAATATTCTATATAATGGAAGATATGTCCCCCTATCCTATGACTGGTGGTCCTGTGTAATGAAGAATATTCTATATAATAGAAGATATGTCCCCCTATCCTATGGCTGGTGGTCCTGTGTAATGAAGAATATTCTATATAATAGAAGATATGTCCCCCTATCCTATGACTGGTGGTCCTGTGTAGTGAAGAATATTCTATATAATGGAAGATATGTCCCCCTATCCTATGGCTGGTGGTCCTGTGTAGTGAAGAATATTCTATATAATAGAAGATATGTCCCCCTATCCTATGGCTGGTGGTCCTGTGTAGTGAAGAATATTCTATATAATAGAAGATATGTCCCCCTATCCTATGGCTGGTGGTCCTGTGTAGTGAAGAATATTCTATATAATAGAAGATATGTCCCCCTATCCTATGACTGGTGGTCCTGTGTAATGAAGAATATTCTATATAATAGAAGATATGTCCCCCTATCCTATGACTGGTGGTCCTGTGTAATGAAGAATATTCTATATAATAGAAGATATGTCCCCCTATCCTATGACTGGTGGTCCTGTGTAATGAAGAATATTCTATATAATAGAAGATATGTCCCCCTATCCTATGACTGGTGGTCCTGTGTAATGAAGAATATTCTATATAATAGAAGATATGTCCCCCTATCCTATGACTGGTGGTCCTGTGTAGTGAAGAATATTCTATATAATAGAAGATATGTCCCCCTATCCTATGACTGGTGGTCCTGTGTAATGAAGAATATTCTATATAATAGAAGATATGTCCCCCTATCCTATGACTGGTGGTCCTGTGTAATGAAGAATATTCTATATAATAGAAGATATGTCCCCCTATCCTATGACTGGTGGTCCTGTGTAATGAAGAATATTCTATATAATAGAAGATATGTCCCCCTATCCTATGACTGGTGGTCCTGTGTAGTGAAGAATATTCTATATAATAGAAGATATGTCCCCCTATCCTATGACTGGTGGTCCTGTGTAGTGAAGAATATTCTATATAATAGAAGATATGTCCCCCTATCCTATGACTGGTGGTCCTGTGTAATGAAGAATATTCTATATAATAGAAGATATTTCCCCCTATCCTATGACTGGTGGTCCTGTGTAATGAAGAATATTCTATATAATAGAAGATATGTCCCCCTATCCTATGACTGGTGGTCCTGTGTAATGAAGAATATTCTATATAATAGAAGATATGTCCCCCTATCCTATGACTGGTGGTCCTGTGTAGTGAAGAATATTCTATATAATAGAAGATATGTCCCCCTATCCTATGACTGGTGGTCCTGTGTAGTGAAGAATATTCTATATAATAGAAGATATGTCCCCCTATCCTATGACTGGTGGTCCTGTGTAATGAAGAATATTCTATATAATAGAAGATATGTCCCCCTATCCTATGACTGGTGGTCCTGTGTAGTGAAGAATATTCTATATAATGGAAGATATGTCCCCCTATCCTATGACTGGTGGTCCTGTGTAATGAAGAATATTCTATATAATAGAAGATATGTCCCCCTATCCTATGACTGGTGGTCCTGTGTAATGAAGAATATTCTATATAATAGAAGATATGTCCCCCTATCCTATGGCTGGTGGTCCTGTGTAGTGAAGAATATTCTATATAATGGAAGATATGTCCCCCTATCCTATGGCTGGTGGTCCTGTGTAATGAAGAATATTCTATATAATAGAAGATATGTCCCCCTATCCTATGACTGGTGGTCCTGTGTAGTGAAGAATATTCTATATAATGGAAGATATGTCCCCCTATCCTATGGCTGGTGGTCCTGTGTAGTGAAGAATATTCTATATAATAGAAGATATGTCCCCCTATCCTATGGCTGGTGGTCCTGTGTAGTGAAGAATATTCTATATAATAGAAGATATGTCCCCCTATCCTATGGCTGGTGGTCCTGTGTAGTGAAGAATATTCTATATAATAGAAGATATGTCCCCCTATCCTATGACTGGTGGTCCTGTGTAATGAAGAATATTCTATATAATAGAAGATATGTCCCCCTATCCTATGACTGGTGGTCCTGTGTAATGAAGAATATTCTATATAATAGAAGATATGTCCCCCTATCCTATGACTGGTGGTCCTGTGTAATGAAGAATATTCTATATAATAGAAGATATGTCCCCCTATCCTATGACTGGTGGTCCTGTGTAGTGGATAATATTCTATATATTAGAAGATATGTCCCCCTATCCTATGACTGGTGGTCCTGTGTAGTGAAGAATATTCTATATAATAGAAGATATGTCCCCCTATCCTATGGCTGGTGATCCTGTGTATGGATAATATTGTATATCATAGAAGTTATGTCCCCCTATCCTATGGCTGGTGGTCCTGTGTAGTGAAGAATATTCTATATAATAGAAGTTATGTCCCCCTATTTTATGACTGGTGGTCCTGTGTAGTGGATAATATTCTATATAACAGAAGTTATGTCCCCCTATCCTATGACTGGTGGTCCTGTGTAGTGGATAATATTCTATATATTAGAAGATATGTCCCCCTATCCTATGACTGGTGGTCCTGTGTAGTGAAGAATATTCTATATAATAGAAGATATGTCCCCCTATCCTATGACTGGTGGTCCTGTGTAGTGAAGAATATTCTATATAATGGAAGATATGTCCCCCTATCCTATGACTGGTGGTCCTGTGTAATGAAGAATATTCTATATAATAGAAGATATGTCCCCCTATCCTATGGCTGGTGGTCCTGTGTAATGAAGAATATTCTATATAATAGAAGATATGTCCCCCTATCCTATGACTGGTGGTCCTGTGTAATGAAGAATATTCTATATAATAGAAGATATGTCCCCCTATCCTATGACTGGTGGTCCTGTGTAATGAAGAATATTCTATATAATAGAAGATATGTCCCCCTATCCTATGACTGGTGGTCCTGTGTAGTGAAGAATATTCTATATAATAGAAGATATGTCCCCCTATCCTATGACTGGTGGTCCTGTGTAATGAAGAATATTCTATATAATAGAAGATATGTCCCCCTATCCTATGACTGGTGGTCCTGTGTAATGAAGAATATTCTATATAATAGAAGATATGTCCCCCTATCCTATGACTGGTGGTCCTGTGTAATGAAGAATATTCTATATAATAGAAGATATGTCCCCCTATCCTATGACTGGTGGTCCTGTGTAATGAAGAATATTCTATATAATAGAAGATATGTCCCCCTATCCTATGACTGGTGGTCCTGTGTAATGAAGAATATTCTATATAATAGAAGATATGTCCCCCTATCCTATGACTGGTGGTCCTGTGTAGTGAAGAATATTCTATATAATAGAAGATATGTCCCCCTATCCTATGACTGGTGGTCCTGTGTAGTGAAGAATATTCTATATAATAGAAGATATGTCCCCCTATCCTATGACTGGTGGTCCTGTGTAATGAAGAATATTCTATATAATAGAAGATATGTCCCCCTATCCTATGACTGGTGGTCCTGTGTAATGAAGAATATTCTATATAATAGAAGATATGTCCCCCTATCCTATGACTGGTGGTCCTGTGTAATGAAGAATATTCTATATAATAGAAGATATGTCCCCCTATCCTATGACTGGTGGTCCTGTGTAGTGAAGAATATTCTATATAATAGAAGATATGTCCCCCTATCCTATGACTGGTGGTCCTGTGTAGTGAAGAATATTCTATATAATAGAAGATATGTCCCCCTATCCTATGACTGGTGGTCCTGTGTAGTGAAGAATATTCTATATAATAGAAGATATGTCCCCCTATCCTATGACTGGTGGTCCTGTGTAATGAAGAATATTCTATATAATAGAAGATATGTCCCCCTATCCTATGACTGGTGGTCCTGTGTAGTGAAGAATATTCTATATAATGGAAGATATGTCCCCCTATCCTATGACTGGTGGTCCTGTGTAATGAAGAATATTCTATATAATAGAAGATATGTCCCCCTATCCTATGACTGGTGGTCCTGTGTAATGAAGAATATTCTATATAATAGAAGATATGTCCCCCTATCCTATGGCTGGTGGTCCTGTGTAGTGAAGAATATTCTATATAATGGAAGATATGTCCCCCTATCCTATGGCTGGTGGTCCTGTGTAATGAAGAATATTCTATATAATAGAAGATATGTCCCCCTATCCTATGACTGGTGGTCCTGTGTAGTGAAGAATATTCTATATAATGGAAGATATGTCCCCCTATCCTATGGCTGGTGGTCCTGTGTAGTGAAGAATATTCTATATAATAGAAGATATGTCCCCCTATCCTATGGCTGGTGGTCCTGTGTAGTGAAGAATATTCTATATAATAGAAGATATGTCCCCCTATCCTATGGCTGGTGGTCCTGTGTAGTGAAGAATATTCTATATAATAGAAGATATGTCCCCCTATCCTATGACTGGTGGTCCTGTGTAATGAAGAATATTCTATATAATAGAAGATATGTCCCCCTATCCTATGACTGGTGGTCCTGTGTAATGAAGAATATTCTATATAATAGAAGATATGTCCCCCTATCCTATGACTGGTGGTCCTGTGTAATGAAGAATATTCTATATAATAGAAGATATGTCCCCCTATCCTATGACTGGTGGTCCTGTGTAATGAAGAATATTCTATATAATAGAAGATATGTCCCCCTATCCTATGACTGGTGGTCCTGTGTAATGAAGAATATTCTATATAATAGAAGATATGTCCCCCTATCCTATGACTGGTGGTCCTGTGTAGTGAAGAATATTCTATATAATAGAAGATATGTCCCCCTATCCTATGACTGGTGGTCCTGTGTAATGAAGAATATTCTATATAATAGAAGATATGTCCCCCTATCCTATGACTGGTGGTCCTGTGTAATGAAGAATATTCTATATAATAGAAGATATGTCCCCCTATCCTATGACTGGTGGTCCTGTGTAATGAAGAATATTCTATATAATAGAAGATATGTCCCCCTATCCTATGACTGGTGGTCCTGTGTAGTGAAGAATATTCTATATAATAGAAGATATGTCCCCCTATCCTATGACTGGTGGTCCTGTGTAGTGAAGAATATTCTATATAATAGAAGATATGTCCCCCTATCCTATGACTGGTGGTCCTGTGTAATGAAGAATATTCTATATAATAGAAGATATGTCCCCCTATCCTATGACTGGTGGTCCTGTGTAATGAAGAATATTCTATATAATAGAAGATATGTCCCCCTATCCTATGACTGGTGGTCCTGTGTAATGAAGAATATTCTATATAATAGAAGATATGTCCCCCTATCCTATGACTGGTGGTCCTGTGTAGTGAAGAATATTCTATATAATAGAAGATATGTCCCCCTATCCTATGACTGGTGGTCCTGTGTAGTGAAGAATATTCTATATAATAGAAGATATGTCCCCCTATCCTATGACTGGTGGTCCTGTGTAATGAAGAATATTCTATATAATACAAGATATGTCCCCCTATCCTATGGCTGGTGATCCTGTGTATGGATAATATTGTATATCATAGAAGTTATGTCCCCCTATCCTATGGCTGGTGGTCCTGTGTAGTGAAGAATATTCTATATAATAGAAGATATGTCCCCCTATCCTATGACTGGTGGTCCTGTGTAGTGAAGAATATTCTATATAATGGAAGATATGTCCCCCTATCCTATGACTGGTGGTCCTGTGTAATGAAGAATATTCTATATAATAGAAGATATGTCCCCCTATCCTATGGCTGGTGGTCCTGTGTAATGAAGAATATTCTATATAATAGAAGATATGTCCCCCTATCCTATGACTGGTGGTCCTGTGTAGTGAAGAATATTCTATATAATGGAAGATATGTCCCCCTATCCTATGACTGGTGGTCCTGTGTAATGAAGAATATTCTATATAATAGAAGATATGTCCCCCTATCCTATGGCTGGTGGTCCTGTGTAATGAAGAATATTCTATATAATAGAAGATATGTCCCCCTATCCTATGACTGGTGGTCCTGTGTAGTGAAGAATATTCTATATAATGGAAGATATGTCCCCCTATCCTATGACTGGTGGTCCTGTGTAGTGAAGAATATTCTATATAATAGAAGATATGTCCCCCTATCCTATGACTGGTGGTCCTGTGTAGTGAAGAATATTCTATATAATGGAAGATATGTCCCCCTATCCTATGACTGGTGGTCCTGTGTAATGAAGAATATTCTATATAATAGAAGATATGTCCCCCTATCCTATGGCTGGTGGTCCTGTGTAATGAAGAATATTCTATATAATAGAAGATATGTCCCCCTATCCTATGACTGGTGGTCCTGTGTAGTGAAGAATATTCTATATAATAGAAGATATGTCCCCCTATCCTATGACTGGTGGTCCTGTGTAATGAAGAATATTCTATATAATAGAAGATATGTCCCCCTATCCTATGACTGGTGGTCCTGTGTAATGAAGAATATTCTATATAATAGAAGATATGTCCCCCTATCCTATGACTGGTGGTCCTGTGTAATGAAGAATATTCTATATAATAGAAGATATGTCCCCCTATCCTATGACTGGTGGTCCTGTGTAGTGAAGAATATTCTATATAATAGAAGATATGTCCCCCTATCCTATGACTGGTGGTCCTGTGTAGTGAAGAATATTCTATATAATAGAAGATATGTCCCCCTATCCTATGACTGGTGGTCCTGTGTAATGAAGAATATTCTATATAATAGAAGATATGTCCCCCTATCCTATGACTGGTGGTCCTGTGTAATGAAGAATATTCTATATAATAGAAGATATGTCCCCCTATCCTATGACTGGTGGTCCTGTGTAATGAAGAATATTCTATATAATAGAAGATATGTCCCCCTATCCTATGACTGGTGGTCCTGTGTAGTGAAGAATATTCTATATAATAGAAGATATGTCCCCCTATCCTATGACTGGTGGTCCTGTGTAGTGAAGAATATTCTATATAATAGAAGATATGTCCCCCTATCCTATGACTGGTGGTCCTGTGTAGTGAAGAATATTCTATATAATAGAAGATATGTCCCCCTATCCTATGACTGGTGGTCCTGTGTAATGAAGAATATTCTATATAATGGAAGATATGTCCCCCTATCCTATGACTGGTGGTCCTGTGTAGTGAAGAATATTCTATATAATGGAAGATATGTCCCCCTATCCTATGACTGGTGGTCCTGTGTAATGAAGAATATTCTATATAATAGAAGATATGTCCCCCTATCCTATGGCTGGTGGTCCTGTGTAATGAAGAATATTCTATATAATAGAAGATATGTCCCCCTATCCTATGACTGGTGGTCCTGTGTAGTGAAGAATATTCTATATAATGGAAGATATGTCCCCCTATCCTATGGCTGGTGGTCCTGTGTAGTGAAGAATATTCTATATAATAGAAGATATGTCCCCCTATCCTATGGCTGGTGGTCCTGTGTAGTGAAGAATATTCTATATAATAGAAGATATGTCCCCCTATCCTATGGCTGGTGGTCCTGTGTAGTGAAGAATATTCTATATAATAGAAGATATGTCCCCCTATCCTATGACTGGTGGTCCTGTGTAATGAAGAATATTCTATATAATAGAAGATATGTCCCCCTATCCTATGACTGGTGGTCCTGTGTAGTGAAGAATATTCTATATAATGGAAGATATGTCCCCCTATCCTATGACTGGTGGTCCTGTGTAATGAAGAATATTCTATATAATAGAAGATATGTCCCCCTATCCTATGACTGGTGGTCCTGTGTAGTGAAGAATATTCTATATAATAGAAGATATGTCCCCCTATCCTATGACTGGTGGTCCTGTGTAATGAAGAATATTCTATATAATAGAAGATATGTCCCCCTATCCTATGACTGGTGGTCCTGTGTAATGAAGAATATTCTATATAATAGAAGATATGTCCCCCTATCCTATGACTGGTGGTCCTGTGTAATGAAGAATATTCTATATAATAGAAGATATGTCCCCCTATCCTATGACTGGTGGTCCTGTGTAGTGAAGAATATTCTATATAATAGAAGATATGTCCCCCTATCCTATGACTGGTGGTCCTGTGTAGTGAAGAATATTCTATATAATAGAAGATATGTCCCCCTATCCTATGACTGGTGGTCCTGTGTAATGAAGAATATTCTATATAATAGAAGATATGTCCCCCTATCCTATGACTGGTGGTCCTGTGTAATGAAGAATATTCTATATAATAGAAGATATGTCCCCCTATCCTATGACTGGTGGTCCTGTGTAATGAAGAATATTCTATATAATAGAAGATATGTCCCCCTATCCTATGACTGGTGGTCCTGTGTAGTGAAGAATATTCTATATAATAGAAGATATGTCCCCCTATCCTATGACTGGTGGTCCTGTGTAGTGAAGAATATTCTATATAATAGAAGATATGTCCCCCTATCCTATGACTGGTGGTCCTGTGTAATGAAGAATATTCTATATAATAGAAGATATGTCCCCCTATCCTATGACTGGTGGTCCTGTGTAGTGAAGAATATTCTATATAATGGAAGATATGTCCCCCTATCCTATGACTGGTGGTCCTGTGTAATGAAGAATATTCTATATAATAGAAGATATGTCCCCCTATCCTATGACTGGTGGTCCTGTGTAATGAAGAATATTCTATATAATAGAAGATATGTCCCCCTATCCTATGGCTGGTGGTCCTGTGTAGTGAAGAATATTCTATATAATGGAAGATATGTCCCCCTATCCTATGGCTGGTGGTCCTGTGTAATGAAGAATATTCTATATAATAGAAGATATGTCCCCCTATCCTATGACTGGTGGTCCTGTGTAGTGAAGAATATTCTATATAATGGAAGATATGTCCCCCTATCCTATGGCTGGTGGTCCTGTGTAGTGAAGAATATTCTATATAATAGAAGATATGTCCCCCTATCCTATGGCTGGTGGTCCTGTGTAGTGAAGAATATTCTATATAATAGAAGATATGTCCCCCTATCCTATGGCTGGTGGTCCTGTGTAGTGAAGAATATTCTATATAATAGAAGATATGTCCCCCTATCCTATGACTGGTGGTCCTGTGTAATGAAGAATATTCTATATAATAGAAGATATGTCCCCCTATCCTATGACTGGTGGTCCTGTGTAATGAAGAATATTCTATATAATAGAAGATATGTCCCCCTATCCTATGACTGGTGGTCCTGTGTAATGAAGAATATTCTATATAATAGAAGATATGTCCCCCTATCCTATGACTGGTGGTCCTGTGTAGTGGATAATATTCTATATATTAGAAGATATGTCCCCCTATCCTATGACTGGTGGTCCTGTGTAGTGAAGAATATTCTATATAATAGAAGATATGTCCCCCTATCCTATGGCTGGTGATCCTGTGTATGGATAATATTGTATATCATAGAAGTTATGTCCCCCTATCCTATGGCTGGTGGTCCTGTGTAGTGAAGAATATTCTATATAATAGAAGTTATGTCCCCCTATTTTATGACTGGTGGTCCTGTGTAGTGGATAATATTCTATATAACAGAAGTTATGTCCCCCTATCCTATGACTGGTGGTCCTGTGTAGTGGATAATATTCTATATATTAGAAGATATGTCCCCCTATCCTATGACTGGTGGTCCTGTGTAGTGAAGAATATTCTATATAATAGAAGATATGTCCCCCTATCCTATGACTGGTGGTCCTGTGTAGTGAAGAATATTCTATATAATGGAAGATATGTCCCCCTATCCTATGACTGGTGGTCCTGTGTAATGAAGAATATTCTATATAATAGAAGATATGTCCCCCTATCCTATGGCTGGTGGTCCTGTGTAATGAAGAATATTCTATATAATAGAAGATATGTCCCCCTATCCTATGACTGGTGGTCCTGTGTAATGAAGAATATTCTATATAATAGAAGATATGTCCCCCTATCCTATGACTGGTGGTCCTGTGTAATGAAGAATATTCTATATAATAGAAGATATGTCCCCCTATCCTATGACTGGTGGTCCTGTGTAGTGAAGAATATTCTATATAATAGAAGATATGTCCCCCTATCCTATGACTGGTGGTCCTGTGTAATGAAGAATATTCTATATAATAGAAGATATGTCCCCCTATCCTATGACTGGTGGTCCTGTGTAATGAAGAATATTCTATATAATAGAAGATATGTCCCCCTATCCTATGACTGGTGGTCCTGTGTAATGAAGAATATTCTATATAATAGAAGATATGTCCCCCTATCCTATGACTGGTGGTCCTGTGTAATGAAGAATATTCTATATAATAGAAGATATGTCCCCCTATCCTATGACTGGTGGTCCTGTGTAATGAAGAATATTCTATATAATAGAAGATATGTCCCCCTATCCTATGACTGGTGGTCCTGTGTAGTGAAGAATATTCTATATAATAGAAGATATGTCCCCCTATCCTATGACTGGTGGTCCTGTGTAGTGAAGAATATTCTATATAATAGAAGATATGTCCCCCTATCCTATGACTGGTGGTCCTGTGTAGTGAAGAATATTCTATATAATAGAAGATATGTCCCCCTATCCTATGACTGGTGGTCCTGTGTAATGAAGAATATTCTATATAATAGAAGATATGTCCCCCTATCCTATGACTGGTGGTCCTGTGTAATGAAGAATATTCTATATAATAGAAGATATGTCCCCCTATCCTATGACTGGTGGTCCTGTGTAATGAAGAATATTCTATATAATAGAAGATATGTCCCCCTATCCTATGACTGGTGGTCCTGTGTAGTGAAGAATATTCTATATAATAGAAGATATGTCCCCCTATCCTATGACTGGTGGTCCTGTGTAGTGAAGAATATTCTATATAATAGAAGATATGTCCCCCTATCCTATGACTGGTGGTCCTGTGTAGTGAAGAATATTCTATATAATAGAAGATATGTCCCCCTATCCTATGACTGGTGGTCCTGTGTAATGAAGAATATTCTATATAATAGAAGATATGTCCCCCTATCCTATGACTGGTGGTCCTGTGTAGTGAAGAATATTCTATATAATGGAAGATATGTCCCCCTATCCTATGACTGGTGGTCCTGTGTAATGAAGAATATTCTATATAATAGAAGATATGTCCCCCTATCCTATGACTGGTGGTCCTGTGTAATGAAGAATATTCTATATAATAGAAGATATGTCCCCCTATCCTATGGCTGGTGGTCCTGTGTAGTGAAGAATATTCTATATAATGGAAGATATGTCCCCCTATCCTATGGCTGGTGGTCCTGTGTAATGAAGAATATTCTATATAATAGAAGATATGTCCCCCTATCCTATGACTGGTGGTCCTGTGTAGTGAAGAATATTCTATATAATGGAAGATATGTCCCCCTATCCTATGGCTGGTGGTCCTGTGTAGTGAAGAATATTCTATATAATAGAAGATATGTCCCCCTATCCTATGGCTGGTGGTCCTGTGTAGTGAAGAATATTCTATATAATAGAAGATATGTCCCCCTATCCTATGGCTGGTGGTCCTGTGTAGTGAAGAATATTCTATATAATAGAAGATATGTCCCCCTATCCTATGACTGGTGGTCCTGTGTAATGAAGAATATTCTATATAATAGAAGATATGTCCCCCTATCCTATGACTGGTGGTCCTGTGTAATGAAGAATATTCTATATAATAGAAGATATGTCCCCCTATCCTATGACTGGTGGTCCTGTGTAATGAAGAATATTCTATATAATAGAAGATATGTCCCCCTATCCTATGACTGGTGGTCCTGTGTAATGAAGAATATTCTATATAATAGAAGATATGTCCCCCTATCCTATGACTGGTGGTCCTGTGTAGTGAAGAATATTCTATATAATAGAAGATATGTCCCCCTATCCTATGACTGGTGGTCCTGTGTAATGAAGAATATTCTATATAATAGAAGATATGTCCCCCTATCCTATGACTGGTGGTCCTGTGTAATGAAGAATATTCTATATAATAGAAGATATGTCCCCCTATCCTATGACTGGTGGTCCTGTGTAATGAAGAATATTCTATATAATAGAAGATATGTCCCCCTATCCTATGACTGGTGGTCCTGTGTAGTGAAGAATATTCTATATAATAGAAGATATGTCCCCCTATCCTATGACTGGTGGTCCTGTGTAGTGAAGAATATTCTATATAATAGAAGATATGTCCCCCTATCCTATGACTGGTGGTCCTGTGTAATGAAGAATATTCTATATAATAGAAGATATGTCCCCCTATCCTATGACTGGTGGTCCTGTGTAATGAAGAATATTCTATATAATAGAAGATATGTCCCCCTATCCTATGACTGGTGGTCCTGTGTAATGAAGAATATTCTATATAATAGAAGATATGTCCCCCTATCCTATGACTGGTGGTCCTGTGTAGTGAAGAATATTCTATATAATAGAAGATATGTCCCCCTATCCTATGACTGGTGGTCCTGTGTAGTGAAGAATATTCTATATAATAGAAGATATGTCCCCCTATCCTATGACTGGTGGTCCTGTGTAATGAAGAATATTCTATATAATAGAAGATATGTCCCCCTATCCTATGACTGGTGGTCCTGTGTAGTGAAGAATATTCTATATAATGGAAGATATGTCCCCCTATCCTATGACTGGTGGTCCTGTGTAATGAAGAATATTCTATATAATAGAAGATATGTCCCCCTATCCTATGACTGGTGGTCCTGTGTAATGAAGAATATTCTATATAATAGAAGATATGTCCCCCTATCCTATGGCTGGTGGTCCTGTGTAGTGAAGAATATTCTATATAATGGAAGATATGTCCCCCTATCCTATGGCTGGTGGTCCTGTGTAATGAAGAATATTCTATATAATAGAAGATATGTCCCCCTATCCTATGACTGGTGGTCCTGTGTAGTGAAGAATATTCTATATAATGGAAGATATGTCCCCCTATCCTATGGCTGGTGGTCCTGTGTAGTGAAGAATATTCTATATAATAGAAGATATGTCCCCCTATCCTATGGCTGGTGGTCCTGTGTAGTGAAGAATATTCTATATAATAGAAGATATGTCCCCCTATCCTATGGCTGGTGGTCCTGTGTAGTGAAGAATATTCTATATAATAGAAGATATGTCCCCCTATCCTATGACTGGTGGTCCTGTGTAATGAAGAATATTCTATATAATAGAAGATATGTCCCCCTATCCTATGACTGGTGGTCCTGTGTAATGAAGAATATTCTATATAATAGAAGATATGTCCCCCTATCCTATGACTGGTGGTCCTGTGTAATGAAGAATATTCTATATAATAGAAGATATGTCCCCCTATCCTATGACTGGTGGTCCTGTGTAGTGGATAATATTCTATATATTAGAAGATATGTCCCCCTATCCTATGACTGGTGGTCCTGTGTAGTGAAGAATATTCTATATAATAGAAGATATGTCCCCCTATCCTATGGCTGGTGATCCTGTGTATGGATAATATTGTATATCATAGAAGTTATGTCCCCCTATCCTATGGCTGGTGGTCCTGTGTAGTGAAGAATATTCTATATAATAGAAGATATGTCCCCCTATTTTATGACTGGTGGTCCTGTGTAGTGGATAATATTCTATATAACAGAAGTTATGTCCCCCTATCCTATGACTGGTGGTCCTGTGTAGTGGATAATATTCTATATATTAGAAGATATGTCCCCCTATCCTATGACTGGTGGTCCTGTGTAGTGAAGAATATTCTATATAATAGAAGATATGTCCCCCTATCCTATGACTGGTGGTCCTGTGTAGTGAAGAATATTCTATATAATGGAAGATATGTCCCCCTATCCTATGACTGGTGGTCCTGTGTAATGAAGAATATTCTATATAATAGAAGATATGTCCCCCTATCCTATGGCTGGTGGTCCTGTGTAATGAAGAATATTCTATATAATAGAAGATATGTCCCCCTATCCTATGACTGGTGGTCCTGTGTAATGAAGAATATTCTATATAATAGAAGATATGTCCCCCTATCCTATGACTGGTGGTCCTGTGTAATGAAGAATATTCTATATAATAGAAGATATGTCCCCCTATCCTATGACTGGTGGTCCTGTGTAGTGAAGAATATTCTATATATTAGAATATATGTCCCCCTATCCTATGACTGGTGGTCCTGTGTAATGAAGAATATTCTATATAATAGAAGATATGTCCCCCTATCCTATGACTGGTGGTCCTGTGTAATGAAGAATATTCTATATAATAGAAGATATGTCCCCCTATCCTATGACTGGTGGTCCTGTGTAATGAAGAATATTCTATATAATAGAAGATATGTCCCCCTATCCTATGACTGGTGGTCCTGTGTAGTGAAGAATATTCTATATAATAGAAGATATGTCCCCCTATCCTATGACTGGTGGTCCTGTGTAGTGAAGAATATTCTATATAATAGAAGATATGTCCCCCTATCCTATGACTGGTGGTCCTGTGTAATGAAGAATATTCTATATAATAGAAGATATGTCCCCCTATCCTATGACTGGTGGTCCTGTGTAATGAAGAATATTCTATATAATAGAAGATATGTCCCCCTATCCTATGACTGGTGGTCCTGTGTAATGAAGAATATTCTATATAATAGAAGATATGTCCCCCTATCCTATGACTGGTGGTCCTGTGTAGTGAAGAATATTCTATATAATAGAAGATATGTCCCCCTATCCTATGACTGGTGGTCCTGTGTAGTGAAGAATATTCTATATAATAGAAGATATGTCCCCCTATCCTATGACTGGTGGTCCTGTGTAGTGAAGAATATTCTATATAATAGAAGATATGTCCCCCTATCCTATGACTGGTGGTCCTGTGTAATGAAGAATATTCTATATAATAGAAGATATGTCCCCCTATCCTATGACTGGTGGTCCTGTGTAGTGAAGAATATTCTATATAATGGAAGATATGTCCCCCTATCCTATGACTGGTGGTCCTGTGTAATGAAGAATATTCTATATAATAGAAGATATGTCCCCCTATCCTATGACTGGTGGTCCTGTGTAATGAAGAATATTCTATATAATAGAAGATATGTCCCCCTATCCTATGGCTGGTGGTCCTGTGTAGTTAAGAATATTCTATATAATGGAAGATATGTCCCCCTATCCTATGGCTGGTGGTCCTGTGTAATGAAGAATATTCTATATAATAGAAGATATGTCCCCCTATCCTATGACTGGTGGTCCTGTGTAGTGAAGAATATTCTATATAATGGAAGATATGTCCCCCTATCCTATGGCTGGTGGTCCTGTGTAGTGAAGAATATTCTATATAATAGAAGATATGTCCCCCTATCCTATGGCTGGTGGTCCTGTGTAGTGAAGAATATTCTATATAATAGAAGATATGTCCCCCTATCCTATGGCTGGTGGTCCTGTGTAGTGAAGAATATTCTATATAATAGAAGATATGTCCCCCTATCCTATGACTGGTGGTCCTGTGTAATGAAGAATATTCTATATAATAGAAGATATGTCCCCCTATCCTATGACTGGTGGTCCTGTGTAATGAAGAATATTCTATATAATAGAAGATATGTCCCCCTATCCTATGACTGGTGGTCCTGTGTAATGAAGAATATTCTATATAATAGAAGATATGTCCCCCTATCCTATGACTGGTGGTCCTGTGTAATGAAGAATATTCTATATAATAGAAGATATGTCCCCCTATCCTATGACTGGTGGTCCTGTGTAGTGAAGAATATTCTATATAATAGAAGATATGTCCCCCTATCCTATGACTGGTGGTCCTGTGTAATGAAGAATATTCTATATAATAGAAGATATGTCCCCCTATCCTATGACTGGTGGTCCTGTGTAATGAAGAATATTCTATATAATAGAAGATATGTCCCCCTATCCTATGACTGGTGGTCCTGTGTAATGAAGAATATTCTATATAATAGAAGATATGTCCCCCTATCCTATGACTGGTGGTCCTGTGTAGTGAAGAATATTCTATATAATAGAAGATATGTCCCCCTATCCTATGACTGGTGGTCCTGTGTAGTGAAGAATATTCTATATAATAGAAGATATGTCCCCCTATCCTATGACTGGTGGTCCTGTGTAATGAAGAATATTCTATATAATAGAAGATATGTCCCCCTATCCTATGACTGGTGGTCCTGTGTAATGAAGAATATTCTATATAATAGAAGATATGTCCCCCTATCCTATGACTGGTGGTCCTGTGTAATGAAGAATATTCTATATAATAGAAGATATGTCCCCCTATCCTATGACTGGTGGTCCTGTGTAGTGAAGAATATTCTATATAATAGAAGATATGTCCCCCTATCCTATGACTGGTGGTCCTGTGTAGTGAAGAATATTCTATATAATAGAAGATATGTCCCCCTATCCTATGACTGGTGGTCCTGTGTAATGAAGAATATTCTATATAATAGAAGATATGTCCCCCTATCCTATGACTGGTGGTCCTGTGTAGTGAAGAATATTCTATATAATGGAAGATATGTCCCCCTATCCTATGACTGGTGGTCCTGTGTAATGAAGAATATTCTATATAATAGAAGATATGTCCCCCTATCCTATGACTGGTGGTCCTGTGTAGTGAAGAATATTCTATATAATGGAAGATATGTCCCCCTATCCTATGGCTGGTGGTCCTGTGTAGTGAAGAATATTCTATATAATAGAAGATATGTCCCCCTATCCTATGGCTGGTGGTCCTGTGTAGTGAAGAATATTCTATATAATAGAAGATATGTCCCCCTATCCTATGGCTGGTGGTCCTGTGTAGTGAAGAATATTCTATATAATAGAAGATATGTCCCCCTATCCTATGGCTGGTGGTCCTGTGTAGTGAAGAATATTCTATATAATGGAAGGTATGTCCCCCTATCCTATGACTGGTGGTCCTGTGTAATGAAGAATATTCTATATAATGGAAGATATGTCCCCCTATCCTATGGCTGGTGGTCCTGTGTAGTGAAGAATATTCTATATAATGGAAGATATGTCCCCCTATCCTATGGCTGGTGGTCCTGTGTAGTGAAGAATATTCTATATAATGGAAGATATGTCCCCCTATCCTATGACTGGTGGTCCTGTGTAATGAAGAATATTCTATATAATAGAAGATATGTCCCCCTATCCTATGACTGGTGGTCCTGTGTAATGAAGAATATTCTATATAATAGAAGATATGTCCCCCTATCCTATGACTGGTGGTCCTGTGTAATGAAGAATATTCTATATAATAGAAGATATGTCCCCCTATCCTATGACTGGTGGTCCTGTGTAGTGGATAATATTCTATATAATAGAAGATATGTCCCCCTATCCTATGACTGGTGGTCCTGTGTAATGAAGAATATTCTATATAATAGAAGTTATGTCCCCCTATCCTATGACTGGTGGTCCTGTGTAGTGAAGAATATTCTATATAATAGAAGATATGTCCCCCTATCCTATGACTGGTGGTCCTGTGTAATGAAGAATATTCTATATAATAGAAGATATGTCCCCCTATCCTATGACTGGTGGTCCTGTGTAGTGAAGAATATTCTATATAATAGAAGATATGTCCCCCTATCCTATGACTGGTGGTCCTGTGTAGTGAAGAATATTCTATATAATAGAAGATATGTCCCCCTATCCTATGACTGGTGGTCCTGTGTAATGAAGAATATTCTATATAATAGAAGATATGTCCCCCTATCCTATGACTGGTGGTCCTGTGTAATGAAGAATATTCTATATAATAGAAGATATGTCCCCCTATCCTATGACTGGTGGTCCTGTGTAATGAAGAATATTCTATATAATAGAAGATATGTCCCCCTATCCTATGACTGGTGGTCCTGTGTAATGAAGAATATTCTATATAATAGAAGATATGTCCCCCTATCCTATGACTGGTGGTCCTGTGTAGTGGATAATATTCTATATAATAGAAGATATGTCCCCCTATCCTATGACTGGTGGTCCTGTGTAATGAAGAATATTCTATATAATAGAAGTTATGTCCCCCTATCCTATGACTGGTGGTCCTGTGTAGTGAAGAATATTCTATATAATAGAAGATATGTCCCCCTATCCTATGACTGGTGGTCCTGTGTAATGAAGAATATTCTATATAATAGAAGATATGTCCCCCTATCCTATGACTGGTGGTCCTGTGTAGTGAAGAATATTCTATATAATAGAAGATATGTCCCCCTATCCTATGACTGGTGGTCCTGTGTAGTGAAGAATATTCTATATAATAGAAGATATGTCCCCCTATCCTATGACTGGTGGTCCTGTGTAATGAAGAATATTCTATATAATAGAAGATATGTCCCCCTATCCTATGACTGGTGGTCCTGTGTAATGAAGAATATTCTATATAATAGAAGATATGTCCCCCTATCCTATGACTGGTGGTCCTGTGTAATGAAGAATATTCTATATAATAGAAGATATGTCCCCCTATCCTATGACTGGTGGTCCTGTGTAGTGAAGAATATTCTATATAATAGAAGATATGTCCCCCTATCCTATGACTGGTGGTCCTGTGTAGTGAAGAATATTCTATATAATAGAAGATATGTCCCCCTATCCTATGACTGGTGGTCCTGTGTAATGAAGAATATTCTATATAATAGAAGATATGTCCCCCTATCCTATGACTGGTGGTCCTGTGTAGTGAAGAATATTCTATATAATGGAAGATATGTCCCCCTATCCTATGACTGGTGGTCCTGTGTAATGAAGAATATTCTATATAATAGAAGATATGTCCCCCTATCCTATGACTGGTGGTCCTGTGTAGTGAAGAATATTCTATATAATGGAAGATATGTCCCCCTATCCTATGGCTGGTGGTCCTGTGTAGTGAAGAATATTCTATATAATAGAAGATATGTCCCCCTATCCTATGGCTGGTGGTCCTGTGTAGTGAAGAATATTCTATATAATAGAAGATATGTCCCCCTATCCTATGGCTGGTGGTCCTGTGTAGTGAAGAATATTCTATATAATAGAAGATATGTCCCCCTATCCTATGGCTGGTGGTCCTGTGTAGTGAAGAATATTCTATATAATGGAAGGTATGTCCCCCTATCCTATGACTGGTGGTCCTGTGTAATGAAGAATATTCTATATAATGGAAGATATGTCCCCCTATCCTATGGCTGGTGGTCCTGTGTAGTGAAGAATATTCTATATAATGGAAGATATGTCCCCCTATCCTATGGCTGGTGGTCCTGTGTAGTGAAGAATATTCTATATAATGGAAGATATGTCCCCCTATCCTATGACTGGTGGTCCTGTGTAATGAAGAATATTCTATATAATAGAAGATATGTCCCCCTATCCTATGACTGGTGGTCCTGTGTAATGAAGAATATTCTATATAATAGAAGATATGTCCCCCTATCCTATGACTGGTGGTCCTGTGTAATGAAGAATATTCTATATAATAGAAGATATGTCCCCCTATCCTATGACTGGTGGTCCTGTGTAGTGGATAATATTCTATATAATAGAAGATATGTCCCCCTATCCTATGACTGGTGGTCCTGTGTAATGAAGAATATTCTATATAATAGAAGTTATGTCCCCCTATCCTATGACTGGTGGTCCTGTGTAGTGAAGAATATTCTATATAATAGAAGATATGTCCCCCTATCCTATGACTGGTGGTCTTGTGTATGGATAATATTCTATATAATGGAAGGTATGTCCCCCTATCCTATGACTGGTGGTCCTGTGTAGTGAAGAATATTCTATATAATGGAAGATATGTCCCCCTATCCTATGGCTGGTGGTCCTGTGTAATGAAGAATATTCTATATAATAGAAGATATGTCCCCCTATCCTATGACTGGTGGTCCTGTGTAGTGAAGAATATTCTATATAATGGAAGATATGTCCCCCTATCCTATGGCTGGTGGTCCTGTGTAGTGAAGAATATTCTATATAATAGAAGATATGTCCCCCTATCCTATGGCTGGTGGTCCTGTGTAGTGAAGAATATTCTATATAATAGAAGATATGTCCCCCTATCCTATGGCTGGTGGTCCTGTGTAGTGAAGAATATTCTATATAATAGAAGATATGTCCCCCTATCCTATGGCTGGTGGTCCTGTGTAGTGAAGAATATTCTATATAATGGAAGGTATGTCCCCCTATCCTATGACTGGTGGTCCTGTGTAATGAAGAATATTCTATATAATGGAAGATATGTCCCCCTATCCTATGGCTGGTGGTCCTGTGTAGTGAAGAATATTCTATATAATGGAAGATATGTCCCCCTATCCTATGGCTGGTGGTCCTGTGTAGTGAAGAATATTCTATATAATGGAAGATATGTCCCCCTATCCTATGACTGGTGGTCCTGTGTAATGAAGAATATTCTATATAATAGAAGATATGTCCCCCTATCCTATGACTGGTGGTCCTGTGTAATGAAGAATATTCTATATAATAGAAGATATGTCCCCCTATCCTATGACTGGTGGTCCTGTGTAGTGAAGAATATTCTATATAATAGAAGATATGTCCCCCTATCCTATGGCTGGTGGTCCTGTGTAGTGAAGAATATTCTATATAATAGAAGATATGTCCCCCTATCCTATGGCTGGTGGTCCTGTGTAGTGAAGAATATTCTATATAATAGAAGATATGTCCCCCTATCCTATGGCTGGTGGTCCTGTGTAGTGAAGAATATTCTATATAATGGAAGGTATGTCCCCCTATCCTATGACTGGTGGTCCTGTGTAATGAAGAATATTCTATATAATGGAAGATATGTCCCCCTATCCTATGGCTGGTGGTCCTGTGTAGTGAAGAATATTCTATATAATGGAAGATATGTCCCCCTATCCTATGGCTGGTGGTCCTGTGTAGTGAAGAATATTCTATATAATGGAAGATATGTCCCCCTATCCTATGACTGGTGGTCCTGTGTAATGAAGAATATTCTATATAATAGAAGATATGTCCCCCTATCCTATGACTGGTGGTCCTGTGTAATGAAGAATATTCTATATAATAGAAGATATGTCCCCCTATCCTATGACTGGTGGTCCTGTGTAATGAAGAATATTCTATATAATAGAAGATATGTCCCCCTATCCTATGACTGGTGGTCCTGTGTAGTGGATAATATTCTATATAATAGAAGATATGTCCCCCTATCCTATGACTGGTGGTCCTGTGTAATGAAGAATATTCTATATAATAGAAGTTATGTCCCCCTATCCTATGACTGGTGGTCCTGTGTAGTGAAGAATATTCTATATAATAGAAGATATGTCCCCCTATCCTATGACTGGTGGTCTTGTGTATGGATAATATTCTATATAATGGAAGGTATGTCCCCCTATCCTATGACTGGTGGTCCTGTGTAGTGAAGAATATTCTATATAATGGAAGGTATGTCCCCCTATCCTATGACTGGTGGTCCTGTGTAGTGAAGAATATTCTATATAATAGAAGATATGTCCCCCTATCCTATGACTGGTGGTCCTGTGTAGTGAAGAATATTCTATATAATAGAAGATATGTCCCCCTATCCTATGGCTGGTGGTCCTGTGTTGTGAAGAATATTCTATATAATGGAAGATATGTCCCCCTATCCTATGACTGGTGGTCTTATGTAGTAAAGACTGCAGAGACTCCCCTGACCCACTTTGTGGATGGTAGGACAAGACTTGGGTGCTCCATGCTGTGTTTGCAGGGCATGGAAAGTTGCTGGAGCAGATCAGAGAAGAAATGTGATCCAGCCGCTTGTTGTCTGTAGAGGAGAAGAGGAGCCAGCCTGCAGCCATAGCTCATTATCAGAGGTATCACTGAGCCTCTCATTTCCCCAATCAAGTCTCCTAATCACTAACAGAAACCTGATTCACACAGGTAGCCCCGGACACTGGGCACTCACCATGGGGCTATCACAGCCTGCTATCTGCAGAACTGGGCCAGCATCCCTATCATACCAGATTCTGCTTGCTGGAGATAGATAGGCTGCTCTGCAATCATGTGCATGGCAGACAGATAGAGATAGATAGATAGATAGATAGATAGATAGATAGATAGATAGATTTATATAGAGTCACACAGCACTTTATATACTGTACATTCACATCAGTCTCTGTGCTCAAGGAGCTTATTATAATCTAAGGTCCCCATCCTACATATGTACACATAAGGGGGCCAATAGATAGATAATTAGATTAGGTATTTATATATGGCCAACAATTTACACAGCACTTTACAGACTATATATTCACATTAGTACCTACCCTCAAAGATATTACAGTCTAAGGTCCCTATCTCCAATGTATTCATATACTAATCCCAATAGATGGATAGAGAATTATGGGGATTTGTATATCATGTAGCACTTTACAAACTGTGCAATCACATCAGTCCCTTTCCTCCAGGAGCTTACAATCTAATTCTTACATGCACTGTTGCACACACATACTAGGGCCAATGGATCAATGACAGATAGACATGTAGATAAAGGTGAACAAACACATCACCAGCAGCATGTTTCCATGGCACAGGGAATCGAACTGATCAAAATTTCAGGACATTAAGGGAAAACTTTCATAAAAGCAAAGATGGAGACTGCTACTGCTGACCTCTCCTTCTAAAAATACTAGTTGCCTGGCTGCCATGCTGTCCTTCTGGTTACAATGCATTGGGGTTGATTTACTAAAGGCAAATAGACTGTGCACTCTGCAAAGGCATTTGCTCCAGAGATAAGGAAATGAGGTAAAGCTTCACTTTGCAAGGAATACTCAATCACATGCAAGGGAAAAAAAACCAGCATTTTTGCTTGCACAAACATGATTGGATGATGGAAGTCAGCAGAGCTTCCAATCATTTATTAAGCTCTGGATCAAATGCCCTTGCATAATGCATCTATTTGCCTTAAGTAAATTAACCCAATAGATAGAGCATCTGATCAAAGTTAAGTGTAAAGACAAAGGATTTGGACTTTTCTCTGAGATTTCTGATTTGCTTATTCATTCTCTTTTCCTAGCTCAGAGGTTCAGAATGATAGATTTACTGTAAGGCTGGCCATACATTATACAATCTTCTTGTACAATTTTCCTTTCGCTTTACCAAAACCATATAATATGAGGTTAAGCCTAAATACTTTTGTATGCAGTCAGGCAGGCCCTAGTACTACATAGTTGAAGGTAAATCTAACGGGAATTAAATATATAAAAATTAAATAATGTATGGCCAGCATAAATCAGAAAAGATTAGCATGTAATGCTGTCAGGGCCACTGATAAGGCAGTACAGCCAGCCCTTCTGTACTGGGCCTGGGTCCCATCAGTTCCAAAGGGGGGCCAGGCACCTGCTGAGCAGGAGGGCTGTCTGTACTGTCTTATTGTAGAAACCAACCCTTTTCTGCCTCCCCTGCAGTGCTGCCAGCTTCTCTTCCTCTCCTTCCCTCCAGCTGCACTGCAAGGGGATTGGTTCTAGCACATGTGCCTCTTCCATCTGCTGTCTGGGCCCCCATGTGTGCCCCTTTCCCCCGCAGCAGCTCCTCTCCCACCGACAGCTGCTGCGGGCACACAGGGGGATGTTTCAGGATAGAGAGCAGAGGAAGGGGTTGGTAATTATGTCATTTACTGGCCACTTTCTTTCCTAAATTAACACAGTCAGTGATCGTATCAATCACTCCTGTGTCCATTCAGCACTGAAGCATAGCAACCGGTGTTTACTATGCTTCATTTTGTAAATGAGCAGGAAGCCTCAGAGCGCTTCCTATTCATTTATTTGTGCAGCTGAGGCTGTAGGGAAAGGGACTGATACTTCTATGTCCTCAGCTACTTTTGGTTGGGGGGGGGGGCCCTGCCAGGTAGGCTGTATGGGGTCCCGTCATTCCTAACAGCAGCCCTGGATGCTGTCGCTATGGACAACATCTCCAATTGATGGTAAATTGTTGTTATGGTACATCAGGCCCTATGAATCTCATTTCCAAAACTGAGGTTGCAGTTTGTTTCTATCTAGAGACAACAGGTTGTCAGGAACACAAAAAAGGTACATCATGGATCTCCTACATTTTGCCACAACTCATACCTATTTTTGGCACAATGGAGATTTTTTCCTGCAACAAAAGGGAGTTGCAATGGGAGCAAAGTTTGCTCCCAGCCTGGCTAATATCTTTATGGCCAAATGGGAGGAGGATGTCGTCTATGCTTTAAATCGTCCCGAGATTGTACTCTGGGTACGATACATCGACGACATCCTCCTCCTATGGAGGGGAGATCAGGATTCCCTTAAGAGTTTCATGTCTATTCTTAATGACAACAATATTGGCATTAGTTTGTCATATGAAATGAGTTATACTCAGATTCATTTCTTAGACTTAGAGATATTTTCAAGTGGGGGCCAATTACATACTAAAACGTTTTTCAAATCCACCGACCGGAATGGATACATTCCGGTTGACAGTTGTCACCACTCAGCATGGCTGAAATCGGTCCCACGGAGTCAACTGTTGAGGATTCGGCGCAACTGTTCCCATTTCTCAGATTTTCAATACCAAGCAAACATTTTGAAATCTAGGTTTGTTGATAAGGGCTACAATCCTTCTCAGATAGATGAAGAAATTCAACGTATTTCCACTATAAGTAGGGATTCATTATTAACAGAAAGAAGTAAAACAATTCAGGATTCTAAATTTAAATGGTCTTTTTACACCACATTTTCCACCCAACATAAACAAATAAGAGACATTTTTCAGAGGCATTGGAATGTCCTTAAAAATGATCAGGTCCTTGGTCCTTCACTCCCAGATAGAGCTGGAGTGACCTACAGAGGGGCTTCCTCACTCAAAAGTCAGATAGCTCCAAACATAAGTAATCCACCCATCATTCCCGTCTTTTTTCCACACCTTAAAGCATACTATCCATGCAGAAAATGCAAGGTATGCCAGGTTAATTTATGTGGGAAACGGAAAACGGATACTTTTTGCTCTACATCCACGGGAACAAATTATAAAATGAAGCATTTTACCACCTGTGCAACTAGATTTATTGTCTACCTACTTACCTGCCCATGCGGGAAACAGTACGTAGGACGTACCATTCGCACGTTTGCCATTAGGGTGGGTGAACATCTCACTAGTATTCGTAAAGGAAAAACCAACCATAGTGTTCCAAGACACTATTTGGAGTCTCACAATAAAGATCCAAGGGGCACTAGGTTTGTGATCATAGACAAATTTGTTCCCCATTGGAGGGGGGAGTCCTGTGTAAGAGGGGTCTCGAGACTAGAGACCTACTGGATATACCAGTTAAAGAGTTACAGGCCCTATGGACTTAACATCGATTGGGATATTAATGCCTTTATTAACCAATCCTGATATTTTCCCATTCGGGGTTACACATTTCGCCATCCGCTCCAAATCATTCATGTTCCATGCAATTTTTATTTTTATTTTTATTTTATTTTAAAAATCTTTCCTATTGATACATTGTTCACGTGTGGGTTTACATTGGCACCGTGGCAATTAGTCACACATTTGCCCTGATGTTCTGTATTTATATATGGTTCTATATGTGTCATTATATATTCTATATGTATGGATGAGACCATAGGTCTCATTAACATATAGCCATGTGTGGCCCTATTGTTTACAATGTTTTTATCCTCCGGTATATATGGGTAATTTCTATATATACATATATTTTACATACTAATATATTGTTTAATCAAACTTGCACCATTCGGTCTTTTGATCATCAGCGGGATGTTTACTACATCATATTGGGGAATTGGTTCTTTGAGATTGAGTCTGGGAGACATATTTCTGAGTTCCATATCCTAATACGTGGTGATCTGCCCTCTGAACACGACGTATGGCCCGCAAGCACACAGTGAGAACACAATACATGGAAATAGCCGCCACGCTTTATTGCGTTCCGACTACATATCCCACTGTGCTTTGCGCACGGTCACGCCGTCTATGAGGGATCCAATCTAATGTACGCCGATGACACGTAGACATTGTAAGTCACGTCGATGGCGTAACACGCTTCTTCGCTTTGTCCTGATTGGCCCAGTGTATGCCGAGGACACGTGGACGGTGTCAGTCACGTTGATGGCGTAGTATGCCTCTCCGGTTTATCCTGATTGGCCTGATCCGTCACATGACGGAGGTCATGTGACGCAGAACCAACCATGTGACTCACCAATCCCGGAAGTGAAACATTGGGACATACGGGCATGCAATTAAGGTACAAATCTCTTCCTATATATAGCGTGGGGGGCATCAGGACGGCGTGTACCCCAGTTGATGTCTTATCAGACGAAACGCGTCGGGTTTTACATGCCAGTCCTTATTGCCCATCTCACGCATTCTTGATATTTGAAGCTTACCACTTCTGAAGTTCATCTTTGGGTTTGTTTGTAATTTTTGAGTGGATTGCCTTCTATTTTGAGATTGAACTGCTTGTTTGCTGCTGTTTTTTACTGGAATTTTATGGTTGCTTTTAAATAAATTCCCATTTTTGGATTTACACTATGTGGAAGTGCTCTTTCCTGTTTTTTTGGTGACACCATCCATATGGAGGGCTTCGGGTCTATATGCTGATTACCCACACCTGGAGCGAGTCACATTTGGAAACATTGAAAGACGCCACCAACAGGAGAGGACAACTTTGGTTTCTATTTGCTGGTCCCTGACGTGGACATAAGCCTGATAGATCCACCGCTATATGGTGAGCTGGATCTACAACACTTGGTAAGAGTATTTATTTCTTACTTATTGTCCCTGACCCAATGGTGAAGGCACTCCCGGGTGTTACATCATATTGGCATACAAACCATCTATTTCAAGGAACCATTTGAAACAGGACTTGCATATCCACAGACGACTACTTTTGGATATTGTTTTCCTACCTGTACTCAGAGACATTTAAAATTTTGTTTGCACTGAACTTTGTGGATATTTCATATGTCACATAGTTCTGTTCCTTATAGGTGATTTACAGTTTTGTATATGATTTAGGCACCAATGGGTGTTATAGATTCCTTATGATTGTTTATAAGTGTTCACTGTAAAGAGTCACTACATCTTTTATTTTGATCTATTTCTAGGGGTATCAGTAGTTCTCTTAGATCACGGTGACATATCACCGTACCACTGTTTGAATAGATTTATCATACTTTTTATTTTAAGTATACACGTCACACGTGTTTGTTACAACGTTTATCATTTGGTCTTCATTAGGCCATTCGGTTCTCCATTGAGTCCCAACACACATTTGAATTCACTTTTGAATTTCACATAGCGCCTACATTTATATATTCATATAATTTTTACTTTTTCTGTCAGATTGTTATGTTGGCTGCTAACATATAAGTTTTTTGCGAGGTTGGCGCAATATTTTTGCCCTTTTTATCAATCACATAGTGTTTTCATTTTTTAACCAGTATTGATAGCAATGTCAGATGGGACAAATGGCAATTTTAGTACATAAGCTTAAGTATAAATGCAGATGCAGCACAAGTTTTATTATAACACTTTCACCAATGGTTGTGTAGAAGTAAGTTGTGATTTTGAATTACATCAAAGTACGCTAAGATGTTCCTCGGGAGCAGAACGATTTCTGATTTGCATTTTAATAATGTGGACGCAGCTATCTCATATGACATTCTGACACATATAAACCACCATGAACCCACCAACTTTCACAGTGTGTCATTGTAGTCCTTGACACCTCCATCCAGGGCTCCCAGATCACAGCCATGGTCCAATCAGGAGATACACACAGTAATACTCCAGGATGATAATTCAATTCAATCGTACTGGAGACCTGGAAAGTGTCACAGATGAGAGATGTTGGTACATGGGGTGACTGGTGAAGCTTCAGCTATGCAGATGGGAAGATTTGACTCATATCACTACATGAACAGTTAGTAAGTGGTTTCTACTAGGTCGCAGCGAGCTGTGCTAAGTCAAATCTTTAACACCGTGACCTAATGAACCCAACCTGATTTCTCACCCAAGAACAGCTGCACACTCATTTATCTGCCATACATGTAGGTGCCCTAGTTTTACAATGAGCTATGGTTAGACAGAAAACATGCAAATTCATCAAATCTGCACAATGCAGTGATACAATGTGAATAATGTATTAATAAATCAATGTGTTCAATGTATACATTTATGTATCAATGCGATCAAATGATCAATGTACATTTTTCTATGGCATTAAAATATCAGTGAAAATTCTCCATAGTTAGGAAAAAAAATACTGAGTAAAGCGAGAGCAATGCACAGAGTATTAACCAGAACCTGTCAGTAACAAGGGGCTAGAACTACCTAGCTCAACCAGTGTTCCTCCAGAGGTGTCTAGAGGCTGGCGAGGGCTGGCGGCCTTAGGCCTGGGGGGCAAGTCCAGTCAAGTGGCCCATTGAACCGCCGAATCAGCTGACCATCCATGGCCCACCTGTTTTTTCAATGCAGCCTCACCAGTGCCCATCGGTGCAGCCAACTCCAGTGCCCATCAATGAAGCCTGATCACTGGGGCAGGTTACATGTGGTGTATGGGGGGAAATGGGGGGTCAGATAGGGGTTTCAGGGTCTCTCACCTCAGCGATCTCAGCTCAGCAGGTCCTTGCACTCCACGGTTTCCTTGGGGGGTAACGCTCCCGATCCTGGGGTCAAGTTGCAGCCAGCGACCAGCCCTGCGTCCCGACTCACTGACACGCCCTGCCTCTGCCTGCTTCCAAGAATCCGGTCCCAGGGAGTTGTAGTTTCCTCTGCGCTGCTGTGTTTTCCACCCACCGGAAGCTTGAGTGAGGACTACAACTCCCAGAATGCAACAGCTAGTGGTCGGCCGCCATGGCTGTGCCCCCGGACCGACTTCCTAGACCAGATTAAAAAAGAAAATGGCAGAAGGCAGCGGCTGCCGGCCATTTTGAACATAAGTTAAGGCAGCCTGGGAGGCAATTGCCACCCTGCCCCCTGGCCCAGCCCTCCCCTGGCTAGAGGTCCCCTGAGCAATGAGCAATATCTACCTCTCAGTGTATAGGTGTATACTGTATGTAACTACTGACGCCAATGATCATTTTATCTATCTTTAAGAGGGGAATTTTCTGATGGACCACAAATGTAAGAAGCGTCCTTCCCACTGATCATCACACTAATGTATTGTGAGCTGCAGATATAGCATTTATTAGCAGGGGTCCCCTGATGCCGCGTACACACGACCGTTTTTCATGGCGTGAAAAATGCAATTTTTTAAATTGGTCATTAAAAACAATCGTGTGTAGGCTCCAGAGCATTTTTAACGACGTGAAAAATTGCCTAAAAAAAAAAAGAACCTGCTCTATTTTTTTTGTCGTGAAAAACGGTAGTGTGTAGGCTTTTACGAGGGTAAAAAAAATGCGCATGCTCAGAATCAAGTGATGAGACGGGAGCGCTCCTTCTGGTAAAACTAACATTCGTAATGGAGATAGCACATTCGTCCCGCTGTAACGGACTGAAGAGCACGAGGCTGAAAAGCGCAAATCGGCTCTCACCAAACTTTACTAACACGAGGATCAGCAAAAGCAGCCCAAAGGGTGGCACCATCCGAATAGAACTTCCCCTTTATAGTGCCGTCGTACGTGTTGTACGTCACCGCGCTTTGCTCAAGCATTTTTTTTCATGATACTGTGTAGGCAAGGCAGGCTTGAGAGGAAACACGAAAAATCACGTTGAGAAAAACGTTGTTTTTTTCAATGACGTTAAAAACGGTCATGTGTACGCGGCATGAGACTGGAAATTAAAGTGTTACTAAACCCACAACAGTAAAATCAGTCTGTATATGCAGTAAAGCATGCAAGTTTTATTCACTGTGGAACCTAAGGGGTTAATCCTCTGCATTGTGCAAACAGGCTGTTTGATCCTGTCTTCTCTTATGCTCCCTTTCTTCCACAGTCCCCAATCCAATTTTTTTTTCATCACCTCCACTTTTTGGGGAGGGTGCATGTGATCAACACTGTGCAGACAGAAAGTCAGGGGTCATGCAGCCTCATAGGACAGTCAGAGGAGAATGAAAACTCCTCCTACAAGCTTTAACCAGACACTGATAGAAGTCACAGGTATACTGTTGATGAGAAAAGGTATTTACCAGTTTATATTTACTAAAATAATTCTCGGCCAGATCAGCAGGGACCGGCCGAGAATCAAATCATGTGTGGGCAGGCTGAATGTACCCAAGTTGATTGATCGATTAACTTGGGTACAACCAGCCTGCCGGTTTTTACATGCCATTATCGCTAGCAATAATCACTGTGTTCTTCTGGTGGGAACGGCTTCCCCTGCCCCCCGCCGGGAGGGATTCCCCTGTCAACACTGACCCGTGGCTGCAGGAAAGAAATTAGCATCATCTATGGCCAGCCTTAGTGACCATTTTCACTGAGAATAATGCCGCGTACACACCATCGTTTTTAATGTCATTGAAAAAAACGGAATTTTTCTCGACGTGATTTTTCGTGTTTCCTCTCAAGCCTGCCTTGCCTACACACTATCGTGGAAAAAAATGTTTGAGTAAAGCGCGGTGACGTACAACACGTACGACGGCACTATAAAGGGGAAGTTCCATTCGGATGGCGCCACCCTTCATGTTAGTAAAGTTTGTTGAGCGACGATTCGTGTATTTCAGCCTCGTGCTCTTCAGTCCGTTACAGCGTGACGAATGTGCTATCTCCATTACGAACGCTAGTTTTACCAGAACGAGCGCTCCCGTCTCATACTTGATTCTGAGCATGCGCATTTTTTTTCACATCATTAAAGCCCACACGCGGTCGTTTTTCATGATGAGAAAAACGACGATGTAAAAAACGACGTGAAAAAATACTAATTTGCTGGGCTTTTTTTCTCAGAGAATAGGTGCAGGAACTCAACCATGCCCGGCACACACCCGGACACCTGCATCCCCCTTTTCCCCATCCTGCACTCAGTGGGAGCCACTCAGGAGATCAGATCTGAGGGAGCCAAGCTGTCACTTGTAAACACAGAAGTCCGGCTTCTGTGTTTACAAGTGACCGCTTGGCTCCCACAGAGCGATAGTGGTGAGCAGGGAGCAGAGGGCCTGAGCTGGAGGTGGTGGAACTGAGTTCCACCAAGTTCCAGCTGAAAAAAAGCCCTGCTAATTTGGGTCCAGTTGACGAGTGGATTGTTGATGTGTTGGGTCATTAGGTGCTTACAATGAGGTAAGCCTTCCACCCATACCTGTTTGTCAAAACCAGTTGACATCATTGTCAATGGAAATAAGGGATCGGTGTAAATGGCTCTCATTGTGTGTCCTCAAGACAGGTGAGAGGATACCCAGATGAACCATAGCATAGCTCTCTTTCTGAGGCTACCTCTTCCTGACCTTCCCCTCTCCATAGGCATTATCACCAAGCTGAGTTTATTCCTTGTCTTTTTTTTGTATTGTTTTACCATGTTCTAACTGCCCTCCCAAGTCTATGGGCAGCCTATAGTTAGCATATAGTTGGCCATACATGGGTAGGTCTCTTAAAGCCCCGTACACACGGTCAGACTTTTGCCCAACAAACATAGTTTTAAGCAAGTTGGACCAACAATCCGACCGTGTGTACGCTCCATCGGACAAACTTTTTTTTGTTTGGTTTTGTTTTTATCGGACAAAAGTTGGGTCTGCAAACGGACAAACTTTTGCCCAACAAAAGTCAGATGGAGCAAAGTCCTACCGTGTGTACAGAAAACCATAGGACTTTTGTCCGATGGACAAAACAACTAATGTTAAAATCAACCAACAATAGCAGAAGTTGACCAAAGGGTGGCGGTAAAGAGCAGAAAAGAGCAGAAAAACCATGTGATGTTGCAAAAAGTTTTGGGAAAGTTTGCAGAAAAGTCCTGTGGTGTGTATGCTATGGGTGTTCCCGACCAACTCCGTTCGGACAAAAATCCACGGAAAAGTCAGATGGAAGTCCGACCGTGTGTATGGGGCTTTATTGGAACAATAGGTTGGGGGGAGAGTTGTCTGTGCTCCGAATCTGCAGCTATTTTTCTCCTAAACCTGTCCAGTGTTGCCAACATAAAAGTGAAATAAAAAGAGTGCCAAACAATTGTCTTAAAGCCCAAAATGTCCTTAATTATAACAACAGATAAAGAAAAGGCAGCCAATTTATTTTAGGGGTCCTAAAGCCCTGTACACACGATCGGATTTCCTATGCATTCAAATCCAATGGATTTTTCCATTGGAATTCCAATGAAGCTGACTTCCATCAGTCTTGCCTACACACCATCAGTCAAAAATCCGACCGTCCCAAAGGCCGTGACGTAAAACACTCAGACAAGCTGAGAAAAATGAAGTTCAATGCTTCTGAGCATACATCGACTTGATTCTGAGCATGCGTGGGTTTTTTCTTCGATGGAGTTCCACACAGACAATCGCAATTTGCTATGGTTTTTTTTTCCTTTGGATAAATTTAAAACATGTTCTATTTTTTCTCACCGATGGAAAAAAGACCGATGGGGCCCATACACGATCGGTTTGTCCGATGAAAAAAGTCCATCGGACTGTTTTCATCGGACAAACCGATCGTGTGTACAGGGCATTAAACTCCCCTAGCTTCACACTGAAATCACCTTCTGGTAAAAACATCAGATCTTGTATTTAAGAAAACTGTCAAACCCTTTTGAGTCTAGGCATTCTTGAAGAGACATTACTTTTAAGGCCTGATAAAGTGGGGGGTTTTAGGAACCCCCGAAATGTGTTGCTTTCTTGTTATTTATGACAAGAATAAAGTACTTTTTGGACTCTCATACAATTTTTTGGGTGCTCTTTTTGCTTCACATACATGGAGATTTCTCAATTTGGGCGACCCCTATGTCTTGGGGGTTCCCTCCTTTGTGGGGAGCTGCTGATCTCAAGCCATCATGCAGAACCAATTTTATTTTTTTGAAGGGTTATAGATTTGATTCCAGTCACCTCTTTATGATACCAGAGATGCATATGCAGTGAAAAGGTATATTACCTTTATTATAATTTTTTTTTATTACCTTTTCTATTTTTATGACCTTTTCTATATAGGCCTCATGCCCACGGACGTTTTTACAGCCACGTTTTTGAGCGTTTTTTACAGCTTAAAAACGGCTGTCCATGTTATTCTATAGCTTCATGCCCACCTAGGCGTTTTTGAGCTGCAAATAGCATAGGCGTTTTTAAGCTGTACAAAAAACCCAGGACCAGTGCGTTCCTTGGCATCGGCGTTAGGCATAAAAAAACGCGAAGTGTTAAAAAACGCGAAAAAACGCAGCTGTAAAAACGTCCGTGGGCATGAGGCCTTAAGAGAAATATACATTTTTCACTTTAGTTAATAAGTGAAAAACAAATTCTAGTTTGCTACTCTACGCACTGCATTTTGAAGATCGTCAATGTTTTTTTGCAGTGCCGCATTGAATATACAGTACACATATGGCTTCAAAAGAATATGCAGGTGGCCTACATGGCTTACATAGCCCCGTATTTGATCGAGAATTAACTTTCACCTGCATGACTATGTGGGACATACAAACTGATGGGAGTCTGGCTGGTAAACCTCACCTGTTTTTGTTTTTATCCTTGAGATTAAACGCAAGTGACAAGCACTACACAGCAACAAATCAGAGTACAATGATAAGACTATTGACACAATCTCCATTCATGAACAAATCTCTCCACTGCAGATTTCTTCTCCCAGAGCAGAAAAAGCGATCCATAATTTGGAAGATATCATGAGTACTCCACTGATATTGCAACACCCCAATCAAGTAAGCAAAGACTTTCCATAGTGTGTGTAATTGAGTTATCTAGGTCTTTTGCACACCCTCAGTAATTCTTGCACCACTCATGTTAATGGTAAATTGAAGAATTGCACCCTCTTAATATACCGGATTTCTTTGGAAAATAGAGAAATCATGATATATATATTTTTATCAGATTTAACAAAGTTATAAAAAAGGCGAAATCAAGGGAAGTCAAATTTCTACAGAAGTTTGAGCAAGCACTGAACTTCTCACTTTGATAACAGACAGAAGCCATTGTGCAAAAATCAAGCAGTTTTTTTTTTGGTACAATCAGTTAACCAAAGGGAACAATACAAAACTGAGCACTGTAGTCTTTAAAAACTATCCGTGATAATAAATAGATTGCATGTTGCACAGGACTCACCATTACTGCATTTGTGTGCATTGTGGAACATGCAATTTGTAGTTCATCACCTCCACTTCGTTTGAGTAGTGTGATCACTCCGTACTGCTCTTTGGGGGTGGTCTGGGGCACGTTTCATTCGTATTTGGCACGGTACACCTACATGTGATTCCTAAAGCATGCCAGAGTTTAGAACTCAGAAAAACAGGGATCACTACCGTGTTTCCCCGAAAATAAGACCTACCCAGAAAATAAGACCTAGCGTCATTTTCCAGGAGGGCTGCAATATAAGCCCTACCCCGAAAATAAGCCCTAGTTTAAAATGCTTGTAAAATCCTATAATCCACTCTATTACAGTAGAATATAATGTACAATGTGTGTGTTTCTGTAATATAATTGCGGGGAAGAGAGCTCCGGCGGGTCACAGAAGCGCAGAGCGGCGCTATAACAAGGGTATTTGGTACAATTATATTACAGAAACACACACATTGTACATTATATACTACTGTAATAGAGTGGATTATAGAATTTTACAAGCATTTTAACTCAGTTCACACTGGGGATTCCTGTCAGGCAGGGAGAGAGATGGGGAGAGAAGACAGCACATTACATGGTAAGACCTATCCCGAAAATAAGCCCTACTGTGTCTTTTGTTGCCAAAATAAATATAAGACCCGGGCTTGTTTTTGGGGAAACACGGTATGATTTGGATGGCAGAGGTAATGGTGTAAGCATGCTCAGGCCCAGCGAGCGCAGTGGGAAGTGGGAAGTGGAGACATGGCCCTTGGCAAGGTCCTCTAATGCCCAGGGTGAGCATGCCAAACCGCCCGCCCTCCAAGATGTATGAGCATTATGTGTCAGCATAAATCTCCCCACAAAAACACAGCACTAACCTGCATGCTTACCCCCTAAGCATAAATTCCCCCTCCTTCCAATTCATATCTTCCTCCCAGCACAAATTGCTCCCCCAAATCCCCCCACCTAGCACAAATCTTCTTCCCCCATCCCCCTCCCAACACAAATCCCCCTTAATTACCACTCTTAGCACCTCACCAAATTTCCCCTCCTAGAATAATACTTACCCCCTGCAGCCCCCCAAAATCCCTCTTCTAACACAAATTGCCTCCACCCAATTCCCTTGTGGTGCCCTGCCCCTACCTCACGTGATAACACAGTGCCCAGGGCAGCCTCCCCCCTGCTCACCCCTTGTCCCAGCCCTGGCCCTTGGGCATGGGGTACCAGGCAATCATGCTCAGAGTGGGTACATCCTTAAAGACTTTTGAGCAGATTGTGACCACTCACTCCTGGAGCCAGCTTACACGTCATTCATCAGCACAAAGATATATAATGTGCAGATGTGATTTCACTATCATGGCAATCTGTACAAATTTGGAGGTTACCTGTTTTCTCAGCTGTCTGGCAAACGCCTGCTTTCTGGGCTGGTCTTATGTTTCACACACAATCATTTTGCAGTTAGATCTGCAGAGATATATAGCCTCCCAGCATTGATATTAGATTTCTTTAGTTAATCATACATCATGGTTTGATTTTAGGATGTGTTTAAAATGTATTATAGGATGATAGGGAAAAAATAAGAAATTACATTTCTCACATATATGCACTAATTCCTGAGCTTTATTCCTTTAAAAATACTGTAAGTACAGAAATCTACTTGCAGAAATCCAATGTGCTTCTAATGTCCTGTTTAGGTTGACAACAGTAATGCCGCGTACACACGACCGTTTTTCATGACGAGAAAAATGCAATTTTTTTAAATGGTCATTAAAAACGATCGTGTGTGGGCTTCAGAGCATTTTTCACGACGTGAACATGCTCTAATTTTTCTCGTCATTTTTCACGTTGTCGTTTTTCTCGTCATGAAAAACGGCCGTGTGTAGGCTTTAACGACGTGAAAAAAACACGCATGCTCAGAAGCAAGTGATGAGACGGGAGCACTCGTTCTGGTAAAACTAGTGTTCATAATGGAGATAGCACATTCGTCACGCTGTAACGGACTGAAGAGCACGAGGCTGAAAAGCGCGAATCGTCTCTCACCAAACATTACTAACACGAGGATCAGCAAAAGCAGCCCAAAGGGTGGCGCCATCCGAATGGAACTTCCCCTTTATAGTGCCGTCGTACATTTCGTACGTCACTGCGCTTTGCTCGAGCATTTTTTTTCATGATAGTGTGTAGGCAAGGCAGGCTTGAGAAGAATCACGTCGCGAAAAACATCGTTTTTTTCAATGACATTAAAAACGGTCGTGTGTACGCGGCAAGAGCCTTTGCAGCAGTGAAGCCCTAACCAGCGTTGTCAGCCCTGGACTACAGAATTCTGCCTATCCCCTACCTGCAGGCTTAACTCCCATAAGCCTGCCCATGCACTATGTATATGGAAAGGGCTCTAGGTAGACGTAGTTCTGGGGGTGTACCTACGTCTAAAACAACTGAGCTCCAAGTTATTGCAAGAATTTTTTTAAGCCTATTGATGATGTCATAGAAATAGCTATTTCTTGCTACAGGAAGGCGACAAAAAAGAAAAAGCCTAGAAAATGATCTAGAGGGAGAGAGAGAGGTTTGGGGGTGAATTTCGGCAATGTCTGAACCTACACTTTAATATAAAATAAGAAGTACATTGCATATTTTGTTACTTGTAAACATGTTCGTTCAGGTTACAATCTGATTGTACAATCTCATTATGATCTATGAACGACTATGTAATACAGGGCCCTGCCTGACTAGATACAAATCAAATGGATTGTTTAGGTAATAAGCCCTCACATTACAAAGGGGGTTATTTACTAAAGGCAAATCCACTTTGCACTACAAGTGCAAACTACAACTGTAAATTTGAAATTGCACTGAAAGTGCACTTGGAAGTGCAGTCGCTGTAGATCCGAGGGGGACATGCAAGGAAAAACAGCATTTTAGCTGGCACAAAATTTTCAAAACAAAGTAGCCAGTTGACTCCCCCTCAAACTTTAGGGGGACCAGACTGTGGCTAGTGGGAGTAGAAAATGCTCTGGCATTGGTGGGAGTAAACAATGCCATAGGCTTGGGAGGAAAAGTGCCCCATCATGGGTGTCAGTGGGAGGAATAATGCCCCATCATGATTGTCAGTGGGAGGAATAATTCCCCATCATGAGTGTCAGTGGGAGGAATAATGCCCCATCATGGGTGTCAGTGGGAGGAATAATTCCCCATCATGAGTGTCAGTGGGAGGAATAATGCCCCATCATGGGTGTCAGTGGGAGGAATAATTCCCCATCATGAGTGTCAGTGGGAGGAATAATGGCCCATCATGGGCGTCAGTGGGAGGACAAATGCCCCATCATGGGTGTCATTGGGAGGAATAATGCCCCATCATGGGTGTCAGTGGGAGGAATAATGCCTCATCATGGGTGTCAGTGGGAGGAATAGCACCTTGTATTAGTGGAAGAAAATTTTCCCCCAAGGCCAGATAAAGGCAAGTAAAGGGGCACATCTTGATCTAAACTCAAAAATGGAAGTTATTGCAGCTTACTAGTCCTTAGATGTAATGTTTGCATTAGTGCTGTTTTCAGACTTTTATATTCACCTGTTGATCCTGCCAGTAATAAAATTCTTGTCTTGTTACAACACTCACTCACTTCACTGTATCTGTGGAGGGGCAGCGTTGTCACCCTAGGCTGCTCTCCCGATTTGGACTACAAACACCCCCCTCCTCATCTTTATTCCATAGGGCAGAGGGGTTGTGTAGATTTTATTTAGATCTGTAGGTACATATGATGTTGCCTAATGTCTGTATTCAGGTTCATGTCCTTCCTGACACCCTCCCTTCTCTGTACAAAGGTAAATAGTTTTTGTCCGATCCCTGCTGAACCGGGCAGATTTCGATCCATGTATGGCCAGCTTAACATAGAACTGCATTTAAAGGCATAAAGAAAATATGCTGTAAGGCTTTGAATGCAGCATTTTTTTAAGCCCGCGTGTGTGAGGCCATACGTCGTCGTCTTCTCCGATCCCCCCGCCCTCCTCCAATGTCTGAACTGCAAGTATCTGATTAACCAAATGGGCTCTCAGAGTTGTAATCTTAACTCGGTTTCTGCCCAGCTGGAAATCTCTCTCCAGGCCTGTAAAGTCAAGGCTAAATGCTGTAATAATTCCAGTTGTTAATGTGAGAAATAAAAGCCTCATCCCACCTGGCTGACTACGGGACGTAGAAGCAGCATATGGGAGACCTGAGCGTGGCTTATACATTTCACTGGGGGCATTTCCTCTACACCACAGCCTATAGAGCGACCTGTGTACACACCGACCCCATTGTTCTCCATACCATGCACCATGACTTATTGATGAACTCTAAGCATGTGGTTGATGTCTGCAGCGGAAGCTACCTGATTCATAATGTAGATAGCTGTCAGTGATACAATCAGATCATTAACACTCTAAGCATGTACAATATAGTCATCTTACATGCCGTTCCCTTATTACAGACCAATATCAGGTCCCTTTATGATTCCAACCTTCAATCAGATTCAGCTATTCCAGCATCTGCCCAGCTTCACATCGTTTTCTACCTTTTACAGGTCGAGTCTTTCAAAAACACCTAACTTTATTTACACAGCATAACACACCCTGCGCACAAGTCATTGCCATCCCCATTCTTAAAGGGGTTGTAAAGGTTCGTTTTTTATTTTCTAAATAGGTTCCTTTAAGCTAGTGCATTGTTGGTTCACTTACCTCTTCCTTCGATTTCTAAATGTTTTTTTCTTTGTCTGAATTTCTCACTTCCTGTTTCTCCTCAATAAACTTCACACCATCATCCGAGCGGTGGTTAGTCAGCCAGAACAGCTTACTGAACAGCTTACTGAGGAGGAACAGGAAGTGAGAAATTCAGACAAAGAAAAAAAATATTTAGAAGGGAAATAGAAGGAAAAGGTAAGTGAACCAACAATGCACTAGCTTAAAGGAACAGATTTAGAAAATAAAAAACAAACCTTTACAACCCCTTTAAGGGGGCAACACACACCCACACATTAGGGACATTTTATCTTACATTAAAAAAGAACTAAAAGGGAAAACTTCTTAGTGGAGAGGGATTAGAAAACCTGTACGTTTTTTTTTTTCTTTTAGCTGTCTGTGTTCCCGTTAGGACTCTTTCACAAAGGTGATGAATTTTAAAGCAGTTAACCACTTCAGCCCCGGGCAGGGTTGCCAACCGCCAGGATATTTATTGACAGTTTATAAAAATCAGTGATTTTTTTTACAAATTGCCAGTAAATATTAGGAAGAATTACAGCGCTCGCAAATGAGTAGAATAAAATAAAATGCAGACATTGGATGCAATAATTCTAGGGCTGTTACTGATTAAAATTTTCGTGTTCGATTAATCGTTTTTTTTTTTTTAAATCGATTAATCGACTAATTTCGATTAATTATAACGCACATACAGATCCAACTACTTTTAGCTGATCTCCTTGCAGGCCGATTCCCAGTGCAGCTACCAACCACTGGGAAAAATGGATAGCAGGATACAAAAAACACACAAAGGCAGCGCTCGATGGGAATAGCATTAAAACTTTTATAGTCTTCAAGTAGGTAACAAAATAAATATTGCACTGGAGATAAAATCGATGTAGCTACATAAACTGTAAAAATGGTGCGAGTAATGCCAAACGGTAGCAAAAGCAGTCATAAAAACATGTAGCTAAGTATGATACTGGTATAAAAATGTGTACAACGATACCACTGCTGAATCCAGATGAGGGGTTAACATCAGTCCGTCGGCATGTAGATGTCCTGTAAATGGGAACGATCACAACTCCCAGTGGATGGCTGTAGAATCCCAGGTTGATAGAGAGAAGTGATAGAGGCAAGTGTAACAGCCCTTGCGTGTGGCACATAGTAAGGTCCCGCCGGCATGCAGATATGAAGACACAGTAAAGGAGCCCTTCAGATGGACACGGTAAGCCCCGCCGGTGTCCGTGACATCACCGGATCTCTGACAGAACTCCCTGAAGACCCGGAAGCCGGCGGAGAGGTGAGTACCGATCAACAGAATTTTGATCGATCAAAAAAATGAATCGATTAATCGAGGAATTAATAGTTAATTTCCACAGCCCTAAATAAACAATTCGTAAAAGTCCAAAAATGTTAATATATGATGTGCTCCAATATTAACCACTTCCTTACCGGGCCATAGTAATATGACGCCGGCAGGAACCCTCTCTCCCGCCGGGTGGACATCATGTGACGTCCTGGGCTTCCCGGCCGTCTAGGGGGTGCGCACGTGCACCGGCATCGCCCGGGACCCGGTGCGCGTGCCCGGCGTCCGCGATGTCCGCCGGGCACCCGCGATCACGGCAGGACCGTGGATCTGTGTGTGTAAACCAGTGTTTCTCAACTCCAGTCCTCAAGGCGCCCCAACAGGTCGTGTTTTCAGGCTTTCCATTATTTTGCACAGGTGATTTGATCAGTTTCACTGCCTAAGTACTTGCCACAGCTGCTTCATCTTACAGAAATCCTGAAAACATGACCTGTTGAGGCGCCTTGAGGACTGGAGTTGAGAAACACTGGTGTAAACACACAGATCCACGTCCTGTCAGAGGAGAGGAGATCAATGTGTGTTCCCAGTACAGAGGAACACAGATCGGTCTCCTCCCCTTGTGAGTCCCCTCCCCCGACAGTTAGAATCACTCACTAGGGAACATATTAACCCCTTGATCGACCCCTTGGTGTTAATCCCCTCCCTACCAGTCACATTTACACAGTAATCAGTGCAGTTTTATAGCACTAATCGCTTTATAAGTGTGAATGGTCCCAACAACGTGTCAAAAGTGTCCGATATGTCCGTCGCAATGTCACAGTCACAATAAAAATCGCAGATCGCCGCCATTACTAATAAAAAAAAGAAAATAAATAAAAATGCCATAAATCTATCCCCTTTTTTGTAGACGCTATAACTTTTGCGCAAACCAATCAATATACGCTTATTACGATTTTTTTTACCAAAAATATGTAGAAGAATACATATCGGTCTAAACATTTTTAATTTTTTTTTTAAATTGTGATATTTATTAAATCAAAAAGTACAAAATATTGTGTTTTTTTTCAAAATTGTCGCTCTTCTTTTGTTTATAGCGCAAAAAATAAAAACCGCAGAGGTGATCAAATACCACCAAACGAAAGCTCTATTTGTGGGGGGGAAAAAATAAAGATTTCATTTGGGTACAGTGTTGCATGACCGCGCAATTGTCATTCAAAATGCGACAGCACTGAAAACTAAAAATTGGTCTGGGCAGGAAGGGGGTGAAAATGCCCGGTATTGAAGTGGTTAAAGTGCAGTCGTGCTCCAAAACTCAAGGTGCGCCACACTCCCTCCTGTGCAGGGCTTTTTTTTCTCAGAGAATAGGTGCAGGAACTCCCTCCTTCCGAGTCACCTCTTGTGTCCACCCCCTACCCCCCTCCGAGCACCATTCCTTGGTTTCACCCCCTACCCACCTCTCAGTAATGGATACAGAACCAAGTATCAATTTGTGGTGCTAAGTAATTTGTATGTAATTTGTTAATGATAGGAAGTAAAATAGATCCCCTGTAGCCAGCAACAATGAAGCACCCCCAGCAACAATAGACCCCTCCCTCCACAGTAGATGTCTCCCTGCAACAATTGTCTCACAGTAACTAAGGAGCCCCCCAGCAATAATAGATCCCCCACCAGCGACAACTGACCTCCCCAGAAACAATAGACCCTTCCACTGAAAAAAATAGATCCCCTCCAGCAACAATAGATCCCCCGGCAGCCAGCATCAATAGACCCTCCAGTACACCCCAGCACCCCTTGCCATTACATACATTCAGAGCTAGAGGTGCCAGAACTGTGTTCCCCCACGTTCCTGCTGAAAAAAAGCCCTGCTCCTGTGTCTCCACTCACCGGATGGAATGGACCCCTAGATTTTCAGTCTGGGGGTTGTTCAGGCTTTGAGAAGTTGGCCAGGAATGGCTAGATCACATCAGTGCATCAAGAAGATCTCCGTAATTTGTAAACTTCAAATGTGGATCATGGTACCAGAAATAATAAAAAAAAGAGTGCCATAGTAAAGTACTGTTAACCAAGAAATGTATTGTGCAAGTGGACAAGTACTTACAAACTGAAGGTTAAAAATAAGCATGGGAGGGCGAAATGCATTGACGCAATTTCTGTTTCCGAATCCGTGAGACGTCACTTCCGGTTTTCGATTGGAACGCACGCTGACGGCGTTTGCCTGCTGTTTTAAACTGTGCAATGAATTTCTTGGTCAACAGTACTTCACTATGGCACCTTTTCTTTTTATTATTTCTGGTATCATGATCCACATTTGATGTTTACAAATTACGCTGGAAGCTTTGCAACTATGTTTTAAACACGCTGTAGCACAAGTGCAAGCTAGATGTGGTTTAGATACGGTAAAGTTTTGGTATAATGTGGTATAGGGCTGTATAGGTCCAGTCCAGGTTTGGAATAAGTGTGGTATAGAGTGCAGTATGGGTGTGGTATAGATTGGGTACACTTGGTGTCCTGCTGTCAGTGGCTCAGTCAATACTAGCAGTATCAGCAAAGGGTGAATAGACCTCACTCCAGTCCCCGAGATGCCGCAGTGACCTCTCGCTGTAGAAGGGGGCCCCCTCAGTGATCAGTGGTGGGAAGCAGAGGGTGAGTGGACACTAAAATCTCCCTATGGTAGCAGTGCAGGTGTTGTTATGTGGGCGGTGCTGCACTGCCCCGGGTGTTCCCATTCCCAGTCTCAGATCTCCGCTGGTATGTTCTCCTGCTGGTAGGTGAATATCCACACAGAGGTCCTCTTTTTCCAACTCCCTTAATGGCAAGAGGAAGAACTTTAATAAAAATCATCTCTCCACTCCTCCTACTGCACAGTGCCTATTGGGATCTACATTGTAAGGAGTCTGTTCATCCCATTATATGGCTGCCATCTCAAACAACAACTCCCAGGATTCTCAGCACTCTGCATAGAAGTCTATAGGCTTGCTTGGCTTTAGCTCTCCCCCTGCTAGCCAGAGGAGAATGGTGTCATCAGTATATCAGTAGAGGGAGAGAAGAATACAAGGCAATGTCTCCTTCTCCATATTCCTGTAGCTCAGCACCTGGCTACATATACATGAACTTCAGATTCTGATGACTTTGGATGCAGTTCATCAATGTCTACACAAACTGGCCTTTATACATTCACCATATACACTCCACTTTAGTTTTCCGCTTTAAAACTGGACTATATAATCATTGCTCCTAGAAACAGTCACTCTTAAAAATCGGCTCATGTATGGGCATGGGTGTCCGCAGGTAAGAGCAGGGGGGGCAAGCGCCCCCCCCTGGAATCAGGGATCAGCAAGGTGTCCGCCATAGGCGTGTGCATGGGTTGTGCCCAGGCACGCACACCCTAATCACCCGAGTGCAGCGCGCAGAGTGTCAGCGGGTGACGGGCGCTGGAACGCTCTCCATGTACCAGCACCCGGCACAGGAAGGAAGATTGCACTGTGGGCGGCAGCCAGCAGAGCTTTTCATTGTCCGATGTTAAGACAGCGCTGGTCTCTAGCATCAGGAGTCAGCACACACAAAACCCTTCCTGCTCTCCCAGCTCTGCATATACCACAGAGGAGGAGCGGGTTATCCACAGCCCCTCAAGCCTGCAGTGTGCATCAACAGGAGCCTGTGCCAGGAGCCTGACCTGCCACTGTGAGACAATTCTCTTCTGTGGGGGGAAGAGAGCTCTGTGGGGGGATTGGGTATGCATACTGTCATAGCACACGCCTGGAATCTGCAACCTGTACATAGCACACGCTTGAAATCTGCACCCTGTACATAGCATACGCCTGGAATCTGCATCCTGTACATAGCAGATGCCGGGATTCTGCACCCTGTACATAGCACACGCCGGGATTCTGCACCCTGTCCATAGCACATGCCGGGATTCTGCACCCTGTACATAGCACACGCCGGGATTCTGCACCCTGTACATAGCACACGCTGGGATTCTGCACCCTGTACATAGCACACGCTGGGATTCTGCACCCTGTACATAGCACACGCTGGGATTCTGCACCCTGTACATAGCACACACCGGGATTCTGCACCCTGTACATAGCACACGCCGGGATTCTGCACCCTGTACATAGCACACGCCGGGATTCTGCAGCCTGTACATAGCACACACCTAGATTACACACCCTGTACATAGCACATGCCTGGAATCTCCACCCTGTACATAGCACATGCCTGGAATAATGTCTGCCGTTTCCCCTTAAAAAATAAATACTTGCGAGTCGTGGCTAAGCCCCTTCCCTTCATGACATTGTCAAAAGCGGGCAGCGCATGGGTAACCTTAAAATGATTCCCCCCTGAAAAAAGTTCTGCGGACGCCCATGGGTATGGGCAGCATACAGTTCTTTGGTTGTGGAACAACTGTGAGGCAGAGGGTATTTTCCACTCTGGGGACCCATTCTCACTTTGCTGTTTGGTGCATTGCGTTATTACACATGCGTGTTTTGTCTAGCATTATTGTGCACTGAATTAGGACAGCCCATGCAAATAAATGGGCTACTGACATACCAGAACACACAAAAAACATGAGAACATGTAGCATTTTTTTTGCCTTCAACACACCGCAATGCATAGTAGTGTGCTTCAGTGTGTTGTGGTGCACTATAATGCATGTACATCAGAGGTGTGCTGCCTTAGTGTGTTGGGATGCCATTCTAAATAAAGGACACCATAACGTGCACTGTGGTAATCTGTCAGGTGCTTCAATGCACTGTAATGGAGAAGTGAAAATGGGCCCTGAGTGAAGTGAAGCTTCAAACCTCTAATTGTGTGCAGGAAAAATCCTGTTTTTTCCTCTTGTAGAACATGGAACGTATATTTCAATCACCAAAAATAAAGCTGGCCATACACTTATAGATTTCTACCTAACAAATTCCTCCATCCATGCTAACAGCATAGATGGTAGATCCTTCCTGCCGAGCTATTGTATTCCAGCTGTTAGAATACCCAAACAGTGAATGCATCTGATTGGATGCAGGTGCTGTTCCTCTGACAAAAGTTAATAGGGCGATCAACTTTTGTTAGGGCCATACACTGCTTGAATTTCAGCGTCAACAGGAACCTGCTGATATTTGAGCAGTGTATGCCCACCTTAAAAATGATTCTTTTAGTAAAACATCCTCACAAAAAATGACCAGCTTACTAGAGCCGGACAGGTTAGACTAGAATTTCAGATTCCAGAGGGATTCAAAGAAACAAATACGATTTTTCATATGCCTTTAATTGTGCCCGTTTGTTTTTTATCAGATGCCTAAAAAGTCATTTATCTTATGTACTGATTTATCTAAAATAGCCGATAATATAAACCCTAAAAATATGTACTTCCTCCTAGCTGATATTTTGTTTTTAATTAAAATATATCAACGGAGTTTGTTCATAGTAAGATTTCTAATTTGTACAAATTATTACATTTCATTGTCAATTTAATTTTGAAAGAAGTCAGACACACCCCTATGTATCAAACAATGATACATACAATACAATGGTATAGCTGCACATGTCATCGTTTTTGCTGGACCTTGACAGAACACTGATTTCTCTAAGGACCATTGTGACAGTTTCAATTTTCAGGGACAAAGCTTTAAAAATGTGGAACCTTTACCGGACATGTTATCAACTATTAGAGTTTTGGGTTTAGATTTATCTAAATACTACTAAAATATTTAATGAAATGATTAAAATTTATATCAAACTTTGTAGCATCATTGTGCATGTCAGATGAAGATCCAATATAATTAATATGCAGGGATCAAATCAGGAAACTACAAAAACTGAAATAAATGAACATTGGAAAGCTTACCTAGCACATGGCGAGTGAATTCGGACAGGTTGCATTACTTCTGTGCATTTTGACGGGCAGAACCTACAGGTGCTATTGGACAGACGCTTATTTTTAAGTGATGATTTATTTATTTTTTTAAGCTGTGTTCAGCCTTCAAAAGCCACAAAATCCACTTCCTGAGCGTTAGGACTTGAAGAAACCTTGTGTGAGCCTGGCTCAGCTTTCTCATGTGTTCTCATGCCTTGCAGTGTCTGGATTACACAGACTGAAGGGTGGCTGGTCTGAAATCTCCGCGCTCTCAGGCCGAGAATACATCAAAATTCAACCCCCCCTTTCAACTTCCGTAATGACAGTCACAGATTTGGCAAACAGATTGAGTGCAGATTCTCAGGTCTAAACTGACATGTACACTGAAATAATGAAGTTGGAGGGATGAATTTCTCTATGTGGGAGATGGAGGTCATTTACAGTCCAACTATTCAATGTAGGTCTATGGATGACATTTTAAAGCCTAACTGCACACAACTTTTCCTTTATAGTTTGTAGATAAAGTAGTGAAGAGTTAAGATTTCACTTTCATTTCCAATCATTTTTTTTCTTTCTCAAAGACGTGTAACACAATTACAAACACTCATTTACCATAGCCATGGCTCGTGGATATTACCAAAACAGAGCAAAGGTATGTTTGCCAATCTAAAACTGATGTACAACATTATAGAGTACACATTAAGTACATCCACAACACAATACAGGGAACAGATCGGGTAAACAAATTCCAGTGTGCCATCTCGTATAGATCACTAGCCAAAAGGCCCTATGAATTTCAATGCAGACAAAGACATTTATCCCCAGGTAGGAAAAGGAACAAAAATGAAAAAATAGGATTTTTATAACAGCTTACCTGTAAAATCCTTTTCTTGGAGTACATCACGGGACACAGAGCGACATAGTCATTACTAATGGGTTATATAGATACCGTCAGGTGCTGGCACTGGCAACTTCCAAAACCGGAAGTACCCTCCCCTATATAAGCCCCTCCCATCCGGGAGCACCTCAGTTTTGTAGCAAAGCAATAAGTGTCCCTAAAGAGGGGCGGGAGCTCTGTGTCCCGTGATGTACTCCAAGAAAAGGATTTTACAGGTAAGCTGTTATAAAAATCCTATTTTCTTTCTCGTACATCACGGGACACAGAGCGACATAGTCATTACTAATGGGATGTCCTAAAGCAATGCCAAATGAGGGGGGGGATACACCATATATAAGCTGAGTGCTATCAGACATGAGGATCTTTTGCGGCCTGCAACACACTGCGCCCAAAGGCGACATCCTCCTGACTTCTAACGTCCACCTGGTAGGACCTAGTAAACGTGTGTACCGAAGACCATGTTGCGGCCTTACAGATTTGAGCCAGGGAGGCCTGGTGATGCACTGCCCATGAAGTTCCAACTGCTCTCGTGGAGTGCGCTCTAACTTTGAACGGAGGCGGTCTCCTTCTCAAGCCATAAGCTTGCATAATGACCTGTCGAATCCACTTGGCTAAAGTAGACTTTGACGCTGCCTGACCCTTTCTGGGGCCTTCCGGCAGAATAAACAAAGTATCCGTTCTCCGAATCTGAGCAGTGGCTTTTAGATAAGCTTTAACTGCTCTTACTACATCCAAAGAATGCAATAACTTTTCCTCTACCGAAGTAGGTTTGGGGAAAAAAGAAGGAAGAACCACATCTTGGTTCAAATGAAACCTCGATACCACCTTAGGAAGAAAGGCTGGATGAGGACGTAACACTACTCTGTCCTTATGGATAACCAGATATGGCTCCTTACAGGACATAGCTGCTAATTCCGATACTCTTTTAGCCGAACAAATGGCTACTAGAAAAATCAATTTCCTGGTGAGAAGCACCAAGGAAATATGCTGTAATGGTTCAAATGGTTGTTTCTGTAGAACCGACAGAACCAAGTTTAGATCCCATGGACATATGGGAATATTAACCGGAGGCCTAATACGCATCACTCCTTGTATAAAGGCTTTGACTAGTGAATGCGAAGCCAAGGGCCTTTGAAAAAATATTGACAAGGCCGAAATCTGACCCTTGATAGTACTCAAGGCAAGCTTCCTATCTACAGCCCACTGTAGGAAGTCCAGAATCCTACCTATTACGTACTTATGTGGATGCCATTTCTTGGCCTCACACCACGCGATGTACGCCTTCCAGATTCTATAGTAGATCTGCCTGGATACCGGCTTCCTGGCATTGATCATGGTAGATACCACAGCATTAGAGAGCCCTCTCTTTTTTAGAATGTGGGCTTCAATAGCCAGGCCGTCAAACCTAGGGCTGGTAAGGAAGGGTGGTATATTGGTCCTTGCGAAAGCCGGACGACGTGGGAGAGTCCAAGGACTCCCCACTGAAATTTTACAATCTCCGCGTACCACGCTCTTCGGGGCCACGCTGGAGCCACCGGAATCACTGGTTTCTTTTCTACCCTGATTCTGCGGAGTAATCGAGGTAACCATTGTGGCGGTGTGAATGCATATATCAGCTTGAACTGATCCCCAGGGAACACTAGGGCATCCGAGCCGCAAGCTAGGGGATCCCTTGTCCGAGAGACAAACCTATCCCCCTTTGCGTTGAATCTGGATGCTAGAAGATCTACATCCGATGTTCCCCACCGCTGACATATTGTCCAGAAAACCTCGGGGTGAAGGGACCCTTCCTCTGGGCCTAATTGCTGGCGACTTAGAAAGTCTGCCTTCCAATTCTCCACTCCTGGAATGAATACCGCAGATATGGCTGGGACATATTTTTCCTGCCCATTTCAGGATGTAATTTACTTCCCTCTGGGCTGCACGACTCCTGGTGCCCCCCTGATGATTGATATATGCCACTGCTGTGGCATTGTCTGATTGAATTCTGACAGGGGACCCTTGGAGTTTGGATGTCCATGCTACTAGGGCATACCGGGCTGCTCGTATCTCTAAGAGATTGATGGGCAGGGCCTTTTCTGCATCCGACCATCTGCCCTGGAGAGACTATTGCTCCAGTACTGCTCCCCAGCCTATAAGGCTGGCATCTGTAGTGACCACCTTCCAAGAAATCGGACTGAAGGATTTCCTTTTTTCCAGATTCTGGGGAACCCACCACCAACGGAGGCTCTTGCGAACGGAAGGGGACAAGGACATTGTAAGTCTAGGGCCTGAACTTTTTTGTTCCAGGCTGACAGTATGGCCCCTTGCAAATTCCTTGAATGGAATTGACCGTAGGGTACTGCTTCGAATGATGCCACCATTTTTCCCAGCAGCCTCATATACAGGCGTATGGACGGCTGTCTTTTTTGTACCCACTAAGTGGATCAAATCTTTCAAAGACAACACCTTTCCTTGAGGCAAGAATATTTTTCTCTGGCCTGAATCCAACCTTAGCCCCAAGTATTCCAGACTTTTGACTGGTTTTTAGGGCTGACTTGTCTCGGTTGATAATCCAACCGTGAGATTCCAGATACTTGATCGTCTTGTGAACGACCACGTCTAGTTTTTTCACTGAGTGGTCTATCAGCAACAAGTCATCCAGATATGCCATTATCATTACACCTTGTGTTCTTAGATTGGCCAATAAAGGGCCAGAATTTTTGTAAACACTCGTGGTGCTGTGGCCAAACCGAAGGGTAAGGCTCTGAACTGAAAATGGCGCCCTTCTACTGCAAAGCGTAGAAATTTTTGGTGGACTGGAAAGATGGGAATGTGCAAATAAGCATCTTTGATGTCGATCGTGGCTAACCAATCCTCCCCTTGTAGGGCAGTGGCCACCGATCGGATCGACTCCATCGGAAAGTCCTGATATACAGGAATTTGTATAGCCCTTTTAGAATTAATATGGGCCTCCCGACCGCGTTTGCTTCGGGACTGTAAAGAGGTTTGAGTAAAACTCGAACCCTCATTCTTCCAGGGGAACCTCCATAATTACTCCTTGGAGCAATAGTTGTTCTAGTGCCAACAGGAGGGACTCTCTCTTCCGGGGATCCCTTGGCACGTTTGACCTCAAAAATGGGAAGGAGGAGAGTCTTTTAACTCCAAACTGTATCCCAAACCTACTGCGGAGAGCACCTATCTGTCTTGATCGTGTCCCGCCAGGTCTCTTGCGAACAACTGGAGTCCTCCCCCCACCCGACTGAGTGGGGGCTTCAATGAATTTAACTTTGGGGGAGGTTTTGTACCTCCCCTGACCCAGGGTTTCTCATTACCCTGCTACTGTCCCTGTTTTTTACCCCCGGGATTTGACCGAGGAGGCCGTCGGAACTGTTACACAGCCGATGCCCCAGGGACTGGAGAAGCAGGCCTCTTAAAGAGGGACCTCTAACTCTGCTTTTAACCGGTAAGAGCGTATTTTTACCGCTGGAAATTTTCTGGATATATTTGTCCAGGTTTTCCCTGAATAAGCGTTCACCATGAAATGGGACGCTAACCAGCCATTCTTTACAGGGAGCTTCAGCAGACCAGTTTTTGAGCCATAGGAGCCTACGCATATGTACTATAGACAGCGTAAGGCGGGAGGCCTGATGGACTGAATCCTCTATGGCGTCAACCGCAAAGCCTAAGGCTCTAGGTAGATCAGCTAGGGCAAAGCCTGCTGATCTGTCAAGTCCCTCAAGACCTGTTTCAACTGATCCTTCACTGCTTAGCAGACCCCAATAGCTGCTACTGCTGGTTGTATCACCAAGCAGATTTTCATAAGGACTCCAATCTTTTATCTATTGGGTTCTTGAACATTTGGACATTATCCACTGGACATGTCAGTGATTTATACATACAAAAGATGGCTGCGTCCACTGTAGGGACCTTCCATTTTTTTTTTTTTTTTTTTCGATGAACTTATCCTCCATGGGATAGACCACCGGAAATCTCTTGGGGGAATAAATATTTTCTCAGGACGTTCCCAATCCTGGTAAATGAGCCCTTTCAGTAAAGGGTGAAGTGGAAAAGAACAAACAGTCTGGGGGCTTCTAGCGACCCCAACGAGGATACAGTAGTGGTTGATGGTTCCGCAAGGTGCATTTTTAAATGCTGATCGGACCATGTTAGTCAGAGACTGAACCCATAATCTTTCAGCTTAAGATGCTGAGAAAAGGTTCCCCCACTGTTGATTCCTCTATAACAGAATCAACCTCATCCTGATCCCCTTCAGGCAGGTCGATCCCTGTATGGGACTGTTGCTCTGCTAACAGGCACTCTGAAGGAGGAGACGGAGATCGGGCGTGCTTTCCCTGACAGGGAGGCAGCGATAAATGTTGACAATCTCTCTCTAATCCTCCCAGAGCTGAGGAAAAAACCTCCTCTGTTACATACACAGGAGCAGGTGAACTGAGGACAGCCACAGTACCAAGTACCCTGCGGGGTCTCTACGGTCACTTACCTCTGAACTTCAGGGGAGACTGGTGCAGCAGGAGTATGCCCAAGATCCTCCGAGCCCGATGAGACCCCCTTCGCTTCCTGGAAGATTCAGTTCCGGAGCTTCTGGACGGCATATTCCTAAGCCTAAAGCTGAGGTATTCCAGCCGTAATACACCACTTTTACTGAGAATAGTCTAGCACAATTGCTGCTATATCACAGTTGGTGTCTACTAATGTGCCTTTCTAGGGGATGCCTGTATCAACCGCTTGCTGTATGCCTTTAAATGTTGCCAGCTCTGTCTCTGTACTTCATAGCCAGCTCACTACAATATTGTGGTTTTTTTAAACTGCTGGGACGCCCGCACATGCGCAGAAGCGCTGCGGCGCGCACAGAGCGTCATCCCCCAGGCTCCGCCCCCTTTCCCGGCTCACCTCTATATATAGAGGCGCGTGCACGCGCACGCGCGCGGGCACATGCGCCTTCGGCGCTAATTTCAAATATGGTAACAAGGGACAGGAGCCAGGGCCCCTCTTTGCCGCAGGCCGGGGGATGGACGAGCACTGCAACATGGCAGAGGAAGCAGTTTCCTATAAGAGAACTCACCATCTGCCTGGACTTTGCTCTGCTGAGAAGAAGCTAGTCCACATGACAAGAAAACATTCCACAGCGGCCTCTAGTGGACAAACACAGGTACCGCAGTCTAATATATTAAATATATATAAAAAATTTTTTTTTTTTTTTTTTTTTTTTTTTTTCTTGACCACCATTAAAAATTATTACATTTTTTTAGTAGTTACAGGCATGCACAGAATTTTGCGGGAATACCATTAGGTAACAGACAGAAAGACAAATTAGGCTTGGGGGTCCCCCAATAGAACCAAGTTCCTGGGGGCCCCCACTTACCTGTTCCCCGCCGCAGGACTTTGTTTGGTCCACAAAAGCCCAAACTTCACCTATCACGGCAGGCATTGTAATCAAACCTTCAGGGACCGGGTTCCCAAGGATTCCACTCCCCTGGACCTGTATAGCACCCTGCACAGAAAACATCTTGGTCGTGGGTATGACCAGAGCTCTGGATCCCAGGGTCCAGCTCTCCTAAGAGAAGCATTACAGGCAAAACCTTGCTCTTCTCTGCAAGGCCCGGGTACCGACCGTTTAGCTATGAAGCTTTTTTGGTCGGATCCGGAATAGCTTACTGAGGCCCAAAAGAACCTGTACGCAAGCTCAGTGAAAAACACATGTTTCTTCTTGGCCAACACCTTAGACACTGGCAAAAAACTGAGGTGCTCCCGGATGGGAGGGGCTTATATAGGGGAGGGTACTTCCGGTTTTGGAAGTTGCCAGTGCCAGCACCTGACGGTATCTATATAACCCATTAGTAATGACTATGTCGCTCTGTGTCCCGTGAATGATGTACGAGAAAGAAAGGATGTTAAAAATCCAAAAGGACACTAGGCATTCCCCGAGAGATATTTTTCCATGGATCCCATGTTCTTTCAAACCCTGTCATTTTATCGTTCAAGATAGCGGAAAGTCTTTCATTAATAATTATCCAGGATAATTTAGCCTTAACTAAGTCAAACTGGACTATCGAAGACTTCCAAGACCTGGCTATAGCATTTCTTACGGCTATAAAAAAAACATGCACTACTTGGCCTTCTCCCTCCTAAACTTCCCGGATTAGCAAAAAAACTGGCCACACATATACTCAAGGCAAGGTGCTTAGTGGCGCTACACTGGAAAAATCAACATCACTCATCACTTTCAGACCTCTATGCCAGAATTAAAGGCGTAGAGCTCATGGAGTCTATGTCGGCCCGCTTGGAAGATCGTATGGCTCGACATACAGCAATTTGGGAGGGCTGGTACCTCTGGGTGGAACCCCCTTGACTGCTCGGGGCACCCACCACCATATGGGGCTAGTCTATGCGGGATCCTCGAGTGACGAGTCTAGCTGGTTGGAATTACTCTCCTATACACTTTTCCTACTCCTTCTCCCCCCCATTTTTATTTTTTTATTTTAATTTTATTATCTTTGGAAACGCAGACCACGCAATTATAGGATAATTTTCATCCTGATAGTACGTTTAACTGTTGATCGAGGTCCGCCTATAGGCTTAAAAGTATTACTACTGTGTTATGTTCACACTCTTGTAGAGACGTATTTCAACCTCCTTTTATTAATCGGCTATGCTTCATGTTTGATATTTGCAGGATGCATCCACGCCACCTACAGATGTCTGTTGATCCCTCATTATTTTTCATTTCTCCCCCTCTTTATTTATTTTATTTCATTACCCATTCTTGTACTTGTGCCTTATATGTTTGTATTGAAATTATCAAAACTTAATAAAAACTGTCAATTATAAAAAAAAAAATGCAAATAGCGATCTCGTGTACCTAGGAGCCTCTACTACAGGGTGGCCCCAAGAGGGACTGTTGCTTGTTTTTTTTAGGTTCGTTCCTGTCAAAGTGTAAATAAGATTATGAACCTTTATCCAAAATCTTCGAAAATGTCCACCAGATATGAAGGAACAAGCTTTCTTGTCCACAACCCCTGAAACATGACGACGAGGCTCCAGGGACATGGGAGGCCAATCTAGACGGGATCATGTACCATTGGAGTAAAACATTTTAGTTACACTCTATTATGGACGTGTTGATATATGACTAAGATTTCACTTTCAATAGATTTCTGTTGAGAATTCCTACAAAAGTATGCATCATACCAGGTATACCAGGAAAACCAGGTATTAAAGTGAAAGAGGTAATTGATATAGGGCAATGTTCATAGTCGTAGTAACAATGGACCTTGAAGGCTTATGAACCCAAGATACAGTGAACCAGGGGTCTCCAAACTACTGTCAATTGACCACATCTGGTCCACTTTGAGATTTTAGCTGATCAGCAACTACGGTCAATGTGTACAGATAGCTAGTTATACCTGCATTGGCTGTCTATGGTCTCCGCTTCTCCCCTCCAACCCCCAGCCTTAACAGTTTCCAGTGCAGGCTTCTTCCCGCTGCGCTGTCATCATCCCCATTGTTGGGTGCTAGGATGGTCTGCTTCCTAGCAATCAATGACATCCTTGCCCCAGCATTCACAGGAAGATGGAATTTCCTGTTTAGACCTACTTTACCTCCTGCCCGCCCTGTTGCTACAGCCATGTTGTAATCCTTATATTGGTAAGGGGGACTTTGATGTGAGGGAGCACTCTGAAGGGGACCTTGATGTAAGAGGGGACTTTGAAGGAGATTCTGCTGTACGGGGGACTCTGATGGGGATCCTGATGTAAAGGAGGACTCTGATGGGGTTCCTGATGTAAGGGGGGATTCTGATGAAGACCCTGCTGTAGGGTGGACTCTGATGGGCATACTGATGGAACACTGATGTAAGGGGGGACTCTAAAGCAAGGGGAGCTCTGATGGGGAGCCTGATGTAAGGGGGGACTTGGATAGAGACCCTGCTGTAAAGTAAAGATGTCTCTGTTGGGGATCCTAATTTAAAGGGAGATTCTGATAGGGACCTTGATGCAAGAGGAGATTTATTCATTCAGAAAACTGGGTTTTTTCAGCATACGAATGTTTGTAATGGTAAAAAGAAATAAATGCGCTACCCAAAAACACATAAATAATAACAACCCTACAGAGGGAGGTGAAGCAGCTGTACTGGAATGTGACAAATTCAAACAAAATAAAAAGTAATAGTGCAGCGCTACATGTAGACCAGTAAAAACTGGACTATATCTCAAAAGTGACCATAAATAGAAACACAATAAAAGGGGGCAGGCTGAACGCCCAACCCAATGTCCAAAATGTCCAAAACACTAAACAAAGTGATGAGTGTCCAAAAGGTGAGTAAATAACATGGAATGGATAAAGGAATTCTGGCACAATTCTTCACGTGAATGATAAACATACATGTGCGCTTACCAGAAACGTTGGACCCGAATGTCGTACGACAGCGGATCAATCGAGCTGAAGAGTATCCCCAACGACTGCTCCACAGGAACGTCACCGAATCTCTGATGAGTGATGAGGTGTACCAGCTGGGCAGTCGGATGTCCTCAATCCTAAATGAAACCGATGGATGCAATACTTCGTCAGTCTCCAATACCTTCCTCTTCATGTGTTCACCTTAGAGGGTAAGGTGAAGGTGAACACATGAAGAGGAAGTTTTTTCAGTTTTCTCCAGTTGGTCCTTTTGCAATACCCTTGTCGGGGTACTCTTTTGTTCAAGCTTGATTGTATCCCATGGTCCGGTTGAGTACCAGGATCCAGAATAACAACCTTCCGGTAAGACCTCCAGCCTTGAGGGTATTGGAGACTGATGAAGTATTGGATCCATCGGTTTCATTTAGGATTGAGGACATCTGACTGCCCAGCTGGTACACCTCATCACTCAGTAGAGATTCAGTGACGTTCCTGTGGAGCAGTCTTTGGGGATACTCTTAAGCTTGATTGATCCGCTGTCGTACGACATTCCGGTCCAACGTTTCAGGTAAGCGCACATGTATGTCATCATTCACGTGAAGAATTGTGCCAGGATTCCTTTATCCATTCCATGTTATTTACTCACCTTTTGGACACTCATCACTTTGTTTAGTGTTTTGGACATTTTGTACATTGGGTTGGGCGTTCAGCCTGCCCCCTTTTTTTGTGTTTCTATTTATGGTCACTTTTGAGATATAGTCCAGTTTTTACTGGTCTACATGTAGCGCTGCACTATTACTTTTTATTTTTTTACGAATGTTTGTAGAATAAATAAAGCGGCCCTCGTATTGGAAGGTTTGGAGACCCCTGCAGTATACGAGCATGTAAAAGGTCCCAGAAAAAAAATATAGGGGGAGGAAGAGGGGTTTTGTTGGGGAAAGGGAAGCCGGGGAAGAATGTGGTACCTCTCCAAAACTCTATGGAAAGAAAAGGAAAGAAGGAGAATAGAACAGAAAAGTATGAATAATTAGGAGGGAGGGGGGGGGGTGTATAAAATACCCTGGGAATTCAGGGATGGGGAGGAGAGGCAACTTTGGCATTCTCCATATATTTCTCTCAGGAATATATCTCTTACAGGCAGCCTTCAGATGAGAGGGAGAGGTGGACGTAATAAATCCATAGAGTATAAAAAACAGTATCCACATACCAAACCTCTGAATTGTGTAAATTGTAAAGAGTTTGGATTTCTATCAGGTTTTTGTTGCTCTCTGGAATCTTCTGACTCCAATGGTGAGATTTTCTATGAGGATGGTCATACAATGTAGAATTTCATTTGAAAAGTTTTTGTTTTTGGGACGTTCGTTACTTTTTCTAATGGTTAGTGGGGTCAAAATGATCATTTTTGACTGTAGTGATTTAAACATTCAAAGGAGCAGGAATCAGGGCTTCCAGTTTGGTCTGATTGATTCCAATCCAAAGTAGCAGGTCTGGACAATATTTTAAGGGCTTTCAAACTAAATCAGTTGACTGATGGCAAGATTAAATGCTCCCATGAACAATTTTTTTGAATTTCTGACTACAATTCTACTGGTGTACGACCAGCTTTATTTCCCGCCACTTTCTTACCCTTTCCTGCTCTATCTAAAACAAAAGTTTTTCTAGAGTTGGGTTTAGAGATGAACGCCACACAAAGAGCAAAATACACAGATAAAATGGGAGCTGTTATACCTGCCAAAGGATAAGTATTCCTTCTCATCCAGTCCTGAGATTTACCCAGCTCTGCCACACAGCACATTCCTGTCTAGAGCAGGAGACCTGTTTTTTTTCTCTACTGCAATTCAGTAAACCTTATGCCATGTACACACAATCGGTTTTACAGATGAAAACAGTCCGATGGACTTTTCTCATCGGACAAACCGATCGTGTATGGGCCCCATCGGTCTTTTTTCCATTGGTGAAAAAAAAAAGAACATGTTTTAAATTTATCCGATGGGAAAAAAAAACTATAGCAAATTACTATCGTCTGTGGGGAACTCCATCGGACAAAAAACCCACGCATGCTCAGAATCAAGTCGACGCATGCTCAGAAGCATTGAACTTCATTTTTCTCGGCTTGTCGGAGTGTTTTACGTCACGGCATTTGGGACGGTCGGATTTTTGACTGATGGTGTGTAGGCAAGACTGATGGAAGTCAGCTTCATAGGATTTCCGATGGAAAAATGCATCGGATTAGAATCCATAGGAAATCCGATCGTGTGTACAGGGCTTTACAGGTCTACTCCCCACTGTGCGATTGGACAGTGAAAGTAGAAGCACCACACTGATGCGTTCATCTCTCTGTCACTCATCTCTTTCTTCCTATCAGCATGCACATGCACTGCAGCACAAGTGATTGGCTCCCTTGTTGTTAAATGAACAATGCAGCACAACTAATTGGCTCCTTGTGTTGCTTCTCCCTCACCCAGATTAAGCTCTTCTGTACAGGGACAGCCAGGGAATGATACCAAGTCAAATTCAGATACTTACCCTGTTTGCATATAAAAAATACATTTACCGATGTATCGATGTATCAATGTATACTGAACTTTAATCATTTATGTCTTTTCTATCTGCAGTTCAGCTTTAAGTTTAAACACTGTGGTTAGGATAAGAGAGGGTGTCAGTCCTCTGGGTAACTATCTTCCATGCCCTATAATCTATCTGAGCCATAGTAGGAAGTCTGTATTTTTGTGGTGCCAAAATAATGGTTTATTGACAAAATGGGTTTCTAGAAAAATGTTGATATTGGGGTTCTGACTTGAAAATGACTGCTCACCACTGGCCTATACACTAATGGTATTTGTTTGTACTTGAAAAATTTATTTAGCCTGAAAAAACAAAGAGAGCGATACAGCAACCTCATCTAAGGAGTGGTGAGCTGCCATAAATGAGGTTTATGTTTTTATGTTTAGATACATGTTAATGCAGCACATCAAAAAAAGGAAGCTTGTGGTAGAAATAGCCAGTTCTAAAAATCCAGGAACACACTTTAAAGCCTGGGGCAGTCCCTGAAAATCACCTACAGCTGCAACACTGTACAGGCGGTCCCCTACTTACAAACATCCGACTTACAAACGACTCCTACTTACAAACGGAGGGAGACAATAGGAAGTGAGAGGAAATCTACCCCATGGAAGGGAAATTCTCTCCTGTCAAGCCTCGTACACACGGCCGAGATTCTCGTCAGGAAAAACCCATCGTTTTTCCTGACGAGAATCTTGACAAGAAACTTGTCCCGGCCGAGTGTACACACGTCCGATTCAAAAGAACCGCCGTTCTTTTGAATGGCACGCACGCGGTGATGTCATTGACTACGACAAGCGTGCGTTCATCACATTCGATGCCGTCGCCGCCATCTTGCTACACCCTATGCCTAGGAAGCTACCGCGCATGCGTCAAAGTAATTTTGAGCATGCGCGGGTTTCCACGGCGACAGGTAAGTGTACACACGCTCGGGTTTCTCGTCGAGAAACAGGCCAACGAGATTCTCGACGAGAAAAAAGACCGCAGGCCGTCTTTTTTCTCGTCAGGGAATCTGGGCAGTTTTCTCAACGAGAAAACTGAAACCCACGTACACACAGCTGGTTTTCTCGGCAAGAAAACTCTCCCGGCAGTTTTCTTGTCGTTTTCTGACGAGAAAACCGGTCGTGTGTACGCGGCCTAAGAGTTAATATGGGAAAAAGGTGTCTCCACTGGAGCTTTATCACCAGTCCATGTTTGCCTAACAACCAAAAATTTTCAAAATTTTCAAAATCCATTTATCATTGGAATGGAAAGTGAGGTGAAGTCTTCTGAACAGGGGTACAGACAGCAAAACAAATGTTACAGGGGTGATAACCCTTCCCTATGTTATCCAAAAAGTATAAAAACAATTTTTTTGGCTGGAGCTACCCCTAAAAAATATACCTGTTCCGACTTACAAACAAATTCAACTTAAGAACAAACCTACAGTCCCTATCTTGTTTGTAACCCGAGGACCCCCTGTATATATACTCTATAATATAAAAAGAAAATGCCTTTAGTTCTACTTTAGGTTTCCTGATTTCATTATAGAGTCTATATGAAATCAGGAAACCTTTTTTTAATTTTGGCACGAATAAGAGAGGGTTACAACTTCTGTCAGGTTTTGGCATTTGTATTCCATCGAGGAGAATTTCCTTCACTTCCTGCCCCATAATGTGTAAGCAGCGGTCACTAGATTGCCCCTTTATTAAAGTTGTTGCCCTTTTAAAATACTTTTAGGATGGAGAATGATTTAATCTCATTCTGCCAGGATCATATCCATATTTGGGGTGGAGCTTTTTTCGTTTTGGGAGTTCAGCCTGGCCATGAGAAGGAAGGAACCAGAAGAGAGAGAGATGGCCTGAGGAACAATTATTTTCCAACTATATCCCAGAGACGGGCACCCCTGCTACTGGGCATATCAGGGTACACCGCTACTCACTGAAATAGATCTGCTAATTGATTAACAGGGGAAGATGGAATTCATTGGACTTTGGAAGGAGACTGTTCCAATGAAATTAAGTTGGATCAAGCCTATGGCTGCTTCTTGTGTCTGAAGTGGAACCTTAGTAAGCTTGCTGTTGTGAAGTGAGATGGCACACTGTTAAGCCATGCTAGACAGTGCACCTCACAACGCCCCCACATGCTACGCTATGTACCAAATGTATGCAAACCTAGGCCTAGGGGATGGTAGTGGATGGGGGAATCGGAAGCCTGTCCTGTACGTACGTGCAAGACATCCGGCCCAGTGCAAGAGGTATCCCCAGTCAGAGTTGCATGATTGTCAAGAGAGATCAGGAGTATAGTGAGTGTGTGCAAGTGGAACACCTTGTCTGAGGCACACCGTATGTACAGATGAGGAAGAGTCCTTAGAGAGCTGTGGACTATGTGCAGCCTGGAGTAGGCCTTAGATAGCCTTGTCTTAGGCGGGCCCTGATGGAGGACATGTGGGTGACTCTATAACAGTCCAGGGACCCACCCACGAGCCAAAACAGGAAGTGAGAGGTAACCCCTCCGAAGCAAGGGAATCCTTGGCTGTCACCAGGACTGCCCTTATTGGAAGATTTCTTCTCTATTCCTGTTTTGGGGACAACCCAAAATTTGGTATTTTCTTTCACTTTCACTCATGGTAAAAAAAGTAAACAGGACAGATTGAGAGGGTGAATCTCCCCTAATCCCCCCCCCCCAATCAACTCTATCCAAAAAAAAAAATTGCTTTACTTATACTTTAAAACTAAACTCCAGTCAGCTGTAAAAGGAAATGTCATTAAGGTTGATGGGAGAATTGAGCAATTTTATTTTCTTCCACTGTGATAAAGGGAAAGAAAATTGAGTAGTTTATTAGCTGCTTTACTACTTGTTTTGTCTATTGGGGTGTAATGCAGAGGAATACTTACAGTACCTTATTCCTTGCTCCTGCAGTATTCCTCTATGCCAATTTCGGGATGGATGACCAGTTCCACAAAGCTACGCCTCCTCTCCTAGTCGCGTGACCACCCCCTTCAATGTTCTCACGCAGGGCCGATCCTAGGGTCACAGACGCCTGGGTGCAGAAATATTTCTGGCGCCCCCCACATGGGCGTGGTCACCTGACTAACTTCTCCCCTTTTCAAATGTTTCTATGGCTACGACTCAAACACAGATGCTCCCCTAAGAAGTCTTCATTACCCTGGGATCCTCCCAAGATATTTTAACAATAAAGAAAATTAGTACACTAATGGGACCTGGAGGGGGGTCTCTCTAATGCACACAGAGAGGGCTTCTGTTAGAGAGTCTGTTAGAAAGAGTCCCCAGACATACTGCAGACATGATACAGGAGATGGTCAGAGACTGGAAACATGATACAAGAGATGGTCAGAGACTGCAGACATAATACAGGAGATGGTCAGAGACTGCAGACATGATACAGGAGATGGTCAGAGACTGCAGACATGATACAGGAGATGGTCAGAGACTGCAGACATGATACAGGAGATGGTCAGAGACTGCAGACATGATACAGGAGATGGTCAGAGACTGCAGACATGATACAGGAGATGGTCAGAGACTGCAGACATACTACAGGAGATGGTCAGAGACTGCAGACATAGTAAAGGAGATGATCAGAGACTGCAGACATGATACAGGAGATGATCAGAGACTGCAGACATAGTACAGGAGATGGTCAAAGACTGAAGACATAGTACAGGAGATGATCAGAGACTGCAGACATAGTACAGGAGATGGTCAGAGACTGCAGACATAATACAGGAGATGGTCAGAGACTGCAGACATAATACAGGAGATGATCAGAGACTGCACGTATAATCCAGGACCAGTGGCCACATTCTGGGCCTGGAGTGCAAAAGCAAGGGATGAGGAAGATGAGAATTCCCATGCTACACCTAGACTAAATGAGCAGTAATATATGAATATATGGGGCGCACAATAATAGTCATTTTTATTGCTGACCAGAAGCCCACTTTAATGACAGATTTTGTGTACTTGAGGTTTTTATTTCAGTAAACTGCAGTACTACTACAAAGGTTGCAGTATGGCCTGGGTAAGCTTTAAAGCTTTACTGATGGGGGAGCGCTTATTTCTGTATGGAAGTGCATTGTGTGTAATGGCTATGTTATTGTCAGGAACACACTGAGACAGGTTGCTGTCTGTGACAATTCAAATTTTTATAGCACATTGTTCTCTCTAGGGACACAAGCAGCACTGAAAACTAGAGAAGTTTTAGTCCACGTTCACATTGAATGCGGCTTTGAAATTGTGCAACCTCATCTAAAATCAAAGCTGCATTTCAGTGCGACTTTGGGAACGACTTGAAAGACATCTGTGTGGCTTCATGCACAGATGTCTATTGAAGTCGCACCCCAAATCACCTAAAGTAGTGTAAGAACTACTTTTGCTAATCGGTGCGGTGTCGCAAAGTCGGCGTTATGCCGATTGGAACAGTGCCATTGCGGCAATAAGCTGTGCTTCTGCCCTCATCTCTCCCTCCTTTCTTAATGCTTCTGAAGTGTACCCCAAAACCCATAAGTTTGTGCCTTGGTTGGGTTTAAACATTAGAATATCTACATAGAACATGTCATCAACAATCTGTATTTAAAGGAAACTTATCAAGAGATGTGTATATGGCTGGTCATTGCCGATCTTCTGAAATTGCTAGTTGCCTGGCTGTCATCCTGAAACACTTGCTTTTCTGCCTTTGGAACCCTCATGCCGCGTACACACGGCCGTTTTTACCGTGTAAAAAAACGACATTTTTCCCATTCGACGAGAAAAACGATCGCCTGTGGGCTTTCTGTCGTTTTTTTCAACGAGAAAAACGGCATTAAAAACGACGAGAAAAATTAGAACAAAAATGACATTTAAAACGGCCGTGTGTGGGGGGAACAAGCTGTTCCTCGTTTTTAACGTAGATTTTCTCGACGGTGTTTTCACCGTCTAAAAAATCGATTGTGTGTACGCGGCATTACCCCTGAACAAGTGTGCCTTACAGGTCTACAAGTACAGAAGAAGTACTACACGCCCAATGGGATAAGTATACCCCTCTGAATTTCTCCCTAGCCGTATACAGGGTATTATATACAAAGAAGAAGATATAATGTGAAAGTGGCACAATTAGTCATTGTGTTCTGAACTTCTGCTGAAATTCCAGGTAAAGAACAAGTCAAATTAGGTGTGTTCAGTGTTGTGTGAAACTAGATGTGACAGCTCAACCCTGGGCAGATTTACACATAATCAAGGACACAGCCCCTTACGCCGCGTACACACGGTCAGAAATTCCGCCAGCAAAAGTCCGATGTGAGCTTTTGGTCGGAAATTCCGACCGTGCTCCATCGGACTTTTGCTGTCGGAATTTCCGCCAGCAAAAGATTGAGAGCAGGTTCTCAATTTTTCCGACGGGAAAAATTCCGATTGGAAATTCCGATCGTCTGTAGCAATTCCGACGCGCATAATTCCGACGCATGCTCGGAAACAATTTGACGCATGCTCGAAAGCATTGAACTTCATTTTCTCGGCTCGTTGTAGTGTTGTACGTCACAGCGTTCTTGACGGTCGAAAGCTCAGAGAACTTTTGTGTGACCGTGTGTATGCAAGCCAAGCTTGAGCGGAATTCCGTTGGAAAAACCATCCAAGGTTTTTTTCCGATGGAAAATCCAGTCGTGTGTATGGGGCATTAGAAATCAATGTATTTATCATTTAAAGCATATCGTGACGTCACGCGACTCCGGCCAGTCACAGAGCCGGAGTGCACGGCCCCGGAAGGACGAGGGACGAAGATGGACGTGGCCACCAGCCAGGACAGCGTGGGCTTTGATTGCAGGTAAGTGGCACATAATGGGCTAGTCAGGGTTTACTTCCTCTTTAAAGTGTAAGTAAACCCTCCTATCGTTTTCAGCCAAGGAAGCTGCCATCTTTGCCGCTTTTTAATCTACAACTGCCATGATGCTGCACATGTGATCAGTTATGACACCAGCCATTGGATGGTTTAACAGTTTGGTTGAGAGCACAACCAATGGGAATGTTTCATTTCTGGCACGTGCTGGAAATGAGACTGTTTTATGGATGGGTTTACTTCCGCTTTAAGTAAGTCGGATCACAGGGGCAAAACATTTTTTTTTTTTTTCGAGATTTGGGAAGAGGATCACCTCTTTGACTTAAAAATACATATTTGAATAGAATATATTTTTTAACCAGAGTTTAGTGTCACTTTAAATACGTATTTATCGGCGTATAACACGCACAGGCGTATAACACGCACCCTAACTTTAAGAGGGAAGTTTCAGGAAAAAACCTTCCCACAGCCCCCTGCGTATAACACGCAGGCACAGTTTACCCTCTATTTTCAGGGTAAAAAAGTGAGTGTTAAGCCCCGTACACACGGTCGGACTTTTGGCCAACAAACTTCATTTTGAGCAAGTTGGACCAACAATCCGACCGTGTGTACGCTCCATCGGACAAACTTTTTTCATTTGGTTTTGGATTTCATTGGACAAAAGTTGGGTCTGCAAACGGACAAACTTTTGGCCAACAAAAGTCCGATGGAGCAAAGTCCGACCGTGTGTACAGGAAACCATCGGACTTTTGTCCGATGGACTAAACAACTAATGTTAAAATCAACCAACAAGAGCAGAAGTTGACCAAAGGGTGGCGGTAAAGAGCAGAAAAGAGCAGAAAAACCACGTTTGGGAAAGTTTCCCAAAGTTTTGGGAAAGTTTGCAGAAAAGTCCGAGCGTGTGTGTATGCTATGGGTGTTCCCGACCAACTCCGTTCGGACAAAAAAACACGGAAAAGTCCGATGGAAGTCCGACTGTGTGTACGAGGCTTTATACGCCAATAAATACAGTACATGCAGAAATATTTGACAATTAAATTGTATCTCTAGCCAAAACGTCTTTTTCTTTTGAATAAAGTGTGAAGGGGGTTAGACCCTCTGTCAGGTTTTTATTGGTCTTGGTGTCCTTGCTGGGTAGATTCACCTTGTTTGTCACCGGAACAATAAATGACAGGAAATCCAAATGTTTATGGCCAACACTTCTAAAGGACACAAGGATTTTTCCAGTGACAACTCTCTAATAAGAGTGTTTTTTTTTTTTTACCTTTCTCTCACTTCCTGTTGTGTTATGGGACAGGAAGTGAAGGGAAATCCCCCCCAACAGGACACAAACAGCTCAAATGTTTAGCCTCCAGATTCCTTTTAAGTGTGTTCTTTGCAGAGGATGTATAACTTTGAACAAGTCATTTATATAGGGGGTTATCTCATATTTCTGTATATAACCTCTAAGAGCACTTTTGCTTTTACTCAATCAAAACAAATGGCAGCTTTCACAATTACAGGGATGCAGATTGAATTTTAATCCCTTCAGTATAAAGTATGAGTAACGTGTTCACAATCTTTCAAACAGAAATAACCTGTGGCAAAGAAACCACACACACGTCTGAAAATAAATTGACATCCAGGAGGTGATGACTGCTTATTTCCTTTGGATAAGGGCAACAGTTAAATCGAGTGTTGGTGGGCGAGCAAAATGAGCTTCTGGAGACAACATCAGAAAGTTTGCAGACACAGTCTATAGTCCAGACTCTTCCAATTAACCCGTGCTGGCAGGTAGCAGAGGGGTTCTAGAAAGGGAATCAAAGAACTTTAATGCGGATTTCCACTTCTGCAGCCAAATCGGGATAACTCCTACTTTGTATTTGTTGCATGTTCTCGTTCACATAGCAAACCTTTAAATCAAATATTAAAAAAATGCTGCTTACCTATACTTACTTAAAAATCCCACTTAAAGGGGTTGTAAAGGTTTGTTTTTATTTTCTAAATAGGTTCCTTTAAGCTAGTGCATTGTTGGTTCACTTACCTTTTCCTTCCATTTCCCTTCTAAATGTTTTTTTTCTTTGTCTGAATTTCTCACTTCCTGTTCCTCCTCAGTAAGCTGTTCAGTAAGTTGTTCTGGCTGACTAAACACCACTCGGATGATGGTGTGAAGCTTACTGAGGAGAAACAGGAAGTGAGAAATTCAGACAAAGAAAAAAACATTTAGAAGGGAAATCGAGGGAAAAGGTAAGTGAACCAACAATGCACTAGCTTAAAGGAACCTATTTAGAAAATAAAAAACGAACCTTTACAACCCCTTTAAGCCCCGTGCACACAATCAGAATACAATCCAAAACATACCGCTTTCGAAGCGATCGTACGATAATCTGATCGTTAGTACACAGCTGTCCTCCAAAAGTTACCGAAGGAACAAACACAAAAACTTTTTCCCATACTATACAAGATCGTACGATTTTCATGTAATCCGTTTCTGAAAATACAATATAAATACATTACATCACAAATTTTTATTCTGTCATATGAGAATTTTCATTTTTGTTTTTGATATGGAGATTAGCATCCAAAAAAAAAAAATCGTACGATCATTCGTTCAATAATTTCTTGTACAAAGGGTTTTATTGAAAATACAGATCAACAGAATAGTACAAAAACACGGAAGAAAAATAATTGTATCGTTCAATAATTTCATTGTGTGTACTAGGCTTTGTAATGTAAAAAAGGGAGCCGAGGAGTTATGCTTACCATATTTAACCCAGACTGTAATGTGCTAGCAGATCTCATTATCAGTTGTAAACTAGATGTGAGCACTGTTTGTCCTAAAAAAGGGTAAAAGATTGCAAGGATTGGATGGTACATCGTTCTCAATGATTTAAAAAAAAAGCTGTCCCACCAGACTAACCCCCTAATTTTTATATGTGTTTGCCTTATGTATGTCATTTAAAAATTAAATAAAAAAAAATAAAAAAAAAGAAGCTGTCCCTCAGGCTGTCACTTAATTGCATTGCAAGCGATTTTGAACAATTTCAAGCTGCTTATAGAGTCTTATGTATTAACCTGCTCCAAAGAAACAACTGGAAAGGTAAGCATTTAAAAAATCTCTATATTTTGGGTATGCTGTGTGAATGGGAACACATAACAAACATAGTGGGGATTTCTCAAATTTGACTTCAAAAGTGGAAATACCCTTTAAATTATATGTAAACCCTTACACTAAGGCCCCTTTCACACTGAGGCGCTTTGCAGGCGCTATTGCGCTAAAAATAGCGCCTGCAATGCGCCCCGAAAAAGCCGCTCCATTGTATCCAGTGTGAAAGCCCGAGGGCTTTCACACTGGAGCGGTGCGTTTGCAGGAAAGTCAAAAAAACTCCTGCAAGCCGCATCTTTGAGGCACGGTAGGAGCGGTAAAAATACTGCTCCTATAGCACCCCTGCCCATTGTAATCAATGGGGTAGCGCCTCCAAAACGCCCGCAAAACGCCACAAAGAGACGTTATTGCGGGCGTTTTTAACCCTTTTTCGGCCGCTAGCGGGGGTTAAAATCCCCCCTCTAGCGCCCGCAAATCGCGGCCAAAAATACGGTATAGCGGCGCTTCAGTGTGAAAGTAGCCTAAGGCCCCTTTCACACTGAGGCGCTTTGCAGGCGCTATTGCGCTAAAAATAGCGCCTGCAATGCGCCCCGAAAAGGCACCTCCATTGTATCCGAGGGCTTTCACACTGGGGCGGTGCGCTTGCAGGAGGGTCAAAAAACTCCTGCAAGCTGCATCTTTGAGGCGCGGTAGGAGCAGTAAAAATACCGCTCCTATAGCGCCCCTGTCCACTGAAATCAATGGGGTAGCGCCTCCAAAACGCCTGCAAAACGCCGTAAAGAGGCGTTTTAGCAGGTGTTTTTAACCCTTTTTCGGCTGCTAGTGGGGGTTAAAATCACCCCGCTAGCGCCCGCAAATTGCGGCAAAAACAACGGTATAGCGGCACTAAAAATAGCGCTGCTATACCGCCAGCGCATCCAGCACTTCAGTGTGAAAGTAGCCTTAAAGTGGCATTAAACCCAAGACCGAAAAGTTCATATATTGCGGCTCACCAGTCTTTAGATGTGGTGGCTGCATTAGTTTTTTTTAGGCTTTTCCCCCCTCTGTTTTCACCCAATGATCTGGCCAGTAACACACCTCCTGTATTAGGCTTGATGCACACCTATACAGGTGGCGTTTGATGTGTTCTACAGTGCATTTTGCAGTGATTTCTGTGTTTTTGGACACGCGTTTTTGACACGTTTTGTATGCTTTTTTTCGGCCAATTTGTTGTTGGGCAGATTAAAAAATGCAAAACACAAATCACAGCAAAAGCGCACCACATGCTTTTCTGACGCTTCTCCATTGAAGTCTATTGAACCAAAAAAGCACAGTTTTGCGTTTAAAAAAAGTACCTGATCTTTTCCAAAAAGGCAGTGGCTGAAAAAAGCATTGATGTGAACCTGTCCCATAGGAAACCATGTTAAATGAACTATAGTGCATTTTTGCAAAAAGCACCAAAAAAATGCATAGGTGTGAACCGAGCCATGGAGTGTCTCCACTCTGGATGAAGGAGCACGGGGGAACCTTTGGACAGCAACATTGTAAGTCTGGGGGGAGGGAGTGTAAAGGTGGTGATACATGGATCAAAATTCGGCCAGTTCAGCAGGGACCGGATGAATTTCAATCCATGTATGGCCACTGCTAACCATTCTGTCTGTATTTTTCGCTCAATTAGTGCTGCAGGCAATCGCCTGTAGTGCTGATCTGTGTATTCTAAAGGGGAAGGGAAGTCTCCCTGCCAGTGGCAGCTGGTGCTGTATATTTTGGGGGGGGACGGCAAACAAGACATCCCCGCACTTAGGTGGCGGGCAGCTTCAGCTCCTTCCTGCTTCTCCTTCTCCACTGCGTCTCGGGCTTCACAGCGGCTTCCTCCCCTGCGGTTTCCCTCCTCCTTCCCTCTGCGCGGCGGCCAATTTGATCACGTCTGCTCTCGGCCAATCGGGTCTCAGAACCCGCTTCTTGATTGGCCAAGAAGAGAATCAGGAAGACAATAGCGAATATTAATTCGCTATTGTCTCACAACTGGGGGGGGCACAGTGCTCTGCGCCCCGAGCCCACCCTTTTTTAAAGACAATTAGAGCCTCGGGCCCTAACCACGTGCTTAAAAAAAAAAAAAAAAACCCCATTGGAATCCATGCATCCAGCGCCCTGCATGTAGATTAGGGGCCGGGTGCATGGATGGGGGGGCAGTGCCCCTAAGGGACAGGCCGCCACTGCTCCCCGCTATCAGAGTATCAGAGTAAAATAACACAGTGGGGAGGGACTCCTCCATGTGGATGGGGACAGTTTTTTGTTCAATCCGCTGGTTGAATGAAAAAAATTGATCTATCTATGGCCAACTTTAGATGTACTAGCAGATTTAGATACACTAACAAATTGAAGTCAAACTCCAGCTCACACCGCAGTTACAGAAACGTTTTTTGTTTTTTTGGGGATAAATGTTTTACATAAATGAATAAAAGATGATCATTTTAAGCACCCCTGCAGCAAATGGTTTATTTCAACAACCTAATTGCTACATCTGCTGGAAAAACTTGTTTTCTTGAAAAATAACAGACTTACTGGCTGGATCACCAGATGAAAATAAAGGAAAAAAAGCCTAAAGAAAATGAATGCAGCCATCACATCTAAGAATTGGTAAGCTACAATTTCATTTGTTTGCTTTTGGGTTTAATATATTTATTGCAAAATTCTACCTTTTAATGTTCCCCTTAGATAAAAACGTGCAGTGCAGAGGAAATTGGTGCCTAGCTGGGGAGCTCCACTGCAAGGTTTAGAATTCAGCTTCAAGGCAAATATTCTTTGGCATTTAGGAATAGAACTCTAAGGTGAGTTGGATTAAAATCATTTTAATGGGCAATTTGAAACAAATGTATTTAAAGCTGAACTTCAACCCCAGGAAGATATAAAAGACACACATTAACACAATGCATTCATTTTTTTAAATGCAACTCATGTAAGTACCTGAGTGTGACTTGGTATCTGTGTCTTCCGATCCCTTGTACAGCAGAGTTCAGACTGGGAAAGGGAGGTCCAATATTAGGAGCCAATCAAGCGTGATACATGCAAATGTGTCGACAAGGGGCAAACTGATATCATCAGAGAAGTGAGTGAGCAGAGAGATGACCTCAATCGTCTGCTGCTTCTTCTTCACTGTCCAATCAGCTATTAGCTGGGGCTGGAGAGAGGACATTACTGTATTTCTTAAAGCGGAGCTCAGCCGAAAAAAATATATTAAAAGCCAGCAGCTACAGCTACAGCAGCTGCTGACTTTTAATATTAGGACACTTACCTGTCCTGGAGTCCAGCGACGTCCGCAGCAGAGGACGAGCAAACGCTTGTCACTCTGCTGCCCCCACCGCCATCCTTGTTGAGGGAACCAGGAAGTGAAGCATTGCGGCTTCACTGCTCAGTTCCCTACGGCGCATGCGCGAGTCGCGCTGCGCTGTTCTGAATGGTCCCCTGTGTTCTGGGAGCCAAGTGTCTCCCAGAACACAACGGGTATTCTGCGAGAAGTGACGTGCTTCCTGCAGATTTCCCGCAGAGAGGACTCCCGGAAGTGGGTGCAAATACCTGTCTTAGACAGGTATCTGTACCCCCCTCCCCCCTGAAAGGTGTCAATTGTGACACCAGAGGGGGGGAGGGTTCCGATGAGCGGAAGTTCCACTTTAGGTTGGAGCTCCGCTTTAACTGACTCCCTGTGCTGTGTGATGGGGCTGCTTAGATCTCAGGACTGAATGGAAAGAACTGAAAATCATTTGGCAGGGAGTATAACTACACTATGGGGGGTTATTTACGAAAGGCAAATCCACTTTGCACTACAAGTGCACTTGAAAGTGCAGTCGCTGTAAGGCGCCTTTCACACGGATAGCTGTTTTGCCGCAGTTAAAAGCATGTAAAATGTTCTGTGAAATTCAAGGCTCCATGCACTGCGATTAGCTGCATTTGTACATTGCGATTACCTGCGTTTACGTGCGGCCGCGTTTAGCTGCGGTAGTCATTTCCATAGCATCCCTTTTTATACCTACTGATTATGATGTGCTTCCTGTTGTTCTTTTTTTTCTCACGCTGCTATCCGCAGTTGACACAAAAGACTGCGATTACCTGCGGTTATGTGCAGATAGCTGCGCTACATTGCACCTGGACGCATTCAATTTTATTTTTTCTATTCGCACCGAACCGCATGTAACGAAATCGCAGCTAAACGCTGTGTGTGAATGGGGCCATAGGAAAGCATTGTGTGCTTTTAGCTGCGGTAGAAAACTAGAAAATCCGCAGCTAAAAGCACCATTCTATCCGTCCGTGTGAAAGGGGCCTAAATCTGAGGGGGACATGCAAGGAAAATAAAAAACATAATTTTTGTTTGTACATGATTGGATGATAAAATCAGCAGAGCTTCCCCTCATTTCAGATCTTCCCCTCAGATATACAGCGACTGCACTTCCAAGTGCAAAGTGGATTTGCCTTTCGTAAATAACCCCCTATATGTACAGTATTTTATCTTTGTATTTAGATGTTTGTCTCTAGTAGAATTCTAACCAATTCTCTATTGGACTCTATTCATAAAACACTTTTCGTTGATGAAAACTATAGTACAGATTTTATGAATGGAGGAGGGGGCGGAAAGAGCAGGCCCAGCAGCTTTATTAACCAACGCAGCACCAGAAGATTATTGTTGGGATGTGTGGGGACACTTTTCAAAACCAACAGAACACTCAACTAACCTTCTACTTCAGTCTTGTAATGTCAGGTTTATTAGTGATGCGAATAGTCAGTTGCGTTCAAATTTTACAAATGGATGTGAACAAATAGCTGCTGATCTGAAATAGCAATCCATATATTAAGGAAATGATAGAATATCATGACATAGCCCCGAAGACATTTTATGCTTGACAGGTTTCAAGTCCTGTGACAGAAAGCTGTGATTTCCTGTTTTCTATAGAAACACAAAACTGTAGCTATTGATGAACTCACATTTTCACAGATTTAATTTTAAACATTTTTTATTTTATGTTAAACATTTTATTAGTCTAGTTCAGGGGTCTCCAAACTTTCTAAACAAAGGGCCAGTTTATTGTCCTTCAGACTTTAGGAGGGCCGGACTAGGGCCATTGGGAGTAGAAAATGTCCAGTGGGAGTTAACAATACCATATCTTTGGTGTAGTGCCCCGTTGTTGGTGCCAAAAGAAGGAATTGTACCCTTTTGATAGTGTCAGTTGGATGAATAGTGCCCCATTGATGGTTTCAGCAACAAGAATGATTCCACATTGTTGGTGTCAGTGGATGAAATTGTGCCGTAAGGGCCAGATAAACGCAAGCAAAGGGCCACATCCGGCCCCAGGGCCGCAGTTTGGAGACCCCTGGTCTAGTTCATAACAGCATAGATATTACCAATGCACAATGGTTAGCACTTCCACCTAACAACACTAGAGTTTCCAGTTTGAATCCCAACCGAGGCACTACCTGCATGGAGTTTTCATGTTCTCACTGTGCCTGTGTGGGTTTCCTTTAGGTACTCCAGTTTCCTTCCACACTAAGAATGAAAGCCTCTGGGGTATAATATATGAATACTAAGGTGGGAAGTACCATCATCCTAGAAATTTGAATATAGAATAATTGGGTCTAAGGTCCCCGAACAAAAGAACCAAAAAAAGGGGGGGGGCCCAATAGGACTATTGCGGTACTGGAACAGGGGTAACATCAAGAATGAAAATACAAGTATAAAACGAAAGGAAAATTTTATTAAATACAACATAAAAAATACAGAGATAAAATGGTAATAACCATATACAACACCAATATAAAGATCCCCGAGGGGGGAACAGCACAGTGGGTTGAAGGTCATAACAGTCTCAACTAGTTTTGTGGCATGTACCGCTTCATCAGGAGCAAATCTAAAAATGATTATACAAACGATCAATGATTAAGTTAGTGAAAAGCAACAATATATGGATTGGGGAACAAGGGCTTAGTCGGTTACCTAAGAGAACCCCGCCAAGTGAGGACAGCAGGTGCAACCCCCATGGCTACTACACGGGACCTTGTCTGGTTGCACCCGCTGTCCTCACTTGGCTCTAAAGTAGAGCATGATCCCTCCCTTCAGAGACTGGGCTGCAGGGCAGTATTCCTACATGATAACACCCCCAAACACACCTCCAAGACGACCACTGCCTTGCTAAAGAAAAAAGCTGAGGGTAAAGGTGATGGACTGGCCAAGCATGTCTCCAGACCTAAACAGTATTGAGCATCTGTGGGGCATCCTCAAATGGAAGGTGGTCTCTAACATCCACCAGCTCCGTGATGTCCTCATGAAGGAGTGGAAGAGGACTCCGGTAGCAACCTGTGCAGCTCTGGTGAACTCCATGCCCACAAGGGTTAAGGCAGTACTGGTGTAAATATTGGTGGCCACACAAAATATTGACACTTTGGGCCCAATTTGGACATTTACACTTATGCCGCATACACACGACCGTTTTTAATGACGAGAAAAATGCCATTTTTTAAAATGGTCATTAAAAATGATTGTGTGCGGGCTTCAGAGCATTTTTCACGATGTGAATAATGGCCATGAAAAAATTGGAACATGCTCTAACTTTTCTCGTCGTCGTTTTTCTCGTCATGAAAAACAGCCGTGGGTGGGCTTTAACGACGTGAAAAAAAACGTGCATGCTCAGAATCAAGTATGAGACGGGAGCGCTCGTTCTGGTAAAACTAGCGTTGGTAATGGAGATAGCACATTCGTCACGCTGTAACGGACTGAAAAGCACAAGGCTGAAAAGCGCAAATCGGCTCTCACCAAACTTTACTAACACGAGGATCAGCAAAAGCAGCCCAAAGGGTGGCGCCATCCGAATGGAACTTCCCCTTTATAGTGCCGTCGTACGTGTTGTACGTCACCGCGCTTTACTCAAGCATTTTTTTTCCACGATAGTGTGTAGGCAAGGCAGGCTTGAGAAGAATCACGTTGAGAAAAACGCTGTTTTTTTCGATGACATTAAAAACGGTCGTGTGTACGCGGCATTAGGGGATTTTCACTTTTGTTGCCAGCGGTTTAGACAATAATGGCTGTGTGTTGAGTTCTTTTCAGGGGACAGCAAATTTACACTGTTATACAAGCTGTACACTCACTACTTTACATTGTAGCAAAGTGTCATTTCTCCAGTGTTGTCACATGAAAAGATATAATAATATATTTACAAAAATGGTAGAGGTGTACTCACTTTTCTGAGATACATATATATATATATATATAGATAGTGGGGAAAATTATTATTGGATCCCCTGCAGATTATGTAAGTTTGCCCACTTACAAAGAAATGGAGGGTCTATAATTTTTATCATAGGTGTATTTTAAATGGTAGAGACAGAATATCAACCAAAAATCCAGAAAAAATAACAAAAAAAAATGCTATAAATTAAGTTGCAGTTCAGTGAGTAAAATAAGTATTTGATCCCCAAGCAAAACATGACTTAGTACTTGGTGCAGAAACCCTTGTGGGCAAGCACAGAGGTAAGACATTAATTGCAGTTGGTGACCAGGTTTGCACATATCTCAGGAGGGATTTTTGTCCACTCTTCTTTACAGATCTTCTCTAAATCCTTAAGGTTTCTTGGCTGTCTTTTGGCAACTCGAAGTTTCAGCTCCCTCCATAAATTTTCTATAGGATTAGGGTCTGGAGACTGACTAGGCCACTCCGTGACCTTAATGTGCTTCTTCGTGAGCCACTCCTTTGTTGCCTTGGTGGTATGTTTTGGATCAATGTCATGCTGGAAGACCTATCCACGACCCATCTTCAGTGTTCTGGCTGAGGGAAGAAGGTTCATTGGCCTCTCAATGCGGCAAAGTCGGCCTGTACCTTTAGCAGAGAAACAGCCCCAAAGCATCATATTTCCACCTCAGTGTTTGACTGTAGGGATGGTGTATTTAGGGTCATAGTCAGCATTTTTCTTCCTCCAAACATGGCAAGTCGAGTTAATGCCAAAGAGCTCAATTTTGATCTCATCTGACCACAGCACTTTCTCCCAATCCTTCTCTGAATCATTTTGTTGTTCACTGGCAAACTTCAGACGGGCTTGTACATGTGGCTTCTTCAGGAGGGGGACTCGCTGTGTTTGGAGGAAGAAAAATGCTGACTATGACCCTAGGAACACCTACAGTCAAGCATGGAGGTGGAAACATTACGCTTTGGGGCCGTTTCTCTGCTAATGTATTGTAAAATCTTGGATGAGAACTTTCTTCCCTCAGCCAGAACACTGAAAATGGGCCTTTCAGCATGACAATGACCCAAAACATACCACCAAGGCAATAAAGGAGTGGCTCAAGAAAAAGCACAATAAGGCCATGGAGTGGCCTAGCCAGTCTCCAAACCTTAATCCTATAGACAATTTATAGAGGGAGCTGAAACTTTGAGTTGCCAAGTGAAAGCCAAGACACCTTGAGGATTTAGAGCAGATCTGTAAAGAAGAGTGTACTAAAATCCCTCCTGAGATATGTGCAAACCTGGTAACCAACTACAAGAAACGTCTTACATCTGTGCTTGCCAACAAGGTTTTTCCACCAAGTACCAAGTCATGTTTTGCTTGGGTATCAAATACTTATTTTACTCACTGAACTACAACTCAATTTATAACATTTGTATAATGTATTTTTTCAAAATTGTTGGTGTATATTCTGTCTCTATATCATTTAAAATACAACTATGATAAAAAATTATAGCCCCTTCATTTCTTTGTAAGTGGGCAAATTTACAAAATCTGCTGGGGATCAAATAATTATTTTCCCCACTGTATAAGTATATATAGGTATTCACAGTGCTTCACTTTTTCCACATTTTGTTATGTTACAGCCTTATTCCAAAATGGATTCAATTAATTATTTTCCTCAAAATTGAAATCTTTGTAAATGTATTTAATATAAAAAATGAAAAAATCATATGTGCATAAGTATTCACAACCTTTGCTCAATACTTTGTTGAAGCACCTTTGGCACCAATTACAGCCTCAAGTCCTTTTGAGTATGATGCTACAAGCTGGGCCCACCTATTTTTGGGCAGTTTCTCCGATTGTTCTTTGCAGGACCTCTCAAGCTCTATCAGGTTGGATGGGAGTCGTTGCCATTTTCAGACCTCTCCAGGGCCACTCAAGAACATTCACAGAGTTGTCCCGTAGCCACCCCTTTGTTATCTTGGCTGTGTGCTTTGGGTTGTTGTCCTGTTGGAAGATGAACCTTAGTCCCAGTCTGAGGTCCAGAATGCTCTGGAGCAGGTTTTCATCAAGGATGTCTCTGTATATTGCTGCCTTCATATTTCCTTTGATCCTGACTAGTCTCCCAGTTCCTGCTGCTAAAAACATCCCCACAGCATAATGCTGCCACCACCATGCTTCACTTTAGGAATGATATTGGCCAGGTGATGAGCGGTGCCTGGTTTCACCCAGACATTGCCATTCAGGCCAAAGAGTTCAATCTTAGTTTCATCAGACCAGAGAATTTTGTTTCCCATGGTCTGAGTTCCTCAATGAAAACAAAAATGGTGAGGACAGCCGCACTCCAATCCAACGTATGTTTATTGAAGAAAGACAGGCACTACAAAAAACAGCATAAACCAGGACATCTGACGCGTTTCACACTTGTTCAGTGTTTACTCATAGCTTTGGTCTTCGTCTGAGTTCCTCAGGTGCCTTCTGGCAAACTCCGGGTGGGCTGTCATGTGTCTTTTACTGAGGAGTGGCTTCCGTCTGGCCACTCTACCATACAGGCCTGACTGGTGGAGTGCTGCAGAGATGGTTTTTTATACAAGGTTCTCCTCTCTCCACAGAGAGACACTGGAGCTCTGTCAGAGTGACCATCAGATTCTTTGTCAGCTCCCTAACTAACTTCTCCCCCGATCGCTCAATTTTGGCCAGGCTCATTGAGACCTTCAATGCTGCAGAAAATGTTCTGTACCCTTCCCCAGATCTGTGCCTCGATACAATCCTGTCTCGGAGGTCTATATAGACAACTCTTTATACTTTATGGCTTGGTTTGTGCTCTGACATGCACTGTTAACTGTGAGACCTTATATAGACAGGTGTGTGCCTTTCCAAATCATGTCCAATCAACTGAATTTACCACAGGTGGACTTCAATCAAGTTGTAGAAACATCTCAAGGATAATCAGTGGAAACAGGATGCACCTAAGCTCAATTTTGAGTGTCATGGCTAAGGCTGTGAATATGCACGTCATTACTTTCCGGATGCACTGTATATATGTAAAGTGCTGTGTAAATTAAAAGTGCTATATAAGTACTTGTAATAAATAAACAACGACGTCCCTTGTATTTCTGTTAGTACAAGTTTCCTTTAATCTAGTTTCCTACATGGGTCTCAAACTAAGTGACCCAAAGATCTGTTTTGCACACTATACACGTAGCAGTTTAGGCCACATTCAACCCACTTTCGATCATAAAAATTAGCATGGGTCAAAGCAACCTAAAACCACCAGTTTCTATTAAGACCATGAAATTATTAAAACTGCTGATGGTAGGTTTTCTTGATTGCACTACAATTACATTTTTCTTAAAATTGCCATGGGAAGTGTTGACACAAAAGACCACCAAGCACAATTCCGGTAGATGCTTGACCTTGCCATGTATCGAAGATTGAAGCTCTATGGCTAGGTTCAAACTAAGACCCCATATACACTAGGCTTGTGCAATTCGTTTCGTAACGAATCGAAATTCGTCCGAATTTAGCAACTTTCGGACATTCGGAAGCATTCGAATTTCCGAACAAAGCAATTACGAATAAAACCGAATCCGAAATAAATTATACCGCAAAATAGCGAATGCCCGAATGTCTTCGGCATAATTCGTTATGAAAAAGTTACGAATGTACGAATCCATACGAAGCACAATAACACTCACTCTGCTCTGCTCTCTGCTTCTCCCACACCGTGCTGAACCCTCTCAAAATGGTGTACAGGGGCGGAGGCTATAGCCGCATGTAAAAAACGAAAGTAAAATACGAGATTTCTAATCCATTCGAAGCACAATAACACTCTGCTCTGCGCTTCTCCCTCACCGTGCTGAACCCTCTCAAAATGGTGTACAGGGGCGGAGGCTATAGCCGCATGTAAAAAACGAAAGTAAAATACGAGATTTCGAATCGTTACAAATAACCGCTATGTATTTCGAAAAGTACAAATCCATTCGAAGCACATTAGGCATAATAGTCAGCGTCGTCGTGAGAGAGACACAGAAAATTACGAATCAACGAACCCAAAAAAAGTTACGAAAGTAGGAGTTGTGTCCAGAATCAACGAAAAACAACGTACTCTACCGAAAGTACGAATTATAAAGCAACAAAAAATTCAACGAAAAATGTCGCTTGCAAAAATACGAATGAGTCCGAACACGAAAAATCCCGTCTAGCAAAATTACGAATGATTACGAATCAACAGGACCGGAAAGAAACGAACCGAAACGGAACAAATTTTTCCGTTGTGCACAAGCCTAATATACACTATTAGATTTTCTGCAGATTTTTGTCTTCAGATTTACCAAAACCATATAACATGAGGCCAAACCTTAAGAGTTCCAATTTGTATGCAATCAGGCAGGCCCTTGCACTACATGGTTTTGGTAAATCTGAAGACAAAAATCTGCAGAAAATCGAATAGTATGGGGTCTTATGCAGTGAGGGTAATTCAGCTATTCCCACAACGCATTGCAATCACACAGGCCTTGTTAACTACACTCCAAACGCAGGTCGCAAATGTAGTGCGCTTGCCTGCATTGGATGGCATTGGTACAAAAGGACCATGTGATCCAGTTCGGTGTGGCTCCAAAAAAGGTGCATGCATTTCTTTGGTGTGATGTGGTGAATGGGCTCAAATCGCACAGAATCACATGTAAATTGCACAAGAATGTGGTGCTGTTCCTGGGTGATTGACATGCGGTGTACAGTGTGAAGCGTACTAGTTCTATCAAATGAAGGACATTTCTTATAAGTGGGTGTGGTTCGAGATAGGTAATGAGCAGAGGGGCTTTCCAACGTCAACACTAAACTGCCTTTTGTGACAAAGGAAATATCACCTTTTAAGATCCCCAACAAAAATAACTGTATAGAAAGGGACATCGCACAATTTTTTATACGCAGCAACTGATGAAAAAAGGAAGGAATTAGAAGGAGTGTGAAAATTTATGTAGAAGCCTAGAAGAAAATGAACACTGTGCTTAGTCACGTGAAGTCAGCAGTGATCCATAGTAGCCAGATGTAAGTTTAGTGAAGTTACTGCAGTTAAAAACTAAATTTGATTGGTTGGAATGAGTTTTAGTGCATTCACATTATATCTAATCAAATATGCCCACACACTACATAGTTATTGGTAAATCTTTATCTAATATTTATTTATTTCAGGTACTTATATAGCACCATCAATTTACGCAGCGCTTAACATATACATTGTACATTCACATCAGTCCCTGCCCTCAAGGAGCTTACAATCTAAAGTCCCTAACTCACATTCATACATACACATACTAGGATCAGTTTAGAGAGGGTCCAATTAACCTACCAGCATGTCTTTGGAGCGTGGGAGGAAACCGGAGTACCCGGTGGACACCCACACAGGGAGAACATGCAAACTCCTGGCAGGTAGTGTCGTGGTTGACATTCGAACCAGCGACCCTTTTTCTGCTAGGTGACAGTGATAACCACTACACCACTGTGCTGCCCATATCAAATGTATGTAGAATCTAACTGGCATGAACCATCCTCACTAAAACAAAAACTGATCTGTGGGCTGGAAACTTTGGGCAATTTTCCAAAGGACGTCTTTTTTTTTCTCAACAATAAACAGTATGGACGCCCAAACCTGGAAAACAAATCCATTGTGCTACTGTCTGACATAGAAAAGTGACAGCAGAAAAAAAAACCCAAGTAGCCCATCGAGTCTGCCCACTTCTTTTTTTTATTTTATTTATACAAGCTTTTGTATTTTTTTTGGTTTGTGTTTTGTTCGTTTTTATTGTTATGTTTATTTTTATCCAGCTTATGATGTCGTGATATGGTATGAGTGCTTATATATGGGATGCACTGACATCGTGCTCAGCAGCAAAATTTTAGATGGTTTCATTATGTTCATTAGTAGTTTGACATCACCTGATAATTTCCTGGTAGCTGCTATTGGTCTCTAATCTATGGAGTGGGTATTTTTTGGGTTAAACCAGTGCCAGTTAACCTATGAGGCCCTCAAATGTGACTAATTTAAACTTTAATGGCCACACATAATATCCAGTTCATGTAATGCCTTAAGCCCTGTACACACGATCGGATTTCCTATGGTTTTTAAACCGATGGATTTTTCCATCGGAAAACCGATGAAGCTGACTTCCATCAGTCTTGCCTACACACCATCAGTCAAAAAACTGACCTTTCCAAACGCGGTGATGTAAAACACTCCGATGAGCCGAGAAAAATGAAGTTCAATGCTTCTGAGCCTGCGTCGACTTGATTCTGAACATGCGTGGGTTTTTTAACCGATGGACTTGCCCATAGACGATCGGAATTTGCTATCGGTTTTTTATCCATCGGAAAAATTTAAAACATGTTCTATTTTTTGACACGGATGGAAAAAAGACCGATGGGGCCCATACACGATCGGTTTGTCTGATGAAAAAAATCCATCAGACTGTTTTCATCGGTAAAACCGTTCGTGTGTACACGGCTTTAGACTGACAGAGAGTGCAGACAAGATATAGATGAGATTGGAGACATACTGCAGGGAACATCCAGAGACGGGGGACAAGTTATTTGGGACTGCCAGAGACCATTGCCATATCAGTCTCCATACAAATCAATGCTCCTACGTCCACAGGGTTCTGCACTATCTTTTTGATAGATAAGATTATTTATAGATTGTCTCCCAGAAATGATGGGTGGGAAGACATCTGCTAACCCTTGATCACACTATGTCTTGCCGCTGTTCCTTGCACAACTTGCTTCATAGACACGGCTGTCGGCTTCCTTACTTCTTTTCGCATTCAGAAAACAGGGGGACCGACCACATTATTTACAGATTTAGGCCCCTTTCACACTGTGGCGTTTTTCAGGCATTTTGGTGCTAAAAAAACGCCTGAAAAAATCGTGCCCTGCTAGTGGGGGTTAAAACCGCACCGCTAGCAGCCAAATTTCACAGCAAAAACGACGATATAGCGGTGCTAAAAATAGTGCCGCTATATCGCCAGCGCACCTCCCGCGCCCAGTGTAAAAGAGGCCTTACTAATGAGCTGGAAAATCTCTGCCGTTTTGAAGTCATAAATGATCCAAAGGTGTACAAGATAACCTCAGGTGTACCATATCCTCAGGCAGAACTGGACTACTTGTGGACAGCTTTAAGGTCACACACTTATTGATAGGACCATACAGTTGATTATTCGATACAACTAATATGATCAAATTGAATAAGAATCATAAACCACACACCCTTTATTTAATTGATATAGTAAGCTCACAATTGATTTGGACTCTGGCAAGTTGATCAACCATAGTAGAATTTTGCTGATTATTTTGGATAGATCAAATATCTGTGTGTCAGAGAACTGATTGTAATGTAGATTCATTCCATTTTAATAGATCTTTTCAGATAGATCATATTTTCAATTGATACCATATGTATTGCATCATTCCATATTTTAATTGATGATGAATTGCTGATTTTCAAGCTCTCCTACATAGATAGCCGATAGAGTGAAGGCCAGATTTATATATTTTCCCCACAGGCCAATAGTCTTGTGCCCTTTTACTACAATTGCCTTGCTTTACTATGGCACAAAGAAGACTAGACTTCATAGCTACATATGGCATGCTAGAATAGAGGGCCAAAAGAAACCTTCTGCACACAATATACCTACAACCAACACGTAGAATAGTAGGACAGACTGGTAGTAGAACTATTCTGTTAGCCGTTTGCTTCTAGGTGTACATGTCCGGTCAGCATCAAGATGTCTCTGTGGCTGTGTATTGCCACTGGTAGCCCTAAACTATGATCTATGTTGCTGGTTATGCAGAAATTGATTCCTGTTTAGAGGACATATTGCTTTCAGACTGCAAAATATCTTACAGAATAAGTCTGACGGATGTTTGAACAATTCCGCAACAGGCCTTCCTCGCTTATAAGATAAATATGGAATATTATCTTGCTCATACATATTGATACACTAACTCTACAGCACCCAGTTACTTATGAAGATAGCCAGATTATGCCTAAAGATGTCATGGTTACTTACTTTGTAGCAAATCTGTATGTTCTATATGAATAACAAGTACCTTCTGGCAAATCGTTGTGCCGACATTTTTTTTAGGCCATAAATAACCTTCATAAAGGGTCAGCATACAATCTCTGCACAATCAATTTTGGATTTACCACAACTATGTAAAATGAGCACTTACCTAATCTAACCAAACAATCTGTATCCAATCAGGCATGTCCTGGCACAGCATGCTTGTTAGTAGGTCCAAAAAATATTGTAGTATGTGTGTTGAGCTTAAGCATTGAATGAGTGGCCCATAAGGGCTATAGTTTATAAAAGGGAACCCGTCATGAGAAAAATATGGGACTCGTCTGAAAATCCTATTTGCTTATTAGTTATGTTGATCTAGCAAGTGAAGTCCCAACTTCTGATCAGGCTTCAGTACTTTCTAGGTCACTGACCTGGATCAAGTATACCAAGCAAGAGCTGTGACTTGCGGCATACTTGTTTCAGGTCAGTAAAGTACTAAAACAAAAGGACACCAATTATCACTGAGGAGGAGGCTGGGGAGGTCAATTCTTATTCTCACGGTAGGTTTCCTCTAACATTGTTATTTACAAAAATTTGTTGCTGATCAGAAAATGTCTGGTTGCATCATTACCAGGTTTGTGGCTGGGTTCACATCTATTTTAAAAAATAAGGTGTGGAAGGGACAAGGGAGTCCCAAGAAAGCAAATTAAGGCAGGTCAACTACGGCTTGTGGTACAAAAATGTGTATAAAAGGCTTTATTTGGGGTGGGGGTACATATACATTAAATTTAAGGCATATGTGAGGGCTACAGTGTGTCCTAATCAACACAGTGTAGCTCACTATACCTAACCATCCAAGTAAAAAACATTTTTTTACTTAGATGGTTAAGTATAGTGAGCTACACTGTGTAGATTCGGACACACTGTAGCCCTCACATATGCCTTAAATTTAATGTATATGTACCCCCACCCCAAGTAAAGCCTTTTATACACATTTTTGTACCACAAGCCGTAGTTGACCTGCCTTAATTTGCTTTCTTGGGACTCCCTTGTCCCTTCCATACCTTATTTTTTCTCATAGTTCTCTGAGCTACATATGGCAGGTATCCCATCCAGCACCTGACGTATCGGCTAGTACACAAATTAGTTAGACTTTTTGTGGATGTGTGGATTCCAGGATTCTTTTATTTTTCCTTTGGGTTCACATCTAAGCCGCATGCAGCTCACAGCAGGGGTCTGGTGCGTCCCTGTTTACTGTTTCAGGTCCGATTTCAGACCGAATTTTTGCATGAATACATTTTGAGAATTTCAATTATTTAAAAAGTTTTAAAATGATTTTTTTTTAGTATAATTGGTATGTGAATTCACAGAACATTGTTGAGAACGAGCGTAGCCCATAACAGATTTGCCCGATGCAATATGGCTCTGAGTTCAACTTGCCCGCTCTAGCGACTTTAGCTCATTCTACCCAGACGGCTCCATTTTGCTTACCAAATGCTTCCAGGCTGGCTTCAAAAAAGAGTCGCAGATCCTCCATCCTGCTTCCCTTAACCTGGTTTAACACCTCAGCATTAAAGCACAGTTATTGCCTCACTGATAAGAGTTCCTGCTGATTTTACACACACAGTAGCAGAATAAGCACAGTAGCCACAACAGATAGGTAATTACATGTGTACAAGTAAGACAAAGCTGTTTCAAAGTACTTGTTCCTATCTACATGCTGATATCTTGTCTGCCTGCTGCCTAAAAGATAATTGTATCACAACAAAGTACATTGATGAGAGCTCTTCTGTACAAACGTTAACACTACCCATAAAGGATCTACAGACATAAGAAACATTGGCCTGATTTGGCCGTGTATGGACAGATCTTGGAACATTGTATGTCTGCAAGTCCTTAAGAATGTCTCCAGTTTCTGCAAAAAAAAAAGAATGTCTCCAGGATGAGCCCATTTAGAGGCCAGGATGGATTTTTCTGTGTAAAATGAGCTGATGCTGAATGCTACCAAATTGTTACTGCAAACAGGCATATTGTATGAACTTGCATATCTGTACAATGATCATTGAGTGCCCATATTGAACATTTACTGTGGCTCCATTTAGGCTACTTTCACACTGAGGCGTTTTTCAGGTGCTAAAGGGCTAAAAAAAAATAGCGCCTGTAACATGCCCCCCCTGCAGCCCCAGTGTGAGAGCCCGAGTGCTTTCACACTGGGGCGGTGCGCTTGCAGGACGGTAAAAAGAAAAAGAAAGTCTTGCAAGCATCATCTTTGGGGTGTTGCAGGAATGGTGAATATACCGCTCCTAAACCGCCCCTGCAATTGAAATCAATGGTCAGCGCTTTGCGGGCACTTTTAACCCTTTTTCGGCCTCTAAAACGACCGTAAAGCGCCGCTAAAACTAGCAGCGTTTTACTGCTGACCCCCCCCCCCGCGTGAAAGTGCCCTTAGAGACTGTGCACACTGAGAATGACTAAAGGTGAGATTTCTGCCCTTCCTAAATGCACCAGGATCCACAGATTTACTTCCACAGTAAAGCAGTGTACAGTCAGGGGAAAAAAGTATTTGATCCCCTGCTGATTTTGTACGTTTGCCCACTGACAAAGAAACGATCAGACTATATTTTTAATGGTAGATTTATTTTAACAGTGAGACAGAACAAAAAAATATCCATAAAAATGCATTTCAAAACAGTTATAAATTAATTGGAATTTTAATGAGTCAAATAAGTATTTGATCCCCTTTTCAAGCAGCAAGATTTCTGGCTCCCAGTTGTCATCTATACAGGTAACGAGCTGCGATTAGGAGCACTCTCTTAAAAGGAGTGCTCCTAGACGCAGCTTGTTACCTGTATAAAAGACACCTGTCCATAGAAGCAATCATACCGTATTCCAATTTCTCCACCATGGCCAAGACCAAAGAGCTTTTCAAAGGATGTCAGGGCCAGATTGTAGACCTACACAAGGACTAGAATAGGCTGCAAGACCATTGCCAAGCAGCTTGGTGAGAGGGTGACAAAAGTTGGTGCGATTATTCGCAAATGGAAGAAACACAAAATAACTGTCAATCTCCCTCGGTCTGGGGCTCCATGCAATGTCTCCCCTCGTGGAGTTACAATGATCATAGGAATGGCGAGGAATCAGCCCAGAACTACACAAGAGAATCTCGTCAATGATCTCAAGGCAGCTGGGACCATAGTCACCAAGAAAACGGTTGGTAACACACTACGCCGTTAAAGACTGAAATCCTGCAGCACCCGCAAGGTTCCCCTGCTCAAGTAAGCACATGTATAGGCCCGTCTGAAGTTTGCTAATGAACATCTGAATGATTCAGAGGGAAAACTGGGTGAAAGTGTTGTGGTCAGATGAGAACAAAATCGAGCTTGGCATCAACTCAACTCGCCGAGTTTGGAGGAGGAGTGCTGCCTATGACCCCAAGAACACCATCCCCACCGTCAAACATGGAGGTTGAAGCATTATGCTTTGGGGTGTTTTTCTGCTAGGGGACAGGACAGCTTCACCGCATCAAAGGGATGATGGATGGGGCCACGTACAGTCAAATCTTGGGTTAGAACCTCCTTCCCTCTACCAGGGCATTGAAAATGGATAGTGGATGGGTATTCCAGCATGACAATGACCCAAAACACGCTGCCAAGGCAACAAAGGAGTGGCCCAAGAAGAAGCACATTAAGGTCCTGGAGAAGTCTAGCCAGTCTTCAGACCTTAATCCCATAGAAAATATGTGGAGGGAGCTGAAGGTTCCAGTTACCAGATGTCAGCCTCAAAACCTTAATGACTTGGAGAGGATCTGCAAAGAGGAGTGGGACATAATCCCTCCTGAGATGTGTGCTAACCTGGTGGCAAACTACAAAAAACGTCTGACCTCTGTGATTGCCAATAAGGGTTTTGCCACCAAATACTAAGTCACGGTTTGCGAAGGAAAAGAATGAAAAAAATATGATCCGCACTCCGGTCGTTGCTCTTAAAAAATTAATGTATTTATTGACAAGCCACAATAGACAAACTCAAATAGCAAAGGTTGACGTGTTTCAGCCTGTAGAGCCTTAGTCATAACCACATTACAGACATGAAACTTGTGAAATAAATAGTAGCTCTAAGGATCACTGTCTCCACCCATTAATTGTCTAAATTGACTGCAGGCAATTATCCAAAAGGGGAATCAGCTGCAATGCATATTGGGTGATCCATGTGTATGCCACTATTTTTCCACACACCCTATAGTGATAATATGTACATGTATGCACGCAGTCATGCATGCACACATACATATAATTAAAACACACCATGAAATTCAAAAAACATTAAGTACAAAGATAAAAATAATAATCCAGGTATGTGAAAAAAGACATCAGAGGAGGAAAAGAAAGAAAGAGAGGGGAGACTCCGGGGATAGGCATTCTTAACGTAAGTGCAAGTCCAGATCCCACCTCAGGTTTAACCCCTGAGGCGATCTAGTTTTTAATCTAAAAATCCACCATGCTTCTCTCCCCAAAAGTCTTCTCTCCCTGTCACCTCCTCTGGGCGAGTTAGACAATCATTCTATTCCTCTAAAACGGAAAGAGGAAAGATCGCCCTGATGACATTCCCTAAAGTGACGTGTTGCATTCGAAATGTTTCGGGCGTTTGAATTATTTGTGTCACAATAGTGTTCCCCTCTACGAGTTCTCGAAGGACGTGTGGTACAGCCTACATATTGGAGGCTGCATGAAATACAGGTGATCAGGTAAATGACATAGTTTGTGCCACAGTTGATGTATTGCTGTATAGTGAACTCATCTGTAGCTGTGGCAACAAATGTTTTACCCAGCTCACACAAATTACAATACCTACAGGTTTTTATATTGCAGGGGTAACTTCCAGGATAGGAAAGCCAGGTGGGTTGGCATTGTTTAGATGAGAATAGACTAGGTCAGTGGTCTCCAAACTGTGGCCCGAGGGCCGGATGCGGCCCTTTGCTAGCTTTTATCCGGCCCTTGGAGCACTACCCCTTCCAATGATATGAGACACTATTCTGCCATCTGACACCAACAACGGAGCACCATTTCTCCCACTGACACCACTAACGGGGCACTATTCCTCCCTATGATACCAGCAATGGGGCACTATTCCTCCCTATGATACCAGCAATAGGGCACTATTCCTCCCCCTAATACCAGATGTTTACTCCCACTGATGCCAGGAAAATTTTCACTCCCGCTTGCCAAAGTCCGGCCCTCCAAGAGTCTGAAGGACAATAAACCGGCCCTTTGTTTAGAATGTTTGGAGACCCCTGGACTAGGTGATAGTGCAGTCCCCAGTGTGGACGCACGTCGGCTAGAAAAAAAAGGCAACCTGCTTGCAAAATCCCATTTAAATCTTTGTCTGTATACAATATTGGCAGATTCTTTTTTATGAATCTGACTATTTGATTATATTCTTGGGAAAATGTGGTTACAAATGTAATGGGTTTACCCATTTTTCTGTTACTAGAATTGTGAGGTTGGTGAGGTTTACGCTTATTTTTATACTCCCTCTTGGTTTTAGGCTTATCTGACGGTAATTCCTCTCTATCCATTTTCAAAACCCTTTCCAGTCCTTGGTATACAACAGGTTCGTTATAACCTTGGTCCAATAAGCACTGATGAATGACCTTACATTCTAGTTCAAAGGTTGGGCTTGTTGAGCAATTGCGTTTGGCTCGAATAAACTCCCCATAAGGGATGGCATTGATGGTGTGGGATGGGTGACAACTGGCTGCAAAAAGTGTAGTGTTACCAGAGCATGGTTTCCTATAGGTGCATGTTGAAACATCGCCTGTAGTTGGATCGCCCTTTAGGGTGATGTCTAAAAAGTTGATACTGGAAACATCATGCTCAATTGAAAAATGTAGATTTAACTGATTAATATTCAGGAATTTCCAAAATTCATGCAATCCCATAATGTCACCATCCCACACCATCACGAGGTCATCGATATAGCGACCATACCAAACAATCTGCCTGGCAAAAGGGTTGCTAGGAGAGAACAAGACTTGTTCCTCCCACCAACCCATGTAGAGATTCGCCATGGACGGTGAGAATCTAGCACCCATCGACACCCCACAGCGCTGGACATAATGTACGCCATCAAATAAAAAATAATTGTTTTAATAAAAGCTCAACCCTTAACAAAATAAACTCCTGTAGCTCCTGGGAATAGGAACTATAGCGTTGAAGATGATATTGGATGGCCTGCAATCCAGCGCTGTGGGGAATCAACGAATAAAGTGCCCTCACGTCCAATGTAGCCCACACATAGGTGGATGTCCATTTGACAGATGTGATATGGGATAGGACTGTGCTCATATCCCTGATGTAGCCGGGCAGTCTCTGTACCAAAGGCTGTAGGTGCCGGTCTACCCATTCTCCCAAACGCTCCAATAAAGAGCCAATTCCAGCTACAATTGGTCTTCCCTGTATGGGACAATCAGATTTATGAATTTTAGGGAGATGGAAGACCGGCACCACAGGTTTATCCACATAGAGATACTCAGCAGTTTTGGATGACAGAACTCTCATGTTAAAGCCCAACTGTAAATGTTTTAAAAGAGTGGATTGAAAAACAGTAGTGGGATTATTAGACAGGGGTCGATATGTGTCACTGTCGCTGAGCTGTCTGATGGCTTCAGATCTATATTGTTCCCTAGTCATCACCACCATTGCTCCTCCCTTGTCTGCTTCCTTTATCACTAACCCTTTGTTGTCTTTTAAAGCGGAGGTGCAGCCAAGAAAAAAAAAAGTCAGCAGCTACTAACAGTGTAGCTGCTGACTTTTAATAAGGAAACTTACCTGTCCTACTCGCCCGCGATGTCGGTCCCGCCACGGCGATCGATCGCTGCTGGCAGGTCCCGGCTCCTCCATCCTGAGTAAGGGAAACAGGCAGTGAAGCCATAAGGCTTCACTGCCCATTTCCTACTGCGCATGCGCCACTCGTACGGCGCTTTGTGAATGGGTGGCTTGCCTCCTGGGATACACACAGTTCCCAGAAGGCAGCGCGGCTCATTCACAAGAAAAGGAAGGAGACCCATCGCGGACGAGAAGAGGCAGATTAGGGGACTTCCGCATAGCAATAGGCATTTACGGGGGAGTATAATTTTTTTTTTCTATTAATTTTATTATTATTTTTTATAGGATTTTTAATGTAAAAAAAATTTCAGGGTGGACCTCCGCTTTAACTGCTGTAAAGCCTCTCTCTTGCTTTTAGATGTTAGTCTTTTTAGATGTTGAGCTATATTGTTTCAATTGCATGAATTCCCCTTCTATTACAGCCTGAAAGGTGTCTATACTAGAGTTTCTCACATTTACAGGGTAGAAAAACTTATCCCCATATAGTGATGTACTACATGAAACTCCATAGGAGCCCATATGAGATTCTGAATACAGCTGTTCTAGAGTTAATGATGCAGATAAGTCCTGAAGGGGTCAAATATTTATGTCATTCATTAAAATGCAAATCAATTTAGACCTTTTTTGAAATGCATTTGTTTTTTCTTTTGCCGTAGTCTCTCACTGTTAAAGAAATGATCGGTCTATAATTTTAATGGTAGGTTTATCTTGTCAGTGGGCAAACGTACAAAATCAGCAGGTGATCAAATAACCTTTTCCCCCTCACTGTACTTATATTTTACCATTTTCTGTTCCCAAAAGCAAGAATTGATGGTTGGAACGCTCAGAGAGTATCCAACAAAGTGAAAAAAAGAAGCGAATGAGCGTGTGTGCATGCGCGTGTACACACACAGTTGTGCTCAAAAGCCTACTCAGTGTATCCACGTGAGCGCTAACAAACTAATTGAAAATTTATACACAGACACAATTTGCAAATTAAAAAGCCAGAAATATGAGAAATTAACCTTTAATTACAATTTTAACCTGTGTGTGTCACCTTGTGTGTCTGTACCAAGGCCAAACATTCCAGGGTATGTAAACTTTTGATCAGGGCCATTTGGGTGATTTCGATTAGGATTTAAAAAGGAGCCAAATGGCTATAATAAATGGCTTCATACGATTACTTTCCTTAAAGCACAACTAAAAAGGTAAAACTTTTTTTTTTTTAGATGAAGTGGAGAGGGATTAGAACACTTGTTAGGGCGAATTTCCCTAACACAGGCACAGACATCAATAAAAACCTATTTGTCCTATTGCCGATCATCATTGAGCCCAGGTTCCCACTAGTGCAATCACAGACATCGCATCTGATTCGCACCCGCCCCTGTGGTGCCGATCACATGCGATGTCTGAGATGTGAGTTCAACCATACAGTTGTATGGCTGAACTCGCATTAGATTCACACAGAAAAAAGTGCAGGGACTTGTTTTACCCTGCACTATAGTCGGACCGCATGGGTGTTCTCTATGCGATCCGATTCCTGTGCGAGTTCACAGTTCACACTGCAATCTGTTAATGACACCCCCAGATCGGTTCCACATTGTAATGACACCCGCAGCAGTTCGCAGAAGGCAGTGTGAACTTCCTGTGGGAGAGAAGCGATGCGGGAACCAGTGCTGTAATCGCGCTGATTCCTACATCGCAACAGTGTGAACCTCGGCTTAAAGTGAAATTAATGAAAATCATACATAATCTTCCAATGGGGACACTAGTTCTGGTGACCTGGGGGTCCCCAATGGATTCCCCTAATTTGCCGGGATTTCCACTCACTTCCTCTTTGGCTATGGGACAGGAAGTGAAATCTCCCTAATGGGACACAGATTGCAAAAAATAAACTGACAGGGGTTATGGCCCGCCCATACTCTATCCAGAATGTTTTTTTTTTTGCCTATAGCTCTACTTTAAATAAAGGACAGTGTTTTTTTTTTGGCATGATTAGTCATATTTTCAATATCAATGCCAAAATTATACGATTTATGCCAGGGTATGCAAACTTGAGTGCACAAGAGTGTGCGTGTGCAAGGCTACTCACCAGAAAGTTAGGGTAGGATCAGGACAAGCATACCAAGTATATGGATGTAGCAAATGTCTTTTTGCCTGACTATCATTGATTTTAACAGGTGCCCGCTCCCACTTCTGCTCTGATCACCTAGGTGATCCGAGCGGAAGTTCTCCTCTCCCCTCCCTGCAGTTATCTGGGACACATCACAGGTCCCAAAAGACTCAGACCATCCACAATGCTCATGCATGCACAGTGGGCACCCGGCTGTGAAGCCACAAGCTGTCACAGCCGGGTACCCACAGTTGAAATGCCGGCGCCAGGGACAAATGACCGTGTCAGTTTAGGGGGGGGGTGTTAGGTGACTTAAGTGTTACTTTTAGTCAAGAGGTCACCTTTAAAGTGGTAGTAAACTCTGCTTTGCGATATTTTTTTACCTACAGGTAAGCTTACCTGTAGGTAAAACAAACATCTGTTAAATGTGCACGGTTTAGGAGATATTCGCTTGACAGCCAGCAATGGCATCGGCATATGCGCTATGAAGGTTTACTACCGCTTTAAGAAAAGTGTTTATATACTTGCCTTTCCAGTGGCCATGAATGGAAAGGAGCGGCATGTCAGTTCCATAGCTGCTGCAGGTATTTTACACTTCTGAATGTATAAAATACTTGCTCTCCCCTCTGGCCAGTAGTTACTACAGGACATTCAAGCTGTCAAGAGGAACCAACTGTGGGAGGCGAAAGTACTCTACTCAATCAACAGTCTGATATTTTCAGCAGCTGGGGAGTGAAGATGCAGCAGCTTTTCAATATACAGGCCACCAGAAAGAGAAGTATACAGCGACTTTTTACAAGGAACCGCTCTAGACCAAAAGTGATGACAAGGTCACGTTACACACAGCACTACTTAAAGCCTGTTATCAGCTTGCATAAAACTACAGTCCACGTTCACATTAAGATTGGTTTCCCCTTACTGGAACTGAAGTTTGCTCAAGTCTTTGACCAAGCTGCCTGAATTTTGCGATAAAGTTTGCAAATATTTTGTAAAAGCTTGCAGTACACATTGAAGACCCCATGCACAAGACCTTATAGGGCTGTCTTCGAGACTGGAGACACTCCGGGTGTAAACAAAGCTGCTGTGGCTTCCAGAAAAGGCTGTGGTTGTTCTATGTAGACAGCTGGACCGGAAGGATTTATAGAACCAATTAGAACTTTTAATTGGTGTGTACCCTTTATCTAATAACACGATATAAGTTGCCAGTTTTTTTTTGGTTTGTGTATTATTTGACCTCAACTAATAAAAATACATCCACTGAGGAAATTTGAAGTGACTTTTTATACATGGTTTTCAAAAGCCAGAATCTTAAGCAGGCCATAGATGGTTTGAATCTTGGCCAGTTTAGCAAGAACTGGCTAAGATTCAAACCATTTATGGGCAGGCCCCCAGCCCCTCCCCCAGCCAGGAGAACACAATAGCTCCGTGGGAGAGGGTCCCCTGTCAATATTGTCTGTTGATGGGGGAATCCAGTAAATTTCTTTCCTGCAACCCGTGGTTGTAGGAAAGAAATTTGCACTGTCTATGGCCAGCCTAAAGATAGAGAAACTTCTGGATAAGGGGGTGGGGGGTCATTACCCATTAGTAATATAATGATGGACACTGTAGGGAGCTTCATTTAGCAGGTATAGACAGGAAGGTTGCGTGTGTAACAAGAGCTATATATGACGGTCCTCAGCAATAGAAAAACTAAGCTCTGATGGGACTAAAGGCAATTTATCAGAATTGGCAAACACTCCATTAAAGGTAATTGGATTAATCTGTTTGAACAAACATCGCTAATGAACAGGCATTACTACGTATAGCTTTCTAGCAAGAAAGACACTATATCCACTTTTCAATGTAATCTACACATGGGGATGAAGGTTGCCTCATGACATTCTTACATCTATGGCAGCAATAGGCATCCACCCCCATCAATGGCTCCCAGGGAAGAGGGATATTGATCACTTGGGTTAAAAAATATTGCTCAATTGCTACTGTTCCCCAGGTATAAGAAAGCTCCTGAAGTCTTCCAGCTTCTCTCTCCCATCTCTGAAGGATAAATACACAACACGCAGGAGGCCTAAAACCAGCCAGAAGGAACTCAGATCCCCTTTGTGTTCTTAAAGCTGTCCACACACTAGAAGTTGGTTTGATTTTTTTATTTTTTGTAAGAATTTGAGAAAAATATTTCATCTCGGTCCTTCAAACAAAGGAATTTCCAACAGTGAACGTGGTTTTGGTTTGGGCAAGTCTATTTATTCCAAAATTGAAACTTAAAGTGGTTGTAAACCCTTACAATCCACTTTTTGCTACAGGTAAGCCTATAATAAAGGCTTACCTGTAGCTACCCCGGATATCTCCTAAACCTGCACGGTTTAGGAGATATCCCCTGTATCTGCATGTGCTGACGTCACCGGCACATGCGCACTGAAGCAACGGCACGTACGTGCCATTACCGGCGACTCCAGCGCACATGGGCGGGAGTGACATCATCACGGTTTCGGACAGTGACAGCGCTGAAGCCGCGATAACCGGAAGTAACTCTGGGAGCGATGTCGCTGGCCGGTGCTGTGTACAGGCACTGCAGTGGGGGCTTCGATCTCAGGTGAGCATTACATGAGCTAGTATGCTATCCATACTAGCTCATTATGCCTTTGTCATGCAGGCCTTTTTTTTTTTTTTTTTTAATATGTGGGTTTACAACCACTTTAAAAGCAAGCTGAATTTTTTTTTAAGTACTTTTAAATCACATTCAAATCATACTGAGAATTTGTATATGAATATTTTTACAAATGTACTAGTGGATATCTATCTTAAACTGCCAAGTGTTAAACCTATGAAGGCATAAATTGGCTACAGCCTGTGAATGCATATATTGGCTATAGCAAGTGGCAATCTTTGGCAAATTCTGACCCATGAAAGATTTTTTTATTTTTTTTCAAATGATACAAAGTGTATTGCCCAAGAATGCTTGTTCTGTATTGTTGGGATGCTCCTGGTGCCAGCATTATCAAGGGAACCAATATTGCACTTCCTATAGATTTATATTACTGAGCTTTGAAAATTAGGCCAGCCATGCATGGTACAAATTTCCTGAAACCATGGGTTGCAGGAAATAAGTTTGCTTGATTCCCCCATCAACACAGACAGTATTGACATGGTAATCCTTCCTGCCGAGCAATTGTATTCTACCATTGTGTCTGGCTATACCAGCTGCTAGCTATAAAATCACATGCAAGATCCAGTGGGCTGGTTGTACCTAAAGCGGATCAAATTAGTACATTCAGCCTGCCCACACATGGTTCCAATCTCAGCCAGTTCCTGCTGAACTGGCCTAGATTCAAACCATCTATGACCAGTCTAAAGGCCCATACACACGATCGGACTTTCTGACAACAACGGTCCGACGGACGTGTTTTATCGGACAATCTGACTGCCTGTATGCTCCATCGGACAATTATTGTCGGTTTTTCAACGGACAAATGTTCGCTGTGCATGCTCTCAAACTTTCCGACAACAAATGTCCGATAGAGGATCATCCGATCGTGTGTACACAAGTCCCTCGGACTAAAGTCAAAAGTACAAACACGCATGCTCCGAACCAATGCCAAGCATCAGACAACAATAGCAGAATTTGCCCAAAGGGTGGCGGTAAAGAGCTGAAAAACCACGTGATTTGGTGAATGTTGGCTGAAAAAGTTCTGCCGTGTGTATGCATACCAAGTTAACGCCCAACGCCCCTTCGGACAAAAATCCACGGAAAAGTCAGATTGAAGTCCGATGAGGCTTTAGACTTCTTCTGTCCACTGGCCTGGATTTACTGTGCAGTTCAGGAGCCAGAGAATGGTAGAGTTTATCTAAATTTTAGAGGTAGGTGCCACTTTATGACAATTTCCCTTTCAATTGAAACCATGTTCTTTTGATAAAAAAATAAATAAAAAGCTAACATACCATTATATACACTGCAAGGATTTTGGACACCTCTTTCCCTTACCTGCTCATTCTCTGTATATATTGAGGCAATCCATTCCAGTTCACATGCCCACAGCACAGCCCTTTTAATTAATGGCCAAATTCCTTACCTTAGCTTGCCGTCTCTAGAGTTAGGCGTTGGTTACCTTCTATAATGTGTTCCATAGTTTACCATTCTTCTACAATAATTAAAACATGCCAAATAACTTCAACACAAAAGCTTAAATCATGAAAAAATTTATTTCCGTTACATATATTTATATATAATGTTAAAAGATTTCCATCAATAGTGTTTTACTGAGCAGTTGTGATGACATTTCTAATGTGAAATGCAATGCAGGGAGCTTCACCTATTTCACAAAGATATGGTTAGTGTTCTGCATTGTGAATTATGATTCTTAAACTATTTACAAAAACAAAATCCATTTTCCCTGTTGTGATACAGGAACCGAATTACATTTCTACATTTACATTCTTTGTATAAAATGATTATGCACTTCAGGCACCTTTTTTGCATGAAATATATGTATATTTATGTACAAAATAAAATATCTCACAAGTAACATTAATTGACCTTTTAGGCAATAGCATACTCTGAAGGCGCAAAACGAATAAAAAACAAAACAAAAAAAAACCAACACACAAGAAAAAGATGCTGAAAAAAAAAAAAAAAAAAAAATCACTGAAAACATTTGGTCTCATTTAGCAGCCCTGAAGCTGCTTTTCCGCCACTGCACAGTGATCCCTAAAGACGATTCAGAACAAAGTTCATATTAAAAATAATCTGCAGCAGATTAAAGGATCCACGCTTTTGATAAAGACACATGGCTATGCAGCAGCACAGGTTAAAAAAAATAAAATCCCTTTATGTACCAAGAGAACTATAACCAGCAAGAACAAATGGAGGACACAGATCTGACCACTGGAATGAGTAAGATGGCTGAACAGACTTCAACCAAAGATATGCTTTATGTTCCTTCTCTCCGTAGCACATGGAATGACTCAAACCGAAATGCACTCCTTGAAGGAATACAACCGCCCGTTCGATGAAAGCATCATCTTTGATAATGTTGCATTCACCGCTCTAAAATGACAAAATCTTTGATATGTATGGACTGCTATCAAAAAGTAAAACCTCAATCCCACACTACAAGGTCCAATTCAGGTTGATTGTTCCCTATAAATATTACTGCCTTTTTATTATATTATTGGAGTGTCTTTAGTCTTGTATAAAATTAGTGTTATTAAAGATTTACAACAAAGAGTACATAAATACTTACATTTAAACAGCGGACATTATGCCATATATTAGTGACAGACCTTGTGCCTCAAAACACAAAAGGTGACGTCTATAGGCAGATTCTCTCTTATATGTTAACACTCAGCATAGAAAATTAAAAGGCAGAAACTGATTAGATGCTATAGGCAATAGCTAGACACTCCTTCCTACAGCTTGCATACAAGTGCCTTAATGTCTGTCCCTTGAGTTTTTGCATTTATATCTTTGTATTTCCACCACGGACACATTGTATGTATCCTCCTCTGAAAATGTGACAGCATTAGAGGGTGGATTTGAAGACTGTAGCTAGACACTACACAACATATTTACATATATAAAAAAGGACATACGCTTTTGTTCAACAGGCATTAAATATTGCACAGGTTTCTCCTTTGTTTTAAAGAACGTCAAAAACTTGCATTACCAGTGTGGTAAACTGCAAAACACGTCGTCCTATGATATTTGCTCATCAAATTAATTTATGCATTGATGGAGAACTAAATCATTGCAAGAAAAACATTTTGTTAATACTGTTAGCACAAAAAAAAAAAAAAAAAAAGTGTCCTGTGAACGTTCTTGTCTAGTGTATGGCAATGGTGACAATTTGGCAAAGTATGAAGGCAAGTAGAAGTTCTTTACATGCTGGGTCAAGTCAGGTTTGTAATAAGTCCAGGACATACTGTAACATTGATGAGTGTCCATTTCCATCAATTTGATGAAGAGTCACAGTGATGATCAGACCGTCGTGGAGTAGGATTCTGTTCTTTTAGCCACTGGTTTTTGGACCACTACATCGGAATCCACAAGGATGTCTAGTATCTCAGTGTCGCTGTCACTGCTATCCAAATCCGAAGGAACCAACATCAACTTTGCATGCTTTTTGGCCAGGCTGTAATGACCATCCCCTTGTCCTAGTGAGCCAGAGGCGAAGTCTTCATCAGACGAATGGAATGACACGTCATCTTCGATTATGTGATTGACGATATGGATGCCATCAAAAGTGGGTGGGTCTGATAAGCCCTTCTGACTTTTTATACAACGAATCTGTTGCACAATAAAAAAATAAATAAAAAAAATGAATGACTGAATACAAAATTATTACCCAATTATTATCCAATGACTGTATACTTTAAGGAATAATGACTACAATTCACTGTTAAGGTTACACCACAGCAACGGGTAACTGACTAGATCTTTAGCAAACTTGGCTGTAGGATAAAAAAGGAACCGATCTCAAATAAAAAAAAATGGTGTATGCCAATGAGAATGTGTTTTTGGGTGAGGAAATTACTTCATAGGCCACAGACCTGGCAAGGTATGTGCCTATCTGTGACTTACTAAGCAGTGAAGCATAAAAATTAAAGTCTAGGAGCTTACACCTACAAAACCCTGCAAGCCTATTTGTGTCCTGACAGGTTCCCTTCAGGGGGAACGTATGCAGACGTCTGCTGAAAACGTAAGAATACTGCCAGGCTGATTCTTGTATCAATTTTAGTCACAGACTACAATCTAAATGGCTAGAATAGTCGCCCGTTAATGACTGCTTATATTGGCACATGGTCCTTGTAGCGTTAGTGTAATTAACTTGGTTCCCATAAATAGTGCAAAATACAAAATGCTGAAGTGTTTGACCTGAATACAAACATGTAAAAATAAGTAGAGAATGAAATTAGAAAATAGATACTGTACATATAAAATACATTTAAATATGCAAGTCGGGTGGATAAATGGGGTCATCATGCTACAGTGCAATTACTGTCCAGTCAGGTCTATAAATCCCTAAAGATAACCTACAGTACATCAACCCTCCCGGTGTCAAAAATAATTCTAAAGACATAGCTGCAGCAGGGATCCTTGTGGGCTCGGTGTTCAGGCAGAGTTACTGATTGGCTGTCTCTGCCCAATCATCACATCTCAACACAGCAGTGTTAATTTTGAGGTCAAATTTCAATCTAGTTTTAGTCGTATTTTAGTCATCTAAATTGTTTTAGTTGACTAAAATCTGTTACATTTTGGTCAACTAAAATCTAATGGGTGTAGTTAAATTGTAATGCATTATTTAAAGTGGTTGTAAACCCTTTACAACCACTTTATGCTACAGGTAAGCCTATATTAAGGCTTACCTGTAGCTAGCCAGGATATCTCGTAAACCTGAACAGTTTAGGACATGGATATGCAATTAGCGGTCCTCCAGCTGTTGCAAAACTACAAGTCCCATCATGCCTCTGCCTCTGGGTGTCATGCTTGCTGCTGTCAGAGTCTCGCTATGCCTCATGGGACTTGTAGTTTGGCAACAGCTGGAGGTCCGCTAATTGCATATCCCTGGTTTAGGAGATATCCCCTGTCCCCTGCATGTGCCGATGTCATCGGCACATGCGCACTGGGCAAAACTGAAGCAATAGCACCTATGTGCCGTTGCTTCAGTCCGTGTTTGACATTACCGGCTATGCATATTAGCTCCTTATGCCTTTTTATTGCAGGTTTTTTTTTTTTTTTAGGGTTTACAACCACTTTAAGCATTTCTCTACATCTTCCAAACTTGTATACTTCTGGAGTAAAAATCTAATAACGTGTAGTGGGGATGGGGAAGTAAATGGGAGTGAGGGAGTGCACAGGGCAGAGAACTGGTCTGGGTAGGCGGGGTTTTTTAGTGCCAAGCACTGCTACCTTGCTGGGAGGGGGGAAACAATCACCACGTGGTTTGCAGGGCATTGTTCTGGAACTCCCAGGCAGAAGGCAGACAGAGGGAGCCTGCGTCTCTCAGCCAATACAGCTTATCAGGGGGCTGGGGCTTTGACAGACAGGAAAGTGGAAGTTCAGGTGGGTAAACGCCCCTCCCTCACATTTTCAGCCGTTGACGAAAATTTTTACTTTTTTTTGTTTAGTTTTACTCACTGAAAACCTGCAGCTGACGAAAATATTTTCGTCTACAAAGTTAACACTGCTAAGCCGTGCCCCTTTAATGCTGGAGAGTGGTGAAGCTTCAGACAAGTAGGTATTACATATTAGTTTTGGGGGGCAAGTAAGGGTTAGTGGAGACTTTACAGTCCACTTTAATCTTCCATCATAACTACCCAGAGCATACTAAAAACAAAGTATGCAAAAATAAATAAAAAACATTTCTTTCCTGAGTGCACAATAGCAAGCACAAACTTTTTTCATCTTTAAGATGCATTAAAGCTGGCCATAGACGATTTGAATCTCAGCTGGTTCAGCAGGAACCGTCCGAGATTCGAACCATGTATTGGCAGGCTGAATGTAAACAAGTTGATAGATTGATCAACTTGGGTACAACCAGCCTGTCAAATTTTACATGCGATTATTGCCAGTTGCTGTTACGGCCGATAGCAACAATCACTGTGTTCTGCCAGCAGGGGACAGCTTCCCTCCGCCGGGAGAACACAATGGCTCTGTAAGAGGGATTCCCTCATGAACACGGATCGTGTTGATGGGGAAATAGTGTAAGTGTTCTTTCCTGCAACCCCTGGTTGCAGGAAAGAAAATTGCTCAGGCCCAAGACTGGCCATACACAGTGCAAATTTATTTCCTGCAACCAGGCCGAGCCATTGTCTGCTCCCGGCAAGGGAAGCCATCCCCGCTGGGAGATGACAGTGATCATCGCGAGTGGTTATAGCAACTGCTAGTGATAATCGCAGGAGAATCCAGCAGGCTGTGTTTTAACCAAGTTGATTGATCAACTTGGTACATAAAGCCTGCCCATTAAAGTTTTGAATCGTGTATGGCCGGCCTAGGAGGTCCATACCCTGCAGCAGCTATTACCGAGTCACTCAGTTTCAGGACCAGAGCAGACTACTATTTTCTGTAACGTTTCTAGCAAAATACACAGCACATGTTACAAAGTACATAACAGAGCAATAACAGCCCAATAGAAGTATAACACCACTGCCCAATAACTGTTCAACAGTGGAATAAGATGTCAATAACCAAAACAAAATGGAGTACATGGACATGCACACTCTGCAAACATCAGTCAATTAGCATGCACTGTGCGGGTTTATCAGCAGAGGTCAGAAAACTAAACTTGGTCGATATTTACTGAAGCCCCCCCCCCTAATGACAAGCACACAGGACATTTGGTTAGGTTCCCATCAACACAAAGGCACACTTCACAGGTAGATGTCTGGTGGGGAGAGGTGCGGGAAGTTATGCAATGACACGGTGTAGGATGATGTGTACTGTAGGAACACATGCTTTGTAATGACCGACTACAGAATTTATGAACAAGCCAGGAATAGGAAGAGAAGTTATCTACCCCAAAGCAATATACTGTCCCTTACCTGGAGCTGACTGTTCCACTGAGCCAGGCTTGTGTGAAAAAGAGGGCAATTTAAGATCTAGTGTACAGCTTGACACAGCAATAAAACCAACACATAATACAATTCATATCATAACATGGAGTAAACTATTCAAACAGATGCAGAAACACTAACACAGAAAAGAAGGGAAAAAAAAATAAAAAAAGGTCATGCATAAACATTTCCACTAGTCAATTCAACAAAGACATTGCACTCTATTTTGGCACCCTAAACAATGGCCCTGCTTTGGTAAAACTGGTTAAACAGACCAAATAGAACGTTACTGCGAGTGCCTTGAAGGACACTAAGCTAAACTGTATTCAGTTGTTTTTAACGATAATAAACCCAAAAACAAAAATGTAATAAAATTGCAGCTTACCAGTCCTTCGATGTGCTGGCTGCATTCGTTTTCATTTTTCTAAGAATATTCTCAGCAAGTACAGAAAATACCCATTTGATATTGTCACCCGTGATATGAACTAAAATCAAACAACCATATCTTCCTTTCAAGATATCTTTTGTAAAACCAAAAATTCCCCCATCCCACATGAAATGGAGATGCATAGAGAAAAAAAAAACCAACAGTTTTTAGCCCAAATCAGGACTCAGAAGTGTAGATTGCATGACAAGCACGGCTCACTTCATGTATACAGTGAGTGGTATAGTGAGCCTAGCCACCCGGACACACAAAGTGTTTTACTGGCTGGAGAACCAAGTGAAAAAAGAGAAGATAAAGCAACCATTATATCTAAAGATTGGTAAGTACCAATAGATGACATTTTATTTAGGTTGATACACTTTAATTTACACTCATCTTAGTGGCTGCAATCTACCTAATGAGAGATGCAGCCCAAGTGTCTTTCCAGTCTTGAGAGTACTTTAAACTCCCTCCTTAAGAAAATGAGACAAAGACTTTTGCCGTATTATGTATTGGTCTACACCCCGACAATGTAGTGCTTTGAAAGCCTCCTCTATAGTGCAGCATTATGTGCACTGCCGTTAAAAAAATAAAAAAAAGTATTTTTATCTTTTTATATAAAGACTGGTCTTCTGAAAAGTTTGACCATGTGTAACTTTTTTTACTCTCGATAAAAATTGTAAAAAAAATAAAAAAAAGACTTAATTGAATGGATACAAGTGAAGACTGTGTGAAGAAAACGGTCTACTTTACACTACACCAGTATACTTAAAAGGTCAATTCACCTTTAAAATTAATAAATAAGAAATGCATTTTTTTTTTAATAATAAGCCTGTTTTTTTATTTTGGAGCCTGTAAAGCATTGCACCCATGATCAGCAGATCACAGGTGTAATGTTGGGTTCCCGTAGGCTGTGTAGCGGACTGCCCGTACCTCCAATGCGGTCAGACAATTACTGAGTGACAGGCAGATCAATGAACTAGAGCAGGGATATGCAATTAGCGGACCTCCAGCTGTTGCCAAACTACAAGTCCCATGAGGCATAGCGAGACTGACAGCAGAAAGCATGACACCCAGAGGCAGAGGCATGATGGGACTTGTAGTTTTGCAACAGCTGCAGGTCCGCTAATTGCATATCCCTGAACTAGAGCGTTCACCAGCGCCCTGGTACTTCGAGAACTACAAGCCGTGAGCCGCAAAGGCTGTTGGTAATTGTAGTTTATTCATTGAACTCTGAATGAATGATGCGGCCGCGTGGGTGGAGATTTGCACGGCCGCAATCTTTTTGAATAGCGACAGCGGGTGCAGGGAGAAGATCCCGGCCTGCTGTCACGATGGGGCAGTGTGTGGGAGGTTAGGGGTGGGGATAATCCGGGTGTAAAATGTTCACAAAAGGTGAACTTCTCCTTTAACAGGTTACTACTTCTACCATACTAAGGCCGGCCATAGACTGAATTTGAATCTCGGCCAGTTCAGCAGGATTCAAACCATGTATGGGCAGGTTGAATGGTCTAAGTTGATCGATCAACTTGGGTACAACCAGCCTGCCGGATTTTACTTGTGATTATCGCTAGCGGCTGCTATAGCCATTAGCAATAAATAGTAGTAGATCTGGTTGATAGTTTAATTACTAAAAGTGATCTATGAGACTTTAAAATTAAAGTAGTATTAAACCCGTACGTAAACCTTTATTATATTGCAGCTTACTAGTTCTTAGATGTGATGGCTGCATTTGTTTTCTATTTTTGTCTTTTCTTTTCATCTGGTGATCTAGCCAGCAAGTCTTTCAAAAGAACAAGCTCTCTTGCAAGATGCATCAGTTACAGGGATGAGACAAACCATTAACAGAGAGGTACTTCCAATGATCAGTTTATGTAAAAAATGTATTTTAAAAGAAAAAACTGCTGTAACTACTACTAGTGTAAGCAGGGATTGGCTTCAATTTAGAAGTGTATATAAACCTACTTGTCCATCTAATACTCCCCCCTCCCCCCAAACTGACAATGCTGCTGTCCAAAGGTGCCCATGCTTCATCATCCAGAGTGGGGCATTCTAATAAAAGGTCTGTTACTGGCCAGATCACCAGGTGAAAACCTGAGAAAAAGATTAAAACAAAAACGAATGCAGCCATCACATCTAAAGATTGGTATTCTGAAATTACATTTTTGGTTTTGGGTTTAACCACTTGCCGACCAGCAGCCGTCATTATACTGCTGCAGGTCGACGAGATCCCGCAAACCGTCGTAGCTGTATGTCGGTCCCTTCAAGTGTGATAGCAGGCGCGCACGCGCCGCCACATTGCGTGGGTGCCGATGCTCGTGAAAGGCGGTCGCGATGACCGACGGCCGCAAGCGATTGCAGGCATAAGAGGGACATGTGTGTAAACACACAAATCCCTGTTCTGTGAGGCGAGAGAGATTGTGCGCTCCTAATAGCCAACAACAACGATCTGTCCTCTCCTCTAGTCAGTCCCCTCCCCCCACAGTTAGAACACAGTCAGGGAACAGTTAACCCCTAATCGCCCCCTAGTGTTAACCCCTTTCCTGCCAGTGACATTTATAGCACTGATCGCTGTATAAATGCCAATGGTCCCAAAATAGTGTCAAAAGTGTCCACCATAATGGTGCAGTCCCGATAAAAATTGCAGATCGCTGCCATTACTAGTAAGAAAAATAAATAAAAATGCCATAAATCTATCCCCTGTTTTGTAGACGCTATAGCTTTTATGCAAACCAATCAATATACACTTATTGTGACTTTTATTACCAAAAATTTGTAGAAGAATACACATCGGCCTAAACTGAGAAAAAAAATGGATTTAAAAAAAAAAAATTGGGGATATTTATAGCAAAAAGTACAAAATATTGTGTTTTCAAAACTGTTGCTTTTTTGTTTATAGCGCAAAAAAAAAAAAAAAAAAAAAATCACAGAGATGATCAAATACCACCAAAAATGCCATAAATCTATCCCCCATTTTGTAGACGCTATAACTTGCGAAAACCAATCAATATACGCTTATTGCATTTTTTTTTTACCCAAAATATGTAGAATACATATTGGCCTAAACTGAGGAAAAAACATAGTTTTTTATATATATTTTTGGGGATATTTATTATAGCAAAAAGTAAAAAATATAGCTTTTTTCAAAATTGTCGCTCTTTTTTGTTTATAGTGCAAAAAATAAAAACCGCAGGAGGTGATCAAATACCACCAAAAGAAAGCTCTATTTGTGGGGATAAAAAAAAAAAGAAAAGAAAAAAAGGAACGTAAATTTTGTTTGGGTACAATGTTGCACGACCACGCAATTGTCAGTTAAAGCAACGCAGTGCCGAATCGCAAAAAATGGCCTGGTCATTTAGCAGCCAATTCTTCCGGGGCTGAAGTTTTTAACCACCGCTTTAACTTAGGCCCCTTTCACACTGAGGCGTATTTCAGGCGTTTTAGCGCTAAAAATAGCGCATAAATAACGCCTGAAATACTCCTGCCCCAGCATTCTCAATGTGAAAGCCCGAGGCGATGCGCTGGGGGGAGGAAAAAAAATCTCCTGCAAGCCGCATCTTTGGAGCGGTGTGTATACCGCTCCTTCCCATTGAAATCAATGGGACACCGCAGTAATCCCGCCCGCAAACCGCGGCTGTAGCCGCGGTTTGCGTGCGGTATTAACCCTTTTCTGACCACTAGCGGGGGTAAAAACCACACCGCTAGCGGACGAATATCGCGGTAAATACGACGGTATAGCGGCGCTGAAAATTGCGCCGCTATACCGCCACCGCACATGCCCGCCCCAGTGTGAAAGGGGACTTACAGAAATGTATACAAGATCTTGCTGGCACAGGCTGGCGGCAGGTTCCTAAAATGCATCTAATAAGTAGGTGCTTCTGTTTATCCATGTGCTTAGACATTCAAACCGAGACCCGTGCAGATTTTTCCATTTTGTTATACCAATCTTTATGCAGAGCAAGTTTACCAATGTAAACTGAGCAGTGTGCAAGGGCATATACAACAAAATATATCTGCCTTCAGATCCATAAAAAAAATATACGATTTATGGATCTGAATGCATTTGTTCGGTTTGTGTGCATTAGCCCTGAAAACAAAAATGCAAAATAAGCTGAAAGCAATTTATTTTCAGCTCAGTAGAGCCTTCTGATTGTGGTATGTGCACAACTCGGCTGTCTAAAAACAAACACTAGGCCAGGAACACTATCTAATCATATCACAGGTTCCTCTGACTGACCACAACCACTTACAAATCAGACTCCGCCAACACACAGCAGTCTGACATGAGCACAGGGGGAAGAACTAAAATCAGCTATTAAGAAAGCTACGAGGAAAGAAGCAATGTGAAAATCTGTCTTACCCTACACAACAATGTTAAGAGGCCTATTTAATTATTCAGAAACGTGAAACAAATCAGAAGATACAAAAACTGAACATTTTTTGTCTTAGTTGTGCAAACATACAAGTCTGTATTAAGCCCCGTACACACGACTTTTGCCCAACAAACTTAGTTTTAAGCAAGTTGGACCAACAATCCGACCGTGTGTACGCTCCATCGGACAAACTTTTTTCGTTTGGTTTTGGATTTCATCGGACAAAAGTTGGGTCTGCAAACGGACAAACTTTTGCCCAACAAAAGTCCGATGGAGCAAAGTCCGACCGTGTGTACAGAAAACCATCGGACTTTAGTCCGATGGACAAAACAACTAATGTTAAAATCAACCAACAATAGCAGAAGTTGACCAAAGGGTGGCAGTAAAGATCAGAAAAGAGCAGAAAAAACACGTGATGTTGTAAGAAGTTTTAAGAAAGTTTGCAGAAAAGTCCGAGCGTGTGTATGCTATGGGTGTTCCCAACCAACTCTGTTCGAACAAAAACCCATTGAAAAGTCCGATGGAAGTACGACCGTGTGTACGAGGCTTTAGCCAAGAGTGTGTGAAGATCGTACCAGCATGTGCACGTTATACAATGTTGGTCAAGCTGCACAGAGGAACACGGCGGGTTGACGTACCACCACCCAGAAGTCTCAAGCCGCTCAAACTTCGATCCATCTATAGGCAAGCTGGTAACACGGACGTTCATCAATCCAGTGTCAGGTTTTTGCGTTTTGATTACTGTCAGTGGCGTTGGCTGCCAGCAGTGATCATCGCATTCTGATAGCTGGAAAATCTCTCACTCTGAGAATATAACAGAGTAGCAGGAGAGATTACAACACAACACAGTCAGTGTTGATGGGGGGGGGGGAAATCAAGCAATTTTCATTGCATAAGCTACGGCTTGATTCAGGAAGATATCAAAAGCTATACACAGATTGTTCCTCTTTCAGTCCAGGGGCTAAACAGGAAAAATCTAATAGATTCCCCCATCCATGCGAATCTCCTCATTTGCCTGACTGGATGCAGGTCCCATTTTGCCGACAAATTTCCACCCACCTCCTTTATCAAGTGTCGATTGAAAAATAAACTTTTGTTGTGCTGGGTGGTGCGGCCAGGGTCAACCACAGCTAAACTTCCACCAATTCAGCAGAAACTGCCCAAAATTTAAGTCATCTTTGGTAGCCTTAATCAAGCAAACTTGGAGACAAGTGGGTGGCGTAGAGCAGAATTCCCACTGATAACAAAAACTGTGTGGTAATGAGTACAAACCCAATTCCCAAAAAGTTGGGACACTGTAAAATCTACATAAAAACAGAATGCAATGATATGCAAATCTCATAAACCCATATTTTATTCACAATAAAAAAATAAAAAATAAAGGAAAACCTATCAAATCTTTAAAGTCAAAAAATTTACCATTTTAACCACTTAAGGACCAGACCTATTTTTCAAACTTGTTGTTGACAAGTTAAAATCTGTTTGTTTTTTTCTAGAAACTACATAGAACTCCCAAACGTACGTACATACATACATATTCTTTTTTTTTTCAGACACCCTAGAGAATAAAATGGCGGTCTTTGCAATACTTTGTCACACGTCACCGTATTTGCGCAGCGGTCTTACAAAAACAATTTTTTGGAAGAAAACACACTTTTCTGAATTAAAAAATAGCTGTAAAAGTTAGCCCAATTTTTTTATTTTATTGTGAAAGATAATGTTACGCCGAGTAAATTGGTACCCAACATGTCATGCTTCAATTGCACAAACTTTGACCCTTAAAAATCTCCATAGGCGACGGATTGGGTTAGAGGATGTCTAGTGCTAGAATTATTGCTCTCGCTCCAACGATCGTGGCAATACCTCACATGTATGGTTTTGAACACCGTTTTCATATGTGGGTGCGACTTGTGTATGCGTTCACTTCTGCGCATGAGCATGGCGGGATGGGGTGCTTTAACCACTTCCATACTGGGCACTTACACAGCTTCCTGCCCAGACCAATTTTCAGCTTTCAGCGCTGTTGCACTTTGAATGGCAATTGCGCGGTTGTGCTACACTGTACCCAAACTAAATTTTTATCATTTTGTTCCCACAAATAGAGCTTTCTTTTGGTGGTATTTGATCACCTCTGATTTTTATTTTCTGCCAATTTTTTAAAAAAAAGACCGAAAATGTTAAAAAAAAATAAAACGTATTTTTTTGTTTGTTACAAAACTTTGTAAATAAGTACGTTTTCTCCTTCGCTGATGGGCACTGATGGGGCTGCACGGGTGGGCACTGATGGGGCGGCACTGATGGGCACCGAGAGGCGGCACGGATGGGCACGAGAGGCTGGCACGGATGGGCACGAGAGGCGGCACGGATGGGCACGAGAGGCGGCACGGATGGGCACGAGAGGCGGCACGGATGGGCACTGATAGGTGGCACGGATGGGCACTGATAGGTGGCATGGATGGGCACTGATAGGTGGCATGGATGGGCACTGATAGGTGGCACTGTACTGTAATGTGTTACTAATGGATGCCAATCAGTGCCAAACAATAATGCCTGCCAATCAGTGATGCCCATTGTGGGCACTGATTGGCATCCATTGTGGGCACTGTTCGGCATCCCTGGTGGTCTAGGGAGGCATACCTGGTGGTGGACATCCCTGGTGGTCTGGTGGCATCCCTGGTGGTCCAGTGTGGGCATCCTCGGGGGGGCTGCGCTGATAAATCGATCAGCACAAACCCCCCCCGTCAGAGGAGCAGCCGATCGGCTCTACTCGCGTCTGACAGACGCGAGTGAGGAAAAACCGATCACCGGCCTTTCCAGTTTACATCGTGATCAGTCGTGATTGGACATGGCTGATCACGTGGTAAAGAGTCTCCGTCGGAGACTCTTTACCTAGATCGGTGTTGCGGGGTGTGAGACTGACACCCTGCATCAACGATCGCCGCGATGCGCGCCCCCGGGGGCGCGCATCGGCTCAATATCATACGACGTCCAGTCAGGATTTTGAAACCACTTTGCCGCCGTCAATCTGTTATAGTTATAAATCCGCTATAAATTCTTGTTTATTTTACTTATTTTTACACTGTCCCTTTAAAAAAAACATTTTGGATCACTTTTATTCCTATTACAAGTAATGTAAACATCCCTTGTAATAAAAAAAAGCATTATTGGACCTCTTTAAATGTGAGATCTGTGGTCAAAAAGACCTCAGATCTCACATTCTCACTTTAATGCAATATAAAAAAAATTGTCCCTTTAAGGCTGTTGGGCGGAAGTGACGTTTGACGTTGCTTCAGTCATCAAGCGTCATTGAGTCAAGTGGGGGCCATCATTCCCTCACTCAACTTGGTGCCTCTGAAGGGAAAGGATCGGATAGTCTTCTCCGCTACCGGCGGCTGAGCTAACCGAAATGTGGCGGGAGGGGGGCACCTCTCCTGCTGCTGAGAAAAGTGGTCTCTGTGGCGGATTCACTTATCTTAAAGCAGACCGCCCGCCATTTAAGAAAATACCGGGGGTTATGGCAGCTATCTGTTGCCATAACAACGGTATTCAACTTCAACGTCCGGAAGTGGTTAAGAACAAAATAAAGTAATTTTGAAATAGATGGCAGAAACGAGTCTCAAAAAACAGAAACAGGGCAACAAAAAGCTGGCAAAGTGGTACTAACAAGGTGGAGCTGGAAAAACATTTTGCAACTAATTAGGTTAAATGCCATCAAGTCAGTAACATGATTAGGTATAAAAAGAGCATCTTAGAAAACCAGGGTGTCAGAAGTAAATCTGTCAAAAGCTGCGTCTTAAAAATGTAAAATAATTGTTGAATTTTAGAATTCAAATTTCAATGTAAAATTGCAGACTTTAAATATACAGTATCATAAATTACAGTAAATAAAAGAATCAAAGTATCTGGAGAAATCCCTGTGCACAAGGGACAAGTCCGAAACGCAATTTTGGATGCCAGTGATCTTCGGGCCCTTAAAAAATAGGCAGGATTCTGTGATGGACATCACTGCATGGGCTCAGGAATACTTCCAAAATTCACCATCTGTGAACACAGTTTGCTGTACCATTCAAAAATGCAAGTTAAAGCTCTATCATGCAAACAAGAAGCCAGATCTGAACATGGTTCAGAAACGCCGCCATCTTCTTTGGGTCAAAGCGCTTTTAAAATGGTCTGTTGCAAAGTGGAAAATTGTTCTGTGGTCAGATGAATCTAAATGTTATATTCTTTTTGGTAACCATTGACCCCACATCTTCCAAACTACAGAGGAGACGGACCTTCTAGCTCGTTATCACCGTTCAAAAGCGTGCATCTCAGATGGTATTGGGGTGCAATAATTCGTACAGAATGGCCAGCTTACGCATCTGGAATGGCACCATCAATCCCAAAAGATATATCCAAGGTTTAGAGCAGCATCTGCTCCCATCCAGATGGCGGCTTTTTTCAGGGAAGGCTTTGCATATTTCAGCAGGACTATGCTAAAACGCTTACTGCATCTATGACAACAGAATGGCTTCATAGTAGAAGAGTCTGGGTGCTTAACTGGCCTGCCTGCAGTCCAGACCTTTCACCAATAAAATAAATAAATAATTGGAGCATCTTGAAACAAAAAATACTACAGAACTGTTGAGCAGTTAGAATCCCATAATCGGGCAAGAATGGAACAACATTCCTCTCCCAAACTGCTTTATTTTTTTCTTAAAAGGGTAAATTTTCTCAGTTTAAACGGATAGGTTTTCTATTTTGTATTGTGAATAAAATATGGGCTATGGAGATTTGCAAATCATTGCATTCTGTGGATTTTACACAACTTTTGGGGAATTAGGGTTGTATAAAAGAAAAAACAAACAAAAAACATGGTCACTTAAAGTATTTAAAAAGCACTCTTAGTTTTGGACAGAGTAGTGAAAGGCTACAATGCCTCCAATTTTTGTTTTGTCAAGACTCAACAGGAAATGAGAGGAGATCCCTCCAAAAGGAGTGACTGTCACCAGAACCAGTGTCCTCCTTCTCCCTGTTTTCCTGTTCTGGTGACAACTTCAAATTTTGGTGACGCTCATTATCAGGATAAAAAGAAGTCTGAATCTTCCTAGTGGGAACAATAAAAGCCTGTCAATTGGTTCTATCCCTTCTAAAATGTAATAAAGCCATTGTGTCAGGCAACTATGGTTTTGAGGACAGATCACCAGTTGCAACTTCTATTTCCACCAATACTGTTCCTAAATAAAAAGGAAATGAGCTTTACAATGTACACCAATGGGAAGACAATTTTGCTTGTTTTCAGTAGTACAGCAACTGCAATCTGTTTGTTGCAAGGTGGTTAATGCAAGGTTAATTCCAGCCTTTCTCAGCCTTTTTAACATGAAGGAACCCTGGAAATGACTTTACAGTCTCAGGCTCCATGCACACTGGGCTTAAAAAAAAAGCATCTGCTCTCTTGGCAGTAAAAACGCTCATATAGAGCATTTTTTGAACAAAGTTTAGGAGAATTTTACTTTTTTTCTGACATTATGCTCCAATAAAAACGCAAACTAGACGTTTTGTTTTTTTCCGGCCACTAAATGTTGAGCTCAAAATATGCCTGTAATCGTCCTAATGTGCATGAACACATAGAATAACATTGAGTAGCTTCTACAGGTAGAACACAACTCCTGTAGAAGCAACATTTTTAAGCCAGTGTGCATGGAGCCTAAAGGCCCGTACACACGGTCGGACTTTTGCCCAACAAACTTCGATTTAAGCAAGTTGGACCAACAATCCGACCGTGTGTATGCTCCATCGGACAAACTTTTTTTCGTTTGATTTTGTTTTCATTGGACAAAAGTTGGGTCTGCAAACGGACAAACTTTTGCCCAACAAAAGTCCGATGGAGCAAAGTCCGACCGTGTGTACAGAAAACCATAGGACTTTTGTCCGATGGACAAAACAACTAATGTTAAAATCAACCAACAATAGCAAAAGTTGACCAAAGGGTGGCGGTAAAGAGCAGAAAAGAGCAGAAAAACCACGTGATGTTGCAAAAAGTTTTGGGAAAGTTTGCAGAAAAGTCCTGTGGTGTGTATGCTATGGGTGTGCCCGGCCAACTCCGTTCGGACAAAAATGCACGGAAAAGTCTGATGGAAGTCCGACCCTGTGTACGAGGCTTTAATCAACTCCTGCCAATTAATATACAGCTCAAAGTACATCAGTGTGATAGTCAGTGGGAAGCATGTTCCTAAACTTTGTGGTGAAACTGAAGAATCCCTCCTTACAGATAGCCAAGGATAAATAATATCAATGGGAACTTCAAGAGGCAGACATTAAGGAACCCCTAGTAACCTCTGAAGGAGCCTTGGTCAAGAAAGGTTGTTTTTCAGCCTGTTGGTACAGGAAAAAGCAACAGCAGGTGAGTTCTGAAAGGATATTTATTTTTCAATTTATACGAACAAACCCTTAAAATAATCTGGGATCTGGTAGGAAACTAAATTTTTTATTGTCCTACCAGATATTTTTATTCAGAAAAAAAGGATGGGGTTATGGTCATTCAGAAAACACATTCCAAAATCCTAGTTAAACATGGCAAAGCAGTTTTGTGGTCTCCCAGGATACATATGGGCTGTACTAGTCTCTTGTAATCTCTTGTAGCACTCCGGTAATCTAGGTAGAGCAGGCAGGTCTTGCAACATCTAACAGGAAACAATGGCAGATGCAAAGCAACCACTGAGAACTTTGAAAACAGGACGAGACGCTTGCTGATAAATCATTGGAGTTCAATGGTTTGCAGGGTACAGGAAAGCGAGATGGAGGAAAGAGATTTATTAGTTCTCAGTTTTACATATTTGGCTGCTTTCACACTGATGCGTTTTTACCTCGCTAGAAACACAAGAAAAAAAACGCCAATAAAATGTTTTCCCTTTATAGCCTATGGGACTCTTCACACCACTGCATTGCAAAGGTGGTGCGTTTTGAAAAGTCCAGCAGGCTGCATTTTTGGTGCGCTTTTCAATGCACCAAAAACACAGTTCTTCATTGGAATGAATAGAAAACATGTAAACCGCGGTTGGGTTTTTTGAGTCATATGTCCATGTTTCACAGGTGCATGCTGGGAGTAAGGCACCCAGAAAAAGTGTGAAAGTACCCTTAAAGAAAATAAAATGTGGGTGCTGCAAGCAGACTGCTTTTGGTATATCTGAAAACATAAATAGGGTGACTTCCAGGCATCAATAACAGCCTGGTTCTATGCATTTTGCCTTAGGCCCCTTTCACACCAGCGGACCGCATGTCCGCTTTTTCATCCATCCGTGTACGGATCAAAAAGGGACATACATTTGTCCCTATGAGATCGCGGATGTCAGTGGATGAACATCCGCTGACACTCGATCTCATCCGTGTCCGCAATGCTCCGTTTTTCTGGATAGAAAAATTCCTATTTTTCTATCCGTCTGCGGAGCAGATCGGATAAACACGGACAGACGGTCCGTGTTCATCCGATCCCCCCATAGGGGAGAGCGAAGATCTGACAGGGCGGTCCCTGCACAGTGTGCGGGGACCGCCCTGTCATCCGCCAGCTCAGCGGGGATCAACGGAGCGACTGATTACTGATCCATCCCATGTGAAAGGGGCCTTAGTGGCACTATAATAATTCTATTTAAAAAAATGCAGCCTTACGCAATGACCAACACGTACTTTTTTGCATCATAGTGGTTAGTGCTTCTGCTTGGCTGCATTAGGGTCATTGGTTTTAATCCCAACCACGACACTACCTTTGCATGTTCTCCATGTGCTCGCGTGGGTTTCCTCCGGGTATTCCAGTTTCCTCCCACACTCCAAAGACATGCCGATAGGTTAATTGGCTCCTGTCTAAATTCTCCCTAGTATGTGTATGTACGAATGTGAGTTTGCAAGCTCCTTGAGGTCAGGGACTGACGTTAATGTATAATAAATATGTAAAGCACTGCGTAAATTGATGGCGCTATACAAATACCAATAATAATAGGCCATGTTATGAGCAAATAATATATATATATATATATACATACACACACACACACACACACACACACACACACACACACACACCCACCCCAGAGATAGACCAAATGTATAGTAAGTAATACAACACAAACTGCTCACACAACTGCAGTATGTAACCAAACTATATAGTTTCAAGTAATTCAAATCCATCTTTGAGGTTTGCCGCATTCTTTTGGATGACCTAAAGTGGAAGTAAACTTTCCTTTGCTGACTTTTACCTATTAGGTAAGCCTATAATAAGGCTTACCTATAGGTAGTGTAAATATCTCCTAAATGTGCACCGTTTAGGAAATATTTACATTACATGCAGCCAGTGACATCACTGGTGCATGTGCTCTGAAGGAATGGCCACCCGTGCTGTTCCGTCAGAACCCTGTGCCATGAACAGCTGCTCCCGCCCACATGCGTGGGAGTGAAATTGCGTCTCCGGCCAGTGAGAGCCGGAGTCTGCGAACCCAGAAGCGCCTGCACCGTTGGCTTCTTGGCGTGGGATGGCTTTGTTTTAAGGCAAGTTTAACATAATGTGCTAGTATGCGATGCATACTAGCACAATATGACTTTACCTTGCAGGGTTAAAAAAATAAAAATTGGCCAGCGGTATACAACTGCTTTAATGTACTCTTGAATGTATTTTTTTCAATAACAGTTACTCGGTAAATTACTAATACACATAGCTTTTTCAGAGTAACTGTTTTAGGCATTCCTGGGATTCCAAAAATGAATAAAGAGCATAGACGAGTTCTTGCACTGCTTAAATGTTGCAGTTCCCACCATCATCTTCCATCTTCTCAGATTTCAGTAATCAAGATTATTATATTTTGCCTGCCTATATTTATTGTTTTTTAAATTTCAGTACACCACCTGCACTCAATAGCAGTGTATGTTGTAGACATTCTAGCCAGCAACCTGGACATTTAAATTAGTGTGGCCATGCACTTACACTAGTAGGCTGAACTCGAGACATCAAGTGAACAGACAGACCACATCTAGAACTACATCCCGAAACCAATTCACACACAGACCGCTCCAGGTGGAAAATGAGAAGTAGACTAATGAGACCTGAAAACATGACTCATCTGTTTACCTGTAGATTGTGAGAATATTAAACCTGCGGCTGAGCTTTACATATACGTATAGCTTAAAGTAGAAATAAAAGGTGAAACACTTATTTTTTCATATTAGAGTAAGGGAGGGTTATAACCCCTGTCAGTTTATTTTTTGCCATCTGTCTCATTGGGGATATTTCCCATCACCTCCAGTCCCGTAGCCAAATAATGAGTAAGGGAAAATCCCTCCGAAGGAAGGGAATCCCGGGATGTCACAAGGGTCATCAGAACTTGCGTCCCCATTGGAAGATTTTCTCTTTATTACTGTGCTGGTGTCAAGCCAAAATTTGTTTGTCACTTTGGATGATGGTAAACAGGACAAAAAGAGGAGGGTGAATCTCCTTTATGGGAACGGCAATAAAAACCTGACAGGCACTCTAATCCCTTTCCACTCCAAAACTTAAAGATAATTTTTATTTTTTAATTTACACTTGAATAAAATTACTTTATAAATAATGCTAAACCTTTGCACCAGGGCATATATTAAAGTATATATAACAAAAACTAGAATAAATACCCTACCGGAAAATACATCTAGGATCATATTTATACTCTGACACTGACCAAACATTCACTGCAGGTGAATTTTCCAGGTGCATGCATTTTACATGAGTGATTGATTTACCTGCAGTGACTGGTTTGTGAAAGTCTCATTTACTGCTTTATTAATATGCCCCATAGAATATGTACAGGTGATTTTTTTTACATCACTCCATCAGCCTTTGCAGGTTTCTACAGTAGCAGTATGGTCATTTTAAATCCTAGGTGGAGAACAATGCCACCTAGTGGACACTATAAGCCATGCCGACGCCAATAAAACTACTTTTAGTATCTATCTGCACACTACATCATACACGTTCCATTTTTTTCACATTTTTCGCATAAAGTTGACCTAAAACTAAGGACTACTTTTTTTTTAATCAAATCCTTTTTATTAGTTTAACATTTTACAGCAACAATAAATCAACTTTGATCCAAGCAACATTCCTCTGTTCCACACTAAACATTCCACAATAGCAGATCACAGAATATAAGAATGCTTGCAAGTAGTACAGAAAAATTATGTGGAAGAGATACTGTACGATTATTTTTTATTAGTAACAGTAGTTTAGAGCGTTAATGGAGGAAGGTAGGAGCCACCTAACCCCCAAGTACATATTTTTGTATTTTTAAAATTAACACTTTAAAGTGATCAAGTAGTTTAAAATCTTTAATATAAATTAATAAATCTAATTAAAAGGTCTGGTGGCCCTGCTATAGAGGTGGTTGTTTAGGCACTTGCTCTTATGTGGGGGAAAATGGTCTTCCAATTGTACTCCTGCGTGGTCACCCTGCCATATGAACTCAATGAGACTACAAGCAGTCATGGCAAAACACAGTGCACAAGCATGGTCTACTGTCCTCTCCATCTACAGGAAACCAGTCATGAGCAAGGATTTATAGCCTATGTTGGAGAGAGTACATGCAGACCGGAAGTGGCTGAAAGAGGCTGAAGGAGATCAGTAGCACTGAGATGTGACAAATGTAAAAATATGCTATTTTTTTTTTTTTTAAATAAAAATACTGTTTTTTTTTTTTGTTTTTTTTAAACACAGTGGTTTAAGCAAACTAGACCTCCATCCAGTTAGGGTTTAAATTTAGTTTTTAGACGTAGCGATACAAGCATTCACACTTTAATATTAAATACAGTCTAAAATAAATAAAGCCAGAGAAACTCCCAGAACCATAAATCTGTTTTATTATTCTTTCTACAATCATGTAATCTGTGTGCAGTATTGCCCAGCACAGCATTACAGAATAAAGCCCATAGCGCCCATCTGGGGGGGCACAAAGGGCGATCGGCTGGTCAGGCTTACACATAGGCAAGTAACTTCATACAGCTCGGCATGGGAAATCCCCTCCCTCATTGCTTTTTCACAGCCGTGCTCAGAACAGTTTCCTCAGTAGTGGTTAAAGTGGAATAAAGACCGTCTTCTAGAGCTGCAAAGGTCTTGGTTTTGTTTTACAAAGTACTGTAGAGTTAGATCTTGCTCACTTTTAACAAAATGGTGCGACTTGTAAGAGAACATTTCACACCTTCTGTATGTACAGCAGCTAGAAAATGAGCTACAATACATTTCAGCGTTTGGGCTATATAACTGCAAATAGCATTGCTGCTCTGTGCTGCACGGAGTGAAAGAAGGGGCTGCTGTTGCTGACCTTCTCTTGAAAATGCTGGTTGCCCAGCTCAGGCTTCAATATTCTATAACTTTCTACCTAGGAACAAGCATGCAGACAGTGAAATTTATCTGGAGTTACAGATGACACTATTAACAGAGGGGACTTTATATTTAAAGCAATACCGGGCAACAGATTGGTTTTAAATGGCTCAGCATGTTATTACAGGCAATGCAAGAGTTTTTCTGAATGCACACCCAGCTTTTAAAAATTGACTGTGGAAAGTAATTGGACCAACAGTGACTACATCCCATCAGATACAGTCGCTGTTCAGGTATTCAGGCAGCTGCAAGTATTATGGCTGCCTGAATACAATAGCCAGCAGGGAAATTTGTCCTAGAATGAAAGCAGGCTGTACATGGCTAGATTTCCATTGTTTAGCCTGTAGACTGTACTAGAGAAAATGTATTTATTCTCACATCTGTGCTAAAGAGTGTGGATGGGGAAATTTCCACTGCCAGGTATTGCATTCAGGCAGCCGCAGCACCTGCAGATGCTTGAATAGCCAAACATTTTTGCGAAGGGAAGGCGATACCAGTTGTGGATAGAAGTGCTGCACACCCCTGATAGAAGTTCTGAAAAGGAAAAAGGTACCCCTAGGGCAGGGGCCCCAAACTGGTGGCCCTCCAGCTGTTGCAAAACTACAAGTCCCATGAGGCATTGCAAGACTGACAGTTACAAGCATGACTCCCACAGGCAGAGGCATGATGGGACTTGTAGTTTTGCAACAGCTGGAGGGACGCCAGTTTGAGACCCCTGCCCTAGGGGCTTTGAATTGCAGCAATGGATGGAAATATTTCCATCCATTGCTGCAATTCAAAGCCCCTAGGGGTCCCTTTTTCCTTTTCACGAATAGCCAAACATTGCCTGCATCTGACTGGATGCAGTCACTGTTCAGCCAACAAGGCTTCATTCACCCCCGAGTGTAGGCATTTACATGCTAGTTTTTGAGCATTTGCGTACAGCGTTTTTAAAGCATTTTTTAGTTCGTCAATAGAGAAAAATATCATCAGTTTCATCATATGCTGCTATGTTTTTCAGCTTTTTCACCTGCCTTTATTTTTTTTTACTTTTTTGTAAGAGTTTAAGGGTTAATTTACTTCTTAAAATGTATTTATTGTATAAGATTAGGGGTTAATATTAGGGTTTAGGATTAGGAGTTATTATTAAGAGTTAATATTAGGGTAGGGTTAAGGGTTGTTTTTTCTTTAGTTTATTTTTATTATTTATGTATTTTATTTATTTTCATTACATTTTTGAATTTGAGCAAAAAAATGCTCAAAAGCGTGTGACTAAACGCAATAAAATGCTCAAATTAAGCTTTACTATGGAACAAAAATGCTTCAAAAATGCACTAATCTACCCAATTCGAGCGCCAGATAAAGCTCCAGACATTTTTTGAGCTTCAGGCGACTTGTAGTGGAGATGTGAATCATCTCTATAGAGAATTGATTTTTTTTTCCCTCCTGCAGCATTTTGGAACTTCAAGCTCCAAAATGCCGAGGTGTGAATGGTGCCTAATTTTTTATCCAGTTAAGTCATTTTTTTGAACTCTTTCTGGTCAAGTCATAGCGGGGGGGATTTTCAGGTCCACCCACGGCTTAAATTTCAAATTCAAATTGGATTTCTTCAACCAGTAAGAATTTAATTTGGAGTTTTACCAATCAATCTTATTGTTTGCTTTGATGTACTTCTACCTATATATCTCGGAGTTTCATTACACAGTGGTACCTTGGATTACGAGCATAATTCTTTCAAAAGAATGCTTGTAATCCAAAGCACTCGGTATAAAATGGGTTTCCCCATAGGAAATATCGGAAACTCCGATAATCCGTTCCAGTGGCACTGCTAGTGTATGCAGTACCGCATGTAACCAGAGGTGGTGGGGTGCCGGAGACCTTCGCAAACACTCAGCCACTCAGATGCACTCAGGAACAGAGTTTCATTATACTGTAAACTTTTTAGAATCACCAAGCACTGTGGCATGATCTTTAACTAATATAAAAAGTGCACATAGGGAGCGTGTAAGCAGAGACAGAATGCACTTCAAACACTTGCTTATTTCTACAAAGATGGTTTACCATATATGTGTTCTAATATAAAATGGAGTTCAGGGTTTTCTGCACAGACAGGAATACACCTAGAGATGAACTTCTACTTTACAAACTCTGGCCTAGAACACTCATAGAAGGAAATTACTGCATAATTTACGGCAAGGGGCTTATATTGCTTTGCTTCTGGTGAGGACAGAGATCCTCTTACCATGAACTGCAAACACATCTAACACTATCAAATCAGAGAGAAAACAGTCGCCAAGAATAATCTGACAGTTTAAAAGGGTTTTCCTCTTAAATGGTAATGTAGGCTGACCTCAAAAAGTGCATTGCTTCTAACCGAGGCCAAGACTGTGTCATGCTGATAACAGGTGACCAGCTTCAATCGCCCCAGCAGAATCACCACTACCCTTTACACAGCACTGCAACCACTAATCACAAAAAAAGGAACAAGAAGTTTTACAAAAAAAAAAAAAAAAACGACAGTTGTCTTCAATGGTATTAAACCTCAACACGTTTCAACTCAGAGTCTTCATCAGGAGTTGAACAAATAAAAACCAACGATGTACGAAAAGTGAGTGCGTGTCCACAGAAGCTCCGGGTAGATTTTGGCATGATGCAAGAGATACTAAACCCAGCCCCAGATGCATAAACCCAGGTCATTGCTGTGACCACCTTGTTGAGCTTGGATACCATGTGCTGGGCCTTTCTACATACACCGGATGTTAAAACCTTCCCTGGGTTTTATTGTGGCCAGGTTCAGTATCTCTTGCATCTTACCAAAATCCATCTGTAGCTACTGTGGACATGCAATCATTCTTTTCATACATTTTCATTTATTGTTCACTGCCTGATGAAGGCTCTCGGAGTTGAAACGCATCGAGGTTCAAGAACATTGAAGAACACTCTGTGACAGAAACCAAAATAGAAGATGTACCTTTGACGCATTGATTGTAACTTTTTATTTTGAAGTTAGTGTTTTTAATCCGTTTACATTTTTATGGTTCTAGGGTGCCCTAGGTAAAATCCCATTCCATGTTTTTGTATTCAACAAAAATAGTCCCATTTAAGAAAAAAAACATCCCTGCAATTCCTGAGAGAATTAGATGCCCATCTGATTTACCAAAGGATACAGTAGGTACTGGTAGTTAGTGTCACCAGCATCGCTGAATTAGTGTTTCAAGCATACAATATGTAGAGAATATTCCTTTTTATTTTTTCTGCATTTTCACCGACTACATACACTGGGGAAACTTTCTGAAACACCAATTCATCACAAATCTTATCTGCCATGTGTAGGTAAGCAGGTGAGGGAGTTCATGTAAAAAATAAACGGCAGCAACATAGATGTTTTTATGTAGCGTAATGTCGGAAGCACTGGTGACCTAGCTGATAATGCTCCAGTTATACTACAGACCATCAGCTGGTCACATGGGGAAGGCCTGCTCATTGATATACACACACACTATTTGCACTACAGTCATGGTAATATGCACACCTGGCAAACTATCTTGACAGCTTAAAGCAGAACTCCAGGCAAAAAAAGTAATACCTTTAAATAAAATAAATGCATTTTTAAGTGCACTTAGTCAAGTACCTGAATACAGCTTCAAAACAGCATCCTGGGATCTCCAGTACAAAAATGCTCAGACTGCAAGAGGGAGTGGCAGCACCAGGAGTAAAAGTAGGCAAATGTCCCAATGCACAATTGTTGAAAGGGAACATAATGACATGAGTAAAGCGCAGAAGACTATTAGGATGACCTTCTCAGAATGCTGCTTCACTGCCCAATCAGAAAGCTAGGGGTTGATTCTGACACAGGGTTTGAGCTCAGGCTGTACTGCTGTTGTAGTGGGGGTTAAGGATATGGCCAAGTCATGTTCGGGTGGCTGAACCACAGAACTGACGGCATAGAACTACAAATCCTTTGGCTGGTTAACATTTTCCATTGATGTATTGGAACTTTTTACCTGCTTAATATGGTTCTAAAGCCTTAAATGTTTTTTTTTTTATAATGCATTAATCACATCAATACCAGTCACTTTCATCCCCTGACCAGGTCGATTTTCAGCTTTTAGTGCCGCCTCAATTTGAATGATAATTATGTGGTCATGCAACACTGTACCCATATGAAATTTTATCTTTTTTTTTTTTTCTAAAGACAGATATAGCTTTCTTTTGGTGGTATTTAATCACTACTGGGTTTTTTATTTTTTCTTAACAAATAAAGACCAGGAAAAAAAAATGTTTCTTCACGTGCCAGAAATTGAACCGTTTTATGGATGGGTTTACATCCTCTTTAATGCTACTTTCACACTGGGGTCGCCAAAAGTTAGCGCTAAAGCGCCACTCGTTTTAGCGGCGCTTTTCGGACGTTAGCGGGGCATTTTTAGTCCCCGCTAGCGGCTGAAGGGGTAAAAAGCACCCGTGTAGCGGCACTTCCGAAGCGCTGCCCATTAATTTCAGTGGGCAGGGCGTTTTGGGAGCAGTGTATACGCCGCTCCCAAACCGCCCCAAAGATGCTGCTTGCAGGACTTTTCAGAACATTCTGCAAGTGAACCGCTCCAGTGTGAAAAGTCACACAGAAATTAATGGGAGGCGGTTTTCAGGCGTTATTTCGAGGCTATTTCTAGCGCTAAAATGCCTGAAAACCGCCTTAGCGTGACGCCAGCCTAAATGTGCAACTTGAAGCTTGCCAAGTGAAACAGTGAAGCCCTGGTCTCCATCTAACTGGCTGATGTAAAACTACTACCCCAGGACAACAGCCTGTCACAGTAACGACATGTAGGCAATAATTGACAGCCCGCCTTTTACCGTCTCTATGGTGTGTGAGAGGCAAGATGGCAGCACCATGTAGATGGCGACAGACTAGCGGAAGGTATTGTGTTTATTGAGTAAGCAAGTTCATATTGCACCAACAGTTTATAGAACCACTGCAAAAAGGAAAGATTTACTTTAAGAACAAGTCTGTAAAAGGAGCTTGCAAAGCATTTTTCGTTTAACATTTTTTGTAAAACAAAAAGGGTTAAAAGATAAACCGGACCACTTTCTGCACAAATTTGCTTTTTAATTAAGTGTTCACATAGTAACTGACATTAGGCAAGTATCCTTTTTTTTGCAATCTCTGCCATACCGACACACAGGCACATACTTTCCCCACAACGGTAAGAGACCACAAATCAGCACATGTGCTTCAGGCAAAAACAGCATGTTAGTTTCACAAAAAACCTCAACCATTTACACACAGGGATTGAAAATACAGGTTACTGCTTAAAAATACTTCTGCAATAGTTCTTCAGAAAGAAATCCATGTGAAATGTAATATTCATGTGTAAAATTAGTAAATGACCAGGGATGCTTGCTAAACAAAAGCCGCTGTTATTCCAAAGTCCGTTTTACATACTGACAGCAGTGTTACATAATTGTTCCCATTAAAGTCTTATGAAAAGCCAAAATTTAGTGTCAAAGACAAAAAATACACATACTGTATATTGGCAAATGTATGCAACTAAAACCTGTTTTTAAAGCAAATTGCTAAACAGTTTAATTTGTTTGCTGGCTAGCTGGTAGGGATGCTGGGCATTTTGTATTGCGTTTTCTCTGAATTAAATACCTGATCTGTATTTAAAAATAAAAAAAAAGCTCTATTCCGTTCCCAAGGCCAGCACAATGTATCTTTCAGTCTTGAGAATCCAAGGTTTGAGCCATACTACGGACAGGTCAGGTCATAGAAAATAACAGTAAGTTCCAAGCTCATGGGGCAAATGGTACACAAGGAACTGAATGCATTCTCTATAGCCAGTATATAGTTTATTTTATCTTTAGAGCTAGATCTTTATTAGGTCTGTTTTCACACAGACTTTAACTTGTATAAGAGCAGTGTGAACAGCAAGTTTTACAAAGCATTTAGGGAGAGCTTTCGGCAAGCATTTAAAGTACCATACAGCTCCAATTTGTAACTGTTGCACACAGATATTAAAGCGGTGTTCCACCCGCAAATTTCTTTCTTTAAAAAAGTCAGCAGCTACATTGTAGCTGCTTACTTTTAATAAAGGACACTTACCTGTCCAGGGAGCCCGCAATGTCAGCCCCCCGAGGCCCATCTGTCCATTGGATCGGGTGCGACGCCGTCATTCTAACTAAGGGAAACCAGCAGTGAAGCTTTGTGGCTTCACTGCCCGTTTCCCACTGCGCATGCGGAAGTCGCACAGCGCTTCGTGAATGGCCAGCTTGTCTTCTGGGACACACACAGGTCCCAGAAGACAGACAAGGGAGGAAGTGACCTAGGAGCTCCGCGGTATAGAAAGTGGCAGATTAGGACGACTGCCTAGCAACAGGGCGTTTCTGGTAAGTAAAAAAATGTTTATCCAAATGTTTTTTTTTTATATGTTTCCATGAGTGTTTTAATGAAAAAAAACCCCACTGTAATGGGAGCTGTGACTTTAAACATGCTGCTAGCAGACTTCAGCACTACTTGAAGCTTGTTGAAAGCCTGTTAGCAGCTTCTTTAAAGTGACAATCAGCACTCCCATTAAGATCTGTATATAACATTTTCCACACAAGATCTGAAGGGCGCTTCAAAGGCTTAGAGAAAGCTGCTTGATGCTTGCCGAAAGTTTGCAAAAGCTTGCTAAAAGTTTCATAAAAGCTTGCTATTCACACTATTCTTATACAAGTTGAAGTCTGTGTGAAACAGGCCTTAGATTTATTTAAGCGGATGTGGGGGAAGGTTGGTTATTTTTTCAGAAACTGGATATTGAGGCTCCTAAACACTGGAAAAACCTTATATCCTACATGATCCTGGCAGCTAAAATTGCCATTGCTAGGTGTGGGAACCAGTTGGTGGTCTTGATTGGACACGTTAATCAAACTAAACTGGATAATGATCAACAAAAAACTCTTGTGTACCCACAATAATACCCAGTCGAAGTTTGATGGGACCTGGAAGCCATGGCTGTGGAACCTGGAGGGAGTCTAGTATGACCTAGGGATCTTGATCACATCTTTTCTGTTTCAGTCCTCTTTCTCTAAAACTTCTCATCTCCCCCTTGCCCTGCCTCCTCCTTCCTTTGGACAACTAAGTTATGCTTCTATTTTATGTTAACTTGTTTCCGTATAGACATTTGGTGCAAGTTATAACGGTAGGTGAGAATGTCGAATATGAAACCTGCTCTTTCCGCGAGTGTTCTAGCAATTGTTAAGATGTAAACAGTTTTCTCTTCTTTACCCTAATTGAACACTTTGTCTTCGTTATATTGGTAACCCCATTAAGGGAATCTGTACCCAAGTGTCTGTCTACTTTTCCCTCTCGTGAGGACTCGGTTTTGTTAAATGCATAAAAAAACTTGTTGGTTATGGTTTGCAGATGTGTGACTGTTGGAGACATTGGGAGCCCACAAATTATAAGTGAGCGGAGCTCAGAGAGCAAGAACAGCTCTAGGAGCCAACCAGCTGTGCTTCATACACGTGCTGACAAAACGAGAGAGCAGAATGAAGACTTATTTGTCTGCTGCTGATCCGTCACAGCCTTATTGCTTACCTGCAGGAGAGAAAAGGCAGCCCTGTGCAGCAGTGGCTTCTGAGGCAGGTAAAACAGTTCCAATATTGCAGAGGCAGTAAACAAGATGCTAAAAGCTCAACTTAACTTGGTTTTTGATAAACCTATGTCACATCAGCAATTTGATAATGAAGGCTTTAGGAGTTTGTAACTACACAATAACAAATCTTTGCATGTACAGTATTACTGCTCAGCTCCAAATAAGATGATCCAAGTACAATGCTGAGCAAAATATTCCTTTTTTGTTTTGGGCAGAGCTGGGAGGTTAAGAATCGCTGTCCCATTATTACTGCAGCCCCTGTATTCATGGGGAGTTTTTTCCTCACTTTCTGAATGGATACAGACAGGAAGTGAGCAAAATACTTCCAATGGGGGGGGGGGGGGGGGGATGTTATAGTAATAAAATGTTAGTTCTGATGTAGAGAGAACTACTGGCAGGTTTTTATTGTCATTGTCCTGATCACCAGGACAGGAGAATCTCATTAACAGCAAAACAGATTGCAATAACATGGCGGGTGTTATAACCCCACGATCAGTGACGATCATGATTAGTGACATCATGCTGCTTCTGTCAAAAAAGCCAACTTACCTGAAGGATATGGCAACCCAAGTCCACAGAGTTGGAAGAAGTTAATGACATAAGGCCAACCGCAAACTTAAATGCAAATCGCTACTCTTTGCAGCTATAAGGAGCCTGCATGTTTCAGATCACTTTAAAAGGACTGGCTATGACAAAGTTGTGCAAAAAATGCTTACATTTAGTGTAGATTTTTGATTTTGGCAACACTAGGCTAAAAATAGAAGTTTAGCTCTGCTCTATACAAAATTTACAACTATAGGTTTACATTATCAGCAAAAGAGGGGAAAAGAAATTTCACCTAATGACATAAAAAATAACACACTATAAAGCACTGTAGGACAAAAAGCAAGCAGTAAAATATACCCGAAACACGCAAACACTCATCAATGCTAAACAGCGTGCATGGGATGTCAATAAGGATAATACAGCTGCCTGTTCCACCTCACGCTTACCTCGTGTTTAAGTTCTACAATTTGATCCTTTAATTCTCTAATGTACTGGCTCGAGTCAGAATTGTCAAGCTGTCCTTGTAATTTCCCTTCTTCTTTCTATATAAAGAACATGAAAGCAAAACAATGAAATAGAGACAGGAAAAAGATGGCCAAGTGGTCTATAAAGCAAATGTGCCACAAAGTAAACTATCCACAAATTTACGATGGTCAAGGTCCAAGTAACGAGCATTAAAAACAAAAGCACCTCAGATTTTAGAAGATCTCCTGGTAAAAATGGATTATGTTGCATTAATAACTCTTGTTATGTAAATGTTAGGTCCCTTTGTACACAGATGGCATTACTAGAAGCCATGTACACCGTCTGGTCTAATGACCACGTGAACTCTGACACCTTAAAAATTGTATGTTTTAAAGACATTTTGAACTCAGAACTGGTTGGGACTAAACAGTCAATCTTTTCGTAATGCAATGAAGCCAGTACGGTGGAATAAAGCTTAGGAGATCATCAAGAAGCCTTGCTACCACCATCATACGAAAGGAGTAAAATCCAAAGGAAGAACCTTGTTGATTAAACAAAAAAGGGCTCCTTTTTGAATACCTGCACTAGACCGAATAGAATAAAGCTTGCCATAGATGGTTGCAAGCACTAACAGGATGACATCATATACAATAACCCTTACGAGTGTCATAATAATGTCTTCAGGGACCCTCCCTGTGGAGCGTTTTATGACCCATTGTATATAGGGTCAATGGGTCCTGTGGTGAGTTTAGTGTGGAAGGTGGAGGATTTAGAGTTTTTTTTTTGGGCACACTGGAAAAACAGCAATAGTAGAAGACTTTTTTGTGATTTGTTGAACATACAAATAAATCAAGATCTTTATTTTTAGCACTGGACACTTTTTTCAAAAAAAGATTGCTTAGAGATGGATATTATAATTTTATATATATATAAAATTATAATTAGATAGACAGACAGATAGACGTCTGTCTACAATATTCAACTTTTTTGTATATGAAAGGATTATGTTTGAACAGATTTTTTGCTTATATGTTTGATCACTTTTTGATAGTGCGGTTATATGTCTATTATAACCTTTGGAAGTATCGACTGATACTTTTAAAAACAGCTGCTGCACTTTGGAGAAATTATACTTACCTGTGGTGCAGACACTTTTATTTTTTTAAAACACAACACAGGTCATCTGTAGCCAGCTTTAGAAATATATAGGTTAATTAGGTTAGGTACCCACAAATGCCACAAGTAGGTTTGCAGTTAAGGTTTTGGCAGCCCCCTATGTATCAAGTTGCTTTATTGGGAGGTTAAATGTGCTGGGAGCAATAAATAAAGACAGCAAGTCAATGTAACATTTTACACTGCTTTAGCATCTCTGCAAAAGTATATTGCATACAGCAGTCCTCCATTTCTATACCTGGAGCAGACGGCTCGAAACACACAACACCTCAGACACAGAAGAGCCAACACTACACAGTGGGTCTATGAAGCAATGAAAGCTTAAAGTGGATGTAAACCCACTCTCATCCTTTCTAAACTACTGCCATAGTGCTGATCTATAAGGATATAGATGTCTCCTGCATGTATCCTTATCTGTCAAATGTCTCCCCTCTGTCTATGAGACCGGAAAAACTGCAGATTCTGTGGGTGGATCTGTTGTCTAGAGCTCGGTGGGTGGAGTCGTGATGTCAGTAGACTCCCCGCCCACCTCTACACTTCCCTTGTCAACATGCATTTTCTCCTGTGTATTCCTTCTGCTATGATCACTAACATCCAGTCAAAATCCAGAAAAGTAACCACATGACTTTAGAAAAGGAGTGGGGGTGGGAATTAAAAAATAATGCCTGTCTAAAGCTAGTGCACAAGATATGTAAATAATCTGTCACTCAAAGCAAGGGGGCGGAACGGACAAAGGTAACTGTTTGTCCGTTTTATCTCACTGAACAATAAAAGAGGATTGCTCAGAGCTGGATTAACTCTTTGTGACAAGACCTGGCACAAATGATAGAAAATCTTATACTCTACATTGTGACAGCAAAAAAAAAAAAAAAATCGGGTTTACATCCACTTTAAGAGGCCATTGCTTGTCCATTTGTAGCCTCAGAGTCCATTTACTCCTATGCTTTTTCCTATGTACACATTCACTAAACAGTTTTTGAGGTTTCACAGGATACAGCTCATGTATATGGGCGTTCTTATTAAACGCAGCCTTTTCAATTCGAACCCAGTGCTGCTAAAACATATATGTTCAAATTCAGAACACAGTGTTCGGCAAGAAAAGGCTGCATTTTACCTGAAAATGAAACACCTTAATGGGGCACACTGTACTTGAAAACGCATTAAAAACTAAACGATCATCTACACTACTCCACCAAAGTCAATGGAAACTGTAGACAGAGATTTTAAACACAGCATCCCTCTAAATCAGGCATCACTAAATGGCGGACCGCGGTCCGGTTCCGGCCCCAGTGGCCATACTAACCGGACCACAGCCTCGCCAAATAGTTGCCTGTGTGTCCCACTCCTCCCCCCGCCGCCGGCTTGCCCGCCTGCCGCAATGTTCACAGAATGGCAGGCGCGCCACGCACGGGTTGGTCTGTCCCTTCTGCTTCGCTGCAGTGTCTCCGCCCTCCGCCTGTCTTACTTACACAAGACGAGAAGCGCAGCTGCTCTGGACAAAGGGCGGGACTTTTTAAGTTAAGAAGCGGGTGATTGGTTGCTACGCAGCGGGGCGGTCCCAGCAATCAATCACTCACCTTTAACTTGAAAAGTCCCGCCCGTTGTCCAGAGCGGCCGCGCTGCACGTCTTGTGTGAATAAGGTAGGGCTCTGTGGGGAGGGGGAAATGCTGTGCTGTTATGAGGACAGGAGTCAGGGGTCTGTGATGGGGGGGGGACCAGTCTGTGATGATGGGGGGGGGGGACCAGTCTGTGATGATGGGGGGGGGGACCAGTCTGTGATGATGGGGGGGGGGACCAGTCTGTGATGATGGGGGAGGGACCAGTCTGTGATGATGGGGGAGGGACCAGTCTGTGATGATGGGGGGGGACCAGTCTGTGATGATGGGGGGGGGACCAGTCTGTGATGATGGGGGGGGGACCAGTCTGTGATGATGGGGGGGGACCAGTCTGTGATGATGGGGGGGGACCAGTCTGTGATGATGGGGGGGGACCAGTCTGTGATGATGGGGGGGGACCAGTCTGTGATGATGGGGGGGGGACCAGTCTGTGATGATGGGGGGGGGGGGGCCAGTCTGTGATGATGGGGGGGCCAGTCTGTGATGATTGGGGGGGGGACCAGTCTGTGATGAGGGGGGGAGACCAGTCTGTGATATGGGGGGGAGACCAGTCTGTGATGATGGGGGGGAGACCAGTCTGTGATGATGGGGGGAGACCAGTCTGTGATGAGGGGGGGAGACCAGTCTGTGATGAGGGAGGCACCAGTCTGTGATGAGGGAGGCACCAGTCTGTGATGAGGGAGGCACCAGTCTGTGATGAGGGAGGCACCAGTCTGTGATGAGGGAGGCACCAGTCTGTGATGAGGGAGGCACCAGTCTGTGATGAGGGAGGCACCAGTCTGTGATGAGGGAGGGACCAGTCTGTGATGAGGGAGGGACCAGTCTGTGATGAGGGAGGGACCAGTCTGTGATGATGGGGGGGACCAGTCTGTGATGATGGGGGGGACCAGTCTGTGATGATGGGGGGGACCAGTCTGTGATGATGGGGGGGACCAGTCTGTGATGATGGGGGGGACCAGTCTGTGATGAGGGGGGACCAGTCTGTGATGAGGGGGGACCAGTCTGTGATGAGGGGGGACCAGTCTGTGATGAGGGGGGACCAGTCTGTGATGAGGGGGGACCAGTCTGTGATGAGGGGGGACCAGTCTGTGATGAGGGGGGACCAGTCTGTGATGAGGGTCTGAGATGAGGGGCCTGTGACATGCACAGGAGGCTGCGATGTGGAGGATATCATGTGGAGTCATAGCACCAACATGACACTCGGACCTCCGCCAGGAGAAAAAAATTCTGATCGGACCCCCGTGAATTTTAAATTCACTACCCCTGCTCTAAATGACACTTGTCTCAAGTCTATAGCAAGAAATTGTTTTCCAAAGACTTCCATCAGATAGCATGTATAAATGTGTTTTTAGAAATATTACTGGATGCTTTGGTGGCATTCCATTTGCACCTCAGTAACATACTTGCAAAGAGTGTGTTTTTTTAAAGCAAAAATGTAGCACTGACTATTATCTCCTAATTGCGCTATTTATAATTTTCTAATACTTTCATGGGAAATTTCTGCCACAAACATGTTTTCCAAGAACCAATACATAAACGAGGCTTTATCAAAGGCTTTCAGTTAACAGACTTCCTTCACAAAGACAACAGATGTGTGAAAGAGTCAAAAAGGAATCTAGTAGGTAACCAAGTTCCTTTACAGCAAACAAATCCTTCAATGCTGTGGCATATTCATCAGAGCATCCACCTGGCATAACAAGGGGCAAAGACAGTAGCAGCTGTTAAACCCTCTTGGTAAATGTTAAAATACGGTTAGAGAACTTAACATGAAAGACTTTCATTTTTGGAAGACTTCAAAAATAAAACTGGTAAATTTGAACGTACTGAAAATACCAGTAAAACAAAAAAGGTGTTCATATAATTGCTCCTATTTGTCCGATCTCCTTACGAACTGTTGGTGGATTTTATGTTAACTTCTCAAGTTAAAATGGAACTTTACACAATAGCATCTTTAGATAAAAAAATATCCTAGAATTATACATACGGACTTGTGATATCTTGGGGTTGATTTACTAAAAGGAGGATGCACTGATGTATAAGCAACATACATTCTGTTTAAAGAAAGTTTCTTTGTACAGTACATGATCAGTTATGTTGTGCAAAGTAAATTGCCACTAAAGCCCATCAAGTTCTTTTGTACAATTACTGCTGAAGGCTATAGTCGGCAGAAGTAATCATTGTATTATGACTGTGGTGAAACCTCCCTCTGTCAGAATACAATAGCACGGCAGAAGGGATTCAACACATTCAGCGTGATTCAAGCCATTTTCTCTCCTTTAACCTATGGTTAAAGGAAAGAAAATTGCTTAATGTATGGCCAGCCTTAGCTTCACCTCATTCGCAAAGTCAAGTGAAAATTCACATGCTCTCATTTATTCAACCCCCCAGTTTGTGACCTTTAGCCCACGTTCACATCGGGCCATTTTGACATGCTATTTGACATGTCAAATCGCTGTCTATTGCCGGCGACGGCACTGTTCAAATCGGTGCTATGCCGCACTGATTCCCAAAAGTAGTTCCTGCACTACTTTTGGCGACTTCGGGCCGATTTGAATAGACATCTGTGCATGAACCCGCACAGATGTCTGTCAAATCGCCCCCGAAGTCTGACTGAAATGACGATTTCAAACCGGCCTTCAGTGTGAACGTGGGCTCAATCACAGTTTGTGCACTACACATGCACCACTTGGCTTTTCTTCTTGGCACAGGCAAACTGCCAGAATGCAATGGTCCTGGCAGTCAATCCAATCAGCATCAAGATAAGTCCCACTTGCTTTACTAGGGACATTGTTATTCTAAACAAAATATGGATTTTTTCACAGTTCCAGATAACTAATTATACTAAACCAATTGTGGCAATGCCAGGATGGAGAATCAGGATCAAACAGAGCCAGCCCACAATCTACAAAATCTGCAAGGTACATGGAAAATGTATGTATAAATATAAATCGAAGTACAATTGCCCAAGAAAAAAAAAGTTTTAGGGTTGGCTCAGAAACGATGGCAGCCCTCAAAATTTTAGCTCGCATTTGGCGAGTGGAAAAAACTTGAGGGAGAGTATGGGGGCTGCCTCAGAGGGGGGCGTGAGCACCAGCGGATCACACAGAGCGGAGATCTCTCGCTGTGACACAGCATGGATTTGAATTGCCCGACGGCCGCAGTCAAATTAAGTCCCGCCTGCTGGACCAGCTCCTATGATAGACAGCACACTGGTCCAATAGCCCGGAATTGAAGTAGTCTGCTGTATCATAGTAGCCGGTCCAGGAGGTGAGACTTTGACTGCAGCCGCCGGGCAATTAAAATCCATGCTGTGTCACAGTGGGAGATCCCTGCTCTGTGTGATCCGGCTGGCTCTCCTCTTTAATCGATGGGCACTGGTGAGGGCTGCGCCGATGGGCACTGGTGAGGGCTGCGCCGATGGGCACTGGTGAGGGCTGCGCCGATGGGCACTGGTGAGGGCTGCGCCGATGGGCACTGGTGAGGGCTGCGCCAATGGGCACTGAAAGTTGCTGTTAATATTTATTTTTGTAACCCAATTCTGCATAGAACATTTAACAGTGTAATTTAATGAGAGAATTTATGAAGAAGTTTGGGGGGGGCGAGTAGCGGCTAGGCAACTGTTGGCGAGTAACTCTTAGCTCAAAAATAGCCTGGTCTACAACTCAATGTAGCCTATGGTTGTACACTGGAGCCCCAGAAAGCACACTATTCGTTTAGCTGAAAACAGGAGTGTGTGTTTTATGCTGTGCTACTGAAACCATCATCAGTCAAGCATAACTTTCTGTACCCACATCATCGTGGGAAGCATGGTCCAAACCCACCTGAACTAATCACTCACTGGTATTTTGCAATTCCTTTTCTGGTAGCTCACAAGTTGTAAAACTGAAGCAGAGCGCTGATATACAGTGGGTACGGAAAGTATTCAGACCCCCTTAAATTTTTCACTCTGTTATATTGCAGCCATTTGCTAAAATCATTTAAGTTAATTTTTTTCCCTCATTAATGTACACATGGCACCCCATATTGACATAAAAACACAGAATTGTTGACATTTTTGCAGATTTATTAAAAAAGAAAAACTGAAATATCACATGGTCCTAAGTATTCAGACCCTTTGATGTGACACTCATTTAACTCAGGTGCTGTCCATTTCTTCTGATCATCCTTGAGATTATCCTACACCTTCATTTGAGTCCAGCTGTGTTTGATTATACTGACTGGACTTGATTAGGAAAACCACACACCTGTCTATATAAGACCTTACAACTCACAGTGCATGTCAGAGCAAATGAGAATCATGAGGTCAAAGGAACTGCCTGAAGAGCTCAGACAGAATTGTGGCAAGGCACAGATCTGGCCAAGGTTACAAAAAAAATTCTGCTGCACTTAAGGTTCCTAAGAGCACAATGGCCTCCATAATCCTTAAATGGAAGATGTTTCGGACGACCAGAACCCTTCCTAGAGCTGGCCATCCAGCCACACTGAGCTATCGGGGGAGAAGAGCCTTGGTGAGAGAGGTAAAGAAGAACCCAAAGATCACTGTGGCTGAGCTCCAGAGATGCAGTCGGGAGAAAGTTGTAGAAAGTCAACCATCACTGCAGCCCTCCACCAGTCGGGGCCTTATGGCAGAGTAGCCCGATGGAAGCCTCTCCTCAGTGCAAGACACATGAAAGCCTGCATGGAGTTTGCAAAAAAAAAACACCTGAAGGACTCCAAGATGGTGAGAAATAAGATTCTCTGGTCTGATGAGACCAAGATAGAACTTTTTGGCCTTAATTCTATGCGGTATGTGTGGAGAAAACCAGGCACTGTTCATCATCTGTCCAATACAGTCCCAACAGTGAAGCATGTTGGTGGCAACATCATATTGTGGGGGTGTTTTTCAGCTGCAGGGACAGGACGACTGGATGCAATCGAGGGAAAGATGAATGCGGCCAAGTACAGGGATATCCTGGACGAAAACCTTCTCCAGAGTGCTCAGGACTTCAGACTGGGCCAAAGGTTTACCTTCCAACAAGACAATGACCCTAAGCACACAGCTAAAATAACGAAAGAGTGGCTTCACAACAACTCCGTGACTGTTCTTGAATGGCCCAGCCAGAGCCCTGACTTAAACCCAATTGAGCATCTCTGGAGAGACCTAAAAATGGCTGTCCACCAACGTTTACCATCCAACCTGACAGAACTGGAGAGGATCTGCAAGGAGTAATGGCAGAGGATCCCCAAATCCAGGTGTGAAAAACTTGTTGCATCTTTCCCAAAAAGACTCATGGCTGTATTAGATCAAAAGGGTGCTTCTACTAAATACTGAGCAAAGGGTCTGAATACTTAGTACCATGTGATATTTCAGTTTTTCTTTTTTAACATATCTGTAAAAATGTCAAAAAATATTTTTTGTCTCTCAATATGGGGTGCTGTGTGTACATTAAAGCGGTTGTATACCGCAAAACTTTTTTTTTTGTCAACCTGCAAGGCAAAGGTATAATGAGCTAGTATGACTAGCATACTAGCTCATTATCAATCACTTACCTTAGATCGAAGCCCCCGCAGCGGTCCTCGGACACGTCCTCCGGCGAATCCATGATACCCGGAGTGACTTCCGGGTATCGCCGCTCCGGCGCTGCGATTGGCCGGAGCAGCGATGACGTCACTCCCGCACATGCGCGGGGAACAGCACGCGAATTTCCGGCAGTGTCCGGCAGGCTCCCATTCAAGAGCCGCCGCGCTCAGTGCGCCTGCGCCGTTATCTACGGCACAGACTTTTTTGCAAATATCTCCGAGACTGTGTAGGTCTCGGAGATATTGCAAGCACCTACAGGTAAGCCTTAATGTAGGCTTACCTGTAGGTGCTTGTACAAATTATGGGTATGCAACCACTTTAATGAGGAAAAAAATGAACTTAAATGATTTTAGCAAATGGCTGCAATATAACAGTAAAAAATGTAAGGGGGTCTGAATACTTTCTATACCCACTGTATGCAGGGAATGTGTTCATACACAGCCACATGCAATAATGTCATTGTGCAGTCACTGATGTGCATTAATAGGTCATCCATAGGCCAGGATCCAAGTCCAGAAAGTAGATGCGGACCCTGGATGATGCACCAGCAGATAGTAGGATATTGGCAGGAGAAGCACTTGCATGTTTCTAGGCATGCATATACCCAAACAAGCTGTAAGTAGGTCTGCAATAACATTATTATAGGGCCCCAATAGCTCCATAGCTTGACCTCGCCATCCAACAAGAAAAAAAAAAAAAAAAAAAAAAAAAAAAAAAAAAAAGGACCTGATTTCGGACCATAAGGAAAGGGAACATCTCTTATAGGGCCTTGTGAAGTACAGTCAACCATTACCAAGCTGACATTTCCATGTGTACATGAAAAATTACTTTTCTAAAGTGCCATTAGAAAGTGACTACATCTAGATCAGTTTTAAATGTAACATTTAATGAATGCTTGTGCTTTGCAGAGAGGAAAACTCAACAGAATGGAGAGAATATTCTCTATAGACGGTGCAAGAAGTCCTTATTAGGTTGCATAGATCTCTGAAATAACCAACATTCTTTATCAACATGACAATAAACGACTTGTCATAACAGATACAAGCAAACAAAATGTTGCTTTGCTTTAAAGTGTAATGTTTAAGCAATTGCAGAGGACCACACAAATTATGTAACTCTGCAAACAGTCATTCAGAGCAAAATGTGGTGAAAATCTTGCATGCTGCTAAGCTTAAGAGTTTGAGATTTCTTAAGAGGTTTTCAACCACTGTGCTTCTCTGAGCTGGCAGCACATGAAAGTAATCAGTTCCTTATGCACAATGCTGTAGGCAATACAGGTGTTTGGGGGGCTGCAGCCACAATATGAAAACCAGTTTTAGAAGACTTTCTATAATTCCTAGAACAGGTGCACAGACGACTATATAGTGCTGAAAACACCATGCATTCACTGCGGTAACCCTGTCAAAACATGCTCTTTACACATGTTGGGAATAAGTTATACAAGGCCAGACACTATCGAGGAACGTCAGAGTTCTATTTCCTAAGTAATATATTAACAAACTGATACTTATTTTGTGTCAGCTGTGATTTGCAAGAAAGAACTTGCCTCTGACAATTTTGGGCAGTCACAAAAGGTGCACACATGTGAAAATGGATTCTTGAAATTCACACAGGTCACAGCCTAACTAAACCTAGATAAAGGCATAGTTGTGTGTCAGGCTGGCCTGCTACTTTTTGCTGGTAATTCTTTAATCTGGAAAAACCTCAAATTTTAAAACATGATCTCAAGCAATTTATACTTGAACATTTTAAAGAATAACCGTTTAAAAAAAAATAAAAAAAAATTTGTCTGTATAAAGCGATATTTAAAAAAATCTAAACAGGCATTGACTTCACCTAGTTCAAACATCTCAGTAGTGACACAACTAAGCACGTCCAGACTAGGAAACCCAAAACGTGTCTTCACTCTGTTTTTGGGACATGCTATTGTAAATGCCTTTGTTCACAAGTCTGGAAATGTTGTTCGAGAGCGTGAACCTGTTTTCGAGAAAGCCCAAAAAAATAGGATTTCTTACTCACCGTAAAATCCTTTTCTCTGAGTCCATGGACCGACACAGCTTCTCTATTGACAAAGAGGGTATTATCCGTTAATTAGGAGCGACTAGGCAGAAAACTTGTAAAAAGTGTTGCATCACACCTTCTACAGTACCGCCCAGGGGGCGGACCCTCTGGGTATATCCCCTCAGTCTGCATCTCGCAGATCAGTTCGTCAAAAAGCAGTACAAACTTAAAAGGAGGGGTGGGTGCTGTGTCGGTCCATGGACTCAGAGAAAAGGATTTTACGGTGAGTACAAAAATCCTATTTACTCTTTCGTCCATGGACCGACACAGCTTCTCTATTGACAAAGTGGGACGTCCCAAAGCAGTGTCAGAGAAAAAACGAGGGGTGTTAACAGCATAAAAATAAACTTCACCCCAAACACAAAACAGCACTCCTCCAACGGAGGAGTTGCAACTCTAAACAGCCGCCTGCAAAACTTTGCGGCTGAAAGAGGCACCCGAAGATGCACCTACATCAACCTTGTAGAATTTTGTGAAAGTGTGAGCAGATGACCAAGTCGCCGCTTTACATAATTGGGAAACAGACGCTTGATGTCGGAAAGCCCAAGAGGCACCTATTGCCCTGGTCGAATGCGCCGTGACCGGAAAGGGGGGCGCTTGACCCTTTAAGGCGTAAGCCTGGATTACTATCTGTCGGATCCACCTAAAGATGGTGGCCGAAGAGACTGCTTGGCCCTTCTTGGGACCAGCCACCGAAACAAACAGCGAGTCTGACTTCCGGAACAGGGAAGTAGCAGATAGGTATACTCTCAAAGCTCGGACAACGTCCAAGGAATGCAACGCCGGCTCCTTAGGAATCGACGGATGAGGACACAAGGATGGAAGTACAATGTCTTCGTTGAGATAAAAAGCCGAAACGACTTTCAGAAGAAAGGAAGGCTGCGGCCGCAGCACCACCTTATCCTTGTGGAAAATCAAATAGGGAGTCTTGCAGGACAAGGCTGCCAGCTCAGAGACTCGTCTAACTGACGTAACAGGCACCAAAAAGAGCACTTTCTGAGAAAGTGTCAACAGGGGAATATCTCCAATATTCTCAAACGGTGCCTTCTGAAGCACCGAGAGGACCAGGTTCAAGTCCCATGGAGGTAGTGGGGGACAGACCGGAGGGGCCACATGTCGAACCCCCTGCACAAATGTACTCACGAGAGAGTGAGCCGCCAGGGGTCGCTGAAAAAAGACAGCCAGGGCAGATATCTGTCCCTTAAATCGTACTTAAGGCAAGCCTTTGGTCTACCCCATGCTGTAAAAACAGCAGGATTATGGATACCAAATAAGTACGCGGATGCCATTTCATTTCCTCACACATGGAGATGTAGGCCTTCCAAGTGCGGTGATAAACCTTCCTAGAGGACGGTTTCCGAGCACTTCTCATAGTAGAGATTACTGAATCTGACAGGCCCCGGTCTCTCAGTACCTGGTTCTCAACAGCCATGCCGTTAAAGCCAGTGACCGTAAAGCAGGATGGAGTATGGGACCTTGCGATAGCAGGTCCTTCCGTAGTGGTAGGCGCCAGGGGACGTCTGCTACCAGACGTACTAGATCGGCGTACCAAGGACGCTGAGGCCAATCTGGAGAGATTAGGATCATTGGAATTCCCTCTGCCTCCACTCTGCAGAGCAGAAGAGGAAGAAGCCTTAAGGGAGGGAAGGCATAGATTAGCTGACACTGACCCCACGATGCCACCAACGCGTCAGTTGCGTCTGCCCATGGGTCTCTTGACCGGGCCACAAACCTCAATACCTTCCGATTGAGTCGGGAAGCCAGAAGATCTGGTGTGCGCCATCTTTGGCAGAGGAGTTGGAACACCTCCGGGTGTAAGGACCATTCTCCCTGGTCCAGCCTCTGGTGGCTCAGGTAGTCCGCCTGCCAGTTTTCCACACCCGGAATGTACACAGCCGACAGTGCCGGTACGCTCTTCTCTGCCCACTTCAGGATGCGAAAGACCTCCGATGCGGCAGCTGAGCTTCTTGTTCCTCCTATGATTGACATATGCCACTGCTGTGGCGTTGTCTGACTGGATCCTGACTGGACGCCCCTTGCAGCCTCTGAGACCATTTGAAGAGGCACAGCCTGATCGCCCAGATTTCCAGGACATTGATCGGCAGGAGGGCTTCCTCTGGGGTCCAGCGACCTTGCACCGACTGAACACCCCAGACTCCCCCCCAACCTGTAAGGCTGGCGTCCGTCGTGATCACTATCCAGTAAACCGGAAGAAATGACTTCCCGGCCATTAGAGCCGGTGCTGTCAGCCACCATACCAGGGATCTCCCGACTAGGTGGCTCACTCAGATTTGATAATCCAGAGATGATGGACATCTGTTCCATCTGGACAGAACTTCCTTCTGTAACACTCGAGTGTGGTATTGAGCATATGGGACGGCCTCGAAGGAGGCTACCATGAGGCCTAACACTCGCATGCAAAAACGGAGTGACGACAAATTCCTGGAAGTCAGCTACCGTACTGCAGCCTGGAGGGTCTGCAACTTCTCCACAGGGAGGAATACCTTTGCCTCTGAGGAATCCAGAATCAACCCCAGGTACACTAGGCGTTGAGTGGGCACCAATACTGACTTTTGCGTGTTTAGTACCCAACCACAGTCTCGAAGAGTCTGACAGGTAATGGACACGCTTACCTCTAATTCTGAGCTTGAAGGTGCCTTTAGCAGAAGGTCGTCCAAGTAGCCCATGATAGCGATACCCCGCTGTCTTAGAAGTGCCAGAATCGGAGCGAGCACCTTGGTGAACGTCCTGGGTGCTGAGGCAAGGCCAAACGGGAGGGCCACAAACTGGTAGTGGCTCTTCCCGATAGCAAATCGCAGAAACCTCTGGTGTCTGGAGTATATGGGGACATGCAGGTATGCGTCCTTGATGTCCAAGGAGGCCAGAAAGTCCCCCGGATGGAGAGCCGTGACTACAGATCGAACCGACGCCATCCAAAATCTTTGTACCTTCACAAAGCAATTGAGGGCTCTGAGATCCAAGATTGGACGAACCCCCTCCTTCGGCACAATGAACAGATTTAAGTAAAAACCCTGACCCCGTTCCTGTTTTGGAACTGGAATAACTACCCCGCGTTCCAGTAGACCCTGGACCGCCCCATACAGGGCCTCCCGACGAGTCGGTAGTAGCTGGAGATTGGAGGTGACGAATCTGTCCGGTGGACAAGATAGAAATTCTATCTTGTAGCCTGAGGAGATTACTTCGCAAACCCACCTGTCGGAGACTAGAGTTGTCCACTGATTCGCGAATTTGCGAAGACGTCCCCCCACCCGAGAGCTGGGTGGGGGCGGACCTTCATGCGGACGCAGATTTGTCCGCAGGCTTGTTGGGTCTGTGGGACCAAGGATGTATTTGTCCTTGGGCAGGTGCCTTGTCGGCCTGGGGTCTTTTCCCTGTCGCCCTAGGTGGACGAAAAAAAACGCTTGCGTGCAGTAAAGGAGGGCCCTTGCCCTTGGCGTGGCCCCTTACCCTTGCTAGTTTGGGGAAGCAAAGTGCTTTTACCTCCTGTGGCATCCTTGATGATGTCATCCAGAGAAGCCCCAAAAAGTCTGTCACCCTTAAAAGGCAGATCCAACAGGGCTTTCTTGAAAGTCTGGTCCGCAGACCAGCCCTTTAGCCAGATCAGGCGGCGTATTGCTACTGCATAAACAGAAGCTTTTGACAGCAGGGGAATAGTATCCATGTCTGACTCACAGACAAACTTAAGGCCCTGGACCAACTGGTCGGCCAAAGTTATCTCATCAGGAGGAGCATCTCGCTCCTTTAACCCCTGGAGTAGCAATTTTGCCCATTCAGTAAGTGTCTGAGACACTAGGGCCCCCGCCAATGCCGGGCGTACTGCCGAGCCTACCACTGAGTATAAGTAGCGAGCGAGTGCTTCAGCCTTCTTATCCACAGGGTCCTTGAAAACAGGAGCCCCTTCTACTGGAATAGTGGTAGCTCTATTAAGTCTGGACACCAGAGGGTCCACTACAGGGGGAGAGGTCCATTTCTTCAGAAAACTCTCCTCAAAGGGGTACCGTACCGCAAACCTCTTTGGGGCTGTAAAGACCCTCAGTGGGTTCTCCCATTCCTTGTATAAGAGTTTGTCAAAATAAGACACACAAGGTAACACCTTAGCAGTGCGGGCAGGTTTACGAAACCCAAAGGGGACCGGAAGTCTCTGCTGCTTCTGCAGTATTTTCCAACTTTAGCGTATACCGCACTGCAGTAATAAGGTCAGATACCAAAGCCGTCTCGCGTACTGACCTGGACTTGGAGTCATCCTCACTGTCCGATCGGTCACGGTCTGCAGTCTCTGATGCGTCAGAATGTGGGCCATGAGCCGTAGCTGGACCTGGTTCTGCATCAGAATTATCCCCAGAAGATTGCAGGGGACGGGGGCGTTTATTACCCCCTGTATTCCCGTGTGCTGCTTCCACCCTGGCAGCAAACGCCTCTAGGATTGCTGACATTGCGTCCATAGACACCTCAGGGGCACCAGCTGCTAAAATCTGGTGTTTCAGGGGAGAAGACATCTGGCTCAGATGCCATGCTGACCAGACGCTGACACCCACAGGGCTCCAGGCAAGATATCAATAGGCCGCCCTCCTGCGCTGCAAAGATGCTGGGTTACCCAGTGGACTCACCACCCTGGAACGGTACTGCTATGCTGCCGTTTGCTGCGCCTGTGATGCTGTCCCACTGCTGCTGTGTCCGTCTGCTTCTTTCATCAGCGCTTCCGGTGTGAATTTTCACGCCCGTGTAATGCACCCTAGAGGCCGGAGACTCTCGCAAAATGGCCACCAAAAAACGTCTGTATGGAAGATAATGTGGGCTCTAAGAAAATGGCCGCCGAGCCGAAGATAGAGGCCAAAGCAGCCATAGACCACAAAAAGATGGCTGCCGAACGGCAATATATACATACAGCGTGGATCATTATAAACATGGCCGCTGATCAGTCGATAGAGGCCAGTGGGTGTTGAACTACAAGAAAATGGCGCCGAAACCACAGGAAGATGGCCGCCGGGCAGTCACTAGAGGCCGAACCCGGCATGGACCACCACAAAATGGCCGCAGACAGCATGGAGGAGGAAGCACATACAGGTAAGCAGAAATTACATTTGTTTTAAATGTTAGTTACAGCCAGCCCCGCTCCAGTGGAACCCCTTAGGTCCGATGCAAGCCTTGGAGCGTAAGCTCACCGGCCAGGCTGCTGCGACTCGGCCGTAAGGTCAGCTGAAGCTGAGCGGTCCGATGCAGGCCCTGGAGCATAGGCTCACCGTCCACCCGTGGAGCGACGGGCATGTCGTGGAAAACCCAGCGCGTAGCTAGGGTCGGCACACGCTCGATGGCCGAAACTGGTGAGACTACAAGGATCGAGGATCCAGCCTGTCACCCAGTTGGCAATTGATCGAAGATCGCAGGAAACGAAGGGAGCCATGTCCTTCTCCTTGCTAGACTGAGGGGATATACCCAGAGGGTCCGCCCCCTGGGCGGTACTGTAGAAGGTGTGATGCAACACTTTTTACAAGTTTTCTGCCTAGTCACTCCTAATTAACGGATAATACCCACTTTGTCAATAGAGAAGCTGTGTCGGTCCATGGACGAAAGAGTAATAGGATTTTTGTACTCACCGTAAAATCCTTTTCTCTGTCATCCATGGACGGACACAGCTCCTTAATTCTTGACCATTGGGTTATGTTCCTGTTCTATAGGAGAGGACTAGGCCAGAACATGTTGGATATTTAATACATGTTATTTTAACAGAGTTGGACAGCCCCACCCAGGGGCGGTCCCTCCGGACATAACCCTCCACCCTGCAGTCAGCAGCCTCAGTTCGTAAAAAAGCAGTACAAACCAAAAAAGGAGGTGTGGGTGCTGTGTCCGTCCATGGACGACAGAGAAAAGGATTTTACGGTGAGTGCAAAAATACAATTTTCTCTTTTCGTCCATGGACGGACACAACTCCTTAATTCTTGACCATTGGGACGTCCCAAAGCAGTGTCAAAAAATGAGGGGTGGGCACAGCAATCAAACCAATGTCACCCCAAACAAGCAGAGCTCCTCAACGAAGGAGTTGTAACCTCAAACAGCCGCCTGCAAAACTTTGCGGACGAAGCTAGCATCCGAAGATGCACTCACATCAACCTTGTAAAATTTTGAAAAGGTGTGAACGGACGACCAGGTCACCGCCTTACACACTTGTGATATGGACGCTTGATGTCGGAAAGCCCAAGAAGCACCAATAGCCCTGGTCGAATGTGCCGTAACAGGAAAGGGAGGCGCCCGCCCGTTAAGGGCATAGGCCTGGATGATCCACTGAGAAATGGTGGCCGACGAAGCCGCCAGGCCCTTCTGCGGACCAGACACTGACACAAACAGTGAGTCAGACCTCCGGAACGGAGCCATAGCAGACAGGTACACCCGCAAGGCACATACCACGTCTAAAGAATGTAGCGCAACCTCCTTGGAATACGATGGCCGAGGACACAAGGATGGAAGTACAATGTCCTCATTCAGGTGAAAGGCCGAAACCACCTTAAGAAAAGAAGGCTGCGGGCGTAGCACCGCTTTGTCCTTATGGAGGACCAAATATGGGGACTTGCAAGATAAGGCCCCCAATTCAGAAACCCTCCTGACGGATGTGACGGCTACCAGGAAGGCCACCTTCTGAGAGAGCGTCAAACGAGGAATTTCCCTGATGTTCTCAAAAGGACGTTTCTGAAGCGCCGAGAGCACCAGATTCAAATCCCACGGAGGTAGTGGTGGTTGCACTGGAGGAGCCACATGTCAGACCCCTTGCACAAACGTACTCACCAGTGAATGATCCGCCAGGGGTCGCTGAAAGAAAACAGCCAAGGCTGAAATCTGCCCCTTAAAAAGGTGCTTAAGGCAAGTTTCTGATCTACTCCGCGCTGTAAAAACAGCAGGATCCTGGAAACCAAACAAGTCCGTGGATCCCATTCCATCTCCTCACACAGAGATGTAGGCTCTCCATGTGCGATGGTATTTCTTCCTAGAAGAAGAAGATTTCCGTGCCCTCAACATGGTTGAAATGACCGAATCCGACAGACCTCGGTCCCTTAGTACCTGGCTTTCAATAGCCATGCCGTTAAAGCCAGCGACTGTAAAGCAGGATGAAGAATGGGATCTTGCGAGAGAAGGTCCTCGCTCATTGGCAGTCGCCAGGGCGCATCCGCCACCAGCCGCACGAGGTTGGCGTACCAGGGACGCCTGGGCCAATCTGGGGCGATTACAACCACCGGAATTCCCTCGGACTCTACTCTACGGAGTAGACGAGGAAGCAACTTCAGTGGGGGAAAATAAATTAGCCGATACTGACCCCACGGGGCCACCAACGCATCTGACGCGTCTGCCCAGGGATCTCTGGACCTGGCCACAAACCGACACTTTGCGATTGAGTCGAGAAGCCAGGAGGTCCACGTCTGGCGTGCCCCATCTCCGACAAAGGAGTTGAAAAACCTCCGGATGTAACGACCATTCCCCGTGGTCCAGCATCTAGCGACTCAGATAGTCCGCCTGCCAGTTTTCCACGCCCGGAATGTAAACTGCCGATAGGGCCCCTACGCTCCTTTCGGCCCACCGTAGGATGTGTGACCTTCGACGCTGCAGCCAAGCTTCTTGTTCCTCCTTGATGGTTGCCGTATGCCACAGCCATGGCGTTGTCTGACTGGATCCTGACTGGACGCCCTCTTAGTCTCTGAGACCACTTGGAGAAGCACAGCCTGATCGCCTGGAGTTCCAGAACGTTGATGGGCAGTTGGGATTCGGATGGAGTCCAGCGGTCCTGGGCCGCCTGAACCCCCCAGACTCCCCCCCAACCGGTCAGACTGACGTCTGTCGTGATCACAGTCCAATGAAAGGGGAGGAACGACTTCCCAGACCGAAGAGTCTGGGATCTCAGCCACCAACTCAGAGAGGACCTGGCAAGATGACTTATCTGAATCTGACGATCCAGACAACGGAGATCTGTTCCACTTGGAGAGAATCTCCTTCTGCAAGACCCGAGTGTGGAATTTGGCATATGGTACTGCCTCGAAAGAGGCTACCATGAGGCCCAGGACTCGCATGCAAAAAACAGAGAGACGACCATTTGCAAGATGTCAACAACTTCACCGCAGTCTGGAGCGTCTTCAACTTCTCCAAGGGAAGAAAGACTGGCCTCCGAGGAGTCCAGAATCAACCGCAGGTACTCTAGGCGCTGGGTCGGTACCAACACCGACTTCTGGAGGTTCAGTATCCAACCAAACTCCCGGAGGATCTGACTGGCTATAGACACGTCCTCCTCCAATTCTGAGCTTGAAGCAGCTCTCAGAAGGTCGTCCAAGTGGCCGATGATAGCAATGCCGCGCTGTCTCAGCAAAGCTAGAATCGGGGCGAGCACCTTGGTGAAAACTCTTGGTGCCGACGCTAGGCCAAAGGAAAGAGCCACAAGTTGATAGTGTTCTTCGCCGATCGCAAAGCGCAAGAACCTCTGATGCCTGGCGAAGACGGGGACATGCAAGTATGCGTCCTTGATATCCAAGGACGCCAGGAAGTCCCCCGGATGGAGCGCAGCCACCACCGAACGAAAAGATTCCATCCAGAATTTTTTAATCTTTATAAAGGCATTGAGGGCCTTGAGGTCCAAGATTGGACGGACTCCGTCCTCCTTTGGGACCACAAACAGATTCAAGTAGAAACCCTGAAACCTGTCCTGTGGTGGTACGGGTATGATCACCCCGCACCTCAACAAGTCTTGCACTGCCCCCTGGAGGGCAGTCCGACGAGCCGGAAGGAGAGGCAGATTTGAGGGAAAAAAAATCTGTTTGGTGGACAAGAAAGGAACTCCATCTTGTACCCCGAGGTGACCACCTCACAGACCCACTGGTCGGAGATCAGGAAGGTCCACCGAGCTGCAAACCCGCAAAGCTGTCCCCCCACCCTGGAGTCGGGCGGGGGCAAAACTTCATGCGATAGCAGGCTTGCGCACCCAGGGACGCTTCTGTCCCCCAGCTGGACCTTTGTCCGCTTGGGAGGGTCTACCGGCAGGTCCTGACTGACGAAATTACCGCTTCTGTGTGGGAAAGGAGGGCCCGGCTTATGGCACGGCTCCTTTCCTTTAGTGGCCTGAGGGAGAAGTGTGCCGAGGGAGAAGTGTGCTCTTACCTCCAGTGACATCCTTAATGATGTCGTCCAGTGAGGCACCAAAAAGCCTCCCACCTTTGAAAGGCAAATCTGCCAGAGTTTTCCTAGAAGCTTGGTCAGTGGACCAGCATTTCAGCCATATTAGGCGGGCGCAACATCACCGCAGATGCCCTGGAGATCAAGGGGGCTGCATCCAGGGTTGCATCACAGACGTACACAAGTCCCTGTACCAACTGCTCGGCCAGTGACATGCATTCTGGAGGGAGCTGATGCTCCTCACAGTCTGGTGCAATATTTTTGCCCACTCCGTGAGCGTCTGGGACACCAAGGTAGCAGCCAATATGGGCTGCAACGCTGACCCCAGCATGGTGAACATGGAGCAGCTCACCACTTCGGACCTCCTATCAGTAGGGTCCTTAAAAGCAGGGGTCCCCTCCACCAGGATAGTGGTTACTTTATTTAACCGAGAGACTGGGGGATCAACGACCGGAGGAGAAGCCCATTTTTTCAAAAGGCTCTCTTCAAATGGGTAACGGACCGCCATGCGTTGAGGGACCGCAAAGGGCCTCTGCGGCCGTTTCCCATTCCTTATCTATGAACTTGTCAAAGAAATCAATATAAGGAAAAACCTTAACAGAGCGGGTCGGTTTGTGCGACCCAAAAAGGGACAGACCCTGCAGTGGAATTCCCAGCTGCATCTTCAAGCTTGAGAGTGTCCCTCACAGCAGTGCACTTACAAGTGCCCTGTCTTGAGCTGACCCGGACGAGGGGTCCTCCTCACAGGGAAGGTCCTGGCCCGCCTCTTCTGACATACCAGAACCGGGGTCCTGAGCCGCAGCCAGGCCTGAGTCAGAACAGTCCCCAGGCGATGGCTGGGGGAGGCGGCGCTTAGTACCCCCCCTTACGCTCACACGCCGCTTCCACCCTGGCAACAAATGACTCCAGGACTGCTGACAAAGCGTTCATGGGAACCGCAGGTGCAGGGGCACCGGTTGCTGTCTCTGGAATGTTTGGGGAAAAAACACCAGCTTCTGACTCCATATTGCCCACTGACAGCTCCTTGCTGCACTGACTGAGGGGGGGATACCCAGGGGACTCACCGCCTAGCCAGAGACTGTTCAGCGCCGCTGCCCGCTCTCCATCCGCAGACTGCGTGTGACTGAGGAACTGTGTGAGGTGAATTGCGCCGCTCAGGAAGCTCAGCCAGCACTAGAGACCAAAACCCACTCCAAAATGGCCGCCGGGTGCCTCAGAGAAAGCGCGCCGACCACAAGAAAATGGCCACCCGCAATTGCAGACCTGCATCATAGCGTAGCCACGGCAAAATGGCCACCAATTGGAATTGCAATGTAGTGCACAGGACCCAGAAAAATTGCGCCAGCGCTTCAAAAAATGGGGCCAGCAAGCAAGGCGGACGAGAAGGCCAGCAGCAGAGGCTTCCAAGATGTTACTACCCCCACACAGAGAGCGGGCCTGGACACCCCCACAGCCCCCTGCCGAGACCTGGATCCCCCTTAAAAGGTATTCCCCGGTCGCATCGAGCCCCGCAAGGGGAGGAGGAAAAAGGGTGACAGAGGGAGAGGAGAGGGCAGGAGAACCCCCTAACGACCCCCTTAGGAATGCCCAGCTGTTCCATCCCACCGAAGTAGGAGGAACCGTACTTACCCGTCCTTGCGAGAACCTGCTGGTGCGTTCCTGACAGACCTACAACCGTGCAGTACGGAGTAGCTGTCGGCCCGGTCCACTGTGACAGACAGCAAGCCGCCTGATCATATGTGAACCCTGGAGCATAGCTCACCGGCCACCCCTGGAGCCATGGGGTATGTCGTGGCCGACCTCGCACGTAGCTAAGGCCTGCTCACGCTCGATGGCCGGACTGGGGGGACTACAAGGATCTATATTATCCTGCCTGCCATGCCCAGCCGGCAGTTGATAGAAGATTCTCAAAAAATTAAAGAATAAAAAAGTAAAAATGTCTTCAGGACTCTGGGCCCAAAAGGAGCCAGGTCCTTCTCTACTAGGCATAAAAAACTGAGTCTGCTGACTGCAGGGTGGAGGGTTATGTCCGGAGGGACCGCCCCCTGGGCGGGGCTATTTAACTGTGTTAAAATAACATGTATTAAATATCTAACATGTTCTGCCTAGTCTTCTCCTATAGGACAGGAACATAACCCAATGGTCAAGAATTAAGAAGCTGTGTCCGTCCATGGACGAAAAGAGAAAACATTATAAATGTACCAAAAAAAATTAAGAAATTCAGAGGACGACAACTATTCCACAGTGAAATACCAATAAAGAATGCCTGCTTTATGCGTTTTCTTTTCTTGGGTGTGTTCCTTTGGAATAATGGTGTCACCCTCAAGTTTTTTTGGGGATAATATGATGAACCTTTGTATTAGGAAATATATAGCCAAGACACATCTGATTTAGTAACAGCACCACATTCTTCCATTTGAGATATATTTTGTTACACTGAGTATGTCCAGGGACTTTGGCTAGCACTTCTGCCTAGCAGCACTAGGGTCATCAGTTTGAATCCCAACCATGGCACTACCTCCTTTGAAGTTTGCATGTTCTCCCTGTGCGCGTTTCCTCCCAAACTCCAAAGACATGCTGGTAGTTGATTTGGCGCCTGTTTAAATGGTCCCTAGTATTTATAATTATGCTTTCATTTTTTTTATGTAAATGGAAGTGAAACTGTTTTTAATTTGCTAAATATTTTAATAAAAACGGAACTACGCTATTTGCATCTCTTCTGCTACCCTCTTATGTCTGCTAATGAGTATACAATACAATGCTATGGCTCACTACTGTGGTATATTTCCATCGAAGGAGACAACAAGAAGTTCCAGCACATCCAGGACTATCATTAAGCACTTATGACTTATAATATAGGAGTCCACACCAGTCGGTGAGTGAGTGGGGACACTGAAGGTGAGCACGATTTGCACTTTAACCACTTGCCGACCAGCCGCAGCAGTTATACTGTGGCAGGGCGGCTCTATTGCGCAAATTGCCGTACCGGTACGGTGCTTCGTGTAATAGATTGATATAGTAGGCGCGTGCGCGATGCCGGAGGCCCGCGGCGCAGATGCACGTGGCCGCTGCCACCCGTGATCGCTTCACAGAGGGGCAGAACAGAGATCTGCCAGTGTAAACAAAGCAGATCCCCATTCTGTCAGGGGAGTACCATGTGATCGTCTGTTCCAAGTGATTAGTCCTAGTCAGTCCACTCTCCCCCAGTTAGAAACCCCTCCCCAGGACACACTTAACCCCTTGATCGCCTCCCTAGTGTTAACCCTTTCCCTGACAGTCATTTATACAGTAATCAGTGTATTTTTATAGCACTGATCGCAGTATAAATGTCACTGGTTCTAAAAAAAGTGTCAAAAATGTCCGATCTGTCCACCGCAATGTTGCAGTTCCACAAAAAATTGCTGATCACTGCTAATACTAGTAAAAAAATTATTATAATAATACAGCAATACCTCGGATTGCGAGTAACGCAGTTAACGAGCGTTTCGCAATACAAGCTATTTTTTTTAAAAATCCTGGACTCGGTTTGCGAGCGTTGTCTCGCAAAATTAGCAGGATTCAAGCCTCTGTGGTGTGCAGTACCGCATTTGGCGAGAGGAGTGGGGACGCCGGTGACACTTAGTGTTTCCGAGTGCATCTAAACCATCTGAGTATTTCCGAGTCTCTCCGACACCCCCCCCCATATATCTGGCCACATGTGATACTGCATACAATAGAAGTCAATGTGGAACAAATTATCTTCATTTCCATTGACTTCTATGGGGAAACTCGCTTTGATATGAGACTGCTTTGATTACAAGCATTCTCCGGGAACAAATTGTACTCGTAATCCAAGGTTCCACTGTAATTACAAATGCTAAGGCCCGGTTCACACTGCCGCCATCCCAATGAGACATATGCGCGACTTGCATACGACTTACTTAACAGAAGTCAATGCAAGTTGTGCTGAAGTCACCCCAAAAATAGTGCAGGAATCTGTAAGTCGCTCCTAATAGAACGGTTCCATTGCACTTAAATGGGGCACGATTTGTCATGTGACTTGTGCTCTCAAAGTCATAGCGCATGTCACACCAGTGTGAACCAGGGCCTCATAAGCAGCTATACATTATACTGATGAAATGTACTAAAAGTATAAGTAAACCCTCACCTTGTAAAACAAGGCATTCAGTTTACTATAGAAATGAAATGCAAAACATTTGTGTGTGTGTGTGTATATATATATATATATATATATATATACATATATATACACACACACACATATATATACATATACATACATATACATATACACACACACACAAAACCTCTGTTCTCAGCTGCATAAGAAGTTTAGAGAGCTGAGGGAGGAAAAACAGCAGCACACCGATCTCCCCAGTAAATAGCTGTACGGGGGGCGCATGTCAGGACAAACCTGATCATTGGAGCAGAGCATTGCGAGTTCCCAGCACAGCTAGAGAACTGGCCACACTGCTCTCCTGCCTGGTGTGGTCAGCTTTTGATAGGATAACAGGACTGACAGGAGAACCAGGGGTTTCACACAAAGGAAGCAATACAAAGAAAACCAGATACTTTTTCATACTGGTATATGGTACAGCAGACACATCAGGAATATGAAATGTTGGGTTTCCACACTCTTTAAAGTGGCACTGAAGCCCAAGTAAAATTGGTGGACAGGCATGATTTTTAACGCATATGAGACATATGTTGTCTCTTCTGCATTAAAGCTACTTACGTGCATGTCCACCCTTGTATAGAGCGCTACGCACACACAGCTCACTGTACAAATTTGGCAATGCCAAATCTGAGTTCACTCCTGCGCATGGGCGGAGTGACCTCATCCCCCACCTGGCTAATGACAATGGCTGGCAATCAAGACCTCTATTATGAATGAGTGTCACCAACACATCCAATTCCAAGGGAGGGGGAGGCGGAAAGAGAAGGCAACCATGTGCCATGAGCCATAGCTCCTGAAAAGTGTGAGTTAAATGTAGTATATTAAGTATACTAGGCAAGGTTATAAGCACAAGCATTTTGGTCATCTAATGTGTGGGGCTTCGGAGAGCAAAAAAAGGTGCCACTGTCTATTAGATTTATCTGTTTTTTTTTTTTTTTTTTGAAAAGCCCATGGCGTGTGAAACACACCCAAAAACTCTACCCGGTGCCAAAAAAAGTGCACACACATAAAGAGTGAAACACAAAACGTGCAACGGGTGTAACACTAGTCCTCCACTAGGAAGGACCTTACCCTGATCCCCCGGGGCGTTAGGCTCCTGACGGGGACTGAGGTACATCACGTGGTCCGACTGGCCGAAACCAGACGGACCCCTTTCTCTGGAGGGTCTGCCGAAACAGACCCACCCAAGTACTAGGTAGGGCTCCCCCGAAGGGAGACCCCATGAGAGCAGGCGAACCAGGCCAGAAGACCATGTCAGCCTACTCCCAAGTCGTTCAGGACAGGCCCGAGGACCTACACCCTACTAAACACACTGTGACAAACGTGGGACACCAAACAAAAAAATACCAAAAAGTGACACACACGGGGATAAATAAAAAGAAAGTGGGGAGAAGGAAGGTGGGAGAGTGAAAAGTGGCCATTGGCTATACAATGGCCAGGCCCTCCGGCCAGGAATAAAAAATTCCTCCGGTCCTAGCCAAAAGGCCCGGCCCAGGAGGCAGGTGCTAAAAAGGTGTGACATGGTGCAGTGACCGCGGTGCCATATATCAATGTGACCCTCACCCACATGTGATCGTCTGGCACCCTTGGACTGCCACTCCAAGGGCACATGCACCATGGGCTTTTCGGCTCCTATCCGACCCCCCGACTGGTCAGTGCAGCCCTCTGTCCCGCTGATAGAGAGCCCTTCAAGGTTTTCTCAGGGAGAGCTGCCCCTGCATACAGCCTCCACCGATACTAGCCCTTCCAGACTCCCATCAACCCAGCGGATTTGCATGGCCGCACCCCGCTCAGAAACAGGGATTAGCCAGCTCCTCCAACCGGATCGCCAACAAGGACAGCACTTACACCATCCAGCCAGAAGGCCAGAATAAGACTCGGCAAAAAGACCAGACCAAATGCAGCATTCCATCCTCACCAGGAGCACCCTTCCAGACGGCTCAGACTCAACCACTACCGGCCCCCAGTTTACTGTCGGGCAGCACGGCGTGGCCCCTACCGAAACCATCCTTCCAGGTGCTAATGACGCCGTTGAGTTTGCATCAGCCCTCCCCAGATAGGAGGTGCTTCAGCGCACCCTCTGGCAACTGATAAGAACAGATACTACACTTGATCTTAGCCAAAAGGCCGAGAAGCGGATTTATCTGGTATACCTGGTCATTGGCTCCGGGACATGGGGACCGGTGGATCCATAACCGGTCAAACATGCCTTCGGGGCCCGACCAGACACCTCTTACATACATATGGAGATAATTATATGATTACAGGAATACAATCATAAACTGATTGTATGCTCAATGATTTGGTGAGGTTCAAAACTCTTTAACGTAGTGATATAATCACGTGTTGGTCTTCTGTATGGCCGACATGTGAATTACTATGCAATGTGATGGTAATTAGGTGAATGATAGAGGAAATATCTAAGGTGACTAATACTGATGGGTGAATAAGGGGTGAATTGGTGGGTGTAAATGGACTGACTAAATGATATATGTGAAAAAAACTATGTCAAACAAAGGTGAAGAAACATGTAGAGGACAGATTGGTAAACATGAATGTGTGTACCAAACGCCCAGGTGGTTAATGTGCAATAGTGAAAGAAATATAAATAAAATAAATACAATTATATAATCTAAAAAAGTGGATGACCACTATAATATAGTGGTTTAATGTGCAATGGTGAAAGAAATATATATAAATAAAATTATATGAACTAAGAAAGTGAATAACCACTATATTATTTCAGGTGCTGTGGCTCATGGCACATGGTTGCCTTCTCTTTCCCCCTCCCTTGGAATTAGGAGGCTCCTTGGATGTGTGACCCCATGCAAGACATGTGGGTAGTGGAGCTTGTTCACCTTGAAGTCGAGGTGGAGCGCGCCCCCCCCCCAACACTAGGCACTGGGAGATCATATGTAACTACGTTGTTTTCTTTTATGAAATTCAAGTCTCTGGGTTAAGCAATCGAATGTGCTTAAAAGGGTAAATCTACTAAAAATTTATTATGTTTATATATGGCGTGTACTTTCTTTGTCTGCCTATAAAATAAACATAGAACAGTTACTGAAAATGTATTACTAAAAGATAGAAGACATTAGAAAGATGCTATATTCTAACATTTTTATATCTATTTTTATTCAATCTTGATGTTCTCTAGAAGTGTGAGATCCCCCTGAGGAAGACCTAGAAGGTCGAAATGCATCGGGGTTCCCTTCTGTTCATCATATTGCGCTGAAGTTGACTTGTGCAATCGGAAATTATATGTTCACCTATTTTTATACCTCGGCATGTATATCACTTTCTTGTAATTACCAGAGCTCAAACTTATTAACGATCTTTTATGTGCAGTGGCGGCTGGTGCTCAAATTTTTTGGGGGGGCGCAAACAAACTGAAAAAAAAAAAATCATCAATTGCCGCCACTGTGCCCATTAAACGCAGCCACTGTGCCCAAACGCCACTAGTTTTGTCCCATAATGCAGCTAGTTTCTCCCCCATAATGCAGCCAGTTTCTCCCCCATATTGCAGCCAGTTTCTCCCCCATATTGCAGCCAGTTTCTCCCTCATATTGCAGCCAGTTTCTCCCCCATATTGCAGCCAGTTTCTCCCCCATATTGCAGCCAGTTTCTCCCCCATAATGCAGCCAGTTTCTCCCCCATAATGCAGCCAGTTTCTCCCCCATAATGCAGCCAGTTTCTCCCCCATAATGCAGCCAGTTTCTCCCCCATAATGCAGCCAGTTTCTCCCCCATAATGCAGCCAGTTTCTCCCCCATAATGCAGCCAGTTTCTCCCCCATAATGCAGCCAGTTTCTCCCCCATAATGCAGCCAGTTTCTCCCCCATAATGCAGCCAGTTTCTCCCCCATAATGCAGCCAGTTTCTCCCCCATAATGCAGCCAGTTTCTCCCCTATAATGCAGCCAGTTTCTCCCCTATAATGCAGCCAGTTTCTCCCCCATAATGCAGCCAGTTTCTCCCCCATAATGCAGCCAGTTTCTCCCCCATAATACAGCCAGTTTCTCCCCCATAATACAGCCAGTTTCTCCCCCATAATGCAGCCAGTTTCTCCCCTATATGCAGCCAGTTTCTCCCCCAATATACAGCCAGTTTGTCCACCATAATGCAGCCAGTTTGTCCTCATAATACAGCCAGTTTCTCCCCCCCAGCCCTGCACTTACCTTCCTCGAGTCAGCGTCGTCCTTCTTCCGTCCTCGATGTCTTCTCCCGCCCTCGATGTCACTGCTGGCTCTGATAGGCACTTCTAAAGGCCAATCAGATGCTGTGACTCAGATGGCCGGCGCTCAAGAGGCCGGCCATCTGAATAGTGGGCGGCAGCAATACATAGGTTCATGCAATGCATGAACCTATGTATTGTTGTGGTGAGTGACGGCCGGGCGCAGAAGAGAGCGGTAGCGGCGCTTCTGCGCCCACTATGGTCGCGCCGCCATGTGTAAAAAAAAAGACAAAAAAAAAAAAAAAAAACTCTTAAAGGGCCCGTTTTTTTTTTGGTGACCACAGGAGGGGGGGGGGGGGGGGGGGGGGGGGGGGCGCGGGCGGCGCCGCGCCCCCTATGGACGGGCCGCCACTGTTTATGTGTCATTTGACAATAAAACAACAATTTTTTACTCAGTTTCATTACTTGCTGCTAAAAAAAAAACATGGGAAAATGTTCTTTCATTGCTAAAATACCTAAACTGGGTGTGCAGCCCTCTCAGACCCCTATATGTGTCATCTCATGTTATAGTTTGACCCTTCCTGTCTTAAACCTTTGCAGGAGTCAGGACCAGTGTTAATTTTGGCAGCAAATTTCGATTTAGTTTTAGTCTTAGGACAAAAATGTCATTTTAGTTTTAGTCCCATTTTAGTCTTCTGAAATTGTTTTAGTGGACCAACTCTCCAGTATATTTTAGTTTAAAATCGAATGGGTGTAATTAAATTGTAATGCATTAGTTAACATTTCTCTACAATTTCCAAACTCATACTGCTGGAGTGAAAAATCTAATATATTTATGGTATTGGGGTATAAATCTGCACTACAGACTAGTGTTTATTTTGAATTCAAATTTCAATTTAGTCTTAGTCTTTTGACTAAAATGGCATTTTATTTTTTTGACCAAAAACGCCATTTTAGTTTTAGTCTTATTGTAGTCGACTAAAATGGTATTCATTTAGTTTGACTAAAATTTTTTAGTCGACAAAATAACACTGGTCAGGATGGGCTCCATTCCCTGTCAGCACTCTAGCAGCAGCTACACTATCTACATACACCCCCCCCCCCCACCCTATTGAGCCTGAGCGGCCCACACACTTTTCCCAGATCAAGACTTGGAAACCGGCCACCCAAAGAGGTCAGTGGCAGGAGCTAGAGGATGCCGCAATGCTAGAGCCGAGTATTGACCTGCTTTAAAGACCAAAACTCTAGTGCTAGATATATAATTCAACCAAAAAAAGAAAGAAAAAAAAATAGGTATAATCTATACACACACACGCACGCCAAAACCGAATTAGGGTCCAAAAATAATGCATCAATTGTTCAACCTCAAGTTGACTCACGTCCAAGGCTATAGGATAACATTAAAAATTATTATATAGGTCACTTATCTTCTAGTTTATGGTGTGTACATATACACATTTGTTATGTACAATATACACAAGTTGTTTGGTCTTACGGAAAGAACTACCACCAGACAATCTTGCTAGTAAACAAACTACTTGTCCAAGGGTTTCAATGCCCAGTTTGCTGTATCTATGGAGGAACCACTGCCACCTCCTCATCTCCATGGTCACTTTAAACAGGACCTCTAAAATGGCTGACAATTTTGCAGGATGCATACCTGTCTGCTACATTGCAATAAGGCAGGTTATTTTTTTATTTTTTTTCAAATGGTCTTCCCAAGAACCACAAACGCAAGTTATAATGCACCTGCAGCATTTTTAAAACTATGTTGCACCACCATGAACAGATGGTATACATCTCTGTTGAAGAACATCTCTGTTGAAAACAAAGTGCAACTCTGAGCAAACAAACACACCCTTTAGTCTAATTTATTTGTGCATTCCTTCCAAAGTTGTAATGTCGATTTTTGAGATCTGGTTGCAGTAATTACTTTACATGGCCCACACCGATTCAAACTGCAGTGCCGTGCAAGTTGGCAGTTGCCTTTAAGTGTGGAGAGAAGGGGCTAGATTCACAAGTTCACACCACATTCTAGCAGCAAATGCAGACCACACAATCACCTCTTACAAATTTTTCTCAACTTTGCTCTGTGGTCTTGAGATGAAGGCTATATTTTCAAAAATTCAGCACAATAAAAAAGGTACAGAAAATGTGGTAAAGTGTCCTTTCAGTGACACTGCGGTGACTCATTTAAGTGTAAAAAAGAAAAAAGGGTTCTAGGGTTGATTTAAAAGAAAAATTCAAACAGTGTTTCCTGTAAACCAAATGATGGAACATGAACCTTGAGGTCTGAGGCTTTTAAAGATCTGACTACAATTAAGAAAAACGTAGAATCAATTAAGGACACTGATTTTGGTAAAACAGAATTCATTTGTTTTCCGGTCTAGGGATTTAAAATAGATGAACTGCATTTCCAATGAAGACAAACCAATTCAGATTCAGTTATGATGTACTGTAAGCAACTAGCTCAACCATTGACATTACAGCTATGGTGTCCGCTTTCCCCCATTCCTATGTTCACTAAACATAGCCGTGATATAAGGTGTACTTAACCACACATTTTCCCCAGCATGCACAGGACAGTACATTTCCTTCAGGCAGGGCTATCGGATGTAAGGAAAGGTAACACGTAGTAAAAAATCAAAACCGTTTATTTTTCTTATTGATTGTGGTGTACATGTCTAGGAAACATGTTTACAGATGTGTAGATTTATATAGTAGTCTGTGGTTAGCCAATGATTGGGCACTTCTTTCCTAAACTCCCAATTAAAGGGGTTGTAAGTGTTAAAATTTTTAAAAAACAAAAAACAAACATACCATACTTACCTCCACTGTGCAGTTCGTTTTGCAAAGAGTGGCCCCGATCCTGGTCTTCTGGGGTCTCTCGACGGCTGTCTCGGCTCCTCCCCACAAGAGCTAACCCCTGTTCTCGGAAGCTCTCTTCCAAGGGGGTTAGCTTGCGGGCGTGTGATACAGTGGCCGCCAAGTGCATCACTCGGCCCTACCTCCCGGCGCTGCGTAATTAGATTTGATTGACAGCAGCGGGAGCCAATGGCTGCGCTGCTATCAATCTCCAATGAAGAGCCGCCTCAAGCTGGGGGAAAGCATCGCGCACACAGTTTCGTGGCTCAGGTAAGTAAAACGGGGGAGGGGAGGGGCCCCGAGAGTGCAAGATATTTTTTCACCTTAATGCATAGGTTGCATTAAGGTGAAAAAAACGCAAAGCTTTACAACCCCTTTAAGCCAGTTTTAGTCCTCCAATCCACACTTTCAACACTTTTAAAATTGTCTGTAAATAGGATACAGCAAAGATTACACTGTTCAGTCCAGGTTGCCCCTGAACTTTCCAATTTCCAAATACCGAAGCGAAGAATAAATCAACAGTTCTTATAGTGGACTACCATGCCTGATCCTGCTCAGTTGTCCAAGTCCATAGTTGCTACATCGTAAAAAGATTTTGAGCGATAGCGAGACTAGGAGCCCAGAAAAAAAAAAAAAAAAAGGCTCCAACAGGACAGTGCAGAAAGTTTGCGAGGCGAGAACAACTGTGCCAAAGATTGTCAGAGAAAGAGCCTGAGTCGGCAGAGACCCCCAGCTATTTTAGTAATCTCCTGAGTCTGCAGCTAGTTATCGGAGCCACTGTGGTGAGAGGGCGAGGTGCGGGGTGTCACCTACAGAGTCCAGCGTCCAATGTCATTGGAAGTTACTACAGTGTGGGAAAGCAGTTCTGGAACCGGAAAACATGCTGCCCGTCAGAGTCGCCCTGAGCAAGTGGACGCCTGATCGGAGGGGCAACTAACAGTGCTACCGGTACTGGTGAGCGGGCCTCGCAGCCACTACTTGCTATCACTGCTAGGGAATAAAGCCACTAAAAGCTACTTTACCAGTGACCTCATAGCTCTAATACTGCCTGCAGGCCTTACTGATGGCCACAACGCGCAGCAACAAAACGTCGGACCAAGGACTGCCCCTAGTTGTAATTAGCTTGAAGCTCAAGGCCAGTTAAGGCGGTGTCCTGCCACTATCTATTCCTCATCGGGGTCTCGACCTGACTGCAGTTCCTTGTCGTAACAGACTTGAGTGGGTGAGTGGTCAACATTGTGGATTGAGTGGCCCATGGTGGGGTTATGTTATGGGCAGGCGTATGCTATGGACAATGAACACAGGTGCATTTTATTGATGGCATTTTGAATGCACAGAGATACCATGACGAGATCCTAAGGCCCATTGTTGTGCCATTCATGACCATCGCCTCATGTTGCAGCACAATAAACGGCCCCATGTTGCAAGGATCTGTACACAATTCCTAGATGCTGAAAACATCCCAGTTCTTGCATGGGTAGCATACTCACCGGACATGTCAACCATTGAGCATGTTTGGGATGCTCTGGATCAGCGTATACTCACAGCGTGTTCCAGTTCCTGCCAATATCCAGCAACTTCACACAGCTGTTGAAGAGGAGTGGATCAACATTCCACTGGCCACAATCAACAACTCTATGCGGAGATGTGCTGCACTACGTGAGGCAAATCACCAGATACGGACTGTTTTTTGGACCTCCCGGACCCCCCCAATGCAGTAAAACTGCAAATTTTAGAGTTTCCTTTTATTGTGGCCAGCCTAAGGCACACAAGTGCAATAATCATGCTGTCTAATCAGCATCTTGATATGCCACACCTGTGAGGTGGATCGATTATTTTGGCAAAGGAGAAGTGCTCACCAACACAGATTTAGACAGATTTGCGAACAATATTTGAGAGAATTAAAAAAATAAAAAACAAAAACAACATGTACATAAGTATTCACAGCCTCTGCTCAATACTTTGTTGAAGCACCTTTGGTACCAATTACAGCCTCAAGTCTTTTTAGGCGTGATGCTACAAGCTTGACACCTATTTCTTGTTCATACATCACGGGACACAGAGCGGCATAGTCATTACTATGTGGGTTATATAGAATTACCTTCAGGTGCTGGCACTGGCAACTTCCAAAACAGGAAGTACCCTCCCCTATATAAGCCCCTCCCATCCGGGAGCACCTCAGTTTTTTGCCAGTGTCTAAGGTGTTGGCCAAGGTTAACATGTATTCATCTGGGCTTGTGTACAGGTTCTCTGGGCCTTAGCAAGCTATTCCGGATCCGACCAAAAAAGCTTCATAGCTAAACGGTCGGTACCCGGGCCTTGCAGAGAAGAGCAGGGTTTTGCCTGTAATGCCTCTCTTAGGAGGGCTGGACCCTGGGATCCAGAGCTCTGGTCATACCCAAAACCAAGAGGCTATCTGTGCAGGGTGCTATACAGGTCCAGGGGAGTGGAATCCTTGGGAACCCGGTCCCTGAAGGTCTAGTACAATGCCTGCCGTGAGAGGTGAAGTTTGGGCTTCTGTGGACCAAACAAAGTCCTGCGGCGGGGAAAAGGTAAGTGGGGGCCCCTCAGGAACTTGGTTCTATTGAGGGGACCCCCAAGCCTAATATGTCTTTCTGCCTGTTACCTAAAGGTATTCCCGCTAATAGCTGTATATGCCTAAGAAATCCTAGAAATGTCTTTTCATAAAGGAAGTTTTAAAAACTGTAAACCTAGAAATGTTTTTCATAAAGGAGGTTTTAAAAAAAAAAAAAAAAAAAAAAAGACAAAAGTGCGGTACCTGTGTTTGTCCACTAGAGGCCGCTGTGGAACGTCTTTTTCTTGGGACTATTCCTTCCATGGTGAAAGTCCAGGCAGATGAGTGAGCTCTCTATCAGGGAAGCTGCATTCCTCTGTCATGCTGCCAAGTAGTTTCCTTCCATCCCCGAGTCCTGGTGAAACAGGGACCCTGGCTCCTCTCCCTACATGGCGCCAAGAGCGCACACGTGCACGCGCGCACACACTTTCTTTTTATAAGATTTAGCTTCAAAAAAGGGGGCGGAGCCTGGCGGATGACGCGCTCTGTGCGCCCAGCGCTTCTGCGCATGTGCGGGCGTCCCAGCAAGATAAAAGGACTCGGTCCACGCTGCTTGCTATGGACACAGAGCATGAAAAGGAGCTGGTAGCATGGTATAGGGGCTTACAGCGGGCGGTTGATACAGGCATCCCCAGAAAGACGCATTAGTAGACACCCACTGATGTACATAGCAGCAAATTGCATTAGACTATTTCAGTAAAGGGGTGTATTGCGGCTGGAATACCTCAGCTTTGAACTAAGGAATATGCCGCCTAAAAAACTCAGAGATATACCTCTCAGGAAGTGTAGGGGGTCTTCATCGGGCTCTGAGGATCTGGAGCAAACATCTGCACCTTCCTCCCCTGAGAAATCAGAGGTTAATACCCATAAGGAACCCCTGGGAGTGCCAGGTACTGCGGCTGTCCTCAGTCCACCTGCTCCTGCATATATAACAGAGGAGGTTTTTGCCTCAACTCTGGAGGGATTGGAGCAGAGATTGGCAGCATTGATCGCTTCTTCTCTACAGGAAAGAAAGCGCGCCAGATCTCCATCCCCTCCATTAGAGTGCCTGTTGGCAGAGCAACAGTCCCAGGAAGGGACTGACCTTCCTGAAGGGGATCAGGAGGAGGTTAACTCTGTTTTTGAGGAATCGACAGTAGATGAACCATTTTCAGCATCACAGACTGAAAGATTGTGGGTCCAGACCCTAACTGACATGGTTCGATCTGCATTTAAAATGCCTCTTGTTGAACCATCAACTACTACTGTCTCCTCGTTGGGGTCGCTAAAAGCTCCCCAGATTAATTGCTCCTTTCCAATTCATCCATTATTGGAAGGACTTATATACCAGGACTGGGAACATCCTGATAAACTATTTGTTCCACCTAAGAAATTTCAGGTGATCTATCCCATGGAGGAAAAATTCACCCAGAGATGGAATGTTCCCCAGGGTGGACGCAGCCATTTCTTCTGTGAACAAATCACTGACATGTCCAGTAGATAATGTTCAAATGTTCAAAGATCCAGTAGATAAAAAATTGGAATCTTTATTAAAATCTGCTTTTTCCACAGCAGGGGCTGTTACACAGCCAGCAGTGGCAGCTATTGGGGTCTGCCAAGCTTTAAAGGATCAAATGAAAATGGTCCTGAGGGATTTGCCAGACCAGCAGGCCCAGGCTCTGGCTGATCTGCCTAGAGCATTATGCTCTGCGGTTGACGCCATCAAGGATTCTATCCATCAGGCCTCCCGCCTCACGCTGTCTTTGGTACATATGCGTAGGCTTCTGTGGCTCAAGAACTGGTCTGCTGAGGCTCCCTGTAAGAAGCTCTTAGTTAGCTTCCCATTTCATGGAGAACGCCTTTTTTGGCGAAGACCTGGATAAATATATCCAGAAGATTTCCAGTGGTAAAAGTACTCTCTTACCAATTAAAAAGAGGTCTAGGGGTCCGTCTTTTAAGAGGACTACCTCTCCTATCCCTGGGACGTCTGCTACTAAGCAGTTCCGACGGCCTCCTCGGTCAAACTCAGGAGGTAAAAATCAGGGACAGTCACAGGGTAATAAAAAGCCCTGGATCCGAAGAGGTACTAAACCAGCCTCCAAATCAAGCCTATGAAGGGCTGCCCCCACTCAAACGGGTGGGGGTAAGACTTCAGTTGTTCACAGAGACCTGGCGGGAGATGATCAAAGACAGATGGGTGCTCTCCGCAGTAACTCGGGGATACAAGTTGGCGTTAAAAGAGTCTCCTCCTTCCCATTTTATGTGGTCAGGCATGCCAAAAGACCCTCTGAAAAGAAGGTGTCTCCTAGTGGCGTTAGAACAACTATTGCTCCAAGGAGTAATTATGGAGGTTCTTATGGAAGAGTGGGGGTTGAGTTTCTACTCAAACCTTTTCACAGTCCCGAAACCAAACGGGACATAAGACCCATATTGGACCTAAAGAGTCTAAACAAATTTCTAAACGTCCGGTCCTTCCGGATGGAGTCGATCCGATCGGTCACCGCTGCCCTACAGGGGGAGGAATGGTTAGCCTCGATCGACATCAAAGATGCTTACTTGCATGTTCCCATCTTTCCAGGTCATCAAAAATTTCTACGCTTTGCAGTAGAAGGGCGCCATTTTCAGTTCAGAGCCTTACCATTCGGTCTGGCCACAGCACCACGAGTGTTCACAAAAATTCTGGCCCCACTGTTGGCCGATCTAAGAACACGAGGTGTAACGATAATGGCATACCTACACGACCTGTTGTTGATGGACCACTCAGTTGCCAAGCTAGAAGTGGTAATTGTCGATACAATCAAGTATCTAGAATCTCACGGTTGGGTCATCAACCTGGACAAGTCAGCCCTACAGCCAGTGAAAAACCTGGTATATCTAGGGCTACGGCTGGATTCAGACCAGAGGAAGATTTTCTTACCTCTAGACAAGGTATCCTCTTTGAGGGGCTTGGTCCGTCTGCTTTGTGCAAAAAGACAGCCGTCCATACGCCTGTGCATGAGGCTGCTAGGAAAGATGGTAGCATCATTCGAAGCTGTGCCATACGCCCAATTCCACTCAAGGAATTTACAGAGGGCCATATTGTCAGCCTGGAACGGAAAAATTCAGGCTCTAGACTTCCCGATGGCTTTGTCCCCTTCCGTTCGGAAGAGTCTCTGCTGGTGGTTGATCCCCCAGAATCTCCAGAAGGGAAAACCCTTCAGTCCGATATCCTGGAAGGTGGTCACTACAGATGCCAGCCTTATAGGCTGGGGGCAGTACTGGAGCAATGGTCTCTCCAGGGCAGATGGTCAAATGTAGTAAAAACCCTGCCCATCAATCTCTTAGAGATACGAGCAGCCCGGTATGCCCTAGTAGCCTGGGCATCCAGACTCCAAAGGTCCCGTCAGAATTCAATCAGACAATGCCACAGCAGTGGCATATATCAATCATCAGGGAGGCACCAGGAGTCGTGCAGTCCAGAGGGAAGTAAGTCACATCCTGGAATGGGCAGAAAAGCATGTCCCATGTATGTCAGCTGTCTTCATTCCAGGGGTGGAGAATTGGAAGGCGGACTTTCTAAGTCGCCAACAGTTATGCCCAGGGGAATGGTCTCTTCATCCCGAGGTCTTCCGAGCAATATGTCAGCGGTGGGGAACACCGGATGTAGATCTGCTAGCATCCAGATTCAACGCAAAGGTGGACAGATTTGTCTCCCGGACAAGGGATCCCCTCGCTTGCGGCTCGGATGCTCTGGTGTTCCCTTGGGATCAGTTCAGACTGATATATGCATTCCCTCCGCTACAATTGTTGCCTCGACTCCTTCGCAGAGTCAGGTTGGAAAAGAAGCCGGTGATCCTGGTGGCTCCAGCGTCGCCCCGAAGGGCCTGGTACGCGGAGATCATCAAAATGTCTGTGGGGAGTCCTTGGACCCTTCCACATCGTCCGGACCTGCTTTCGCAAGGACCGATATACCACCCTTCCTTACTAACTCTAAGTTTAACGGCCTGGCTATTGAATCCCACATCCTAAAGAAGAGAGGTCTCTCTAACTCTGTGGTATCAACTATAATCAATGCCAGGAAGCCTGTATCCAGGCAGATCTACTATAGAGTTTGGAAGGCGTACATCACTTGGTGCGAGGCCAGAAAATGGCATCCACGTAAGTACGTTATAGGCAGAATTCTGGACTTCCTGCAGTGGGCTGTAGACAGGAAGTTTGCCTTAAGTACTATCAAGGGCCAGGTTTCGGCCTTATCAATACTATTTCAAAGGCCCCTGGCTATGCATTCACTTGTCAAATCCTTTATGCAAGGTGTGACTCGTATTATTCCACCGATTAAAGCTCCCATATGCCCATGGGATCTAAATTTGGTTCTGTCGGTTCTGCAGAAGCAGCCATTTGAACCTTTGCGGCACATTTCCTTGGTTCTACTCACCAGAAAATTGATATTTTTAGTAGCCATATGCTCGGCTAGAAGAGTGTCGGAATTAGCCGCCATGTCCTGTAAAGAGCCATATCTGGTTATTCATGAGGACAGAGTAGTATTACGTCCTCACCCAGCCTTTCTTCCTAAGGTGGTATCGAGGTTTCACTTGAACCAGGATGTGGTTCTTCCTTCTTTTTCCCCAAACCGAGCTCGGTAGAGGAAAAGTTATTGCATTCTTTGAATGTAGTAAGAGCAGTTAAAGCTTATCTAAAAGCCACTGCTCAGATTCGTAGAACGGATTCTTTGTTTGTTCTGCCGGAAGGCCCCAGAAAGGGTCAGGCAGCATCAAAATCTACTTTAGCCAAGTGGATTCGACTGGTCATAATACAAGCCTATGGCTTGAGAAGTAGACCGCCTCCGTTCAAAGTTAGGGCGCACTCCACGAGAGCAGTTGGAACTTCATGGGCAGTGCATCACCAGGCCTCCCTGGCTCAAATCTGTAAGGCCGCAACATGGTCTTCAGTACACACGTTTACTAGGTTCTACCAGGTGGACGTTAGAAGTCAGGAGGATGTCGCCTTTGGGCGCAGTGTGTTGCAGGCCGCAAAAGATCCTCATGCCTGATGGCGCCCAGCTTATGTATGGTATATCCCCCCCCTCATTTGGCATTGCTTTGGGACGTCCCACATAGTAATGACTATGCCGCTCTGTGTCCCATGATGTATGAACAAGAAAGTAGGATTTTTAAAACAGCTTACCTGTAAAATCCTTTTCTTGGAGTACATCACGGGACACAGAGCTCCCACCCCTCTTTTGGGGACACGTATTGCTTTGCTACAAAACTGAGGTGCTCCCGGATGGGAGGGGCTTATATAGGGGAGGGTACTTCCTGTTTTGGAAGTTGCCAGTGCCAGCACCTGAAGGTAATTCTATATAACCCACATAGTAATGACTATGCCGCTCTGTGTCCCGTGATGTACTCCAAGAAAAGGATTTTACAGGTAAGCTGTTTTAAAAATCCTACTTTTTGGGCAGTTTCTCCCATTTGTTTTTGCAGGACCTTTCAAGCTTTGTCAGGTTGGATGGGGAGCGTCGGTGCACAGCCATTTTCAGATCTCTGATGTTCAATCGGGTTCACATCTGGGCCACTCAAGGACATTCAGAGTTGTCTCATAGCCACTCCTTTGAACTTCTTTCACATTGTCATTATGGGGTATTGTTTGTATAATTTTGAGGAAAATAATGAGTTTAATCCATTTTGGAATAAGACTGTAACATAACAAAATGTGGAAAAAGTGAAGTGTTGTGAATACTTTCCGGATGCACTGTATATACAGTAACCCATACAAAGTAGGTAGAAGAATATAGGTCCGAATCCATAGGTAAAAACACGTTTCCCCTAATGTATGGCTGACATACAGATTCACGCTGCACATGGACACAATTTCTTCAGAATAACTAAAGGTAGAAATTTGCAACAGAGTTTGTTAAAGTGGAGTTCCACCCATATAAAAGTCACCAGCTACAAAAAAAGCGTAGCTGCTGACTTTTAATAAATCGGACACTCACCTGTCCCACGGTCCAGTGATGCGGGCAAACAAAGCCCCTCTCCTCTGCATTATGACTGTGTGCGCCCAGCTGTGGCTTCACAGCCGGGCACGCACTGTATGATTGGGAGACACACAGGTCCCAGAAGACAGCATGGACCAGTGAGGACGCGCATCGCGACTCGCGCATGCGGCTTCACTTCCCGATTCCCGTATCGAAGATGGCGGCGGCAGCATCCGAGAGCCGACGGACAGATCGGCTTCAGCTGCCGACATCGCGGGTGCCCTGGACAGGTAAGTGTCCATATATTAAAAGTCGGCAGCTGCAGTATTGTAGCTGCTGACTTTTCGTATTTTGTTTCACAGCGGGACACCCCTTTAACTAAATGGATTTTCACACAACAAGGTGCATATCTACTTCAGGAATTCAACTTTATTGTTCAGACAAGCATACTTAGATGGCCATACATTTGCTGGAGAATGCAAAGTCACATGGGCATCTATGCAACTGCCTGTATGCCTGAGAAGGAAGACAAATATTCCAGCTCCTAACCCTTATGGAACTTATACCTTCATGGGAAAAAAAAAGTTAAACCAGCAACGCTCCTGTTCTACAGATTTCAGCCCCTCCGATGACTACAGAGGTCATTCATCTTCAAAAATGGACTGGTAGTTTTGGGCAGGAACCTAGATCAAGGATGGCTGACATATAGGCTGGCACAGCAGAGGGCCCACTGCTATGTGTATGTGCCCATATGCAAAGTTGTTACAGTTAAAGGGGTTGTAAACCTTCGTGTTTTTTCACCTTAATGCATCCTATGCATTAGGGTGAAAAAACACCTTGCAGTGTCCAGCCCCCACAACCCCCCCCCCCCCCCGTTTTACTTACCTGAGCCCTGAATTTCCATGGGCGCGTCCCCGCCGTCCTTCTCTATGGAGTCCCAGCTTTGATTGGATAGATAGCAGTGCAGCCATTGGCTCCCGCTGTTGTCAATCAAATCCAATGACACGGGCGTCAGGGGCGAGTCATACATCTAAATACGCCGAATGAATGACTCAGGAACGCGGCCACAAGCAAATCCCCTCGGGAGAGCGCTTCTCCTAGGGGGTTATCTAATTCGGGGAGGAGCCGCGAGAGCCCCCAGAACTGGAGGATCGGGGGCCACTCTGTGCAAAACTAACTGCACAGGGGAGGCAAGTATATGTCATTAACCACTTGCCGACCGCCGCTAGTACTTTTACTTCGGCAGAATGGCACGGCTGCGCAAAGTAATGTATATTTACGTCACTTTTGAATTTCTCGCCATGCGTGCGCCGCCGGCCACAAGCTTTGTAACCGTGCCCGCGGGACCCGCGGACTCCATGTCTGCCGGTGTCCGGCGATCATGTCATGGAGCTGCCTATTGACAGGACACTGATCGTCTGCTCCCTGTAATCGGGAGCAACGATCAGTGTCATGTCACAGTAAGCCCAGCCCCCACACAGTTAGAATCATTCCCTAGGACACACTTAACCCCTTCCAGAGATGATCAAATACCACCAAAAGAAAGCTCTATTTGTGGGGAAAAAAAAAGGAAGTCAATCTTGTTTGGGAGCCACGTCGCACGACCACGCAATTGTCAGTTAAAGCGATGCAGTGCCGAATCGAAAAAAAGTGGCCCGGTCATTTGGCAGCCAAATCCTCCGGGGCTGAAGTGGTTAAAAAAAAAAACCAGAAGCTTTTGCATCACTTTAAGCTCCATATACCATACAATAATTTTTGAGGGTCTACAATTGCGAGATAAAAAAAAAAAAAAAACACACCACATGCTTGCTTTGTAGACTTAAGAAACTTCCTTCACTTCTCTGCTGGCATATTGCATTTCAACTGTAATAACTTATGAGTTCTTCAGAATTTAGTGTCTGTGCTTCCTCAAAAGTAAAAGGGCATTATTTTAGAAGATAAACACGTGCTTTTGCTGCTGGTTATCAAGAAAATGGGCTAACTTAGTGAGTCATAAAAACAAACACCATCTTATTCCTGGCTCTATGCGTTGCACTACTATAAAAACTGGTAAATAAGATCAGTTAGATTACACTGTGGTGGAGGATTCCGTGTACTGGGTGCTCATGTGGGGGAAAAAATAAAGAAATAAATCTGTGAAAACAAAGATGTTTAAAACCTAAAAGCCCATTCACACAGGCCGACTTGGGATCTGACTTGAAGTCGCCCCAAGTCGTGCAGTTGAGAAAGTCAATGTAAGTGAATGGAGCCGTCTTAAAGGGGTTGTAAAGGTTTGTTTTTTATTTTCTAAATAGGTTCCTTTAAGCTAGTGCATTGTTGGTTCACTTACCTTTTCCTTCCATTTCCCTTCTAAATGTTTTTTTTTCTTTGTTTTCTTTGTCTGAATTTCTCACTTCCTGTTCCTCCTCAGTAAGCTGTTCAGTAAGCTGTTCTGGATGACTCAACACCACTTGGATGATGGTGTGAAGTTTAGTGAGGAGAAACAGGAAGTGAGAAATTCAGACAAAGAAAAAAAACATTTAGAAGGGAAATGGAAGGAAAAGGTAAGTGAACCAACGATGCACTAGCTTAAAGGAACCTATTTAGAAAATAAAAACGAACCTTTACAACCCCTTTTAATGTACACTACTGAAGTCGCTCCGACTTCAGAAAAGGTTCCTGTACTACTACAATCCAACTTCTAGGTGACTTGTACCCATTGATTTCAATGGAAGTCGCCTCCAAGTCGGATCCCCTATCTTAACTGAAGCAATACAGGAAGAGAACACTTTTTCCCAAGGAAAACCCCTCCCCCTCCCTCCCACAGAGCTGATTGTTGTTTGATTGGCCACTGGAAAGCCTCGAAGTCGCCTTGTAAGTTGCCTGGGGTCGCGCTGTGGTGCACGCTCAGGTCGCCTCCGCCGGAGTCGTGTCACCCCTGTGTGAACCGGCTCTACTACTACTGCATGTAACAAAGTTTCTAACATTGAAAATGTGACCAGTGGTCCTCTTCTGGTCCATAACCCAATGGTGCGAATAGAGCAAAGGAATTTTTTTTAATTTTAATGATCAACTCCAAGCAAAAATAAAAAGCATTGTGTACAAAGCCCCCGATATTAAATATACATTTATAGAATCCCCCAACGTGTACAGTCTTTTGCCATTAAATAAGTACTTGTTAACCTGACATACACTATATTACCAAAAGTATTGAGACACCTGCCTTTAGACACACATGAACTTTAATGGCATCCCAGTCTTAGTCTGTAGGGTTCAATATGGAGTTAGCCCACCCTTTGCAGCTATAACAGCTTCAACTCTTCTGGGATGACTGTCCTCAAGGTTTAGGAGTGTTTGACCATTCTTCCAAAAGCGCATATGTGAGGTCGGGCACCGATGATGGACGAGAAGGCTTGGCTCACAGTCCCTGCTCTAATTCATCCCGAAGGTGTTCTATCGGGTTAAGGTCAAGACTCTGTGCAGGCCAGTCAAGTTCCTCCACCCCATACGCACTCATCCATGTCAATATATACCTTGCTTTGTGCACTGGTCCAAATCATTTGGTGGAGGGGGCATTATGGTGTTGGGTTGTTTTTCAGGGGTTGGGCTTAGCCCCTTAGTTCCAGTGAAAGGAACTCTTAAGGCATCAGCATACCAAGACATTTTGGACAATTTCATGCTCCCAACTTTGTGGGAACAGTTTGGGGATGGCCCCCTCCTGTTCCAACATGACTGTGGCAAAAATGCTGGTCCAGGCCAAACAGCAGGAAGAAGACTACTCATCACACTCTTAGGGTGAGAGCATCTATAAATAAACCACATTAAATCAAATTCAGTGGTAGACTTGTAAGAAGTGGACTTCCGAGCCTTGAGCATTGCAGGAAACAAACCGAGAGATACCCTTGTCCCTTGGAACCTGGGTATCTCTCCTGCCATTAAAAAAAGCAACCGAGAAGCAGAATGGCAAACTGGAGAGGCGAGGGCTGTTTGCAACCACTCAGCACAGGACCTGGAGTAGTGGTGTACTTCAGTAAACTTCCAGGGGTATCATGCCATGTCGCTGCCATTACCATGTGATTACTGTGACAAATCACAGTAGATCACATGAAAAATGTAAACAATGGATGGCTTTCCTTTCATGTCATGTCATCCACAGAGTACAATTGTGTTGCTAGCTGTGATTGGTCACAGTGATCACATGGTACAGATGGAGGCAATCACAGCTAATCACAACACACACTAAATGAAATCAGTTTCATTCAGTTAAAATGGTTGCTTATTCCTGTGAAATTCACTGGCATAAAAATCCATGTGTAAAAAAATAAAAATCATTATCACTTCCCTAGCCATTTAAGCCCCGGACCATTTTGTTGCTGAAGGACCAGGCCCCTTTTTGCGATTCGGCACTGCGTCGCTTTAACTGGCAATTGCGCGGTCATGCGACGTGGCTCCCAAACAAAATTGATGTCCTTTTTTCCCCCCACAAATAGAGCTTTCTTTTGGTGGTATTTGATCACCTCTGTGGTTTTTATTTTTTGTGCTATAAACAAAAATAAAGCGACAATTAAAAAAAAAAAATGCTAATATTTTTTACTTTTTGCTATAATAAATATCCCCAAAAAATATATATATATAAAAAAAAAATTTTCCTCAGTTTAGGCCGATACGTATTCTAATACATATTTTTGTATTGGCGGCGATCAGCGATTTTTTTCATGACTGCGACATTATGGCGGACACATTGGACACATTTTTGGGACCATTGTAATTTTTACAGCGATCAGCGCTATAAAAAGGCACGGATTACTGTGAAAATGACACTGGCAGTGAAGGGGTTAACCTGTAGGGGGCTCTAAAGGGGTCAAGTGTGACCTAATGAGTGATTCTTACTGTGTGGGGGCGTGGCTTGGCGTGTGACATCACTGATCATCGTTCCCTATGACAGGGAACAGACGATCAGTGACACTCTCACTAGGAAGAACGGGGAAAGGTTTGTTTACACTTACCTCTACCCGTTCTTCAGCTCTGTGACCCCGATCGCGGGACACACCAGCGGCGATTGGGTCCGCGGGTCCCACGGTCACGGTGCTCACGATCGGGCGGCGCGCGCGACCCACGGCTAGGCTCTTAAAGGGCAATGTACCTGTACGTGCTTATGCCCAGCCGTGCCATTCTGCCGACGTATATCGGCGTTAGGCGGTCCTTAAGTGGCTAGAGTAGTAGTAGAACTGAAAGAGCAGAGTCTTTAAGTACAAGCCCTTCTCAAACGGATGTTAAACTAACGCTATCCACACAGCCCAAGGCTTGTAGATACAGGCCCTCAACAGTTATACTGACAATGATAGACACACTAGCATCAACAGTCTAACAGCCTTTCCCCTTCCAGTTATACTGACAATGGCATACACATTAGGCATTCACAATCTTAAGTCAGCCATATACTGATCAAAAATCAGCTGGTTCACCAGGGATCAGGTAAGTTTCAATCCAAATATGGGCAGGCTGGTTGTACAGAAATCACTCTCTCAGAACACAAAGTGCATCAGCTGATTAAAATCAATTAGTTACTCCCATCCAGAAGTATAGGACATAGCCTAACAAAGAACCAAAGCAGGTAGGAATCTGCAACAAATTTGTTAAAATCCTTGCAATGTATAATTGATCACCCAGAGGTTATCGCTGCCCGGCCAGTCAAGTGGCTGAACACACAAAATTTAGAAGGAAGGCCGGCCGATGATGGAAGCACCTGGGGCCTGCTGGATTGATCACGCTGCAGCACTGGAGGTTTTCCTTGGCAGGTAAGTCTGCCATAATGTGCTAATATGCTGTACATAATAGCACATTATGGCATAACCCACCTTGGGGCCCTTACAAAAATAAAAACTATAGTAGTATATACATACATACATACACACACACACATATATATACATATACACACATACATACATATACATATACATACATATATACACACACACACACAGGCTTTAAAGTGGTTTACCGGGATTATGGCTGAAGATATCAGCCATAACCCTAGTATTGTTTATTTTACAGCCGGTGGCTGGCTCTCGCTCTCATGAAAGCATTTTGAGCGGCTCATGAGCCGCTGGATAGCGTTCAGAAGCAGCGGGACGGGAGGCCCCCCCCCATTCAATGTTTCTCAGGCTTACAGTTTCCACCAGTTCGCCCGAGAAACAATCAGATGGTGCGGCTGGCTAGTCCCAGAGCAGATGGCCTTGGAGGGACATCATCATGTCGCTTCCGGTCCAGGCTAGAAATAAACAATTTTTTTTAAAGCAAAAGATCAAAGATTATTTATATTACAAGGGATGTTTACATTCCTTGCAATAGGGAAAAAAAGTCTATAAAAAATAATTTAAAGGGAAAGTGTAAGAAAAAAATGTAAAAATAATTAAAGCGCTCCCATCCCTTGGTGCAAAAGCGAGCACATACGGCAAGTCGCGTACATATATGCAAACGGTATTTGCACCACACGTGAAGTATCGCCGCAAACGTTGGAGCGAGAGCAATAATTTGAGAACTAGACCTTCTCCAACTCTAAATAGGTAACCTGTAATTTAATGGAGGAGATTTTTAAGTACCGTAGTTTGTCGCCATTCCACGAGCATGGCCAATTTTAAAGCGTGACATGGTCGGTATCTATTTACTCGGCGTAACATATTTCACATTTTACATAAAAATTGGGAGTATAGTTTTTTTTTTATTCATTAAAGTGTATTTTTTCTAAAAAAAAAAAAAATGCGGTTGCAAAATTGTTGCACAAATATCGTGAGACATTAAAAATTGCATGTCATTTTCAAGCAAAAATGATTATTTAAACTTTTAAATAAAAAGTGCCAGAAAAAGTCTGGTCTTTAAGTGGTATATATATCTATATATATATATCTATATCTCCACACACACACACACACCCACACACACATACCAGATTCACCAAGTCCATTCAACTGGTTGTTTAATCACAAAAGGGCGAATACAAATCAGATGTATAGCTCACAAAGCAATGCAAGTTACCAGAGAAGTCTATATTGGCTGTAAAAAAGCAGAACACTCATCTGAGATTTCATGGTTTCTTACAGCCGGAAATCAAATATATTCAAGTGGTGAGAGATGGTGAAAAGATAAATCCCTTATAACATGTTCAAAGTGCAATATCACACCTTTGAAGACTTGTTAAAAACAACCCAAAGCCCAGCTTGATAATCATCAAGTGAAAGGAAGAAGTCAGAACATAGCAATAAATATATATATATATACACACACACACACACACACACACACACACACACACACACACACACACACACACACACACACACACACATATATTAAATATATACATACATACATACATACATACACACACACACACACACACACACACACAATCTCACAAGAGTACACCCTCACATTTTTGAAAAAAAAATATATCTTGCTGCAATGTAGAGGAGTAGTGAGTGTACAGCTTATACAACGGTGTAAATTTGCTGTCCCCTCAAAATAACTCAACACATTAATGTCTAAACCACTGGCAACAAAAGTGAGTACACCCTGAAGACAAGCAGACTAAGGTTCATGGATTACTGGAACCATGTCCTGTGGTCTGATGAGACCAAGATAAACTTATTTGGTTCAGATAGTGTCAAGCGTGTGGCTGCAACCAGGTGAGGGGTACAAAGGCAAATGTGTATTGCCTACAGTGAAGCATGGAGGTGGGAGTGTCATGGTCTGGGGCTGCATGAGTGCTGCCGGCACTGGGGAGCTACAGTTCATTGGGGAAACCATGAATGCCAACATGTACTGTGACATACTGAAGCAGAGCATAATCCTCTCCCTTCAGAGACTGGGCCGCAGGGCAGTATTCCAACATGATAACGACCCCAAACACACCTCCAAGACGACCACTGCCTTGCTAAAGAAGCTGAGGGTAAAGGCGATTGTTTGGCCAAGCAGGTCTCCAGACCTAAACCCTATTGAGCATCTATGGGGCATCCTCCACCGGAAGGTGGAGGAGCACAAGGTCTCCAACATCCACCAGCTCCGTGATGTCGTCGTGGAGGAGTGGAAGAGGACTCCAGTACCTTCACTGGCCAAAGAGGGGGATTTCCAGGAGCAGACTACACAGCAGATTGGATTACCATTACCTAGTTGCCATTAGCTTTGTCTTTGATGATAATCTGTTACCGAAATTTTAAAATTTAGCAAACAAAACATACGAAAAAAACAGATACAGGATTATCTATACCATGAACAGCATCACCTTATCTGATGGTATAGGTGTGAAAGAATGACAGGATATAGAGATCTCTCTCTCTCTCTATATATATATACACACACGCACACACACACAATAAAATAAAAATTATTATATATATATATATATATATATATTTATTATTTATATGTATGCATACAATATATATACAGTATATACTCGAGTATAAGCCGACCCGAGTATAAGCCGAGGTACCTAATGTTACCACAAAAAACTGGAAAAACTTACTGACTCGAGTATAAGCCGAAGGTCAACAATGCCTCACTGTGCCCTAGCTCACTGTTCCAATTTAACATTGTAAATAGTACCTGAAAAAAAAGTTGAGAGGCTGCGGCGTCCATCCTCACCCATCCCAGCAGACACTGTGTTCGGTGTTCCGCCAATCACAGACGTCTGCTGGGAAACTGAGGATGAGAGAACGTTCGTGATAGGCGGAGAGTGTCTGCTGAGAATCGCCCATCACGGAAGGGACCAGGAAGAGACCGCGGGATTTAAACGATGGACGCCGCAGCCTCAACATCTCGGCTTATACTCGAGTATATACGGTATTATATATATATATATATATATTTATATTAGGGCTGTGGAAATTAACTATTAATTTCTCGATTAATCGATTACGTTTTTTGATCGATCAAAATTCCGGGTCTTCAGGGAGCTCCGTCGGAGGTCCGGTGGTGTCACAGACACCGGCGGGGCTTGCCGTGTCCATCTGAAGGGCTCCTTTGCTGTGTCTTCATATCTGCATGCCGGCGGGACCTTACTCTCTGCCACACGCAAGGGCTGTTACACTTTCCTCTATCACTTCCCTCTATCAACCTGGGATTCTACAGCCATCCACTGGGAGTTGTGATAGTTCCCTTCACGGGACATCTTAATGCCGGACTGATGTTAACCCCTCCTCATCTGGATTCAGCAGTGGTATCGTTGTACACATTTTTATACCAGTATCATACTTAGCTACATGTTTTTATGACTGCTTTTGCTACCGTTTGGCATTACTCGCACCATTTTTACAGTTTATGTAGCTACATTGATTTTATCTCCAGTGCAATATTTATTTTGTTACCTACTTGAAGACTATAAAAGTTTTAATGCTATTCCCATTGAGCGCTGCCTTTGTGTGTTTTTTGTATCCTGCTATCCATTTTTCCCAGTGGTTGGTAGCTGCACTGGGAATCGGCCTGCAAGGAGATCAGCTAAAAGTAGTTGGATCTGTATGTGCGTTATAATTAATCGAAATTAGTCGATTAAAAAAAGATTAATCGAACACGAAAATTTTAATCAGTAACAGCCCTTATATATATATATATATATATATATATTTCTAGTCCGAGAGTCATCCTGCTGTTTATAAGGTTTCAATTTCTTAATAGTAGTTTTGCACTGATTCCAATTGCTGTGCCTTCATCGTCTCTATTACAAATCATACCAACTGTGTGGAAAAGTAAAGATTCCCATTTCCTTGTAAAAACAAGGTCAATTCGGTTTGTTGCAGGCTGGCTAAGTGAGCTGGGAATTTTTCTTTGTTGTTTTCTGACATGTGTCACCCTTCCATGTGTTCCTTGCTGCAAAGTCCAGTTATAGGTTGGGGTGGTTGCCATTTGTACAATTGTTTGGAGAAACCATTCAATCCGTGGGTTCAGTTTCACTTTAGGATCATTGGAACGTCAGTGGAACTGTACTGCTCTGTGCCTACTCCCCATGTCATCACAACTGACACATGAAGCCTAAGAATCCAACCTCTTGAATCTGACCCACTAAACTAAGCTGTATGAGAACACAGAGGGAAAGCAAAAAGCCACATGGAACTCAAATTTGTTGAAATCTTTCATTTATATGCAACTGTCTGTTGCTAATCTAGCGAATAACCCTTTATGAGGTCTGTAGAGCTCATTTTCATTCTTACCCGTGTTCAGTTTACATATAAATACGTTTAAAAAGGTAAACATTAGTAAGCTAGCATTGATTAGTCTTGAATTATTGGCAGTGCACACAGATAATGCATCACACATTTTACTTCAAAATGCCATAGTGCAGAGCAAAATAAATGCATGACACAAGATTTCCCTGTACTGACCTCATGCAATCCATTTGACTCACCTGTCTGAGGCCTAATATAAACCTTTTATGTTAATCAAAATATTTTCTGAACCTGTGTGGTAATTTTAACATGGTGGTTTCTGTATTTTTAGAGCACATCTGTCATGTGCAGGTTGATCGTCTAATTTTTTGAAGCGCAAGCCTTCACTGCAAGCGTGAAACCTTGTATTCGACCACTACTCTATTCATAGATTTCTGTGTGCTTTTATTCTCATGTATTAACTTCAATGTGGGTTTTTTCTTGTTTTGTAAATGTTGCTGCAGCCTTTGTTAGGTATGATAATAAAAAAAAAAGGGAAATATAAGGGTTCGTTCACACTTTTAAAATGTGTTTAAGAAAAATAGGTTTAGAATTCCATACTGTTTTATGAAGGCTGTGCCCCCCAAAATTTGAGTTGCCCTTCCAATGCCCCATACAGGAGTCTCATTGCATTGAATCCTAAAGGCCCATACACACGGACGGACTTTTGCCCAACAAACTTAGTTTTAAGCAAGTTGGACCAACAATCCGACCGTGTGTACGCTCCATCGGACAAACTTTTTTGAGTTTGGTTTTGTTTTGTTTTCATCGGACAAAAGTTGGGTCTGCGAACGGACAAACTTTTGCCCAACAAAAGTCCTATGGAGCAAAGTCCTGCCGTGTGTACAGAAAACCATAGGACTTTTGTCCGATGGACAAAACAACCAATGTTAAAATCAACCAACAATAGCAGAAGTTGACCAAAGGGTGGCAGTAAAGATCAGAAAAGAGCAGAAAAAACAAGTGATGTTGTAAGAAGTGTTAAGAAAGTTTGCAGAAAAGTCAGAGCGTGTGTATGCTATGGGTGTTCCCGACCAACTCCGTTCGGACAAAAAACCATGGAAAAGTCCGATGGAAGTCCGACCGTGTGTGTACAGGGCTTAAGAAAACACAACAGAGAGTGTTTGTGCAGACAACAGAATTACCTGAATCTCTAGCTCTGCTATATGTTGCTGGAGCTCTGCCACAGCCGCAATACTATCTGCTTCTCGTAGTCTTACCGCCATAACTTCTTCCTTGTTCTGCAGAATATAGAAACCAAATCAGATATTAGAGCCACGCTACAGTTCTCAGACAGAAAAATGTACTCAGGAGCAATTTATGAAAATTGACAAAAAACGTATGGACTCTGGATAGAGTTTTAATACTTAGGTCACAGAAAAAGCAGATCTATAAAAGTTTAATTTCAAATGCACACATGCTGGTTTAGGTTTATAAAACACTTAGGGGGAGTTGATCATAAAATGTTTGTAATAGGGGTCCCCTTAAATATGGAGAAGTGCACCAGAGGTCTTCGGTAAATAGGAGGTTTTCTGGGGCACATACAAATGTGTCTAAGCTTTGACTGCCATTAGAAAAAGGACCCATTTTGATCCTGCTGTTGTAAATGTAGTCTATTCCCCAGAGAGCACAAAAACAAAAAGACAAAGTACAGTGCTCGGCATAAATGAGTACACCCCCATCAGATTTGTCAGAAAACCTTTCCTTTCAGAAGCAACATTTTCTATTGAACTCTATACTACAAAAAATACTTCCACAAATGCGTGCCATTGATTGCAAACAAGATTTGTTAATTTGCACACACAAAAAAGTTGTTTTCCTAACAAATTCATTCAAGACCATGTTGCTAAAATGAATGCGCCCCAAATGCAAAGCTAAATTTTAGATAACAAAAACCTAACAAGAATTCAACTACAGATGAGTCCAATTATTCATTAACCGCTCAAAGACCGCCTACTGCAGATATACTGCGGCAGGGTGTCTTTATTGTATGAAAAGACGTACCTGTACGTAATTTCGTGCAATAGACAGCAGGGGAACGTGCCGATTGGCCAGAGAGGGAGACGTAATGTCCGCCAGGACCCGCCAATCGTTCCCTAGAGGCAGACTGGCGATCTGCCTATATAAACAAGGCAGATCTGTTCTGACAGGGGAGAACGCAGTGATCTTATGTTCCTGCTAAGATCTGGATCTGTGTCGTCCCCCCCCCCCCGTCAGTCCATCCCCAACAGTTAGAAAGCATCCCCTAGTGACACACCTAACCCTTCAATCTCCCCTGGTGTTAACCCCTTCCCTTCCAATTTAAAAAGGGATAAAGCAAGGGTCTCAAAGTACCGGCCCGCTGGCAATTTGCGGCCCGGTTATAAATGACCCGCAGGCAGGGTGGGAGGTGCGGCGGAAGGGGGGGGCGCCGCAGCACTGAATAGCTTTATCTCTTTGTCTCCTTCCGCCGCATGCTGCGGCATCCCACCTGAATACAGACACCGCACAGGAGAGCACAGAGAGAACAGAGCGGAGGGAGGACCTGCCCATTGCCCCGCCCCGACCACATAGGCACATGATCGACCAGAGGCCCGGATTCAGGGTCCTGCTGTCACCTCAGGGCGGGAGATCGCGTTGTTCTCGGGGTGCCCTGTGTTGAAGCCAGGACCTGACACGAGGAGAGGACTCAGGAGGCAGCAGATCAGGCCAGCAGCTGACTGCGTATGAGGAGAGGCAAGTGAGCCATCACACTGAGGTGGAGTAAAATTTGTGAAGGGGGGGTATTTGTGGAGTCCAGAGGGGGGGGTAATAAGGCGTCCACTGACCCCAGTGCTGGGGGGTAATAAGGCGTCCACTGACCCCAGTGCTGGGGGGGTAATAAGGCGTCCACTGACCCCAGTGCTGGGGGGGTAATAAGGCGTCCACTGACCCCAGTGCTGGGGGGTAATAAGGCGTCCACTGACCCCAGTGCTGGGGGGTAATAAGGCGTCCACTGACCCCAGTGCTGGGGGGTAATAAGGCGTCCACTGACCCCAGTGCTGGGGGGTAATAAGGCGTCCACTGACCCCAGTGCTGGGGGGTAATAAGGCGTCCACTGACCCCAGTGCTGGGGGGTAATAAGGCGTCCACTGACCCCAGTGCTGGGGGGTAATAAGGCGTCCACTGACCCCAGTGCTGGGGGGTAATAAGGCGTCCACTGACCCCAGTGCGGGGGGTAATAAGGCGTCCACTGACCCCAGTGCTGGGGGTAATAAGGCGTCCACTGACCCCAGTGCTGGGGGTAATAATGCGCCCACTGACCCCAGTGCTGGGGGTAATAATGCGCCCACTGACCCCAGTGCTGGGGGTAATAATGCGTCCACTGACCCCAGTGCTGGGGGTAATAATGCGTCCACTGACCCCAGTGCTGGGGGTAATAATGCGTCCACTGACCCCAGTGCTGGGGGTAATAATGCGTCCACTGACCCCAGTGCTGGGGGTAATAATGCGTCCACTGACCCCAGTGCTGGGGGTAATAATGCGTCCACTGACACCAGTGCTGGGGGTAATAATGGAGTGTTTTAAAGCCCACTTCTAAACAAATTCACCACTCTCTCCCACCCACCTCAAACTAATTGGTATACCAAATAAAAAAACCCTATCTAAAAGGTCTCAAAGAGGAAAAAAAAGTCACCGCTCACCAACCCAGTTCATTAGTATGTAGATGAAAGTGGCCTCAGCCATTTAAAAAGCACTGGGCTGGTGAGCAGTGCCTTTTTCCTCCGATAATGCTCTTACATCTCTCAATGGTGCACTGACGCCAGCTCCCTTCACTGCAACCGGCAGAGATCCATGTCTCCCGCAGCACTGCAAGTTTCATTTGGAATCCCAAGTGCCGGTTCACACTTCTGCGAGATGGCATGTGATTCGCACCGCACTGCAAATCACATGCGATGTCTGTGCGATGCGATTTCAGCCCTACAGATAGGACGGCTGATATCGCATTCGCACAGGACCCTTTTTTTGGTCCGCACCAGAATCGGATCGCGTGGGTGTTCACACCCATGCGATCAGAGCTGAAATGGGGGTGTCATTAGCAATGTATTGACACTCCCAGCAGTTTGCATATGGCAGTGTGAACTGCTGTGTGAGTCGAGCGCGATGCGGGAACCGCAGAGGATTTGCAGGGTTCCCGCATCACACAAGTGTGAACCGAGCCTAAAGGCCCATTTAATTTACCTGTAGCTCTGGTCATGTAACCCACAACCCTTTTCTTTTGGTTACTTTCAGTATGGGTCCTTCTGAATAAGGTAAGCAAACCAATAAACCTGGCAGGGTGGGTTAGAGGAGGGTGGTAGGAAGATAGAGATTTTACCCAGAGTAGGGTTTTAAAATGTTGCAGTTTTTTCCCCTCATTCAAAAAATTCCAAATGAAACTAAAAAACAAACCACTTGCTGACCGGGCCATAGCCGAATGACGGCTACAGCGCAGTTGGCCTATTCTGTGAGGGCGTACAATGACGTCCTCCCAGAATCGTGCTTTCCGCATGCTCCCTGGGGCACCCACCCGAGAATGTCTGCGACAGTCGGGTCCGCCATCGCCATACTCAGGAGTAGCAGAATGTGTTTTGGGGTGTAGTTTCAAGTATGCCTATACAGTGTGTGAGAAATAACTTGGTAATGACCATTTTGTGAAAAAACTAAAACAAAAAACAAAAACGTCATTTTGCAAAGAATTACAACTTCAAAAAAACTCTGGGGAGCTGCAGACAAGTGGTGGTGGAAATGTGCAGAGCCCTGAAGATCTCTGCCCTGGAGGTATGTGTCAGGGGGCTGGCGACCCAAAGCATTGGCATGAACACTGTCTACAGCGACTTCACTGCTCATGAGACCTATTTGCGAAAGAGGCACCATTTGACAAGAGACTTTGGTGCTGTGGTTGAGACACTGGAGAATATCCTTGAGGCGGTTTGCTGTTGGAGATGTTTAAATGACATCTTATGCGCCATTTATCCCAATAGAGGGTAAGAGGCAGTGTGTTTGGGTATTGGTGATGGTCTCTTCATGCTTATGATGCATGGTTTCTGCTCTAGCAATCACCAATTGGATAAAATATGGATGGTTACTATGGACTTTGGATTAGCACTGCACCATTTATACTATCCCAAAAAAACTCACCGTGCCTCTTACTAAATACATTGGAGTTTCTACTTTCCAAAAAGGGGTACTTTGGGGGGGGGGGGTAATTTGTAATTTCATGGCTTCTTAGTGTTTCAAGAAATGAGATCAGTACATCAGGTGTGATCAATTTTCAACGATTGCCACCATAGCTTGTAGACCAACTTTCACAAAAAACAAATATATACTTATTTGGGTTATTTTTACCAAAGATATGTAGCAGTATAAATTTTGGCCAAAATTTATAAAGAAAAATTACCAATTTGCTAAATTTTATAACTGAAGAAAATGCATTTTTTTTTACAAAATTTTCGATCTTTTTCATGTATATCGCAAAAAATAGAAAACCCAGTGGTTATTAAATACCACCAAAAGAAAGCTCTATTTGTGTGTGAAAAAAAAAAAAAAAACACAACAATTTAATATGGGTAGAATGTTGTATGACTGAGTAATTGTCTGATGAAAGCTGAAAATTAGTCCAAGTGCCCAGTGGGCAAGTGGTTAAAGAATATGCCATTTTGTCACGTTTTAGTTGCAGAATAATTTCTTCCAGTAACATAAAATACTCAGACTATATGGTCAATATCAGCTGTTCATATAACCTTTTCTAAAAGTATAAACAGATCTTATCAAATCTGGAAATGACTCAGTCGGTTGAACTGGAAAGAAGAAATCAACAAGATGCAGAACACTTAAGAAAAATGGCATCTTTAGAACATGCAGGAACCTTAATATGCAGTTTAAACTAGAACTTCTATTTTTTGTTTGCAACTGCAGTTTTTATTATCAGCAAAGTCCATTCAGTATGACTGTAAAACTTTCCACCCCAAAGATAAGTGATGTCTTGATACAGTCAACTAAATTAACACCCAGCAATGAATCATATCTGCCTTTCCACTTTCATAGTTTTGCTTTCATTTCATTATTTCTAACTTACCAATGTTGACAAAAGATCTTGATTTGACTCTACAACCCAAAAAAAAAAGTTCAACACCGATTTCTGACCTTGACAAGACAATAAAACTTAACCATACAGCAAATTAATTACTCTATCAAGAAAGATCATGCAGATTTAATATCTTTAATAGTTGATACTTTTTTTTAGCTTATCAAGTTAATTATATTTCTGAGACAAGGAAAAAAAAAGTTGCATTTCTAGTCAATTACTCATGATATCAGCAATATCATTTGTGAAAAAACAAAGTGAAATTAAGTGCAAGGCAAGGTCATAGTGTTGCAGATAGGCGGAGAATGCAGAAAATGTACCTCTTTACAACTTCGGCTACGGCTGATGAAAAATACCCAGTCGGGGAAAAAAAAAAAAAAAAGGAGTTTGGCAAACGCCAACACATAAGCAGAAAGCTGCATTATATGGGAGCAGATTTATATTTTACATTGCTGACCAAAATTTTTTGGTGTTTGTAGCACCCTACTCCTGTTGGGTAGACGCTATATGTTAAATTTAGTTATCTGAGCTGTAGTTCTAGGATTATGCTAAATTGTTGGCTCTGTTTCAGTCTGGCTGGGTTGCACGTTTTCCACCTGACAATAGGTGTCACTGTCACCACAGGTCAGGGTTGGAAAAGCAGCAGGCTAGGTGTATTGGGTATTCCTTTCCCAGAAGTGGCTCAAGGGGTGTGGTCAACACGCTGTGCATTCTGGGAGGGGGTACTTAAGACAGAGACCGCTCTATCGGGGTTCGTTGCTGGATCCGGACCTGAGGGCCATCCTGGCCTCAGGGATGTACGAGCTATTTTCGGCCTCGGGGCCTGCTGGCCCAAGGCTCTGCAACTGAGAAGTAGGCCCAGGAGTTGCTGGGGCCTACTAGTCCAGGGATGGTCCTACGTGGTCTTGCCTGCGGGAAGAAGAGAAAGAATTGGGGACTCAATTGAAGGACACATCCTGGCCAGTTGCCTCACGGTGCTGCCGATGGCTGAAAGATTCTGGCACCGTGAGCTATGTACTTTTGAAGGAACTTTTTGTCAAGTGTGGTTACACGATCTTGTGGCGGAAGATTGTGGAACGACTTGACGGCACTCATCGAGTCTGTGGCAGAGAGACTTTGAACGAGCTTCGCACCGGTTGCTAGGCCAGCGAGAGTAGGCCTATCTGGTGGTTGCTGAATCCAGCGTGGAACCGATTTGTCTTCTGGATATAGGATTGTGCCCGTGATCCGCAAAGCAAGGTAACTGAACCTCCCCTCTCCCACTATCCCTCTGTTGGAACTGGTAAAATAAAGCCTTGAAGAAAAACGTATCCAAGTGTTGGTGTGAACATTTATGGAAGCTCTTCAAGAGGGATCCCTGACATGAGTGCGGTGAACAGAAAAGGTAACGGTAGGTCAAAAACTTTAAACCAACAGCTCCTACGGGGGTAGTGCTAAACGTTATAACACAAAAGCGTTACGAGCGCACAGCCACCATGGCTTTCTAGCCGTTCAAAATATTGCTACAGTTTGTTATTGGCCACCTGTTGAAACGGTCACCATATACTTCACAATATGACCACAAAAATCTCTGTACAACCAGCCCAAATTATATAAAAATGAGGATCTACGTAATCTATCAACTCAATTTGTATCCATTCAGGCAGGCTCTTGTACGACATTGTTGGTAGATATAAAATAGATTGTTTAAATCAGACCAACTTTAATGTGTGGGAAGCTTAATACAAATGCATAACTGCAAAGAAGCCGATTATTAATTTTCACTGTTTCTATGAATGCCATGACTTATTCTATACATCATTGGGAGTAGTTATAGTCATGATATATCAAATACAACATTGGCAGTCTAAGGCTTAACCACATCCCGCCCGGCCTACAGCAACATGACGGCCGGGCGGTGGCTCTGCTGTTCTGACTGGACGTCACATGACGTTCTTCAGAACGAGGCGCGCAGCAAGGCAATCGGTAGTGTGGTGTGTCGCTGCAGCACATTGCATCTCCGATCACGGTAAAAAGCCTCTGACGTAGGATAACTAGAAAGTGCTGGTTATTGGCACCCCTCTATTCACGCTGACAGGGCATGAGTAGAGGAGAGCCTTTGAGCGGCTCTCCTGACAAAAGGGGGTCTGCACTGATCATCAAAGCCCCATCCGCGATGCCAATCCGTGCCCACCAGTGAAGGAGAAAACTCATTTACAAAAATTGTATAGCAGAAATAAAAAAAAATCTTAACATTTTTCATTTGTTTAGCAAAAAAATTTAAATATATTGTTTGGGTACAGGGTTGCATGACCGTGCAATTGTCAAAGTGTGACAGTGCAGAAAGCTGAAACTTTGCCTGGGCAGGAAGGGGATAAAAGTGCCAGGTATTGAAGTGGCTAAAGCCCAACTTGAGGTTTATTACAATTTTTAAAATAATTTTTTATTTTACTCCCCTTATGTACATTTTGATACCACTACCCCATTATGTTTGCAAGCTGATTAGACATGCGTGTCTTTCTGCCAATGCCAGGTGAACCCATTGTATGTCAATTTGAGATACCCCACTGTTTCCAGGATGCCATCTATATCTCCATCTCACCTCCTTGCCTTTGCCGATCTTGCTGGACTGGGTTTCTATTACTTTTCTACTTGGTTTTATTCATAACTGTTTTTCCATTGTTGCTCATGGAGACACTAAGTAGTGCAGCATTTCCCAATCTGGCTCTTGTATAATGCTATAAGCATACAAACATTGATATATACTCTAATATAGCTTTTGTTTTATAGAACACATACAAAAATTGCTAAACTTTCCTTGAGGAAGGCGTTTTAAGGACTCTGAAACGCGTTGGCTCGGTTTATGCAAAAAATATATGTATGAGAGTCTAAGTGACTTGTCTATATTGTGGCACTATGTATAAACCCATCATTAAATGTATATTTTTTATGTTGCACAAGAAACCTTTTTAATTAATTTTTTGATGATAAATATTGCATTTTACAAAAACTTCACGTTTGTACACTTTTTGAGCCTATAAAGTCCCATTTCTAGTAGGGGGTATTTTTGGTCTTCTACAATTACAAGGGATGTGGCCTTAATAAGCAGATTAACCTCTTTTTACATGTATGTATTCTTTCCAAAATGCACACAATAGAACTGGATTCTAATATTTATAGGTAAAGTTGATCCAGTGAATATTCGATTGCCTTGGGGGAGCAGGAAGGAATTTTCTTCCCCTGTTGGAGCAAATTGGATCATGCTTTGCTGTTTTTTTTTTTGCTTTCCTCTGGATCAACTGTGGGTATAGGATTGCAAAAAAAATATATATGTATACATTTTCTTTTCCCCTTTTATTGGTTGAACTAGATGAACTTGTCTTTTTTCAACCAGACTATGTAAATATGCATTGGGAGGTCTATGCGAGAGTGGCTTTTGCGGGTTAACATTTGCTGGGTGGAGTTAGACAGGGTGGTAGGAAAACAAAGCATATTAACTAGGGTTGTCCCGATACCGATACTAGTATCGGTATCGGGACCGATACCGAGCATTTGCGTGAGTACTTGTACTCGCGCAAATGCTACCGATGCTTCACCCGATACTTTTTTTTTTCTTTCAGTGTAGAGTGGCCGGAGAGGGCGGGAGGAGTCAGTGGCTGGGGAGGGCTGGGGAGTGCGGGCGGAGTCTGGCTAGAGAGGGCGGACAGAGCCTGTGGACGGAGAGTGCAGGCGGAGTTTGGCTGGAGATGGGGCGGCAGAGTCTTTGAAGGAAATGCGGGCGGAGTCTGGCTGGGGCGGGCGGAGTCTGGCTGGGGAGGGCGGGCACAGTCAGTGGACCGAGTCGGCGGGGGGAGAGCGAGTCCCTCATCTGAAGTTGAACGTGGTAAGCTGGCAGGGGTGCAGGGCATAGTCGCCTCAGGATCGGTGCTCTCACATTCGGTCACCGTCAGCGGCTGAACGTCCATCTTGGTACACCCTGCACTCGGCTGCAGTAAGCAGCAGCAGACATCTTGTTACACCCAGCCCGAGCTATATGGGCTGGGTGTAACAAGATGTCCGCTGCTGCTTACTGCAGCCGAGTGCAGAGTGTACCAAGATGGATGTTGCAGCAGTTTTTTTTTTTTTTATAAATCCTGTGTCATTTTTTGCAGCATTTTAGTGCCAGCCACCTATCAGTGCCCACAAGTGCTACCTATCAGTGCAATCAGTGCCATTTACCAGTGCCACCTATCAGGTGGCACTGGTAGATGGCACTAATTGCACTGATAGGTGGCACTTTTGGGCACTGATAGATGGCACTGATTGCACTAATGGTGCAATCAGTGCCATCTATCAGTGCCCACAAGTGCCACCTATCAGTGCAATCAGTGCCATCTATCAGTGCCCACAAGTGCCACCTTTCAGTGCTATAAGTGCCACCTATCAGTGCCCACAAGTGCCATCTATCAGTGCCACCTATCAGGGCCCACAAGTGCCATCTATCAGTGCCATCTATCAGTGCCCACAAGCGCCACCTATCAGTGCCCACAAGTGCCACCTATCGGTGCAATCAGTGCCCACAAGTGCCACCTATCAGTGCAATCAGTGCCCACAAGTGCCACCTATTAGTGCTACCAGTGCCCATAAGTGCCACCTATCAGTGCCATCTATCAGTGCCCATAAGTGCCACCTATCAATGCCATCTACCATTGCCATCAGTGCCCATAAGTGCCACCTATTAGTGCCATCTATCAGTGCCATCCACCTATTAGTGCCCATCAGCACCAGTCACCAGTCAGTGCCCATAAGTGCCGCCTATCAGTGCCACCTATCAGTCCCCATCTTTCAAACTGTCACATGACATTGAAAAAAAAGTATCGGTAATCGGTATCGGCGAGTACTTGGAAAAAAGTATCGGTACTTGGAAAAAAGTATCGGTACTTGTACTCGGCCTTAAAAAAGTGGTATCGGGACAACCCTAATATTAACCACCTCGCGCCCGCCGTACGACTATGTACGGCCGCAAGGTGGCTCTACAATGCCGGAAAAGGCCATCTTTATATACGGCCTCCGGTTACTGGGGGGCGCGCGTGCCCGGCGCATCACTGTGATACTGATGCGCGTGCCTGGCGGCCGCAATGTCCGCCAGGTACCCGCGATCGGCCGGTACACAGACAAGGACGTGGATCTCTGTCTGTGTGTAAACACAGAGATCCACGTCCTGTCAGGGAGAGGAAACCGATGCTGTGTCCCTTGTACATAGTGACACAGATCGGTCACCTACCCCAGTCACTCCCCTCCCCCCACAGTAATAATCACTCCCAGTGTACACATTTAACCCCTTCCTCGACCCTAGTGTTAACCCCTTCCCTACCAGTCACATTTATACAGTAATCAGTGCATATTTATAGCACTGATCGCTGTATAAATGTGAATGGTCCCAAAATAGTGTCCGATGTGTCCGCCATAATGTCGCAGTCACGAAAAAAATCACTGATCGCCACCATTACTAGTAAAAAAAAATTTTTTTTTATAAAAATGCCATAAAAACTACCCCCCTATTTTGTAAACGCTATTACTTTTGCGCAAACCAATCAAACGCTTATTGCGTTTTTTTTTTACCAAAAATATGGAGAAGAATACGTATCGGCCTAAACTGAGGAAAAAAATATTTTTTTCAAAAAAATTGGGATATTTATTATAGCAAAAATCAAAAAATATTGCTTTTGTTTTCAAAATTGTCGCTCTATTTTTGTTTATAGCGCAAAAAATAAAAACCGCAGAGGTGATCAAATACCACCAAAAGAAAGCACTATTTGTGGGAATAAAAGGACGTCAATTTTGTTTGGGAGCCACGTCGCACGACCGCGCAATTGTCATTCAAAGCGTGACAGTGCCGAAAGCTGAAATTTAGCCTGGGCAAGAAGGGGGTGTATGTGCCCAGTAAGCAAGTGGTTAATATGTGTGTTACTATAGATGTGTGTGAAACACATGACTGCACTACACAATCGTGTCATGCTGTAGAAGACTTGGATGCAGAAGATAGTCACAGGGATTGGGGAGAAGGATGGAAGTGTCAGTATGAGAGAGTATGTACCGTATTTATCGGCGTATAACACGCACTTTTTTCCCCTTAAAATCAGGGGAAAATCGTGGGTGCGTGTTATACGCCGATACTCCGTCGAATTCCCCTGCTGAAAACGAGCGAGAGGAGCGAGCGGAACCGAAGCCGAAGTACAATCGGCTTTACTCGGCTCCTCTCGCAGTCCCGCCCATCTCTGACTGCGCCGCTGACATAGAGAAAGCCGAGTGTACTTCGGCTAGTCTCGGCTCCTCTCGCAGTCCTGCCTGTGACTGTGAGCAGAGCCGAGTCTAGCCGAAGTACACTCGGCTTTCTCCGTCAGCGGCGCAGTCAGTGGAGATGGGCGGGACTGCGAGAGGAGCCGAGTCTAGCCGAAGTACACTCGGCCCCGCTCGCTCCTCTCCACAGAAATCGGCGCCAAATTTTAAAAACCGCCGGGACTGACACGATCGCAAAGGCACTGGGCAAGGCGACAGATGGACACTGGGCAAGGCTGCAGATGGACAGATGGACACTGGGCAAGGCTGCAGATGGACAGATGGACACTGGGCAAGGCTGCAGATGGACAGATGGACACTGGGCAAGGCTGCAGATGGACACTGGGCAAGGCTGCAGATGGACACTGGGCAAGGCTGCAGATGGACACTGGGCAAGGCTGCAGATGGACACTGGGCAAGGCTGCAGATGGACACTGGGCAAGGCTGCAGATGGACACTGGGCAAGGCTGCAGATGGACACTGGGCAAGGCTGCAGATGGACACTGGGCAAGGCTGCAGATGGACAGATGGACACTGGGCAAGGCTGCAGATGGACACTGGGCAAGGCTGCATGCTGCATTTAAATGTACGTTTTTTTTCCTTGAATTTCCCTCCTAAAAGTTTTTTTCCTTAAAATTCCCTCCTAAACTTGGGGTGCGTGTTATACGCCGGTGCGTGTTATACGCCGATAAATACGGTATATACATATACAGTGGAACCTCGGATTACGAGCATAATCCGTTCCAGAAGAATGCTCGTAATCTAAAGTACTCGCATATCAAAGCGAGTTTTCCCATTGAAGTCAATGGAAACTAAAATAATTTGTTCGGCATTGACTTCAATGGTATGCAATACCGCATGCGACCAGAGGCGGGGGGGGGGCACCCGGAGAACCTTGGAAACGTCCGAAAAGACCCGAGAACACCTCGGCAAACCTTGGAAAGACTTTGTTCCCAAAATTTGCAGAGGTCAGCTGTGCGCATATACGTGTATGTGTGTGTGTGTGTGTGTGTGTGTGTGTGTGTGTGTGTGTGTGTGTGTGTGTGTGTGTGTGTGTGTGTGTGTGTGTGTGTGTGTGTGTATACACACACACACACACTAGGGCTGGGCGATTTTCCCCCCAAAAAAAATCTGCGATTTTTTTATAAAAAACTCGATTTACGATTCAAATTTTTTTTTTTTTTTTATTATATTAATTGAAGTGCATCAACAAACAAAATTTCAAAGGCAAACCCTTTCTCTAACTGCAAAGTCAGTGTGCCGTGTGCAACAAAGATTGTTAAACATCCAAATTATTAATACTGTATTTGGATTTAGCTAATAAAACAACCAAAAAGCTTGAGGTTACTCTTAGTTGAATTGAACTGTGCCCGTGCCTCACTGTGCCCGTGCCTCACTGTGCCCAATGCCTCACTGTGCCCGTACCTGATGCAGATTTTCATGAGATACGGATTTTACTGCTACACCGGCGGCCATTCCAGTATTCAAAAGCCACTCCTCCTCCTCGTCTGATAGGCGGAACACTCAATTTCCCAGCATTCAGTGTTCCGCCTATCATGGACATCCGCTCATCCTCATAACACAGATGAGGATGAGAGGATGTCCGTGATAGGCTGAACACTGCCTGCTGTGAAATTGAGTGTTCCGCCTATCACAGACGACGAGGACTCAGGAGGCGCGGCTTTTGAACACTGCAATGGCCGCCGTCTGTCTGCATGACACGCTGATCAGGTAGGCAGACGGCTGCTTGCAGTTAGTTAGTGTTACATTACTACGGCGAGTAGATGTAATTGGGGTAACGCCTCCCAGTGCCATTCCAGATACGCCCCCTGCAGCCCTGCTACGGAAACTTTGAAGGAAAAAAAAAATGAAAAAAAATCTAAAAAAAAAAACGATTTTCTTCAAATCTGAATCGATTTGAACTCAAAATTTTGTTACTTCATTACAAAAAAACAAAGACAAACAACCAACATGGATGGTGCTGCTGCTGCATAGTACTTTTTTTTTGCTTAGTCCATAGTTCTACATCAAATACTGTGTGTCTATGTTAATTTTGCCCTTCCTCCAAAAATAATCTTACTCCCTTCTGAGACCTTACTGAAAATCACAGCATGCAAATTAGATTTTTTATTAGTCACATGCAACTACCTTTCACGGTTCCTGCTTGACATCTTTTCATGCACACAGGGAAAGTTAGGGAGGGGTTTTTAGTTAACGTTTCTTAAAAGTTAGGTGCAACAAACAATACATAACCCATCAACTCTTAAGCCAGCCATTGATGGAGTGATTTTCTTTCCTGCAAACAGTTTGATGGGGGAATCTCTCCCATGGAGGTATTGTGTTCTTCCGGCTGGTGGGGGTGTGGGGAACCGTATACACACAGTGATTATTGCTGGCAATAATCATATGAAAAAATCTGAGAGGCTGGTTGTATGTAGCCAAGTTGATCAATCGATCAACTTTGGTACAGTTAACTATCCCACACATGGTTCGACTCTCAGCCGGTCCCTGCTGAACAGGCTGCGATTTCAAACTGTATATGGCAGGCTTAAAGAGGAACTGCAGTCTGCTCACATAATTTGTAATAAAAATATCTTTGCCATTCTGAAGCTTCCCTCCAACCACTCTGCATATTTTATATATACTGTGATTCTGTACTTGCCAAATATGCTGCATAAATCTCCCTCCACCGAGTCTGGCTGCAATACTTCTAACTGTGGGCAGCTGAAGCTGCTGCCTGTTCACTTCCTGGATATAGGCAGAGACACACCTTCAGCTCTGCAGCCCTCATTGGCCCTCTTATGACTCATCACCCCTCCCTTCCTGGAAAACTATCACAAGAGAGAGCTGTGCATGTCATAAACCTAGGCTTTATTCCCCAGACAAGAAACAGGAAGTGGGCTGTATAAGGTATCTACTGGCAGAAAAAAAATGTTTTACTATCCAAAGTAAAAACAACAAGGGCAGAAGATTTAATAGATGGAAAGATGAAAAAATGACTGAAGTGCCACTTTAAGTCCAGCACAGACTGGCCGAATTTCGATCAGTGTGTGACCAGCCTTGCTTGGCAGAAGTCATAGAAACAGAGTGATGGCAGAAAAAAAAAAAAACACACCAAGTGGTCCATCGAGTCGGCCCAATTTTTTTTTTATACACGTTTTTGTTTTTTGTATAAATCTAGGTTTGTTGATCATTGTCTACCTCATGTGTGTGAATGGAGGAACTACCCATTGATGCCCATCTTTACTGTAAGCTTGCAGAATTATGCATATGTTTGTGGAAAATGTCACACTGATCTTTATGTCTTAGTGATTACATATGGCAAGAATGACTGGGAAAAAAATCACACATTTAGAAAAAATATATCTATGACACTGGCCATCAGAAATGTTTAGAGTATAACTAAAAGACAAAACTTTTTCCCATGATTTGGATAGAGTGGTTAAGTGTTAAAACATTGGCCATGTTTTTATTTCTATGTCACCATAAGGCTTAGTTTACATTAGCTTTCCTGTTTGAAGAGCAATGCACACTCTGATCACTCTTCAGAAAGCATTTGACAGGCGATGAGGCGTATGCAAAAACACAGATGAAGAACGAGGAGAATCAAAACGTAGATCCGCACCAATTTCTTTGCGCATATCTTTACTGTGAATGTTCATTAGCGCTTTATGTATAATCAGAATAGATTAGATAACATGAAGGTGTCTCACCCACTCAAAAGATTAAAAAAAAAAAAAAGTCTGGTTCAAATTTATACACCTAGTAAACTTGCATCTATGCATCATATTATGGAGCTCCTGGATTTTGAAATAGCACAATCATAAACCAGACAATCATGTTACCTTGCACTCTATCTCTGCTTGCTTGCGCTTTGCTTCAGTCAGCTGAGCTTGCAGAGTCTTGTTTTGTGTGGACAGATATTGCACTTTAGCTTGTAAGCTTTTGACCTCTTGCTCTGCTCTTCTCAGATGGTTGCTGTTTATCTGGTTCTGTTGTGAAAGGGAAAAAACAAAAATGAGACACAAGAGATAAGGAGGTGTAAAAAAACTGAACAAGGAATTAAAACACAGACAACCAAGTAAAAACAACAGTTTTGCAGTACAGTGGCATCAATGATTTGTTTGCCTACATATTAAAATGATCCTGGTACACTGAGCCACAGAAAACTATTAATCCCAAAGGGAAATTGGGAAATGGTTACGACACAGACACTTCGACAACACAAGATCACAATAATAGACTGAACAAGATGCAAAAACACAAAATTACCAAATAAACGTAAAACGACACTACATATAAAACATCCATACAAATAAAATAAAACATAGAATAAATGACACAGATTAAAATAACCGGCAAGCTACCAAATACAAATAATAATACACCACTTTCTCTAACACCGCCCCAGATAATAACCAACACAATACCAACATACTATAAAATCATCAAACAACCAGAATGGGGATGGGAACAGTATTTGTAGGGGAGCTCCTGAAAATATGATTATTATTTTTTTAAACACATGTACACTTCACCTATACTTCTAATCCTTTACCTAGTGAATCCTGCAAGTAGGGCCGAAACAACTAATCGATTAATCGACAACTAATCGATTATGAAAATGGTAATCGATTAATTTCATAATCGATTAATTGGCCAGTAACATAATGAGGTTAAAAAAAAAACTAAAATTAGCCCTTTATAGTACAAAAAGAGCAAATCACTACTGTAAATATTACTTTCACTGTTCCACAGTAAAAAATTAACCCCTTACAGTAGCGATTATTTGCTCTTTTTGTACTATAAAGGGCTAATTTTATTTTTAGCGTTATGCTGGCCAGATGGATCAATTTTCAGACGAGTATATTTATACAAAAAATCTTTGTACATTCGCTGAATGAAAGAATGTTGTTTGAAATTTTCACTTGCTTTTAACATTCAGTTTTAAAATGAATGTCATTTCTGAACGAAAACCACATACACTGTCTGAAAATTCCTTTGACCAAGAAGTTTTTTATTATTTATAATAATGATATCTGATATTTACCAGATTCACCCTCTGATCACCCTCTAATCAGTCTGTTATTCTCAGAGTGGATTAGAGATTTTGCTCCCTAGCCATATAGTTGGTTATTTATATTTACCACTGCATAGAGATATTTAAGAATAAATTGCCTTTTTTTTTATACTTTACATATTAACTAAATTATGTACCACATTTTTTTTTTAAGGTAACTAACCAATTAATCGAAACAATAATTGACCAACTAATCGATTATGAAAATAATCGTTAGTTGCAGCCCTACCTGCAAGCAACAGTGATAAGTACTCACTGTAAGGCAACAATTTTATCTATCAAGGATAGAATCCTGACTTTTTTCCATTGCTTAATTATTATATAATAGGCCTCATGCATACTGGGTTTAAAAAGTGCTGCTTTTACAGTTTTTCTTTTTATCCTGTAAAAGCACCTCTATGTTGGCTAATGTGTTCATGCACACAAGTATTTACAGGCATATTAAAAGGAGCGCTAAAGAAAAAAAACACACACACACACACACACACACACACACTAAGAGCAGAAAACTACTAAATTCCAATGGTCAGAACAAATTATTCTAGCCATAAGGATCCAATAATGCTCAAACATGTGACGCACCTAAACGTGTGTGCAATACAAGGATCTGTGTGAATTTTTCAAGCAGCTTTTCTCCTGCCAGGAGTTCTGGTGTCCAGAGAAGAAAAGCAAACGCCCTTTTTGCCTGAGGCCTTACACGTGTGCCCTGAAGTACGGAGTTGGTACATGAACTTGTTACTAAATTACCCACTTGCCGACTGCCCCATAGCAGATTTACTGCTACAGAGCGGCTGTGCAGGATCACACTATATGAGATCCAGCACTTCCGGGTATCGAGCGCGAGTGTGCGCCACCGCCGGCTCGCTCCCGCTGTGATTTTACACAGTGGGACCTGAAGAACCTGATGTCCAACAGCATCTGCTGATCGTTCGGTACACTGACAGAATGGCAGTCTGCCTATGTAAACAAGGCCGATTGCCGTTCTGTCAGTACAGAAGACATGGATCTTGTGTTCTTGTAAAGCAGAATTGCTGATCCATTACTTCCACTAGTAAAAGCGCCTCCTCCGCTACACTGAAAGATTAGCTAGGCACACAGTTAACCCTTTGATCGCCCCTGTTACAACCTTCCCAGCCAGTGTCAGTAGAGACACAGTGCATATATATTTAGCACTGATCACTGTATTAGTGTCACTGGTCCCCCAAAAAGTGTCAAGTGTCAGATTGGTCTGCCACAATATCGCAGTCCCACTACAAGTCGCTGATTGCCGCCATTACTAGTATTAAAAAACAAAACAAAAAAAAACAAAACAAACATACGCTTTTTGGGATTTTTTTGTCAAAAATATGTAGTAGAATACATATTGGCCTAAATTGATGAAGATTGGATTTTATTGGATGAGTTTGAGTAAAAACTAAAAAATATTTTCAAAATTGTCGGACGTTCTTTGTTTATAGCTCAAAAAACAAACAGCAGAGGTGATCAAATGCCACCAAAAGAAAGCTCTATGTGGGGGAAAAAAAGGTCATGCATTTTATTTGGGTGGAGTGTCACGCAATTGTCAGTTAAAGTAACGCAGTGCCGTATCGCAAAAAATGGCCCGTCAGGAAGGGGGTAAATCTTCCGGAGGTCAAGTGGTTAGACATCTGTCTCATTTGAGTTCTGATCACTGCACGTGTACTGATCAGCCCACAATTCAAAATTCTACCTTACACACAAAGCACAGAAGGCAACACTTGAGAGAATAAAAGCCTCCTGTACCTGATAATCAAAAAATATAGATATTTCCATTTATACAATGAATAGGAGAGGAGTAAAAAAGCATCAAGCCAAGGTTATCGCTTGCTAACCCAGTGCCATAAGCTTGGTAACAGCTGTTATCCACCTTGGAGTCACTAATGTGGGCATTTATATTCATCGTTTTAATTAAGGATTGAAAATCATCTATAGAACACTGCCACCCAGTGGTTGAATTATAAAATACAATCTGTAAAGGAGATATCAAGAAAATAATGAACAAAATAAGGTTTCATATAAGACTACAACGTGTATAAAAATTGTCCATCAGGTTACACACTGCAAAAGCTTTGCCTATAACCCTAGCCTTATTTGGATAGTGTGGCAACAAAAGTTGCATATACTTTTTGGCAACGTTCTCTGTTTACAAAGTAACAATACAAGTACTGAACATACAGTACCAGCACATTTATTTCTGCACCTGAGATCCTAGAATATTAGATTTTTTGGTAGATGGGAGGTCCTATTTATAGCCAACATAAAATCAGCACCAAATGCTGTAAGACAAGTCGCCAGTATGCCTTAAACATTTCTGCAGGTACCCAGCTTTTTTTTTTTGTTCTATTGTTGAGAGTTCACAACACTGCTTTGTGTTTTGAGCACCAAATGCGTTTGCAAGACCAGATGCTACCTTGCAAAGTAGCAGTGATCCCATCACTTTGATGCACATGGCTTCTGCAGAAAGCAGAGATGTGGGTGGGGCCCAGCTGAATCCCACCCACTACAGGCTGCATTCAGAGAATCTACAGGAGGGGGGCAGGTGCAAGACCAGTCGTCCAGCACAAGGAGAGAGATCAGCAGTAGGTGGTCTTTTTTTTTTTAACAGGAAACTCCTACACTGAGGCAAAGTTTTATGCTAGATTACTGCACAGATCTAAAATAAAATAATAATAAAAAACAAGACAAAAAACACACACACACACACACACACACACACACACACACACACACACACACACACACACCATGATTCAAGCAATAATACACATGACTCCTGTATTTAGACAATATTTGCCTATCCGGGAGTTTAGCTTCAACATGTCCTGCAGGCTCTGAGGCTGGACTGACTGGTTTCTACCTTCGCCTACACCTGCTTACACACTGGTCAGTTGATTAATACTGCTGCAGAATTGTTTGCTATATTGTTTAGCAAACGTTTAAGCTGCAGAAATTAAGATAACCACACAAGCAAATAGCTGCTTCCTGAAGTGATTTTTTTATTTGCTTATCAGTGCAAAGGGCGGTGTGTGAGATATATATATATATATATATATATATATATATATATATATATAAATAAATCTAGCTTCATGCAATTAGCATCCCCTCATATATTTCCGTGCAAAAGATGAGGCAATGTAGATTATAGCAGAGCAAGAACACAGAATATAAAGTGCAGCAAAGATCAATCATCAGACTATGTTCAACTGATTAGAGAAAAATCATACATCATGTAAAAATTTGAGGTGCTTTTGGATGCTCCAAGCAGAAAGAATTAAGATACTTACTAGGCAAGAGGAAAAACTATGGTGAACATGGTCATGCAATACCATAATAGCGGAATTTACAGAAGCTGCTTTTCTAAAGCACTGCATTGTGCCCCGATGCACTTTTCGGTGGGTCCCACAGGGTCAAAAAGGCAAGGACAATTCATAGCATGAGATTGGGAGACGGAACATCCACAAAAAAAAAAAAAAAAGAAGAAGACACAACCAGGTGTAGGTCAGCATCCACTAAACATGCACAAATCTCAGGGACATGGTAGCTTGGAGGTTTGGGTAGACTTACAGAAAAAAAAGAAAATGTAGAATGAATATATGAATATATAGCGCCCACTACCTTTTGGTATGTGTAGAAATAGGGTTTTATTGTTTTAAACTGTCAGTGCAGGCAAATCTAGTCAGCCCTGTGCATTAAGTAGGCCTGGTTGTTTTGATCTGGGACTGGGAGTGTCAGAGTAGCAGTTACTGCTGGACTGTGCGGTTGAGCCATGTCTCTTCCATGGACCGGGGACCATGGAAAAGGTCAGTGGGTACACGACAGAAAGTGATGGGACCAGAGGAGTCTATTAAAGGAGCTTGTGAATATCTGCTGTTGCCCCTAGTAACTGAACGCCACAAGGGGGTGTCTTAGACGGGATGTCACACGGTCAGTCCTATACAGCAGGATGTTACAAGGAGAGACTCTAAAAAAACGTAATGTGTATGGCTGTGGCCGGGGAACTCAGCCTCCATATCACTGGACTATTTGGGCCTAGTAGTCCATCAGTTACAGTCCCGTCAGAGGGAGGGGGGTGTCGGAGGGGGGTGTGTGAGGATATGCTCCGGACGCAGGGCCAGCATTTGGATAACTTTTATCAAGGGAGCAATAGTCTGCAGTGACGCAGCTCACTAAACTACAATCTTTGCTGTGCCTTATCTTCAGAATGTAATCTACCAATGTGCCAATATCTATGGGCATCCCATGTCAGTACACCCTTTCCCAACTCTACCCAAGTAATCCCTACAATAAAAATACCGCAAGGTAAAGCAAGTGACTCTTCATTGTGTCTAAAGAAGGGGGAAGTGAGAGAAATGGATGAATGGAGGGTCAGACAACAAGGTGATGTATGGATCTTTTGAACTTGGCAGTATGTGCACCGCTACACATTATTTTATTTAATATATATATATATATATATATATACACACACATATATACACACACACACATACACATACACACACACACACACACACACACACACACACACACAGGGCTTGAGAAATTTGCTTGGAATCTAGGAGCCAGCTAAAAAAGTTAGGAGCCAGGAACGCGCACCGTACCGCCGAGCTTGCGCGCAGAATCGAACGCATACGTGAGTAGCGCCCGCATATGAAAGCGGTGTTAAAACCACACGTGAGGTATCGCCGCGATTGGTAGATCGAGGGCAATAATTCTAGCCCTAGACCTTCTCTGTAACTCAAAACATGCAACCTGTAGAATTTTTTAAACGTCGCCTATGGAGATTCAAAGGGTAAAAGTTTGTCGCCATTCCACGAGCGGATGCAATTTTTAAGCGTGACATGTTGGGTATCAATTTACTCAGCGTAACATTATCTTTCACAATATAAAAAAAAAATTGGGCTAACTTTACTGTGGTCTTATTTTTGAATTAAAAAAAAACGTGCATTTTTTACCCAAAAAGTGCGCTTGTAAGACCACTGCGCAAATACGGTGTGACAGAAAGTTTTGCAATGACCGCCATTTTATTCTCTAGGGTGTTAGAATAAAAAATATATATAATGTTTGGGGGTTGTAATTAGAGGGAAGGAGATGGGGCAGTGGAAACAGACAGGGGAAGAAGCTCCATTAGCATTGCTGGTTGTATGTCATACCAACGGCCACCACAAGATGGCGCCTGATCACAGAAGGAAGCATAGGCCTACATGCAGAGAAGCATAGGCCTGCAGAAGGGCGCAAAGCCGCGGCCTCAATTACCGGCCGGCCTGACGCGATCGCGCGGCGCGGGGGGGTTCACGGAGACACAGGATACCCCAGCTGTGCTGCCCCAGGTCACTAATTCTAGTCGCAATGGCGACCTGGCGCCCGGGGATTGTCGAGCAGCCCTGTAATATATATATCACACACACACACACACACACACACACACACACACACACACACACACACAGTGGGGCAAAAAAGTATTTAGTCAGACACCAATTGTGCAAGTTCTCCCACTTAAAAAGATGAGAGACCTGTAATTGTCATCACAGGTATACTTCAACTATGAGAGACAAAATGTGGAAACAAATCCAGACAATCACATTGTCTGATTTGGAAAGAATTTGCAAATTATGGTGGAAAATAAGTATTTGGTCACCTACAAACAAGCAAGATTTCGGTCTCTCACAGACCTGTATCTTCTTCTTTAAGAGGCTCCTCTGTCCTCCACTCATTACCTGTATTAATGGCACCTGTTTGAACTTGTTATCAGTATAAAAGACACCAGACCACAACCTCAAACAGTCACACTCCAAACTCCACTATGGTGAAGACCAAAGAGCTGTCGAAGGACACCAGAAACAAAAAATTGTAGACCTGCACCAGGCTGGGAAGACTGAATCTGCAATAGGCAAGCAGCTTGGTGTGAAGAAATCAACTGTGGGAGCAATAATTAGAAAATGGAAGACATACAAGACCACTGATAATCTCCCTCGATCTGGGGCTCCACGCAAGATCTCACCCAGTGGGGTCAAAATGATCACAAGAACGGTGAGCAAAAATCCCAGAACCACACGGGGGGACCTAGTGAATGACCTGCAGAGAGCTGGGACCAACATAACAAAGGCTACCATCAGTAACACACTATGCCGCCAGGGACTCAGATCCTGCAGTGCCAGACGTGTCCCTCTGCTTAAGCCAGTACATGTCCGGGCCCGTCTGAGGTTTGCTAGAGAGCATTTGGATGATCCAGAAGAGGATTGGGAGAATGTCATATGGTCAGATGAAACCAAAGTAGAACTGTTTGGTAGAAACACAACTCGCAGTGTTTGGAGGAGAGAGAATGCTGAGTTGCAACCAAAGAACACCATACCTACTGTGAAGCATGGGGGTGGCAACATCATGCTTTGGGGCTGTTAATCTGCAAAGGGAACAGGACCACTGATCCGTGTACATGAAAGAATGAATGGGACCATGTATCGTGAGATTTTGAGTGCAAACCTCCTCCCATCAGCAAGGGCATTGGGAATGAAACATGGCTGGGTCTTCCAGCATGACAATGATCCCAAACACACCGCCCGGGCAACGAAGGAGTGGCATCGCAAGTCATAAATCGCCCCCAGGGGGGCGTGCGGGAGCACGTCAATGTGCACCCTCCCAGAGTTCTCGAGCCCCACTGTAGCCGTCATTCGGCTATGCTGCGGTTGTTAAGTGGTTAAAAGCCATTCAAACCCCCTGTGTGTCAACTTGCGTGCATGTTATCAGGCCAAAATCACCAGGGTATGTAAACTTTTGATCAGGGTCATTTGGGTAGTTTATGCTTTGATTATGATTTAAAAAGAGTAAACAAAGTTGATTGATAATAAATGGCTTCAGCCAAACACTAACCACGAGTGAAAAACGTTTTTGTGTTATCCATATTCTCTGAAAAATGGCCAAGAAATCATAAATTCTGCCAGGGTATGTAAACTTATGAGCACAACTGTACAGGCCATGACAGTTGAGTGTATTACTGCTGGTTTTCTTTAAAACAATTGTACCTGCTAATACTAGGTCTTTCTGAAGCTCTCCACAAGTAGTCTTTGCCTCTTGGACAACTCTGATAATTTTCACTCCTGTCAGAAACCTTGCAAAGAGCACCTGGTTGTGGCCTGTTTATGATAAAATTATGTTTTTTCCACTTCTGGATTATGGCCCCAACAGTGCTCACTGGAACATTCAGAAGTTTAGAAATCCTTCTGTAACCAATGCCATCAGTAAGTTTTGCACAAATATGGTTGTGAAGGTCTTGAGAGAACCGTTTGCTTTTACCCATAATGAGAGGTTTCTTGGGTGACACCTTGGTAATGAGACACCTTTTTATAGGCCAGTTAAAACTGAACCAGCCGATATTAATTTGCACTGAGGAGCAGGATTGCTTTCCAATTACTGATAGATTTCAGCTGGTGTCTTGGCTTTTTGCACCTGCCTTTCACCTTTGTCATTCCATTTTATTACACAGAACTTAATTTCTGAGGTCATTTGTTTTAGTTTCTTTGTATGTATGGAATATGCATGGGTAGTTACCGACACGTGGTTAACATTTCATGTCAATAGCACCTTTAGAAATACAATTTACCCAGAAAAATGGTGACGTGTTTAATACTTATTTTACCTGAAACGTATAACACACACACACACACATTATATATATATATATATACACACACTGTGTGTGTGTGTGTGTGTGTGTGTGTGTGTGTGTGTATATAAACACACACACACACACACACACACATACATGTCCAAAACAGGCAGACAGCTCAGTTTACAGACGGACGGAAGCAGGGAGTGACTGCACAGCAAAAGAAAGGCAGTTCAGATAGGAAAATCCCATTATAATAGTTTGAAGAGGAGGCCTATATTTGAGTATAGATAGAATACTTTTTGCTGTGTGTCCTGTTGCAGAGATTGCCCTTTACTTCCTGTTCCAAAGACATGAAAAGGAAGAGAAATTTCACACTTAGTTGCCACTGGAATGTTCTCCCTAGATTTACCCCCTGCCTATTGTTCTATTGACACTGGTAAAAAATTCTAGATCTCTCATAATCAGAGACTGAATGCCATCTTCAGGAAAAATAGAGGGCAAATCCCCTTAGTAAGGATACAGACTGTAAACCCGGCAGAGGTTCTATCCCTCATCTACTCTATCCAAAACTTTAAAACAGATTATTTTTGGCTAAATATAGATCTAAAATGATTGTAAAGTTTTGTTTTCAACAAACAGGTCGTACTGATTTGCTGATGGTTCTCCTGGCTCCTTTCCCCTGCTGAGTACCCCTGTAGCACACCACTTGCCATGGGGGCACCTGTGTGTGTCCATAAGACATGCCCTCCTCTCACTCCCGCCTCTACTTGAATTGCTGGATAATGAAGCCAGGTCCAGAATAACAGCCACTGATCTTTCACCTTTAAAAAATGGCAGTGCCATTGTCAATTTATTTTACATAAACACGTAGGTCACCATTTTGGAAATCCAGGCTAAAGAGGCCTGCACCTTTTAAAACAAATCAGAATCGGAGGCACCAATTCAATCTTCACAGCTTTCCTCTAAGCGTTACAAAACTAAATCAATTTGCGCAACTTGTTTCACAAGGACTGGCATTACACAAAGCTGTTAAATAAGGACACAAGGTATAAATCAGGCAAAATAGGAAGGGTGTGGCTGTAGTGTTCAGCAATGCAAGTCTCTGCAGCCACGTCAAGGATTGGCAAGCAGCAATATTTGTTTGTTTAGGATTTAATAACTCTTTAAAGCGAAGTTCCACCCAAAAATTGAACTTCTGCTTTAAAAGGGGTTGTAAAGTTTTGTTTTTTATTTTCTAAATAGGTTCCTTTAAGCTAGTGCATTGTTGGATCACTTACCTTTTCCTTCGATTTCCCTTCTAAATGTTTTTTTTCTGTGTCTAAATTTCTCACTTCCTGTTTCTCCTCAGTAAACTTCACACCATCATCCGAGCCTTGTTTAGTCAGCCAGAACAGCTTACTGAACAGCTTACTGAGGAGGAACAGGAAGTGAGAAATTCAGACAAAGAAAAAAAATATTTAGAAGGGAAATCGAAGGAAAAAGGTAAGTGAACCAACAATGCACTAGCTTAAAGGAACCTATTTAGAAAATAAAAAACGAACCTTTACAACCCCTTTAAGGGAAGGTGACCCCCATTTGGCATGTCATTTTTTTTAGGGGGGGGTGGAAACCATCTTTTTAGAGGGTTTCAGCTCCCATTTCGTCCCAAGGCACCGTGTCGCTGGATGGAAGTTCACCTCTCCCCCCTGTAAATGTAAGTCGGAAGTCCGCTTTAACTTCGTATATAGTAAACCGATGAGCTACTTAAAAATAGAGGTATAGAAATGCCCCAGTGTAGCATATAAGATGGGAGGAGGAAGAAAAAAAAACCACAAGAAAACAGGAGGGCGTGTAGTGATTTGCTATAAAGGCATAGTATTTACTTAAATATGTACATGGTGCTGCTAATCTTAATTGCAACCTGTTACAGGATTGTAGAGAATGTAATTGGTCTCAACCCAGACCTATGATTTATTTCTAGTCAGGTAGAATAGCTGCATCTACGTGAATGGGACAGTTAAAAGAACAGTGAACCTTGGGTGTTAAAAGGTCACGTCAAAGCCACCAGTAGGGTTTTACTGATTAAAGCATGCAAAAATGAAACCGCTTGTTTGCACAATCCAATATATATGATACATAGCTGGTGTTTGTTTTGAATTTTCAGATAAAGAAATAACTAAGTGCTGTAGTCATTCATGTATAAAATCAGCTTCACCAATATGATCTGATTCACAGATAGATTAAAGAATACATTTATAGCTTGCTTAATCTGGTATAAAACTTTTACAATATATCTTAACCAACAGCAAAAAAAAAAATCCAATATAAACAAAACAGAAACAAGAAATGATGCTCATCTAACATTAAAAAATAAATAAAAAATCTTGTTAAAATTTTGAAAAAAACGCAATAAAAGAAACAAAAAGAAAATATGCACTGCACGTTGGTTTCCGGCCAAGTCCTGAATGTTGTCTTTACATAAAAAAACGTTAAAGTAAAACATGGCTTCCAGCATAGTATAAAGACACAGGCATTAAGATGCACTGCTGGCATCTAGAGAACCATAGTCCTGTGCAATTTCTCCAAGAAAAAGGCAGAGGGAGCTTGGAGAACTCTACCCATAAGAACTTGGGGAAAAAAATAATGTTCTTTAGCAAGGAACATGTATAAAATTTGTGTGTGCTGTAAATTGCCTCCAGCATTTTATCCTATCTATGCTTGCCGGAGGCTGCCATGTTGCTGAAGCCCAGAGCGGTATTAAATCATAAAGTGGAACTAAACCCATCGATTTCATGGTTTCAAACGGTTACATTCCAGGAATGCCAACTGTCCCATTTGCTTGTCCTCAACCAAACTGTCAAACCATCAAATGGCTGGTGTCATAACTGATCACATGTGCAGCACCCATGGCAGTTGCAGATCAAACAGAAGCAGCTTCCTTGGTTGTAAAGGATAGGAGGGTTTAATTCCGCTTTGAGGCGGTCAACAGATCGGCCTCTACAAACTCTGCAGTGCCTAAAAATAGAGAGCAAATGAGCATGTGCAGAGCAGGGTGAGACAGTATTACTGGATTTTAAACGGTATAGACACTTATTTTTTAATATTTTACCTGTAAAAGGGGCCAGTCTGAAGTGATCTAGCAGGACTTAAATTTTCTGACTCAAGTGAAGTTATAAAAACAAAAATGGCAGGAAAAAGGTTGAACCTCTGTCTGTTTGCTTCTAAACTTTCAATTTGACAAGAAAAAAAACTGCAAGGACAAATATCAGAACCACTGTGAGGTGCAAGCTCTGGTGCTGTCATATTTATCCTTGAATGACCATTTAGTGAGTCAGTTACCACGTGGGTCAAGCTTTTCAAACGGTTGTGTGTTAAATATTTCTGCCATGTTAAAGTCTGAAACTTACAAAAATAAAAATTACAATAACGTTAGCAAAGTCAGCTCCTATACTTGCATCCTAAAGATTTCCATATACATGATATGTCAATAACTATATGAAAGACAAACCCCCCCCCCCATACCTGTGTGTCCAACTCCATCATCCGTTGCTTCATTTCTCGTACATCTGCTTGTCTTTCTGCTTCTCTTAGGCGTACGCTCATCAATTCATCCTGAAGCTCATTAATAGTGTTCTTTTTGGGAGGATCTTTCCACCGACCTGCAGTGCGGGCTAAATGTCTCTACAACAATACCAGCAGATGGTACAAGTTAGGGACTATTGCTCATTAAATACAAGAAATGGTTCAGATCTCACAGTGAAGAATGGTCAGTCAACTAAGCATTATACATTTGGAGGACTAACAGTTATAGCAATAGTTTAACTGTAAACTTACAGTATTTATTAGGTAAATGCATAAAACAGTACTAGATGGAACCTATTTCATGCAAGACTTGCAGCAGTATGAATATTAGGAAGGTTATAAAAAGAGTACTGTACTGTATGGGTATCCAGCTTCACAAACTGTACATACCTGCCAGTGATCTTCCAAATCCCTTATCTGTTGCCTCTGCTCTTTTAAAGACATCACAGCTTCTGCCTCTCTTAACTTCACCGCAATGAGCTCCTCTTGAAGCCTTGCGATGTTGTTCTCATCGGGGAACGAGCTGTTTTTCTGTGAAGAATTTTAAATGATTTACTAATGCAGTTACAGTGGTTATCCCATAGAATACAGAGCAGTATCTATAAAGCACATCTAGACAGAGGGAAAAAAGAACATGCAAAACACTTTCAGGTGAACACCTAATTTTCTCTTTCAACATATTATACAATCCTTTATTGGCTTCCTAGTCCCATTTACAGCCATCATTGTCCAAGCAGCGAAGTCTATATATAGTGAAGACGGGAAGAAAGCGACCAGAACTGCATGCATAAAGATGTCCAAATACGCTCTCCAATTTTTGTAAACATTAACAGTCATTTAAAAGGGTATCTAAACCCAGGAACAATAATGTAATCTTGCAGCTTAGTGTGCTTTTTTTTTTTCAAGCTTAAAACATTTTCAGCAAGTAGAGAAAATATCTGTTGCGCTTGCAAGAAAAACCTGGTCACTTACTGTGACCTGCACCAAAGATTAGCTTTGTGTCTAGCTATGGTTTGTAAACTACCTATTGCCCTGCCCCACCCCCAGCAATGAAGATGGAGAGGAGTACATCTGTATTCCACATCAGGAAAGCAGACTAGGGTGAAAACCATGAGATCCTCCATAAATACAGTGGAGGGGTAGTGTAGCCATCCAGGGACAGGAAGTACTTTTTTTTTCAGGGTCACGGGGAGAAAATAAAGCTATAGAAACTTGAAACAAGAAAACGAATCCACCACCACATCTTAGGACTGGTGAGCTGCAGTATACTACATTTTTGGTTTTGGGTCTAGATACTCATACACTTGAGAAAAACTACAAAAAGGACATGGACAGCAATATAAAGCCGACAGAGGTTCTAGCATTCCTCTACTTGGCCATTTAAAGATCATTTTTATTTCGCTTTGGTTTTTTGTGGCAGGGCTATAGCAGGGCTCAAAATTTCAAGTCTTGAACCACTAGCCAGGCCTCAAGGGTTACTCGCCACCAGTTGCCCCACCCAACCCCTACCCTGCTCTGCCCCTAATTCTGCCGCTATCACGCCCTCAAATTATCTTGTGAAATGTTTTATGCAGAATTAAGTTACAAAAAATAATTATTAACAATGAATTTATCAGTTCCCCTCAGCACAGCCTCACCTGTGCCCATCAATGCAGACTCACCGTGCCCCCCACATTGCAGACTCACCGTGCTCCCATATCATGACAGGAGGAAGAGGAGAAACGCAGGATCGTAGAGCGGTATAGCCCGCTGTTACAACTTACATTGAAATTTCCTCCGATCTGCTCGCTCACACAGCCCCGCCTCCTCCCGACCCCGCGCCTGTGATAAACACATCTCAGCATTGGACCCGCATTCTGTCTATTGCAGGCGCGGGGTCAGGAGGAGGTGGGGCTGTGTGAGCGAGCAGAGCGGAGGAAATTTCAATGTAAGTTGCAACAGTGGGCTATACCGCTCTGCGATCCCGTGGCTCTCCTCTTCATCCGTGCTCTCGCTGGGAGAACAGCTCCCGATCAACCCCGCCCGCCGCGGTGCTCGCCCCCTTACTCCCAGGCAGCCAAGCTCCTCGCCAGACCTCATTTTCCACCTCGCAAAATGCGAGTGGAAAATTTGAGGGGGGTAAGTTAATTTTAATGGCAGAGGGACATTGCAATTCATCTGATCACTCTTTATAACATTCTGGAGTAAAATTAAAATGCAAATTACCATCATAAAACTGGAGGCAGCAGACTTTGTGAAGATTAAAGGGGTTGTAAAGGTACAATTTTTTTTCCTAAATAGCTTCCTTTACCTTAGTGCAGTCCTCCTTCACTTAACTCATCCTTCGATTTTTCTTTTAAATGTCCTCATTTCTTCTGAGAAATCCTCACTTCCTGTTCTTCTGTCTGTAACTCCACACAGTAATGGGAGGCTTTCTTCCTGGTGTGGAGTGTCGTGCTCGCCCCCTCCCTTGGACTACAGGAGAGTCAGGATGCCCACTAACACACAGCTCCTTTATCTGCAACGTAGAGAGCGTCCTAACTCTCCTGTAGTCCAAGGGAGGGGGCGAGCACGACACTCCACACCAGGAAGAAAGCCTCCCATTACTGGGTGGAGTTACAGACAGAAGAACAGGAAGTGAGGATTTCTCAGAAGAAATAAGGACATTTAAAAGCAAAATCAAAGGATGAGGTAAGTGAAGGAGGACTGCACTAAGGTAAAGGAAGCTATTTAGGAAAAATAAAAAAATTGTACCTTTACAGCCCCTTTAATATTTGTGTAATTGGCAAAACTTTTGGCCGGGTGTATGTATGCATGCACATATATGCATACACACACATCTCTATCACACAAAAGTGAGTACACCCCTCACATTTTTGTAAAGATTTTATTATATCTTTTCATGCGACAACACAGAAGAAATTACATTGTAGCAAAGTGTAAAGTAGTGATTGTACCGCTTGTAAAACAGTGTAAATTTGCTGTCCCCTTAAAATAACACACAGGCATTACATGACTAAACCGCTAACAGGGAAAATGTCCAAATTGGGCCCAATTAGCCATTTTCCCTCCCCGGTGTCATGTAACTCATTAGTGTTGCAAGCTCTCAGGTGTGAATGGGGAGCAGGCGTGTTAAATTTGGTGTAATCGCTCTCACTCTCTCTCATACTGGTCACTGGAAGTTCAACATGGCACCTCATGGCAAAGAACTCGGAGGATCTCAAAGAAAAAAAAAAAAAAAATTGTTGCTCTACATAAAGATGGCATAGGCTATAAGAAGATTGCCAAAACCCTGAAACTGAGCTGCAGCATGGTGGCCAAGACCATACAGCAGTTTAACAGGACAGGTTCCACTCAGAACAGGCCTCGCCATGGTCGACCAAAGAAGTTGAGTGCATGTGCTCAGTCATATCCAGAGGTTGTCTTTGGGAAATAGATGTATGAGTGCTGCAGAGGTTGAAGGGGTGGGGGGGGGGGGGGTCAGCCTGTCAGTGCTCAGACCATATGCAGCACACTGCATCAAATTAGTCTGCATGGCTCTAGTCCCAGACGAAAGCCTCTTCTAAAGATGATGCACAAGAAAGCCCACAGTTTGCTGAAGACAAGCAGACTAAGGACATGGATTACTGGAACCATGTCCTGTGGTCTGATGAGACCAAGATAAATTGGTTCAGATGGTGTCAAGCGTGTGTGGTGGTAACCAGGTGAGGAGTACAAAGACAAGTGTGCCTTGCCTACAGTCAAGCATGGTAGTGGGAATTTCATGGTCTGGGGCTGCATGAGTGCTGCCGGCACTGGGGAGATAACAGTTCATGGAGGGAATCATGAATGCCAAAATGTACTGTGACATACTAAAGCATGATCCCCCTCCCTTTGGAGACTGGGCCGCAGGGCAGTATTCCATCATGATAACGACCCCAACACCTCCAAGATGACCATTGCCTTGCTAAAGAAGCTGAGGGTAAAGGTGATGAACTGGCCAAGCATGTCTCCAGACCTAAACCCTATTGAGCATCTGTGGGGCATCCTCAAAAGGAAGGTGAGGAGCGCAAGGTGATGTTGTCATGGAGAAGTGGAAGAGGACTCCAGTGGAAACCTGTGAAGCCCAAGAGGGTTATGGGCAGTGCTTGAAAATAATGGTGGCCACAAAAAAAAATGACACTTTGGGTCAAATTCTGACATTTTCACTTAGGGGTGTACTCACTTTTGTTGCCAGGGGTTTAGATATTAATGGCTTTGTGTTGAGTTATTTTGAGGGGACAGAAAAATTACACTGTTATACAAACTGTACACTCACTACTTTACATTGCAGCAAAGTGCATTTTCTTCAGTGTTGTCACATGAAAAGATAAAATATTTACTATTTGAGATACTAATATATAGTGTATACACACACACAGTTGTGCTCATAAGTTTACATACCCTGGCAGAATTTATGATTTCTTGGCCATTTTTCAGAGAATATGAACACAAAAACGTTTCATTCACTCATGGTTAGCGTTTGGCTGAAGCCTTTTTTTTTTATCAATCAACTGTGTTTACTCTTTAAATCATAATGGCAACAGAAAGTACCCAAATGACCCCGATCAAAAGTTTATATACCCCAGTTCTTAGTATTGCCCCCTTTAACATGCTTGAAGTCTTTTGTGGCATTTGTGGATGAGGCTCTTTATCTTCTCAATCGGTAAAACTCTTGGCAAAAAGCCTCTAGTCCCTGTAAATTCTTGGGCTGTCTTGCATGAACTGCCCGTTTGAGATCTCCCCAGAGTGGCTCAATAATATTGAGGTCGAGACTGAGATGGCCACTCCGGAACCTTCACTTTATTCTGCTGTAGCCAATGACAGGTCGACTTGGCCTTGTGTTTTGGACCATTGTCATGTTGGAATGTCCAAGTACGTCCCAAGCGCAGCTTCCTGGCTGATGAATGCAAATGTTCCTCCAGTATTTCTCGATAACATACTGCATTCATCTTGCCAACAATTGTGACCTAATTTCCTGTGCCTTTGTAGCTCACACATCCCCAAAACATTAGCGATCCACCTCTGTACCTTTCGTCATAGGCCTTGTTGACTCCACTCCAAATGTAGCGTTTATGGTTGTAGCCAAAAAGCTCAATTCTGGTCTTATCACACCAAATGACTTTGTGCCAGAAAGTTTGAGGCTCGTCTGTGCTGTTTGGCATATTGTAAGTGGGATACTTTGCGGCATTTGCGTAGTAATGGCAACTTCTGGCAACTCGACCATGCAGCTCATCTTTTTTCTAGTGCCGCCTTATTGTGCATCTTGAAACAGCCACACCACGTTTTCAGAGAGTCCTGTATTTCACCTGAAGGAATTTGTGGGTTTTTCTTTGCATTCCGAACAATTTTCCTGGATGTTGTGCCTGAAATCTCAGTGGGTCTACCTGACCATGGTTTCATTGTAACAGAACCCCACTTGATTAGAGTTTGAACACTGCTGATTGGCATTCTCAATTCCTTGGATATCTTTTTATATCCCTTTCCTGTTTTTTCAGTTCAACTACCTTTTCCTGCAGATCCTTTGACAATTCTTTTGCTTTCCCCATGATTCAGAATCCAGAAACGTCAGTGCAGCACTGAATGAAAGATGCAAGGGTCTGTCAGGAGTCCAGAAACACATTGACCTTTTAGGCTGGGTTCACACTAGTGCGACACGACACTCGTCCTACTTTGGATCCGACTTTGCCCTGCGACTGGAAGCCGACCTGCGTCCGACTTTCAATGAACAGGGATCCGACTTGGATCCCCGCCAATACCAGGGACTGTTTGGTATGAATCTTGAGGGGGAACTCCACGCCAAATTTTAAGTAAAAAACCGGCATGGGTTCCCCCTCCAGTCTGGTATGGATTTAAAGGGGAACCCCCTACGCCTAAAAAAAAAATGGCGTGGGGGTCCCCCCAAAATCCATACCAGACCCTTATCCGAGCACGCAGCCCGACTGGTCAGGAAAGGGGGTGGGGACGAGCGAGCGCCCCCCCTCCTGAACTGTACCAGGCCGCATGCCCTCAACATGGGGGGGTGGGTGCTTTGGGGCAGGGGGCCCCCCCAAGCCCAAAGAACCCTGTCTCCATGTTGATGAGGACAAGGGCCTCTTCCTGACAACCCAGGCCATTGGTTGTTGGGGTCGGCAGGCGGGGGGGGGGGGCTTATCGGAATCCCTACCCATTCACCTGGGGGGAAAAAATGTCAAGAAAAAGCACACACTAGACAGGTTTTTAAAGTAATTTATTAGGCGACTTCGGGGGTCTTCTTCCAACTTCGGGGGTCTCTTCCGACTTCTTCGCGCTTTCCGGTCCCTTCTCCGCGCTTTCCGGTTGTTCTCCGGTGCTTTCTGCCGGCTCTTTTGCTAGCAGTGGCCCGGTCTTCCCAGTTGTCTTCTTCCCTCTTCTCTTGTCCCAATGTTGACATGCCACTCTCTCCCACTGTAATGCCATGTGCGCGGCGCGTAACGACTTATATAGGCATGATGCGTGGTCTCCAGGTGATGTCACCCGGTGACCCCGCCCCCTTATGACATCACCGCCCGGGGCATTATGGGACTGTGTCATAAGGGGGCGGGGTCACCGGGTGACATAACCCGGTGACCACGCCCCATGCCTATACAAGTCGTTGCGCGCCGCGCACGCGGCATTAAAGCGGGAGAGAGCGGTGTGTCAACATCGGGACAAGAGAAGAGGGAAGAAGACAACGGGGAAGACCGAGCCACCGCTAGCAAAAGAGCTGGCAGAAGATAGTGGAGGTGCCCGGCAGAAAGCACCGGAGAGCGGGAGAAGAACCGGAGAGCGCGGAGAAGGCACTGGAGAGCGGGTCGGAAGAGACCCCCGAAGTCGGAAGAAGACCCCCGGAGCTGCCTAATAAATGACTTAAAAAACCTGTCTAATGTGTTTTTTTTTTCTTGACATTTTTCCCCCCAGGTGAATGGGTAGGGGTACGATGTACCCCATACTCATCCACATAGGGTGGGGGGCCCCCTTATTAAAGGGGGCTCCTGGATTCCGATAAGCCCCCCGCCCGCAGACCCCGACAACCAACGCCCAGGGTTGTCGGGAAGAGACCCTTGTCCTCATCAACATGGGGACAGGGTGCTTTGGGGTGGGGGGGGCCGCAGGGCGCCCCCTGCCCCAAAGCACCCACTCCCCCCATGTTGAGGGCATGCGACCTGGTACGGTTCAGGAAGGGGGGCGCTCGCTCGTCCCCACCCCCTTTCCCGACCGGCCCGGCTGCGTGCTCGGATAAGGGTCTGGTATGAATTTTGGGGGGAACCCCCACGCCGTTTTTTTCGGCGTAGGGGGTTCGCCTTAAAATCCATACCAGACCAAAGGGCCTGGTATGCTCTTGGAGAGGGGACCCATGCCGTTTAATTTAAAATTTAGCGTGGCGTTCCCCCTCAAGATCATCAGAGCACAAGTCGCATGCCAAAGTCGGATCATGCAAGACGGTGTTTCGACTTTGATCCAACTTCAATGATAGTCAATGGGCTGAAGTAGGATCAAAGTCGGACCAAAGTAGTACAGGGAGCATTTTCAAAGTCGGACCGACATGTGTCGGACCAGTTAAGACGGCTCCCATAGGGCAACATTGATTTTCACACGTCATGCGACATGAGCTCCCAATGTCGGAGCGTTTGTCGCACCAGTGTGAACCCGGCCTTATACACACACACACACACACTAATTACAAGCAAACAGATCACAGGTGAGGATGGTTACCTTTAATAGCCATTCAAACCGCTTTGTGTCAACTTGTGTGCATGTTATCAGGCCAAAATTACCAGGGTAAACTTTTGATCAGGGTCATTTGGGTAGTTTCTGTTGCCATGATGATTTAAAAAGAGCAAACACAGCTGATTGATAATAAATGGCTTCAGCCAAACACTAACCATGAGTGAAAGAAAAGTTTGCGTCATTCATATTCTCTGAAAAATGGTCAAGAAATCATAAATTCTGCCAGGGTATGTAAACTTATGATCACGACTATATATATATATATATATATATATATATATATATATATATATATACACATATACACATATACACATATATATATATATATATACACACATATATATATATATATACACACACACACACACACATATATATATATATATATATATATATATATATATATATACACACACACACACATACATACATACACATATATACACACACACACACACACTTACATATGTGTGTGTGTGTGTGTGTGTGTGTGTGTGTGTGTGTGTGTGTTGTGTTGTATGTATGTATATAGAATACTCACCTAAGCTCTCACTTGCATTGATCCAGCGATGTGCACAAGAGCCTCAGCTGTCCCGGAACTTCCTCTCCTCATTGACTAAAACAGCAGTGGGAGCCATTGGTCAAGGGGGAGGAGTCAGAAGTGTCAGCAGGAAGAGGACGACGACCAGGGCTGCAAAATCACTGCACAGAGCAGGCAACTTTTTTTTTAAAGCCAAAACTTTAATAAATCGCTTTAAAAGGAACACTGAAGCACCCACTGCTGACTGTTCTTCTGATAACGGTTAGCCTGGATATCATCCTTCCTGACACCCCTTTCCTTCCCTAACCTTAATATGCTGTCCCTGAACAAGCCTGCAAAAAACATTTTCTCGAAAAATTTCTGATCTGCATACTCTGGTCTAGTGGCGGCCTGTCCATATGGGGCGCTGCCTCTCTAATCCATGCGTCCAATCCTAATCTACATGCAGGGCACCAGACGCATTTCAATGGGGTTTTTTTTTTTGAAGCACATGATTAGAACCTGAGGCTCCAATTGGCTTAAAAAAAAAAAAAAAGTATTGAGCACATCTAGTTGGGTGACAATAGCGAATATTCACCATTGTCTTTCCGATTCTTCTCCAGGCCAATCAGGAAGCGGGTCCTGAGACCCGATTGGTCAGGGAGTCTTAGGACTCCCAGCCAATTGGGTCTCAGAACCCACTTCCTGTTCGGCCAGGGGGAGAAGCAACGGTGCTGGAGCGAGGAGAAGCAGCCCCACCCTGGATCCTTGTCATCTGCCTCCTAAGCTGAGGAGGCCTCGATCGCTGCCTTACCGTATGTCTCCCGCGGGAGGAGAAAAAACAAACTGAGGTCTTCAAGTCCATCTCCCGCAGGGGGTGGTGACATTGGTTTGCCCCCCCCCCCCAAATATTGCGCACCAGCCCAAGTCTAAACTATTCTTAATGTTCCTTCCTCCTTTTTTTCCACCCAGTCTAGTCACGTGCTCCAGCTCCAGGAGGTGCTCGACAATGGCTGGAAATTCTGGGAGTTTCCCCATAGGCACCCATGGCCCAGCCAGTCGGTGCTCCCTCCCCTCCCAACATTATACTATGAAGCTGTTCCACTCAAACATTAGCTTTAGTTACTGCACTGGGAAGCAGGAGCAATAAATTATCAATCTGTGAATAGGAATCACCTTCTCAATCTCCAAAATTTTGTCTTGCATTTCTTTCATAGCACAGTGAGATTCAGCTTCTTTAAGTCTTGCGTGAACCAATTCCGTCTCCAGTTGTAGTACAAACTCTTCAGAATAGCGAGGATTGCATTTATGCTGTGAAAAAACAAAAAATTTTAGTGGAAGATCTTTACTGCAATATGACGATAAAGAGAACCCATCAAGAACGTACATTTGTAAAATGCTGAAACTCTATTCTAGAGCATCCATAATTGGTCAGCCATATCCATCCAGGAAAGAGGTGCGTGAAGTCAATATTTTTCACATGCATTATCTCTTACAGAACAGAAATGGCATCTAAGCATCAGGCTGAAAGAACCCCAGGGAGGACAACCAAATATCCCGCTTGTGCCAAGGGCTGAGAACCAACACACTGGGAATTTGGTGGAGAGCAAGCTTTTAATAACTGCTTAACGACTTTGATTTCCATTCATGTAGTGCTCGCACCACCTATGTTACATAGCAGTTTATTTAGGGGTCAGCACTTCGCTCAGGCAGGAGATAGGATAGTCTTATGGCTCAGAGTGAAGAAATCCAAAAGCAAAAATCGCATTTAAGTAATCCCTGCAAAAATGTAATTTTTCAGTGGATATTCAGATTACAAATGCTCTTTGGCTGTTCAGCAAACTTTAAACAACCCTTTTCCTAAATGAAAACAAACTTGATTGGGGGAGAGAACTGTTGAGCCAACCAGCTATATTTTTTGTACTGAAAATTTTGTTTTTCTTTTGAGGCTTTACAGGACATGCAACATATGTCAATTTTGAAAATCAATATAATTTACCATCAAAAAACACTATGGACCCAACACTGGCAAAGTGACCATATACTGAGATTGCATAAAAAAACATTATAGCCCGAGCTGTAGGAAAAACAAAACAAAAAAAAAAACCCTAGTAGCAGAGTAAAGCTGGCCTAAAATTTCAGCTGAAGCTGCCAAACAATGAGCCATAGGTGAGAAGAGGTTACGAATACATTTTCCATAGTAATGGACTTTTGCCATTCAGAAGAACAGAGATCAATGGAAACCGACACATTATTCCGCCCCGATGGCTTTACACAGCTAGATTTCTCTCATTCAGGCCATAGGCTGAACAAAAGTAAAATAGATAGATTTTTCCATCCATGATAAAAACAGCAAAAATGGAGGAATGTTTACTGCCAACTATTGGCTTGACATGCAGCTACCTAGAAATTTGAACAGTGACTGCATCTAATAAGATGTAGTCATTCTTTGGCCAATAATTTTTCACCAGAATGGTCCAAAATTTGAACCGTATAATAGCAGCCAGTTTTAAAGGGAGATTTGCACAGTACTTGCAATACTATAATAGAGGAAGTTAATCAACAAGACATTTTTTCAGAAAACTTCATTTGTAGCAATGTCACCTCTCTAGCTACACAGCCCTTCTGTAACAGTGACACGAAATGATATCCTTATTCTACAAAAATCATCCATACGCACCCAATGCTTAATATCTAGAGATAAGATGAGTGCCTCAAAACAGCTGTAATATTACATATGTGGGGAACCATCATCCTCATGCTAGCAATGTTTAAAAAGAAGCCCAGGGTCTGCCCCTATCATACCCCCGGCAAAAAGGAAAATGGACTATCCTCAGCATCCAAGAAGTGACAAACTATTATAATAAAATAAAACAAAACATTTTATTTATTCAAAATTAATTGAAAAAGGACACACAATCTCTCCCCCCCCCCCCATCTCTGTATCTATATCAATAAAACGGTAGTTACAACCATGCATTTGTTCTGATTGGTTCTTGCTGGTGATGTGGTGTCCCCCAGTGGGTATTGAGGGCGCAGGATGTAATTAATCTTGATGTATAGTCACCTACATGTTTTGCAGCAAGGACCGCTTCTTCATGAGGAGTTAAAGGGGTTGTAGAAGGTTGTTATACTTGCCTCCTCTGTGCAAGGGTTTTGCTCAGAGTGGCCCTGATCCTCCTCTCCTGGGGGTCCTGCAGCAGAGCTCCTGGCTCCTCCCTGCATCGAGTGCCTTCTCGAAGACCCGCATTCCAAGGTGACAACCGAGCGGGCAAGCTTCCGAGTCCTGCTGCTGTACCCATTGACAGACAGCAGTGACCCGCCCCCCCCCTTCACTGGATTTGATTGACAGCACGCAGCCATTGGCTCCCGCTGCTTTCAATCTATCCTATGCATTAGGATGAAAAACCACAAGGGTTTACAACCCCTTTAATTACTATCATCCAGGATAACCAGCAGCCTGTGATAACAGCAATGGCAGGGGCACCGAGGGCACTCCCCACGGCCGACACAGGAGCCATCACAAGCGCACGTATCTAAATTACTCAAAGATCTCAAATGCAACGACCTGGGGGGGGGGGGGGGGGGTAAGAGGCTTCGATCATAATCACTGAGAGGCCCCACCACTTCGGGTGGATGTCTGGGATATTTCTTACAGTACAGTATCACACTGTTCATAACCCCATAATTGGGATGTCTCAACTGTGTTGGGGGCCCCGAAAAGTTGCCTCAGGTAGCAGTCGCCACCTTTTGCACAGTACTTGCAATACTATAGTAGAGGAAGTAATGTGCAACCATTTAGAAAACGTAATTTGTAGCAATGTCACCTCTCAAGCTACACAGCCCTTCTGTAACAGTGACACAAAATATAATCCTTCTCCAAAAATCATCCATATGCACCCACTAAATATCCCTATAACCGTTTTTTCGTGAAAGGCAGAGATTCAGGTCCCAATGGGCTACATACAAGGTTTTCTCCTCACATTGGTCCCCACTGGGTTGTACAATAATAGAATAGCATTCAATCCTCTAATCTGTTGGTCTGATACAGCTCAAATCTTTTGACTCAGATAAGAAAATCTCTATTTGAAATTGAAACACTAAAGCAATCTTTAAGGTTAAAGTGATTCTAAAAAGGAAGGTTTTTTTTTCTTAAAAACAAACATGCTATACTTACCTGCTCTGTGCGATGGTTTTGCACAGAGCAGCCCCAACAAGCTTTTTTTTGGGTCTCCCGCCAGTGGTCCTGGCTCCTCCCCTCTATCAAGTGCAGGCTCCCTCCAGAGCCACACTATGTCCATTCATGGCTCACTGGCTGTGAGTGGCAGCAGGAGCCAATGGCTCCTGCTACAATATGAGCCAATGAGGGGAGAGAAAAACTCAAGAGCTGCTGCGCTTATCTGAGCCCCATCTCAATCCAACGATGTCCATAAGTATAGGAGGGGGGGGCAGAGCTGCACCCAGGAGTTATTTTTTACCTTAAAGTGATGGAAAAGTATTTTTTTTCCTTTAAAAATAAACGTGTTATACTTACTGCTCTGTGTAGTGGTTTTGCACAGAACAGCCCAGATCCCTCTCTTCTCGGGTCCCACGCCGGCTCTCCTGGCCTCTCCCTCCCTCCTCCACAGCAAGCAGCTTGCTATGGGGGCACCCTTGCTCCGTGTGTCCATTCAGACACAGAGCTGTGGTCTGGCCCCGTCCTCTCTCGATTGGCTGATTGACAGCAGCGGGAGCCAATGGTGCCGCTCCTGTGTCTCAGAAAATTAGCAGGGAGAGTCCCAAACAGCCGAGGCAATTGTGCACCTTGCGGTTGACGGGCTTAGGTAAGTATTAGGAGGGCTGCTGCACACAGCAATGCATTAAGATAGGATAAAAAAAACTTTTGCCTTTACAACCCCTTTAAAAGATCTATGACGCATTACATTGAATGACTGACATTTTTGTTAACATGAATAATGAAGATAACATTGACACACAATACAGAGCTGACATAAGTAGCTAGTTTGACAGGCACAATTCTGATAAAAGCACAAGAGAAATGCGAGCACTAAAAAACGTTTTTTTAAATTATATATATTTTGCTTTCTAGGTCGAAGACTGTTAAGTGTGAACTGCAAATGCTGTCCAGCAAACACTGTGCTATACATAAGATCCACCCAATTTACCTTACTGTGAGTTTTCCATTTTTCACCTAAGCCAGAGCACACACACACACAGATTTACACATGTTAAGTGCGTGGCTGATGATCTCAATTAAGAATCGGTTTTTACAGCTCAAATTTTTGCATAGGATTTATTATACTCCTCAGCATCTAACTAGTATGTACCCACAGGCTGACCCACCGTGTACAAGGTGTGTTGCCTCCACTGGTACTTTTATCCATATAGTCTTGTCCTATACTCGGTCCCTTCTGGGAGTCGGTGACGCAAGCACTTTGATTATGTGATTTCCCACTACGCCCAGAACTGCCATTTCTCTTGTTGGACCGTATGGAGGATGTGGTGGTGGATCGATATACTAAGCTCTCTCTCACCTATGCCCCGATTTTTGCAAGGAAGGCTTTCTTGCTGCGTTGGAAGTCTCCTATTCCTCCAGCGGTGGCTATGTGGAGAAAGACTAACTCTGTTCTCCCCCTCAGAAAAAAAAATCACCTATGAAAGCAGGAACTATACCCAGAAATTTGACAAGGTGTGGTCCACCTGGATAGATGCATTAGGACAGAATGCTTTAGATGGAGTCTGAAAGCTTGAGTTTCCTCTCTCTGCCTCCCTTTCCCTCCCTCTGCCTCCCCCCGTTTTTGTTTTTCTCTAATTGCTCCTTAAGCCCCCTCCTATAAGGTCCCCCTGCATTTCTCCCCTCTCCTTAGATTATACTGAGATAGTACTGAATCCATATGTGATAATACTTGCTCTTAATTTTAAGAATCGCAATCCGTACATATGCTAGAAGTGTCTTTTTGAAAAAAAAGAATTCAGTTTCAATTTTTAAGATACAAAAACAGAGCCCAATGGGCCTACCCAGGCTCGGCACATATACAATTCAATACAAAAAATAAAATATTAAAAAAAATAAAAAAAATAAAAACTTATCCTAACTGAAACTAAACAACTTGCTCCATTAGCTACAGGGGATATTTGTATGTTGTAGGGCATCAGCTACTAAGGTTAATATCGAACCTTGTTCTGGTAAGCTGTAAGTGACAGTTCCCTGGAGTGTGAAATTATTTTTGGTTCGCTACCATACTTAAATATTTTTTTTGCGCCTTGCAAGTTAATTTATTAACTGGCAGGTTCAGGGTCAGTATTAGTGGAAGGATCTTGCACTCAAATGTCCCAAACTTTGTGGAATTTCTTGGGGCACCCTCTCGCTAAATACGTGGCTTTGTATAATGGCAGACTAGCATTTTTTTTTTTTTTTACACAAGATGACAGTTGGTGCCAATAGGGATTTCCACTGGAGCAGAATAGTTTTTCTTGCATAGAACAATAAAAATCCTATCAGAGTCCTGGAGGCCCTAAGATGGGTGTGGTGGACACTCTGGCCTAGCAATCATACTTCCACAGTCCGGGGTACCTGGAACGTACCTGTATTACTGAGGCTACAGCTTCCCGACATGTATGAATATGGGGGCATTGCCAAAAGATGTGAATAAAGTCTGCGATGTCCCCTCCCGCCGCCTATAAGAACAATCAAGCAGCGGAACCGCCGCTATGATCGTTCAGAATTGCCGGCACAAGAAAAGGATATCTGAATGATGCCTCTAGCTGCAGGCATCATTCAGATATCCCCCCCCCACAAAGCCGAGGACGTCATATGACGCCCACCCAGGATGGGAGATCCCATCTGTGGACGTCATACAACTATGGCTGGGTAGGGAAGTGGTTAATAAAAGTTTTCTGTCTAAAAAAAATAAATAAAAAAAGTGTGTGTCTGCTTCCTGAAGCACATGCAGTGTAACAAAGGCATAACCAGAACCTTCAGGGCCCCGGCGCAAGAAACCATAAAGGGCCCCCTTCACCCCCAGTCAGGGCAGTATGCTAGTGGGGTTTACTATGCCTCAGTTATGATCGAGCAGTGTCAGTGATCGGTACAAGATCACAGACAATTTCTTATAGCGGAACTTGTCATTTTTTCATCTTTCCCCCTTAAAAAAATAAAAAAATAAATAAATATTTGCAACGGTTTTAACTTTGGATGGTAAAACATTTTAATAGTAAAATACCTTATACAGCCCACTTCCTGTTTCTTGTCTGGTAAAAAGCCTAGGCTTATAACATCATGCACATCTCTCTCTCGTGAGAGTTTGCCAGGAAGTGAGGATGGGGGTGAGTCATAAGAGGGCCAATGAGAGCTGCAGGAAGTGAACAGGCAGCAGCTTCAGCTGCCCACATTTAAAATGATTGCAGCTAGACTCAGTGGAGGGAGATTTCTAGGGGGGGGGGGGGGATTTGGCAAGTACAGAATCACAGTAAACATAAAATATGCAAAGTAGTTGGAGGGAAGCTTCAGAATGGCAAAGATGTTTCTATTAAAAATTATGTGAGCAGACTGCAGTTCCTATTTAAGACAAGGAAGGGGCCTGTAAATTACACATTTACTGGTCCCTTCCCCACTCTCCATACACAGGTGCCCGATCGCAGCAGGAGGTGGATAGGAGGGGTGGCGGGGCAGCATGTAGAGGAACCATGCCCCTCAGTTTTCCTCCTGAAGCCGCTGAAAGGCTGCAGGAGGAAAACAGAGGGGGATTAGTTTCTCTATATGCCACTCCACCTATCCAGGTGTACAGGGAGCCTCATGGGGCAATTGCTGTGTAATGTCCTCTTGCAGCATCAAGATTTGTACTAGATTGGTGACCAAGAAACATCTTAGCACTGAAACAAGCGTACATATTCGCCAGCACACCAAGGATCGCTAAACTACGTCCAAAAAAGTTTTAATAACAAAAAAATCACATAACAAAGGTGCAACGTTTCAGAGTCATGCAGGACCCCTTCGCCAGGCATCACTTGCCCGACGAAGGGGTCCTGCGCGACTCCGAAACGTTGCACCTTTGGGATGTGGTTTTGTACGCTTGCTTGATGTTTCCAGGATCCAACTGGTAATCGCTGCAGCACCCACCATTTTTATGAGCCATTTCTACCAGGAACGTGTGCGATAGGAATATTGATCAGATTAGTACTGAAACAGATGCGTCAGAATTTGTATGTGTAAGATAGCAAGCAGTCTGCAGTAGGTTTTCAGTTTAGTAACATTACTGATCGTAAGGCCCTTTGACAAGGGCCAGATTCCGTTTAACTGGTTTTCTCAAAACGTTGGCACTCAAATTGAAAAACCCAGTACCTCAATTTGTTCAATTTTGCGATTTTGCGTGGACTTAATAAAGCATTACCGCTGTTTAACATATGCCTCTAGGGAATGCCCCAAAAAAAAAAAAAAAACTTGAGAAAATATGGGCAGAGTGGCTTACTTTAGTCTCAGGCGACATGGACGTTTAAGGTGACAAGGACCAATCTTCTGCTAAATGATATGGTGTGATGTATCGTCAAACATAATACAGAGTGGTTTACTGTATATACTCGAGTATAAGCCGACCCGAATATGAGCCGAGGCACCTAATTTTACCACAAAAAAACTGGGAAACCGTATTGACTCGAGTATAAGCCTAGGGTGTCCATGTGCATGCCTCACTGTGCCCATGACTAGACTGACATTTAACATGGGAGTCTATGGAAGGGGTGCCCTGATTTGAAAAATCGATGCTCCCTGGCCATAGGTCCCCCAGACAACAAACTTTGCAAACTTGTAGAGGAGAAATGTGGCTACATGTGTGCCAAATTTCGGCTCCAGGGGACCTACGACCGGCCAGTACTGGGTCCCCAAATTCACTGGAGAAATGACCGTTTAACATGGGAGTCTATGGAAGGGGTGCCCGGGTTTGAAAAATCGGTGCTCCCCGGGCATAGGTCCCCTGGACAACAAACTTTGCACACTTGAAGAGTGGGGCTACATGTGTGTCAAGTTTGGGGACATACGGCCGGCCTGTACCAGGTCCTCAAAATCCGGAAGATCAGGCGCAATAAGGTGACTCGAGTACAAGCCGAGGGGGGCATTTTCAGCACAAAAAAATGTGCTGAAAAACTCAGCTTATACTCGAGTATATACGGTAATTAAAGTGTATGACTTCAGTGTAGGTGCAAAACTATACCTATATAGTTGACATTTCAGATATGTTATGCTTCATGCATGTTTTTCGAAATAACCAGATGGACACACCATAGGATTCCCGTCTAGGTTCAACTTTATTCATTTTTCCAGATATAGATGAGGTCTACATTACTATACACTTGGATAATGCATTTATAAGTAAACAAATGTTCCTTTGCTGACATACTACTATTATGAATTCTATGCATAATGGATGTCATCCATTTATTTTTCGGTTTGTGAAATATCAATAAACTTTACCCTAAAAAATAAAAATCTGGTTCTCATCAGGGGATCTGTCCGCTGATGCCCTGCTGAGCAGAGCGGGCATATGGCAGGTCCATGTCCACTCAGTATATGCAAAGCGGACATGGACACAGCCTGCTCTACGAGTAGTCAGATGTAAACGGACCATTTTATGAAAAATGCAACAGCGATTTGCAAGAGTGGAATCAGCTTTACCATGTCTATGCATCAATATCCCACCATTAATTTCACTGGGAATAAGGGACATCACAGTGGTCAAGAAATAGCAGGGCTATAATTCTTTACAGCAAACATTTACTTTTCCACCTACAAGATAGCAGACAAGGATATAGATAAAGGAATTCAACACGTATAAATCATCAAAGTAGTTCACATGCACTTCCTGGTCCATGCAATGTAACAGATCAGCCTATGTATAATTGATGCTAATCTTACATTACATATCAGTAGAATACATTGCTTGACCTTACAAACAACCAAGATCCTAATTCATTTAACCCTCTGATGACTGCTCATACACCATTCATGTCCTGTATGTTTTACCGATTGAACGATTTCTTGAGCTTCATATCACAGGAGTCTGCTACAACATTTTTTTCAACCTAAGAAAGAAAAGCTAAATACATTTTTTTTTATTTTTACATTTCCCCTCCAGTTAGGTTTCCAGGGTGATTCAATTCCTCCTTACCAAGGCATTCCAGCCTTGAAGTAAAATTAGATCAGGGGTTAAAAATCTGGGGTCTACGGACCCCTAAATGGTCAATGGATGGGTTTTAGGGTGTCCGTGAGTGTTAGGTAAAAATTAACAATTACATATATACTTACAGCCCCACCACCCTTGTTACAATTAATGCTTTCTCATTGAAAGAAATAAGAAAACACACACAATGCCGCGGTTTATAGCGCCGACCACTAATCGTCCGTTGACTTGTTGTTGGCCAGGTTTACCATTTAAATTTGTATCATCGTTCTCTGCACAACCACTATCTTGTGCCACACCATAATAGCAAGTACTAATTCTCCTTTTGTAGTTATAGTAGTAGTAGTAGTAGATTTGAGCAGAATTAACATTTTAATTTACACAAGAGGCTTTTATTTGACTTCTGTAATGAGTTTTGCATAAAAGTTTTTTGTCAAAATGGTTTTCTTTATTCAAACTGTGTATGTCATATGTATGAGGAAATCACATTTCAATAAAATAAAGTACATACGGTATATATTCATTGCACTCAATGTGAATATTTCTGGGGAGGGGGGTCCATAGCTTTCATTAGATTCTTAAAGGGGTCCAAATCTCAAAAAGGTTAGGAACCACTAAATTAGAGGTGCGTTTGCAGTGCCACCTTGTGGTAATAAAGCTAAACAAACACATACATTCTGTACAGTACATGAGAGCCCTTTTACCTAATGAATTTGTACACCCGCCCATTCATCCTTGGTGTATATGCAGGCAAATCATACAGCATAGCCAGCCTAGAGACTAGACTTTTCTCTAATGCAGTTAAGTGCTGGCCCTGCCCTCAGCCCAAGAATGGACTGTGAAGGATAATCAGCAGACTAATTAGCCAATTTCTCTCCTCTATACACCAGTCTACATGTTCCTTGTTAGTCACGAGTGCAGTAGCACAACTGAATGGTTTCTTAATCTACTTCTGCCTCTCCCCGTCTAAGCTCTGCTATATAGGGGACTATAAAAGGGCTGATAGCAAGTCAAATTCAGATACTTTCACTAGCTGCTTTTAAGATACTTATTGATTTCTACCCACCACTTGGGCCAGCCCTTGTAATTAAAGTGCCGGTTGGAAAACTTGCTGTTCTAACAGGATGTTTATACAACAGCTGCACACTCAATGTCTTTGCTTGCAATGTCATTAGATAGCACAGATCACAGGCAATATGCAAAGAGCTAATCAGAGTGGCTCTGTGCCTTGTGATAGCTGTGATCCAATCACAGGGATCACAAGTGTAAATACTGGCTGCAATCAGCAGCTAGCCCTCCCTTAGTCCTAAAATGTTTCTCAGTGACAGGAAGGCCAACATTCAGGGATCCCCCTGAGGAAGACATATGATAGCCCTGTGTCATCTTGCGTAGGGGAGGGGCAAGGACGGTGGAGGAGACAGTCACTTGCTCTGAGCTAGCTGCGGATTCACACAAGCCTGCAAACCCTTTAGAGAGGATTTCAACATTGTATGTTTTCTATAGCCTGGTGCGCTGCATGCACCTATAAAGTGTGAGTACCCTGATGTTTACCTACAATAAATTTCTATATTTAAACGATAATGCACTATCTGGCCTCTTTTTTTTAAATTGAGGATACCATCTTTGGATTACACCTGGGGGAGCCTGTAAATCCTGCTACTTAGAGCCCAGAGGTGGTTCAGCTGCTGTGGTGGACCAAAAACGTAATTGTGCGGTCACACAATTGAAGGTGAGCGCAGTGACACGGAGGGCGGAGGGGGCGCACGTGTGTGAAGTCACAGTGATTATTATTTGGATCATCACAGAGTCACTTTATGGGGCATAATATATATATATATATATTTTTTTTTTTTTTTCTCACTGTGGACTTGCTGAAATTAAGGATTTTTGATATTTTGATTTTTTTTTTTTTTTTGTAAAATCTTTTTATTGAAGTTTTATAGACACACACATTTTGCCCACACATAGGCACAACATCTGCCCAGGTTGGGGCCGTTACCCTGTTTCGGCAACATACCGCCACAGGGAAACAAATAACACATACACTTTAACTTAACTTACACTATAACCCCAAACTTGGGGAGAGGGTCCATTCAAGATAAGTCATGTTTAAGTGATATCAATAGAGGAGGGTAGCCTGAAAAAATTATTTGGGTTAATAAAGTGATAATCTAATGATACATTACAAGTCTAGGCATTGGTCACTGTATCACTTGCCGTGCTTCTGTCATCTAGCCAACAACTCCACACCTTTTCAAATTTGTGCGGACAACCTCTGGACGAGTAAGTGGCTTTATATAGGGGCAAACTGGCATTAACCAAGCTTTTTCAGAATTTAACAGAGGGGGGAGACGGTTGTTTCCAGTTCATCGTAATGGCTTTGCGCGCATTGTATAGTAGCAGGGATATGAGTGTTTTCCTGGCTCTGATCATTGGCAGTTGGTCAACTAGTCCTAGCAAACAGTATCTAGGCTCATATGGGACGCAAGTCCCAGTGGCCTTAGTGATCACCCGTAGCACTTCATTCCAATAAGGTACGATTGCTGGGCAAGCCCAGAAAATGTGGAAGAAACCCCCTGGTTGGTAGGAGCAATGCCAGCACTCCGGAGAATGCTCCGGCGACATCTGGTGTAGCCTGTGAGGTGTGTAGTGAGCTCTGTGTATAATTTTATATTGGACTAATTTATCCCTCGCTGAGACCAGGGGGGAGAAAGGAAAGTCCCAAACCTCCCTCCAGTCGTCTTTATCCAGACCCGGTATGTCCTCCACCCATTTCCTGCGGAGGGAAGACAGCTCGGGGATAGCAGCAACCAGCAGGGATCCATAGATCTGAGACGCGAGCTTCTCCAGGTCTTTCACCCGGATGGTAGATTCTAGCTCGGAGTATGCCAGTTCAACTGGCCTGCTCAAAAATTGGCACCTGTAGGCATGTGCAATTTGGAGATATCTAAAATGGGCTCGTTCAGGCACGTTAAATTTGGCGCATAAAGTGTGAAAGGGGGTGAGATCTCCGTTGGTGATGATATGTTTGAGGGTCAGTATCTTGTATTTGGCCCAGGCCTGCGGATCTGGAATAGTGTGGAATTGCGATAGGTTAGGATTCAGCCACAGGGGGGTGTGAGGAGACCAAGAGTTCGGCTGGGGTGCCCTCAGTGCCTCACCCGCCTTCCATGCCCGCATAGTGGTACGCATCGAAGGGGTGAGATTGTGGGGCGTTTTAGGCCCCCTGAATAGCAGCCCCACCAGTGCCTCCAAGGACCCCACTATGGCTGCCTCCAGCACCGTTGCAGAGTTGGTCAGGTCCGGTCGTAGCCACCAATGGGCGGTCACAAGCTGAGTGGCCAAATAATACTTGTAACAATCAGGGAGGGCCAAGCCTCCACTGTCCACAGGCCTGGTCAAGGTGGAATATTTGAATCTAGGTGGCCTGGACCTCCAAATAAAGGAGAGGAAGAGTTGCCTGAGGGAATTAAAGAAAACTTTAGTCAGCCAGTGAGGGGAGTTCTGAAAAATGTATGTAAGTTTGGGGAGGACTTTCATCTTGAGCAAGTTAATACACCCAATGAGAGAAAGGGGGAGATTACTCCACGCCTTAAGTTTGGCTTTAATGGCTACCAAGACAGGGTCGAGATTGAGCCGCACAAAATCCCCACTCTCTCTTGAGACAACAATTCCCAAGTAGGTGAACTGCTCAACCCATTGAAGCGGGAGAGAGGAGGGTGAGGAGGACCTGGCCCCCGCATCCACTGGAAACAACTGCGACTTGTGCCAGTTCACTCTCAGCCCCGTGAAGGCGGGAAAGGCATCCATGATACCAAGTGCGCCCCGCAGAGAGTCACCAGCGTCATTCAAGAACAGGAGCATATCGTCCGCATAGAGAGCCACTCTCTCCTCCAGCCAGCCCACCCTAAGACCACGGACCTCGGCCGAGCTCCTAAGGGCTTCAGCAATAGGCTCCACGGCCAGGGCGAATAGAGCCGAGGAGAGAGGGCATCCCTGTCTGGTGTCCCTCTGCAGGGGGAACGGAGGAGACAGGGAGCCATTCAGTTTAATGCATGCCGTGGGACCAGTGTAAAGTGTGCGTATCCAACCTATGAATTTTAACGGGAACCCCATTCTTCTAAGCACCTCCCACAGATAGACCCATTCCACTGTGTCAAATGCCTTCTCTATATCTAAGGTGGCAATGGTTCTAGTACCTTGGTTAGTATGGGAGGCATGAATATTAGTGAATAATCTGCGTATGTTAATGTCTGTAGATCTACCGGGCATAAAGCCCGTTTGGTCAGAGTCAATCAGGGATTTTATTACTACGTTAAGTCTAGTGGCCAATAACTTGGTCAAGATTTTAAGGTCACAGTTGAGAAGTGCAATTGGTCTGTAGGAGGCGCATAGCTTAGGGTCTCTATTAGGCTTTGGAATGAGAACTACGTGGGCTTCCCTCATAGAGGGCGGTAAGGAGTCTTGGTTCAAGCAAGCTTGAAACATCTGAGCTAGCTTGGGGGCGAGCAATTCTGCGTGGGCCCTATAGTACTCAATGGGCAGGCCGTCCGGCCCTGGATATTTTGATGTTTACTTCATTTTTTTTTTCAAATTTCTTTCACTGTGCACTTGCTTATATGTATAAAGTGCAGCGCTAACTTTGCAAACAGGTGTATAAAATGAACCATAAACACCTATGTGTATAACATATGAATAAACAATGCGATATAAAAAAAATCCAGTAAGTGAAAGTCCAAAAAATAAAAAAGGTGATGACTCTAAATCTTAATGAGGAACATTTAACTTATATAAAGTCCATAGAAGAAAAATATCCAAATAAAGTGTTAATCTTGCAACGCAAAATATAAACAAACATTCATGTTTGGAAAGGATGCCAAGGAACACCACCACCAAGGATGAGTTGAGAGGAGGCTTACCAGAAATCTCAGACTTGGAGGGGCATATACCACCCAAGTCAAGATAAGCTTATTGGTTAATGAACCCGATGTAAACAGCTGGTCTTGGATCCAGAAAGATATTTCCACCTCGGTCAGAGCATCAGAGGATGTGTCTCAGAATCATAGATATGAGCAGAGGTCGGGTATCCGTGTGTCATGCGTATTAAATAAAAAATTCACATAGCGTGATACCGTATGGAAAGATGATGGCTTATTAGTCAAAACTAGTCGAGTGGACTCATCTACACACATCGCTCCAGTACCTGTATTTACACGCATTTATGACCATCTGAAATGTGAGTGTTCACTTTTTATTCTATTTTTATTAAAACTCTTTCCATACGGTATCACGCTATGTGAATTTTTTATTTAATACGCATGACACGGATACCGGACCTCTGCTCATATCTATGATTATAATGACACATCCACTGATGCTCCGACTGACCGAGGTGGAAATCTCTCTGGATCCAAGACCAGCTGTTTACATCGGGTTCATTAATCAATAAGCTTATCTCGACTTGGGTGGTATATGTCCCTCCAAGTCTGAGATTTCTGGTAAGCCTCCTCTCAACTCATCCTTGGTGGCAGTGTTCCTTGGCATCCTTTCAACACATGAACGTTTATATTTTGTGTTGCAAGTTTAACACTTTATTTTAGATATTTTTATTCTATGGACTTTATACAAGTTAAATATTCCTCATTAAGATTTAGGCCTCTTTCACACGGGCGGACCGTATGTCCTTTTTCGGATGAAAAACGGACATACATGTATCCCTATGGGATAACGGATGTCAGCGGATGAACATCCGCTGACACCCAATCTCACCCGTGTCCGCTATGCTCTGTTTTTCAGGATAGAAAAATTTCTATTTTTCTATCCGTCTGCGGAGCGGATGAACACGGACAGACTGTCCGTGTTCATCCGATCTCCCATAGGGGAGAGCGGAGATCTGACAGGGCGGTCCCTGCACAGTATGCGGGGACAGCCCAGTCATCCGCCAGCTCAGCGGGGATCAACGGAGCGATCCTTGCTGAGCAAGCGGAGGTTCACGGGGCGGATCATGACTGATCCGTCCCGTGTGAAAGGGGCCTTGGAGTCATCACCTTTTTCTTTTTGGACTTTCACTTACTGGATTTTTTTATACATCACATGGTTTATTCATATGTTATACACATAGGTGTTTATGGTTAATTTTATACACCCGTTTGCCCTTTATACATACACTCTATTTGCTTTTTTCTACAGCAGTGTTGGCTGCGGATTTTGTTTTTGTTCGTTCTCAGCGCAATATACCTTTTCACTTCTTTTACTGTGCACTTGCTTGACAAGTATTTAATTTATATATTTTTACCATTTATATTCTTTGGGAATTCAAGTTGCTCCAACATGCCCATGGCAATTATTTATATTTTTTTACCTGAGCGAGTTATATATCACATAGCGCTGGATTTGTTTATTTCTAATATTAGTTTTTTACATTATAGTATGGGGTGCCTTTAGATTGTGTAGAATTTTAAAGAATGCCTTGACTGGGAAAAGGTTGAGAAACACTGACCTAAACTGAGATGTTAAAGGAGTTGAGATGTTTTGGTTCATAGTAGAGCCACTTTAGGGAGAACATCTCTGCTTGCACAGATCAGAGTACATTCTCAAAATAACTTTGGGAGCAGTGATAAATTATCTACAGTGCACATGTGCGGGAGTTGTGTCATTCCAGCCTGCCCATTTAAGATGGCCAAAGACACCAAACCTGGAAGGCGACTTGGCAAAGACATCAGAGGCAGTGTTGAAAGAAAGGAGATCATGGCCGTTGCATTGCTGGAAGGGGTGCTTTAGCGTGCAAGTCTGCCATAATATGCAAATAGGCTGTGCCTGGGAGAATTTAGTTTTGCTTTAATGCGCATGTCTGGCCAAAATAAAACATCATAACACTTTCACGTACATTTTACAGCATTGTAGCTCTTTAAAAAAACAGCAAATACAAAGAAAATCTACCCATTGCCCCTGTCAGAAATTTAAGAAGCAATAAACCTCTTGTACGAAGCTGCCATCTATGCCTCTGCTGCACTAAAATGCCAAGAGGTGCCGTCAACCCTCCCCAAGTTCACCTCTGCTGGATAACAACACTGCTCCCTTCAGTTATGAAGAATATGACAGGAGAGGTGTCCTATAGTACACTTGTGCTCACCTGTGACCCACAATCAGCCAACAGGGGGCTTTAGGCTGCTGTTGGAGGACAACACAGAGCTGCTCTAGGCTCTGGAAGGATCTCAACCATACTGTTGGGATTCACCCGGCTGCCTGATTGAAGGCTAGCGCTGGCTTTCAGAGTGCAGATGAAGCCAGCTGCGCCTCCAGTCCAATGGTCCAGTGAGTGCTGGAGGGGCACAGTGGAGAGCAGTGACTGCTCAGCTCTCAATCTTGGAGCGGAGAGCAATCAGCAGTCATATAAACGCTCAGTTATCAGTCAGAGCCGGGGGAGGGACGGGTGAAAGCTGCAGCACAGAGGCGAGCATGGATATATGTTTTTTTTTGTTTTGTTTTTTTTAGAAACCCCATACATCTCTATAAATGGGCAGGACAGTGGTGTAGTGGTTAGCACTTTCACCTAGCAGTAAAAAGGGTTGCTGGATCAAATCCCGACCACGACACCATCTGCCTGGAGTTTGCATGTTCTCCCTGCGTGGGTTTCCTCCCACACTCTAAAGACATGCTGGTAACTTAATCGGATCCTGTCTACATAGGCCCTAGTATATGTATGAATGCGACTTAGGGACCATAGGTTGTAAGCTCCTTGAGGGTAGGGACTGATGTGAATGTACAATGTACATGTAAAGCGCTATACAAGTACCTGAAATAAATAAAATTGCCTTCTGCAAGCAGTCTGCAATTATGTTTGGCACCTTAAAAGTCCCACCCTAAACTAAAGTTCAGCAAAAAGGCACAGCATTGTTAAAACACTTCAGAAAGTGATTGGCCACATATTTGGAGGCTCATATTTTTCTGTACTTTCAGCATGTTGAAGGAGTACAGAAGCGGTCTGGGGGAAGCATTTAAATAAGATTCTATAATTCCTTGATAAACCATGTAGTTGTTGCACCATTTTAAGGAAGAAGTGCCGCAAGACTTCAAAGTACATAGAAGGATACTTATAACTCCCTCCCCAGCGTTACACATACATACAGTGATGACTCCAGAGCAAACTTTTTCACTTAGGAAACACACTTCATGTGTTCAACTAGACATTAGGAGTGACCAAAAAAATTACAAGAAGTGATCATGAGATCGAACAGTTTGGTTGGCAGCAAGTGGATGCAGACACAACCAAGCAGAGAAACAGGGATGAGTAATCTTCTCAACAGGTACTAAACACCACCACTGGATGAAGAGATGCATAGCTCAAAGTAGCAGATCAGGCAATTTAATTAGAATTTATAGGACAAAATCCATGCTTGCCATTGTTGCTTCTTTGTGTCTTGAAAATTGTAATTACAGCTGTTCTTTAAATTAACCAAGATAAAGAACAAGGGTTTCCCAATGAGGATCTGCCATGTATTCCCGAATAATAGGATCATACATAACATTCTATTAATGAATCCTTGTTCTTGTCATGCCCTACTCCCACCGAGTAAGCTTTCAATTTTTTTTCTGCATTACTCTTACCACAAACGCCTGAATTTCAACAGTACAACCTAAATTCCTAACACCATTAGGGCATTTCATTCAATATTGGCAGGCCTAAATGGCAATTCATGGTAAAGATAAACTGTGTATTGTAAGATGCTGCTTCGTAAAAAAGAAATACTGCCCTTTCTTGCTCACTCTGGTACATCAGCAGTCCATTCAAAATTAATGGGCTGCCTTAAAACAACCTGGGTTAATGCAAAGCACCAAATCTCAAATGGGTTTTACAAATTAATACAAGACATTTTGCATGACTCAGGAGACCTCATGCTTTCTCATATTTACCTTACCTATCCAAATATAACTGCAAATGCAACACAAAATTCATATCATGACACAATCAATCACAAGCACAGCATTTATTACATATTCAGTAAGTGAAGAATGATCATTGCCAAGCACCATAAAACATTAAATCATCACCAAGGTTGGAAGAAAGAATACAAGTGAGATAAAGTGCAGCCAGGCTTCTTACCAATTGCTTTTGTTGCAGCAGATCGCCGATGGTATGGTGAGCCTGCTCCAGCTTACCGCTGGACTCATCATTCTGCTGTTTCATGGTGGCCAGTTCCCGTTTTATGAGGTAGTTTTCCTCTGCCTCCTGGGCCCTTGTCACTTGTCCCTTTGGACATAATTTGAAGTTTTTTTTAAGCAATCCAAATGAAAATAAAAAAATTGCTTTCTGAGGGCATGTGCAAACAATTAACTCACAGCAAAGCATACGCCTAAAGTGCATGTGCTAGCACACACACAGTGGGGCAGCCATTTTGTAGCAAAATTTAAAGGCTATTGTCTGGGATAAATGGGATATTTTACAGATCATAAATTCCAGGAGTTTATTCCAGACAGCACAAACTGCAAATGGATTTTTCCAAAATAGGTTGTTCTGGATCTTGCTTTTTTTTTTAAAATGACTCATAAAAAGCTGTCATTTATACTCCATTTAAATAGTTAAGCATCATGAAAAAGCTCAGTGAACCATCCCATACTTGGATGCCATACACTTCTGTTCATTGAGATATGACTAATCAGGGTAGACACTAGGAGGTGTGAGGCCAGGCTTTATTTGTGTCTTTGGGACACATACATGACTTATGTGTAAATGGAACGTGTAGACAACTAAACAAGCACATCATCAATATCAAAAGTCTGTTGTCTACAAACAGCGGTAAAGTGCTTTTGGGAGGTAGGGTTATGCAACATCAAAACGTAATGCACTGTTCCAAAAACTATATATATATATATATATATATATATATATATTTATTTTTTACCCAGAGTCAGCAGCAGTTCCCAGATGCATTAGATATCCTAAAATGCCCAAGTTATGTTTCCAGTTCCAAAAGAAAATACTTTTGCATAATTAAAGTGTCAAAATACAAAATGGTTGCCTCTCTGTGCGCAAGTAACTGCTGTGTACGAAACCCCTCAGAAGCTTTTACAATTAAAAACTTACAGATTAATTCTGGACTGCCTTATTGGAGCTTGTTCAATAACTAAAAATGGAGCAAGCATAATGAAGATGAGATTTGTCATTCCAATTTGGTTTTAGTTCATGCAAAATGATCAAGCTTGACTCATGCAATGCAGTTAGTTTTTATGATCATTTCAGAAAAACGTTAATTAGTTGGACCAATAGTTTTGTTCAAATAATTTAAAAAGAGCATGGAGGGGTTAGAAACATTGGATTAGGGCAACGTGCAGTTCACCATTATTTTGCATTAAATTATTAAAAATGTTATGCCATTTAACAATTAGAGGGGGTAAGGAAGTTTACTTCGATGCATGTAAAAATAGAGCATGCATCACCCCAGAGCAAAAAAAATAAAAATACTGTACCATCTGGGGTTTGAGTTTTACGGAGGATAAAATGCAATGACAATACCTGGATCAATCTATCTGCCAAGGATGCACTTTCCTATGAAAAGGGAAAAATTCAGAAAGAATTTCAGAAGAGACAGATGAAAAATAAAGTGACCAGAAAATAAATCAGGTGTGTAGTGTCAGCGTGTCTCCTACCTCCTTTGATTATGCCAAGAGACCAAGTATAGCTATCTAAAGTTTAAGACTAGCTGCTGGGATTTTTGGCAAGCAAACATAATTGTTCATCCTGCTTACTAATGCAACTTCTGATTTCCCCCCTCACTCCTGACATAACTCTGCACATCGGGATTTTTCCCTGATTTTCCCCCAATTGAACTACAGACAAGTTCCCCAGCCAATGTTTTTTCTTGGCCTCAATTCCACAGTACAACGATTTGGGGGGGTTAAGATTGTTTTAAGCTAAAAAGCAAACAAAAAACTTTTGCTGCAATTAGGACAAAAAGTATTTGATATAATTTTCTAAATATATCTTTGATATTGGTTATACTTTTATTTGACCCAAAAAGCAGGTGTATTGACTTTAATTTTATAAAATAGCTTCAATAGATTCAAAGGAGGTAGAGATTTTTTAAATTTGGAAGTGCGTAGGATGTCGTGCAAAAGCAAAGATTTTATAGAGAGGATCATTTAATGACATGTGCAGGGTGGAATAAATAGCATGGAATCATTAATGCATTTTTAAACCCTCTTAGAACCAGCCCTACAGCAGGATTGCAATGTTCTGCCCAAAACAGATCCTGGATGAACAGAATAAGAGCAGAAACTACTGTTTCTAAAGATCTGCAAATCACATTGCCTAACTGTTTCCACAACAGCAAAATTATTGTTGGCATAAACCAAAAAAAGGCAGTTATTCACATGAAATTCCCTGAAAAAAAAAAAGCACCGTTAGCTTGTACCCGTTAACATTTTTCATATTTTGACCATATTTCTTGCCTAGGTCAGATTTAGATGCCTTTAAATGCAGTTTTCATATTGCTGATGCCATTAAACAAATGAGAGAAACTGGTCAATGTAAGAGGCACATTGTTAAAACATGTTTGTTCAATACAGAATGAGCTAGTGAGAAAAACAAATGACACACAATGAGAAACAAATATTTAAAAAGTGTGGCGCCAATGAATGATGAGGAAGAACCTCAACCGTGCAATATACTGAAATAAGTATATGTAAATTTTTTAATTGAACACAATGTAGTGATAAATATACCCTGTGACATGTGCATAATATACAATTTACATGAAAATACCATATAGCATAAAACGATGCCTCATCCACCTGTCTCTACTGACAGTCAGCAGGTGGTGAACCAATAGCTATATCGTGCATATACAAACAAAACAAACAAAACTTAATTCCAATGGGTGTCAAGTTCATATGGGGTAACTTTGATGAGTGTCTGCCAATATAATGGTCATACACTAAAGGAAAGTTCCAGCAAAGAATCTCCCGAAGAACTTGGGATAACCTTATCCGTATACCGGGAAGTATGTTGGATGTAGTAGACCACTAGGTATATACTTTCACCCTGCTGACTGTCAGTAGAGACAGGTGGATGAGGCATCGTTTTTTGCTATATGGTATTTTCATGTAAATTGTATATTATGCACATGTCACAGGGTATATTTATCACTACATTGTGTTCAATTAAAAAATTTACCATATACTTATTTCAGTATATTGCACGGTTGAGGTTCTTCCTCATCATTCATTGGCGCCACACTTTTTAAATATTTATTTAACCTTTTCCTGTCTGATTTTGAGTGGTTGGCTGCACATAACTAGTTTTCTATTATAGGATTGGCGCAGTACTACACATTTTTATATTTACACAATGAGAAACGTTGAGGTGAGTTGAAAACCCACATAAGCTTTTTTGTGCGTCTTAAAAGGGATACTAAACACTGACTGTTTAATTGACATTGTCACTTCTATTTCTGTATATGAATGTAATTATGTAAATAAATTACTGGTATGTTGTGGTAATGTAATTATGTTAGATTTTTTTTTTATTAAGTTATTTTCCTATGTGATATACAGCTGTCACATGACCCAGCTTTCTCCCAGCCTGTCTGCAGGGAAACATAAGCAGGAGGAGCTTCTAGTCCTCTGCTGCTGGTCACCTGTTCAAAACACAAAACAAAAAAAACAGTTTTTGGGATACAGAGAAAAAATAAATGAATATCAATAAACTGTTATAAATGGTCATAGAAATATATATATTTGAAATCAAATCTATTATTTTTTTGGCAACAACATGGTGTGGGCAGATTTCTGCCAGGCACAGGCTGCGTCATGCTCCTCCAGCCTCTGTCTTAGAGGTGGTGAAGCCACCATAAAATCTACATGCAATATCACACCCCATTGTGTTTAGCTCGTTAGTGGGCATGGGGGAGGAGGGAGGGAGTGGGCTGTCATTTACCACTGTGTATACGCCCACATGTGTGACTTTATAGTCACATGGACTGCTCATATGCGATGGGGACTAAATGCTCAGCATAGAAACTCATTGAAAACTGAGCATGTGCAGAGCTGCCATCACAGCTGCAAAATCCCTAGCTGAATTGGGGACATGAACAGAAGATGGAGATAGAGAGCAGCAGGATCAACCAGATTTTTTACAGAATGCAGAAAATTAATCTCAGTGACTGCGTGAACATGAACAGCATATGGTACACAACTTGATAGTTTTGTATGATGCGGGTTTGGTGACAATAAGTACACAGGCAAGAGTTTTCTATAACTAGTTTTTAATAGGCTTTATAATGGGGGATATCATGTTCACCGATGTATTCCCCAATTATTTTACACACTGGAAGAACAGACTGAAAATGTGTTAAGCAGACTTTACAGATTTAAGAAATTAGTGGGAGTCTCAAAGCACTGCTATCCAGACAATAGCAATATATCAGTTCTGGGTAGGTGTACTTTTTTTTCATGTTTACTAGAGAGAACAGTCGATTTTGTAAAAAAAAAAAAAAAAAAAAAAGAAGATCGCTACTCTAGTTCTGATCACTTACCTGACATATTTCCAAATGACATGTGGAGATAATTTAACTTGGTTTAATTATAAAAAGGGAATTCAGTTATAGGAAAAACAACGAAGGAAAATAAATGTAACCATACATACCAAAGGGTAGACTGTGTACCTAAAAATGATAGGTAAATCTTTCCTGGAACAAATTAAGGAATCACGTCCACTCCAAGTCATCAGAAACAAGAAAAATTTCACAGAAAATCGGCTTCAAATTTTTTGTTGAAAAATACAGGTGGAGTAGGACACCGAAAAAAAAAAAGGTAAGATGCCTGGATGGTGAAAATTTGCCAGTGTTGTAACTCAGCCCACCGGATTTTACCTCTTGGCTGTAAGGTGAACTTCATGGCTCTCCCTAATAAATCCTTTCTGTACAAATAACTCACTTGCGAGGAGGAGAACCTGGGAAGGTCAGCTAACAGCGGAATCCTGACTTTCAAGCCTGGGTAATGGGTAAGGAGGGCACTTTAACAGCTAGGGACACAATGGTAGTAAATGGGTTTAGCTGGACATGTAGAGGGATGTCATATCTCAAAGCCTGTATAAAACAATAATAACCAGGTGCTGACCAAAAGGAACCCAACCATGCTTTGCAAACTGAGCGGGAAAGCAAGTGGTTACACACTGAAGATGTTAGATCATGCTTAACTTAAAGTTTAAACAGCAGAATGCACCCCACCTATGAAGTACAATGTGATATAACATCTGTGCCATTTCCTAATTTCCTGCTGAGATTTAAGCTGGGTGCACACAATTTTTTTTGGGTCGGAGCCACTGTACTAACCATGCAAGGTTAGTTAAGCAATCTTACCCGCTGAGCTGTTGTGTTCCGACAGGTGGACAGCCTAAACTGTAATTTCATAGGGGAAAAGAGGTAATTACACAAGTTAAATAAGTGCAGAGTAGCGATCTAAAACTTTGGGTGGCATTGGAACAGGAGGGAGCTCGTGCTCCACTGGCTGGCACCTGCCCTGGCCTGGAAAATCTCAAGTTGCTCACTTGGTTTCACACCCGCTGATTGGCCTCACTCTTATGGAAATGGCCAGGTTTTTTTGATGGTCTTCCTTAGCTAGATTTCCTTCCCCTAGGACACCGATTATCGGTCATCCGGAGTTTACACCAGGTCTCAGACCCGATTTTCGTATCACAGGCCCCAAAAAATCTCTTTTGGGCCTCGCATTTCTTGAAACCTCCAGATTGGGCTCCCGCTAAGACTATACTGACTTGCAATAGATCAATGGAGAGCTATCCAGCTCTCGCATTTTATGGGTTCATTGCCTAGCCTGCACTTTTCCCTGGAAGCTTCATTTGAGGAGCTCTGCCTGGGTGAAGGCTTGATTTGTGGGTCACCATTTCCTATAAAACGCTGTTAGAAACTCCATGCCGTTGCTGCCCTACCTTTCGTAGCTAAGAGGGAGAGAGATCTGTGGGTTATTCTCACTGAACCTCAAACAGAGCGCATTCTTTTCTTTGCAGTAAAGTCCTCCCTCTGTAGCAAATACCAAGAATCCAGTTACAAAATTGTCATGCGCTGGCACAGAACCCTGTCGGTTCTGGCAAAGATATTCCCTAATCAATCTGATCATTGTTGGCAATGCGAACACCCGGGCACCATTTTGCACAGATTTTGGGAATGCCTCCAGCCGCAAACCTTTTGGCAGCCAGTACTTCAACGGATTCATAAATTTACAGAGATCTGCCGATGCGATGACCTGGCTGCAATTTTACTCAACCTTACCCACTTATCCAGGAAAAGCCATCACAAATCCCTTCTCAAACACATCCTTAATGACGCACAAGCACGCATACTGAGTCAGTGGAGACAACAGTCTACACCTACAGTTGCCCAATGGATCACAAGCGTAAATAACATTGAACAGATGAAGGACGCGACTGACACTCTTTGGGATAAATCAGAGGAACATAAGACCAAGTGGTTTTATTGGGATCTTTTCCGCTTCTCTGATGAATTCCTGCAATACACATAACCCATTTCATGAGCTTGTGAGCTCCGATGCACTCTGCTCCCAGGGAGAGCCTCCCTCTTTTCCCAAGTCTCGAAAGTTTTGAAAATCGTACATATGGTGCCATATTGGTGATACTATTTATGGCCATGGACGAAAGATGCAGTCATTCACACAGAGTAGATAGGTGCAAAAATTAACATTGAAGGTAAAATAAACCCACATCATTATATACACTGTAATACGAGTTAACATAACTGAACCAGTGTAATATTTTTAATGCTGAAGAGCCTAGGCAACAAACACATTATAAATATTCTATTCAACCAAACTGTATATAAGCATCAAAAAAAAAGCAAACCTGTAGGATTTCCTTTCAGCATCAAAGAAACTGAGGATAAATCTCCTCCAAGAGGGGACAATGTAGTAATAGAAACCTGACATAGAATTCTAAACCTACCCACTGGAGCATAAAAGGCTAGTTTTACACTTTTTGGTTTTTGCTTGATGGGCTTTTGTTATATTCAATGGAAATGCATCAAAACACATGGGTTCAGATGCATGTTGACAGACATCAACACAGCATGACCCAAGCCAAATTACTTGACATTAGAATGCCTTTTAAGCACATGAACATGTGTTTCCATCAATGTATATGGAAAACACATATGGAGTAAAGACATAGATGTAAAGGAGCCCAAAGTTATATTAGGGCCGACTTACTAAATACAAGAAGGCTGTTCAGTTTGCAAGGGAATTTGCATTTTTCAAGGGAACATGGACAATGATGGACACTGATGGGTATCATCAGTGCCACCCATCAGTGCCACCTCAGTGCCCATCCATGCCCACCAGTGCCGCCTATGAGTGCCCACCAGTGCCGCCTATGAGTGACCATCTTCAGTACCCATCGGTGCCACCTCATCGGTGCCCATCATTGAAGAAGAAAACTTACTTATTTACAAAAAAATTAACAGAAACAAAGAAAAATTTTTTTTATTTTTTTTTAAAATTTCGGTCTTTATTTGTTGCGCAAAAAATCAAAATTGCAGAGGTGATCAAATACTACCAAAAGAAAGCTCTATTTGTGGGAACAAAATGATAAAAAAAAATTGTTTGGGTACAATGTAGCATGACCGCGCAATTGTCATTCAAATTGCGACAGTGCCTGATATTGAAGTGGTTAAATGCATTCACTAAGCGCTGGGCCAAACTCCCTTGCAAAATAAACAGCATAAATGCCTTTAGTAAATCAACCTCATTGTACACTATAAAAAAATAAGACTGCTAAAATAACTGTAGTGCCCTTCAGAAAGGAGGTGGTAAGAGACATTGGGGGGTTATTTACGAAAGGCAAATCCACTTTGCACTGCAAGTGCACTTGCTGTAAATCTGAGGGGTAGATCTGAAATTAAATGCTGTTTTTTTATTTTCCTTGCATGTCCCCCTCGGATCTACAGCGACTGCACTTGTAGTGCAAAGTGGATTTGCCTTTCGTAAATAACCCCCATTGTCCTTAAATATGAGACAAATCACTTGAAGAACTTTCACTGGAAGACACAATTTAAGTTCACCTACTCCCAATACACTCCAGGGACTGATATTTTGTGGATTCACACACTATGCCAAATACAACCAATTAAACCCCCTGCAAACTGACAGTTTTGCGATATTTTGGCATGCAAAAAATACAGCTTATGGCACAAGTCAGTGCATTAGTTTTAAGTGAAAATAACAAGCTGAATATTTTCACCAGATCAGGGTAGCCTCTAGCATGTATAAGAAACAACTTGGTTTAATCCAAAGCAGTACACATTTAACAGTCTAGTTAAATTAGTAAGTGAGTAGAAGGTTTTAAATAGCTTACCTTCTCTAAGGTTTCAATACGTTGCTTCAAAAGCCTGTTTTCTGTGCGTAACCTCTGCAAGACAGAGCAATCAAAATCAGATTAGGTTTATAAATCCAAGAACTGATTTTTAGGAGCAATGTTTAGTTTCTTTTGGTTGCATTAGGAGTTTAGTGGGAGGAACCTAAATGGCCAATCACAGTACTGCAATCCTTGTGTGTTACATGAATGTGCTGCCTAATGTGCCACAACAGCATGGTAGTGTATTACTGTGTGTAGTGGTGTGCTGCAAATGCTTTGGGGTGCCATTCAGACTGAATAGTACTGTTGGGCACCAACATGCATAAAAGCGTATTGCCACAAGTTACTGGAACACAGAGGTGTGAATCCAGCCTTAGGCACTGCAGGTAAGCACTGGCGCTATAATGGAGTTAATGATGAAGCTTACCACCCCAGTACCCTTCACTTAAAACAAAAATTAGGCTGGATTTATACCTATGTTCCTTTATTTAATGCAATTTCTATTGAATAAAAAGAATCGCATCTAAAACACATCATTATTGACTTTAAGCTGCACATCATAGTCAGTGCATCACAAAATTTATTTTTGTGCATAATAAACCTTGCCTTTCAATACAAAGTGCATTGCAATGAGCATTAAAGTAGAAATCCACCCCATCACCCTGCATCTACGATCCTACAGGATCCTATCGAGCCCTGTAAAGAAGAAATCAAAATACACACCTTTTTGAAGCGAATACAACCAGATCCCACGCTGAGCAGTCAGCTGCGGCTTCACTGTGGAGGCTGGTGCAGAGGAGGCAGCCGGCAACGGAAGCACACCCTATAGGTGACATCACACCCCATTCACATCACAGCCGTCATCGGCTGCGTCCTCTGCCGCTGGAGACCAGATCGGATTCAAAAAAGTTATGTATACCGATTTCTTCGTTACAGGGGTAGATAGGTTAGAGTTAGATCGTCCGTGTCTGTAGAGGCAGGGATTTTAGTGTTAGGGTGACTTCTACTTTAACGCGCAACAAAACCTGTCTACAAACGCTGGCATGCTTTTTCAATGTGTTATTTTAATGGCGAACACATCAGCAGGAAAAACGCACGTTAAGACCCCAAAATGTTTGTTTGGGGAGAGATCTTAAAGAAACTGCCTCTCAAAAAAAAAAAAAAACTGTTTTTGATCATAGTCTGAAGAAGCAATGTTATATTAAATGTGGCCTTACATCATAATAAAATCCCTGGGAGCTAGATAGATCCATCTATATATAAAAAGAAATGTTATTTTTATTTATTACACACATACATATATGTGTATGTATGTGTTGGTTTCCATAGGTCCGTGAGGCCCACAGGGGAGTTCCCTTTAAAGGATAAGTTCACCTTTGGCAACAGGTTACATGTTTCACCCGTCATTTTAGGATGCAACATGCCCAATGCTGCAGCCACTCCCCTCTCTCTGCAACAGCAGTACGGGAGAAGATAGCTGTACTTGCTGTCACTTTTTGAAAACAGCGCGGCCGTGCGGGGCTCTGCCCAAACAGCATCATTCATTCACAGAGCTCTGTATGAACTACAAGTCCCAACATCCTTAGTGGCTGTCGTCTTTTAGTTCATGAACTACCACGGCGCTGTTGAGCTCACACTGACAGTCTGCAGAAGACCTGCATGGGATCAGCGAGCTGCTGCAATGCTTTGCAGGCTCTTAAAACAAAACAAAATGGTAAATGTAAATTTTTTTTACCAGAAAAATAAAATGTGCATTTTTAAAAAAAAGTGACTTTATCCTTAAAGCTTATGATCTGCAACCCTGTAACCAACGAGCAAAGATAACTATTAAGCTACTCATAACTGCTAACATTCACATGTGTCACAGCCCAACCAGCTCAATGTTTTGCAGTATATACAGGGTATGTACAACAAAGCAGTACAGTGTTGCACCAGCCAAACAGTGTGTTTGCAGTACCCAAAGAAGAAAGGGAACACACCAGCAGGCTCCTAACAGGAACATGATTCCAATTACAGAAGGAAGGCCAGGTGGTCATAGGAGACCCCCATACAACATTTAGTGCCCTTAAGTTTTTGCCCATACGGTGGGCATATCCCCCACAGGGGTTTCAGGAAGAAGTTTTCACCAACACAGCCCTTAAAAGTGCTCTGCTGATAGCTACACACTATACCAGGCCCCTGAAGTGTTCTATCAACTAAGCCCAGTGCCAATGGGTCACAATACAGGCCAGGCATGTGACTTCCTCTCAGGAGTCAGGTGTGGCCTTCAAAGCAAGGCTAATTATCGACCAAGCAGGAAAGCTGCAATGATCTTTAAAGGTCTGCAACGATTTAAGAATCTTACTTGAATTGGAATCATTTGTTTCTCTAATCAGAGAGAAACATCCAATCTCCTGGGACACTAGCAAACAAACTAAGGCATATTAGGAGTGGAAGTGTGTACACTGGGCTGTTCAACATCTTTGGTCATCAGTGTCCAGTCTCCATTAGGGAGCACATGAGACACAGGGATATGCAGCTTCCTTTAGAACGATTAAAAAAAGCAATTTAATGATTAAAGTTACCATTGAACGTCCCTCCCCCACCACCATAAAAAGAAACAAACACCCCCCCCACCCCCCCCACCCCCCAATATATAAAAAAAAAAAACTGTGCAAAAAAGACCCCCAAGAAAGACCAATCCAAAACCTATAAAATAGGTCATTATACGGGAACAAAATATGTGAGAAATGTCCACATTTAAACCATTAGGGTTAGCCATGAATTTTACAAATATTTCTACCTGCATAAAATTATAATGCAGCCACACAGTGCTGGGTCCCAAGAAGCTGTATGGATTGCTACGGCTATAGTTCTAGCCCTGAGTAATAAACAGGCTACAAACCTTAATCTCAACTTGTTCTTCCATTTATAATGCAGCCACAGTGCTGGGTCCCAAGAAGCTGTATGGATTGCTACGGCTATAGTTCTAGCCCTGAGTAATAAACAGGCTACAAACCTTAATCTCAACTTGTTCTTCCATTTCCTTTGTCTTTATTGTAGTGTACTCCTTTTCTAACCTGAAAACACAAAATAAAGTGTTTACTACCAAAAAAAAATGAAAGGTGATTTTGCGCAAGTAATTTAATATTTTCTCCACTATCAGATAATATTTACAGAAGATTTTAATAACTTTTACAACATTTCAGAAACTCAGAAGATATAATTATGCTTAAAGATTATTTGAAAATCAAATGAAAGACCTTTTACAAGAAAATCTCCATATACACAACAAGACCACCTCCAAATCAGCATAGCAATACCTTAATGATATTGGGTTAAATGCTTGCTTTCTTATCAAAAGAGGATTAAAGGGAACCTGTGAGGTCAGAAATGTGTACTAAGTCAAAGCATAACTTTTGTTTATCTTGAAGCCTCAAGCACACAGACATTTTTTGAAGTTTTAACAGCAGCTGTTTTTGGCTGTAGACGTTTTTTTTTCTACAGTTCTTAAACTTAAAGGCATAGGCACCAGGGCTGTTATTATTCATGCCTGCTTTACGTTTTTAGTGAACAATTTACAAAGAAAAGTACGAAGGTTGGGAATTCGGACTTTGCTGACAGTCAGCTAGAGAGGCAAGAATAAGTATGGCAGTTGCAGAGCTTGACTATCTGAATAGGCTGCCAAGGAACCACAGCAGACCAAAGATCACTCCAGCACAAACTTTGGCTAGTGTAATGCAACAACTTGCAGTAGTGCACAAGCACACGTTAGGATGCACTGCAATGCAGGTACCGTATGTTGGGGAAAGTGTATTTAATTTGTTAGCACACTTGCATTAGTGAGCCTTAAAAGAAATGCACTCCCAGTATGGCCAATATCTTATCTCAACAGCTGTAAAGTGTATCTAGGGTCAAAATATAAAATCCTATATTAATTTGCATGTTAACGTTCAATTATTTCTAGCCTATTCCTATTACGCCAAATGATCTCAACGTTTGTAAAATTACTTTGTAAAAAATCCCACACATTTGCTGGAATCCCACGACACATTCCCTTGACGTTGTGAATATGAATTGCTGTGTCATATTACACAGAGCCTGCCTTCTGAACTACAGAGGTGCTGAGGGGAGGAGTTTTCAGGCAGTGGAGTCAATACAGGAATCGCTACTTGCAGGCATCAAGGTACCATGGGTAATCATCCTCTTGACAAAGTCTTGTGACAAAACGCATTAAAGACGGAACCAGACGGTGCAGCTAGATCTGTGCAGTGTGTCCAGGAGTGCCCTTACACAAAGCAGTCTTGTTCTATACTCTGTTGTGAGAAAGCGCTCATTCAGCTGTGGAACTTTGCCGGACCGACACTTTCGACCACTTTCACACTGAGGCGCTTTTCAGGCGATTTCACGCTAAAAAGCTCACGAAAACTCATTTCCATTAAAATCAATGAATGCTTTCACACTGGGGCAGTGTGCTGGCAGGGCTGTAAAAAACTCCCCTCTCCATTGAAATCAATAGAAAGCTCTTCAAAAGCGTCTGAAAAGCGCTTCAAAAAAAGCGCTCAGTGTTTTTACTGGCAGTTTAGAAGCGCCTCAGTGTGAAAGTGGCCTTCAAGTATTTTTCTGGCAGTTTACTGCTTAAAAAAAAAAAAAAAAAAAATCTAATATCTTCATAAATTTTGGCCAAAATATATTCTGCCACATGTCTGATGAAAAAAATAAAATTATTGATGGGTTTGTGTGAAAGTTATAGCACCTACAAACTATGGTATATATATATATATATATATATATATATATATATATATATATATATATATATATATATATACATATATACACACACACACACATACATATTACACACACACAGGACTTTTTTTTTTTTATACTACGAATGGCGATCAGCGCCTTAAAATGACACTGCAATAGTGTGGTGGGCAATCTGACACTAAATGACGTTGGGGGGGAATTAACTGCGACTGACATAACCATTGACAGTGATATTATACACCGTCACTGAACTAATGACACTGGCTGGGAAGGGGTTAACCAGTTCAGCCCCGGAAGGATTTACCCCCTTAACGACCAGGCCATTTTTTGCCATTAATTTAGCTGACAATTGCGCAGTTGTGCGACGCTGTACCCAAATAGAAATGATGTCCCTTTTTTTCTCCCACAAATAGCTTTCTTTTGGTGGCATTTGATCACCTCTGCGGATTTTTTTTTTTTTGCGCTATAATCAAACAGACAAACAAAAAAAAAAAAAAAATTATTTTCTGCTATAAAACATACCCAATAAAAAAAATAATATAAAAAATCTAACAATTTCTTCATCAATTTAGGCCAATATGTATTCTGCTACATATTTTTTGTAAAAAAAAAAAAAAGAAGGTTAAAGCGTCTACAAAATAGGGGATAGATTTATGGCATTTTTATGATTTATTTTTTACTAGTAATGGCGGCAATGAGCGATTTTTAGCAGGACTGCGACATTGCGGCGGGCAGGGTAGACACCTGACATTTTTGGGAACCAGTGACATTATTACAGTGATCAGTGCTAAAAATATGCACCGACATTGTACTGACACTGGCAGGGAAGAGGTTAACATCAGGGGCGATCAAAGAGTTAACGGTGTTCCCTCAGTGTGTTTACCAACTGTATGGGGGATGGGCTGCTTGGGACAACACACAGATCAGTCTTCCTGCATAGCAGAAAGACAGGATCTCTGTGTGACCCTTTGTGAGGCAGATCCCCATTCTGGTTCTGCGGGGGACATAGAGTCCGCCGGACCCGCTAATTGGCTCCCCCACTGGCCAATGGGCACGCGTTCCGCGTGCCGGTACTTCACTTTGCTTGTGCGGGCCGCCCGTCCGCAGTACATAGCGGGTGGGTAGTCCACAAATGGTTAAGCAGGATAATTGTATTAAAGTGGCTGCGCTGGATTTAAACAAAAATAGGATTTTTTGTACTCACCGTAAAATCCTTTTCTCTGACATCCATGGACTGACACGGTGTCTCTTTACACTTTACACGTGGGTTATGTCCCTGCTTGCAGGAGAAGACCTAGGCAGAATGTGAGATTTTATACATACATTCTAAAAGCCAGAGCTGAACAGCCCCACCCAGGGGGCGGTCCCTCCGGACATAACCCTCCCACTACAGTCAGCAGACTTCAGTTCGTAACAAAGCAGTACAAACTTAAAAAGGAAGGGTGGGTGCCGTGTCAGTCCATGGATGTCAGAGAAAAGGATTTTACGGTGAGTACAAAAAATCCTATTTTCTCTTACCATCCATGGACTGACACGGTGTCTCTTTACACTTTACACGTGGGATGTCCCAAAGCAGTGTCAAGAGGGATGAGAGCAGTATAAATGGAAAAACCAAAAACTTCACTCCAAGAAGGCAGAGCTCCTCAACGGAGGCGTCGCAACTTTAAACAGCGGCCTGCAGCACCCTGCGGCCGAAGGAAGCATCCGGAGATGCAGCCACATTAACCTTATAAAACTTAAAAGGCATGAACAGACGACCAGGTCGCCGCCTTGCACACTTGTGCAACCGACGCTTGATGTCGGAAAACCCAGGAAGCACCAATTGCCCTGGTGGAATGCGCCGTAACCGGAAAGGGAGGCGCCCGCCCTTTGAGAGCATAGGCTTGAATGACGGTTTGTCTGATTCCCCTAGAAATGATGGCAGACGAAACCGCTTGGCCCTGTTATGGACCAGAGACAGTCACAAACAGTGAGTCGGACTTTCGAATAGAAGCAGTAGCAGACAGGTACACCCGTAAGGTTTGTACCACATCCAATATGTGCAGCGCAAACTCTCTGGGATGCGATGGGTGAGGACACAAGGACGGGAGGACAATGTCCTCATGTAGGTGAAAGGTCGACACCACCTTTGGCAAAAAGGAAGGTCACGGATGCAACACCGCCTTATCCTTATGGATGACTAAATATGGCGACTTGCAGGACAAAGCTGCCAACTCAGACACCCGTCAAACAGAAGTGATTGCCACTAAAAGGCCACCTTCTGAGACAAGACAAGAGGGGAATATCCCGGATATTCCCAAAAGGAGGTTCCTGGAGGACCGAGAGCACCAAATTCAGATCCCACGGTGGGAGAGGAGGCTTGACAGGAGGGAGCACATGGCGAACCCCCAACACAAGGTGCTAACCAAGAAATGACCTGCTAGAGGTCGCTGAAAGAAGACGGCCAAGGTCGAAATCTGATCCTTGATGGTACTCAAAGCAAGCTTTTGGGTCACTCCACACTGCAGAGGACGCAGGATTCTGGGGACGGAATACGTCCGAGGACGCCAGTAGAGCGCTTCGCATATGGCGATATAAGCTTTCCAGGCACGGTGATAGATCTGCTTGGAGGAAGACTTCAGTGTCCTTAACATGGTCAAAATGACCGAGTCCGATAGACCTTCGGACCCTCAACACCTGGCTTTCAACAGCCCTGCCGTTAAAGCCAGAGACTGTAAGCCGGATGAAACATAGGACCTTGAGACTGAAGGTCCTCCCTCATCGGCAACCGCCAGGGAACGTCCGTGACGAGACGTACCAGATCAGCGTACCAGTGATGCTGAGGCCAATCCGGAACAATTAGGATCGCTGGAGTTTATATCAGGCGATAAGGACCCTATGGGGCCACCAACGCATCCGAGGCATCGCCCAAGGATCCCTGGATCTGGCCACAACCTCGACCCTTGCGATTGAGTCGAGAGGCCATCAGGTCCACATCCGGCGTGCCCCACCGTCGGCAAAGGAGTTGAAATATGCAAGGGCCACTCTTCTTGGTCCGCCGATTGGCGACTCAGATAGTCCGCCTGCCCATTGTCTATGCCCAGAATGTAAATGGCCTACAGAGTCGGCACGTTTCTTCCGGCCCACTTCAGGATACGGACTACCTCGGAAGCCGCAGCTGAGCTCCGAGTCCCCCCTTGATGGTTTACATACGCCACCGCCGTGGCGTTGTCCGACTGGCTCCTGATGGAGCGACACCGTACTCTCTCCGACCTGAGGAGAGACACAGTCCGATGGCCCGTATTTCCAGAACAGTGATTGGTAAACGGGCTCGTCCGGAGTCCAAGGCCTTGAGCCGACAGGACTCCACCCCAGCCCGTCAGGCTGGTGTCCGTCGTGAGTACCGTCCATTGGATGGGAGGGGAACGACTTTCCAGACCGAAGAGCCAAGGATCTCAACCACCATGTCAGGGGCGCCCTGACCAGGTGAATCACCTGGATCTGAAGATCCAAGGACAACGGAGATTTGTCCCAGGTGGACAAGATCTCCTTCTGCAATGCCCTGGTGTGTGATTGGGCATACGGAACGGCCACGGAGGAGGCCACCACGAGTCCCGGGACTCTCATGCAAAAAAACGGATTGACAACCATTTTCGGGATGTCAGCACCCGCACCGCAGACTGAAGTGTCAGCAACTTCTCCAGAGGTAGGATACCTTTGCCTCCAAGGAGTCCAGAATCAGAACTAGATACTCCAGACACTGAGTCGGGACCAGGACTGACTCCTGAATGTTCAGGAACCACCCGAAGTCCCTGAGGGTCTAATTGACGATAGTCACCTTTCCTCTAAGTCTGAGCCACATTCTGCTCTTAGCAGAAGATCGTCCAGATAGCCCACGACAGCAATACCTCACTTGAACAGAAGGCTAGAACCGGAGCAAGCACCTTGGTGAACACCCTTGGTGCCAAGGCTAGGCCGAAAGAAAGAGCCACAATCGATAGTGGACTTCGCTGATCGCAAGCGCAGAAACTTCTGGTGACTTGCGCAGATCGGAACATGCAAGTAGGCGTCCTTGAAGTCCAAGGACGCCAGAAGGAAATCCCTTTGGTGGAGTGTAGCGATCACCGTGCGAATGGATTCCATGCAGAATTTCTGCACCTTCTCGAAGGTATTCAGGGCCTTGAGGTCCAGGATAGGTCGAACCACGTCCTATTTTTGGGACGACAGATTCGAGTAGAATCCCTGAAAACTCTCCTGTGACGGAACCGGCACAATCACTCCGGACCTGATCAAATCCTGTACAGCCCCCAAGAGGGCTGCCCGACAGGTAGGAAGGAGAGGAAGATTCGAGGGAAAGAATCTGTCTGGGGGCCAGGATCGGAATACTATCCTGTATCCTGAGGTGACCACCTCGCACACCCACCAGTCGGAGATTCGGGAGGACCACCGATTCGTGACCTGCGAAGTCGTCCCCCCACCCCAGAGTCGGGCGGAGGCAAGACTTCACGCGGAGGCGGGCTTGGGAGCCGCTTGTTCGGCTTACGCACCCAGGGGCACTTGTGCCCACCAGCCGCACTGCCGTCAGTCTGAGAGGACCTACCCGTGGACTCTGACTGACGAAAAAACCCCGTTTTGTTGGAAAGGAAGGCCCCTGTTTTCGGCGGGCCTCCTCACTCTTGCTAGTCTAAGGAAGAAGAGTGCTTTTACCTCCCATGACATCCATGACGATGTCATCCAGAGCAGCACCGAAAGGTCTACCACCTTTAAATGGTAGATCTGTCAGGAGCTTCCTAAGGCTAGGTCAGCAGACCAGCACTTCAACCAGATAAGACGACGCAATACCACCGCCGAGACAGAGGCCCTGGATATTAAAGGGGCCGCGTCCAACGTGGCGTCACACACATAAACCAGGCCCTGAACCAGTTGGTGGGCCAGAGCAACTGTGTCTGGAGGAAGATTATGCTCCTGTACAGCTAGGTGCAACATTTTTGCCCAACCTGTAAGTGTTTAAGACACAAGGGTCGCCGCTACCACAGGCCGTAGGGCGGATCCCAACAAGGCAAACATGGCTCTGCTCACCACTTCTGACCTCCTGTCAGTGGGGTCCTCAAATGCAGGAGTCCCCTCCATCAGGAGAGTGATGGCCTTGTTCACCTGGGCGACTGGAGGGTCGACCCTGGGGGAGAAGCCCACTTTTTAAAGTAGGACATCTTCAAGGGGTATCTGATAGACAAACGCCGCGGGACCATAAAAAAATTCTTCTGCGGCTTTTCCCAGACCTCATCAATGAGCTGGTCAAAGAAAGTACATATGGAAAAACCTCTTTAGAAGGCCTGGCCTTAAAAGAACCAAAGGAGACTGTATCCGCCTGAGGTTCTGCATCCGCAGCATTTTAGCTTGAGAGTGTCCCTCACCGCAGTCATGAGTACACTAACAAGCGCCCTGTCATTTACTGACTCAGAACTGGAGTTTTCCTCATAAGGAATGTGCTGTTCAAAACCATCCAATACATTCAGAACTAGGGTCCTGAGCGGTAGTGGCTAGGCCCATATCTGAATCAGCGCACTGCCCTCATGAAGTAAAGTGGGGGGAGGGCGCTTTTTTGCTCGCTTGCCCACAGCTCCCATCCTGGTCAGAAATGATTCCAGGACTGCCCACAACTGGTCCCTAGGGACCGCAGGTGCTGAAGCACTGCCTGTTGTCCACTGACATTTAGGGGAAGCTGGTGACAGAGACTCCATATTGCCCCCCTCTGAGACTCCTCAGATAAAAAGTCCACCCACAGGCTGTGCTGACTGAGGAGGGGGCGCCCAGGGGACTCACCAAACCGGACCAGGGACCGCTCAGTTTCGCTGTCTGTACCGTGCTGTGTCAGCGCTGGTGAGCTGTGAGGAGATTGTGAGGAGATTTGCGCTGTTACAGCAGCGCTAGAGGCCAAAACTAGTGCTGAAGTGCGCGCAGGCTACAAGAAAATGGCCGCCGCACTTCACTGAGGCGATCCACGGCAAGATGGCCGCCATGACTCAGCAAAAGTGAAAAAAACAGCATACACACAGCGCCACTCGGCGCTCAGGCCCCAAAACACACAAAAAAAGGCCCCAAGCATATCTGCAGACCAGCATTAGCCCCTCCAAGAACAGTGTGACCCCCAGGCACCCCACACAGCACAGCGCCAGCAATGGTGACAGAGAGTGACAATGAAATACAGGGGGAGACAGGGAAAATCCCCCACAGAGAAACACACAGCTTTTTGTACTCACCTGCAGGCAGGAGAGACTACTTACCCGTCCCCTGAGGGACCCACTGGTGTGTTTCTGACAGGACTATCACAGTGCAGTACTGAGTAGCTGTCGGCCCGGTCCACCGCGAAAGATACAGTCAGTCAGGAACTGTTCAGTCTTGAGAGGACCGTGGGAGCATGAAAGCAAACCCGGCCACCCCTGGAGTCATGGGGCCTGTCGTGAACCGAGTCTCATGCACACAAGGCGAGGATCAGCACGCTCGATGGTCGGACAGGGAAGACTACGAGGATATCTTGTACCCAACCTGTTGCCCAGCCGACAGTTGATAGAAGATTCTCAATAACAAAATAAAAAAGAATTCCAGAAAAGGAATAAAAATAGGTCAGGAGACTGGCTCCTGAGAGAGCCACGTCTTCTCCTTCTGCTAGGCAGAAAAAAACTGAAGTCTGCTGACTGTAGTGGGAGGGTTATGTCCGGAGGGACCGCCCCCTGGGTGGGGCTGTTCAGCTCTGGCTTTTAGAATGTATGTATAACATCTCACATTCTGCCTAGGTCTTCTCCTGCAAGCAGGGACATAACCCACGTGTAAAGTGTAAAGAGACACCGTGTCAGTCCATGGATGGTAAGAGAAATGGCAGCCTCCGGCAAGAAGAAACAGGAGCATTTCTGGAGACAATTCACAGCACACATGTAGGCATGTACAATGCATGTTCCTTGCTAAATATCTTTTTCATCAAGTTATGGGTAAAGTCCGCTTTAAATAAAAAAAACAAAGCCATTACAGTGTCAGTAAATCATTTATGTATTGTTCTGTGCCTTTGCTTGGCAACAATTTGCAGGAACATCAACCCTGTACAGTGTTGCCACCTCATGTGCACATGCTTAGTAAGTCGCATATATGGCTTACGCTGCCTTTCCTTTTAGTAGATTATTTTTTTCCACATACTCTGGGCACATGGGACCAATTCTTTTTACTCCAATAAATTAGTCATATTGACATCTCCATCTGCTTTCAATTCTAGTCTTACCTGGCACAGCACCTAATGACATTAGATTTTATTTTGGCTGATATTGTAGCCGGCTATATATATAATTAAATTTGACACGTATACATCTTTCACAGTTACTATGATGGAGGATATATTGGATGGAATCTATTGCCTCTGTCACTGGCAATCACACCTTGCGCGGTTTGATCTCCTGGGTCTTTATTGATCCTAGGCCCACAGCTCCTGGGGGTCAGACATCCCTGGTGGTTACTACTGGAAAAAGATCATGTGCTTTTAATACTTTTTGCAGATTTTCAAGTATGGTTCCCTTACTGGTAACCCTTTACAGAACATTCGTATTTCCGTGTAAACTTTGTTGTATATTATGATTTTTTTTTACTTTACAGACATCTATGCATGCATTAACCCCTGAGGAAGTGAACGTTGATTCACAAAGTGTCGGGACCAAAAAATGCATTTGTAAAACGAATTATGGACTGACTTTCTAATTTTTGCAACATTGCATTTTGATATGAAAAGATCAGGTTTACTATTAAAATCTGCTTGACAATATGGTACTTGTCTTTCATGTTAATCTACGAATATTGTACTCTTCATTAAATTAATATACCATTCATTATTGGGTGCGTTACGCCTCAAAGTCTCGAGGGCAAATCTATGTTACTATGAGGTTTACATGGGGATGGAGGCGTTTCACAGGGTGCTTCAAACCACATTCCATTGTTGCTGCGGCCCTCCTCTTAACGTATTGTACCATCTTGAACTGTGGGAAAATTAACACTCTGTACCATTGGCCGGTGTGCCATACTCCTACCTACTGCATCTTTTAACTACTCTATTTGCTGCCTTCAAAACAATAGGAAAAACTGTTTGAAGGAAAAACAAAGCTGTTGTAAAAATCATACTTTTTCATCTTTTTTGTATTGTATTTGACTTGGTATGCTGCTTGAATTAACTTTTCTGGACCCCCATCGAACTGATGTGGAATGACTTTCTGAAAGTGCTGGAAGACAAAATGAAAAATACATGTTAGGGCCAGGAAAGAAAGGCTCCACAAAATTGGATAACTTTGTAAAGTGGCAAATCATACAAACAATAAATACTAGCATATATCAATGTTAAGCAGCCAATAGATTATTCAAATTTCTTTCCTTCCACCATGCGTGAAGGGAAAGAAAATCGCTTGATTCCCCCCATCAGTACAGTAAGAAGGCCAGGGAGCGTACCCAGCTGGCAGAACCCTATTACTGCTAATGGCTATAGCAGCCAGCAGTCCTCGTATGTAAGAAAGCCAATTGGATGGCTGGGTACAGTCAGCCCACCCATTGATGGATCGAATCTCAAACATAGATTGTATGTATGGAAGGCATTATTATGCACAGTTTGCAACATTCACAATTCTAAGTATGCAAAACTTCTCCACACAGAAAACAAGATAAGATATGGACCCAAAGCACAAAGTTTCTAAGGGAACAATGGTCCGATTTTAATTTAGTGTAAGGCCCTGCATTAAACATGTTATGTTAAAATTAAGGTGCTATAAACTTTAACGCATTATATAAAACGCAAGTTGAAAAATGAAAACCTAAAATAAAATAAAAAGGTTGCTTTACCTGTAACATGCCTTCCATATCTAGCTGCATTAACTCTGTTTGATTCATCTGGAGAACAGCGAGGCCTGCTCGAAAAACTATTTCTAAACCCTAAGGAAAGACAAATATATATATATTTAAAGTTCAAAAATAAAATAATAGAATTTTCAACATAATAAAACAGACATAAAAACGGTAATATGAAAAACACGCAAAGTAACATAAGTGAACCCTAAATATCTCAAATATCAGAACTGGACCATACGGTTTAATTAAGCAACTGCAAAAAAAGCACAAAACCCAGCCATCTGGCTCTTGACTGAATCGAAACACAAAGACAAGAGATGGATGACTTTTGCCACCGCTAACCAAAATAAAACAAAGTGACAAAGTTAAAAACGTCCACAAGACCTCAGTGGCCCGATCACCCATAAAATACATGCTCTGTATACTACATCGCTAATAATGTATCAATGTGTTTTTACACCGCAATCAATAAACCTATTCGGAAACTGATTTGCACATCCTTGTCTAATATGATGAAGACTGACTGCCCCCTCTATCTCTTGCCTTAAAGTGTAAGTCCAGGCAAAGCCTAGCTCTAAACCTGCTCTCTGTCACATTCTAAACCCAATCTAACCCTGTAAAGAAAAAAAAACGAAAAAAAAACCGCTGTACTTACCTATTCTACAGCCGATATGTTCTGGTTTCCAGTGGCCGAAGCTGTGTGCAGGAGATGGCTGTGAAATGAGAGGGAAGTGATGTCACCCATAGACTTACTATGGGGTTTCTGTTGTTGGCTGCCTCTTCTGCACCCACCTCCACAATGAAGCCACCGCTGACAGCTGATGCTGTGACCGGACTAGATCGGCTGCAGAATAGGCAAGTATAGCGATTTTTGCTTTACAGGGTTAGCTAGATTAGGTTTAGAATGTGGCAGAGAGCAGGTTTAGCGTTAGGTTTTGCCTGAACTTCCACTTTAAGCCTAGCACACACCAGTAGTATTTTTTCGATCAACCCAGCAGGGATGAATTAAAAAAAAAAAAAAAACTGACAGCTCAGGAGGAGACGCTGTACTAACTTTCTTAGGTTCGTACAGTATTTTCCATGCAGTGCTATGCTATTCCTACAGGCGGGATGCGCCCCCCCCCCCGCCCCGCCAGAACACTCCGGTCAGTGCACTCAGCCATTGGCTGAGAGCGCTGATCGGTTGCCAGTCGGCAGACCTTTTTCGGTCATGCATCTTTGACAGAAGCCACTACACGGGCTGAATGTTGGCTGGTTTCTATTAAACAGGCCGATGTCACCCAACATTCGGCCCATCTGTACTAGGCTTTAGTGTCAGTGGCTAAGGAAATAATAGGATTTTTATAACAGCTTACCTGTAAAATCCTTTTCTTGGAGTACATCACGGGACACAGAGCGACATAGTCATTACTAATGGGTTATATAGTTACCGTCAGGTGCTGGCACTGGCAACTTCCAAAACCGGAAGTACCCTCCCCTATATAAGCCCCTCCCATCCGGGAGCACCTCAGTTTTGTAGCAAAGCAATAAGTGTCCCCAAAGAGGGGCGGGAGCTCTGTGTCCCGTGATGTACTCCAAGAAAAGGATTTTACAGGTAAGCTGTTATAAAAATCCTATTTTCTTTTTCGTACATCACGGGACACAGAGCGACATAGTCATTACTAATGGGATGTCCTAAAGCAATGCCAAATGAGGGGGGGGATACACCATATATAAGCTGAGCGCTATCAGACATGAGGATCTTTTGCGGCCTGCAACACACTGCGCCCAAAGGCGACATCCTCCTGACTTCTAACGTCCACCTGGTAGAACCTAGTAAACGTGTGTACTGAAGACCATGTTGCGGCCTTACAGATTTGAGCCAGGGAGGCCCCGCAGGCCGGGGGATAGACGAACACTGCAACATGGCAGAGGAAACAGTTTCCTGTAGGAGAACTCACCAGCTGCCTGGACTTTGCTCTCTGAGAAGAAACTAGTCCATATGACAAGAAAAACATTCCACAGCGGCCTCTAGTGGACAAACACAGGCACCGCAGTTTAATATACTAAACATATATAAAAAAACATTCTTTTTTTTTTTTTTTTTTTCTTGACCACTATTAAAAATTATTAAATTTTTTTAGTAGTTACAGGCATGCACAGATATTAGCGGGAATACCATTAGGTAACAGACAGAAAGACAAATTAGGCTTGGGGGTCCCCCAATAGAACCAAGTTCCTGGGGGCCCCCACTTACCTGTTCCCCGCCGCAGGACTTTGTTTGGTCCACAAAAGCCCAAACTTCACCTATCACGGCAGGCATTGTAATCAAACCTTCAGGGACCGGGTTCCCAAGGATTCCACTCCCCTGGACCTGTATAGCACCCTGCACAGAAAACATCTTGGTCGTGGGTATGACCAGAGCTCTGGATCCCAGGGTCCAGCTCTCCTAAGAGAAGCATTACAGGCAGAACCTTGCTCTTCTCTGCAAGGCCCGGGTACCGACCGTTTAGCTATGAAGCTTTTTTGGTCGGATCCGGAATAGCTTACTGAGGCCCAAAAGAACCTGTACGCAAGCTCAGTGAAAAACACATGTTTCTTCTTGGCCAACACCTTAGACACTGGCAAAAAACTGAGGTGCTCCCGGATGGGAGGGGCTTATATAGGGGAGGGTACTTCCGGTTTTGGAAGTTGCCAGTGCCAGCACCTGACGGTAACTATATAACCCATTAGTAATGACTATGTCGCTCTGTGTCCCGTGATGTACGAAAAAGAAAAGGGGAAAGTCTCCCAAATGAGTCAAAGACCAAAAAAAAAAAAAAACATAGAATTTGTCCCAGGTATATCAGCAGCACAACCCCCAGGAGATTAATTCTGACAGGTCTGCACAAATGCCACAGCCATTACAAAGGGTCCGGTTTCGTTAGCTGTATTTTGAAAATACAATTTTTTTTAATATGTAAATAAAATATATTTGAAAAATATTTATAATATTAAAATAAAATGTAGTCGGAAGAATACACAAATAAAGCAGTTCAGGTGCAATTCATTTGACAAAGTTCTTTCTTTCCTTCTAACTTCATGTACACTTAGCCGTAATGTACCGCGGCAAAATTGCACCATGGTTTTGCGGTTTTCCGCAGCCAGCAGTCAAAAATATATTTGACACGGTTTTTAATAAAGGACCGTTAAAATATCTGGTTTGATGGATGTAGTAGTAATTCTCAATTAATCCTCAAGGTGCTCATCAGAAATCTTGGTTATAATTTTGCCCTTTGTATACTTAATCCTTGAAAATAGTTACAAATGCAGGTGCTGCTGAAAACTGATGACATGAATAGGGCATAATTATGAAGAGTGGGATTTTTTTCTTTGGGAAGATAAAAAAAAATTATTCCAGTAAGGAAACATGGTCAAATTTTTCTTTGGCCACATGTGTTCGCCAAGAGTAAATCCATTTTGACCAAGAATAAATAAAAATTTAGGTTTACAATTTTGGTTTGGGCCCCATTCAGTTGTCGCTTTGCCACAGAAGCACATGTGCAAGAAGTGGTGCATACATGGTTAAGGGACAAAAGCAAAAACTTTTTTTTCTGAGGGTATATACAAGCTTATGGATCACTGAGACAAGTGCATTGAAAAGCAAGACTATGTCGAAAAATAATGTAACTGTACTTCTACTGTTGTATTAAATAGAGTGCAGACAATTATTGACTCACCCTTGTATAGAGAATAAAACTGTTGTTCTTCTGCATTCAGAAGACCCAAGTAGGCAATTAGGCTTCATGCACACTAGAAAAGCTAAAAACTGCATTAGAAATGCTGGACAAAAATGCTAATGTTTTTGCCGGCGTTTAGCAGTGTTTAGCCTAGGGTGTAAGGTACATTTAGTAGCTTCAACGTTAAGGAGCGGGACCACCGGCGTCCTTAACCAGTGAATAGCTGCGTCTCCGTGCCCTTAACAGATAAGTCATCCGCTGAATGAAAAAAAAAAGTGAAAAACGGCGTGGGGTTTCTCCCAAATCCATTCCAGACCCTTAATTGAACATGCAGGCCAGGAAAGGGAAACCAAGCCAGGCCACATGCCCTCAACATTGGGGGATGTTTTGTTTGTTGTTGGAGACAAAGGCCCTTTTCCCCCACAACCCAACCACCCACCCCCCCCCCCACCCGTGAATGAGTATGGGGTACATAACAATTCTACTCATTCACCAAAAAAGACAAGTCAATTATTAAAAAAATTAAATTTAAATGTCCCGATGTAGATCAATAGTCTATCAAGGCACTCACCGCTACCAAGAAAAAAAAAAAAAAGGCAGCTCCGTTGTCTGACAGCTCTCAAGTAAGGGGCAGGGCCACCCGGTGACGTCACTGGTGCACTCCCCCTCTCATGACATCACCGACCCAGGTCACTGGGTGGCCCCGCCAATTAGCTATTTAAGAGCTGTCAGACGGCGGAAAACTTGGTTGGGACAGGTGGTCTTTTTTTGTCAAAAGTTTGTGTTATGTTTTTATTCACTTTACACTTTTTGGTGAAAGAGTACTCATTGCCATAGGGGGACAGGATCTGGGGGGCCCCCTTGTTAAAGGGGGCTTCCAGATTCAAATAAGCCCCACCCCCCAACCCGGAAGATCCCCACAGCCACTGGCCAGGGTTGTGGGGGGGAAGAGGCCAAGTAAGTTTTCTCACTTTATTGCTAGCAATGGCTTATTTTTATTTAGATTCAGCCCTCCAACAGCCGACTCATCCATTGTCAAGGACGTGGTGGCCTGCTTCCCAGCTCGCTCCTTAACAACCGACGACGCCATAAGAATAAACTTATTAACAAAACCCTGCTAAACGATGCACACTGGTGTTTAGGAGAGTTTAGCAACCGTTAGCATTTTTACTGTCAAAACGCTGCTGCTCCAGAACGTGCTGGCAGAGAGTTTTTTTCTGCCACTAAACACTCCTGCCAAAAATCGCTGATAAAAGCCTAGGTGTGCATGAACACATATGATAAGATGCAGGGGAGTTTAGAGGCAATTAATAAAAACTTCTGACGCCCAAAACAGCAGCTGTAAAAACGTCCAGTGTGCATGAGGCCTTATATGAATAGTTGCAGCAAATATCCACTGCAGAGCTGACCAGCAATATATGGCTTATATCTCCATGCTATAACATGATGGCATTAGATTATAAATCTTTCACTTTCCATGTATATGAAGTAGGCAAATCGTACGCACATTTACCGATACTCCACATGCAAATTCACTCTTCAACACAGCAAAAATGACAGGACACCATGTGTGTCCTTTGGTCATCTATACTGCAGCTTTAGACCATCTACCAGTATTATCCAAATGCTTGGGGAGAGGAAACGAACACCTATCAACATTTGTCCGCTTCACACAATAGACTATTCCTGTTCATTGCCAGGCCAAAGTGCAAGAGTTGAATTAGTTCTTTTGAGTCAGCTTGTTTGTATACGAGTAACACACCAACCAAAAGTAGTTTAACCATACAGCTAAGAGCCCATTCACACAGGGGCAACACGACTTCCAGCGCGATTTTATGAGGCAACTTGGACACGACCTGAGTATGAATCACAGCGCGACCTGGAGCTATTTACAAGGCAACTCCAAGTTGCCTGCAGGACAGGAGACATTCCAGTGGCCAATCAAACAAGAATCAGCTCTGTGGGAGGGAGGAGGGAGGGAGAGTTTTGCAGGAGAAATGTATGTTTTCTTCCTGGAGAGTTGCTCCTATTAAAGACAGTGAGAGGCGACTCCCATTGAAATTAATGGGTACAGGTCGCCTAGGAGTCGGATTGAAGTAGTACAGGGACCTTTTTTGAAGTCGGAGCGACTGCAGTAGTGTACATAAGGACGGCTCCATTAACTCACATTGATTTCTTCAGCCAGCGCGACCTGAGGCGACCTGGGGCGATTTGGAGTCGGATCCAAAGACGCCCCTGTGTGAATGGGCTCTAAGAGTCTTGATGACTCATGGCGTAATATTTGCCATCTCACCTCAGACATAAAAATATCAAAAAGTCTTGTGGCAACCGGTAGTGGGAAACTTGTTAGAAAAATAGTCAGGAACCAGGATGACGCATACATAGAGGTGTGAAAACTCTGGGCTTGAAAGTGCACATGAAGCTCTGGAAGCTGCTCCTAGAAGAACAAAAACATCAGAGGCTCATTAATACATTCACAATCAGGGAAATAGTGCAAGTGTCCCCACCCAGCCACAGATTTCTGCTTCTACTCAAATTGTCTTTTAAAAAGAATGCAGTGTTTATGTATACATTTTATTTAGGTATTCAATTTTAATTGCCTGCCACTTCCATCCAGCAGTTAAAAAGTGAAAGTCTAGTACTCCAAGGTTTCTAAAAGCTACATTACTGCTGTACTGTATTATGCAGACATGAAGGGCAAAATTACACACAGCTGAATATTCATATGAATGACTCAGGAGGGAAACACTCTTCTCGTAATTTAAAATATCAATTTCTGTACTAGAGTTGTAGTTGTCAGAATCCTATTTTTGGCTCGTAAGTTAATGACACATCGGAAGTCCGAGACTCCTCCTACAGTCACGGAATGGATCAATGCAGTGGGTAATACGCTCCGCAGGGAGAAGGTTATTTATCAAAACACAGGGGGTGCATGCAAAAATGTGAAAAATCTCTTGGGCACATAGCTGGATGTACCCGGTCTTGCCCCGGCGGATCAGGTCATGGCCAGGTTACTCGGCATGAATGGCAGATGAGAATGATTTCAATGATAATGGTTTAGGATGCATTGGTACTGTGGTATATTATGGTTATGTTACTGGATAAATATTAAATGTATAGGAGGGTTTCCTTTTGAAACCTATTAGAGGTATGGAACTGTTGATTTTGTGGTGTGTAGATATTTACTATGCTGTTTACTTGGCTGATTATAATGACTTGGGCTGTATGTATTTACAATAAAGTAGAGTTCCACCCACTTTTACAATTTTGTCTTAAAAGGAAAGACAACCCCTCCACCACTCTATTTTGGATATTTTTCTTACTTACCTTTTATGAAGTACCTTGTGTACACAGCCCAGCGCGTCACGTCCTCTTCTCCCCCCCCTGCCTTCTGGGACCTGTGTGTCCCAGAAGACTGGGCCATTCAGGAGGTGCCGCGCAAATCGCACATGCGCAACAGTAAACTGGCGATGAAGCCTGAAGGTTCCACTGACTGCTTCCCTTTGGAGTTGGAATGGTGGCGCCTGCACCTGACCTGACATCGCAGGCTCCCTGGACAGGCAAGTGTTCTTAATAAAAAAAAGTCAGCAGCTACAGTGTTTGTAGCTGCTGACTTTAAAAAAAAAAAAAAAAATAATAATAATAATAATTTGCGGCTGGAACACCACTTTAATGCTTTTTTCTTTGGATAAATTATAAATAAATATATATATATATATATATATATATATATATATTAGGGCTGTGGAAATTAACTATTAATTCCTCGATTAATCGATTAAGTTTTTTGATCGATCTAAATTCTTTTGATCGATCAAAATTCCGGGTCTTCAGGGAGTTCCGTCGGAGATCCGGTGACGTCACAGACACCGGCGGGGCTTGCCGTGGCCACCTGAAGGGCTCCTTTGCTGTGTCTTCATATCTGCATGCCGGCAGGACCTTACTATCTGCCACATGGAAGGGCTGTTTCACTTCCCTCAATCAACCTGGGATTCTACAGCCATCCACTGGGAGTTGTGATAGTTCCCTTCACGGGACATCTACATGCCGACGGACTGATGTTAGCCCCTTCTCATCTGGATTCAGCAGTGGTATCGTTGTACACATTTTTATACCAGGATCATACTTAGCTACATGTTTTTATGACTGCTTTTGCTACCGTTTGGTATTACTCGCACCATTTTTACAGTTTATGTAGCTACATCGATTTTATCTCCAGTGCAATATTTATTTTGTTACCTACTTGAAGACTATAAAAGTTTTAATGCTATTCCCATCGAGCGCTGCCTTTGTGTGTTTTTTGTATCCTGCTATCCATTTTTCCAATGGTTGGTAGCTGCACTGGGAATCGGCCTGCAAGGAGATCAGCTAAAAGTAGTTGGATCTGTATGTGCGTTATAATTAATCGAAATTAGTCGATTAATCGATAAAAATAAAAAAAATCGATTAATCGAACACGAAAATTTTAATCAGTAACAGCCCTAATATATATATATATATATATATAAAAATCTAAACTTAACATTAGACATCAACATTGATCAAAGACCATTATAGTTTCCTTTAGAATAGCTGCAAGCTGCACATTACAACAATTTGCCAACAGAACTTCTCATATTGGGATGAGAACAACTATCAAACTGCAGAGGTTTTTGGCAACTTATTTAAAGTATGCAGGTGCATCGATTTATTCACCCTGCATGTGGTTTTTTTCAACCCTTTTGGGCCTCATGGACTCTGGGCACTTTGGCCATCTCTCCAGAAAAAAAGCTTGACGCTTGTAAGCACGTGTAACGCATCTAAACGTGCCATCTCTCAAAATAATAATTCTGCCAATTTAAATGAATGCAAAATAGCTAAATTCTGCCACAATGCCGCTGCTCCTGGATGCTCGTGGTTTTTTTCCCCCTGTATCTAAACCCCTTTAAATAGCCTATGTGTTCATGCACACATAGGTAACATGCAGGGGCGTAAAAAACAAACAAACAAACAAACAAAAAAAAAGCCAGGTGCCCTTAAGATTAGTGCTAAAAAAGTCCAGTGTGCATGAGGCCTTAAACATGAATACTTGTTCACTGGCTTGCGCATGCATGTTGGGCGAAGGTATGCAGGAGAAGACTGAGCACAGGCAGATGGTTTCAAAACCTTTGGTAAAGATGGAAAATTATGGATTGCAATTTACCACTTCCCTTTAAACTGCCAGCGAGGGATACTCACAGCTGTCTAAATTGTTAATATATTTCGAAACTTTTTTTTATAACATTTAATGCAGGGTGCACCCATGACAAAGTATTCATGGAGCATTATGGTTCTTCATAATATTACCTCTATTTGTTATACAGGGTACTGGGGATCTGAGTAATTCAAGTGTGTGCAAATTGATGTTTGAGCTATTGAGGTCTATTAAATGGGCCTTTAACAGAGCAGTCAGGTATTGACAGGTAAACCAGTGAAAAAAGGAGCCCTGAGCTCCACCTGCTGGCTGGAAATGAAAACACCAATCACCTGTATGCAATATTTTATCAATTTTTCAGGGCTCAAAATAGGAAACACTGATGTTAAATGATTTCTGACAAACATCCCATTGCCATACGCTGAAATCAACAAAGTCACTGTTAAAAAAAAAAAAAAAAAAAAACACACACACCAAAGTTCTAATAAAAGGTCAGAGCATCAAATTATATTTAAAAGGGGCAGTCCACCCTAACACTAAAATCTCTACATCTACAGACATCCACGATCTAACCCTGTAAAGAAGAAATCAGTATACATACCTTTTTTGAAGCCGATCCGATCGCCAGCTGCAGAAGCTCTGCAGAGGACACAACCGACAATGGCTGTGAAATGAATAGGAAGGGATGTCACCCATAGGCTTACTATGGGACTTCCATCGTCAGCTGCCTCCTCTGCACCCACCTCCACAGCGAATCCGTCGCTGACCGCTCAGCGTAGGACCGGATTGGTTTAAAAAAAGGCATGTATACAGATTTCTTCTTTACAGGGCTAGATAGGTTGGTCTTCGATCATAGATGTCTGTAGATGTACAGACATTCGTTTTAGGGTGGACTTTTATATATTTTAAATGTCAATACTTTACTTCCTATTGCTGTCCTTTTTACCTCCTCAAAAGGTGCGCAGAGGACTACCAAAATGTGTTTTAAAGAACAGTCATTCTAAAAATTGTAGCCAATTAGTGAGAGCTGATGCTTTCCAATTATTCAATAAACTCAATAGGCGAATATTCATAAATATAAAAAACTCAGCATGATCATTTTGACCCCACCCAATAATAAGTGTGTGTGATAAACTTACTCCTCATAAAGGCTAAAAAAATATATAAAATAACACATTTTGGTATTTAAACAGCAAGAAAATCTCAGTAAATAATTTTTTAAATGACTATAACCATAGGATATTTCGCCCCAAAATAATGTAGAAGGCATGCCAATAAATTGTACTTCTACACAAACAACAAAAAAAAAAAAAAAAAAACACAGCTGCCTGCAATAGGAATTACTTAATTTGCATCAGTTTCTTCTGAAAACATCAAACCCAAAAGCACTCTAAGGTCACTTCCTTATACATTACAAACTCTTTCCTCGTACTTCCCATGCTGTGTGCCTGACAGCTTCATTAACCCATGAAAAATTTCACAAGTGCTTCAAAGCCAGTAAAGCTGTCAAGGTGGGTAGAACAGCAACTTGAAATATAGCGAACCTCTTGTCTGTCTAAACCCTTATTTGTAACTGACAAGAGTGCTAAATTTCCTTCCATGTATGGTTTATGCTGTGTAGGTGGTAATACACCACATTGTAACATTCTAACATACATAAAGTGTTTTAAAAGTGGCTGTATGCTTGCAAAAAAAAAAAAAAAAAACACAGCTGTAAAGCAAAGGCGTAATGAGCTAGTACCGCATACTAGCTCATTATTAAACACTTACCTTAGAACGAAGCCCTGGCATCGCCTCCCGGTCACCGCTGAGGGAGCGGACATGCTCCCTCTGCGTTTCTTCCAGGTTCGCAGCTCCGGCGATGTGAGTGGCCGGAGCCGCGATGACGCTACTCCCACTCATGCGCAAGGGAGTCCTCTTTCTGGCAAGGAGCTCAGATTTTCCAGCAGCATCCACCGGAACATCAGAGTGCATGCGCCACTGACATAAGCGGCAGCATGCAAGGTGAATATATCTCTTTAACCGTACAGGTTTAGGAGATATTCATTTTACCTACAGGTAAGCCTTACTATAAGCTTACCTGTAGGTTAAAAATGTGAAGGCTGGGGATATACAACCGCTTTAATGATTACTGGACTAAAAGGGACTTTAATATTAAGGCAGACTTACAATTTAAATATGAAAAGTGCATACCCATTAAGGCAATTTAAGAGTGACTAATGAAGAACAGATAGTACACAGAATTGTAGAGATGTAGTCTCATTTATACAAGGATATGACCAGCTTACTTTACTTACCTGAATCATGCATTCAAACTGATACATACAGAGGCCTAACTCAGCCATGCTGGGTTTAAAAAGCTCCCTTAGTCGATAGTCTTGCATTAATTTTACAAACACACAAAAAGCTTCTTCCTCAGGCATCTGAAAGATTTAAATGGGACCAGTTAAATAGTAAAAGACTATCCTAGAATAGAAAATAAAAATGCAAACCTGATGCACAGAATTACATTTTGTAACACAGTGTTTTCCTATTAAACACTAAGGTTCCGCTCACAACAGCCGCAGCATTACAACGCGAATCCCAAAACCAACTGTTCACTTTATTGAAATGTCACACACTGCCATTTCATAAAGTTCAATCAACCTGCCTGTGGAGATTGTGCTGTGCGGGAAAAAACTATTGCACGCAGTTCTTTTTCAGTTCTTAAACCCCCTCAGCACACTACCACAATACAGTGGTGTAAACTGGCCACATCAAAGACGAGGTATTGTTTTCCACGTCTTGGGAAGGGGGTGCGGAGGGATTGCACTGGAATAGCCACCCAACGCACCTGGTTTAAGTCTACCCAAAAACAATTGCCAACTAATCCAATTATACACATATAAACATGGAAAGAGAAAAAGAAAAAAAAAAAAAAAAACTGTGTGGAGTCTCTCATTGTGCAGATTAACAATGGGAGATCTTAAACCTAAAAATTTGTTAAAAGGATAATTTCTCTTGTCCACAGAGAAAACGTACAACCTTTCCTGTGCCTCTGCCAGGGGGTTAACCCAAGTTGGAAAAAAAAAGGTAAACAATCTAATACTTAAAACATTTCCTAGATTTAAAATGTATTCTCATCATAATTAATAGAGCAGAAATTTCATAGCAGAAGGTTTAAAGGCTTATTCCCTTTCCAAAAAAAATAAAAATATCACAAATTGGATAAAGAAAAAGCCGTATTGTGGTTCTGTCCCTACAGCGGTGCAAAGAGAGCGAAGAGAACAAGTGTAATAGAACTAAAACCGGAAATGCACTGATTGAAATGCAACATGTTCCCAGTGCTGCCCAGCCCCCCCCCCCTCCCTGAGGCAGCAATACAGGGAGAACTAGCTGCCACTATTTGAAAACAGTGCGGCCGTGAGGGGCTCTGGCCACGTCAGACACACAGCTCAGTGTAAACATAAAACAGATGGGTGATATGGCGCACTCTGGTTATGGCTCATTATAATAGTAAAATTAAATGGAAGGAAGGAGGGGAACCGGGGTGGTAGTGGCAGTATATTTAGGAGGGTATAAGTCCATGTAAGGTAACAATAAATGGATACTGTTCAAAGAAGGCTGCCAGTTCAAAAAAAGTTGAAGTTAAAAGAACTCTGCAATAGAAGAAAGGGAAAGAGAACAGCGCCCCCTAAGTGCAGTACTGACGTGTATAATTTGCAACAAAGTAAAATGATTACACTCACAGGATGGTAATGCAAGCAGGCAAAGTATGGATCATCCGCTCCTGACTTCCGGGTGGGATGGGGTCCAGCGTCACTGTAGTGGACGGGTGTCCGCGGTGAAGTCTGTCCTCCGGGAACAAGGATGGAGACGATGCTTCCGGATGGAAGGAACTCTGTCAGCGGTGCACAATGGACTGTGTCACTTCCGGGTCAGGTCGGCGGGGCGGTGCTAGCGTTCGGAGTATTCTTACTCCATCAGGCACTGGACCCCATCCCACCCGGAAGTCAGGAGCGGATGATCCATACTTTGCCTGCTTGCATTACCATCCTGTGAGTGTAATCATTTACTTTGTTGCAAATTAAACACGTCAGTACTGCACTTAGGGGGCGCTGTTCTCTTTCCCTTTCTTACACAGCTCCGTGTGTCTGAATGAACTACAAGCCCTGACATCCTTAGCGGCTGTTAGCTTGTAGATCTCAATGAACTACCACGGCACGGTGGTAGTTCATTGAGTTTTCCTGTTAGCGAGTATCAACTTAGCTGTACAGAATGTACGGTTAAGCCGATACAATGACCGTGTGCAGGAGACCTGCATGGGATCAGCAATCTGCTAATCACTGGTGAAATTCTTTCCAGGCTCCTGCAGCAAAAAAACGAAAATGCTAAAAAAAATTACCTGCAAATAAAATATGTGCATTTATGTTAAAAAAAAGTGAATGTACCCTTTAAAAGTAGAACTAACCCCTTCTACAGACAAGGAAGCACCAATGTTAGCCTCGGTTTCAGTTGTAGTTGCTATAGTGCTGTACATGTGATCAGTTAGGAGACCAAAAAATGTAAAACTTAAATATAGAAATAGAACAAGAAGTGGCCTTTGGGCCATTCCAATGTAAATATCAGTATACTGCGCTTTGAAAGTTGGTCAGTTAATAGCTAAAGAAAACCATTAGTAGGGTAAAGAATTCCGATATACATATCTTGGCGTTCTTTTTGCACATAAGGAGCCATAAATCTTACCTGCATAAGTAGAAGTCCCACAATAAAAGCACTTCCTTGGCAGTAGCCCACTTCACGATCCACTAAGGAATATGCCTTAATACATAAAAAAAAATAAAAAAAAAAAAAAAAAAAACACAGGTCACATTAAACTATTTTCCCATGTGGATAAAACAAAGTATATAAAACAAGGAAATAAATACTAACAGCTCAGAAGAAACCACCATGAAACTGCCCATATCAGGGTGTACAAGTTTATCTTGCAAAAGTCAACACTACATGTACAACCAATCTGTACACAATAGAGGCCCTTAAAGAGATTCTGGCATGTGCAAATCACTGACGCTGCCATTAACTTAACTCTCCTTTTGAGATGCTAGCTTCCCACCAGTCATGAATAAGCTCTGACAAACGCTTTCTAAAGTTGCTGATCCAGAACAAGTATAGAAATATAAAGGGAATCTGAACTTTTCTTCTTTGACAATTCTTTTGCTTTCCCCATAACTCTGAATCCAGAAACATCAGTGCAGCACTGGATGAAAGATGCAAGGGTCTGTCAGGAGTCCAGAAACTCGTTGACCTTTCACACACACACACACACACACATTGTGGATGGTTACCTTTAAGGCCTCATGCACACTGGGCGTTAAAATAACCTTATAAAAACGGCAGTAGTTTTGCAGTGAGTTTTTCAATGTTTTTGCATCAGCGTTTTTTTTTTTTTTTAATATATAGAAACTTTTTTTTCTTCAATGGATCAAAAACGTTAACCACTTAAAGCGGAGCTCCCCTGAAAAAAAATATTAAAAGCCAGCAGCTACAAATACTGCAGCTGCTGACTTTTAATATTGGGACACTTACCTGTCCTGGAGTCCAGCGACGTCGGCAGCAGAAGATGAGCAATCGCTCGTCACTCTGCTGCCCCCACCGCCATCCTCGGTGAGGGAACCAGGAAGTGAAGCCATGCGGCTTCACTGCCCGGTTCTCTACGGCGAATGCGCGAGTCGCTCTGCGCCGTTCTCACTGGTCCCCTTGTGTTCTGGGAGCCGAGTGTTTCCCAGAACACAACGGGTATTCTGCGGGAAGTGACGTACTACCCGCAGAGAGGACTCCCGGAAATCGGTGCAAATACCTGTCTTAGACAGGTATCTGCACCCCCCTCCCCCCTGAAAGGTGCCAAATGTGACACTGGAGGGGGGAGGGTTCCGATGAGCGGAAGTTCCACTTTAGGGTGGAGCTCCGCTTTAAGGACCGGCCACGGCACGTACAGGCATAATCACGTACCTGTACGTCACCCTTTAACTGCCTGCCGCCATCCCCGTGAGTCAGACCGCGGGTCACGCGGACTATCGCCGCGGGGATCCCTGCGATCGTCTCACAGGGAGATGTTAGTGTAAACACAACATCTCCCCGCTCGCCTACTGACACTGATCTCCGCTCTGTGTAATCAGAGCGGAGATCGGTGACGTGTCACTCGTAGCCACGCCCCCCCCTCAGTTAGAATCACTCCTTTAGGCACACTTAACCCCTTAAGCTCCCCTAGTGGTTAACCCCTTCACTGCCAGTGTCATTTTTACAGTAACCAGTGCATTTTTATAGCACTGATCGCTGTAAAAATTACAATGGTCCCAAATTGATGTCAAAAGTGTCCAATGTGTCCGCCATAATGTCGCCGCCATTACTAGTAAAAAAAATACTATAAAACTACCCCCTATTTTGAAGACGCTATAACTTTTGCACAAACCAAACGCTTATTGCAATTTTTTTTACCAAAAATATGAAGAATACATATCGGCCTAAACTGAGGGAAAATTTTTTTATATATTTTTTGGGGATATTTATTATAGCAAAAAGTTAAAAATATTGAATTTTTTTCAAAATTGTCACTCTATTTTTGTTTACAAGATAAAAACCGCAGAGGTGATCAAATACCACCAAAATAAAGCTCTTTGTGGAAAAAAAAGGACGTCAATTTTGTTTGGAAGCCATGTCACAAGACCGCGCAATTGTCAGTTAAAGCGGCACAGTGCCGAATCGCAAAAAATGGCCTGGCCCTTAATTAGCCAAAATGGTCCCGGGCTTAAGTGGTTAAAAAACGCTGGTCAGCGGAGTTTTTGAGCATTTATCTGTGTTTATCAGAGTTAGAGCATTTTTACAGCTGAAAAATGTCTCTCAGAACCCACTAGTTTTTTGTTTTTTTTTACTGCTCAAAAACGCCACTGCCCAAAACTGCTGATAACAGCCTATGTGTGCATAGACACACAGGATAACAGGGAGAGTTTAATGACTGTAGAAAAAAACGTCTACAGCCAAAAAACAGCTGCAGTAAACACGTCAAAAAACGTCCAGTGTGCATGAGGCCTTATAGCCACTCAAACCCCTTTGAGTCAACTTGTGTGCATGTCATCAGGCCAAAATCACCAGGGTATGTAAACTTTTGATCAGGGTCATTTGGGTAGTTTCTGTTGCCATTATGATTTAAAAAGTAAACAGTTGATCGATAATAAATGGCTTCAGCCAAGCACTAACCATGAGTAAAAAAAATGTATTTTTTTTGTCATTCATATTCTCAGAAAAATGGCCAAGAAATCATAAATTCTGCCAGGGTATGTCAACTTACGAGCACAACTGGATGCAATATTTAGGGATTTAAACACTTACAACATTTTATGCATACATGTGATATAATCTTTTTAGGGGTGCTATTGTTATCACTTATCTTGTTCGCGAAAATAATTGTGTTTATGTAAAATTTGATGTTTTTTGGGGTACATGAGTTAGAGGAGTGCTGCACATTTAGATTTTTATTTTACTGTAGACAGTGTAAGGAAGGACTAGAACCCCTCTTCGGGTCTTATTGCTGTCTGTGTGCCCGTTGGGCATGTAAACCTCCATTTGTCTTGGTCCATGAACAGAATCCAAAAATTTGAAATTTTGTTTGTCACTGGTATAGAGGGTAAGAGGAAACTTTTGAATGGGGATTCTTTTTTGGGTGGTAACTGTCTAAAAATGGATTTCCTCTAATGTGGAGAGACTTTTCCTTATATCATGCGGTGTCTCTTGGAAAGGAAGTGAATAGAAATGGAATGGACTTCTTGAATCCAAAGTTTAAACGGTTTGGCTACACATTTAATGTTCACTGCTGTATTTGTCCTTGCAGCTGCTTGTACTTTCCTTCACTTCATCCTCACAATGGAGGCAAAGAGATGAGGCCCTGTGTAAGCTGCAAGTATAGCAGGACAGATGGCTCTTTTCATGTTTCCCCTGATGAATGGAGAGGTGGTGGAATGAAAGCAACTACGTGGACTTCATAGGCAGGTTAGGGAAGTGTGAAAAAATAATACAAGGTATAACCTATAAAAAAAGTTTGTCACATAATAAAAGTTTTTCCCAAGAGGGGACAATAAAATACATAAGAGCATAGCGTGATGATAAAATAACAAAACAAGCACCCAATTCATAAGGTGGGCTGGAGCACCGAGCCGGCCAGGATGGAATAATGGTCCAGGCTTCAAGGTGTTCACAGCTGAACCCAAACCAACACGTTGCGTAAAATGTTTTGTATATTCCTTCTTCAGGGGAGAAGAAAGGGGTGCACAAAACCTATAGATACAATAAAGAAACAGTCAATATAATCTTCAATAAGTAAGGTTAAAGCGGTTGTAAACCCGCAGGACAAAAAAAAAAAAAAAAACAGTAAGGAAAAAATAGGCATAATGAGCTAGTATGCGTATACTAGCTCATTATGAAATACTTACCTTAGAACGAGGCATCGGTATCTCATCCTGGTCCACGCCGAGGGAGCTCACATTTGGCCCTTGGAGTGTCTTACGGGTTCGCGGCTCCGGCGCTGCGAGTGGCCGGAGCCGCGATGACGTCACTCCCGCGCATGGGAGTATCCTTCCCGGCAAGGTCCGGCAGCGTCTGCCGGACCTTCAGCCAGGCATTCAAAGCGCATGCCCTGCTGACGTCAGCGGCTGCATGCAAAGTGACTATCTCCTAAACCGTACAGGTTTAGGAGATATTCATTATACCTACAGGTAAGCCTTACTATAGGCTTACCTGTAGGAAAAAATGTTACTTCTTGACAACCACAAGGTGGTTCTACAAATCCGGGAGGCCGTCTTTTTACGGCCTCGGCTCCTCCGGCCACCGGGGGGCGCGCGTGCCCGGCGTGTCACTGAGATGCCGATGCGCGTGCCTGGCGGCCGCGATGTCCGCCAGGTACCCGCGATCGGCCGGTACACAGCCAAGGACGTGGATCTCTGTGTGTAAACGCAGAGATCCACGTCCTGTCAAGGAGAGGAGACCGATGCTGTGTCCCTTGTACATTGGGACACAGATCGGTCTCCTCCCTCAGTCAGTCCCCTCCCTCCACAGTAAGAATCATTCATAGGGAATACATTTAACCCCTTCCTCGCCCCCTAGTGTTAACCCCTTCCCTGCCAGTCACATTTATAGCATTGTTCGCTGTATAAATGCGAATGGTCCCAAAAATGTGTCAAAAGTGTCCGATGTGTCCGCTGCAATATCGCCATTACTAGTAAAAAAAAAAAAAATAATGTCAGAATTTTATCCCTTATTTTGTAGAAGTTATAACTTTTGCGCAAACCAATCACTATACGCTTATTGCGATTTTTTTTTAACCAAAAATATGAAGAATACGTATCGGCCTAAACTGAGAAAAATAGGATTTTTTACTCACCGTAAAATCCTTTTCTCTGAGTCCATGGACCGACACAGCTTCTCTATTGACAAAGTGGGTATTATCCGTTAATTAGGAGTGACTAGGCAGAAAAACTTGTAAAAAGTGTTGCATCACACCTTCTACAGTACCGCCCAGGGGGCGGACCCTCTGGGTATACCCTCTCAGTCTGCATCTTCGCAGATCAGTTCGTCAAAAAGCAGTACAAACTTAAAAGGAGGGGTGGGTGCTGTGTCGGTCCATGGACTCAGAGAAAAGGATTTTACGGTGAGTAAAAAATCCTATTTACTCTTTCGTCCATGGACCGACACAGCTTCTCTATTGACAAAGTGGGACGTCCCAAAGCAGTGTCAGAGAAAAAAATGAGGGGTGGTAACAGCATAAAAATAAACTTCACCCCAAACACAAAACAGCACTCCTCCAACGGAGGAGTTGCAACTCTAAACAGCCGCTTGCAAAACCTTGCGGCCAAAAGAGGCATCCGAAGATGCACCTACATCAATTTTGTAGAATTTTGTGAAAGTGTGAGCGGACGACCAAGTCGCCGCTTTACATAATTGGGAAACAGACGCTTGATGTCGGAAAGCCCAAGAGGCACCTATTGCCCTGGTCAAATGCGCCGTGACAGGAAAGGGGGGCGCCTGACCCTTTAAGGCGTAAGCCTGGATTGCTATCTGTCGGATCTACCTAGAGATGGTGGCCGATGAGACTGCTTGGCCCTTCTTGGGACCAGCCACCGAAACAAACAGTGAGTCTGACTTCCGGAACAGGGAAGTAGGGAGTACGGTCATACTCTCAAAGCTCGGACAACGTCCAAGGAATGCAACGCCGACTCCTTAGGATTCGACGGCTGAGGACACAAGGATGGAAGTACAATGTCTTCGTTGAGATGAAAAGCCGAAACGACTTTCGTAAGAAAAGGAAGGCTGCGGCCGCAGCACCACCTTATCCTTGTGGAAAATCAAATAGGGAGCCTTGCAGGACAAGGCTGCCAGCTCAGAGACTCGTCTAACTGACGTAACAGCCACCAAAAAGACCACTTTCTGAGAAAGTGTCAACAGGGGAATATCTCTAACATTCTCAAACGGTGCCTTCTGAAGCACCGAGAGGACCAGGTTCAAGTCCCACGGAGGTAACGGGGGACGGACCGGAGGGGCCACCTGTCGGACCCCCTGCACAAATGTACTCACGAGAGAGTGAGTCGCCAGGGGTCGCTGAAAAAAGACAGCCAGGGCAGATATCTGTCCCTTAAATCGTACTTAGGGCAAGCCCTTGGTCCACCCCATGCTGTAAAAACAGCAGGATTCTGGAAACCAAATAGGTACGCGGATGCCATTTCATTTCCTCACACCTGGAGATGTAGGCCCTCCAAGTGCGGTGATAGACCTTCCTAGAGGACGGTTATCGAGCACTTCTCATAGTAGAGATTACTGAGTCTGACAGGCCCCGGTCTCTCAGTACCTGGTTCTCAACAGCCATGCCGTTAAAGCCAATGACTGTAAAGCAGGATGGAATATGGGACCTTGCGATAGCAGGTCCTTCCGTAGTGGTAGGCGCCAGGGGACGTCTGCTACCAGACGTACTAGATCATCGTACCAAGGACGCTGAGGCCAATCTGGAGCGATTAGGATCATTGGAATTCCCTCTGCCTCCACTCTGCGGAGCAGAAGAGGAAGAAGCCTTAAGGGAGGGAAGGCATAGATTAGCCGATACTGACCCCACGATGCTACCAACGCGTCCGTTGCGTCTGCCCATGGGTCTCTTGACCGGGCCACAAAATCTCAATACCTTCCGATTGAGTCGGGAAGCCAGAAGATCTACGTCTGGTGTGCCCCATCTTTGGCAGAGGAGTTGGAACACCTCCGGGTGTAAGGACCATTCTCCCTGGTCCAGCATCTGGCGGCTCAGGTAGTCCGACTGCCAGTTTTCCACACCCGGAATGTACACGGCCGATAGTGCCGGTACGCTCCTCTCTGCCCACTTCAGGATGCGAGCGATCTCCGATGCTGCAGCTGAGCTTCTTGTTCCTCCTTGATGATTGACATATGCCACTGCTGTGGCATTGTCTGACTGGATCCTGACTGGACGCCCTTGCAGTCTCTGAGACCATTTGAAGAGGCACAGCTTGATCGCCCGGATCTCCAGGACATAGATCGGCAGGAGGGCTTCCTCTGGGGTCCAGCGACCCTGCGCCGACTGGACACCCCAGACTCCCCCCCAACCTGTAAGGCTGGCGTCCGTCGTGATCACTATCCAGTAAACCGGAAGAAAGGACTTCCCGGCCATTAGAGCCGGTGCTGTCAGCCACCATACCAGGGATCTCCTGACTAGGTGGCTCACTCGGATTTGATAATCCAGAGATGATGGACATCTGTTCCATCTGGACAGAACTTCCTTCTGTAACACTCGAGTGTGGTATTGAGCATATGGAACCGCCTCGAAGGAGGCTACCCTGAGGCCCAACACTCGCATGCAAAAAACGGAGTGACGACCAATTCCTAGAAGTCAGCTGCCGTACTGCAGCCCGGAGGGTCTGCAACTTCTCCACAGGGAGGAATACCTTTGCCTCTGAAGAATCCAGAATCAACCCCAGGTACCCTAGGCGTTGAGTGGGCACCAATACTGACTTTTGCGTGTTTAGTATCCAACCACAGTCTCGAAGAGTCTGACAGGTAATGGACACGCTTACCTCTAATTCTGAGCTTGAAGGGGCCTTCAGCAGAAGGTCGTATAAGTAGCCTGTGATAGCGATACCCCGCTGTCTTAGAAGTGCCAGAATCGGAGCGAGCACCTTGGTGAACGTCCTGGGTGCTGAGGCAAGGCCCAACGGGAGGGCCACAAACTGGTAGTGGTCCTTCCCGATAGCAAATCGCAGAAACCTCTGGTGTCTGGAGTATATGGGGACATGCAGGTATGCGTCCTTGATGTCCAAGGAGGCCAGAAAGTCCCCCGGATGGAGAGCCGTGACTACAGATCGAACCGACTCCATCCGAAAACTTTGTACCTTCACAAAGCAATTGAGGGCTCTGAGATCCAAGCTTGGACGAACCCCCTCCTTCTTCGGCACAATGAACAGATTTGAGTAAAAACCCCGTTCCAGTTCTGGAACTGGAATAACTACCCCGCGTTCCAGTAGACCCTGGACCGCCCCATACAGGGCCTCCCGACGGGTCGGTAGTAGCTGGAGATTGGAGGTGTTGAATCTGTCCGGTGGACAAGACAGAAACTCTATCTTGTAGCCTGAGGAGATCACTTCGCAAACCCACCTGTCGGAGATTAGTGCTGTCCACTGAGTCGCGAATTTGCGAAGACGTCTCCCCACCCGAGAGCTGGGTGGGGGTGTACCTTCATGCGGACGCAAATTTGTCCGCAGGCTTATTGGGTATGCGGGACCAGGGACGCTTTTGTCCTTGGGCAGGCGCTTTATCGGCCTGGGGTCTTTTCCCTGTCGCCCTAGGGGGACGAAAAAACCACTTGTGTGCAGTAAAGGAGGGCCCTTGCCCTTGGCGTGGCCCCTTACCCTTGCTAATTTGGGGAAGCAAAGTGCTTTTACTTCCTGTGGCATCCTTGATGATGTCATCCAGAGAAGCCCCAAAAAGTCTGTCGCCCTTAAAAGGCAGATCCAACAGGGCTTTCTTGGAAGTCTGGTCCGCAGACCAGCCTTTTAGCCAGATCAGGCGGCGTATTGCTACTGCATAAACCAAAGTTTTAGACAGCAGGGGAATAGCATTCATGTCTGACTCGCAGACAAACCTAAGGCCCTGGACCAACAAGTCGGCCAATGTTATCTCATCAGGAGGAGCATCTCGCTCCTTAACCCCTGGAGTAGCAATCTTGCCCATTCAGTAAGTGTGTGAGACACTAGGGCCCCCACCAATGCCGGGCGTACTGCCGAGCCTACCACTGAGTATAGGTAGCAAGCGAGTGCTTCAGCCTTCTTATCCACAGGGTCCTAGAAAACAGGAGCCCCTTCTACAGGAATTGTGGTGGCTCTATTAAGTCTGGACACCGGAGGGTCCACTATAGGGGGGAAAGGTCCATTTCTTCAGAAAACTCTCCTCAAAAGGGGTACCGTACCGCAAACCTCTTTGGGGCTGTAAAGACCCTCAGTGGGTTCTCCCATTCCTTGTATAAGAGTTTATCAAAAGACACACAAGGGAACACCTTAGCAGTGCGGGCAGGTCTATGAAACCCAAGTGGACCGGAGTCTCTGCTGCTTCTGCAGTATTTTCCAATTTTAGCATATCCCGCACTGCAGTAATAAGGTCAGATACCAAAGCCGTCTCGCGTACTGACCTGGACTTGGAGTCATTCTCACTGTCCGGTCACGGTCTGCAGTCTCTGATGCGTCCGAATCTGGGCCCCGAGCCGTAGCTGGACCTGGTTCTGCACCAGAATTATCCCCAGAAGCTTGCAGGGGATGGGGCGTTTACTACCCCCTGTATTACCGTGTGCTGCTTCCACCCTGGCAGCAAACGCCTCTAGGATTGCAGTCATAGCGTTCATAGACACCTCAGGGGCACCAGCTGCTAAATCTGGTGTTTCAGGGGAGAAGACATTGGCTCAGATGCCATGCTGACCACACACTGACACTCACAGGGCTCCAGGCAAGATATCAATAGGCCACCCTCCTGTGCTGCAGAGAGGCCGGGTCACCCAGAGGACTCACCACCCTGGATAGGTACTGCTATGCTGCACCTGTGATGCTGTCCCTCTGCTGCTGTGTCAGTCTGCTTCTTTTATCAGCACTTCCTGTGTGAATTTTCGCGCCAGTGTAATGCACCCTAGAGGCCGGAGGCTCTCGAAAAATGGTTGCCAAAAACGTCTGTATGGAAGATAATGTGGGCTCTAAGAAAATGGCCGCCGACAGAAGATAGAGGTCAAGCAGCCATAGCCCACAAAAAGATGGCCGCCGAACGGCAATATCTGCATACAGGGTGGACAAACATAGCCGCCGATCAGCTGATAGGGGCCAGTGGGTGTGGCCGAACCACAGGAAGATGGCCGCCGGGCAGTCACAAGAGGCCAAACTTGGCATGGACCACCTCAAAATGGCCGCCAACAGCATGGAGGAGGAAGGACACAAACACAGGTAAGAAAAAATGACATTTCTTTTAAATGTTAGTTACAGCCAGCCCCGCTCCAGTGGGACCCCCTAGGTGACCCCCAGCACCCTTTAGCTAGAAGCCCAGGGAGGAGGGAAAGGCAGGGAGAGAGGGAAGAAAGGGGCCACAACCACTTACTTGATCTCTCCAGGAATGTCCAGCTAAATCACCCAGCCGAGGCAGGGGAGTTTTACTTACCTATCCTGCATGTATTCTGCTGGAAGACATTCCAAACCGATCATCGTCCGCGCACGGAAGGTGACTGTTGGCCAGGCATGCTGTGATTGGACCCAGAAGGGACGATCATATGTATGCCCTGGAGCATGACGCTCACCGGACAGGCTGCTGCGACTCGGCCGTAAGGTCAGCCGAAGCCGAGCGGTCCGATGCAAGTCTTGGAGCGTAAGCTCACCGGCCAGGCTGCTGCGACTCGGCCGTAAGGTCAGCCGAAGCTGAGCGGTCCGATGCAGGCCCTGGAGCGTAAGCTCACCGGCCACCCGTGGAGCGACGGGCATGTCGTGGAAAACCCAGCGCGTAGCTAGGGTCGGCACACGCTCGATGGCCGAAACTGGGGAGACTACAAGGATCCAGCCTGTCACCCAGTCGGCAGTTGATCGAAGATCGCAGGAAACAACAAATGTAGCAAATATATATATATATATATATATATATATCTTTTTTCCCCGGACCAATGGGCCCGAAGGGAGCCATGTCCTACTCCTTGCTAGACAGAAAAAAACTGATCTGCGAAGATGCAGACAGAGGGTATACCCAGAGGGTCCGCAAAATGTAAAAAATAGTGTTTTTTTCAAAATTTTCGCACTTTTTTGTTTATAGCGCAAAAAATAAAAACCGCAGAGATGATCAAATACCACCAAAAGAAAGCTCTATTTGTGGGGAAAAAAAGGACGGCAATTTTGTTTGGGAGCCACGTCGCACGACCGCGCATATTTTCATTCAAAGCGTGACAGTGCCGAAAGCTATAATTTCGCCTGGGCAGGAAGGGGGTATATGTGCCCAGTAAGCAAGTGGTTAAAAAGTGAGTATACAACCACTTTAACATATGGACCATAATATGGCAGGATCAAATGCACACTTACAAGTAATCATCATGTACAATGATAAAATGATGATTAAGTGTGCATTTTGATCCTGCCATATTCTGGTCCATATGTTAAAGGGGTTGTAAAGGTTCGTTTTTTATTTTCTAAATAGGTTCCTTTAAGCTAGTGCATTGTTGGTTCACTTACCTTTTCCTTTGATTTACCTTCGAAATGTTTTTTTTCTTTGTCTGAATTTCTCACTTCCTGTTTCTCCTCAGTAAACTTCACACCATCATCCGAGTGGTGTTTAGTCAGCCAGAACAGCTTACTGAACAGCTTACTGAGGAGGAACAGGAAGTGAGAAATTCAGACAAAGAAAAAAAATATTTAGAAGGGAAATCAAAGGAAAAAGGTAAGTGAACCAACAATGCACTAGCTTAAAGGAACCTATTTAGAAAATAAAAAACAAACCTTTACAACCCCTTTAACCTTACTTATTGAATATTGTATTGACTTTTCTTTAGTGTATCTACAACTTTTGTACACCCTTTTCTTCTCCCCTGAAGAAGGAATATACAAAACATTTTCCAAAACGCGCTGGGTTCGGGTTCAGCTGTGAGCACCTTGAAGCCTGTTGGGTCATTATTCCATCCTGGCCGGCTCGTTGCTCCAGCCCACCTTACGAATTGGGTGCTTGTTTTGTTATCACACTATGCTCTTATGCGTTTTATTGTCCCTTCTTGGGAAATACTTTTATATTATGACGAATAAACTATTTTATTACTTTTTCACACTCCCCTAACCTGCCTATAAAGCAAACGCTGGGGCAATTTCTTGCTTCATTGCATTTGGGATGTTGGCAGGTGTCTTGGGGTTTCTACAGTGGTTCAGTGGAGTAGGGAGAACTGTTGGGTCTGAGCTGTATGAGAGACGCTCTCCACTCAGAGCCGTGCTAAGGAGGCAGGCAGCATTTATGAGCAATGGTCTGTGGCACTGATAGGTGGCCTTTACCAGCAATGGTCTGCGATACTGATAGGCGGCACCGATGGGCACTCATAGGCGGCACCGATGGGCACTCATAGGCGGCACCGATAGGTGAAATTTATGGGCGCGGAATTGATGAGCACTGATAGGCGGCACCCATAGGCGGTACTGAGAGGCAGCAGCACTGATTATCAATGTAAACAATTTATTGACATCCTTGGCAGTTAACGCCTCTCCTTTCCTTACACAGACACAGCATGGGAGGAAAGGGCTGCCGATACCAAAGTCGGTTTACATGTGATCAGCCAATCACTTTGTAAAGGGTCGCTGTGATTGCACATCCCATGGGGCATATGTGAGGCAGAGTTCTGGGAGGATATGCATGGACACCCCCCCATCATGGTTTCTTGCACCGGGGCCCTGAAGATTCTAGTTATGCCTCTGCCATGGAGGATATTTTTGTACCATTATTTATCCATGCCCGTATTATTGGGCAAAATTGTGAGAGCCCTTGGCTTAGAAGCAGCCCCACAAATGAATGGTCTCAGGATGCTTTACTGTTGGCATGAAACAACATTGATGGCAGCGCTCATCTTTTCCTCTCCGGACAAGGTTTTTTTTCCAAGTGCCCCAAACAATCCAAGAGGGATTGTACTTTATAAAGTAAAGTATCATAAAAACGAATTATGTATGTATGCCCTTTTACACATTTAAATGCATCTATACGCAAGTATTTTATTGATTACGAAGGAACTTTTCTCCTAGAAAACGTGCAATATCCATAAAAGTTTTACGCCCATGTGAATGAAGCCTAATAACAGAAAACCTTCGGGGCGTGGCCTGGACATGGACGGATAGAGACGTGCACTTGCAGAGCTCCCGACCGTCTCCCATCCTATCTGATGATTTACAATAAGTCAGCGCAATATGTACACTTCTAAAAAGAGATCTGCAAAGAGGAACAATAGATCTACCAGATCCACGGCCCAGATTCCACAGCCGGGTGAGATAGAAAGACTTTTCCAACTCTCCCAGCTACACTCGCCGGGATCCAAGATGGCGTCGCCACGAGGGGACACGGAGGGGGACCGAGAAGCCTGCGGCTCTCCGGACTTAAGTATGGAAGCTCCACTTACTAGCCAATACCTTGGAGCCCCCCCGGTCCCTCACACCGACCCAGGAGATACCCCGAGAACAGCCTCTCAATCGGTCGAGATGGACCCAGAGCTGCGTTTGCTACTGCAAGCACTTCCCACTAAGGCAGACATTACAGCCCTTATGGGAATGGTGGAAGCTGCACACCGTAAAGAACTGGCGGTGGTGAAGACGGAGGTGAAAGACCTGTCCACCAGACTCACTAAAGGAGAGTCCTCACTAACAGCCCTGGAGCGCCGGGTGGAGGCGATGGAGGAGACCCAGGACAGTCAGATGGAAGCTCTCACAGAACAGCAGCTGCGACTCGAGGAAATGGAGGACCGCAGTCGCAGGAACAACCTGCGTATACGGGGACTCCCAGAAGCAACTGGTCCTGAAGATCTAGCGGACACGGTAACGGCTATTTTCCGCACTATAGAGGGGATTGAATTGCCACCCCGCCTGGAATTCGACAGGATTCACAGAGCGCTGGGGCCAAAATCATCTGACCCAGCCAGGCCCAGAGATGTGGTGTGTAGGTTGCACCATTACAAGCACAGAGAAGAAATTATCCGGAGGTCTTGGGAAGCGGACAGCCCGGAATTCGACGGTGTGGCGATCAAAATACTTCCAGATCTATCTCGCCCCACGCTACAGAGACGGGCGATACTGAAACCTCTCCTGGAGCTGGCCCGCAGTAGAGGAGCAACGTACTGCTGGGGATACCCGCTGTCCATCACGTTCCGGAGAGACCAAAGATTCTTCACGCTCAGAAAGCCAGAGGCACTGCCGGATCTTTTCATCTTCCTCGACGCAGAACCTATTGTGGTCCCAGACTGGCTTGCCCTCCTACCTAGAGCTCAAGACCATGGCAACCTCCAGAGAGTGCGTGGAGATACACCGCCCAGACAGCAACGGGGCCGGAGGAGACCTAGAGCGACGTCCCAGGAGGGAGAACGGGAGCTGTGACGGAGCGGGATGGACACCGGTAATTATGCCTGCCTGACCTGTTGACACCCTTGTCCCCTGCCCGTTCCCCCCCCCTTTTTTTTTTCTTCTCCTTTTCCGTCACCTGTTGGCGCTGGAGCGGCGCTGACGCTCCCCCCCCCCACCCCATGCTCGCCAGCGCTAGATGAACAGGGCTCTCCCTTATAGACAAAGCAGCTAGAGACTCACCTGGATGGAGGGGAACATTTGCTGCCTCCATTTGCGGGCCTTACCCGAGACGGTCTCTTCTGCATCACTAGACATCATCAGCCCGGTGCAGGACCCTGATACTCCAGCCCCCGAGTTTAGGCGTTTTTGGCCTGGACCCATGATGTATGGCGCAGCCCCCGCAGAGACCCCTGCATTACAGGATATTGACGGTAGCTGGATCCATGGGGATGCGCCGGACCCGGATCACCCTGCGGCTCTCCTGTATTCCCAGAAGTTTACAAATCCCAGAGACAATAGGGAGAGGTACACGCTGCATCTGTAACCTAGCAAGCCTTGCAATAGATAACACTTTTACAGGAGGAACAGGAGTACTGGGCACCCGGTTGGGGCTGAGGGGGGAGGGTATTCTTGGGAAAGTGGGAGGAAGTATATCTGAATTATGACATTGAGCATTATTGCCACTTTCATTGCATTTATGTGGATTTTTGATATACAATGCCCATTATTACTCCACCCAAGGTAGCCTCAGATGTTGAGACTCAGATAGCCTCCGCTATGTCAGCATTCTGGGAGCCAGAGTGAGCAGACCAACCAGATCTGTGGGGGGAATTTGAATGTATGGATTTTAATTACATAAGGGGGGGCATGCAATCTAGAGCAGCAAGGACATACTGTACAGACCAGAACACGGGGGGATAGTCCGGCTATACCTCATGTAAAATCCAGATAGGTTGAAGGGGGAGACCCTGGGGGACGGAGGAATAGGGGGATACAGTGGGGATGTGGGGCGGAAAGTATACGGGCCCGGGCAGCCGGCCGTGCGCGGGACCCACGTCCCTGTGGGGTTTTGGGGGGGATGTCCGCCTGCGTGCGGTGGGGGGGGTAGGGGGCCTGGGGCTGAGGAGGTGACCTATAGAGGCAGGCATGGTTGAAGGGGAAATATATTCCCTTAGTTTAAGGTTGACCGCAGGGTTGGTATCCGTTATTTTATGTATGCACTTCTTTCTGTTACATGTAAGGTCCTCCTTGCTCATTTCATTTTCCTTATTTTCTTTATATATTCTTTTTGGTTCCTTATGTTACAATGGTGTATTATTGATGACTGCATGTTACAGCAGAGTTTCATTGGATTGGGAGACAAGAGTCGGGAGCTCGTTCTTTCCCGAGCCTTGTCTTACCCGCACCCCAAATAGGCTGGTGTGTTCTGCCGGGGGGGTACAACGTTGGCCCCCAGGCATTATATACAAATAATAAGTTACTTAGAGGACTAAGGGCACTAGGCCCAGCCCTCTACATTTGCTCTTTCACTCTTTTATTCTTACTCTCTTCTTTCTTACTTTCTCTTTCATCTGCTACCCCCCCCTCTCTGTCCCCCTCCCGTCGCCCTTTACGTCACCCTTATCTTGGACCAGCACCCTTGCCCTCCCCCTCCCTACCCAGAATCCAGACTCCACTTCCTTCCCCTTACCTCCTACCCAATTATGGCATTACACCATCTCAAAATTCAGTCACTTAATGTGAAAGGCCTTAACACGCCAGAAAAAAGGCGCATACTGCTGGACGACCTGAAAAGATCCAAAACGGATGTGGCTCTGATCCAAGAGACACACTTTAAGCACAATAGACTACCGTATTTACGCAACAGACATTACCCGATGACATACCACTCTGTTAACCCCACAGCCAAATCTAAGGGAGTCTCCATATTAATTTCCAGAAAAGTCCCATGGCAATGTCAGGACTCACTAATCGATCCCTCTGGAAGATACATTTTCCTCAAGGGACTCATAGGCAACATACAAGTTACGATAGCAACATTATATGCCCCCAACGACCTGCAGGCGACATTCTTGGAGCATACTTTGGAGAAACTCCAGGACTTTAGGACAGGACAATTACTGTTTGGGGGAGACTTTAACGTTCCATTGATTCCTTCGGTAGACACCTCAGCAGGCAAATCTTCAATGCCAGTGAATCAACTCAAACGAATAGCAAAGGCACTACATAAATCACAACTCATTGATATCTGGCGAATACAACATACGGGAGACCGTGACTATACGTTTTATTCTCCTGTACATCAGGTATATAGCAGAATAGATTACTTTATGATCCCTCATACACAACTTCACGCAGTAGAAAGCACATCCATAGGAAACAGGACGTGGTCTGACCATGCACCAATCTGTCTGATTTACAAACTTTCTGAAGTATCCTCACCTAGACATAAATTCTGGAGACTTAATGAAAGCCTACTGCAAACACCAGAGGTGCTTGCGGAGATAACCTCGGCTTTAAATCACTACTTTCAGGAAAACGACCAGCCACAGTGTGACCCGGGGATATTGTGGGAGGCACACAAATCAGTCATGAGAGGGATTTTCATTAAGCACGGAGCCCGTATTAAGCGGGAACGCACTGCACAGCTTACCCAGCTACTGAAAAAATTAACCATCACTGAATCCAGACATAAGCACGCCCCCGCACAAACCTCTGAGGCGGAGTTGACAATTATCAGGAAACAGATTACTGACATTCTGCAATACAGAGCCAAGGCAGCCATACAGTCGTGTCGGAAAATGGCGTACGAATCAGGGGATAAATGTGGGAAGCTATTAGCAAAAACAGTCAGGGAACATAAATTATCTACATACATTCCCCATATCATCAAGGCAGGAGGTCAGAAAGCAACTTTACCCTCACAGATCACACAAGAATTTAAAGATTTCTACTCCAAATTATATAACCTCCCAGCGGCTTCGCCATCCCAAGCAGACATGGCACACTACATTATTTTGTCCGCAATGCCCTCACTTACACTAGAGTCCCGAGAAGAACTAGAATCCCCGATAACATTATTAGAACTTCAACAAGCTATCAAAACAATGAAGCCGGGTAAGGCCCCGGGACCCGACGGGTACACCCTACTATACTACAAGAAACTCACAGCGATACTGGGGCCGCGCATGCTTGGGCTGTTTAATGCCATAGGATCCGGCAAAGTATTTGCCAGGGATAGCTTAAGTGCCCATATCTCAGTAATACATAAGGAAGGAAAGGACCCGACAGCATGCAGTAGCTACAGACCGATATCGCTCCTAAATGTTGATTTAAAAATGTATACCAAGATCATTGCCACCAGACTTGCGAGACACCTTCACCATCTAATTCATCTAGACCAGGTAGGCTTTATCCCATCTAGGGAGGCCAGGGACAGCACCATTAAGGTGCTGAACTTATTACATAAAGTGAAGATCACAAAAACCCCGTGCGTACTACTGAACACCGACGCCGAGAAGGCCTTCGACCGAGTGAATTGGTCGTTCATGCTTACAGTCCTTCGACACGTAGGCCTGGGAGAGGTAATGTTAAATAGGATAACCGGAATATACACCAGTCCGACAGCACAGGTGAAGGCAAATGGGGTACTATCGGACCCCTTCCCAATATTGAATGGGACAAGACAGGGATGTCCTTTATCCCCTCTTTTGTTTGCCCTCTCACTGGAACCCTTCCTGGCCACAATCAGACGGAACCCCGACATACAAGGCGTGACTATAGGGCAAACGCAACAAGATATCAGCATACGCAGATGACATGCTCTTTTCACTTACCAATCCAGGGGTGTCCCTCCCGAATCTGCTTAGAGAATTCGATACATATGGGAAAATTTCAAATTTAAAGATAAACTTTTCCAAGTCAGAGGCAATGGCAATATCTATACCACTGCATATGATCCCTACGGTACGATCAAATTTCCAATTTAAATGGACATCCTCCTCCCTGACTTATCTGGGGACCAATATCACACCCGAATTTTCCGAAATTTATGAACGGAACTTCCCTCCCCTACTGTCAAAAGTAAAACTTCTCCTAGACTCGTGGCACAAGGGAATTCACTCCTGGTTTGGAAGATGTAACTTACTGAAAATGTGCATACTGCCCAAGTTCTTATACCTCTTCCAGGCCTTACCCATTAAAATACCACCCTCATACTTTAAGCGGGTACAGGCCTTGTTTACCCGCTTTGTCTGGGCACATAAAAAACCACGGATCTCACGTACTCAGCTGTCAATGCCAAAACAATGTGGAGGGTTAGCACTGCCAGACATAAAGCGATACTACCAGGCAATACACATAGGCAGGGTTATAGACTGGAGCCGCCACCAAGAATTTAAGTTATGGGTACAGATAGAACAACACCAGGCTGACATTCCATTGAGAACAGCGATGTGGTGTAGCGATGCATTGACATCAGAGACAAAATTGCACCCGCTGATAGGCAATACTATTCGCCAAGGCCTACAAGCAGCTTTACAAACTGCCCTGACAACCAAATTGTCACCATTAACACCGATCTTGGGAAACCCCAGGTTTTCCCCAGGAATGGTAGCCACACAATTTCAGATACTACGAGCCGCGGGCCGTACTACAGCGTCTCAATATGTGATAAGAGATAGATGGCCCTCCATCCCTGAACTGACGGACGCAACAGGCCCATTCCAACTCCCCTTTTGGAACGCGGTTCAACTACACCACTTCCTTCAGACAATCCTACACCCACAAGAATACTCCAGACCCATGACCACGCTCGAGGAATACTGCTCGGGGATGGAGCCTTTGCCCAGGGTCCTCTCCAAAATGTATTCTCTCCTCAATACACCAACCCAGCAACCACAACTTCCGGGTATTACAAAGTGGGAGACAGACCTGAACCGCACCTTTACGGCGCCCCAAGTACAAAGTATAATACAATTCTCTTTCAAGTCCTCCCTATGTACGAAAATACAGGAGACAAATTACAAAATTCTCACGAGATGGTATTTAACACCCAGCCGCCTACATGTGATTTTCCCAGACACCTCAGAATACTGTTGGCGGTGCGGGACAGAGAAGGGAACACTCCTGCATGTATTTTGGTCCTGCCCCAAGCTAGCAGCATTCTGGACGGAGGTCCGATCTATTTCCCAAAAATTCACAGCATACCAGATCCCACATGACCCAGCTTTCTTCCTGCTACATGTATCGAACCTTTCCCACAGAACATACAAAAAGTCCCTACTACGTCACCTGACAAACGCAGCTAAGTCTTGTATTCCCATACTATGGAAACAACAAACTCCACCGACCATAGCAATGTGGCTGCGGAAAGTGGAAGATATAAACAGACTGGAGGATCTGATACTGACAGCCCAAGACAGACATGAAGTTTACAAAGAGACTTGGACTATGTGGAACATGTTTATTTACTCGGACGAGGGTACAACCCTTCTCGGAACCTGAGCAACCTCTAAGTTAGAATACAGACTAACATACCAGAGATGCCACCCCCCCTCCTTTCCCCACCCTGTCACCCACCCCCCCCTCCATTCCCCCCCCCCCTCATCCCACTTCTCTCTTCTTCTTGTCTTACTTTTCCTACTTTCTTTTTCTCTACTCTTGTCAGCAGACTCAAACGTATCTAACACAAGCTTTCCGTAGGGTGTATACTTGAGGGTGTATGAGACAGAATACTCTCTCATAATGGATGGTGGCCCTACCAGACCAAGGCAAAACTATATTAACGAGAGGAACACCTGAAATGCAATCCTATTTAACATAACCTACTGTACTGTAGATTCTGGAGGCTGCGACCTTCGCTGTTTTTTGTGTCCTTATTGTATCTTGTGGGGCTTTACCCCGGCTCAAAAAAAAAAAATCAATAAAAATTATATTTGAAAAAAAAAAAAAGAAAACCTTCAGCGATCATAAAACTGGCCTTATTACAGTCTAGTTTTAGGAATCATATACCAAAATCTGATGTAGCTAGATTACAGAACGCTATACTTATCTCTTCAAAGTCAGAAAATTACAATAGCTCAATTTGTGAATTTGAGGAATCCCGTAACAGTCATCTTTACAAGGCCCCGTTCTGACCTCTGCATAACTGGTCTCAATAGAATCAAACAGGCAGTTCAGTAAACCTGTCCTGATTGCTACCGGCCTGAGAAAATATTACATAATGTATGTAGAGATTACAAGTTCCACATAACAATCACCCTTCCTGCTCTAAATCCTATTTGTAAGCCCCCCCCTCCCCCAAGTAAATTATTCCAACTAATACGAACCTTCATGACATTGAACAGAACTTCTTGCCCCAAGCTGTCTTTCTCTTTGAAGAAATCATGCTCTGGATATGTCCTTGCAATGTCCCTTCGGATGAGCTTTTCACACGGTGAGGTCATTTTCAAGAGCTCAGAATACTGCTCTTTGATTGGCATATTTTGAGCATTGCATAATAATTGCCATACAATGGCACGAAAGTGATGTGGTATTCCTTTTCTGACAAGTTCCTAAAAAACAAGAGACACTGCTGACTACCAAGTATCATTGCAACATGACAAATTCATCAGAGAGAATGTAAAAGAAAATAACAATACCATAATGATAGATACAGTGCCTTGCGAAAGTATTCGGCCCCCTTGAACTTTTCATCCTTTTGCCACATTTCAGGCTTCAAACATAAAGATATAAAATTTTAATTTTTTGTGAAGAATCACCAACAAGTGGGACACAATTGTGAAGTGGAACGAAATCTATTGGATATTTTAAACTTTTTTAGCAAATAAAAAACTGAAAAGTGGTGCGTGCAAAATTATTCGGCCCCTTTACTTTCAGTGCAGCAAACTCACTCCAGAAGTTCAGCGAGGATCTCTTAATGATCCAATGTTGTCCTAAATGACTGATGGTGATAAATAGAATCCACCTGTGTGTAATCAAGTCTCTGTATAAATGCGCCTGCTCTGTGATAGTCTCAGGGTTCTGTTGAAAGCGCAGAGAGCATCATGAAGACCAAGGAACACACCAGGCAGGTCCGTAATACTGTTGTGGAGAAGTTTAAAGCCGGATTTGGATACAAAAAGATTTCCCAAGCTTTAAACATCCCAAGGAGCACTGTGCAAGCGATCATTTTGAAATGGAAGGAGTATCAGACCACTGCAAATCTACCAAGACCTGGCTGTCCCTCTAAACTTTCAGCTCAGACAAGGAGAAGACTGATCAGAGATGCAGCCAAGAGGCCCATGATCACTCTGGATGAACTGCAGAGAACTACAGCTGAGGTGGGAGAGTCTGTCCACAGGACAACAATCAGTCGTACACTGCACAAATCTGGCCTTTATGGAAGAGTGGCAAGAAGAAAGCCATTTCTCAAAGATATCCATAAAAAGTCTTGTTTAAAGTTTGCCACAAGCCACCTGGGAGACACACCAAACATGTGGAAGAAGGTGCTCTGGTCCGATGAAACCAAAATCGAACTTTTTGGCCACAATGCAAAACGATATGTTTGGCGTAAAAGCAACACAGCTCATCACCCTCAACACACCATCCCCACTGTCAAACATGGTGGTGGCAGCATCATGGTTTGGGCCTGTTTTTCTTCAGCAGGGACAGGGAAGATGGATGCAGCCAAATACAGGACCATTCTGGATAAAAACCTGTTGGAGTCTGCAAAAGACCTGAGACTGGGACGGAGATTTATCTTCCAACAAGACAATGATCCCAAACATACAGCAAAATCTACAAAGGAATGGTTCACAAATAAACGTATCCAGGTGTTAGAATGGCCAAGTCAAAGTCCAGACCTGAATCCAATCGAGAATCTGTGGAAAGAGCTGAAAACTGCTGTTCACAAACGCTCTCCATCCAACCTCACTGAGCTCGAGCTGTTTTGCAAGGAAGAATGGGCAAGAATTTCAGTCTCTCGATGTGCAAAACTGATAGAGACATACCCCAAGCGACTTGCAGCTGTAATCGCAGCAAAAGGTGGCTCTACAAAGTATTAACGCAAGGGGGCCGAATAATTTTGCACGCCCCACTTTTCATTTTTTTCTTAGTTAAAAAAGTTTCAAAAATCCAATAGATATCGTTCCACTTCACAATTGTGTCCCACTTGTTGGTGATTCTTCACAAAAAAATTAAAATTTTATATCTTTATGTTTGAAGCCTGAAATGTGGCAAAAGGATGAAAAGTTCAAGGGGGCCGAATACTTTCTCAAGGCACTGTAGATAGATATCTATCCAAGTATTGAGCTTTTCAATGATATCGGCACCCCTCCATCTCACCCTCGGCTACTTTTTTGTTACTAAGTGATTATATATAAGCAGGGATTCTTTCCATTGGTGGTGGATCTCACAGTCACACATTTGCAATCAGTTTGAAGATTTTCATTTATTCTTTGGACAAACCACAGATAATCTGCAGGGTGGACTGTTGCCAAATTCAATTTGAGATTGATCTCACATATGGACTATACTGCAGGATTTATTTTTTTAACTTTTTTCATGACATTTATGCATTCATGTATTCACATGAATTTATTTTTCACTGTCAATTTATATGATCACGTATGCTACATTTTGGTTATGTTTCAAAAAATTTTTATTACGTGCTGTATATTCGTTTTTAATTATTTGCTCTTAGGTAGCGCGATTCTATATTTTTCTATTTACTTTCCACTGTACCAATGTTTCACAGGAGAGTCGCTGCTTCCATATTTTGACTTGTAGACTTACTAAGGTTTTGCAAGTGCATTAGATTTCTTAGCGCAGTTTCTTTCTCTTTTTTTCCTGAATACCTGACCGATGCCAGGGTCTCAAGCTGAGCAGCCAGCCTGATATATTGAAAACACAGAAGGTCAGCCACTTAGTACAGGCACCATTCAGAGAAAGCTTTGCATTTTGTCAGCAGCGAAGGCAAATCATTCTGATTGGAAGAGGTAGGAAGCATGACATCATTGCCCGGCTGCTCCGCCTCACTCGGAGGATGCTTTGCATTCAGAAAAATGCAAAGCACAGCATTTTCTAAATGGCACCTGTGCTGAGCGGATAACCCCCTGTACCCAGGATGCATCAGGTCAGTCATTAAGCACAGGATCCAGAAGTGGAGATCAATGGATTGGAGGTTTCCACTTCAGGGGCATGGGCCAGTTTTGATAGGATAGATAGAGCTAGCCATGTATCTACATTTTTTATTGGTCCCAGCTGGACCAATGTAACTATGTAAAAATATACCATACCTGGAATTCATCTAAGCAGTGCCAGTAGTAGGATTGGAATTTTAAACTAGGTAGGATTATGTTACATGTGATGACCAAATGTTGGTACTTAAGGTATAATCACAGTTTACCTCTGAAGCAAGGAATGTTACTAAATCATTTATTGAAAAGTGGCGTTACCGGCCAGCTTACCAGGTGAAAATAAAAAGGGAAAAAAGCCTAACAAAAAGAAAATTATTGCAGTCACCACATTTAAGTAAACGAAACCTTAATATTCTTCATCACCAAGGAAGCTGACATCTTAACCTTTTTGACCTGCAGTTGCCATGGTGCTGCACATGTGACTAGCAGGGACACACTCAGGCATGTTCAGATCTTAGTGCGAACCTGCCTGAGCTATCCCTCTAAAAATCTGTCACTGTGTACTACCATTTAAAAAAGAGGTCAAAGCATTACCGCCCCTCAGCCGCACATATACAAGGGGCGTGTGTGTGCAGCCATGGGGTGGGGAATGCTTTTAATTGGTGTGCAGTGACAGCTTTCTAGCAGGATAGCTCAGGTGGCTTCGGACTAGTATTCAAACTCTCCTGGGTTCAACCCTGATGAGACGGTATGACACCAGCCATTTGATAACTTTACTGTTTGGTTGAGAGCACAAGCAACTGTGCCAGTTATTCACGGCACACCATGAATATAACGGTTTTGGGAAACCGTCAAATCAATGGGTTTAGTTATACTTATATGATAGATATACACTATATTGCCAAAAGTATTGGGACACCTGCCTTTACACGCACATGAATTTTAAGGACATCCCAGTCTTAGTCCATAGGGTTCAATATCAATTTGGCCCACCCTTTGCCGTTATAACCGCTTCAACTCTTCCGAGAAGGCTGTCCACAAGGTTTAGGAGTGTCTATTGGAAGGTTTGACCATTCTTCCAGAAATGCATTTGTGAGGTCAGGCACAGATGTTGGACAATAAGGCCTGGCTCGCAGTCTCCACTCTAATTCATCCCAAAAGGTGTTCGATCGGGTTGAGGTCAAAACTCTGTGCAGGCCAGTCATGTTCCTCCACCCCAAAACTCACACATCCAGGTCTTTATGGACCTTGCTTTGTGCACTGGTCCAAATCATTTGGTGGAGGGGGGATTGTGGCGTGGGTTTTTTGCAGGGGCTGGGTATGGCCCCTTAGTTCCAGTGAAGGGAACTCTTAAGGTGTCAGCATACCAAGACATTTTAGACAAGTTCATGCTCCCAACTTTGTGGGAACAGTTTGGAGATGATGACCCCTTTCTGTTTAAACATGACTGTGCACCAGTGCATAAACAAGGTCCATAAAGACATGAAGAAACTTGATGTACTCCTAAACCTTGTGGACAGCCTTCCCAGAAGAGTTGAAGCTGTTCTAGCTGCAAAGGGTGGGCCAACTCAATATTGAACCCTATGGACTAAGCATAGGATGCCATTAAAGTTCATGTGCGTGTAAAGGCAGGTGTCCCAATACATTTGGTAATTAGTATATACATATACACTTACGTTTTTGGGTTTAAGACCCCTTTTATTTAGAACATATTGGTGGAGATTTACCAAAACTGGCGCACACAGAATCTGATGCAGTTCTGTATAGTAACCAATCACCTGCTAACTTCAGCTTGTTCAATTAAGGTTTGGCAATAAAACCTAGAAGCGGATTGGTTACTATGCACAGTTGCACCAGATTCTGTGTGCACCAGCTTTACTAAATCTGCCCCAATAAGGATACTGACCTCAAATATTGAATATAGCATTTTAAATTAAATGCGCAGACTATTTTTGAAGGTTTTTCTATACAAAAGGTTTATTTCATCAATGTTACTTTGGAAATGGTCTATGTACAGTGACACATTTTCCAACCCCTATGCCTAACAGTTTAGGGTAGCACTACTCTGCCAGTTGCTGCAACTAGAAATACAAAGTTTGTAGGGTCTCCAAGTGTCAATCAACCAGATCAAGTCGCAGTATGACCCTCTCCCTCCCAGTTACATTACAGAAGGCGATTCAGTGTTATCTGCAGTGTTCAGCTGCATATACTGTGGGTGGCAATTTATTGTTGCAAAACACTCCTATTGCTACAAGGCTGTGCAGCTACACTGTAAAAATGCTGCTCCCCAACAGAACTTATCCGCCTACAAGTCTCTACCTCTTACTGCCCACTAACATATCATGTGACCATTGTGACAGCCAAAAAATGTGGTCACATGACTGGACAGTCCTTCCTGCCTTGATTGCAAGGACCATGTTAAAAGGACAACATGGGCTGGGTGGAAAGGGGTTAATCACAGCTCACACTGTTGGACCACAGTTACTAGGACATATAAAAGCTGTCTAAAGTGGAATGTCTCCTAATGTGTTGGGATATGTAGTTCGCCATTATAAAATTAAGCATACAACGTTAATTCCAAAGAAATGTTGGTTAGTGACAGTCACATTCAACTGGACACCTGACTACTACTGGCTATACCATGACCTGGGTAAACGGGGACTTTCCAGACAAGAGAGTTATGCATGCCCCAATTTGATCTTCTAGTATAGAAATCGCCTTAGATTTACTCAAGGGACATCAAATGAGCACAGAGACTACATGCCCCCATCTGTTGGGAAATAACTACTAGGGAGTTGGATCTATACCATACAAGCAAAGGGCATTATATAACACAGGTGTTAGGAATGAAAATCTGTAAATTGTAGGTGAGCTTATTTGGAAATAGTCAAAGATAATCCTATGTAAATGGAGAAGTGCATTTAGGGATATGTAGTGTAGGGATAGAGTTTTTCAGAGAAGAAAAGCAACTGAACCAGCTGTCATTGTAGTAAAGGTGGGAAATTGTTTTTTTCAATGTACTATACAGAACTATAAATTAACACACAGTGTGTATTTGAGGGAAAAAATGAGAATATTTAGCTGCATCTGGGGTAAACTCCCTAAATTGTTGAGTTATACGAGTTGCAGTAACAAAGCTCTAACCAAGTTTGAAAGAGAAGCTCATTAACTTACCTTAAAGTGATAAAAAAAAGCAAGACAAATGTAATTAATGACCATTGGAATCAGCCCTACCTTGATCTGTTTCTCTTTCTTCTTGTACACCTCTTCCCACTCATTGACAATACGTCCCCAGAGCAGCCAGGAATCCTCCTCCTGATGGTGACTGAGATTACTGGATGCCGAGGAGCTGGACACCAAGGAAGACCCGCTATTTCTTCTTGATCCATTGACAGATCGCAGGGATTTACTGTCAATCTCTAGCAGCCTGCAAACAATAAAATCACATCTTTATCTGTACTCATGTGTAGATCAAGGTTTACAGTGAACAAAGCAATATTTTGGCCCATTCACATCTAACACAGTGGGATGCAGTTGATGCATTTTTGACTGCACTCTAACTGCACAGACCGTCCAAAATCAAGATAATCCTATGGAAATAGTTAACATTATTACAGTGCAGTCAAAGTATAGCATGCTGCATTTTTTTTTGCACCACAAACACGCTCACAAAAAACGCACACTGCACATAGAAGCCAAGAGAAAGAAAGGAGGAAGTGACTTCACAGTACAAATGTAGATTAAAAAATGCATGTCAACGCACACCTATAAATGCACATCAAATGCATGCATACGTGCAAGGAAAAAACGAGCAATAGATGTGCAGTTTCTAGTGTGAATGGGCCCTTAAAGGACGCAAAACAAATTGGAAAAAAATTGAATGGCCTTCCAACAGTTCAACTGACAGTTTGTGTTTAGCTCATGGGATGAGGCGACCGGGGAGAGACATGCTACAAACCCCATTTGATTCATGGAAAACAGCAACTGGCTATTTTACACTGGACAACCTATCAAATCACCCCTTTCTACAGCGATCTCCCTGCTAGCGGTGTCTATGGGTACATATGGATCTTGTTAAAGATGGACAATTCTAGTCATGTCTATTGGTACCTTAAAGGCAGACTTATTATTGGCTATCCACCAGTACCACCCTCAGCAATCCACTTCCGACTCGACTACGCAAACTCCCTCTACCTAGGACTACCCAAATAGCAGATTTCTCGTCTACAAGTCTTCCAGAACATGGCAGCCAGACTGGTAACGGGAAAAAAAAACCCTGGTAATCAATCAACCCGTCCTTGAGGACCCTCTATTGGCTATGGATAGAAAAAAAATCCTGGACTGCCGCACTCCATAAAACGACGTCTTTATTGGGTAGGTAAAATCCCAAAAAAAACAAAACGATACAGTCAAAATAAAGTGAACAGGAAAAAAATAGCTGACATGTTTCACATCGTGTAATGCTTACAAAGTGACAAGACAGTGTTTAAAAAGGGGAGGGTGAAAAAAAGGTGAATGGGATGTTCCACCAATCAACCCACAGGTGATCGTTAGTCAAAAAAACACTTAAATGAACCTTGAGTCACACATGGAGTGCTGTTGTGTAAAGGTTAAGTAAAATCTCATACCAGTGGTTAGATAGGGAGATAATGAGAAAAATCTACCTATGACCATGTGTTTACTGAATATAGATCATAACCAATGTGGTAAAAAAGGTAATGGTGTATACCATCAATAAAGTGAAAAAAGAAATTGAAATACTTTGTAATACAATAATTGGATTAATTAATTGGATGTGAACGTGACAAAAGAAAAAAAGAAAGGAGAAAAGGAGAAAAAGGAAAGAAAAGAAAAAAGAAAAGAAAGAGAAAAACAGAAAAGAAAAAAGGAAAAAAGAAAAAAAGAAAAAAAATGCATGTCAGCGTGCGTGTAAACAGAGAAAAGAAACAAGGAGAAAAGGAGTAAAGCAGAAAAAAGAAAAAATGAAAATAAAAAAGGAGGACCCTCCATTGGCTAGCCCTAAAGGATCAAGTCACATTCAAGACCCTCTGCCTCACTCACAAATGCACACAAGTAAAACGCTCCTCAATACTTATGCGAGAAAATAAAACACTACACCACTAATTGCGTCCTCCGATCAACTAACCAAAACCTCCTCCACATCAAAGTCCCGCTACAAATCTAAAGAAGAACGAAGATTTGCAGTCCAAGGACCACGGCTATGGAACGCTCTACCCACAAACATCCGCATGGAAAAAAAACATCGGGCCTCCAGGAAAAAACTTAAGACCCACCTCTTCTGAAGGATCAGGACGACACCGGATGCAAAAAGTGCCTTAAGGCGATTTAGTTTGTATTTGTAGCGCTATACAAGTTACTCACTCACTCAGCAGAACTGGCCTAAACGCAGTCTTCAACCAGGCAGTGACAACACCAAGCCTAAATTCCAGTCTCCCGAAAAATGCATCCTAAATCTTGCGAGAATGCACAACTGTACTGTACTGTTGTCAAGCACATCCTTACATGACCTTTTCTGCATATATACTGCTGATGTGATGACTGACAATTTGAAAATAGCTTAAAGCGGAGCTCCGTTGAAAAAATATTAAAAGCCATCAGCTACAAATACTGCAGCTGCCGACTTTTAATATTAGGACTAGGGTTGTCCCGATACCGATACTAGTATCGGTATCGGGACCGATACCGAGCATTTGCGTGAGTACTTGTACTCGCGCAAATGCTACCGATGCTTCACCCGATACTTTTTTTTTTCTTTCAGTGTAGAGTGGCCGGAGAGGGCGGGAGGAGTCAGTGGCTGGGGAGGGCTGGGGAGTGCGGGCGGAGTCTGGCTAGAGAGGGCGGACAGAGCCTGTGGACGGAGAGTGCAGGCGGAGTTTGGCTGGAGATGGGGCGGCAGAGTCTTTGAAGGAAATGCGGGCGGAGTCTGGCTGGGGCGGGCGGAGTCTGGCTGGGGAGGGCGGGCACAGTCAGTGGACCGAGTCGGCGGGGGGAGAGCGAGTCCCTCATCTGAAGTTGAACGTGGTAAGCTGGCAGGGGTGCAGGGCATAGTCGCCTCAGGATCGGTGCTCTCACATTCGGTCACCGTCAGCGGCTGAACGTCCATCTTGGTACACCCTGCACTCGGCTGCAGTAAGCAGCAGCAGACATCTTGTTACACCCAGCCCGAGCTATATGGGCTGGGTGTAACAAGATGTCCGCTGCTGCTTACTGCAGCCGAGTGCAGAGTGTACCAAGATGGACGTTGCAGCAGTTTTTTTTTTTTTTTATAAATCCTGTGTCATTTTTTGCAGCATTTTAGTGCCAGCCACCTATCAGTGCCCACAAGTGCTACCTATCAGTGCAATCAGTGCCATTTACCAGTGCCACCTATCAGGTGGCACTGGTAGATGGCACTAATTGCACTGATAGGTGGCACTGATAGGTGGCACTTTTGGGCACTGATAGATGGCACTGATTGCACTAATGGTGCAATCAGTGCCATCTATCAGTGCCCACAAGTGCCACCTATCAGTGCAATCAGTGCCATCTATCAGTGCCCACAAGTGCCACCTTTCAGTGCTATAAGTGCCACCTATCAGTGCCCACAAGTGCCATCTATCAGTGCCACCTATCAGGGCCCACAAGTGCCATCTATCAGTGCCATCTATCAGTGCCCACAAGCGCCACCTATCAGTGCCCACAAGTGCCACCTATCGGTGCAATCAGTGCCCACAAGTGCCACCTATCAGTGCAATCAGTGCCCACAAGTGCCACCTATCAGTGCAATCAGTGCCCACAAGTGCCACCTATCAGTGCAATCAGTGCCCACAAGTGCCACCTATTAGTGCTACCAGTGCCCATAAGTGCCACCTATCAGTGCCATCTATCAGTGCCCATAAGTGCCACCTATCAATGCCATCTACCATTGCCATCAGTGCCCATAAGTGCCACCTATTAGTGCCATCTATCAGTGCCATCCACCTATTAGTGCCCATCAGCACCAGTCACCAGTCAGTGCCCATAAGTGCCGCCTATCAGTGCCACCTATCAGTCCCCATCTTTCAAACTGTCACATGACATTGAAAAAAAAGTATCGGTAATCGGTATCGGCGAGTACTTGGAAAAAAGTATCGGTACTTGTACTCGGCCTTAAAAAAGTGGTATCGGGACAACCCTAATTAGGACACTTACCTGTCCTGGAGTCCAGCGACGTCGGCAGCAGAAGATGAACAATCGCTTGTCACTCTGCTGCCCCCACCACCATCCTCGGTGAGGGAACCAGGCAGTGAAACCTTGCGGCTTCACTGCCCGGTTCCCTACGGCGCATGCGCGAGTCGCGCTGCGCTGTTCTCACTGGTCCCCGTTGTGTTCTGGGAGTCGTGAGTTTCCCAGAACACAACGGGTATTCTGCAGGAAGTGACATACTACCCATAGAATACCCGCAGAGAGGACTCCCGGAAGTGAGTGCAAATACCTGTCTTTGGTATTTGCACCCCCCTGAAAGGTGCCAAATGTGACACCAAAGAGGGGGGGGGGGCGGGGGAGGGTTCCCATGAGCGGAAGTTCCACTTCCTAGAACACTAATGTACTCAGCTGTATTTGCAAACAGTTTAAAGTCTAAGTTTACCCAAGAGAAAAAAAAAAGGGGGGGCAGGGGGCCACATTATATACAGTGTGATGAGGGTCCACTACATGGGGTAAGCGGCTGTATTGTCAGGTGCTGTTGGCTTATTCCCTGCATATCGCAGATGAACTACTATTGAACTTTTATTCCTGGATCGTCCTTTTGGGATTTAAAACGCTGCACACTTACCATATATATCTTGTTATTGACCATCTTCAATAATGTGCTGGCTGTTGATATCTTATTGAACCAACAGATACTAAAGATCTATAGCGCAACAAATTCTTATTTTTTTAGATACAGTGTGCCTTTCGCTTCTATCTTTTAGTTTAGTAGGCATCTTCCTCCTCCGATGCCCCCCACTCTCATAATCTTCCAGTGTGGTGGGGACCAATAAAACTGAGGAACTGTCCCTGGCACTCATCTGGAGTGCCCAACTGTGCACGCCCTTGCCGTCAAACTTCACCATTGACAGAATCCACTACTACAGCGTCTTGGGGGGGGGGGGGGGGGCGGACCTTTCAATCATCCATCCATCCTCCATTCATTGTTTTATTCAGAGCAGCTGTAACAACTTATGTAAATGAAGGCGCTGCGCAGAAAGGCCGGGTGTAGTCGGGTACTCTAGATAAGTTCCAGTATCAGCTCCTCCCTTCTAATACCCTCTGCCTCACTGGAAGATTAAAAGGGTGAGGGCATTACCATTGAACTAGAAGACAGAAGAACAAGGGACACATCATACTGAAGGAATAATGTCCTTGATTGATATTTTGTATTGCTTTTTATGCAAACTAAGGGCCCTTTCACACGGGCGGATCCCGTGATGATCCGCCCCGTGAACATCCGCTTGCTCAGCCGGGATCTCTCCGTTGGTCCCCGCTGAGCCGGCGGATGACAGGGTGGTCCCTGCAGGGACCGCCCTGTCAGATCTCCGCTCTCCCCTATGGGGGGGATTGGATGAACATGGACCGTCTGTCCGTGTTCATCCGATCCGATGACGGATGGAAAAATAGGATTTTCCTCCGTCTGCAGAAACGGACCATAGCGGACAGGGATGAGATCGGGTGTCAGCGGATGTTCATCCTCTGACACCCGCTATCCCATAGGGATACATCTATGTCCGTTTTTCATCCATAAACGGATGGATGAAAAACGGACAAATGGTCTGCACTTGTGAAAGGGGCCTTAGACTTTAAATAAAACTAGAAGTTATAAGTTGACACAAATTGTGAGCCTGGGGTCACATTTTTGCGAATGTATGTAAATTGCACGCATGCCCACACCTGCAGCCAAAATGTGTCACGTTACAAAGAAAAGGCCACTGCCCCTATCTATAACTGGTCTTCACAGCAAGGAGCACTGGAAGGGCAGACGCATGTGAAATAAAATCAAAGAATTTCCGTGCTCAACTTACCAACCAGCCAGCAACCAACCGAATTAACCTGTCTAACAGTACGAGTTAAAAACAAGGGTTTAGTTGCACACATTTGCAAATACATGCGTAAGCTGCAGGCCCCGTCAAGGCTCCCTGTATATTGCAGACCCCAACTCTAAATTTACAGAGTCTCCACAGTGGGAGCACATGTATGCTGATGGATAGATGAAGGGCAGATAACTTGGAGGGAGCCCAACCCTCCTTAAAGGCGCAGGAACACACTAAACACGTGTCACGTTAGACATGTGGGGGTTACAGATTTTTAATGGCACCTCCATGAAACTGGAACTGCAGCAACTTTTTAAGTGCACAAAACTGTGCAGCTGCTCGGAGACCAGTGAGATTGATTCATGAAGGCTGCTTTCACACTGGGGCAGGCGGGTGTTGACAGTAAAATGCTGCTAGTTTTAGCAGCGCTTTACCATCCTTTTAGCGACGCTATTTGGCTGCTAGCGGGGCACTTTTAACCCCCGCTAGTGCATGAATTACCAAAGCAAAAAAGTTTTACCCCATGAATGCAGTCAACATTAAGGCCTCATGCACACTGGACATTAACGTTATAAAAATGCCAGTGTAAAAAAAAAAAAAAAAAGTTAAAAAACCGCTGGTGAGCCGTTTGACATTAGAGCGTTTTTACAACTGAAAAATGCCTCTCGGAACGCACTAGTTTGGGTTTTTTTTCCAGCCAAAACCAGTTGATAACAGCCTATGTGTGCATGGACACAGGATAACATGCTGGAGAGTTTACTGACTGTAGAAAAAAAACAAAAAAAAAAAACGTCTGAAGCCAAAAACAGCAGCTGTAAAAAGGTTCAAAAACTTCCAGTGTGCACGAGGTCTAAAGCATAATCGTTTGATTAGATATCCCCATGCTTCTCAAAAAAATGCTCATTTTTTTAAAGACCTCCTACAATACGTTTATTATACGTGTGCACCAGCAAAAAACAAAAAAATCTTTTTATGTATTCCTAAAGCCTGATACACACTGCAAGTTTTTTTGTTTAACCAAGCCACTTAAAAAAGAAAAAAAGAAGAAGATTGCAGTACCAACACAAGTGATGTTGGTGCAGCGATCTCCCCGCTGTGCTATTATATTCTGATAGATAAGGGGACTCCATAATACCCTGATCAGCGCTCACAGCCATTGGCTATGAGCACTGATCAGATACTGGTTTTCCAGCATGTCCCTTCAACAAAAGCCAGTTGTTAGACTGCTGTACACACTGACCAAAAAGTCAGCGCTTTCAGCAGTGTTTCCGAACACTGTGTACCCAGCTTAAAAAGGAGAAGCTCATTTAGCTGTACTTCTCCTGTGAATCACAGGAGTGCAGTTTGTTCTGCACTCATGTGACCCGTTTTCAGCGGGCTAAAACCCACTCAGAGACCATATGATGGGGGTCCATCCAGGAGCCTGGATCGGCATCTGGCTCAGCCTCTCAGCAAGCTGCTGAGAGGCTGAGCCAGCCACTCCCGCCACCTCCACAGCCCAGCACTCCAGTGAGTGCTGGAGAGGCAGAGCAAAGAGATGGTGACTGACAGTCACCAGCTCTCTGCTCATGAAGCACTGAGAACTGAGCAGTCAGCGGTTTTTGATCGCTCAATTCATAGTCTTAGAGCCAGGGGGGCCGATGCTGCATCCACCTAGATAACGTATGATGATTAACCACTTGCCGACCAGCCACCGTCATACTGCGGCAGGTCAGCAAGATCACACGAACTGTCATAGCTGTACATCGGTCCCTTTAAGCGGGATAGCAGGCGTGTGCTGCCAGAGGAGCGCACCTGCTGCATCCCGGGGGTGCCGATGCTCATAACCGCCGGCCGTGAGCGACCACGGGCACGAGAGGCAGAACAGGGACGTGTGTGTAAACACACAAATCCCTGTTCTGTGAGGAGAGACCGATCTTGAGTGCCTAATAGCTAGGAACCACAATTTTGTAATTTCCTCTAGTCAGTCCCCTCCCCCCACAGTTAGAACACAGTCAGGGAACACAACCCCTTGATCGCCCCCTAGTGTTAATCCCTTCCCTGCCAGTGACATTTTTACAGTAATCAGTGCATTTTTATAGCACTGATTGCTGTATAAATGCCAATGGTCCCAAAAATGTGTCAAAAGTGTCTGCCATAATGGCGCAGTCCCGATAAAAATTGCAGATTGCCATTACTAGTAAAAAAAATGCTATAAATCTATCCCCTATTTTGTAGACGCTATAACTTTTGCGCAAACCAATCAATATACACTTATTGCAATTTTTATTACCAAAAATATGAAGAATACATATCGGCCTAAACTGAGAAAAAATTAGCTTTTTAAAAAAAAAATAGGGATATTTATTATTATAGCAAAAAGTACAAAATATTGTGTTTTTTTTCAAAATTGTTGCTTTGTTTATAGCGCAAAAAAAAAAAAAAGAAAAATTATTTGTGGGAAAAAAAAGGACGTCAATTTTGTTTGAATACACGCAAATGTCAGTTAAAGCGACGCAGTGCCGAATCGCAAAAAATGGCCTGGACATTGAGCAGCCAATTCTTCCGGGGCTGAAGTGGTTAAAAAAAAAACAATCATTTAACAATCTTTAAAGTACCTTCTATTGCTCTCTGCCTCAAAATAATAATACCGTATATACTCGAGTATAAGCCGAGTTTTTAAGCACAATTTTTTGTGCTGAAAATGCCCCCCTCGGCTTATACTCGAGTCATCTTTTTGCGCCTGATCTCCTGGACTTTGGGGAGCCGGTACCGGCCGGCCGTAGGTCCCCTGGACCCCAAACTTGGCACACATATAGCCCCACTCTTCCTCTACAAGTGTGCAAAGTTTCTTGTCCGGGGGACCTACGGCCGGGGAGCACCGATTTATCAAAACCGGGCACCCCTTCTATAGACTCCCATGTTAAACTGTCATTTCTCTGGTGAATTTGGGGACCCGGGAACCGGCCGGTCGTAGGTCCTCTGGACCCCAAACTTGGCACACATGTAGCCCCACTTGTCCTCTACAAGTGTGCAACGTTTCTTGTCCGGGGGACTTACGGCCGGGGAGCACCGATTTTTCAAAGCCGGGCACCCCTTCCATAGACTCCCATGTTAAACGTCAGTCGAGGCATGGACACAGTGAGGCATGGACACAGTGAGGCATGGACACAGTGAGGCATGGACACAGTGAGGCATGGACACAGTGAGGCATGGACACAGTGAGGCATGGACACAGTGAGGCATGGACACAGTGAGGCATGGACACAGTGAGGCATGGACACAGTGAGGCAAAGTGAGGCACACCCTAGGCTTATACTCGAGTCAATAAGTTTTCCCAGTTTTTGTGGTAAAATTAGGTCCCTCGGCTTATATTCGGGTCGGCTTATACTCGAGTATATACGGTAATAATAATAATAATAATAATAATAATATTTTAGCTACTTACATGACGTTTGCTGCAGTTTTTAGGTGTTTTTGCTTGATTTTTTATTTTATTTTTTATAATATTTAGTTGGCTGATTAGGTAGCAGCGTGCCTCCAAAAACAGATTGCAGGGCCAATAAATAGATGTGAATTAATTATTTTTGGAAAATAAGGCCATCGTTTGTCACTTTAACCTCGACAGTACCTAAACAATTCAGGCCAGCACCGCCAAAAAGGTAGATGAATCAGAAAAACCATATCAAAACAGGGGGCCAGGTCAATAAACCAAGTTATTTTTTTCAATATCAAGAACTTTTGCTCATCTAAATAAATTTGTGTACCTAAATATCACACAGATAAATTTTTCCTCACATAATCTTACAACCAACACTAATCAGAATCTTGCAGTATTTTCAAATATCTGTACAATATTTACAAACTGACCTGTACATGCAGAATATTGGGCCTCATTAACCGTTACCCATGTGGGAATGAGCATTGAATGAATAAAAAAACACACACAAAAACACACACACACACACACACACACACAAACACACACAAACTTCATTCAAAAGTAAACCCAAAGTGACAGGTCAAGTAGTCCATGACCTCTCTTCAAAAATATAAGAAAAGGAAAATAAATTAAAAGCAAAATCAGTTTTCTTCATACTGGTATTGGCAATGTTCTTGTCCTACAATACATAGTAGATGAAAGTTGGCTACTTAAGTGACATTAGGGAAACAGAAACCCCTTTACCTGAAAAGATTGAGCGCTGACATAAGGCGACAATTCCCCACTTTCAATATAAAGTGAAAAGCTATTCCCACCAACACTTGGATCTCCGATATTATGTGCAATCATATAACCTTGACAGACAGCAGGCAGGTTGATTGGATTGAAGCATTTTGGAGGAGGTAATGTTTTGTTGACAAATCCCAGGACTCGCATAGGAAAAGCAAATAACCTTTGCACTTCAGCTGCAAACACTGAATGACTCGCAGGACATCCACCCAGTCCATACACAGACACATACAGTATATACGATAAATTAACGTCAGACTACCAGGCTAAATATTACTTAACCAGCATTTCACTTTTCTTGCCAAATTAGGACAATGCCCACTTTATAAATGTATTCCCATTCACTTAGCCCAATTAAAAATATTTAAAAACTGCCGCTTACCCTTTTACCAGCTCGGAAATCCTACCTGGCATTCTCCCATGTAATGGTAAAGCCCAGCCAAAAAACATTTTTTTGGTGTTTAGTCTAGGTTTACATACAGTGCTTGCCACCTCTCTGAAAAGCAATCAATGGTCGATTTTCGGGCCTCATGCACCCCGGACATTTTTTCAGCTGCACCTAGGGGCATCTGGTGTTTTTCTTTTGCCACAAATGCCCCTGTGTGTTAGTCTTTAAGTCAATGCACACATAGGCCGTTAGGAGTTAAGAGGCAGAAAAGAACCCATTTGCCAGCATGTCCAGGAGCAGCAGCGTTTTGGCAAAAAAAAACCGCATAATTTGTAAACCTATCTAAACGTGCAGTAATGCTAGGCCCGTTTAATGTGTGAGCATTCATTTCAATGGCCAGAATAATAGGATTTTTGTACTCACCGTAAAATCCGTTTCTCTGACGTCCAGGACGTCCATTTCTCATACTGATTACATGTGGGTATATGTCCCTGCTTGCAAGAGAAGACCTAGGCAGAAAGTTAGATGTTAGAAACATTCTAGAACAAAACCAGAGCTGAACAGCCCCGCTCAGGGGGGGCGGTCCCTCCGGACATTACCCTCCCACCTGCAGCTAGCAGCCTCAGTTCGTAACAAAGCAGTACAAACCTTAAAAGAAGGGTGGGTGCTGTGTCAGTCCATGGACGTCAGAGAAACTGATTTTACGGTGAGTACAAAAATCCTATTTGCTCTTATCGTCCATGGACTGACACAGATCTCATACTGTTTACGTGTGGGACGTCCCAAAGCAGTATAAGAAAAGGGTGGGAGCAAATAGTAAAGGAACAACCAGAACTTCACTCCAAACCAGCACAGTTCCTCAACGGAGGAGTTGCAACATTAAGCAGCGGCCTGCAACACTTTGCGGCCGAAGGAAGCATCCGAAGATGCAGCCACATCAACCTTATAGAATTTTAAAAAAGCATGAACGGACGACCAGGTCGCCGCCTTGCACACTTGTGCAACCGACGCTTGATGCCGGAAGGCCCAGGAAGCACCAATTGCCCTGGTGGCATGCGCCGGAAAGGGAGGGGCCACCCCCTTAATGGCATATGCCTGTATAACAGTCTGTCTTATCCATCTAGAAAAGGTGGCCGACGACACCGCTCGGCCCCGTTTCGGACCAGAGACAGACACAACTAGTGAGTCATATCACGTACCACATAAAATGTGTGAAGCGCAAACCTTGTGGAATGCGATGTGTGAGGACACAAGGACTGAGGTGACCGGGAGGTCCACCGAAACGTGAACCTGCAAGAAGGTCCCCCCACCCCAGAGTCGGGCAGGGACAAGACTTCATGCGGTGGCGGGTTTGGGAGCCGGCTTGGTAGGCTACGCCCCAGGGACGCTTATGTCCCCCAGCCGCACTTTTTCCAGTCTGGGAGGGCTTACCCGTGGATTCTGACTGACGAGAAGGAACTCATTCTTCTTTGCCGGAAAGGAAGGGCCCGGCCTACGGTGGGGCTCCTTTTTCCGTAGCAGACTGAGGAAGGAAGGTGCTCTTACCCCTTGTGACATCCATAATAATGGCATCCAGGGCAGCCCCAAACAGTCCACCGCCCTTAAAGGGCAAGTCAGTCAGGAGCTATTTGGAAGCTAGGTCGGCCGACCAGCAGTTCAGCCAGATAAGGCGACGCAGCACCACAGCAGATAGAGGCCCCAGAAATTAAAGGGGCCGCATCCAAAGTGGCATCGCACACAGAGACTAAACCCTGTGCCAGTTGGTGAGCCAGGGTAATGGTCTCAGGAGGGAGATTATGCTCCTAAACCGCCTGGTGCAAAATCTTTGCCCATCCTGTGAGTGTCTTGAGACACAAGTGTCGCCGCCCCTATAGGGCGTAAGGCAGACCCCAATAAGGTAAACATAATTCTACTCACCACTTCTGACCTCTTGTCAGTGGGATCCTTAAATGCAGGAGTCCCTTTCCATTGGGAGCGTGGTAGCCTTATTCAAACGGGCGACCGGGGGGGGGTCGACCACTGGGGGAAGAGCCTCTTCTTAACCAGGTCCTCCTTAAAGGGGTACCTCATGGCTAGGCGCCGCGGGACCGTCAAAGTCTTCTGCGGCTTATCCCAGACTTAGTCAATGAATGTATTAAAAAAAAGGCACATATGGAAAAAACCTTTTTGAATAAACGGCTTTAAAAGGAACCAAAGGAGACAGCTTCTACCTGAGGTTCCTCAGCCTCAACATTCAGCTTGAGAGTGTTCCTCACAGCATCAACGAGTTCACTTACAAGCACCCTGTCAGTTTTTCAGAACTGGGGTCTTCCTTACAGGGAATATCCTGTTTAAAAACATGAAAATCCTCAGAGCTAGGGTCCTAAGCAGCAATAGCTAGGCCCATATCTGAGACAGAGCACTCCCCTACAGGAGGATGTGTGGGGAGGGGGCGCTTTACAGCTCCCTTGCGCTCACACACCGCTTCCATCCTGACAAGGATGATTCTAGGACTGCCGACAACTAGTCGCTAGGGACCGCAGGAGCACGGCCAGTTGCCTCAGACAAGTGTGGAGAAGCAGGTGAACTAGACTCCATACTGCCACCCTCTGAGACTTTTAAAACACTATCATAGTGAGTAACACAGTCCACCCACTGGCTATGCTGAAGCTGAGGAGGGGATACCCAGAGTACTCACCAACCCCTGTAAGGACCGCTCATTCCGCTGTATGAAACCATGCTGCCGCACGGGTGAAGCCTGGGGAGAGAGTGAGGAGACTGTGAGGAGACTTGACTGTGAGGAGATTGTGAGATTCGGGCCGCAGCAGCGGCCGTTCGAGGCTGAAACTGAAAGTAAAAACGCTGCGGCTTCAAGAAAATGGCCGCCGGCCGCATACATTACTGCGCCATTGATCCATGGCAAAATGGCCGCCGAGCGCAGTTTATTTAAAATACCTCACGGCGCTAATGGCGCACATGTTTAGCGGTTGTCCGGTTCACTAACCACAAGGCAGGAGCTTCTGCCCTCACTGGCTGTGGCACAGCAAGCGCTGGGGTGGCTGTTTGAACACAAACAGCCCCACTCAGGAACTGAACCTGTGAAGCTTAGCTTTGCTAAGCATGCATGTAAACCACTACTCCACAACAGTATGTACAACACTCACACACCAGAACACTGCCCCAGGGCCCTTAAAACAGCTAGGCCAGAGTGACCCCCAAGCACCCCCACACAGCACAGCACCAGTACAGGGTGCAGAGAGCAGCATAACAGGGGGGGGGAGACAGGGAGAAACCCCCCATATAAAGAAACACAGAAAGCATGTACTCACCTTTAGCTGGAGAGACTACTTACCCATCCCAGAGGGACCCACTGGCTTGTTTCAGACAGACCTATCACAGAGCAGTACTGTGTAGCCGTCGGCCCGGTCCACCGCGACAGATACAGTCAGGTACTGTTCAATCTTGAGAGGACCGCGGGAGCTAAAAGCAACCCGGCCATCCCTGGAGTCATGGGGCATGTCGTGAACTGAGTCTCACGCACACAAGGCGAGGATCAGCACGCTCGATGGTCGGACAGGGAAGACTACGAGGATACCAGTGTACCCAACCTGTTGCCCAGCCGACAGTTGATTAAAGGTCTCAACAATAAAATAATACAATTCCCAAATGAATAAAAGTTAAAAGTAAAATCTTCCAGGAGACTGGCTCCTGAGAGAGCCACGTCTTCTCCTTCTGCTAGGCAGAAAAAAACTGGGGCTGCTAGCTGCAAGTGGGAGGGTAATGGCCAGAGGGATGAAAACAAAAAATGGTGGGGACAGCCGCACTCCAATCCAACGTGTGTTTATTGAAGAAAGACAGGCACAACAAAAACTAGCATAAACCAGGACAGCTGATGCGTTTCACACTTTGCTCATAGCTTGAGTAAACACTGAACAAGTGTGAAACGCGTCAGCTGTCCTGGTTTATGCTGGTTTTTGTAGTGCCTGTCTTTCTTCAATAAACACACGTTGGATTGGAGTGCGGCTGTCCCCACCATTTTTGTTTTCATTGCTATGTGCATCGCCGGCATCCTTGGTCTCAGAGAGAAACATCTTTCCAAAACAATCTGCCTGGAGCGGCAATTTTTGGTCTTTTTAATGGTCAGAGGGACCGCCCCCCTGGGCGGGACTGTTCAGCCCTGGTTTTGTTCTAGAATGTTTCTAACATCTAACATTCTGCCTAGGTCTTCTCCTGCAAGCAGGGACATATACCCACATGTAATCAGTATGAGAGCTGTGTCAGTCCATGGACTATAAGAGAAAAATTATTGTTCTGGCCAATTAAATCAACAACCTAATGTTTGACCTGGATAAATGCGCCCAACCATGTTTACAAACGTCAAGCATTTTTACTGCCAAAATGCTGCCAGGAGAAAAAAAAAAAAAAGGCACTGATCAGGCAAATTAGGAACCAATCCAGTAGTGATTGTTCTCCCCCAAAATACACACAACAGTGTTGGCTTTAGCGGTGACAAGTGTAAATAACAACCCCACTTCTGTGGAGAAAAGAAAAAAAAAAAAAAAAAACATTCCCCTCTGGGTGATCCATGTACATTGCAAGGATCTTAGACCCCTTTCACACTGGGGCGGTTTGCAGGCGCTAATGCGCTAAAAATAGCACCCGCAAACCGACCCTAAACAGCCGCTGCTGTGTCTCCAGTGTGAAAGCCCAGAGGGTGCGCTAGCAGGATGGGAAACAAGTCCCGCTAGCCGCATCTTTGGAGCGGTGTGTACACCGCTCCTGACCACTGAAATCAATGGGACACCGCGGCTATACCGCCGGCAATGCGCCTCTGCAGAGGTGCTCTGCGGAGGTTTTTAACCCCTTTTTGGCCACTAGCAGGGGGTAAAACTGCACCGCTAGCAGCCAAATAGCGCCGCGGAATTAGCGGTAAAGCGTCGCTAAAAATAGCGGCGCTTTACCGCCACTCCCGCCCCAGTGTGAAAGGGGCCTTAAACTTTGTTGCCAATTCCAACTTTTTGCTTTTCTAAAGAATTGCCGTTTGTGTCCTCCATGCGAGAGTGAATCTGTATGTTTTTATAATTATCAATCAGCTGCTGTACTTTCAGGGCTTTAGCCACTTCAGATCCACGCTATGGCCAAAAGACGGCCGCAGCGCGGACCTGAACTGCCGGGAGGGCGTCCCTGGACGTCCTTCTGTTTACTTCCGCAAAAGCTTGCCCGCGGAGGCACGCATCGCGGAAGAGCTGTGCCCGCTGTGTCACGCGGGTGCCGGTGCGCATGCCTGGCGGCCGCGATGTCCACCAGGTACTCGCGAGCGGCAGTCACAGAGCAAGGGACGTGGATCTCTGTGTGTAAACACAGAGATCCACGTTCCTGTTAGGGAGAGGAGGCCGATGCTTTGTCCCTTGTACATAGGGACACAGATCGGTCACCTCCCCCAGTCAGTCCCCTCCCCCCACATTAAGAATCACTCCCAGGGAACACATTTAACCCCTTGATAGCCCCCTAGTGTTAACCCCTTCATTGCCAGTCACATTTAAACAGTAATCAGGGCATATTTATAGCACTGTTCGCTGTATAAATGTGAATGGTCCCAAAAGTGTCAAGTGTCCAATCTGTCCGCCGCAATATCACAGTCCTGACAAAAATCGCAGATCACCGATATTACTAGTGAAAAAAATAAAAATATGTCATAAATCTATGCCCTATTTTGTGGGCGCTATAACTTTTGCGCAAACCAATCAAAATTGTCAGTCTTTTTGTTTATAGCGCAAAAAATAAAAACCGCAGAGGTGATCAAATACCACCAAAAGAAAGCTCTATTTATGGGGAAAAAAAAAAAGATAAAATGTCATTTGGGTACAGTGTTGTATGACCGTGCAATTGTCAAACTGCGTCAGCGCTGAAAACTGAAAATTGGTCTGGACAGGAGGGGGGTTTAAGTGCCCAGTAAGGAAGTGGTTAATGAGGAAAGTGAAATGGTCTACGTCCCTTTAGACATGATTTTCTATTGGGAGTATCTCACCAAAAATTGCATTTTTATTGCAGGGGATGCCTGAAATCTGACTTGTATCTTTGTGCAGACTTCACCAGTGAGCCAATCACACAAGCAGGAAATGACATTTCTGGGAAGTGTTCTGTATACCATCTGTGTAAAGAACACCTCCAGGTAGCATTATTGCATTCAAGTTTACAGACAACTAGAGAGCTGCAGACTGAAACGAAAGAGATCTTTAACAACATTCAACCTCAATATACACTATATTACCGAGATATCCTTTAAGTTGAACATCCACTATACAATCTGATTGGTACAGCTATAAGATTCTACAGAGAATGCATTAACTAGGCAATATGCAGACAAACCTAAGCTATTCCAATCAATTCGTATCAACCAGGTAGTCCCTTGCACCAAGTAGTTGATGGTAGATCTAAAGGAGACAGTGCAATCAGATTTTATAGTGTATGGTCAGCCTAAAGCTTTACAATCTGACTGTACAATCTCCTTCTGATTTATTAAATATAAGCAATATGAAGATAAACAATCCATTCAAATACCAGCAAAATTTAGCAGGCCCTTGCACTACATAGCAGATCCAAAAGAGGGTTGTACAATTAGATCATATAGTGTATGGTCGGTCTAAACCAGCAAAGCCAACCTAGCAATATTAAAAGTTCAATAGCAATGCACTGAAAATTGCCACATCCACCTGCCATCTGTCTATGGGCAATTAAATGAATATATTTTTTGCTTTAAAGCAGGGGTTGCCAAAAAATTTCCAAACAGGCCAGTTTAAACTGTCCTTCGAACTTTGGGCGGGGGGGGGGGGGGGTGAACTGTAGACTGTAGCCAGCGGGAGTGGAAAATGCCACATCTTTAGTGGAAGGATGCCCAGTGTTGGGGTCAGTGGCCAGAATTGTGCCCCTATTGTCGGGGTCAGCAGGAGGAATATTGCCCCAAGGCTGCCCAAAGACCCGAGCACTTTTTGCGATTCGGCACTGCGTCGCTTTAACTGACAATTGCGCGGTCATGCGACGTGGCTCCCAGACAAAACTGACGTCCTTTTTTCCCCCCCCCACAAATATACCTTTCTTTTGGTGGTATTTGATCGCCTCTGCGGTTTTAAATTTTTTGCGCTACAAGCAAAAATAAAGCAACAATTTTGAAAAAATGCAATATTTTTTACTTTTTGCTTTAATAAATATCCCCAAAAATAAATAAAAAAAAATTCTTCCTCAGTTTAGGCCGATACGTATTCTTCTACATATTTTTGGTAAAAAATAAAAATAAAAAAAAAAAATAAAAAAAAAAAAAAAATTGCAATAAGCATTTATTGATTGGTTTGCGCAAAAGTTATAGCGTCTACAAAATAGGGGATAGTTTTTATGGCATTTTTAGAAAAACGTTATTTTTTTTTTTACTAGTAATGGCGGCGATCAGCGATTTTTATCATGACTGCGACATCATGGCGGACACATTGGACACCATTTTGGAACAATTGTCGTTTTTCCAGCGATCAGTGCTATAAAAATGCACTGATTACTGTAAAAATTACACTGGCAGTGAAGGGGGTTAACATGTAGGGGGCGCTGAAGGGGTGAAGTGTGACCTAGGGAGTGCTTCTGTTAGGGGGCGTGGCTTACCGTGACACGTCACTGATTGCTGTTTCCGATGACAGGGAACAGACGATCAGTGACATGTCACTAGGCAGAACGGGGAGATGTTGTGTTTACACTAACATCTCCCTGTTCTTCAGCTCTGTGACACAATCGCGGGACACCGGCGGACATAGAGCCCACGGGTCCCGCGGGCACGGAGCTTGCGGCGGCGTGCGCGACCACACAGCGGCAAATTAAAGGAGACGTACCTGTACGCCCATTTGCCTGTCCGTGCCATTCTGTCGACTTACATCTGCGTGCGGCAGTCGGCAAGTGGTTAAAGTAGAACTAAAAGGTAGTAATTTTTTTATTTTTTTTGGACAGAGTGGAGATGGAATACAACACCTGCAAGTTGTTAATGCTGTCTGTGTCCCCATTAGGAAGATTTACTCCCTCTCCCCAATTGTACCGTTTAGCCCAGGTTCACACTGGGCTGCGGGAGTGAAGCCGTGCGAGTTCAGCTGAACTCGCACGATTTCACTCCCGCTGGCAGTTCCGATTTCAGCCGCGATTACAAAGACATCTGACACAGATGTCAATGTAAATCGCGGCCGAAATCGCAAAAAGTAGTGCAGAAACTACTTTTTGAAATCGGTGCAGCGCCGCAGATGCGGCGTCGCACCGATTAGGATGGTGCCATTGCCGGCAATTTGCAGCAAATACCGCCGGCAATGTGAACCAGGGCTTACTGTCATCATTGAAAGTAAAAGAAAATGCCCAAATTCTGAGTGGAGCGAGAAAAGGGAACACAAGAACTTCTGCCTTTAGTTCTACTTTAAACTGTTTAGAGAGTGCCCCACTCTGTCACCTGCAACCTCTCCAAGCTGGCTGTCGCGAGTATACAGGCTTTTCTCAGAAGGGAGAGCTGCCTGCGGGTCCCTGCATGGGCTTTTCACCCCTGTCCTTCTGCTCTCACACACAGGCTATTCTGTTCCTCCTCTGTGTCTATTGGCAGGAGGAAGAAAGCCAATTAAAAGGAGCAGTTACAGGAACCAATCCAATCAATGGGGCTTTAAAGCGGAGGTTCACCCTAAATCCTGACATTATCTTATACTAATCTATCTAGCAGATACATATACATATGCCCATTGATTTTTTTGTTGTGGGTGTACTTATCGTGAATCAGTCGTTCCGAATTAGGACTTCCGGGTATTCCTCCCGCGGGAGTGGGCGTATCTTTTTCTTTCCCCAGCGCCCCGTTGATTTCTGGGAGGTCTCCTGGGAGCCGTCGCTCATGTTTTCATTGTTGTGGGCGTGTACTATGAATGACGACACCCGTTGTCATAGCAACCTGAAACTGCTCGCCGTCAATACTGATGATACAGCGGTGAATGCTGGGATGCATTCACTGCATCCCGGAAGTCTCTGCTTGTGGGCTTCACAGTGCCCACAAGCAAAATGGCAAAGAACAAGATCAATTTATAAAAGTTATCATTTAGAATTGAAATAGACGGGGGATGTTTCTAATCGCAGGACAAGTGAGTACTAACATGTTTTCTGTAACCCCATTACATTACACCTAGAAAAAAAAACGAGGGACCGCGGAACCTCCGCTTTAACAAGCAGCAGCTGAAAAGGAGTCTGGAATATGAAGTCCCAGCACAAAGCTGCTCACCAACTTTTAAAGGGCCAGAACTACAAAACCCAGCATGCTCTGCTGGCAGGAAAGGAGTGAGACTCCATTTTGATTCCCAGGAGAACTCAGGTCAGCACGAGGCGGAGGAAGAGATCAGATCCGAGGGAGAGATGCTGTGTCTAGGGTGATTTCACTTCAGGCCTCTGCCGCCAGTCGGGACATCCAGCCTGAGAAAGGGGGAACCTAAGTGCATTCCGAGGCACAGCTGCACCGACGGTGAAGCGTTCCAGTGTGAGGTGACCAGTCGGGTTGCCAGGAGAGCCTGCTGTTCCTGGACATTTTGTTTGGGCCTTAATCGCAGGGTTGGGCGAGGGGGCTTTTGCCCATTGGCAGGAAACAGGGACACTACACCACAGAAGGAGTTAATTGTACACTGTATGCAGACATCATTGCTGGTAGTCATCTTGCTGACACTTGTAGTGCCACAGGGATAAAGGATGAGGCCATCCATTCCCAGGGACACTGTATACAGACATCATTGTCCTTACACCTTGCTGGGAAAGATCCTGCCTGCTTCACTTGATAATCTGGGCCAGTTGTGTTTGGCCCTGCTATCCAGGCGTTTAAGTGCACCAACAAAAATGGCTAGCTGAAGACAAAGTTTTATCTTTTCTTTAAAAAGGACTGAAGCTACTACGGTAGTGCCATACGGAACCGCACACACATTTAAGGCTCTGTATATGCAGTGGGTGTGTGGGGCAGTTTATCTAGGAGGTTAAGTCATTACATGTTGATTTGAATAAAGGGTTTAAAAGTTGGACCTGGAGTGTCAAGGGACAGAAGAGAGGCCTGACACAAAGAGGGGCATTCCTCTTCTCTCCTCCTGCCTGGACTCGGAGCCAACCTGAGTAAAGGTAACCAATCGGATTTAAAGGGTCATATTTACCATTAAAGTGTGCCTCTGCTCTTGGGGACATTCTCGGGATTGAAATCCCCTGACAGCAGCTTGAATATTGGATTGAGAGTAATATTGCTCCTAAATCTCAGTTATTGCTCTCTAGTTGATTACTTGAATATATATATTGTTACTGCCTGTTATTCTTCCACAGAAATATTGCAGTAAAGACAATTTCTGTGTTTTATCATAACGTGCGTTTCTCATTGGTCATTGCACTTACACCATTTCCAGGTGTGCCAGAGGGGGCTGAAGCTGTTCTTAGGGTTGAGAGGCAGAGTAACGCACTGAACAAAAGCAGCTCCTCCGGGGGTATCGCTAAAACTACATTTACCAGAGTGGCCAGGAGTGCAAAGTTTGCAGTGTTCAGAGGCGGCTGAACACTGCGTCTAGATACAGCAACACTCTGATATGGCCAGATACAAACTGGCTAATTAACTGCAGCCAAAAAACTCTCCAAACCCTGGACACAAAGGGGGAAGATTTACTAAAACTGTAATGCGCAAAATCTGGTGCAGTTCTGCAAAGAAACCAATGAGCTTCCAGGTTTTATAGCTTAACTGAACAAGCTGAAGTTAGAAGCTGGCTGCCTACTATGCACAGCTGCACCAGATTCTGAGTGCACCAGTTATAGTAAATCTCCCCCAGGGTTGGTTGGAGGCTCTTCGCATGCAACTGCTTAAATGAGCAGTTGCATGCAAACAGCACAGACCATAGCTTTGTACAGAGTACAAATCTGAGCTGCAGCTGGTCACACAATGTGTGCAGGCAGTGTTTAGAATAGGGCTCGACAAATCCCAGGCGCCAGGTCCCCATCATGACCAGAAATTGCATCCTGGATCCTGAACTTGTCCATTTATTGTTGCAGTGATGCACAATTATATCGCCCGACGCTCGGGACATGTAGTTCCAGGCAGATCATTTATTTCTACATTTAACCCTGCTGTGAGCAAGCAGTAGGGCTCACTTGTCAGGTGGAAGCATTCGAGCGGCTCTGCTGCCGCCCAATTGCTTCCACACACACACACACAGGTAAAGTGGCGCAGGGTAAGAGGGGAGCACACACACATCCGCTTTCCTCCCCATCTTGTTCCTTTCCTGACCCGGAAGTAGTCAGTTTTAGGATTCTTAAAATGTTCTTAAAAACAACGTTTTATTTCTTGGGATTCAACAACGAAGAACACATGAAGACTGTATAACATCCATTCCATAGTGAAAACTATCTTTTCATCTCTGCTTCGGTCACAGGTATGACGTCACTTCCAGGTCCCCGTTGACAGTTTCCCTGGCGATCTGCACTGCATTTCATTCAGTGGAGCACAGGGGAGACATGCCGGTTCTTTAAGACCCTGCATGTCTTATTAAAGATAACCTGTCACCAAAAAAAAAAAATCACATAGGGGACTTTGGGATTAAGTCACTAAAAATTATATGAAGGTCACTTGACCCATTATGCGGAAAGATTGCATTGCTTAATAAAAGAAAAAGAAAAAGAAAAAAAAGATTCAATTTATCAAAGTAAAATATTGAATGTGAAATAAATACCACAAACAAAAAAACACATTCGTTATCACCTGGTGTCTGCTGGGGGTATTTTAGAAATGTACAAAACATTTAGGCCGGGTTCACACTGGTGCGCTGTGTGATATCGCATGTGATTCGCACCGCAACTCACATGCAATGTCTGTGCGATGCGATTTCAGCCATACAGAGATTGTATGGCTGCATTTGCATCGCATTCGAACCACAGTCGTGCAGGACCCCTTTTTGGTCCGCACCAGAAACAAATTCATGTCCGAACTGGCAGTTAGCAATGTGATATGTGAACCGATTTGGGGGGGGGGGGGGGGGGTCATTAACACTCCTAGCGGTTTGCATATGACAGTGTGAACCACTGTGCGATTTAGGAACCCACACTGGATTAGCAGGGTTCTCGCATCGCACCAGTGTGAACAGAGCCTTAGGGCTCTTTCACGTGTCTGTCCGTTCTCACGGACTACGCTTGCTCAGCAGGGATCGATCCGTTGATTCCTGCTGAGCCAGCAGATGACAGGTCCGTCTCTGCTCACTGTGCGGAGATGGACCCGTCGGAGCCCCACTGTTCTATATGGTGTAATCGGATAAAAAACGGATCCGCCTGTCCGTTTTCATCAGATAGACAGGTGCCCTGTCCCCACTTCCGGGAGACCGGGCTGCGGCAATTTATGTCAGCAGCTCAGTCCCCCTCCTCTTCCCCTTCTTCCGAGCCAGTGAGCGCGCCGCACGCATGCGGAGTAAGCATCCAGCCGTGAAGCTGAAAGGCTACTCTGCCGTGCTCCCTTACGCGCAATGGCAGCAGCCGACAGAAACATAAGCTGCGGTCCTGACATCGCTGGACTCCAGGACAGGCAAGTGTCCTTATGTTAAAAGTCAGAAGCTACAGTATGTGTAGCTGCTGACTTAATTATTAAAGGGGCAGGCAGAATTCCGCTTTAAGTGCTAAATATCGCAAAACATAAATATTTAAACGCATTTCGGTAAAGAATGCATGCTTTTTAGTGAATTGTCTACTTTTGAGATAAATACTGCATGAGTTCTATTTTAAACTCAAAAATTCATGCGGTACCTATCTCTTAGTGAATTGACCCATTTGTCCCCTATGTGAAAGTACTATATTTTTTTTAAATTGTAAAAAATCAATTACAATTGTAAAAATAATTTTAATTGTAAAAAATTTGTTACACCACAACAATCCCCCCCCTCAAAAAAACAAACATTTGAGGCCCCCCCCACCACCCCCATATATACGCATGCACAAATGCAGGCGTTGAGGTGCTTACGCATGAAAACGTTGATTGCGATACACCCGTTACATGTCGCTGCCCACAAACTGGCTCCTAACTTTTAGCTTGCTGCTAGATTCAAAGCAAATTTGTCAAGCCCTGGTTTAGAACCACGGGTAAGAATCTACCAATTCTTGCCTGTGGCTGCCCTTAAGCGCCCTCTTTGCAGCCGTGTGAATGCAGACTGAGACAAGAAAAAAAAGTTACAATTTTTTTTACTTTAAATAAAATGTATTCTACCAACATAAGTCCTGCTGAATATTTAGAATTAGAAGAAAAAGTGCAGATTATTACACACAATTAGGGATGAGCCGAACACCCCCCGGTTCGGTTCGCACCAGAACTTGCGAACGGACCGAAAGTTTGCGCGAACTTTAGAATCCTATTAACCACTTAAGCCCCGGACCATTTCGGGCCATTAGGACCAGGCCTGTTTTTGGGATTCGGCACTGCGCTGCTTTAACTGTAAATTGTGCGGACATGCAATGTTGTACCCAAATGAAATTTGCGTCCTTTTCTTCCCACAAATAGAGCTTTCTTTTAATGGTATTTGATTGCCTCTGCGATTTTTATTTTTTGCGATATAAACAGAAAAAGACCGAAAATTTTGAAAAAAAATGATATTTTCTACTTTTTGTTATAAGAAAAATCGAATAAACTCAATTTTAGTCATACATTTAGGCCAAAATGTATTCAGCCACATGTCTTTAGTAAAAAAAATGTCAATAAGCGTATATTTATTGGTTTGCGCAAAAGTTATAGCGTTTACAAACTAGGGTACATTTTCTGAAATTTACACAGCTTTAAATTTATGACTGCCTATCTCATTTCTTGAGGTGCTAAAATGGCAGGGCAGTACAAAACCCCCCCAAATGACCCCATTTTGGAAAGTAGACACCCCAAGGAAATTGCTGAGAGGCATGTTAAGCCCATTGAATATTTTTTTTTTTGTCCCAAGTGATTGAATAATGACAAAAAAAAAAAAATTACAAAAAGTTGTCACTAAATGATATATTGCTCACACATGCCATGGGCATATGTGAAATTACACCCCAAAATACATTCTGCTGCTTCTCCTGAGTACGGGGATACCACATGTGTGGGACTTTTTGGGAGCCTAGCCGCGTACGGGACCCCAAAAACCAAGCACCGCCTTCAAGGTTTCTAAGGGCATAAATTTTTGATTTCACTCCTCACTACCTATCACAGTTTTGAAGGCCATAAAATGCCAAGATGGCACAAAACCCCCCCAAATGACCCCATTTTGGAAAGTAGACACCCCAAGCTATTTGCTGAGAGGCATGTTGACCCCATTGAATATTTTTTTTTGTCCCAAATGATTGAATAATGACAAAAAGAAAAAAAAAAATGTACAAAAAGTTGTCACTAAATGATATATTGCTCACACATGCCATGGTTATATGTGGAATTGCACCCCAAAATACATTCTGCTGCTTTTCCTGAGTACGGGGATACCACATGTGTGGGACTTTTTGGGAGCCTAGCCGCGTACAGGGCCCCAAAAACCAAGCACCGCCTTCAGGATTTCTAAGGGCGTAAATTTTTGATTTCACTCCTCACTACCTATCACAGTTTCGAAGGCCATAAAATGCCAAAATAGCACAAAACCCCCCCAAATTACCCCATTTTGGAAAGTAGACACCCCAAGCTATTTGCTGAGAGGCATGTTGAGTCCATGGAATATTTTATATTTTGCCACAGGTTGCGGGAATATGACAAACTTTTGTTTTTTTGCACAAAGTTGTCACTAAATGATATATTGCTCACACATGCCATGGGCATATGTGAAATTACACCCCAAAATACATTCTGCTGCTTCTCCTGAGTACGGGGATACCACATGTGTGGGACTTTTTGGGAGCCTAGCCGCGTACGGGACCCCAAAAACCAAGCACCGCCTTCAAGGTTTCTAAGGGCATAAAATTTTGATTTCACTCCTCACTACCTATCACAGTTTTGAAGGCCATAAAATGTCAAAATAGCCCAAAACCCCCACAAATGACCCCATTTTGGAAAGTAGACACCCCAAGCTATTTGCTGAGAGGCATGGTGAGTATTTTACAGCTCTCATTTGTTTTTGAAAATTAAGAAAGACATTTTTTTTTCTTTTTTTAAATTTTCAAAACTTTGTGACAAAAAGCGAGATCTGCAAAATACTCAACATACCTCTCAGCAAATAGCTTGGGGTGTCTACTTTCCAAAATGGGGTCATTTGGGGGGGTTTTGTGCCATCTGGGCATTCCATGGCCTCCGAAACTGTGATAGGCAGTGAGGAGTGAAATCAAAAATTTACACCCATAGAAAGCCTGAAGGCGGTGCTTGGTTTTTGGGGTCCCGTACGCGACTAGGCTCCCAAAAAGTCCCACACATGTGGTATCCCCGTACTCAGGAGAAGCAACAGAATGTATTTTGGGGTGTAATTCCACATATGCCCATGGCATGTTTGAGCAATATATAATTTAGTGACAACTTTTTGTACATTTTTTTTTATTTTTTTTTTTTTGGTCATTATTCAATCACTTGGGACAAAAAAAAAAAAATATTCAATGGGCTCAACATGCCTCTCAGCAAATAGCTTGAGGTGTCTACTTTACAAAATGGGGTCATTTGGGGGGGTTTTGAACTGTCCTGGCATTTTATGCACAACATTAGAAAGCTTATGTCACACATCATCCACTCTTCTAACCACTTGAAGACAAAGCCCTTTCTGACACTTTTTGTTTACATGAAAAAAAATTTTTTTTTGCAAGAAAATTATGTTGAACCCCCAAACATTATATATTTTTTTAAAGCAAAGGCCCTACAGATTAAAATAGTGGGTGTTGCATTTTTTTTTTTCCGCACAGTATTTGCGCAGCGATTTTTCAAACGCATTTTTTGGGGGAAAAACACACTTTTTTTATTTTTAATGCACTAAAAAACACTATATTGCCCAAATGTTTGATGAAATAAAAAAGATGATCATAGGCCGAGTACATGGATACCAAATACGACATGCTTTAAAATTGCGCACAAACGCGCAGCGGCGACAAACTACATTCATTTTTAAAAGCATTTAAAAGCCTTTACAGGTTACCACGTTAGATTTACAGAGGAGGTCTACTGCTAAAATGACTGCCCTCGATCTGACCTTCGCGGTGATACCTCACATGCATGATGCAATTGCTGTTTACATATGACGCTAGACCGACGCTTGCGTTCGCCTTTGCGCAAGAGCAGGGGTGCTTTTTTTTTTTTTTTTTTTTTTTTTTTTATTATTTATTTGGCTTTTTTATTTTATTTTTAAACTGTGCCTTCCATATTTTATTTTTTTACCATTTTTATCGTTTTCTCAGGGAATGTAAATATCCCCTATGATAGCAATAAGTAGTGACAGGTACTCTTTTTTTGAAAAAAATTGGGGGGTTAGACCCTAGATCTTTCCTCTGCCCTCAAAGCATCTGACCACACCAAGATCGGTGTGATAAAATGCTTTCCCAATGGCGCTTTTTATATCCGGGGGGGGGACATTCCCTACAACTGCTTGTAAAAGCAGTCTAGAGGCTAATTATCTGCTAGAATTGCTTTTACATGAAAGCCGGCTGCTGGCTGAAAAGAATGATACCAAGATGATACCTAAACCCGCAGGCATCATTCTGGTATAAACATTCAAAGTCCAGCAACATACCAGTACGTTGCTGGTCCTTGTTGGACATGTATTGTAATCTTTTTTTTCATACAGCCTATTGGCTGAACGAAAAAAACAGATTGATTGGTGGGTATGCCCACCATTAGAATACCTCCCTTCATCCACCCACTTCTAATGATGGGCATATATGCCGAAGCATGGGGGCATCCTCCCGCAAAAAAGTTATGCCGCGTACACACGGTCAAGCCTTCGTCGGAATTTCGACCGTATGTACGCGGCATAAAAGGTTATGCCGCGTACACACGGTCGGACTTTTCCACGGGCAAGCCTCAGTTGGAATTTCGACCGTATATACGCGGCATTAGGAGCAAAATCGCTCCTCCGCCCCTGCTGCCCCCATGCTTCGGCATATATGCTCTTTTTTTTTAACTGTGGTGGTGAAATCACCTCCTACAGCGTTGGAGTCACGGCTTTATGTATCGTGGGAGCAAACGCTGTTGCTGTCAAGATAAATAGATCCGCGCTGCAACTGAATGGCGTACCTGCTAAGCAAATGGTGGTTAACATTAAAACAAAGTAACATTACAGTACAACAGTAAGACCTTACCATGCCATACCTGCAAAGCAAATACCAAAACAAAACCTAGTAAAAAATAAAAAAATGTTTTAACGCAACCTGTGCCTAAAATATATATATGCCGAAGCATGGGGGCATCCTCCCGCAAAAAAGTTATGCCGCGTACACACGGTCGGAATTTTGACCGTATGTACGCGGCATTAGGAGCAAAATCGCTCCTCCGCTCCCGCTGCCCCCATGCTTCGGCATATATGCTCTTTTTTTTAACTGTGGTGGTGAAATCACCTCCTACAGCACTGGAGTCACGGCTTTATGTATCTTGGGAGCAAACGCTGTTGCTGTCAAGATAAATAATTCCGCGCTGCAGTTGAATGGCGCACCTGAAAACAAAAAATTACATACCTGAAAAGCAAGCATGATAAAACATTGCAGAATAGAATACAGTAAAAAAGAGCAGAACAATAGAGAGAAAATAGAGAGAGAGAGAACAATAAAACGACAACTATTTTTGGTTTTTTTATTTTATATTTTTTTGTGTTTTGTTTTTTACGTTTTTTTTTTTTCTTTTTTACACTTTTTTTTGTAACTTTAAAACTGTAATGGTTCGGGTCTCTCAAAATGTAATGGCATCTTGGGAGACCCTGTGTAAGTGTGTCCTAGTCTGTGAAATGCTGTACCCTACGCTAAAACTTCACTTTTGAATGGTAGCGTTCAAAACATTCACCAAGGCAAAGACCAGGCTTGTCAGGACAGAGTGGACAATAATAACGGGTGTCACGCCTAAATCCGCGCTTGCTACAGACACGACATCTTTTTTGGGGGTGGCTTTGGGTAGGGGTACTCGGGAGGACATACGAATAATGCCTCTCATGCAGCCGGCTTACTGCATTTGGTAGGGGATGGTGAGGTGCAGAACCGCCTGGATACAGGAGTTCTGTGACTATCTCATTCTGGAATTTTAGAAGAGATAACGTCCCGCCTGAAGCTCTGTATAGCACATGAGCGTTCAGCAAAGCCAATTGGAATAATGATAGAGACACTTTTTTGTACCAGCGTCTCGCCTTACGGTCAATTAGATACGGCGCCATCAACTGGTCGTTGAGGTCCACCCCTCCCATATTTTGGTTATATTCGTGGACACAGAGGGGTTTCTCCACAACACCAGTCGCCGTACGAATTTGGACTGTCGTGTCTGCATGAAGGGAGGTAAGAAGGAAAACATTCTTATTGTCCCTCCACTTCATAGCGAGCAAGTTATTACACTTCAAGCAGGCTCTCTCCCCCAGCCTAAGACGGGCATCTACAAGCCGCTGGGGAAAGCCCCGGCGATTAGGTCGCACGGTGCCACATGCTCCAATCTGATGATCAAACAAGTGACTAAACAGTGGCACGCTCGTGTAATAATTGTCCACATACAAGTGGTACCCCTTTCCGAATAAGGGTGACACCAAGTTCCACACTATCTTGCCAGCGCTCCCTATGTAATCCGGGCAGTTGACCGACTCAATCTGACTATCTTTTCCCTCATAAACCGTAAAGTTCACTACATAGCCTGTTGCCCTGTCACAGAACTTGTAGAGCTTGACCCCGTATCTGGCACGCTTGCTGGGAAGGTACTGCTTGAAAGACAAGCGGCCAGAAAATGTAATCAGGGACTCATCAACGCAGACAACTTGATCGGGAGTAAACAAGGCTGCAAAACGTTTGTTGAAGTGGTTTATGAGGGGCCGAATTTTATAGAGCCGGTCGTATTCAGGGTCCCCACGTGGACGACAAAGTTCATTGTGCATGAACCGCAAAATCTGCTCGTATCGTGCCCTGGACATGGAGGCAGAGAACACGGGCATGTGGTCAATTGGGTGCGTGGACCAATAAGCACGCAATGACGGAAATTTATGTGTGCCCATGTTGAGGGAAAGGCCCAGAAAGGTCTTAAATTCGGAAACCGTAATTGGTTTCCAATTTCTGGCAATTTTAGGCAACTGGGGGTTAGCGGCGATAAATTGACCAGCATATAAATTACTCTGGTCCACAATAGATCTATAGAGATCTTCCGTGAAAAACAGCGAATAAAAATCAATTGGAATAAAATCAGCTGTTTCCACCTGAATACCGGGTTGGGCAGTGAATGGGGGAAGTACGGGTTCTGCAGAAGTGGTGGGGACCCAGTCAGGATAGGCGAATTCTGCAGGAAGGGCAGTATGGGCACGACGGGCCTGCCTTTGTCTTCTTGGTGGCAGCGGGACACTACTTGTGCTTGCCACCTCGCCAGCTTGAACTGCACTTATGGGACTCGCCACGTCACCAAGTGTTACTGCAGTGCTGGATGTACGTCCAGGCTGTACTAGGCCGCTGGTGCTTGCCAGTTCACCAGAAGGAATAGCGGCGCTAGTACTACTCTGCTCCATGATACGAGAGACCTGCGGTTCTTGCTCCTCAACAACCTCAGAAGATCGGGATCGGGTACACCTGACCTTAGCAGGGACCTCAACTTCGTCGTCAGAGCTATCTGACGTGGGGCCGCTGACGTCACTGTCTTCTACGGGAAGATATTCTGAGCCTGAATCTGACAGATACGTGACCTCCTCTTCACTATCTGTCATGCTCAGAATCTCGTAGGCCTCTTTACTAGTGTACCTTCGTCTTGCCATTTTGGGCTCTAAATTTAGGGGTACACTAGTAAGATTCACAGGAAAAAAAGCACCTGACTGTCGTCAGCAAATATATCAAACGCTACAAAAAAACTGTTAGCGATCGCAGGGATCAGGCCTGTCTCTGCGAACGCTGCAGTTATGTGTGTTGTGTTTGGTAAGTGACAGTGATCGATCGATACTGCACTTGGGTGGGCTGGGCTGGGCGGAGGGGCTAAACGCAGGCGCTAGCAGGTATCTGGGCTGATCCCGCTAACACTGCGTTTTTGGGAACCCTAAACCGCTGGGGATGCTAGTATAGATCTGATCAGATACTATACCACTAAGGGGGATGTATGCTTTGCGCGTGGGTGTTAGCGTTACTGGCACTAACCTAACACTGCCTGGGGCGACGCAGACCCTCTCTGGCGCTAAAACCTAATTGATCTCACCCGCCGGGCGATCAGGGGGGTTAAACCTTTATTGGGTTATATACGGCGGGTGCCCTGATGCTATAAAAAGCAAACTAATCAACCAGCGTCACCCGTAACCTTTATATGGTGATCACTGGTGAAAGGGTTAACTAGGGGCAATCAGGGGGTTAAAACCTTTATTAGGTTAAATATGGGGGTACCCGACGCTATATAAAAACCTGACGGGTAACCTAAATAACTAAATAACTTACTGGCTAACCAGTGACACCAGTGACGCTTATACGGCGATCACTGGTGAAAGGGTTAACTCTAGGGGCAATCAGGGGGTTAAAATAATATATGGGGGTACCTGACACTAATAAAAACCTGCGGCGAACCTAAAAAAAAATAACTGCCTATCTAAAACACCAGCGACACGAATACAGCGATCGGAAAAACAATCGCTTAGTGACGCTGAAGTTAGGGGGTGAAAGGGTTACCTGGGGGGTGATCAAGGGGTTAAACCTTTATTAGGGGGGGTTAGGGGGCTACCCTGGACCTAAAGGGGCCTAATCCTAACTGCCCTGCAACTTTTTACAATCACAGATGACACTAAATGCAGTGATCAGTAAAATAAATGATCACTGCAATCAGTGACACTGATTGGGGGCTTTGGGGTGACCTGGGGGGTGATCTGGGGGTGACTGGGGGGTGATTTGTGTGCCTATGTGTACCTACGTGTCAGTGGACTGTTGGAGCACTAACCTCTGTCTTCTCTCCTCGGCGCCGGGAACGAAAAGACCGCAGCGAGGGAGATGACATCACTTCCTCCAGCCTGTGTTTACATCACATGGCGGAGGAAGCATTTTCATTGGCCGGGAGCGATCGCGAGGGGGGGGGGGCGGAATCGAGCGGCCGCCCCCTCATGCCTGATCGCTCCCGAACACTTAACGGCCGCTCACTGCAGTGAAGGGGGGTCCGGATGGACCCCCCAACTGCACAAAGGCGATCACGTAGATCTACGTGATTCTGCCTGTCGGTGCCATTCTGCCGACGTAAATCGGCGGTGGGCGGTCGTTAAGTGGTTAAATACAATGGATGCGAACGTTCGAAATCAAAAGTGCTAATTATAACGGCTAATATGAAAGTCATTGTCCTAAAGGGTTAGGGGAGCTGGGTTGTGCCCCAGGGGGCGTGTATCAATGCAAAAAGAAGTTTTAAAAACGGCTGTTTTTTCAGGAGCAGTCATTTAATGATGCATAAAAAAAAGTGAAATATTCCTTTAAATATCGTACCTGGGGGGTGTTTAAAGTATGCCTGTGAAGTGGCACGTGTTTTCCGTGTTTAGAACTGTCCCTGCACAAAATGACATTTCTAAAAGGAAAAAAAAAAGGTCATTTAAAACTGCTTGCGGCTTTAATGTAATGTTTGGTTCCGGCAATATGGATGAAAATCGAGAAAAATGGCATGGCTTTTCGTCCCAATGACAAAAGTTTTTGGAAAAGTGGGGTTTTTGTTGAAACAAGGATTGGTGATAAAGCATCAGTAGAGAGGAGACACCTTTTTCCCATATTAACTGTTACAGGAGAGAATTTCCCTTCCTAGGGGGTAATATCCTCTCACTTCCTGTTGTCTCCTTCCGTTTGCAAGTAGGAGTCGTTTGTAAGTTGGATGTTTGAAAGTAGGGGCCTGCCATATATACTCTACAGAACATTGCCCCTTAGATGTTGGTGTTGCCACAACACTGTAAGCCCTCACAGTTACTCTTGGTGGGCGCTGGAACGCCCTGCTGTGAACTATTAGATCAGGAACTGTAATTACATGCCATTGTTGAACGGTGGTAGGAAAAATTGGGCCTTTGGTGGTGGCGGTGGTGCTGGTGCCACAAGACTAAGTCCTCACAGTTACTTTTGGTGGGTGCAGGAATGGGCCCATCTGTGAAATATTAGATCAAGAATGGTTATTACAAGCCCCTGTTGAACAGGGGCAGAAAAATTGGGCCTTAGGCACTGGTGCCACAACACTTCAACCCATCACAGATACTGTTTTTGGAGCGCAGCAATGAGCCCTGTTGCAAAGTATTGCATCAAAAATTGTAATTATACGCCCCTGTTAAACAGGGGCTGAAAAATTGGGCCTTAGCCACTGGTGGCGGCACCCAGAACCACAAATGTTCTTCCAAGCTATCGGCAGGATCATTGAGGAGGAAGAGGATAGTCAGTCAACATAACAGGACAGTCACTCAGCATCAGCATAGGCAGTCTTGAAGGGATGTGACATTTCAAAAAACATTATTCGGTTACATCAGCTTCAGGTGCTTGGTAGCTGGTGGTGATCCAAGACTGGTTCATCTTTATGAAGGTCAGTCGATCAACCGAGTCGGTGGACAGGCGCACCCTGTGATCGGTTACAAAGCAACCAGCAGCACTGAATGTGCGTTCCGAAAGAACGCTGGATGCAGGACAGGCCAGTAGCTCAATTGCATACTGTGCAAGCTCTGGCCAGTTATCCATCTTCAAGACCCAGTAAGCCAGAGGATTTTCGGTGGGAAAGGTGTCCAAGTCTGACCTTGCCCCTAGGTATTCCTGAACCATGTATATCAGACACTGGCGATGATTGCTGGAACCGATCATACCTTGGGGCTACATACTAAAAAATTGTCTGAACGCATCGGTCAGACGGTCACCTCCCCCCCCCCCCAGGACCAGGAGTTTGTAACCTCCCAGTCTCTGGGAACGCGTTGCACAGACCTTTCTGCAAGGCCTCCCGGAGATGTCTCATCCTCTGCTCCCTCAGCAACGGCAAGATAAGGTCCGCAACCTTACCCTTGTACCGTGGATCAAGGAGAGTGGCCAGCCAGTAATGGTCCCTCTCCTTGATCCGAAGAATACGAGGATCCTTCCGCAGGCTTTGCAGGATCAGGGAGGCCATGCAGCGTAGGTTAGCCGAGGCATTCAGTCCGGAGTCCTCTGGGTCACTAAGGACGACATGATCCGCAGCCACCTCCTCCCAGCCACGTACAAGTCCACGGGTTTCTTGGGACTGTAAATGATCCCTAAAAGACTGCTGCTGTTGATGCTGAGTGCCAGGTTCTACCTCCATGCTGACACAATCCTCCTCGTTCTCCTTGTCCTCTTCCTGTGTGATGGGTGGGACAGAAGGAACACTGTCTGGGTAAAGGGGGCCTTGAGAGGCAAGGAAGTCCTCCTCTTCCTGCCTCTGTTCTGCCTCAAGTGCCCTGTCCATTATTCCACGCAGCGTATGCTCCAACAGGTGGACAAGAGGTAGTGTCACTGATGCATGCACTGTCACTGCTCACCATCCTCGTGGCCTCCTCAAATGGTGCCAGGACAGTGCATGCATCCCTGACCATGCCCCACTGGCGTGGTGAAAAAACCCGAGCTCCCCTGACCCTGTCCTGGTGCCGTAGTCGCACAGGTACTCATTGATGGCCCTCTGCTGCGTGTGCAGCCGCTGCACCATGGCCAACGTTGAGTTCCACCTGGTGGGCATGTCACATATAAGGCGGTTCTTGGGCAGGTTCAACTCCTTTTGCAGCTCAGCCAGCCAAGCATTGGCATTATATGATCTGCGGAAATGCACACAGACTTTTTTGGCCTGCCTCAGGACATCCTGTAAGCCCGGGTACCTGCCCAAGAACCGCTGCACCACCAGGTTAAGGACGTGAGCCACACAGGGCACATGGGTCAGTTGTCCCTGTCGGAAGGCGTAGAGGAGGTTGGTGCCATTGTCGCAAACCACCATTCCTGGCTTAAGCTGGCGTGGCGTCAACCACCTCTCGGCCTGCCCCTGCAGAGCTGACAGAACCTCTGCCCCAGTGTGGCTCCTGTCCCCCAAACACACCAGCGCAAGCACGGCATGGCATCTTTTTGCCTGCGTACTTGCGAAGCCCCTTGAACACCTACGGAGCACCGCTGGTTCCGAGGACAAAGCACAGGAAGAGGCCATGGTAGAAGAAGAATTGGAGGGGGTGGAGGAGAGAGGTGTGTCGCAACCAGTAGTAGCATTTTAATGAAAAAATATCAAGACACTTTCCCTGCCTATCCTTCTCTGTCCCTGCACGCCAACACACTACACAAGGCAGCCGCGCTGGCGGCCTTTTATAGTGTGGGGCGTGTACTAAACCCCCCTGAGCTATAATTGGCGACAGGCATCCTGCCTGTGGCCAATTATGGCTCTCCTCGCTGCCGGCGCTGTGATTGGCAAAGCATGCGGGGTCACAGTGCATGCTTGGCCAATCACAGCGCCAGCAATGCACTGCGATGGCGCAGTGTATTGTGGGCCATTCACGTCACACAAATTTGGCGCAAACGGCCCACAAAGTTCTGGTTTCGCCGAACAGGCGATGTTCGAGTCGAACAGGCGATGTTCGAGTCGAACATGCGTTCGACTAGAACACCGAGCTCATCCCTACACACAATACATAGATGAACACTGCCAGAAACAAAACTGCTTACTTTTCCATAATGCAGTCAGTCATCAGAACACAATAACTGCCATCACATGAGATATAAACAAACTGTTATTCCAACTGTAAAGCCTCAAATAAATGACAGGAAATGGAAAATGGATTCAAAGTAATATTACACCAGACACAAAGGGAACAGAAATCACCGGGATATCTTTGATGCCAAAACACCGAACATCATTTAAAAATACATGAGTAAGCACGAGGATAAAACCTCAAGTAAGCTGAACTCATTCTGTCAACATGTAATTAGAATTTCAAAACAGGTTCACAGCAGCTCTTGCTCCAGAAGCTTTAATACTTTACATTGGTAAGAACATAATCACAATGGCTACATACGACGCTCTTTCCATTGTGCTTATTCCAGGGAGTCTGAAAAAAGGACAGCCCCTTAATGCTTTAACCAGACATCAAAGGAATGAAATGAGGATAATAAAATCACAGGAGCAAAAAAAAAAAAAAAAAATTCAATCTCCAGCACTGGAATAACAATTTCCTTTAATTTCCTCTATACGGGAGAAAAAGCCATAGATCGGACAATTTTCAATGGATCTGATAAAATGAGACTAAACAAATCAAGATGCAGGTGATTATAAAAGTTTTAATACTCAAAAATGCAAAACAGTCACAGTTTGTTGCTGCAATCATATCTGCTAGTGCTAAAGTCGATCTTCCACATCCGCAATTACACCAATAACATCTCTCAATAAAGTGGATATAAAGCTGCAATATTTTTTACATTATTACATTCCTTGGATTAAGCATAATTAAAAAGGCAATTTTTTTTCAGTTTTGGATAAAGTGGAGATAGAACACCTGTCAGTTTTTATTGCTGTCTGTGCCCCCGTTGGGGAGAGTCCTCATTTGATTCAGCTCTGTGCCTGTCTGCAGCTCTTCCCTCACTGGCTTTTATGAGACAGTGGAAGCAATTGGCTCCCACTGCCGTCTATCAAAACCAGTGACAAGGGAGCAGGGGGTGAGGCCAATTCCTGCGGTCTGTGTCAATAGAAGCAGACAGAGCCCACATGAGTACCCCCATAGAAAGCTGCTTCTATGGGGGTGGGGGGGGAGCGATGCCTGGGGACCTGAGGAGGAGGATCGGGGAGCCGAAGCTTCTGAAACATGAGACAGGACCGGAGTGGATTGGATTACGGTATTTACAAAGATCTTTTTTTTTTTTAAAACAGCATAGTTAAATTTAATATGTCCGTTAACATCCATTTTTCATCCGTTCTTTTAGAGAAGTCCAGCCTGAGCTTTTTAGGCTGGGCTTCTCCTCTGGGTCACAGGACTGCAATTCGTTTTGCACTCCTGTGACCCGTTTTCAGCAGAGAGCGGTCTGAAGTCCGCTCTCCGCTGATGTCACTGCCATCAGTTGGAGCAGCGCGTCATCACAACTTCCCAAGTCGGGATCCACCAGCTGCCCTGATTGATGGCAGTCTCAGCGAGCCGCTGAGACCGCCTCTCCCCGCCCCTCCATGGCTCTGCGCTCCAATGAGCATGGAAAAGCAGAGAGAAAAGACGCTGACTGACAGTCAGCTTCTATCCTCTCGGGGATCTGTGAGAATCGAGCCAGCGGCGATGTTCGGTGGCTCGGTTCTCAGTGCAGAGACAGCGGGGGACAGATGGAGCATCGGTCTGATGCTCCACCCACCGAGGCAAGTATGAACACCCAAAACCCATACTTCTCCTTTAACCGAACAAAAATAAGGCTTTCATCCATTTCAAAAAACAGGTTGACGAATGCGGATGTAAATGGATGATCATCCATTTACATCTGTTTTTCCCATAGAAATTCATTGTCCGTTTTTAGCCGTCAAAAGGACGGATAGAAAAAAAAAAAAAAAAGAAAAAAAACTGACAAACGGTCTGCCCATGTGAAAGGGACCTTAGAGAGTTATCATAGGAATGGGCATCCCAAGAGTATTTGCCCTAACCTAATGCTAACTCAATTTTTGGGATTTCCCCATATGTCAGTGGTCTTCAAACCGTGGCCCTTTGCGTGCCTTTTTCCGGCCCTTGAAGCACTATTCCTCCCACTGACACCAACAAGGGAGCGCTATTTATTCCACTGTCAATACCATTCTCCCCCCCAATACCAAAGAAGGGTAATAGATTACTCCCACTGGGCACAGTCCACCCCCCACCGCCCTAAAGTCTGAAGGACAGTAAACCAACCCTTTGCTTAAAGTTTGGCAAGCCCTGCCTTATTTTCTGTGTTGGTGACAAGGTTATCAGAACAAAAAGAGTGAATGTCCACAGCAGGGACGCACCCCACAATATAAACTTGACCGGGGTTCCAACTGTTCTCTACTCCTACCAAAATAAAAAATGCTAAAAAATTGTAATGTTGGCCTGCCAAAAACGAGATAACTGAAAATCAGTTTGTGCAAAATTTTCAATTCGACTTGTTTGTACACAAGGAAAGTGACAGTTGTACAAGTCAACTTGATGAAAAATCATCCTACAACCTGTGCAATGCATAGTTGATACAAGTTAGTCAATTTTCTTTAGATTAGGATCAGCATTGAAAATTGAATTTCAAAGCTGAACGCAAGGTAAAGATTTTATAGCATAGTTAAAGCTTGGATCCAGAAAACAACCGATTAAGACAACGATATCCAGCTTCCACAGGGAAGCTACAAGACTATGCATACTTACATCGGTCCAAGCTGAACCAATGTAACTATGCAATAAAATACATGCCTAGTATTCAGCTTTAAAGCGGAGGTCCCGCAAATTTTTTTTTTTATTAAAAGCCAGCAGCTACAAATACTGGAGCTCCTGACTTAATAAATGGACACTTACCTGTCCTGGAGTCCAGCGATGTCAGCAGCCGAAGACGAGCAATCGCTCATCTCTCAGCTCCCCCGCCGCCATCCTCGATGAGGGAATCAGGAAGTGAAACATTGCGGCTTCACTACCCGGTTCCCTACTGCGCATGCGTGAGTAGTGCGGCGCGTTCCCAGTGGTCCCCGCTGTTTTCTGGGACCCACTGTGCTTCCCCTGAAAGGTGCCAAATGTAACACCGGGGGGGGGGGGGGGTTCCGAAAAGCGGAAGTTCAATTTTTGGGTGGAACTCCGCTTTAATTACCGGTATTCTTTTTGGTGGTGACATGACATTCATGAGTTTGTGGTCTCCCTCAGTTTTATCAATATTATTGCAACGAAAAAAAGAAGTTTACCCATTGACCGATTATCCAATTGATTTTTTTTGTCGTCATTCTCCATTCAAAAAAATAAATTAAAAAAATAAGATGTTTCCCAGCTCTAATTCCCCACTAAAGTTTCTTCACACTTTCATGTTTTGCGAGTCGAAGTTTGCTTGTTACATCGGTTAAGTAATACAACCACCACATCCAAGGACTGGTAAGCGTCAAGATAATGACGTCTTCTTAGGTTTAGATACGCTTTAAAAGCATAGTCTGCCTTTTTCCATCCATGTAAACCAGCAATCCATAATCACATATTGATCCCTTCACGGTGCCTACTTTAACGCTAAATCACCTGAAGGAAACCATACAGTAAAAAAAAAAAAAACTAAAAATTTGCATTCCAATGAACCTCCTTACCGGTTTTGCTCCTCTAATTTGGCCAGTAATTCAAGCTCATCTGGACTCAACTGTACCGGAGAAGACGGGGAAAGTGCTGGAGTAGATAGAGTGGTCGACGACGATGTAGTGTGTAGCGAGGCTGATGGACTCGCCACCTGACTTGCCATTTGACTGACAGTTTGTGACACCGTGTTCTTCACCCATGAGAGAGTAGAACTCAGTTTTTCTGCAACCTTGTCTGTCGCCACCTGAAAGCCAAGGGAGGGGAAAGAGTTTAGAGAAGCGTTTCAGTTTTGTTTTTAGATCATTTACGCTTCATCAGTTACTGAGCAAATCAACTTACTAAGCAAATTTTACAATTAAATAAAAGCCACAGCTGGTCAGGCCAACAACAAGAAAAGCCTAAATACCATTGCATTTACCAAGACATTTAGAAAAAATAAATAAAAAAAATAGCAAGCAATATAATACACACAGATATGGCACACTCATTTGAAAAGTAAACGTAATTGTTTGCATATGTCACTGGGAAACAGAGCATAGATAGGGAAATTTAATTGTAATAAAACACTTGTAGGTCAATGTGAACCCAAGGAGCCCTTAACCTCAGCATACACTGTACACAATCCTCAACCGAAGTTCCAGGTCCTAGTTCTTGCAGGAACCCCCAACATACCACAATGCAGTGCGCTCACTTATCAATGAAGCATAAATGCAAAACAGAATTTGAATTTCAGGCTTTTCCAAGAGCAAAGGCTGCATTCACATCTGAGCGTCACGTATTTGAGGTTTTGTTTTTGTTGGCATTTTGAGAGCGTTCATATGCGCTTTTTTGAGCGTCTGGGTAAAGAGTTTTTTTAAACTTTGCCTTTTTTTAATTAGCCAATAGAGAAAAATATGTTTTTTCGTTTGCTATTTTTTTCAGCCGTTACATCCGATTAAAAATTTTTTTTCCTTTTTTTGTAAAAAATAAATAAATATTAAATTAATTTATTTAAATTTGTTTATTTTCTTATTCATTTCATTAGGGGTACATATTAGGACTAGGGTTTAAGAATAGGGGTTATTAGGGTTGGGGCTCATTTACATTTTATTTAATGAATACATTTAAAATAAAAATTATTGCATTTGTGCCGAAAAAACGCTCAAAAATGCACAACTAAAAACACAAACACACACAAAAAAAAATAAAAAAGCTTCAAATCAAGCGTTTTCATTAAAAACAAAAAAAAAAACCCACACGCTTCAAAAACTGACTAATCTGCCCGATTCGAGCTACAAAAAAAGCTGCAGAACTTTGAGCTTCAGGCGATTTGTAGTTTACATGCGAACCATCTCCAGCATTTTGGAGCTTTGAGCTTCAAGCTACAAAACGCAGAGGTGTGAATGGGGCCCAAGTCTTCATACAGAGTGCAACTGGTTTGGTGTTTTCTAAAGTTAAAGTGGAACGTCACTCTCGCTTATTTATTTTTAATCTTTATGCTGCATTAGTAAACAGATAGGAAAGTACAGTGCATCCAGAAAGTATTCACAGCGCTTAACTTTTTCCACATGGTTATTTTACAACCTTATTCCAAAATCGATTAAATGCATTATTGTCCTCAAAATTCTACAAATATTCCATAATAACAATGTGGAAGTTTGAAATCTTTGCAAATAGGGGGGGAAAAAAAAAAAAAAAATGTACATAAGTATGCACAGCCTTTGCCATGACACTCAAAATTGACCTCAGGTGTAGAGGTCGACCGATATGGGTTTTTCTCTGGCCTTTGTCGATATTTAGAAAAATCGGGGCGGCCGATGAATGATGCAGATTTTTGCCCACTTCACCACACTCTTCATGTCCTCAGTACAGATTGCACTGGTTGGCTCTGGCAGGTGGCACAGGCAAATGGCACTGGAAAGTTTCAAACTGAGTCGACGGTGTGTGTGTGTGTGTGTGTGCGGTCAAACTCAGCGGTGATGTTCGGGGGTGGGCGGGACCAGCAGCTATCAAACACCAGCCAATGGATTGGGCAGTTTAAGGGGGTGGGACCCCCGGTCCCACCCACCCCCGACATCCACGCTCAATTTTGAAAGTTCCTCTCTCATGTTCAGTTACATGTCAGTTTCACAAACCGCCGTGCTGCTCTGCCAACAGAGTGTGGAGAAGGGAGGAGAAACGTGGGCGCGGTGATAAATATCGGCCCGATTTGGATAATAATCGGCCTATGCAGATTTCTCAAAAATGGCCAAATATCGGCCAACCTCTACTCAGGTGCATCCTGTTTCTATGGATCATCCTTGAGTCCAGGTTCACACTGGTATGACAAACGCTCTGACATTGGGAGCTCATGTCGCATGACGTGTGAAAATCAATGTTTCCCTATGAGAGCCGTCCTAACTGGTACGACACAAGTCGGTCTGACTTTGAAAAGCTCCCTGCACTACTTTGGTCCAACATTGATCCTACTTCAGCTCATTGAATATCACTGAAGAAGTCAGAAGGCTGTCTTAACTGATCCGACTTTGTCATGCAACTTGTGCTCTGATGATCTTAAAGGGGAACTCCACGCCAAATTTAAAAACTGGCATGGGTTCTCCCTCCAAGAGCATACCAGGCCCTTTGGTCTGTATTTTAAGGGGAAACCACCACGCCGGAAAAACTGCATGGGGTCCCCCCCAAAATCCATACCAAACCCTTATCCGAGCACACAGCTCGGCAGGAAAGGAAAGGGGGTGGGGGGACGAGCTAGCACCTCCGCCCTTCTGAACCATACCAGTCCACATGCCCTCAACATAGGGGGGTGCTTTGGGGCAGAGAAGGCCCCTGCGGTGACGTCAAAAGGGATGGGGCCTATGGTGACCCTGCCCCATGCCAATATAAGTAGTGGCACACCACGCACCCAGCATTAGAGCGGGAGAGAGTCAACATCGGAAGAACAGAGGGAGAAGACAGTGGAGAAGACAGGGCGCTTGCTCGTCCCCACCCCCTTTCCTGACCTGCCAGGCTGTGTGCTCGGATAAGTGTCTGGTATGAATTTTGGGGGGGACCCTACGCCGTGTTTTCGGCGTGGGGGTTTCCCTTAAAATCCATACCAGACCGAAGGGCCTGGTATGCTCTTGGAGGGGGAACCCATGCTGTTTTTTTTTTTTTTTACATTTTGCGTTGAGTTCCCCCTAAAGATTCATACCAGACACGGTGCCTGGTATTGTCTGGGATCAAAGTCGGATACCTGTTCATTGAAGCATGGGCAAAGTCAGATCAAAGTGTCGTACCAGTGTAAACCTGGCCCGAGATGCTTCTACAACTTAGAGACCACCTGGGGTAAATTCAATTGGTTGGACATGATTTGGAAAGGCACCGACACCTGTCTATATAAAAAAGTCCCACAGTTTACAGCACAAACCAAGCCATGAAGTCCAAGGAAATGTCTGTAGACCTCCGAGACAGGATTGTATAAAGGGCACACATTTTGAGAAGGGTACAGAAAAATTTCTGTAGCATTTGAAGGTCCCAATGAGCACAGTGGCCTCCATCAACCCTAAATGGAAGTTTTGCAACCACCAGGAGTCTTCTCAGAGTGGGCCGCCTGGCCAAACTGAGCGATCGGGGGAGAAGGGCCCTAGTCAGGGAGGTGACCACGAACCAGATTTATTAAACTGACAGAACTCCAGCATTTGTGGAGAGAGGAGAACCTTCCAGAAGAACCATCTCTACAGCACTCCACCAATCAGGCCTGTATGGTAGAGTGGCCAGACGGAAGTCACTCCTCAGTAAAAAGGCACGAGAGCCTGCCTGGAGTTTGCCAGAAGGCACCTGATGGACTCTCAGACCATGAGAAACAAAATTCTCTGGACTGATGAAACAAAGATTGAACCGTTTGGCCTGAATGGCAAGCATCATGTCTGGAAGAAACAAGGCACCGCTCATCTCCTGGCCAATACCATCTCTACAGTCAAGCATGGTGGTGGCAGCATCATGCTGTGGGGATGTTTTCCAGCGGCAGGAACTGGGAGACTAGTCAGGATCGAGGGAAAGAGGAATGCAGCAATGTAGAGACATCCCTGATGAAAACCTGCTCCAGAGTGCTCTGGACCTCAGACTGGGGCGAAGGTTCATTGTCAACAGGACAACGACCCTAAGCACACAGCCAAGATAACAAAGGAGTGGCTACGGGACAACTCTGTGAATGACCTTGAGTGGCCCAGCCAGAGCCCAAAGATGAATGGGAGAAACTGCCCAAAAACAACAACAGGTGTGCCAACCTTATAGAATCATACGCAAAAAGACTTGAGGCTGTAATTAACGCCAAAAAGTACTTCAACAAAGTATTGAGCAAAGGATGTGAATACTTATGTATAGTGCCTTGAAAAAGTATTAATACCTCTTGAAATTTTCCACATTTTGTCATATTACAACCAAAAACATAAAATGTATTTTATTGAAATTTAATGTGATAGACCAACACAAAGTGGCACATACCGTAATTGTGAAACGGAAGGAAAATGATAAATGGTTTCCTTCCACTTCACATTTATGTGCCACTCTGTGTTGGTCTATCACATAAAATCCCAATAAAACACGTTTACATTTTTGGTTGCAACATGACAAAATGTGTAAAATTTCAAGGGGGTATGAATAATTTTTCAATGCCCTGTACATGCGATTTTCATTTCTCTTATCCATGGACTGACACGGCGTCTCTTATTCACTGTACACGTGGGTTATGTCCCTGCTTGCAGGAGAAGACCTAGGCAGACTGTGAGATGTTATACATACATTCAAAAAGCCAGAGTTTAACAGCCCCGCCCAGGGGGGCGGTCCCTCCGGACATAACCCAACCCCTGCAGTCAGCAGGCCTCAGTTTTTTTCTGCCTAGCAGGAGAAGACGTGGCTCTCTCAGGAGCTAGTCTCCTGGAAGATTTTACTTTAGTTTTTTATTCCTTTGGGAATTTTATTATTTTGTTTTTGAGACCTTCAATCAACTGTCGGCTGGGCAACAGGTTGGGTACACTAGTATCCTCGTAGTCTTCCCTGTCCGACCATCGAGCGTGCTAATCCTCGCCTTGTGTGCGTGAGACTCAGTTCACGACATGCCACATGACTCCAGGGGTGGCCGGGTTGCTTTGATGCTCCCGCGGTCCTCTCAAGATTGAACAGTACCTGGCGGACTGTTTCTCTCACGGTGGACCGGGCCGACAGCTACGCAGTACGACTGATAGGTCTGTCAGAAACACACCAGTGGGTCCCTCAGGGGATTGGTAAGTAGTCTCTCCTGCCTGCAGGTGAGTACAAAATGCTGTGTGTTTCTCTGTGGGAGATTTTCCCTGTCTCCCCGTGTTTTATTGTCACTCCGTCACCATTGCTGGCGCTGTGCTGTGGGGGATGCCTGGGGGTCATACTGTCCTGGGGGGGGGGGGGCTCATGCTGGTCTGCATATTGCTGGGGGCCTTTTGTGTAATTTTGGGGCCTGGGCGCCGTGTGTGTGCGGTTTTGAATTTTTTAATTTTATCTGCGCATGGTGGCCATTTTGCCGCGGATCGCCTCAGTGAAGTGTGGCGGCCATTTTCTTGTAGCTCGCACGCTTTTCAGCACTTGTTTGGCCTCTATCGCAGCTGTAAACAGCGCGAATCTTCTCACAGCTCGCTCGTGCTGACACAGCGCGGTACAGACGTATCTGAGCGGTCCTGGTCCGGTGAGTCCCCTGGGTGCCCCCCTCAGTCAGCACAGCATGTGGGTGGACTTTTTTTTATCTGAGGAGTCTCAGAGAGGGGCAATATGGAGTCAGTGTCACAGCTTCCCCTTACATATTTGAGGCAACAGGCAGTGCTCCAGCACCTGCGGTCCCTATGGACCAGTTGTCGGCAGTCCTGGAATCATTAATCTGACCAGGAGGGAAGCAGGGTGTGAGCGCAAGGGAGCAAAAAAGCCCCTCTCCCAACTTTATTTCCCCAAAAAAAAAAAAGGGGGGGTGTGCGCTGATTCAGATATGGGCCTAGCCACTACCGCTCAGGACCCTAGTTCTGAATATTTGATGGTTTTGAACAGGTCATTCCTTGCGAGGAAGACTCCAGTTCTGAGTCAGTAAATGACAGGGTGCTTGTTAGTGAACTCATTGCTGCGGTGAGGGACACTCAAGCTGAATGCTGCGGATGCAGAACCTCAGGCGGACAGTCTCCTTTGGTTCTTTAAGGCCGGGCCTTCTAAAAAGGTTTTTCCATATGTACCTTTCTTTGACCAGCTCATTGATAAAGGTCTGGGAAAAAGCCACAGAAGACTTTTATGGTCCCGCAGCGTTTGTCTATCAGATACCCCTTGAAGATGCCCTATTTAAAAACGTGGGCTTCTCTCTCAGTGGTCGACCCTCCAGTCGCCCGGTTGAACAAGGTCACCACTCTCCCGATGGAGGGGACTCCTGCATTTAAGGACCCCGCTGACAGGTCAGAAGTGGTGAGCAGAGCCATGTTTGCCTTGTTGGGGTCCGCCCTACGGCCTGTGGCAGCGGCGACCCTTGTGTCTCAGACACTCACGGAATTGGCAAAAATTTTGCACCAAACTGTACAGGAGTATAATCTTCGTCCAGACACTATTGTTCTGGCTCACCAAAATGGTGCAGGGCCTAATATGTGTGCGACGCCACGTTGGACGTGGCCCCTTTAATATCCAGGGCCTCTGTCTCTGCGGTGGTATTGCGTCGTCTTATCTGGTCGAAATGCTGATCTGCTGACCTAGCCTCTAAGAAGCTCCTGACGGATCTACCTTTTAAGGGTGGTAAACTTTTCGGTGCTGCTCTGGATGACATCATCAAGGATGTCACGGGAGGTAAAAGCACTCTCCGTCCTCAGACTATCAAGGGTAAGGAGGCCCGCCGTAAACCGGGTCCTTCCTTTCCAGCAAAAAGGTTTTTTTTTCGTCAGAGTTCACGGGTAAGCCATCCCAGACTGACAACAGTGCGGCTGGTGGACACAAGCGCCCTTGGGTGCGTAAGCCGAACAAGCCGGCTCCCAAGCCCGCCTCCGCGTGAAGTCTTGCCCCCGCCCAACTCTGGGGTGGGGGGGCGACTTTGCAGGTTCACGGATCGGTGGACCTCTCGGATCTCCGACCGGTGGGTGTGCGAGGTGGTCACCTCAGGATACAGAATAGAGTTCCGTTCCTGGCCCCCAGACAGATTCTTTCCCTCAAATCTCCCTCTCCTTCCTGCCCGTCGGGCAGCCCTCTTGGGGGCTGTACAGGATTTGATCGGGTCCAGAGTGATTGTGCCGGTTCCGTCCCAGGAGAGGTTTCAGGGGTTCTACTCAAATCTGTTTGTTGTTCCAAAAAAGGATGGGGGTCGACCAATTCTGGACCTCAAGGCCCTGAATGGAATCTATTCGCACGGTGATCGCTACACTCCATCAAGGGGATTTTCTCACGTCCTTGGACATTAAGGACGCCTACTTGCATGTTCCGATCTGCGCGAGTCACCAGAAGTTTCTGCGCTTTGCGATCAGCGAAATCCACTATCAATTTGTGGCTCTTCCCTTCGGTCTAGGGTGTTCACCAAGGTGCTTGCTCCGGTTCTAGCTTTGCTGAGACAGTGAGGCATTGCTATCGTGGGCTATCTGGACGATCTTCTAAGAGCAGACAGTGGCTCAGAATTAGAAGAAAGTGTGACTATCGTCTGTCAGACCCTCAGGGACTTCGGGTGGCTCCTGAACATTCAAAAGTCGGTCCTGGTCCCGACTCAGCGTCTGGAGTATCTAGGTCTGATTCTGGACTCCTTGGAGGCGAAGGTATTCCTGCCTCCGGAGAAGCTGCTGACACTTCAGTCTGCAGTGCGGATGCTGACGTCCCTGAAATGGTCGTCAATCCGTTTTTTGCATGAGAGTCCTGGGACTCATGGTGGCCTCTTTCGAGGCCGTTCCGTATGCCCAATCACACACCAGGGCATTACAGAAAGATCTTGTCCACTTGGGACAAATCCCCGTTGTCCTTGGATCTTCAGATCCGGGTGAGTCACCTGGTCAGGGCGTCCCGGTCCGGGAAGTCGTTCCTCCCCATCCGATGGACGGTGATCACGACTGACGCCAGCCTGACGGGCTGGGGTTGGAGTCTGGGGAGTCCTGTCGGCCCAAGGGCTTTGGACTCCGGACGAAGCCCGTATTTTCAGACAATTGATCGGTAAATCGGACTGTGCCTCTCCTCGTGGTCGGAGAGATTACAGGGTTGCTCCATCAGGATCCAGTCGGACAACGCCACGGCGGTGGCGTATGTCAACCATCAAGGGGGGACTCGGAGCTCAGCTGCGGCTTCCGAGGTCGCCCGCATTCTAAGGTGGGCCGAAAGAAGCGTGCTGGCTCTGTCGGCCGTCTACATTACGGGCGTAGACAATTGGCAGGCGGACTGAGTCGCCAGACCAGGGAGAGTGGTCCTTGCACCCGGAGGTCTTTCAACTCCTTTGCCGATGGTGGGGCACGCCGGATGTGGACCTGATGGCCTCTCGACTCAATCGCAAGGTGTCGAGGTTTGTGGCCAGATCCAGGGATCCTTGGGCGGATGCCTTGGATGCGTTGGTGGCCCCATGGGGTCATTATCACCTGATATACGTTTATCCTCCGCTGCAGTTGCTCCCTCGCCTGCTGCGCAGGATGGCGACCGAGGGAATTCCGGTGATCCTCATTGCTCCGGATTGGCCTAGGCGTCACTGGTACGCCGATCTGATACGTCTCGTCGCGGACGTTCCCTGGCGGTTGCCAATGAGGGAGGACCTGCTTTCTCAAGGTCCTATATTTCATCCTGCTTTACAGTCTCTGGCTTTAACAGCATGGCTATTGAAAGCCTGGTGCTGAGAGACCGAGGTCTCTCGGATTCGGTCATTTCAACCATGTTAAGGGCACGGAAGTCTTCCTCCAGAAAGATCTATCACCGTACTTGGAAAGCTTACATCGCCATTTGTGCGAAGAGCTGGACTGGCGTCCGCAGATGTTTTCCGTCCCCAGAATCCTGCGTTTTTTGCAGCGTGGCCCAAAAGCTTGCTTCGAGTACCATTAAGGGTCAGATTTAGGCCTTGGCCGTTTTCTTTCAGCGACCACTGGCGGGTCATTCTTTGGTTAGCACCTTTTTGTACAGGGGGTTCGCCATGTGCTTCCTCCTGTCAAGCCTCCTCTCCCCTGTGGGATCTGAATTTGGTGCTCTCGGTTCTCCAGGAACCTCCCTTTGAAAATATCAGAGATATTCCCCTCTTGACTTTGTCTCAGCCACCTTCTTTCTTAGTGGCCATTACTTCTGTTAGACGAGTGTCTGAGTTGGCGGCCTTGTCCTGCAAGTCGCCCTATTTGGTCATCCATAAGGATAAGGCGGTGTTGCGTCCGCGACCTTTTTTGCCAAAGGTGGTCTAGGCCTTTCACCTGAATGAGGACATTGTCCTCCCGTCCTTGTGTCCTCACCCATCGCAACCCAGAGAGTTTGCGCTTCACACATTGAATGTGGTACGAGCCTTGCGGGTGTACCTGTCTGCTACTGCTTCTATTCGGAAGTCAGACTCACTGTTTGTGACTGTCTCTGGTCCAAAACAGGGCCAAGCGGTTTCGTCTGCCACCATTTCTAGGTGGATCAGACAAACTGTCATTCAAGCCTATGCTCTCAAGGGGCGGGCGCGTCCCTTTCCGGTTACGGCGCATTCCACCAGGGCAATTGGTGCTTCCTGGGCTTTCCGACATCAAGTGTCGGTTGCACAAGCGTGCAAGGCGGCGACCTGGTTGTCCGTTCATACCTTTTCTAAGTTTTATAAGGTTGATGTGGCTGCATCTTCGGATGCTTCCTTCGGCCGCAAGGTGTTGCAGGCCGTTGTTTAAAGTTGCAACTCCTTCGTTGAGGAGCTCTGCCTTGTTTGGAGTGAAGTTTTTTTGGTTTTTCCATTTATACTGCTCCCATCCCTCTCGACACTGCTTTGGGACATCCCACGTGTAAAGTGTAAAGAGACGCTGTGTCAGTCCATGGATAAGAGAAAAATAGGATTTTTGTACTCGCCGTAAAATCAGTTTCTCTGACATCCATGGATGGACACAGCACCCACCCTTCCTTCCTTTTAAGGTTTGTACTGCTTTGTTACGAACTGAGGTCTGCTGACTGCAGTGGGAGGGTTATGTCCGGAGGGACCGCCCCCTGGGTGGGGCTGTTCAGCTCTGGCTTTTTAGAATGTATGTATAACATCTCACATTCTGCCTAGGTCTTCTCCTGCAAGCAGGGACATAACCCACGTGTAAAGTGTAAAGAGACGCTGTGTCAGTCCATGGATATCAGAGAAACGGATTTTACTGTTAGTACAAAATCCTATTTTACATTAAAAACCATAAAAAATAAAATAAAATAATAAAAATTATTATTATTTTTTTAACTCACCCTAAATGCCTGTTGCTATGCGGAAGTCCCCTAATCTGCCTCTAATGTTCCTCTTCTCGTCCGCGGTGGGTCTCCTTCCGCTTCCTCTTCTTGTGAATGAGGCGCGCTGCCTTCTGGGAACTGCGTGTATCCCAGGAGGCAAGCCGCCCATTCACAAAGCGCCGTGCGAGTGGCGAATGCGCAGTGGCTTCACTGCCTGTTTCCCTTACCCAGGATGGAGGAGCCGGGACCTGCCAGCAGCGATCGATCGCTGTGGCGGGACCGACATCGCGGGCGAGTAGGACAGGTAAGTGTCCTTATTAAAAGTCAGCAGCTACACTGTTAGTAGCTGCTGACTTTTTTTTTTTTTTCCTGCACCTCCGCTTTAAAGGTAAAATGGCAATTGCAGTAGTGAGGTTTTACTCCTACTGCATCAAAACTGTTCCCACTCTTTTAAAATTTTTAATTAAAAAATTCAGCAAGTAGGCCCTGTGGTGGTAAATACCTGGGAAATCAAGCTCATAGTTGCTTGCAAAGGCTGCGTAGCCCTGAACAGGGCCACATAGTGCAGATCTCAGGAGTGGGGAAGAAAGTAAGCATTTCACCTTGCCAGTTGCATTCAGGGTGGGGGGCTAAAAGTGATATTCTTTAAAAAAAAAGGAAACAAAATGGAAACTACTGTATTTTTTTACCCATCCTGCTTTGCGTGTTATATCTGTTAATAGTAGGGTCGAGCCTAGCTCCCAGTGACCTAAAAGGAGATTGGGCAGGCACCACAAATTATATTGACAAATTGGTCCATACCCAAAGCTTCCTGAAGTGGTAAAGAGGGGCATTTTATAGCACAGCGTATGTAGACAAAGGATACATCCCTGCCCCTTCCTTACATTTTGTGGCCCATGAAGATTTACAGTAGAACTAAAATCTAAACTTTCTTCCCTTTTTGGATGGATTAAGGGAGGGTTACACCCATCTGTATTTTTATTTTTGGCCATCTGTGTCCCTTTGGGGAGATTCGCCTTCACTTTCTGTCCCAAAGCCACAACAGGAAGTAAGAGAAAAACCCATCAAAGCAAGGGAATCCCTGGTTGGCACCAGGGTCACCAGAACTGGTGTCCCACTTGGAAGCTTTCCTCTCCATTACAGTTCTGGGGACAAACCAAAATGTGAGATTTTCTTTTAATTTCATGATCAAGGTTAACTGTAAACATGACAAATGGAGAGGGAATCTCCCCAAAGGGGCACAGAGAGCAATAAAAACCTGACAGGTGTTCTTGTATCTCTCCAGTCTATGCAAAACTTAAAACACATTTTTGCCTTTAGTTATGCTTTAATATGCAAAAAAGATTGGTTATGCATTTTTTTCATCACAATCATTCCCCATTGGGGAGATTCACCCTCTCAATTTGGCCTGCCATTTTTACCGAGAGTGAAAGTGAAAAAGAAATCCAAATGTTGAGTTGTCATCACCACCCTTCCCCTCCAATCCTTAGAAATGGAGCCAAAATTGTTGATTGATAGGTTTGGGATCCAAACTGTTAGGACTGTAGCAAACCCACAGTTATGTTTCTGTGAAATTACCTCTTTATTCTTGTAGACACTTTAAAATAATTATGCAGCTGCCTAATTTTGTGTGTGATGAGAAATGCAAAGTGTACCTGTTGAATAGAAAAAAAAAAAAAGGTATTTTATAAAGGCTTGTCAGTGCTAACCTGTGATCAAGCTCAAACCCAGCACTAATATACAGGCAGTCCCTGAGTTGCAAATATCTGACCTACAAACAGAGGGAGACAACAGGATGTGAGAGGAAAACTGGCCCTAGGAAGGGAAATTTACTCTTGTAAGAGTTATCATGGGAAAAAGGTTTCTCCACTTAAGGTTTATCCCCAATCCTTGTTTCTACGACAACCCAACATTTTCAAAATGCAATTGTCACAGGGACAGAAAGTGAGGTAAAATCTTCTGAACGGATATAGACAGCAAAATAAACGTTACAGGGGTTGTTAATCCTTCCCTATGCTATCCAAAAAATACATTTTATTTTAATTTTTTTGCTGGAGTTGCACTAAAAAAATGTACCTGTTCCAACTTGCATACAAATTCAACTGAAAGTGATTGTAAAGTCTCGCTTTAAAAAAAAAAAAAAAAAAAAAACCAAACCTGTTATACTTGCCTCCTCTATGCAGGTGGTTTTGCACAGAGCAGCCTGGATCCTCCTTTTCTCTGGTCCCTCTTCGCTGCTCCTGGCCTCTCCCTCCTGATGCATTCCCCCATAGACCAGCAGCTTGCTATGGGGGCACCTGAGCCATCATCTATTAAGACACAGAGCCCTGACCTGGCCCTGTCCCCTCTCTCCCCTAGTTGGCTAACTGACTGACAGCCGCGGGAGCCAATGGCGCCACCACTGTGCCTTGGCTCATCAGGAGGAGAGTCCCGGACGGCCAAGGGAATCGTGGACATCGCTGGACAGAGATGGGGCTCAGAGTAAGGTTTTAGGGGGTGCTGGGGGGGGGTGGGGGCTGCTAAATACAAAAGGTTTTTTATCTTAATGCATAGAATGCTTTAAGATTAAAAAAAACTTTTGCCTTCACAACTCCTTTAAGAACAAACCTACAGAACCTACCAGTAACCATATCTTTTTGCTTGTGAGAATTACATTTTCTTGTTTGCAAAAGATCTATATCTAATATGGCTTTAAATGCTCAATTTGTTAATTGCCTATGCACTTGTGCACACTACCACTGGATTCCTAATGGCATTATAGCTCTCTTGGATGTAGGGGGGTGTGGTGTTGTTGAAGGTTTTGCAGCTAAAGAGCAAATCCAGGCAAAATGGTAAAATCAATTGGTAAATTAATGTTGCTGTTCAAGAAACTTTGCAGCGATGATAACATCATAAAGTTCACTAAATATCCCTTTTAAGTTGGGCAGTGCTAAAATAAGTGGTCAACACTCTTGCCTTGCAAGCTTTGGTTTGATAACTAACATTACTGTATGTGCATGGAGTTTGTATGTTCTTCCAATGTTTGTCTAGGTTTCTTTTATAGTTCCACCCCACAATCCAAAACTAGTCAGTGACTACTTTTCATACTACTGTGTTAATTTTTTATGTTTTTACTGGGAATGTCATCACATTTGTCCCATCCACACTGCTCATCTGGAAATTGATGGCGACAAAGAAATACTGTACTTTAATTTAAAGTGCATTTGGGCCCACACTATGAATATACACTAGATTACCAAAAGTATTGGGATGCCTGCCTTTACACACACATGAAAAACATGTATTTTTGACAATGCAATATAAGCTTACTTGAAAAATCCCCCTTCATGACGTGAGTGCTTCCTGTCTGCTGGCCATCTCTTTCCACAACTTCCTGAACTCCCTGCATGCTTTGCAGCTTCTCCTCTGCTTTTTACCTTCAATTTCTAAGGACTACATATCACATGGTACCTTGCTGCCTGCAAGTTGTGATTACTGTACTGACTCCTCCTCTCAGGAAAAAGAAGGGTCAACGCTGCAAATATTGACTCTTTGCATAAACTTTATGTAATTGATGCTTATGAAAGGCTTGTAATTATACTTCAGTATACCATAGTAACATTTGACAAAAAGATCGAAAAACACTGAAGCAGCAGACTTTGTGAAAGTTTATATTTTTGTGTCCTTCTCAAAACTTTTGGTCACGGGTGTAAACTGGTACAATTTATGAAGAAGGATTTGTTCCTTTCCGGGCACGGCGCATTCCACCAGGGCAATTGGTACTTCTTGGGCTTTCCGACATCAAGTGTCGGTTGCACAAGTGTTTCAAGGCGGCGACCTGGTCGTCTGTTCATACCTTTTCTAAGTTTTCTAAGGTTAATGTGGCTGCATCTTCGGATGCTTCCTTCGGCCGCAAGGTGTTGGTTGCAGGCCACTGTTTAGAGTTGCACCTCCTCCGTTGAGGAGCTCTGCCTTGTTTGGAGTGAAGTTTTATGTTTTTTCCATTTATACTGCTCCCTTCCCTCTTGACACTGCTTTGGGACATCCCACGTGTACAGTGAATAAGAGACGCCGTGTCAGTCCATGGATGGTAAGAGAAAATAGGATTTTTGTACTCACCGTAAAATCCTTTTCTCTGACATCCATGAACTGACACGGCACCCACCTTTCCTTTTTAAGTTTGTACTGCTTTGTTACAAACTGAGATCCTTCTGACTGCAGGGGGTGGGTTATGTCCGGAGGGACCACCCCCCTGGGCGGGGCTGTTAAACTCTGGCTTTTAGAATGTATGTATAACATCTCACATTCTGCCTAGGTCTTCTCCTGCAAGCAGGGACATAACCCACGTGTACAGTGAATAAGAGACGCCGTGTCAGTCCATGGATGTCAGAGAAAAGGATTTTACGGTGAGTACAAAAATCCTATTTTTTAACAACCGGGCGAATTCCAGCACTCCCCTCCTACATGTAAAAATCATAATTTTTTGCTTGAAAATTACTCAGAACCCCCATACATACACAAAAAAAATATATAATATATACAGTACACACACACGTTTAGAGTTACAGAGGTGGTCTAGTGCTGGAATTATTGCTCTCGCTCCAACGTTCGGTTTGAACGTTGCTTACATATGCGAGCGCAACCTACATTAGTTTGCTTCTGTATGCGAGCTCGCGGGGGGCACTTAACCTCCCTGGCGGTATGATTATGTCCAATTTTTGATGCTGAAAGCGGTACAATTGTTTTGCATAGAAATTTGGCGTTTTATATTGTAGGCCTGTAATTCTTAGGAATAACTCACTTAAATGGGTCCAAATCAAGAGTCTAATAGACATCCCGGGTATGATAAAGTTTGAGAACACAAAATCATTAATTATAATATAATAAACTATAAATAAATAACAAATAAAAATATAATAAAAATTATTCAATAATGCAATCAAATCAAAAACATTGAAATTTGCTCAGTTGCAGAATTGTCACTGTCATTACTTTCAGTGTTTGATGACGAATTTCCCCACAAATCACTATCGTTCTATTCTGCAAGTGATTCTAATTTATTATCACTGTTTTCTAGCTGGTCTAAAACCACTTTTAATGTAAAGGGACACTTTTTGGTTGCTATGGGCAATCTCCAGTTTCCAGGCAGAAAGAACAGTATTTATAATATAAAACTACATGCAGGACACTGGACAAACCACTAGGGACAAAGGGGAGGTGTAATTATTTGATACAGTAATGTAATCTGTAAGATTACAGTGTACTGTATGTATACTGTGTTTTTTACTTTTTGAATTTGGCGCCGAGCTCTGTCCGTGCGTCGCAACGCTCGCAGGGAACGGAGCTCTGCACTGTGAATCGAGAGAGACACAGCGGCTCGCAGACACAGCGGGGAGACATTGCAGGATCCAGGGGACAAGGCAATTTTTTTTTGGTTTATTTAAATTTTTACACCTTTCCCTTAAAAAAAAAATTTTTTTTATCACTTTTGTTCCTATTACACCATCTGTCCCCTCGGAAATCTCTATGGCCAACTTCCACCAGCAGTGAACAGCCACTATGATTGTTCTTACAGTGAAGGAAATCGCTGGTGAAAAAGATTGATATCTGAATGATGCCTGTAGCAGCAGACATCATTGAGATATCACCACTGAAAGACCAGGATGTCATGACAGCCAACAAGTGGTTAATAAATTTGAAAAGATTTCAAACAAACTTCTTTCACGTCGTCATTATGGGGTATTTTGTAGAAGTTTGAGGAAAATAATGAATTTAATCCATTTTGGTATAAGGCTGTAACATAGCAAAATATGGAAAAAGTGAAGCGCTGTGAATAATTTCCGGATGCACTGTGTATAACAACTCGTTTTAAACTTTAATTTTTTTTGCATTTCTTCAGTTACTTACTGGTTTCTCGCCCAGGCAAAGGATGTCATACAAGAAGTCATCAGCAGGGGAGGAGGGATTTTCTCAGCTAAGCACACTCCCCTGCATGCATGATTCAGCTAAGGGCAGACGGATTTCAGAACGTAAATTCTACATGAATCAGCTGCCCTTATTCAAGATGGCCACAGCCAGAAATGCTAGGGGGTGTTTTTTTCAAAGTGATTTAACAAAAATAATAGCAGAGACATGGAAGAGTGGAGGAATTTGCTTTGAATATTAAAAATGAATGAAATAGTGTATTTGGTTTGTTGTGCTCAGATGCAGTGAAGATCCCTTTAAAAGCGGAGTTCCACCCACAAATGGAACTTCCACTTTAGGCGATGGTAACCCCCTGACATGCCACATTTTCTTTTTTTAGAGGCCTTTAGCTCTCACTTCTTCCAAGGGCTCCGCAATGCCGGAAGGAAGATCACCTCTCCCCCTCCCTCCCAGCAATCGTCTGGGACACGTCACAAGTCCCAGAAAATTGCCTGGCCATTCACAGCGCGGCTCGCGCACGTGCAGTGCGTGCCCGGCTGTGAAGCCACAGCCGGGCACCCACATTTACAATGCCAGCGCTGCAGAGAGGAGGGGGGAGAGGAGCGGGGCTTAGTTGGCCCCATCGCTGGACCGTGGGACAGGCGAGTGTCTGATTATTAAGTCAGCAGCTACACTTTGTAGCCGTTGACTTTTAAATAGGCGGAAATCCGTTTTAAGTACATTTTGGATATCATTTTAATGCTAGATTTACTTATAAAATGCACAGCAACAAAAAAGGAATACAGCTGCATTAAAAAGCACAAAAAAAAATAAAAAACGTTGGTCACTGCACTTGATTGATTAAAACTCTGGAGCCCTCCCATCAAGCTAGTCCACACTCAGGAGTCTCGTGTTGAGCTGAAGAGGCAGTCTGCTTCAAGTGATTTGGATTTAGAATACACTTGAAAAAGTGTACTTTTTATATGGGAAAAATGCTAAAAATTTAATATTACGCTGAGCAGAAAAGACAAGTGCTATAGTACAAATAACCAAGCCAGAATGCCAGGTTTCAAGCACAATAAGTAATTCGCTAAAAAAAAAAAAAAAAAAAAAAAAAAGGGGGAGGAGGAAAGAAGCTGTGGAAAATAAAAAAAGTGAACCTGGAATGCCCCTTCACAAGGTGCCAATAACTATAATAACACATAGGAAAAAAATTCACAGCTCTCTTGATGCATCCATTTTTGTGTTCCTAGTCCTTTCGATTTCAGTTTCTTTCTGAATAAAACAGCCCAACTGATACAGTAGGTTTGCTTTGTTTGGAAACAGACCAAGTAAACTATAAAAGGCATACATTGGCATTCTGCCCCTGGAAATGCCACTTACCCAGATGTCCCTGGCTTCGGTCATTCTAAAGCACTGACACAAAAAAGCATTCAGGCCGGGTTCACACTGCTATGACATACGCTCCAACATTGGGAGCACATGTCCCATGACGTTTGTAAATCAATGATTCCCTATGAGAGCCCCAAATGGTCCAACACAGGTGGTTTCCCGACTTTGAAAAAGCTTCCTGCACTACTTTTGTCCGACTTCAATGATATTCAATGGGCTGAAGTAGGACCAAAGTCGGATCCTTGTCCTAACCAACCGACATCTGACATGGTGATTACAGCAGCAGTAAAAAAGGAATTTGTCACACTGGGATTGTTTTGATTGGTCAATGGACAAGTCAGACTATCTCAAAGTCGGAGCAAAAACATATCTTGTTCATTCAAGTCCAATGGAAGCAGGACCAAAGTAGGACCGATGTCGCAGTGCAAAGTAGGATGACCGCTGTACAACAGTCGTACCAGTGTGAACCCAGCCTCAAACAAACTCAGTGTTGGAAGTTACAATCTGCATCCTTGCAATGTACATAAATCACCCAGAGAGGAATGTTTTTTGCTAAAAAAATAAATAAATAAATTCTGTAAGGCTACTTTTCACACAGGCATTTTTGCGCTAGAAATAGAGTGAATAGAAATTTTTCGCTAGAGTGCTTTCACACTGGGACAGTGCGCTGCGCTTGCAGGACGTTAGAAAAAGTCCTGTAAACAGCATCTTTGGGAGCAGCACTCTTAATCCGCCCCTGCCCATTGGAATAAATGGGCAGCGCCGCAAAACGGGTGCTTTAAACCCAAAAACGACAGTAAAGCACCGCTTTACCGCCAACGCCGGGCGCTTTCAGTGTGAATATAGCCTAAATATGAACAGTCTTTTACTGAAAGCAACTCTTTCAGAGGGTAATCGTTAAAGTGTTACTAAACCCAGGACCCTGCATTCACAATATCTGGTCTCCCACTGTACACAGAACATGAAAATACAGTTTTAGTAAATATAAAACTGCTAAATGCCTTTTCTCATTAGCAGTATATAGCAGTCTTGCGACATCTATCAGTGCCTGATTAAAGCTTGTAGGAGGCGTTTTCATTCTCCTCGACTGTCCTATAAGGCTGCAGGACTCTCTGTCTGGACAGTGCTCAGTAGCCCTTTGCTGATCACATGCACCATGTCAAAAAAGAACAAACAAAAACACTCTAGCAATACACACCAAACTGAGCATGTGCAGAGTGACTCCAAAAGGCGGTCTTATGCAAGAGATGGATTGGAGACAGTAGAAAAAAGGGGAGGATCAGAGAAGACAGGATCAAACAGCATTTTTATACAATGCGGAGGATTAACCCCTTAGGTTCTACAGAGAGTATAACAAGCATGCTTCACTGCATATACAAACATTTAAAACGTGTTACTAAACCCACAACAGTAAAAAGATAAAAAGTTTAGGACTACTCAGGGAAAACAGCAGGTTTATACTTACCTCCAAGGCACGTTTATACAGAAGAAAATAGCCACAATCCATTAGGACCAATGATAAAAAATATATGATATTATATTATATATTTTAACCACTTCAGGCCCAGGCCAATTCTGACACTTCGCGCCTACATGTAAAAATCATATTTTTTTTGCTAGAAAATTACATAGAACCCCCAAACACTTTTTTTAGCAGAGACCCTAGAGAATACAATGGTTGTCATTGCAACTTTTTATCTCGCACGGTATTTGTGCAGCAATGTTTCAAACACTTTTTGGGAAAAAACTGTTTCATGCTTTTAAAAAAAAAAAAAAAAAACACAACTAGCCCAATTTTTTTTTCATAATGTGAAAGATGAAGTTACGCCGAGTAAATAGATACCCAACATGTCACTCTTCAAAATTGCACACGCTCGTGGAATGGCGCCAAACTTCGGTACTTAAAAATCCCCATAGGCGACGTTTTAATATTTTTTACTGGTTACACGTTTTGAGTTACAGAGGAGATCTAGGGCTAGAATTATTGCTCTTGCTCTAACGTTCGTGGTGACACCTCTCATGTGTGGTTTGAACACAGTTTTCATATGTGGGCGAGGCTAAAATGAATGGACAGGAGACTCCACTCCATTCATAAACTGAAGCATCGTAAACATAGGTTACGATGTTTCAGTTATTTGAATGAACAGAGTCAGTGATCACTGACTGTTCATTCGAAAAGGAAGGAGCCGGGTTTAGCGGCTCCTACCTCCGCTCTCCATCCTGACAGATCGAGGACAGAAGGGGTGGAGGAGGACATGGTGGGGGGACTCAGAGCACGGAGGGGTATAGCAGCAGGAGGGTGACAGAGCGCGGACAGCAGCAGCACGGAGGGGGATACAAGGACACCCGGAGAAGGAGAGCAGCACCGAGGGGAGCACGGAGGGGGACAACGAACCCGGAGAGGGAGAGCGGCACCGAGGGGGACACGGAGCACGGAGGGGGAGAGCAGCACAGAGGGGGACACGGAGCACGGAGGGGGAGAGCAGCACAGAGGGGGACACGGAGCACGGAGGGGGAGAGCAGCACAGAGGGGGACACGGAGCACGGAGGGGGAGAGCAGCACAGAGGGGGACACGGAGCACGGAGGGGGAGAGCAGCACAGAGGGGGACACGGAGCACGGAGGGGGAGAGCAGCACAGAGGGGGACACAGAGCGTGGAGGAGTATAGCAGCAGAACGGAGAAAATAGGATTTTTTGTACTCACCGTAAAATCCTTTTCTCTGACATCCATGGACTGACACGGTGTCTCTTTACACTTTACACGTGGGTTATGTCCCTGCTTGCAGGAGAAGACCTAGGCAGAATGTGAGATGTTATACATACATTCTAAAAGCCAGAGCTGAACAGCCCCACCCAGGGGGCGGTCCCTCTGGACATAACCCTCCCACTACAGTCAGCAGACTTCAGTTCGTAACAAAGCAGTACAAACTTAAAAAGGAAGGGTGGGTGCCGTGTCAGTCCATGGATGTCAGAGAAAAGGATTTTACGGTGAGTACAAAAAATCCTATTTTCTCTTACCATCCATGGACTAACACGGTGTCACTTTACACGTGGGATGTCCCAAAGCAGTGTCAAGAGGGATGGGAGCAGTATAAAATGGAAAAACCAAAAACTTCACTCCAAGAAGGCAGAGCTCCTCAACGGAGGAGTCGCGACTTTAAACAGCGGCCTGCAGCACCCTGCGGCCGAAGGAAGCATCCGGAGATGCAGCCACATTAACCTTATAAAACTTAAAAGGCATGAACAGACGACCAGGTCGCCGCCTTGCACACTTGTGCAACTGACGCTTGATGTCGGAAAACCCAGGAAGCACCAATTGCCCTGGTGGAATGCGCCGTAACCGGAAAGGGAGGCGCCCGCCCTTTGAGAGCATAGGCTTGAATGACGGTTTGTCTGATTCCCCTAGAAATGATGGCAGATGAAACCGCTTGGCCCTGTTATGGACCAGAGACAGTCACAAACAGTGAGTCGGACTTTCGAATAGAAGCAGTAGCAGACAGGTACACCCGTAAGGCTTGTACCACATCCAATATGTGCAGCGCAAACTCTCTGGGATGCGATGGGTGAGGACACAAGGACGGGAGGACAATGTCCTCATGTAGGTGAAAGGTCGACACCACCTTTGGCAAAAAGGAAGGTCACGGATGCAACACCGCCTTATCCTTATGGATGACTAAATATGGCGACTTGCAGGACAAAGCCGCCAACTCAGACACCCGTCAAACAGAAGTGATTGCCACTAAAAGGCCACCTTCTGAGACAAGACAAGAGGGGAATATCCCGGATATTCCCAAAAAGGAGGTTCCTGGAGGACCGAGAGCACCAAATTCAGATCCCACGGTGGGAGAGGAGGCTTGACAGGAAGGAGCACATGGCGAACCCCCAACACAAGGTGCTAACCAAGAAATGACCCGCTAGAGGTCGCTGAAAGAAGACGGCCAAGGCTGAAATCTGATCCTTGATGGTACTCAAAGCAAGCTTTTGGGTCACTCCACACTGCAGAGGATGCAGGATTCTGGGGACGGAATACGTCCGAGGACGCCAGTCCAGCGCTTCGCATATGGCGATATAAACTTTCCAGGCACGGTGATAGATCTGCTTGGAGGAAGACTTCCGTGTCCTTAACATGGTCAAAATGACCGAGTCCGAGAGACCTTCGGACCCTCAACACCTGGCTTTCAACAGCCCTGCCGTTAAAGCCAGAGACTGTAAGCCGGATGAAACATAGGACCTTGAGACTGAAGGTCCTCCCTCATCGGCAACCGCCAGGGAACGTCCGCGACGAGACGTACCAGATCAGCGTACCAGTGATGCCGAGGCCAATCAGGAACAATTAGGATCACCAGAGTTTATAACAGGCGATAAGGACCCTATGGGGCCACCAACGCATCCGAGGCATCGCCCAAGGTCCTGGATCTGGCCACAACCTCGACCCTTGCGATTGAGTCGAGAGGCCATCAGGTCCACATCCGGCGTGCCCCACCGTCGGCAAAGGAGTTGAAATATGCAAGGGCCACTCTTCTTGGTCCGGCGATTGGCGACTCAGATAGTCCGCCTGCCCATTGTCTATGCCCAGAATGTAAATGGCCTACAGAGCCGGCACGTTTCTTCCGGCCCACTTCAGGATACGGACTACCTCGGAAGCCGCAGCTGAGCTCCGAGTCCCCCCTTGATGGTTTACATATGCCACCGCCGTGGCGTTGTCCGACTGGCTCCTGATGGAGCGACCCCGTACTCTCTCCGACCTGAGGAAAGACACAGTCCGATGGCCCGTATTTCCAAAACAGTGATTGGTAAACGGGCTCGTCCGGAGTCCAAGGCCTTGAGCCGACAGGACTCCCCAGACTCCACCCCAGCCCGTCAGGCTGGTGTCCGTCGTGAGTACCGTCCATTGGATGGGAGGGGAACGACTTTCCGGACCGAAGAGCCAAGGATCTCAACCACCATGTCAGGGGCGCCCTGACCAGGTGAATCACCTGGATCTGAAGATCCAAGGACAACGGGGATTTGTCCCAGGTGGACAAGATCTCCTTCTGCAATGCCCTGGTGTGTGATTGGGCATACGGAACGGCCACGAAGGAGGCCACCACGAGTCCCGGGACTCTCATGCAAAAAAAAAAACGGATTGACAACCATTTTCGGGATGTCAGCACCTGCACCGCAGACTGAAGTGTCAGCAACTTCTCCAGAGGTAGAATACCTTTGCCTCCAAGGAGTCTAGAATCAGAACTAGATACTCCAGACACTGAGTCGGGACCAGGACTGACTCCTGAATGTTCAGGAACCACCCGAAGTCCCTGAGGGTCTAATTGACGATAGTCACCTTTCCTCTAAGTCTGAGCCACATTCTGCTCTTAGCAGAAGATCGTCCAGATAGCCCACGACAGCAATACCTCACTGTAACAGAAGGCTAGAACCGGAGCAAGCACCTTGGTGAACACCCTTGGTGCCGAGGCTAGGCCGAAAGGAAGAGCCACAATCGATAGTGGACTTCGCTGATCGCAAGCGCAGAAACTTCTGGTGACTTGCGCAGATCGGAACATGCAAGTAGGCGTCCTTGAAGTCCAAGGACGCCAGAAGAAAATCCCTTTGGTGGAGTGTAGCGATCACCGTGCGAATGGATTCCATGCGGAATTTCTGCACCTTCTCGAAGGCATTCAGGGCCTTGAGGTCCAGGATAGGTCGAACCACGTCCTATTTTTGGGACGACAAACAGATTCGAGTAGAATCCCTGAAAACTCTCCTGTGACGGAACCGGCACAATCACTCCGGACCTGATCAAATCCTGTACAGCCCCCAAGAGGGCTGCCCGACAGGTAGGAAGGAGAGGAAGATTTGAGGGAAAGAATCTGTCTGGGGGCCAGGATCGGAATACTATCCTGTATCCTGAGGTGACCACCTCGCACACCCACCAGTCGGAGATTCGGGAGGACCACCGATTCGTGACCTGCGAAGTCGTCCCCCCACCCCAGAGTCGGGCGGAGGCAAGACTTCACGCGGAGGCGGGCTTGGGAGCCGCTTGTTCGGCTTACGCACCCAGGGGCACTTGTGCCCACCAGCCGCACTGCCGTCAGTCTGAGAGGACCTACCCATGGACTCTGACTGACGAAAAAACCCCGTTTTGTTGGAAAGGAAGGCCCCTGTTTTTGGCGGGCCTCCTCACTCTTGCTAGTCTAAGGAAGAAGAGTGCTTTTACCTCCCATGACATCCAAGACGATGTCATCCAGAGCAGCACCGAAAGGTCTACCACCTTTAAATGGTAGATCTGTCAGGAGCTTCCTAAGGCTAGGTCAGCAGACCAGCACTTCAACCAGATAAGACGACGCAATACCACCGCCGAGACAGAGGCCCTGGATATTAAAGGGGCCGCGTCCAACGTGGCGTCGCACACATAAACCAGGCCCTGAACCAGTTGGTGGGCCAGAGCAACTGTGTCTGGAGGAAGATTATGCTCCTGTACAGCTAGGTGCAACATTTTTGCCCAACCTGTAAGTGTTTAAGACACAAGGGTCGCCGCTACCACAGGCCGTAGGGTGGATCCCAACAAGGCAAACATGGCTCTGCTCACCACTTCTGACCTCCTGTCAGTGGGGTCCTCAAATGCAGGAGTCCCCTCCATCAGGAGAGTGATGGCCTTGTTCAACCGGGCGACTGGAGGGCCGACCCTGGGGGAGAAGCCCACTTTTTAAGTAGGGCATCTTCAAGGGGTATCTGATAGACAAACGCCGCGGGACCATAAAAAAATTATTCTGCGGCTTTTCCCAGACCTTATCAATGAGCTGGTCAAAGAAAGTACATATGGAAAAACCTCTTTAGAAGGCCTGGCCTTAAAAGAACCAAAGGAGACTGTATCCGCCTGAGGTTCTGCATCCGCAGCATTTTAGCTTGAGAGTGTCCCTCACCGCAGTCATGAGTACACTAACAAGCGCCCTGTCATTTACTGACTCAGAACTGGAGTTTTCCTCATAAGGAATGTCCTGTTCAAAACCGTCCAATACATTCAGAACTAGGGTCCTGAGCGGTAGTGGCTAGACCCATATCTGAATCAGCGCACTGCCCTCATGAAGTAAAGTGGGGGGAGGGCGCTTTTTTTTTTGCTCCCTTGCGCACAGCTCCCATCCTGGTCAGAAATGATTCCAGGACTGCCCACAACTGGTCCCTAGGGACCGCAGGTGCTGAAGCACTGCCTGTTGTCCACTGACATTTAGGGGAAGCTGGTGACAGAGACTCCATATTGCCCCCCTCTGAGACTCCTCAGATAAAAAGTCCACCCACAGGCTGTGCTGACTGAGGAGGGGGCGCCCAGGGGACTCACCAAACCGGACCAGGGACCGCTCAGTTCCGCTGTCTGTACCGCGCTGTGTCAGCGCTGGTGAGCTGTGAGGAGATTGTGAGGAGATTCGTGCTGTTACAGCAGCGCTAGAGGCCAAAACTAGTGCTGAAGAGCGCGCGGGCTACAAGAAAATGGTCGCCGCACTTCACTGAGGCGATCCACGGCAAGATGGCCGCCATGACTCAGCAAAAGTGAAAAAAACAGCACACACACACACAGCGCCACTCGGCGTTTAGGCCCCAAAACACACAAAAAAAGGCCCCAAGCATATCTGCAGACCAGCATTAGCCCCTCCAAGAACAGTGTGACCCCCAGGCACCCCACACAGCACAGCACCAGCAATGGTGACAGAGAGTGACAATGAAATACAGGGGGAGACAGGGAAAATCCCCCACAGAGAAACACACACACAGCTTTTTGTACTCACCTGCAGGCAGGAGAGACTACTTACCCGTCCCCTGAGGGACCCACTGGTGTGTTTCTGACAGGACTATCACAGTGCAGTACTGAGTAGCTGTCGGCCCGGTCCACCGCGAAAGATACAGTCAGTCAGGAACTGTTCAGTCTTGAGAGGACCGTGGGAGCATGAAAGCAAACCCGGCCACCCCTGGAGTCATGGGGCCTGTCGTGAACTGAGTCTCACGCACACAAGGCGAGGATCAGCACGCTCAATGGTCGGACAGGGAAGACTACGAGGATATCTTGTACCCAACCTGTTGCCCAGCCGACAGCTGATAGAAGATTCTCAAAAATAAAATAAAAAAGAATTCCAGAAAAGGAATAAAAATAGGTCAGGAGACTGGCTCCTGAGAGAGCCACGTCTTCTCCTTCTGCTAGGCAGAAAAAAACTGAAGTCTGCTGACTGTAGTGGGAGGGTTATGTCCGGAGGGACCGCCCCCTGGGTGGGGCTGTTCAGCTCTGGCTTTTAGAATGTATGTATAACATCTCACATTCTGCCTAGGTCTTCTCCTGCAAGCAGGGACATAACCCACATGTAAAGTGTAAAGAGACACCGTGTCAGTCCATGGATGGTAAGAGAAAGATACAGGGACAGTCAGCGGTGATCGGTGCGGCTTTGGGGGGAGTTACAAGCACCGATCACCGCTGTATAAAATTTCACTAAACACTAAAGCAGCTGAAAAGGGGGGGGGGGGGTCCGGGGAGAAGCTGTCATGCATTATTAAAATGTATACAGGCAGATCAGTGCTTGTAACTCCCCCCGCGGCACCGATCATTCCTGACTGCCCAGGTATCGGGTGAAGCATCGGAGCATTTCCCCCCCCCCCCCCCGAGTACAAGTACTTGGGGGAAATGCTTGGTATCGGTGCCGATACCGATACTAGTATCGGTACAACCCAAAAAAAAAAAAAAGAAGATTAGCCGATGTGACTAATGTGATATGTACTAGTTATTTAACCCATCCCATACTTCTCCTTTAAGCCTCGTACACATGATGGGATTATCGGACGAACGATTGTCCATTTTTCTTTGCATGCTAATCTCATATCGAAAATGAAGAGTGTTCTAAAGTTAAGAAAATTCTCGTACAACAGAACACAAATTATAGGAGTTTTGCAATGTGCTGTAGTGTATTTGTATTGTATTTTTGGACGACAACTGTACCGATTAAAAAGAAAATCTTGAGATCTGATATTGTGCGAGAACATTTTTCGTGCTTGTCCCATTGGATAATATCGGGTGAACTGTCATAATTGACTCTCGAAAGTGGTGTACGAACGATCAGATTATCGTATGATCGCTTTGAAAGCTCAAACTTTAACCAAATATTCTGATTTCAATGAGCTCTTACAGTCTCAGTGTAAATAGCTCAATAAACATGAGCTGGGTTAGGATCACATTGGAATCTAAACTGCAGCAAGACATTGTCATAGCACAAGCCCTGTGTGTTTTCTTCCATGTGCACAGAATGTAAATACATGATGCAGAAGGGCTGAAAATAGCAGCTTCGGTTTCTGCTGGGCATTTGCATCTGCAGTATCATTGATATATTCTTCTACATATAAAAAATATACGCAATAAGCGATTTGATTGGTTTGCACAAAAGTTATAGCATCTACAAAATAGGGGATAGTTATGGCATTTTTATTAATAAAAAAAAAAATTAGTAATGGCAACGATGAGCGATTTTTAGGCCTCATGCCCACGGACGTTTTTACAGCCGCGTTTTTGAGCGTTTTTTACAGCTTAAAAACGCCTGTCCATGTTAGTCTATAGCTTCATGCCCACCTAGACGTTTTTGAGCTGCAAATAGCATAGACGTTTTTAAGCTGTAAAAAAAAACCAGGACCAGTGCGTTCCTCAGCGTCGGAGTTAGGCAGAAAAAAACGCTCAAAAACACGCGGTCGCGTTTTTTTAGCTCTGACGTTTTTTTTTTTCTAAAAAAAATAAATAATTTACAATAACATGGACAGGCGTTTTTAAGCTGTAAAAAACGTCAGTGGGCATGAAGCCTAATCGTGACTGCGACTTTATGGCAGACACATCGGACACTTTTGGTGCGATTTTGGGACCATACACATTTATATAGCGATCAGTGCTATAAAAATTCCCCGATTACTGTATAAATATGACAGGCAGTGAATGGGTTAACCACTAAGGGGCTAGGAAGGGGTTAAGTGTGTCCTAGGGATGTGTTCTGTTAGGGGGCATGGCTTACTCTGACATGTCACTGATTGCTGCTCCCAATGAGAGGGAGCAGACAGTGTCCTATCACTAGGCAGAAAAGGGAGATGCTTGTTTACACAGGCATCTCCCGTTCCGCAGCTCCGTGACACATGATCGCGGGACACCGGCAGACAGAGTCGGCGGATCCCGCGGGCACGATTACGAAGTTTGCGGCAGGGGCCCGCGCGCCCACAAATTTAAAGGGACGTACCTGTATGCCCATTTGCCTGTCCATGCCATTCTGCCGACTTAAATGTTCGTGCGGCGGTCGGCAAGTTGTTAAAACGGATGTTGAGAAGAGTAGACTGATCGACAAATACAACTTACAGTGCCTTGAAAAAAGGTATTCACACCCCTTGAAAATTTTTCTAAATTTTGTCATGTGACAATCAAAAACAAAATGTATTTTATTGGGGGGTTTTTTTGTGATAGACCAACACAAAGTGCCACAATTGTAAAAGTGGAAGGAAAATGATACATTTCTTAAAAATTTGTTACAAATATCTGAAAAGTGTGTCGTGCATTTGTATTCAGCTCCCCTGAGTCAATACTTTGTAGAACCACCTTTCATTGCAATTACAGCTACAAGTCTTTTTGGGGATGTCTCTGCCAGCTTTGCACATTTCAAGTGACATTTTTGCCCTTCTTTGCAAAATAGCTCAAGCTCTGTCAGATTGGATGGAGCGCGTCTAAACAGCAATTTTCTAGTCTTGCCACAGATTCTCAATTGGATTTAGGTCTGGACTATTCTAAACACATGAATATGCTTTAAACTAAACCATTCCATTGCAGCTCTGGCTTTATGTTTAGGGTCGTTGTCCTGCTGGAAGGTGAAACTCCGCCCCAGTCTCAGGTCTTTTGCAGACTCTAACAGGTTTTCTTCTAAGATTGCCCTGTATTAGGCTCCACCCATCTTCCCATCAACTCTGACCAGCTTCCCTGTCCCTGCTGAAGAAAAGCACCCCCACAACATGCTGCTGCCACCACCATATTTCACAGCGGGGATTGTGTATTCAGGGTGATGTGCAGATTTAGTTTTCCGCAACACATAGCGTTTTACTTTTAGGCCAAAAAGTTACATTTTAGTCTTATCTGACCAGAGCACCTTCTTCCACATGTTTGCTGTGTCCCGCACATGGCTTCTCACAAAATGGGACATTTTTCTTCTTGCCACTCTTCCATAAAAGGTCAGATTTGTGGAGTGCACGACTAATGGCTGTCTTGGACAGATTCTCCCACCTGAGCTGTGGATCTCTGCAGCTCCTCTGGAGTTACCATGGGCCTCTTGGCTGCTTATTTGATCAATGCTCTCCTTGCATGGCCTGTCAGTTTAGGTGAACAGCCATGTCTTGGAAAGATTACACAACTGCAAACCTACCATTTTCAGATGATGGATTGAACAGTGCTCCGTGAGATGTTCAAAGCTTGGGATATTTCTTTTTATAAACTAACCATGCTTTAAACCGCTTCACAGCTTTATCCCTGACCTGCAGGGTGGATAAAAAAAAATATCAATGATTTAAAAAAAATATATATATAATATATATATATATATATATATATATATATATATATATATATATATATATTTATTAATAATAATAAAATGCTTTTGGAGTAATAATCTATCTATCTAAAAGATAGTTTTCTATTTAAGTTACAATAATTTAGTTTATTCAACATGAAATGGAGATTAGTTATGTAGCTGTATATTCTGCAATATTTACGATTTTCGTAAACTCATTCAATGAATCCAAGCTGATATAACATGCACTGCATTGATGTATTGACACAATTGACAGTAACCATGAGATAAAACAAAGTTCAGGAATATTCCTTTATCCCATTGTTTTGCAAAACTATGTACACTACTTACTGTATGAATGAAATGGTTCCAATATCGCCGATTTAATAACCTGACAGCTTATTCTATTCTAAATAGAAACTTTAATATTTGCAAACAAAAAATGAAGGTTTCCTAACTACCAGCAAGAACACATCCTTACATTTAAATAGCAAAGTAAAGAACCTGTCATTTTAGATCCATCATGGCAGCACCTGTTAGCGGACATCCACGTCCCTCACCTTGTTGTGGCACTGCCTCATCACCAGCCATCGCATTAAAGTGGATGGGAGGGTCGGTGAGTCAACAGCGGGTCAGAGGAGGAGCCGCTGTAGGACAGAGATGAAAGTTTTGCTTTAAAAATTATGATATACATAGAGTTGATTTAAATCAAGCCTTTTTACTAGCGATTTAAAAACGGCCTTGATGTTGCCGTTTGTTCACTAAGGTTCTCTAACAATCCTCTCAGGGCTTCACAGAACAGCTGTATTTATACCGAGATTAAATGCCACACAGATGGACTCCATTTACTAATTAGGTGACTTCTGAAGGCAATCGGTTTCACTGGATTTTAGTTGGGGGTATCAGAGTCAAGGGGGCTTAACACAAATACATGCCACACTTTTCAGAGATTTGTAAAACAAAATAAAAAAAGTTATAATTGTCCTTCCACTTCACAATTATGTGACATTGTGTTGGTCTATCACATAAAATACATTTTTGGTTATAACATAACAAAATGTGGAAAATGCCAAGGGGGTATGAATACTTTTTCAAGGCACTGTATGTAGGAGGATTTGTTTGATCTCTGTATCACCTGAACATAGTCCCATCACTGTGTATATCTAAGGGTTTACAGCCACTGTAAAGCCTCATACACGGTCGGACTTCAATCTGACTTTTCCATGGATTTTTGTCCGAACGGAGTTGGCCGGGCACACCCATAGCATACACACCACAGGACTTTTCTGCAAACTTTCCCAAAACTTTTTCCAACATCACGTGGTCTTTCTGCTCTTTACCCTCACCCTTTGGTCAACTTCGGCTATTGTTGGTTGATTTTAACATTATTGGTTTTGTCCATCGGATCCGATGGTTTTCTGTACACACAGTCGGACTTTGCTCCATCGGACTTTTGTTGGCCAAAAGTTTGTCAGTTTGCAGACCGAACTTTTGTCCGATGAAAACAACAACAAAAAAAAGTTTGTCCGATGGAGCGTACACACGGTCGGATTGTTGGTCCAACTTGCTCAAAATGAAGTTTGTTGGCCAAAAGTCCGACCTTGTGTACGGGGCTTAAGAGATTATGTGCACCAACTATTCTATATTTAAAAGAAGACTGTTGGCAATGTGCATGCACGTCTCATGTGCACAAAGTTTATGGCCATCCATCATAAGTTAGCACAAGCATACTCCATTGAGAATGAGTGCTGGTTCACACTGATGTAATGTGGGGAACTGCACCACATTCCTGGGGAACTAGCATGCGATTCTTTGTAGAGCAATTAGAGACCATTTTGTATAGCTCAAATCGCACTGCACACGCAAGAAAAAAAATGCATGCACTTTTTTTGCCGCACTGGAATCAGAGTGCATGGATGTTCACACCCATGCACTCCGATTCATCCAAACGCACCGTTTTGCAAACCTTTTGAGGGGGTGGGGGAAAAAAAAAATAAATAAATAAAATCGATAACAGACACCCGCAGTGGCTCGCATGAACTCGATTGTGATGGGATGTGGGAAACGCACAGGAATCGCTGCGAATGTTGCACCGCATCAGTGTGAACCAGCACTGAAACTGATTCTTAAAATGTGCACAAAAATATTGTTCCAGACTAGGAAGAGGTGAAAGTGAGGACAAGCAGACGTTCTGCTACATAAGGTCTCATTCGAGGATCAGTGTTATAAAAGTCAATGACTAGAACAGAACACAAATTGCTATAGAGAAGGCTGTGGCTCCATAAATTGTTTCTACAGTAAAAGAAAAGGGTTTCAAAAATAAAATACTATTTTCCTTTTATTCAGCAATACTGAAGCCAACAAGTCAAATGAAAGCAGCAGTTTTGGGCTGTTATGTGATCAGAAAGCAGGTCAGGTTTCTAGTCTCATCTGAGCTGATGAAATTGTAAGAATAGAAATATCTAGAGGCAGAATTCTATCTGAAAAAACGTGCAGCAGCCCCCAGGCATGGCATCCAACTATTCCTGTTAAAAAGTAAAAGCAATCTAGCATATACTGCAACTGCGCCAAAATCAGAGCTCTCTAAAATCACTTTAGCCCTGGTTCACACTGGTGCGATTTGGCATGTCAAAAGGTAACTGTCCGTTTTATCTCACTGAACAATAAAAAGGAGGATTGCTCAGAGCTGGATTAACTCTTTGTGGCAAGACCTGGCACAAATGATAGGAAATCTTATACACTACAATTGTGACAGCAAAAAAAATAAAAAATTCCGGTTTACATCCACTTTAATTAAAAAGTTTATAATGCAATTCTATATAAAAAATATGAATATTTTTTTTTTTAAACTGTCAATTTTGGCCAAGTGCATCCTGCATTTTCGGTTTCAGTACCAAAATTTCCATTTAATGCACCTCTACTAGAGGAGGTTTTGTTTTTTCTTGGGAGAGTGCATGTGATCAGCACAGGACCAATCGGCACTGTCCAGAAAAGAGGGTCAGGGGTCTTGCAGTCTCATAGGTCAGTCAGAGAACACCTTCTACAAGCTTAAACCAGTGCTTGGCTGGACACTGATAGAAGTCGCAAGCATACTATATACTGCCGATGAGAAAAGGATTAAGCAGTATCTTTACTAAAATAATTGCATTTCCATGTTGTGTACTGTGGGAGACCAGATCTAGTGAATGCAGGGTCCTGGGTTTAGTTGCACTCGAATACCTGGTCTCTAACTAGCCAGAATCCAGACAGCATCTTATTGAAGATAGAGCTGTGCAACATCTGCTTTCACCACTTTCCGTATAGTAAATCATATTCAAAATGTCACCGGTTAAAGCATAACTTATTGTAACAAAGTTATGACATTGCAACTATATTATAAAAATAAAATAAAAAACACACACATCCCCAAGCCATGCCAAGCACAGGTGCCAGGAGAATGCTTTGCATTTTCTCAATGATTGAAAAGTGTTCTCCATTTGGATGAGATGGGAATCAAAAAAAACCACCACCTCACATCTCCAGCTTGCCAAACCAGAGAACGCTTTACATCAGGGGTCTCAAACTGGCGGCCCTCCAGCTGTTGAAAAACTAAAAGTCCCAGGAGGCATTGAAAGGCTGGCAGTTACAAGTATGACTCCCACAGAGGCATGATGGGACTTGTAGTTTCAAAACAGCTGTAGGGCCACCAGTGAGTCCCCTGCGTTACATTCATTGAGAAAATGCAAAGTGCTGACCAAGCGACCTCATGTTTTCACAATGCAGCAACTCCGCATGGGACCTGGAAACTAGTGGCAATCACCATAGTAGTGATGAATACAACAGTGATTTCCCACAGTATGGCACATACGTATACATACACTAGATTACCAAAAAGTATTGGGACGCCTGCCTTTACACGCACATGAACTTTAATGGCATCCCAGTCTTAGTCCGTGGGGTTCAATATTTAGTTGGCCCACCCTTTGCAGCTCTAACAGCTTCAACTCTTCTGGGAAGGCTGTCCACAAGGTTTAGGAGTGTGTCTATGGGAATGTTTGACCATTCTTCCAGAAGAGCATTTGTGAGGTCAAGCACTGATGTTGGATGAGAAGGCCTGGCTCACAGTCTCCTCTCCAATTCATCCCAAAGGTGTTCTAGCAGGTTGAGGTCAGGACTCTGGAGACCAGTCAACTTCTGCCACCCCAAACTCACCACACACTACTTATAAATACATTTTTTCCCCTTTATAATTAGTGATCACATGTCCTCTTTTATCAGCTGCATAAGGAGGATCTTGAGAGCTGAGGGAGGACAAACCGCAGCATACTGATAGTCCCAGTAAATAGCTGTGCAGGGTGGTGACAACACATGTCTGATCATTAGCTGGGGGCTGGCTGAGATCTAGCACTACCAGAAAACGGACCATGCTGTGCTCTCATGCCTAGGTGTTTTTTGTTTTTTTTTAAACCTTCCATTTAAAACCAGGGTTGCATCACATACACTGAAACAGGAGATGTGGCACAGGTTTTTGTTTTTTTTAAACCAGGAAGAACATGACAATGATGAGGACATTACAGGTAATGGACTGACTGACATGGAGAGTATAAAAACTGTTTTAAACACCACAAAAAAACAGTCCAAATTTATATAAAGGAAAACTATGCATTGCAAACAAGTACGCAAGGTCAAAACTGTGTTGTACCGTCATCCCAATTTTTATCAAGAGAAAGAAAGAAATACCCTGGAGGTGGTCAGTTTTTAATAGGAAAGTAGAGGGACTGGCAGGATCACCAGGGATTTCATACAAAGAGAACAGGATACTTTTTAACATAAGTACATGGTACAGCCGGCACATCTCAGTAATATGAAATGCTGGGTTTACATATTCTCTCAGCTTTAGGCCCCTTTCACACGGGCGGCTGTTCTGCCGCAGTTAAAAGCATGTTTCTTTCTTTTGAAATTCAAGACCCCAGGCACAGCGATCAGCTGCATTTGTACACTGCGATTAGCTGCGTTTACGTGCGGCTGCGTTTAGCTGCGGTTGGCCATTATTGTCATCCCCATAGCAACCATTTTTATTTTGATGTGCTTCCTGTTTTTTTTCTTTTGTTCATGCTGATTACCTGCGGTTATGTGCAGATAGCTGCGCTACATCGCACCTGGACACATTCAATTCTATTTTTTCTATTCGCACCGAACCGCATGTAACAAAATCGCAGCTAAACGCTGTGTGTGAATGGGGCCATAGGAAAGCATTGTGTGCCTTTAGCTGCGGTAGAAAACTAGAAAATCTGCAGCTAAAAAGGACCATTCTATCCGTCCGTGTGAAAGGGGCCTTAAAGTGGACCTGAACGCAAAGAGTAAATATTTGCTGTAGAGAAGATGAAGAAATGTACATTGTGCCCAAGGAACGTTTTGTCTGAACATTAGCAGTGCACTTCCAGGTACGTGAGGGTGCCTATGCACTTTACTAAAAATATGCAGCTATGAGGCTGTAGGTACCAAAGTGGTTTCAAACACAATTGTTTTTTTCCTTTAAATACAAAACAGGTTATACTTTTTAAAGCTCCATACACTGCATTTGGGTAAAAAAAAAAAAAAAAAAAAACACCTTTCAACACCAGTTCCTCCCAGCGCTGGCATTCCAGAAGAGTAGGTAAAATAGGATCTGTGCAATACAACCGTCCAGAGCAGATTATTGTTGTCTTTCAAGATTTATATAGCGTCAACAGTTTGCACAGCGCTTTACAACGTGAGGGCAGACAGTACAGTTAAAACACAATACAGGAGCAATCAGAGGGCCAAAATGATAACCCAAACGATAAACTATACAAACATCTCCACTGAAACTACGGTGCCATAAATATATTCAACTGACTCATTCTTTTGCTATGCAACCCTGTTCAAGTCAACCGCTCTAATCGTAGTTCAGAGCACGCAAGTGACCTACATGACCTCATTTTAAAATGGCCATGTTCTCATTTTGGCAAATAGTGCAATATGTCCCAATTGAGGTATAATTATCCACGATTTCCAAATTGTTAATTCTACACTAAAGTAGAACTAAACAATTTTTCTTAATTTTGGATAGAGTAAGGGGGGGGGGGGGGTTATAACCACTGTCAGTTTTATTTTCCCCCAAAAGCAAGGGAATCTCTGGTTGTCATCAGAAGTTAACTAGTGCACCCATTGTGATATTTCCCCTCCATTATTGTTCTGGGGACAGCCCAAAATTGCGCAACACATAGTGGCTCTAATGGCACTTCTAAGTCAATCTGTACATTAAAAAACAAGGAGGAGGCAGCCATCCTCAGAGGGTGTCCATGTCCTCTGTCAGCAAGAAGTGGGTGGAGGCGCCAACCAAATAAATCCTACTGTAATTATTAATGTATGTATAGTATATATACTTACAGGTTCACTTGAAAATGATATCCATCGAGGATGGGGGTGTTCTGAGGTCTGTTGGTGCCTCTCTGCTGGCTCTGGCAAAGTTCCCCTCGGCCGTGAGGTGTAGGAGAGGTCGATTTTCGTTTGCACATGCTTCTCTGCGGTGTCACATGACAGGAAGCGCCATGCTAACCAGTCTGGAACGTGGAAGTGCAGTCATACAGCAGGGCAGTCCTCCAAACAGAGTGGGATGTTTCACAGGCTACCTGCTCGAAGCTCACAGCTTCTACTGGCGAATCTTCCAGATTCCGATAGGCGCCCCCCCCCCCCCCCCCCGTATGAAATTTAAAGGAATATTTCACTTTTATTGTTTCACTTTAAGCATTATTAAAAATCGCTGCTCCCGAAAAAAACTGCCGGTTTTAAAACTTTTTTTTGCATTGATACTTGTCCCCTGGGGCAGGACCCAGGTCCCAAACCATTTTTATGACAATAACTTGCATATAAGCCTTTAAAATTAGCACTTTAGATTTCTCCCATAGACTTTTATAGGGTGTTCCGCAGCTTTTCGAATTTGCAGCTAACATCCCAAATTGTTCGCTGTTCGGCAAACGTGCGAACAGGCAATGTTCGAGTCGAACTCGAAGCTCATCCCTAGTGAACACAGAGGGAACAAAAGCCAAAGAAAACACAACAAACCTGAATGGTACTCTCCAGTCTGATTCAGTGTATTAATCGTTGCTTTGCCTCTCATTACCAGATGCTGTACTCCTCCAGGGCTCGGTATGACCAAACTTCTCCAATACCTGGATGCTACTGACTTTTCTATTTTTTCCAATACTTAAAGGGTGGCTCTAGATGCACCAATTAGCTTAAAAGGAAGTTCAAACTGTTCTGGCTGGCCTTCAGTCTGGCAAGACTCCCAGTCCAGATGGCTTTCCTACTAGAGTTTTTTTAAAACTATACTGAGGAATTGACATCACATCTCAATACAGTTTTCCTTATCCAACGGGAAACGGTCAGGGCTGGGCGATTTTCCCCCCAAAAAAAATCTGCGATTTTTTTATAAAAAACTTGATTTACGATTCGATTTTTTTTTTATTATATTAAAGTGCATCAACAAACAAAATTGCAAAGGCAAACCCTTTCTCTAACTGCAAAGTCAGTGTGCAACAAACACACAATATATTCCAGCGCTCATGGAACATACATTATTAACTATTGAAAACTCTTGAAACTCTGTGTGTGATTCCTTCTGTCCCAGCCTTGCTGCGATCCTGGCTCTGCATCCTTTTGGGTTGGAGGGCCCTCCACACGCTGGTCTGCCTGTTGTCCATCATTCAAGGTACTGTGCTCACACGGAGATCATGCCACAGGCTTTGTTTTGACTTTTTTAACCCCTCCTTGCTCCATGGATGTCACTGCAAGTTTAACAAGTTTGTCACCACTGGCAACTGGAGAGTTAAGATTCATTTGCCCTCTGCACATTTGGGATTGGATCCCTCTCTTTATTGTGATTAATAAATGGACTAAGCTTTTTTATCAATTCTTCAAGAGTTTTCAATAGTTAATAATGTATGTTCCATGAGCGCTGGATTATATTGTGTGCATGTTGTGTATTTTGTACTTCTGGGTACGGATTTTTTCTTGCTGCGCTGGATCCTGTTTTTTCCCCCTTTTGGATACTTTGTACTTCCCAAAATATTTGGGATTTTTTTCTTATTATTATTATTATCATCATCCATTATATTTTTTCTTTATCCACCAATTTAGCGCTTGTGACCTTTTGTTGTTTTTTGCAGTGTGCAACAAAGATTGTTAAGCATCCAAATTATTAATACTGTATTTGGATTTAGCTAATAAAACAACAAAAAATCCAGAGGTTACTCTTAGTTGAATTGAACTGTGCCCAATGCCTCACTGTGCCCAATGCCTCACTGTGCCCGTACCTGATGCAGATTTTCATGGTATACGGATTTTACTGCCACACCGGTGGCCATTCCAGTATTCAAAAGCCGCACCTCCTCCTCGTCTGTGATAGGCGGAACACTCAATTTCCCAGCATTCAGTGTTCCACCTATCATGGTCATCCTCATAACACAGACGAGGATGAGAGGATGTCCGTGATAGGCTGAATACTGCCTGCTGTGAAATTGAGTGTTCCGCCTATCACAGACGACGAGGACTCGGGAGGCGCGGCTTTTGAACACTGCAATGGCCGCCGTCTGTCTGCATGACACGCTGATCAGGTAGGCAGACGGCGGCTGCAGCGAGTAGATGTAATTGGGGTAACGCTACCCAGTGCCATTCCGGATACGCCCCCTGCAGTCCTGCTACGGAAACTTTGAAGGGAAGGAAAAGAAAAAAAAAAATCGATTTTCTTCAAAACTGAATCGATTTGAGCTCAAAACTCAATTCAAGATTAAAATCGATTTTTTTCCCAACCCTATACTGACCTCCATGATGGAAGCAGTTATTGTGGTAATTTCTAAACCGTGGAAGGATGCAACCCTCCATACCTCATATCAAACCATCTCACTTCTAAATGTGCATGTTAAGAGCCACACAAAAATTTCTTACCCATAAGCTATCTACCTGTGATTGAAACCCTGATCCATAAAAAAAAAAAAAAAAAAAAGGAACAAAATGGATTTTTGCCAGGCAAAGAGATGGACAATATCCGTCTATTTACGTACATCTCGTTGGCCAACTCTCGCAAGAGCTCAGACTTAGTCCTGTCCCACAATGTATAAAAAGGCCTTAGATTCCACGGAATGGGCGTTTGGACCCAAGTTTTCTGGATTCAAAGGCGCTCTTGGAACCCTTGGTCTTTTTTAAAAATGCGCTGATCCCAATATTCAGGGTATGCCTGTAGATTTATCAGACAACGCACTTCAATACCTCAACAAAACATCCTCACTTTCCTCTGCCCTTGACCTTTTCTGGCATTAGGATAAATTGGGAAAGGTCATTAATTCTGCTTCAGCCCTCTATAACCTTCCAAGCTACTCCTGCCTTTGAAATGGATGTCTCAGTTTAAATACCTGGGGGTGGTAGTGAAGAACACTCTCTCCTCATATGTTGAAGACAATCTTGGGTCCCTACTGAGTACGCTTCTGCATAAATCGAATATTTGGAAGTCACTCCCATTTGGGGTCATTTTTTTTAAAGCGATTACACAACAGTAAAGCATGGAATGTGGATGGGTGAGTTTGCTTTGAATATTACCTTTTCCGGCCCTTTAAAGGGATTTAAAAGCTGGGAGGCAGGCATGATTGGAAAGCTCCCGATCGCCAATATGCATCGGGAGCTTTCCCGTAACCACCGGCTACTCCGCTGGGAGAGCGCTCTCAGTGCAGTGAATGGTTTACACAATGTTTGCATTAGGGCTGGGAAAAAAAATCGATTTTAATCTTGAATCGAGTTTTGAGTTCAAATCGATTCAGATTTGAAGAAAATTGATTTTTTTTAGATTTAAAAAAAAAAATTTTTTTTTCCTTCAAAGTTTCCGTAGCAGGGCTGCAGGGGGCGTATCCGGAATGGCACTGGGCGGCGTTACCCCAATTACATCTACTCGCCGCAGCGAGTAGATGTAATGTAACACTAACTAACCGCAAGCCACCGTCTGCCTACCTGATCAGCGCGTCATGCAGACAGACGGCGGCCATTGCAGTGTTCAAAAGCCGCGCCTCTCGAGTCCTCGTCGTCTGTGATAGGCGGAACACTCAATTTCACAGCAGGCAGTGTTCATCCTATCACGGACATCCTCGTCTGTGTTAGGAGGATGAGCGGATGTCCATGATAGGCGGAACACTGAATGCTGGGAAATTGAGTGTTCCGCCTATCACAGACGAGGAGGAGGCACGGCTTTTGAATACTGGAATGGCCGCTGGTGTAGCAGTAAAATCTGCATCAGGTACGGGCACAGTGATTGAAGCATGGACACAGTTCAATTCAACTAAGAGTAACCTCAAGATTTTTTGTTGTTTTATTAGCTAAATCCAAATACAGTATTAATAATTTGGATGTTTAACAATCTTTGTTGCACACTGACTTTGCAGTTAGAGAAAGGGTTTGCCTTTGCAATTTTGTTTGTTTGTTCATGCACTTCAATTAATATAATAAAAAATAAATAAAATATATATATATATACTGTGAGGGGGTTAGCTCGGCAGCGGGTGTGTGTGACCCCTGGGATGGGCTCCCCACCCAAAAACAGGCCCAGCAGACGGAGGTTGTGGTTTTCAAAATCAAAAAGGTGCGGTTTATTTTCTATTTACAGTGACAAAAACACAGCAAGGCAAAAAAAAACATAAACAAAATAAATCCTGGTCAACTTGACCTCTGACTAAACATACAGGTTTCCTAACTAACAACTGGGATCAGCCTAGTGCTGTCCTAGTCCCTAAGTCCCTGGTTTTAAATGTCCAAGCAAATATATAGCCACACAGGCTTTCTCTCACCGCACAGGGGTTCACTCTCCCTAGACAGTCCACACAGGTCTGCTTCCAGGCATGAGCTAACATCTAATGAATCTGGGAGTTTCTTATAGAGGCCTAAATGAGCTGACAAGGTTCAGCTGGTCTCATCAACTCCCTGTCTGCACGACGCCCAGCCCTCTCCCTAGAGGTATGAGTCATCCATGAGCCCACTAGTCTCAGCTGGGCTTATACAACTCTCCACCTAGCTGTATAAGTCGGCGTAAAGCCTGAATCTGGGCGAAATATATCTACCCCCCTGGATGCAACCAGGTGACTTTACCTTCCTGCTGTCACATACCCCCCCCTCTTGTTTTAACCTCGGGGTTGGAACACCAGCAATCAGGCATTCATGTACTCGAGACAAAGCATCCACATTCCCCATTTGAACGCCAGGGCGATGCTTTACTGTGAAGTTGAATTCCTGGAGGGCCAGGAACCACCTATTCACTCTTCTATTTGTTTCCTTGTTTTGAGCCATCCACTTTAACGGAGCGTGATCCGTAACCATGTCAAAGTGCCTACCTAGCAGGTAGTACCGAAGGGAATCTAGAGCCCACTTCACCGCTAAACACTCCTTTTCAACGGTGGCGTAATTTACCTCATGGGACTTCAACTTCCTGCTGAGGTAAATGACTGGGTGCTCTTCCCCGTTCCAGACCTGGGACAATACTGCTCCTAACCCCACATCTGACGCATCACTTTGTACGACAAAGTCTCTAGAGAAGTCGGGTGAGTACAACACTGGCTGGCTACATAAGGCTTGTTTCAAGAATTGGAATGCTGCCTCAGCCTCGGGGGTCCATTTAATCATGACCGACCCTTTCCCCTTCGTCAGGTTGGTTAGGGGCACAGCCTTAGAAGCAAAGTGGGGAATGAATCGCCGATAATACCCAGCGATTCCCAGAAAGGCTCGTACCTGCTTCTTGCTGTTGGGACGTGGCCAACTCTGGATGGCCTCGACTTTGTTGAGTTGGGGTTTTATTACTCCCCTCCCAATGGTGTACCCAAGATATTTGGCCTCCTCCTGCCCAATGGTACACTTCTTGGGGTTAGCCGTAAACCCTGCTTCCCGAACAGAGTCCAGGACTGCTTGCACTTTTGGCAGATGTGAGGCCCAATCTGTGCTATGGACAATTATGTCATCCAGGTAAGCCGCAGCATACTTCCGATGGGGCCTCAGCATCTGGTCCATTTTCCGCTGGAATGTGGCCGGCGCATTCTGTAACCCGAACGGCATTCTTTTATATTGGAACGCCCCGTCTGGGGTTACAAATGCGGTTTTCTCTTTGGCCGACTTGGCCAGGGGGATTTGCCAATACCCTTTTGTGAGGTCAAGAGTCGTCATGTATCGGGCTGTTCCCAGCCGGTCGATCAACTCATCTATACGTGGCATGGGGTAGGTGTCAAATTTTGTAACTTTGTTCAACTGACGAAAATCGTTACAAAATCGCCAGCTCCCATCCGGTTTAGGCACCAACACAATGGGACTAGACCAATCACTTTGGGACTCCTCTATCACCCCTAAGTTCAGCATTTTCTGTACTTCCTCCCGTATTGCCTCCCGTCGGGCCTCTGGGATCCGATAGGGTTTTAACTTCACCCTTTCACCGGGCGGGGTAATAATGTCATGCTCTACCCCAGATGTTTGTCCCGGCAGCTCAGAGAATACCTCCTTGTTGCGAAGCACAAACTCCTTAACCTCCTGTTGTTGGGGTTGTGACAAGGTGGCTGCGATTCCAACCTCAGGAATCACGCAACCAGTTTGACCTGGTGACCAAGTGTCTGCGACTAGGGACTCTCTATCCCTCCAGGCTTTCAACAGATTAACGTGATAGATCTGTTCGGGCTTTCGCCTTCCTGGTTGTCTGACCTTGTAATTCACTTCGCTCACTTTTTCCATTATCTCGTAGGGGCCTTGCCATTTGGCAAGGAATTTACTTTCAACCGTAGGGACAAGTACCAATATCCTATCCCCCGGGGAAAAGGTACGGGTCTTGGCTCCACGGTTGTACACTCTCTGCTGTGCCAACTGCGCTTGGGCCAAATGTTCCTTCACGATGGGCATTACCTGTGCAATTCGATCTTGCATCAGGGCGACATGCTCAATCACACTCCTGTGGGGAGAACTCTCACTTTCCCAAGTTTCCTTGGCAATATCCAACAGCCCTCTTGGGTGTCTCCCATACAGTAACTCAAAGGGGAAGAATCCCGTAGAGGATTGGGGCACCTCCCTAATAGCAAACATCAAATAAGGAAGTAGACAGTCCCAATCCCTTCCATCTCTATCCACCACTTTCTTCAACATTTGTTTTAGGGTTTTGTTGAATCTTTCAACCAGCCCATCGGTTTGGGGGTGATACACAGATGTACGCAATTGCGTCACTTTGAACAATTTACACAGCTCTTTCATAACCCGGGACATAAAGGGTGTACCTTGGTCCGTAAGCAGTTCTTTACAAATACCCACCCGGCTAAAAACAAGAGATAGCTCTTTGGCTATGGTTTTGGCCGAGGTATTTCTGAGAGGGATCGCTTCTGGATAACGGGTGGCATAGTCCATTATAACCAATATGTACTGGTGCCCCCTAGCGGACTTGATTATAGGACCTACCAAATCCATTGCGATTCTCTCAAACGGGACCTCAATGATGGGTAGAGGGACCAGCGGGCTACGGAAATGTGGCATCGGGGCCGACCTCTGACACACAGGGCAGGAGGAACAATAATTTTCTATGTCCTTCATCACCCCAGGCCAATAGAATCTCTGTAATACCCTCTCTCGGGTTTTCTCTGTCCCCAGATGACCTCCAAGAATGTGCCCATGGGCCAACTCCAACACCAACTTCCTGTAAGGTTTGGGCACCACAAGCTGCTCAACGGTTTCTTCTGCCCTTTTTGCCACCCGATACAGTAGGTCCTTCTCTACGCTGAAGTATGGGTAAGTGCCGGTATTATCTGGGTTCACTAACTCGCCATCTATTTTCACTACGTTTTCCCGTGCCTTTATTAGGGCGGGGTCTTTCAACTGTTCTGTGGCAAAGTTTTCCCTGTGAACCTCAAGATCAGAAAACTCCACAGACGGTAGGTTTTCGTCTGAGGAGGTGGGCTCCTCTCCAGTTTCTTGAGTCTCCCCTGCCAATACTGACAAGGGAAATTCCGGAGAGTCCTCACCACTCTCAGGGGAGTTCTGGCTATCACATTCCTGGTACATAGGGGCACCAGTGGGGGGCTCAGGATCATCCCACAGTTCCCAGAACTTCGGAAAATCCCTTCCCACAATGGCGTCATGCGGTAACTGAGATACTAAGCCCACTGGATGAGAGAGGGTACCTCTGGGGGTCTCGAAACACACTGTAGTCACTGGATACTCTCGGGTGTCCCCATGCACACAAATAACGGCTACCTTGCTATTCCCAGAGACCTCTGTTTTAACTAACTCAGCCTTTATCAGGGTCACAAGGCTACCTGAATCCAGCAATACCACAACATTTCTACCATTAATACACATTTTGCATAAATGTTTCTCAGTTCCCCGAATGGCAGTGCATGCGACTGTCGCACACAGCGACTGACGTCTGCCCGTCAGAAAGTCACACTGCATGGGTTCCTCCACAACCGGGCAATTTGCTGCAATATGTCCCGCTTGCCGGCAGCGGTAGCAAACGATCCTTCTTGCGGCCTCTTGAGCCGCTGATTTCCCAGGCTGTTCTCGCCAAACTTGGGGTAGAGCTCCCACCCTCTCACTCTCTCCACCCTCACCCCTTGGAATCCTCTTATCCGCCCCTGGGGATGGTCTGGTCTTAGGGTGGAAAGTCCGAGTGTCTCTGGAAGAGGCCGTCAGGTTCTCTGTAGCCAAGTATTTCTCCACACGATCCACAAGACCATCGGCCGTCTCTGGGTCTCCATGGCTTACCCACTTTTGGATGGCAGTAGGAAGAGCTCTCAAAAACCGATCCATTACAACACGTTCCACAATCTTTGGTGCGGACAAAGTCTCTGGCTGTAGCCACTTTCTGCTCAGGTGAATGAGATCATACATTTGAGACCTGGGGGGTTTTCCAAGCTGGAAAGTCCAGTTATGCACACGCTGAGCCCGGACAGCCAGGGTGACACCCAGCCTTGCCAATATTTCAGCTTTTAGCATCACATAGTCTTTTGCTTGGTTAGGCTCTAGGTCATAGTAAGCTTTCTGCGATTCACCAGTTAACAGAGGAGCCACTAGTCCAGCCCACTGCTCCTCAGGCCACTTTTCTCTTTCAGCGGTCCTTTCAAATGTGGTCAAAAATACCTCTGGATCATCCTCTCCAGTCATTTTTGTCAATAAACGACTCACCCCAAAGGACGCGGTATTAGTGGGACGGCTTTCCTCACTGGTCTGCGGACGTTGCTGCATTACTGCTTCCATCTGTTGTTGTAGTCTCTGCTCTTGCTTCTGCAACAGGTCTATGAAGCGGGCCTCAGATTGCTGTTGGGCTTGTTGCTGAGCCTCCAGACTCTGTTGTAAAGTTGCAAGGCTCTGTTGATGAGCTTGCTGCTGGGCTGCAAGGCTCCTTTGCAAACCTGCATTTGTCTGCTGTTGATTGGCATTTGCTAGAGCCAGCTGTTTCAGTATCTCCTCCATGCTGGCTTAAAAAAAAACTGCCACTGGTTCTCCACCAACTGTGAGGGGGTTAGCTCGGCAGCGGGTGTGTGTGACCCCTGGGATGGGCTCCCCACCCAAAAACAGGCCCAGCAGACGGAGGTTGTGGTTTTCAAAATCAAAAAGGTGCGGTTTATTTTCTATTTACAGTGACAAAAACACAGCAAGGCAAAAAAAAAATAAACAAAATAAATCCTGGTCAACTTGACCTCTGACTAAACATACAGGTTTCCTAACTAACAACTGGGATCAGCCTAGTGCTGTCCTAGTCCCTAAGTCCCTGGTTTTAAATGTCCAAGCAAATATATAGCCACACAGGCTTTCTCTCACCGCACAGGGGTTCACTCTCCCTAGACAGTCCACACAGGTCTGCTTCCAGGCATGAGCTAACATCTAATGAATCTGGGAGTTTCTTATAGAGGCCTAAATGAGCTGACAAGGTTCAGCTGGTCTCATCAACTCCCTGTCTGCACGACGCCCAGCCCTCTCCCTAGAGGTATGAGTCATCCATGAGCCCACTAGTCTCAGCTGGGCTTATACAACTCTCCACCTAGCTGTATAAGTCGGCGTAAAGCCTGAATCTGGGCGAAATATATCTACCCCCCTGGATGCAACCAGGTGACTTTACCTTCCTGCTGTCACAATATATATATATATATATATATATCAGATTTTTTGGGGGGGAAAATCGGCCAGCCCTAGGTTGCATACATGCGATCACTCTGTGTGAAGGCCATGTGCCGAGAAGCCACATATATGTGTGGGGCTAGCATGAAGAGGTTGAAACAAATACCTAGCATTTTTAGTTTGTGGTACGCAGTTTACTTTAAAGGGAATATACCTTTTTAAAATGTTAATTTCAATTGCATTTAAAATACTGTGACGTGCTTACACAGACAAGATGGCTTTCATAACGGTCATTACAACTTTTACAGAGATAAGTTTCCAGCATGCTAGAAAATACATCTTTGTTTCTGGGACGTTAAGCAGTGCATTGGCCATTCATAGTGAGCAATTCCAGAGTCTTCTGTGATACTTTTCCATAATAATTGTTCTAGCGAAAACTCTATGGTGTCATCTTTTCTTCAGTTGGTCTCAAATGCCCCAGGTAGAGCCTTTTGTAAGATCGCGATCCCAGGGGCTGGCTCTCTGGTTTAATGGCATCAGATGTGGCAAATGAAAGTAATCTGATTACTATATGCTTACAAAAGCTAAAAAAAAAAACATGTATAAAATATCAAATCTCCAAACACCCGGTTATAAGGTTTGCATTGCTGGCTTTTCACAACATTTAGCCTCAATCTGTCAAGAGACATTGCTTTGGCTTTTGGAAGGGTAAATAAATACTGTAGATGACAGCAGTAGACAAGAAAGAATATTGTTATTTTTTACATCTGTTTAATTACCATTCAAGGACAGTAGAAATAGATATGAAACAGGTGTCAAGGTAGCACAAGTCAGATAGAAGTTGCCTTGAAGTAGTACAGGAACCTTTTCTAAAGTCAGAGCGACTTAAAGGAGTAGTAAAGTTACATGTTTTTTTCACCTTAATGCATCCTATGCATTAAGGTGAAAAAACATTCGACAATACCGCCCCCCCCCCCCCCCCCCGAGCCCCCGTTTTTCTTACCTGGCCCCTCGAAAGTCCCATGCTCGTCCCCGTCATCCTCTTCGTTTTTCAGCCTGGCCGCCGATTGGCTACACTGGATGGATTGAAAGCAGCGCAGCCATTGGCTGGCGCTGCTGTCAATCACATCCAATGACGCGGCGCGGGGGGCGGGGCCGAGTGATACAGTCGGCGGCTATGGCCGCCGCTGTATCACGGGAGCGCGCCCGCAATCACTCCACACCATGCGAGCTCACTCGCATTATGGTGTGGAGTCCTTGCGGGGAGGAGCCAAGACAGCCGCCGAGGGACCCCAGAAGACCAGGATCGGGGCCACTGTGTGCAAAACGAGCTGCACAGTGGAGGTAAGTATAACATGTTTGTTATTTTTAGGCAAAAAAAAAGGGAAGCTTTAGTGCTCCTTTAACCACTTAACGACCGCCCACCGCCGATTTACGTCGGCAGAATGGCACGGACAGGCAGAATCACGTAGATCTACGTGATCGCCTTTGTGCAGTTGGGGGGTCCATCCGGACCCCCCTTCACTGCAGTGAGCGGCCGTTAAGTGTTCGGGAGCGATCAGGCATGAGGGGGCGGCCGCTCGATTCCGCCCCCCCCCCCTCGTGATCGCTCCCGGCCAATGAAATTGCTTCCTCCGCCATGTGATGTAAACACAGGCTGGAGGAAGTGATGTCATCTCCCTCGCCGCGGTCTTTTCGTTCCCGGCGCCGAGGAGTGAAGACAGAGGTTAGTGCTCCAACAGTCCACTGACACGTAGGTACACATAGGCACACAAATCACCCCCCAGTCACCCCAAAGCCCCCAATCACAGTGTCACTGATTGCAGTGATCATTTATTTTACTGATCACTGCATTTAGTGTCATCTGTGATTGTAAAAAGTTGCAGGGCAGTTAGGATTAGGCCCCTTTAGGTCCAGGGTAGCCCCCTAACCCCCCCTAATAAAGGTTTAACCCCTTGATCACCCCCCAGGTAACCCTTTCACCCCCTAACTTCAGCGTCACTAAGCGATTGTTTTTCCGATCACTGTATTCGTGTCGCTGGTGTTTGCAGTTATTTTTTTTTTAGGTTCGCCGCAGGTTTTTATTGGTGTCAGGTACCCCCATATATTATTTTAACCCCCTGATTGCCCCTAGAGTTAACCCTTTCACCAGTGATCGCCGTATAAGCGTCACTGGTGTCACTGGTTAGCCAGTAAGTTATTTAGTTATTTAGGTTACCCGTCAGGTTTTTATATAGTGTCAGGTACCCCCATATTTAACCTAATAAAGGTTTTAACCCCCTGATTGCCCCTAATTAACCCTTTCACCAGTGATCACCATATAAAGGTTACGGGTGACGCTGGTTGATTAGTTTGCTTTTTATAGCATCAGGGCACCCGCCGTATATAACCCAATAAAGGTTTAACCCCCCTGATCGCCCGGCGGGTGAGATCAATTAGGTTTTAGCGCCAGAGAGGGTCTGCGTCGCCCCAGGCAGTGTTAGGTTAGTGCCAGTAACGCTAACACCCACGCGCAAAGCATACACCCCCCTTAGTGGTATAGTATCTGATCAGATCTATACTAGCATCCCCAGCGGTTTAGGGTTCCCAAAAACGCAGTGTTAGCGGGATCAGCCCAGATACCTGCTAGCGCCTGCGTTTAGCCCCCACGCCCAGCCCAGCCCACCCAAGTGCAGTATCGATCGATCACTGTCACTTACCAAACACAACACACATAACTGCAGCGTTCGCAGAGACAGGCCTGATCCCTGCGATCGCTAACAGTTTTTTTGTAGCGTTTGATATATTTGCTGACGACAGTCAGGTGCTTTTTTTCCTGTGAATCTTACTAGTGTACCCCTAAATTTAGAGCCCAAAATGGCAAGACGAAGGTACACTAGTAAAGAGGCCTACGAGATTCTGAGCATGACAGATAGTGAAGAGGAGGTCACGTATCTGTCAGATTCAGGCTCAGAATATCTTCCCGTAGAAGACAGTGACGTCAGCGGCCCCACGTCAGATAGCTCTGACGACGAAGTTGAGGTCCCTGCTAAGGTCAGGCGTACCCGATCCCGATCTTCTGAGGTTGTTGAGGAGCAAGAACCGCAGGTCTCTCGTATCATGGAGCAGAATAGTACTAGCGCCGCTATTCCTTCTGGTGAACTGGCAAGCACCAGCGGCCTAGTACAGCCTGGACGTACATCCAGCACTGCAGTAACACTTGGTGACGTGGCGAGTCCCATAAGTGCAGTTCAAGCTGGCGAGGTGGCAAGCACAAGTAGTGTCCCGCTGCCACCAAGAAGACAAAGGCAGGCCCGTCGTGCCCATACTGCCCTTCCTGCAGAATTCGCCTATCCTGATTGGGTCCCCACCACTTCTGCAGAACCCGTACTTCCCCCATTCACTGCCCAACCCGGTATTCAGGTGGAAACAGCTGATTTTATGCCAATCGATTTTTATTCGCTGTTTTTCACGGAAGATCTCTATAGATCTATTGTGGACCAGAGTAATTTATATGCTGGTCAATTTATCGCCGCTAACCCCCAGTTGCCTAAAATTGCCAGAAATTGGAAACCAATTACGGTTTCCGAATTTAAGACCTTTCTGGGCCTTTCCCTCAACATGGGCACACATAAATTTCCGTCATTGCGTGCTTATTGGTCCACGCACCCAATTGACCACATGCCCGTGTTCTCTGCCTCCATGCCCAGGACACGATACGAGCAGATTTTGCGGTTCATGCACTTCAACGACAATGAACTTTGTCGTCCACGTGGGGACCCTGAATACGACCGGCTCTATAAAATTCGGCCCCTCATAAACCACTTCAACGAACGTTTTGCAGCCTTGTTTACTCCCGATCAAGTTGTCTGCGTTGATGAGTCCCCGATTACATTTTCTGGCCGCTTGTCTTTCAAGCAGTACCTTCCCAGCAAGCGTGCCAGATACGGGGTCAAGCTCTACAAGTTCTGTGACAGGGCAACAGGCTATGTAGTGAACTTTACGGTTTATGAGGGAAAAGACAGTCAGATTGAGTCGGTCAACTGCCCGGATTACATAGGGAGCGCTGGCAAGATAGTGTGGAACTTGGTGTCACCCTTATTCGGAAAGGGGTACCACTTGTATGTGGACAATTATTACACCAGCGTGCCACTGTTTAGTCACTTGTTTGATCATAAGATTGGAGCATGTGGCACCGTGCGACCTAATCGCCGGGGCTTTCCCCAGCGGCTTGTAGATGCCCGTCTTAGGCTGGGGGAGAGAGCCTGCTTGAAGTGTAATAACTTGCTCGCTATGAAGTGGAGGGACAATAAGAATGTTTTCCTTCTTACCTCCCTTCATGCAGACACGACAGTCCAAATTCGTACGGCGACTGGTGTTGTGGAGAAACCCCTCTGTGTCCACGAATATAACCAAAATATGGGAGGGGTGGACCTCAACGACCAGTTGATGGCGCCGTATCTAATTGACCGTAAGGCGAGACGCTGGTACAAAAAAGTGTCTCTATCATTATTCCAATTGGCTTTGCTGAACGCTCATGTGCTATACAGAGCTTCAGGCGGGACGTTATCTCTTCTAAAATTCCAGAATGAGATAGTCACACAACTCCTGTATCCAGGCGGTTCTGCACCTCACCATCCCCAACCAAATGCAGTAAGCCGGCTGCATGAGAGGCATTATTCGTATGTCCTCCCGAGTACCCCTACCCAAAGCCACCCCCAAAAAAGATGTCGTGTCTGTAGCAAGCGCGGATTTAGGCGTGACACCCGTAGTTTTTTGTCCACTCTGTCCTGACAAGCCTGGTCTTTGCCAAGGTGAATGTTTTGAACGCTACCACTCAAAAGTGAAGTTTTAGCGTAGGGTACAGCATTTCACAGACAAGGACACACTTACACAGGGTCTCCCAAGATGCCATTACATTTTGAGAGACCCGAACCATTACAGTTGTAAAGTTACAAAAAAAAGTGTAAAAAAGAAAAAAAAAAAAACGTAAAAAACAAAAAACACAAAAAAAATATAAAATAAAAAAAACAAAAATAGTTGTCGTTTTATTGTTCTCTCTCTCTCTATTTTCTCTCTATTGTTCTGCTCTTTTTTACTGTATTCTATTATGCAATGTTTTATCATGCTTGCTTTTCAGGTATGTAATTTTTTGTTTTCAGGTGCGCCATTCAACTGCAGCGCGGAATTATTTATCTTGACAGCAACAGCGTTTGCTCCCACGATACATAAAGCCGTGACTCCAGTGCTGTAGGAGGTGATTTCACCACCACAGTTAAAAAAAAGAGCATATATGCCGAAGCATGGGGGCAGCAGGGGCGGAGGAGCGATTTTGCTCCTAATGCCGCGTACATACGGTCGAAATTCCGACCGTGTGTACGCGGCATAACTTTTTTGCGGGAGGATGCCCCCATGCTTCGGCATATATATATTTTAGGCACAGGTTGCGTTAAAACATTTACTAGGTTTTGTTTTGGTATTTGCTTTGCAGGTATGGCATGGTAAGGTCTTACTGTTGTACTGTAATGTTACTTTGTTTTAATGTTAACCACCATTTGCTTAGCAGGTACGCCATTCAGTTGCAGCGCGGATCTATTTATCTTGACAGCAACAGCGTTTGCTCCCACGATACATAAAGCCGTGACTCCAACGCTGTAGGAGGTGATTTCACCACCACAGTTAAAAAAAAGAGCATATATGCCGAAGCATGGGGGCAGCAGGGGCGGAGGAGCGATTTTGCTCCTAATGCCGCGTATATACGGTCGAAATTCCAACGGAGGCTTATCCGTGGAAAAGTCCGACCGTGTGTACGCGGCATAACCTTTTATGCCGCGTACATACGGTCGAAATTCCGATGAAGGCTTGACCGTGTGTACGCGGCATAACTTTTTTGCGGGAGGATGCCCCCATGCTTCGGCATATATGCCCATCATTAGAAGTGGGTGGATGAAGGGAGGTATTCTAATGGTGGGCATACCCACCAATCAATCTCTTTTTTTCGTTCAGCCAATAGGCTGTATGAAAAAAAAGATTACAATACATGTCCAACAAGGACCAGCAACGTACTGGTATGTTGCTGGACTTTGAATGTTTATACCAGAATGATGCCTGCGGGTTTAGGTATCATCTTGGTATCATTCTTTTCAGCCAGCAGCCGGCTTTCATGTAAAAGCAATTCTAGCAGATAATTAGCCTCTAGACTGCTTTTACAAGCAGTGGGAGGGAATGTCCCCCCCGGATATAAAAAGCGCCATTGGGAAATTGGGAAAGCATTTTATCACACCGATCTTGGTGTGGTCAGATGCTTTGAGGGCAGAGGAAAGATCTAGGGTCTAACCCCCCAATTTTTTTCAAAAAAAGAGTACCTGTCACTACCTATTGCTATCATAGGGGATATTTACATTCCCTGAGATAACGATAAAAATGGTAAAAAAATAAAATATGGAAGGCACAGTTTAAAAATAAAATAAAAAAGCCAAATAAATAAAATAAAAAAAAAGCACCGCTGTCCCCCCCTGCTATTGCGCAAAGGCGAACGCAAGCGTCGGTCTAGCGTCATATGTAAACAGCAATTGCATCATGCATGTGAGGTATCACCGCGAAGGTCAGATCGAGGGCAGTCATTTTAGCAGTAGACCTCCTCTGTAAATCTAACGTGGTAACCTGTAAAGGCTTTTAAATGCTTTTAAAAATGAATGTAGTTTGTCGCCGCTGCGCGTTTGTGCGCAATTTTAAAGCATGTCGTGTTTGGTATCCATGTACTCGGCCTATGATCATCTTTTTTATTTCATCAAACATTTGGGCAATATAGTGTTTTTTAGTGCATTAAAAATAAAAAAAGTGTGTTTTTCCCCGAAAAAATGCGTTTGAAAAATCGCTGCGCAAATACTGTGTGGAAAAAAAAAATGCAACACCCACTATTTTAATCTGTAGGGCCTTTGCTTTAAAAAAATATATAATGTTTGGGGGTTCAACATAATTTTCTTGCAAAAAAAAAATTTCTTTCATGTAAACAAAAAGTGTCAGAAAGGGCTTTGTCTTCAAGTGGTTAGAAGAGTGGATGATGTGTGACATAAGCTTCCTAATGTTGTGCATAAAATGCCAGGACAGTTCAAAACCCCCCCAAAATGACCCCATTTTGTAAAGTAGACACCTCAAGCTATTTGCTGAGAGGCATGTTGAGCCCATTGAATATTTTTTTTTTTTTGTCCCAAGTGATTGAATAATGACCAAAAAAAAAAAAAATGTACAAAAAGTTGTCACTAAATTATATATTGCTCAAACATGCCATGGGCATATGTGGAATTACACCCCAAAATACATTCTGTTGCTTCTCCCGAGTACGGGGATACCACATGTGTGGGACTTTTTGGGAGCCTAGTCGCGTACGGGACCCCAAAAACCAAGCACCGCCTTCAGGATTTCTATGGGTGTAAATTTTTGATTTCACTCCTCACTGCCTATCACAGTTTCGGAGGCCATGGAATGCCCAGATGGCACAAACCCCGCCAAATGACCCCATTTTGGAAAGTAGACACCCCAAGCTATTTGCTGAGAGGTATGTTGAGTATTTTGCAGATCTCGCTTTTTGTCACAAAGTTTTGAAAATGTAAAAAAAGAAAAAAAAAATGTCTTTCTTAATTTTCAAAAACAAATGAGAGCTGTAAAATACTCACCATGCCTCTCAGCAAATAGCTTGGGGTGTCTACTTTCCAAAATGGGGTCATTTGTGGGGGTTTTGGGCCATCTTGGCATTTTATGGCCTTCAAAACTGTGATAGGTAGTGAGGAGCGAAATCAAAAATTTATGCCCTTAGAAACCTTGAAGGCGGTGCTTGGTTTTTGGGGTCCCGTACGCGGCTAGGCTCCCAAAAAGTCCCACACATGTGGTATCCCCGTACTCAGGAGAAGCAGCAGAATGTATTTTGGGGTGTAATTTCACATATGCCCATGGCATGTGTGAGCAATATATCATTTAGTGACAACTTTGTGCAAAAAAAAAAAAACAGTTTGTCATATTCCCGCAACCTGTGGCAAAATATAAAATATTCCATGGACTCAACATGCCTCTCAGCAAATAGCTTGGGGTGTCTACTTTCCAAAATGGGGTAATTTGGGGGGGTTTTGTGCTATTTTGGCATTTTATGGCCTTCGAAACTGTGATAGGTAGTGAGGAGTGAAATCAAAAATTTACGCCCTTAGAAATCCTGAAGGCGGTGCTTGGTTTCCGGGGTCCCGTACGCGGCTAGGCTCCCAAAAAGTCCCACACATGTGGTATCCCCGTACTCAGGAAAAGCAGCAGAATGTATTTTGGGGTGCAATTCCACATATAACCATGGCATGTGTGAGCAATATATCATTTAGTGACAACTTTTTGTAATTTTTTTTTTTTTTTTTTGTCATTATTCAATCACTTGGGACAAAAAAAAAAAAAAATATTCAATGGGCTCAACATGCCTCTCAGCAATTTCCTTGGGGTGTCTACTTTCCAAAATGGGGTCATTTGGGGGGGTTTTGTACTGCCCTGCCATTTTAGCACCTCAAGAAATGAGATAGGCAGTCATAAATTTAAAGCTGTGTAAATTTCAGAAAATGTACCCTAGTTTGTAAACGCTATAACTTTTGCGCAAACCAATAAATATACGCTTATTGACATTTTTTTTACTAAAGACATGTGGCTGAATACATTTTGGCCTAAATGTATGACTAAAATTGAGTTTATTCGATTTTTCTTATAACAAAAAGTAGAAAATATCATTTTTTTTCAAAATTTTCGGTCTTTTTCTGTTTATATCGCAAAAAATAAAAATCGCAGAGGCAATCAAATACCATTAAAAGAAAGCTCTATTTGTGGGAAGAAAAGGACGCAAATTTCATTTGGGTACAACATTGCATGTCCGCACAATTTACAGTTAAAGCAGCGCAGTGCCGAATCCCAAAAACAGGCTTGGTCCTAATGGCCCGAAATGGTCCGGGGCTTAAGTGGTTAACTTTGCATTTTTATGCACATTTGACCTGAAACATGCATGCCAATGTTCCGTGAATAGTTCACTATACTAACTTTTTTTGTTCATACAGTGGATATAAAAAAGCCTACAATCCCTTGTTAACATATATGTCAGGTTTCTGTGATGTAAAAAAAATAAGACAAAAAGATAGGATCTTTTCAAAACATTTCCACCTGGAATTGCGGGAACCAGCGCAATTCCAGCGCCAGTTCCCGCATCGCATCTTTCCCGAAGGTAGTTTACACTGCCCGCTGCGGGTGCCAATACAATGTTAATGACACCCACAGATCGCAGTGCGAACCGTGAACTCACACAGGAATCAGACTGCATGGGTGACACCCATGCGATCTGATTCCAGTGCGGGAAAAAAAAAAAAAAAAACACACTTATAACTGGGGATGTAGCGGTGTTCAGAATTAAAGCAAATACATTCAAACTCATGGTCAATAAGTCAGTACACATTTGCCATCATTTAAAATGCCTCTGGTGAACCCCAAATAAAGTTCAGCTGTTCTATTAGGTCTTTCCTGACATTTTCTTACTCATCCTACAGCAAAAGCCATGGTCCGCAGAGAGCTTCCAAAAAGCACCAGAGGGATCTCATTGTTAAAAGGGATCAGTCAGAAGGGTACAAAATAATTTCCAAGGCATTAGATATACCATGGAACACAGTGAAGACAGTCATCATCAAGTGGAGAAAATATGGCACAACAGTGACATTACCAAGAACTGCACATCTCAAATGTATGAAAAGACGAGAAGAAAACTGGTCAGGGAGGCTGCCAAGAGGCCTACAGCAGCATTAAAGGAGCTGCAGGAATATCTGGCAAGTACTGGTTGTGTGGTACATGACAACAATCTCCTGTATTCTTCATATGTCTGGGCTATGGGGTATAGTGGCAGGACAGAAGCCTTTTCTTAAAACATCCAAGCCCGGCTATAGTTTTGCAAAAAACACATCTGAAGTCTCACAAAAACATGTGGGAAAATGTTATGATCCAATGAAACCAAGGTTGAACTTTTTGGCCTCAATTGCAAAAGATACTTTGGTGCAAAACACACCACTGCACATCACCAAAAGAATACCATACCCACAGTGAAGCATGGTGGTGGCAGCATCATGCTTTGGGGCTGTTTTTCTTCAGCTAGAACAGGGGCCTTAGTCAAAAGGTAGAGGAAATTATTACAGTTCCAAATACCAGTCAATATTGGCACAAAACGTTCAGGCCTCTGCTAGAAAGCTGAACATGAAGAGGAACTTCGTATTTCAGCACGACAACAACCCAAAGCATACATCCAAATCAACAAAGGAATGGCTTCACCAGAAGACTAAAGTTTTTAAATGGCCCAGCCAGAGCCCAGACCGGAATCCGATTGAAAATCTGTGGGGTGATCTGAAGAGGGCTGTGCAAAGGAGATACCCTCGCAATCTCACAGATTTGGAGTGTTTTTGCAAAGAGGAGTGGGCAAATATTGCCAAGTCAAGATGTGCCATGCTGATAGACTCATATCCAAAAAGAGTGCTGCAATAAAATCAAAATGTGCTACAACAAAAGTATTAGTTTAAGGGTGTGCACACTTCTGCAACCATGTTATTTTATTTTTACTCCTCTTCACCTAAAAGATTTCAGTTTGTTGTTCAACCGAGTTTATAGGTCACATTAGGGGTGGAAAAAAGTTCTGAAATGATTTATCTTTGTCAATTTTTTTTACATCACAGAAACCTGACATTTTAACAGGGGTGTGTAGACTTTTTTATATCCACTGTATCTTTACTTTCAGTTGCATACATGTACTCGCATGTGCTGCATTGATATGCGGACAGGTTGTATATATGCAACACAACACTGGTGTGAATAAGGCACATTTTCTTCAGTTTTCCACGTGCCCTTGCAGTTACCTGCATTGATCTGGTGCTGAAAAAACGTGGATCACTGCACATGGTATGAACGAGCCCTAAATGCATGCAAATTATGCATGTAATTAAAACGTCACTAAACCCACATCATAAAAAAAAGTCACTATGGAGGGTTTTTTTTTTTTTTTACAAAAATAAAATAAAAAATCTTGTTGATCCTGCTGCTCTCTCCATCTCTACCTTCTGTTGATGCCCCCAATTAAGCTAGGTATTTTGCAGCTGTGGTGGCAGCTCTGCACATGCTCAGTTATCAGTGACTTTCTATGCTAAGCATTTCCTCCCCATGATATCTGAGCAGCTCATGTGGCTATAGAGTCACACATGTGGGTGTATACACAGCGGTAAATGACAGCCTACTCCCTCTCCCCCGATGCCCTCTAACCAGCTAAACACAATGGGGGTGGGATATTACATGTAGATTACCTTCCTCTTATTCCAAGACACTGGCAGAATTCTGTCCTAAACCATGTTATTGCTAAAAAATAAAAATTGTATTTGAAATGTATATATTTGTATTCCAAATTAAATCAGATTTTTTACTCTGCATTCCAAAGGCTGTTTTTTTGTGACTAGCAGCAGAGGAATAGACGTTCCTCCTGATTATATTTCCCCGCTGACAGGCTGGGTCATGTGACAGCTGTATATTGATTAGGAAAAAGGTTCTTTGATTTTTTTTTTTTTTTTATTAAAATAAATTACAGTGCCATCAAAACACATACAGAAATAGAAGGGGCAATGTAAATGTAAAACAGTGTGTGCTTAGTATCACTTTAAATAAACCAAATGCTGGAGGTTAGTGTAAACGCTGCATAATATATTGCAGAAACAACAACATAATGAGATTCCGGCAGTGAGTGTTAACGCCGGAATGATCGTGCATCGGGCGCATGCGCGGTAGTGACCGACACTACTGAAAACAACTGTAACAGAGAATTTAGAAAGGTAAGGAAAAAAATAAAACGACAAAACTATTGCAATTTTTGCTGGTATTAAATAATGTTAAAGTTATAATTTTGACCATACAACCGCTTTAACTCTGCTAAATAAAAATTTGATTCCCATTGCCTGAAAGATACGTCTCTGTAAAGCCAGTGCAACTTAGACGGTAACAAAATAGTCATTTATTCATTGCTACATGGCCCTGTTGCACACAGCCACCTGAGCAACGTAAATTCCAGCACCCATTGCCCCCACCTGAAAAGCCCAAAGAATGCATACAGTCGCCCTTCGACATGATTGGCTGGGCTCACATTTAGGATTGTGGCTGCATTAACAATAGTATAGCCTACAGGTGTAAGCAAAAACGCAGGTGACCATGTGCAAGAGGCCTATATGCTCCAAGATGGGAGCTCTCAGATTAGAGTATTATGGGGCCTTGACGAGGCAGTGTGACTTCTACATATATTTGTAAATATATGCAACAAAAACTCCTTTTAAAACACAAACTGTTGAAACAGTGTAAGGCGAAGTTCTCACTTGTGTGGGTCAGGAATGTGTGCATGTGTTTCCGACCCACAGGCAGCACAAGCTGCCCTTAAGCAGATGCTGATGGCACCCTCATGTTTGGAAAAGTGGCGTTTTTTGTGCAATCACCATGTGGTTCCGTGCGAAAGTGTGTTTTATTTTTTATAAAGCGACTGGCACTTTCCCACACATTTCTTGCAGGTACAGCAGCCCAGCTAAATGAATGGGCTGCTGTGCCGGTACAAAAGCGCGTCGCACAATTCACACGAGTATGAACCTAGTCCAACACAATTGTGTAAATTTGCTATCCCAATTAGCCATTTTCCCTCCCAGTGTCATGTGACTTGTTAGTGTTACAAGGTCTCGGCGGTGAATGGGGAGAAGGTGTGTTAAATTTGGGGTTATCGCTCTCACTCTCTCATACTGGTCACTGGAAGTTAAACATGGCACCCCATGGCAAAGAACTCTCTGAGAATCTGAAAAAAATAAATTGTTACTCTACATAAAAGATGGCCTATGCTATAAGAAGATTGCCAAGACCCTGAAACTGAGCTGCAGCGCGGTGGCCTAGACCATACAGCGGCTTAACAGTACAGGTTCCACTCAGAACAGGCATCACCATGGTCCACCAAAGAAGTTCAGTGCACGTGCTCAGCGTGATATCCAGAGGTTGTCTTTGGGAAATAAACATACGAGTGCTGTCAGCATTTCTGCAGAGGTTGAAGGGTTGGGGGGGGGGGGGTCAGCCCGTCAGTGCTCAGAACATACACCGCACACTGCATCAAATTGGTCTGCATGGCTGCTGTCTTTTAGACAATGCACAAGAAAGCCCGCAAACCGCTTGCTAAAGACAAGCAGACTAAGGACATGGATTAATGGAACCATGGAACCATGTCCTGTGGTCTGATGAGACCAAGATAAACTTATTTAGTTCAGATGGTGTCAAGCATGTGTGGCGGCAACCAGGTTATAAGTACAAAGACAAGTGTGTCTTCCTACAGTAAAGCATGGTGTGCATGAGTGATCTGCATGAGTGCTGCCGGCACTGGGGAGCTACAGTTTAAAAGGAACCATGAATGCCAACATGTACTGTGACATACTGAAGCAGAGCATGATCCCCTCCCTTCCAAGACTGTGCCGCAGGGCAGTATTCCAACATGATAACGACTCCAAACACATCCAAGATGACCACTGCCTTGCTAAAGAAGCTGAGGGTAAAAGGTGATGGTCTGGCCAAGCATGTCTCCAGACCTAAACCCTATTGAGCATCTGTGGGTTATCCTCAAACGAAGGTGGAGGAGTGAAAGGTCTCCAACATCCCTCAGCTCTGTGATGTCATCATGAAGAAGCGCAAGATATACCTAAAATTAAAAAAAAAATTAAAAAAAAATACAGTTTTTGCAGCATCACCCACCTCGTTGTGGTGGTGCGAACTGGCTAGGTAGGAGACTAGGCATTTTTTACCTTGCCTTGTGGTGAAACTGCACTGAAATAACCACCTACTGCAGTCCCACCGCACCTGGTGTAAATCCACCCTAAAAAGCGAACCAGTATTCAATGCATTGAGCTCTATGATGTAATTAAAGCTGGCCATAGATTATGCAAATTATTTTTTTCAACCCATTGTTTAATCCCCCCCCCCCAATCAACACAGTTAGTGTTGATAGGGGGAATCCCTCCCACTGCGCTATTGTATTCTGGACAGCGGGCGGTTTCCCTGCCATCAGAAAACAAATGATCACTGATGGTGGCTATAGCCAGCAGTGATTGCATGAAAGAAACCCAACAGGCTGGCTGTAGTGAAGTCGACCGATACAGACTTCAGTAGAACCAGCCAGCCCACAGATGGATTGCAAATATGTAATAAAATATTTACAAAAATGTTAGGGGGTGTACTCACTTTTGTGAGATATTGTAAATGGACCCGTGTCTGCTTACAGCCAATTACCTCCGAGTCAATCTAGATCTGGGAGGAAAAATAAATATAAAATATGTAAAAGGCCTGCATCCTTTGCGGTTATTTTTTTAGAAACCAATTGTTACAGATTTAAGACAGTCAAATTTAAAACAAACTGACGCATCTGCCTGCCCAGATCTAACAAGTACCTGTTATGCTCGGGGTTATTTCCCCACTGATAAGCCCTTTTCACATGGGCCATGTCTGATCCTAAGTGCCAGTTAACACTGGGGCAGCATGACTTGCTGCGCGACTTGGCAAGGCGATCTGCACACGATTTCAGAGGCGACTTGCAAAATGACTTCTGTATTGAAGTCAACTAAAGTCGGCCGGAAGTCGGCCCAAAGTCGTACAGGAACCTTTTTCCCAAGTCGAAGCGACTTGAGTCGCTCCTATTAGAACGGCTCCATTGTACAGAACGGAGTGCAACTTGTCAGGTGGCTAAGTCACCTGACAAGTCACCCATGTGAACTGGAACAGAGATAAAGTTTGAAGTGAAGATGCATGCATACATACTTAAAGCGGAGCTCCATCCTAAAGTGGAACTTCCGCTCATCGGATTCCTCCCCCCCTCCAGTGCCACAATTGGCACCTTTCGGGAGGGGGGGGTTGGGGGGAGGGGGGGACAGGATACCTGTCAAAGACAGTGATCCTTTCCCACTTCCGGGAGTCCGGCCGCGGCGTCACCACGGGGCTCCCTCCTCCCCTGGCCGCCGGGCTAATAGGAGAGGGGAGCAGGGCCTTGCGCATGTGCAGTAGGGTTCCAGGCGTGAAGCCGAAAGGCTACACTGCCGGGTTTCCTTAGCCGCAATGGCGACGGCAGCACCCGACAGCTGATGGGAAACATCAGCTGCGGTGCCGACATTGAGGGACTCCAGGACAGGTAAGTCTCCATTTATTAAAAGCCAGCAGCTGCAGTATGTTTAGCTGCTGGCTTTTAATTTTTATTTAATTTTTCCCGGGAACACCCCTTTAATGGGAGGTCATAAGGGGTAAGATTTAGAAGTAAAGGTTAGGCATTAGGTTCATTGAGTTTGGTTGGCTTCAAGGAAACTCTCCAATAACCATATTTATGGTTTATGATGGTATTAACCCTTCTCTGTCCAAAAAAGGAGATTGTGCAAGAGGTTTTAGTGTATTTTTTTTTTCCCACAAATGAGGCGGTCATGAAAAAAAGTTTGGGAACTGGTCTGGTTATGCAAAACTATATAAAAAGGAGGCAATGCATTTTCAAAGTAGAAGGCAACAAGACAGATGCTGCTTGATTGCACGATTTGTAGAATTCCCAACCTGCCTATGAATAGGCAAGCGGGATACTAAAGTGCTTTTTCTTCTCTTTTTAAAGATCTGAATCTGCACTCTTGCCAGTAGACAAAGGATGATCGTTTCCCAATTAAACCAATACCTGCTAAATAGTGAATGAATGCATGCCTACTGATCTGTGCAGACACACAAAAGTGAAGTGATCTTGGGAGAACAATCAAATGTAAGGACTGTTTTAGTAGATGGTTGCCATTGTTCCAAGGATTTGACAAATAGCAGAATATTTACTAAAACTGGTGCACACAGAATCTGGTGCAGCTGTGCAAAGTAACCCATCAGCTTCTAGGTTGTCAAACCTTAATTGAACAAGCTGAAGTTAGAAGTTGACTGGTTGCTATGCACAGCTGCACCAGTTTTAGTAAAATCTTCCCTATGCGGTCTTCACAAGGCACAAACGTTAAGGCCAGGTTCACACTGGTCCGACAAACGCTCCGACATTGGGAGCTCATGTCGCATGACGTGTGAAAATCAATGTTTCCCTATGAGAGTCGTCTTAACTGGTCCGACACATGTCGGTCCGACTTTGAAAATGCTCCCTGTACTACTTTGGTCCGACTTTGGTCCTACTTCAGCCCATTGAATATCATTGAAGTCGGATCAAAGTAGGATCCTTGTCCTAACCATCCGACATTTGACATCCGACATGGTGATTACAGCAGCAGTAAAAGGAATTTATCTCACCCTGGGATTGTTTTGATTGGTCAAAGGACAAGTCAGACTAGCACAAAGTCGGATCAAAGTAGTATCCTGCTCATGAATGTCGGATGGATGTCGGATCAATGTAGGATCAATGTAGGACTGATGTCGCAGAGCAAAGTAGGATGAAAGTCGGATGAATGTCGTGTCGTATCAGTGTGAACCCAGCCTGAGGCTCCATGTAAACTGAAGCTGATAAACTGCAGTGGAGTTAATGGGCTTTTTTACTAGTTGGAGCTGGGCGATTTTCTCCAGAAAAAAAAAAAATCTATTTGCTGAAAATTTTAAATCGATTTGACCTCTAAACTCGATTTAAAATTCAAATCGATTTTTTTCCCCAGCCCTATTACTAGTGTGTAATAGACTTTAGAATAAAGTTAGGAGTTCTTACCTGCATAATTTCTCTGGGATGGAGTTTTAAGTTATGAGGCAATAAGATCAACATGAAAACCGACAAGCAGCGTTTTAAGGGATGATGCACTCTTGGCGTTTGAATTTCTCTTGTGAAACGCCTTTTACTCCTGGCAGAGAACTTCTTAAAAACTAATCTCCCCATCCCCATGTAATTAATGAAACCGGTAGACATACCGACCCTGTTACCTTACCCAGAGTATGACTTTTCATTAAAAATAAAGCATATTATAATAATAATAATAATAATAATAATTAAAAAAAAAAAAAAAAAAAGGGAAGGAGAGAAGAGTTAGGCCCCATGCACACAGGGCGTTTTTGCAGCTACTAACAGCAGCTTTAGACGTTTTTTTTTACAGCTGCAAAACACCCATCCATGTTATTCTATTGTGTCATGCACACATAGGCGTTTTCCAGCTGCAAAAAAAACCCAATTCCAGTGCGTTCCGGAGCTCCAGGTTCGAGCTGCAAAAACGCCAGACGCTATTAAACGCGCATAAACGCGCAAAAAACGCAGCGAAAACGCGCAAAAACGCCGCGATTTCCTTTTTTGAGGTCCGGGATTTTTTTTTTTTTTAAAAGGTCAAAAAATTTTTACAAAACATGGACAGGCGTTTTTAACCACTTAACGACCGCCCACCGCCGATTTACGTCGGCAGAATGGCACGGACAGGCAGAATCACGTAGATCTACGTGATCGCCTTTGTGCAGTTGGGGGGTCCATCCGGACCCCCCTTCACTGCAGTGAGCGGCCGTTAAGTGTTCGGGAGCGATCAGGCATGAGGGGGGGGCGCTGGATTCCGCCCCCCCCCTCGCGATCGCTCCCGGCCAATGAAAATGCTTCCTCCGCCATGTGATGTAAACAAGGCTGGAGGAAGTGATGTCATCTCCCTCGCCGCGGTCTTTCCGTTCCCGGCGCCGAGCAGAGAAGAAGCAGGTTAGTGCACCAACAGTCCACTGACACGTAGGTACACATAGGCACACAAATCACCCCCCAGGTCACCCCAAAGCCCCCAATCACAGTGTCACTGATTGCAGTGATCATTTATTTTACTGATCACTGCATTTAGTGTCATCTGTGATTGTAAAAAGTTGCAGGGCAGTTAGGATTAGGCCCCTTTAGGTCCAGGGTAGCCCCCTAACCCCCCCTAATAAAGGTTTAACCCCTTGATCACCCCCCAGGTAACCCTTTCACCCCCTAACTTCAGCGTCACTAAGCGATTGTTTTTCCGATCGTTGTATTCGTGTCGCTGGTGTTTTAGATAGGCAGTTATTTTTTTTTAGGTTCGCCGCAGGTTTTTATTAGTGTCAGGTACCCCCATATATTATTTTAACCCCCTGATTGCCCCTAGAGTTAACCCTTTCACCAGTGATCGCCGTATAAGCGTCACTGGTGTCACTGGTTAGCCAGTAAGTTATTTAGTTATTTAGGTTACCCGTCAGGTTTTTATATAGTGTCAGGTACCCCCATATTTAACCTAATAAAGGTTTTAACCCCCTGATTGCCCCTAGTTAACCCTTTCACCAGTGATCACCATATAAAGGTTACGGGTGACGCTGGTTGATTAGTTTGCTTTTTATAGCATCAGGGCACCCGCCGTATATAACCCAATAAAGGTTTAACCCCCCTGATCGCCCGGCGGGTGAGATCAATTAGGTTTTAGCGCCAGAGAGGGTCTGCGTCGCCCCAGGCAGTGTTAGGTTAGTGACAGTAACGCTAACACCCACGCGCAAAGCATACACCCCCCTTAGTGGTATAGTATCTGATCAGATCTGATCAGATCTATACTAGCATCCCCAGCGGTTTAGGGTTCCCAAAAACGCAGTGTTAGCGGGATCAGCCCAGATACCTGCTAGCGCCTGCGTTTAGCCCCTCCGCCCAGCCCAGCCCAGCCCAGCCCACCCAAGTGCAGTATCGATCGATCACTGTCACTTACCAAACACAACACACATAACTGCAGCGTTCGCAGTGCTTGGTTTTTGGGGCCCTGTACGCGGCTAGGCTCCCAAAAAGTCCCACACATGTGGTATCCCCGTACTCAGGAAAAGCAGCAGAATGTATTTTGGGGTGCAATTCCACATATAACCATGGCATGTGTGAGCAATATATCATTTAGTGACAACTTTTTGTACATTTTTCAATCATTTGGGACAAAAAAAAAAAATATTCAATGGGGTCAACATGCCTCTCAGCAAATAGCTTGGGGTGTCTACTTTCCAAAATGGGGTCATTTGGGGGGGTTTTGTGCCATCTTGGCATTTTATGGCCTTCAAAACTGTGATAGGTAGTGAGGAGTGAAATCAAAAATTTATGCCCTTAGAAACCTTGAAGGCGGTGCTTGGATTTTGGGGTCCCGTACGCGGCTAGGCTCCCAAAAAGTCCCACACATGTGGTATCCCCGTACTCAGGAGAAGCAGCAGAATGTATTTTGGGGTGTAATTTCACATATGCCCATGGCATGTGTGAGCAATATATCATTTAGTGACAACTTTGTGCAAAAAAAAAAAAAGTTTGTCATATTCCCGCAACTTGTGGCAAAATATAAAATATTCCATGGACTGAACATGCCTCTCAGCAAATAGCTTGGGGTGTCTACTTTCCAAAATGGGGTCATTTGGGGGGGTTTTGTGCTATTTTGGCATTTTATGGCCTTCGAAACTGTGATAGGTAGTGAGGAGTGAAATCAAAAATTTGCGCCCTTAGAAATCCTGAAGGCGGTGCTTGGTTTCCGGGGTCCCGTACGTGGCTAGGCTCCTAAAAAGTCCCACACATGTGGTATCCCCGTACTCAGGAGAAGCAGCAGAATGTATTTTGGGGTGCAATTCCACATATAACCATGGCATGTGTGAGCAATATATCATTTAGTGACAACTTTTTGTAATTTTTTTTATTTTTTTGTCATTATTCAATCACTTGGGACAAAAAAAAAAAAAATATTCAATGGGCTCAACATGCCTCTAAGCAATTTCCTTGGGGTGTCTACTTTCCAAAATGGGGTCATTTGGGGGGGGTTTTGTACTGCCCTGCCATTTTAGCACCTCAAGAAATGAGATAGGCAGTCATAAATTTAAAGCTGTGTAAATTTCAGAAAATGTACCCTAGTTTGTAAACGCTATAACTTTTGCGCAAACCAATAAATATACACTTGACATTTTTTTTACTAAAGACATGTGGCTGAATACATTTTGGCCTAAATGTATGACTAAAATTGAGTTTATTCGATTTTTCTTATAACAAAAAGTAGAAAATATCTTTTTTTTTCAAAATTTTCGGTCTTTTTCCGTTTATATCGCAAAAAATAAAAATCGCAGAGGCAATCAAATACCATTAAAAGAAAGCTCTATTTGTGGGAAGAAAAGGACGCAAATTTCATTTGGGTACAACATTGCATGTCCGCACAATTTACAGTTAAAGCAGCGCAGTGCCGAATCCCAAAAACAGGCTTGGTCCTAATGGCCCGAAATGGTCCGGGGCTTAAGTGGTTAAGCTGTAAAAAAATGCGACTGTAAAAACGCCCTGTGTGCATGGGGCCTTAGGAGAGCCCAGTGTTTTAACATTTTCAGGTAGGTAGTCAGCAGGTTGGATAAAAATCTAATCTATGGAAAAAATAAATAAAAGGGGGATTGTTTTTTATTTAAAATCAGATTGGATTTAAATAGGTTTGATTTTTTTTTTTATAAAATGCTTTTAGAGTAACAATCTAAAGATAGTTATCCATTTCAAGATATATTAAATTTAGTTTATTCAGCATGAAATGGAGCTTAGTTATGTAGCATGAGGCTGTATATTCTGCAATATTTACATTTTTGGAAAAAATAAATAAAATTAAAAAAAAAAAAAAAAACTCAATGAATCCAAGCTCTGCAAGCCGAGAAAACATGCACTGCATTGATGCATTCACACAATGCCACAGGAACCATGAAGTTGAGGAATATTCCTTTATCCCATTGTTTTGCAAATCTGTGCACTACAAACTGTATGATTGAATTGGTTCTGATAACGCCGTTTTACTAACCTGACAGCTTATTCTAAATAAGAAACCTTAAAGTGGAGCTCCACCCTAAATAGCAACTTTTGCTATTTGGATGCCTCCCCCCCTCCGGTGTCACAATTGACACCTTTCAGGGGGGAGGGGGGTGAAGATACCTGTCTAAGACAGGTATTTTCACCCACATCCGGGAGTCCTGTCTCCGGGAATCTGCGGGAGTGGCGTCACTTCCCGCAGACTTCCCTTGGTGTTCTGGGAGACACTCGGCTCCCAGAACACAGGAGCACCAATCAGAACGGCGCAGCGCGACTCGCGCATGCGCCGTAGGGAACCGGGCATGAAGCCGCAGGGCTTCACTTCCTGGTTCCCTCAGCGAGGATGGCGGAGGGAGCAGCAGAGCGACGAGCGGTCGCTCGTCCTCTGCTGCGGACGTCGGTGGACTCCAGGACAGGTAAGTGTCCAAATATTAAAAGCCAGCAGCTGCTGTAGCTGCTGGCTTTTAATTTTTTTTTTCCGGTGGAGCAACCCCTTTAATTTTCTTTGCAAATAAAGATTTTACCTACCAGCAAGAACAAGCGCTTACATTAGAGCACCTGTCAAATTCGGATCCATCATGGCAGTGCCTGTTAGCTGGCATTCTCTCACCTGCTGCCGCCACGTCCCTTACCTTGTTGTGTCACTGCCGCATCACCATCCGTCCCATTAAAGTGAATGGAGCTGTCGGTGAGACAACAGCGGGTCAAAAGGAGGATCAGCTGCAGGACAGAAATGACAGTTCGATTTTAATCATTTTTAAAATCAAGCCTTTTTACTAGTGATTTAAAGTAGGGCTGTGGAAATTAACTATTAATTCCTCGATTAATCTATTACGTTTTTTGATCGATCAAATATCTTTTGAGCGATCAAAATTCAGGGTCTTTAGGGAGTTCCGGTGACGCCACAGACACCGGCGGGGCTTGCCATGTCCATCTGAAGGGCTCCTTTTCTGTGCCTTCATATCTGCATGCCGGCGGGACCTTACTATCTGCCACACGCAAGGGCTGTTACACTTCCCTCTATCACTTTCCGCCATCAACCTGGGATTCTACAGCCATCCACTGGGAGTTGTGATAGTTCCTTTCACGGGACATCTACATGCCGACGGACTGATGTTAAACCCTCATCTGGATTCAGCAGTGGTATCGTTGTACACATTTTTATACCAGTATCATACTTAGTTACATGTTTTATGACTGCTTTTGCTACCGTTTGGTATTACTCGCACCATTTTTACAGTTTATGTAGCTACATCGATTTTATCTCCAGTGCAATATTTATTTTGTTACCTACTTGAAGACTATAAAAGTTTTAATGCTATTCCCATCGAGCGCTGCCTTTGTGTGTTTTTTGTATCCTGCTATCCATTTTTCCAGTGGTTGGTAGCTGCACTGGGAATCAGCCTGCAAGGAGATCAGCTAAAATTTGTTGGATCTGTATGTGCATTATAATTAATCAAAATTAGTCGATTAATCGATTAAAAAAAAAAAAAAAAAAAAAAATTGATTAATCGAACACGAAAATTTTAATCAGTAACAGCCCTAATTTAAAGGGACTTGATTTAAATCAAATCCACCCTGGTAGTCAGTCAAAGTCAATATGTTGGTTGGGGGAAAAAATAAATAAAATGCAAATAACTCAGATCTGAGTAAGCTGCTGTAAAGCATTAGCATGGTTGGTGGCCTGACCTTACGCTTGTGGAAAAAGTCTGTCCATGCAGATCTTTATACTTGATGTGGTCCCACACAATGTGTAGCGATCATATGATCACCAGGCCACTCAGAGGCTGGGTACTGGGATCTGTTGTGTCCGGTGGACACCGCAGTCGCACCCACCAACCAAGAACAGGCTGAATGACGCATAATTCAGCCAGCCCACAATAAAACAGTGGGCGGGCAGCACGTGGGTAAAGTATACTGTCACCAGAGAAAAATCAGGTCTCCTTTCCTGCCACAGAGAGCCATGCTATGTGGCAGAAGGGTTTCAAAATTGAACGAAGAGAAATACAAATCCTTTGACGGGTAAAACTTCTTCAGGATATGCAGTTCATCTGTATTTCCCTGAAGTTTAGCTTCAGAGTAACAAAACAGACACAGGGTAATAAGATTTTTTGAAAGAGAATGGCAAAGACAGTCTATCCATTTCTCTCAGCGCAGGTTTCCACTTCGTATAAAACAGAACTCCATTTGGTCCTGGACAATGAGCTATAAACACAGAGCCGTGGTTATTACATTGTCTTAGGAAAGCAGACTTCCTGTCTAAGGCTACATGATGAACCTTTCCATATGCCATTAACCAGTCTTTAATATATGGCTCTATATAGTATAACAGAGCATGCTGCAGAGTTGTAGAATAGACTATTCATAAAACCAGTGAAGGAGTAAGGAAGAAACATTCTATTGTCCGATTCATATTTTAAACAGAACTCATTTGCTGACCTTGCATAGCACAGAGACCACAGTCCACGCTCCCTCTGCTAAATGTTACATTCTCTTCTGCAGCATAATCACTTCTGAAACTTTGCTGACATTTCCATTTCTTTGTAAACTTAGTTCCTCTAACAGACTTGTAAAGAATACACCATCAAAATTGATTTTTTGAAGGTGAATTCTTTAAAAAAAAATATATATTTTTTTTTGGGGGATAGATAAATACGGCTGTGGCAAAAAGTTGAGAATGACACAAATATTACATTTTCACAAAGTCTGCTGCTTCAGTGTTCTTAGATCTTTTTGTCAGATGTTACTATTTTATACTGAAGTACAAGTGACAATTACATGAAGTTTATGCAGAGTCAATATTTGCAGTGTTGACCCTTCTTTTTCCCCAATACCTCTGCAATTCCTCCTGGCATGCTGTCAATCAACTTCTGGGCCACATCCTGTGATGACCGCCCATTCTTGCATAATCAATGCTTGGAGTTTGTCAGAATTTGTGGGTTATTTTTGTTCACCTGCCTCGAGGATTGATCACAAGTTCTCAATGGGTTTAAAGTCTAGGGAGTTTCCTGGCCATGCAGCCAAAATGTCCATGTTTTGTGCCCCAAGCCACTTAGTTATCCCCTTTGCCTTATGGCAAGGTGCTCCATCATGCTGGAAAAGGCATTATTGGTCACCAAACCGTTCTTGGATGGTTGGGAGAAGTTGCTCTCGGAGGATGTTTTTGTACCATTCTTTGTTCATGGCTGTGTTCTTAGGCAAAATTGTGTGAGCGAGCCCACTCCCTTGGCTGAGAAGCCCCCACACATAAATGGTCTCAGGGTGCTTTACTGTTGGCATGACACAGGACTGATAGTAGTGCTCACCTTTTCTTCTCCGGAGAAGGTTTTTTTCCGGATGCCCCAATCAGAAAGGGGATTCATTTGAGAAAATTTCCTTACCCCAGTCCAATCCCTGTACCTTTTGCAGAATATCAGTTTGTCCCTGATGTTTTTCCAGGAGATAAGTGGCTTCTTTGCTGCCCTTGACAGTTGAAATCAGGCGATCCTTCAAAAGTCTTCGCCTCCCTGTGCATGCAGATGGACTCACACCTGCCTGCTGCCATTCCTAAGCAAGCTCTGCACTGGTGGTGCCCCGATCCCACAGCGGAATCAGCTGTAGGAGACGGTTCTGGCGCTTGCTGGACTTTCTTTAAAGCAAAACATCAGACATTTTTTTAACTTTCCATCTATTAAGTCCTCTGCCCTTGTTGTTTTAACTTTGGATTAGGGTAGTCCCGATACTTCTCATGCTCCCTCTCCCCCCCCCCCCCCCCCCCCGGTACTCGACGATTACTGATACTTTTTTTAATCTTATGTGACAGTGGCACATGTGTCAGTAGTTTATTTTTTATTTTTACAATGCTCTCTTTTTTTAAAGGGGGGGGGGGGGGATGGACAGTGTCAGTGTGATTTCTATTTCATTTTTTACAATTAATGTTTTTTTTATTACTTATTGCAATTTTTTATTTTTATCAGCCCTGTTGGGGGGCTTTGGTGAGATATCAGGGGTCTTAAAGGGGAGATGTCAGGGGTCTGTTGAGACAGGGACTAGGGACACAGATTCCCCAGAGAGAGAAGCGGAGAAACGGCTGTCAGACTTTTAAATCTATACAGCGGCTATCGGTGCTTGTAACTCCCCCACCGCACTGATCACCCTGACTGTCCAGGTATCGGGTGAAGCATTGGGCAAATGCTCGGTATCGGGACAACCCTACTTCGGATAGTAAAACATTTTTTTTCTGCCAGTAAATACCTTATACAGCCCACTTCCTGTTTGCTGGTAAAAAGCCTAGGCTTATGACATCATGCACAGCTCGCTCTCTTGTGAGAGTTTGCCAGGAAGGGATGGGGGATGAGTCATAAGAGGGCCAATGAGAGTTGCAGGGCTGCAGAGCTGGAGGTGGGCCTCTGTGTGGGTAAATCCAGGAAGTGAACAGGCAGCAGCTTCAGCTGCCCACAGTTAAAATGGATGCAGCCAACCTCAGTGGAGGTAGATTTTTGCAGCATATTTGGCAAGTACAGAATCACAGTATATATATAAAATATGCAAGTTGGTTGGAGGGAAGCTTCAGAATGACAAGGATGTCATTATTACAAATTATGTGAGCAGACTTTAGTTCCACTTTAGGTTAATCTTCATGGCAAAGAGGGACTTTGTAATTACTTGCAAATCATTTGATCACTCTCCATAACATTATGGAGTATATGCAAATTGCCATCATAAAAATTGAGGCAGCAGACTAAGTGAAAACTTATATTTGGCACGGCTGTGTGTATGAGATATCCATCTCTAGATCTATATATGATGGATATGGGAAACCTCCCAGCTCAGACATATTTGGACAGCGGGTCTTTGCACTGTCCGAATACACTGATCGGCAGCTACAGCCAATCGGCTGCAGCGACTGAGAAAATTTTTCTGACAAGTGTGTTCAAAAGCGGATTTAAAGATCAACTTCTGTCCCAGGCATAGACACACATGGATTAAAAAATCTGCCACTTTCTGCTGAACCAGCCAAATATCAATCCATCTATGGGCAGCTTTACACCTGATGCAGTTGAACATGATTTTAAATGCAACCGCATATGCAAGAAAAATGAAAGCATTTCAAGGAGTCTAGTTTATACCATTGTGGCGCTTTCATGTACACTCCAAATACAAAACGAGCCACAAAAGGCACGCAAAATGATATGCAGTTCCACATGCACTTTAAAGTGGTTGTAAACCCACTTATGCAACTTGCACTTACATGTAAGCCTAGATTAAGGCTTACCTGTAGGTGCAAGAAATATCTCCTAAACCTACACGGTTTAGGAGATATTTGCTAAAAATTACATGCATGCGCGCCGTAGACAACGGCGCATTCATAGGGTTAATCCAATTCACAAATCCGGCTTAGCCGGATTTGACGGCTCCCGCGCGCATGCGCGGAGTCTTCGCCGCTCCGGCCGATTACAGCGCAGGAGCGGTGCTGCGATTGGCTGGAGCGCCGATACCCGGAAGTAACCTTCCGGCTATCGCCGCAGCGATGGCTGCGGCTGAAGAGGGAGACGAGGATGGCTTCGGGGGCCCCGATCTAAGGTAAGTGATGCATAATGATAGTTATGCATCACTAGTCATACTAGCTCATTATGCCTTTGTCTTGCAGGTTGGTTTTTTAAAAAAAAAAAATTTTTACAGGGTTTACAACCACTTTAAATGCATTTGTTTTTTGGTTATTAGGGCTTGCATATACAACAATCCCTGCATTCAGTGTCCAGTTCCGCATGCAATTGTAATGCATTTTTGGCATGTTTGCAGTGCAATTTTGTCATGTCTACAATGCGTTTTAATTCTTTTACCATGCTGAATTTACATGTGTTTGCAGTGTGTTCATGTGCACGTTCTGGAGAGTTTATGTGCGTAAAAATGCAGCATGCCGATTTTTTTTTTGATTTTTTTTAACACACATGAAAAGCACAGCAATGCTGCAAACTAGGCTCATTGTAATACATCCATTTTTCTTGCATATGCATTGCTAGTGCATTTAAAAATCTGTTCGACTGCATCTGGTGTAAATGAGCCCCTACGGGCTTGAAAACATCTGGACAATGATGACCGCATGAGCTGGTTGCCATAATAAAAGCTGTGGGTTTATGAAATTCATTTCTGTATTGATAAGATATACTGCAGAATTTCAAAAACACAAACACTGAACCATTCACATTAGAGCTGCACGATTCTGGGCAAAATGAGAATCACGATTCTTTTGCTTAGAATAAAGATCACGATTCTCAAAAACTGAACGCCAGAAACCCCCCCAAATAAATAAGCGAAACCCTGTACCAACACCATAGGGTGTTCACAGTAATACAGATGGGCCTCGCCCGGCACTTCCTGGTTCGACGATCCATATCCGGGAGTACAGTGCTCCCTGCAGCCGCCACTGACATAGGAGAGGCGGGCACCGATCGTTGCTCCCCTTCAAATCACTTACAGGCATGACGACGGTTTGTAGGCGAGGAAAGGCTCCTAGGTAAAGATGCTGTTCAGATACTTCCGCTGTCCCACCCTGAGCCTCCAGAAGCAGGAAGTAAATATATAAAATTCCGCGCTCAGATATGTGAAAGCTGCTGCCTCCCTAAAAACCTCACCTAGGTGAAGCCAGACTAATAGATTTAAAAAATTCGGATGTTGGCGCTGCTTGTATAAAATCCAGCTGAATGCAATCAGTAAGTGTGGGGTGAGAAGGCAAATACCATCAATGTATAAACGGTCAACAAAAGTACGATTATATAAAACAAACCTGTGATATATCTGAAAATATGAATGTATAAAAAAACAGACCAGTGATATGTCTATAATGTTAAAGCCCATATAACTCCTATGGAAAAAAAAAAAAGACTTACCGGTGACGGTATTTCTAAGAGCCTTTCAGGACAACCTTGGAGAGAGCGTAGCTCCGCCTCTTCAACAGGAAACACACGTAGCCTTTAAATCACTCCTCTTCCACCATGGCCTCAGTTATTGTGGTCTCCGACAAACTGGAAGACAAAGCACAGAACAACAACCACCATGATAGACACTTAATCAATACTTCTAAGATATATTGGGGGGGGGGGGGGGGGAAATGGCGGTTGTCCTGAGAGGCTCTTAGAAATACCGTCACCGGTAAGTCTATATAAGTTTTTCTCAAATCACCTTTCAGGACAACCTTGGAGAGGATAACCGAGTAACTTACCCTAGGGTGGGACTACTGCCTGCAGTACCTTCCTGCCGAAGGCTTGATCCGCGGCGGACAGCAAGTCCAACCTATAGTGATGGAGAAAAGTTGAGTAGTTGGACCAAGTGGCAGCCTTGCAAATCTGATCAGGCGTAGCACCGGCCCTCTCGGCCCAAGAAACTGCTGTTGACCTTGTTGAGTGAGCAGCAATACCTGAGGGAAGTATTTCTCCTTTAGCTTGATAGGCCTCTGTGATTGCTGGTCTAAGCCATCTGCCTAATGTACTTTTAGAAGCTTTCTCCCCTTTTCGGGGACCTGAAAATATCACAAAGAGGGCATTTGTTTTTCTAAACTCTTTGGTAACAGCAAGAAACTGGAGCAGGCATCTTCTCACATCCAGTGTATGGAAAGCTTCCTCTCCTGCATTGGTAGGAACCGAGGAAAAAGTAGGTAAAGTTATTTCTTGCGACCGATGGAAGGTTGACGACACTTTCGGTAGAAAGGCTGGATCCGTCAGAAGGGTCACCCGGTCTGAAAAGACCCTCAAAAAAGGTTCTGTATCTGCCAGAGCCTGGAGTTCACTGACTCTCCTTGCCGACGTGATGGTAACTAAAAATATTGTTTTGAAAACTAAACTTCTTAAGGAAGTCTCTTGAAGGGGTTCAAACGGGGCTCCCGTGAGACCCTGTAAAACAATAGATAAATCCCAACTGGGGAAAACTTTAAGGGCTACGGGTCTGTTTCGAGCCAGAGCCCTAAAAAATCTGGAAATTAAAGTTTCTTTGGACAGAGTTTTTTCAAAATAAACTGAAAGAGCCGCAACCTGAGTTTTCAGGGTGCTGGCTGCTAGTCCTTTCTCCATTCCTTCATGAAGAAACTTCAAAACTGAAAACGGCACTCTTGATTTCGAGGCTTTTGGAACACCACCAAGAGTTGAACTTCTTCCATACTTTAAGGTAGATGGCCCTAGTTACCATCTTCCTACTGGCAGTAGGGTCCTTACTACTTTATCTGAAAGTCCTTTAGCTTTTAGGAGGTCTTCCTCAGAAGCCAGGCAGTCAGGTGTAGTCTGTCTGCTTCCGGATGGTTCACAGAACCCTGTGTTAGTAAGTCCTTCCTGAGTGGTAGCTTCCATGGAGGATGTGTGGCTAAGTTTAGCAGTGTCGCAAACCAGGGCCTTTTTGGCCAATATGGAGCAATCAGGATCAGGTTGGTGTGCTCTTCTCTGAACTTCCTCAATACCAGTGGGATTAGAGGAAGGGGGGGGGGGGGAAGGCGTAACACAGCTGGTAATGCCATGGATGTGCTAGAGCGTCTATGTCTACTGCCTGGTCCCCTCTGTGGAGAGAAAAGAATTCTCGGACCTTTGTGTTTTGCTGACTGGCAAATAGATCTACCTGAGGTTTCCCCCACTCTTTGGAGATCATGGTGAAGATCTCCTGGTTCAGACTCCACTCTGCCTCCACCACATATCCTCTGCTTAGAACAGTGGTTCTCAACTCCAGTCCTCAGGACCCACTAACAGGCCAGATTTTAAGTATTACCTTGGTGAGATGCTGACTAGAATACTGCAATCCCTGAGCAGCAAATTATATCACCTGTGATGCATTTCAGTTATCTTGCAAACCTGGCCTGTTGGTGGGCCCTGAGGACTGGAGTTGAGAACCACTGGCTTAGAAGATCTGCCAGCAGATTCTGGGATCCTTTTAGGTGAACTGCTGATAAGGGAGGTCACATTTAGCTCAGCCCAGGATAACAACTGACTGGCTAACTTCATGAGATCTGAGCTCCTGGTTCCCCCTTGTTTGAGCACGTAAGCTACAGCTGTCGTGTTGTCTGACAGGATCTGAACATGATGTCCTTTGACTGTCTGTTGAAAGGCAAGGAGGCCCAGAAATATGGCTTTTTATGCCCGCCAGTTTGACGATTTTCTTGCTTCCACTTTGGACCAAATCCCTTGTGTGGTTTGACCTTCCAGGCGAGCTCCCCAAGCACTTGCGTCTGTTGTCAGACGTTTGTCCAGGGGAAAAACCCACAAGAGACCCTTTGTCAGGTTGTTTGGGTCTCTCCACCACCAGAGTGCTCGTTTGATGTTAGTTTGAAGCACTTTTCCAGTGACTCCTGGTGTGACCAAACCTGTAAAAATGTTCCTCTGGAGGGGTCTGGAATGCAGTCTTGCCCATTGAATGGCTGGGATTGAGGCCGTGAGGAGGCCCAACACTGCCATGGCCGATCGGACTGATGTTGAGAGTTCGTCTGAATCACTGCAGAATAGATTTTTTCCCCATCTTTTCCTGAGGAAGGAATACTTTCTGAAGAACTGAGTTTATGGTGTACCCAGAAACCTCATCTCCTGATTTGGATCTAGAGATTTGATTTTTCTAGATTTAGGAGCCAACCTAGACTTTTGAGATGAGTATGTGACACTTGAAGGTTTGTCACGACCTGATCTCTGGACTCTGCAAAGAACAGTAGGTCGTCCAAATATGGAATGACCGAGATTCCCCTCAGTTTCAGAGGCTCTAGGGCTACTGCCATAACCTTTGTGAATATGCTGGGTGAGGATGAAAGACCGAACGGCAGGGCTCTGAATTGGAGATGCAATATTGATGTCCCCAGATTGACGGCTAGGCAGAGAAACTGTTGGGAAGCCAGAGCTATCGGCACATGTAGGTAGGCGTCCCTCAGGTCCAGGGATGCCATGAAGCAACCTGGAGTCAACAACTTTGTTATGGAGTGGATTGTGTCCATGCGAAAGTGTTTGTACCGTATTGATCTGTTTAGGATCTTCAGATTCAGAATCAGTCGGTATTTGCCTGAAGGTTTTTTGACCAGGAATATATGGGAGTAAAACCCCCGGCCCTCCTGATGTTTTGGGACTTGAACAATCACTTCCTGTTGTATCAGATCCTGTAAGAGGGTCATCATAGCGGAAGATTTTTCCTGATCCCGTGGTAGGACTGCGACATAAAATTTGCTTGGAGGGCATTCCGAAAATTCCAGACTGTATCCCTGCGCAATGATGTTCTTTACGAAGGGACTTTTGGATACTTGGTTCCATTGAGGAAGAAAGGCTGACAATCTTCCCCCTACTGGAGTAAGATTGTCACTTATTTTTAGAAGTTTGGTCTGGGGGAGATCTAAAAAGAACTCCACCTCCTCCTCTACCTTTTTTTGGAAAACCAAGGTTTTTTGTGGTCTTTGTTTTTGAACGTTTGCTGAACAGCACAATTTTTTTTTTTTAAAAGGCTGCTTCTTTTTAGAAGGGAAAGCCTTCTTTTTATCGGCCGTTCTGTCCAGAACAGTTTCTAGTTCAGGTCCAAACAGAAAATCCCGAGAAGGGTAGGCCACAAAGTGATTTTAGAGGCTGTGTCACCCGACCAAGTTTTTAGCCAGACTGCACGTCTAGCTGAATTTACCAATGCTGCTGATCTTGCAGACATTTTGATTGATTCAGCGGATGCATCAGCCATGTACTCCACTGCTTTAAGTATTAGAGGGAAGGACTCCAGCAGATCTTTCCTTGGAGTACCTGCCTCTACATGGTTAATCAGCTTCTCTATCCAACACTCCAGGTTCCTTGCCACCACTGTGGAGGCCATAGCTGGTTTGAGGCTGGCTGATGTGGAATCCCAGGCTTTTTTCAGCAGGGAGTCTGCCCTTTTATCCATCGCATCCTTCAACACTCCCATGTCCTCGAAAGCGAGGTCCGTACGATGAGAGACTTGCGAGAAAGCAGCATCCACTCGCGTTTTTTTTATTCCAAACCTCTAAGTTTTTGTTTTCAAAAGGAAAACGCTTTTTAAGGGTCTTGGAAAGAAAAAAGGACCTTTTTCAGGATCCTTCCATTCCTTTTTAATTTTGTCCGATATGACCCTATGGACTGGGAAAACACTGTTTGGAATCATCCAGACCCTGGTACATTTTATCGTGGACTGATAATTGTACTTTTTCCTCCTGAATATCCAGAGTGGTGTAGATTGCTCTTAGGAGTTCATCCACATCTAAGGATAATTTATATCTGGAGGCTCTGCGATCATCTTCCTCTTCCTCCTCATCTGAGTCCTTGAGAGAGGGGAGAGTACTTGCCCCTTCATCCCCAGAGTCCACACTCTCTGCTGGTTTAGAGGTGGAGGCTCTTGGGCTGGACGGTGGTTGCTGAGGATCAGCTAAGACTGCTGGACTTTTCAGAAGAGTTTTAACTGAAGTAAGAGAGTTTGTAAGCTCTCTTACTGAGGAAAATAGATCGTTGTATTGCTGGGATGTTTCCTCTTCCACCAAGTCTTTAATACAAGACTTGCACATAGCTTTTTGCCATGAATCCCTTAAAGGATTCTTGCAGGAGGGACACTTCCTCTGGCTTGGTGGGTTTAAATGTTTGGTTTTCCCTACAGTTTTCTCCTAAAACGAGATAAATAGTAAAATCACCTAATGTCCTAACCAAACCTTAAACCAACTAGTGCATTTAGGCCACCACCAGAAAAAGAGAAAGAAGTGTCCCCAGAAGTGCATAGAACAACCACGCTGTAACAGGTCAGAAAGAAGTAACCTCCGACCGAACAGCAGCAGGCTCCCTACAGGGAGGAACAAGCCAGACACACAGTATATAGACTCAATTGGATAAGAATAAAAGGCACTATTGTACCCCTCTTACCTGAGCCTGACCGGAGCTTAGGGCGCCTGCCAGAGGTGGGGGACTTGAGTCACATGACTTGACTTAATTCAGACTTAAGTCACCTGTTTGAGGACTTGCGACTTGCTTGACAGAATTCAATAAATGACTCGACTTGACTTTGACTTGACACTAATGACTTGCGACTTGACTTTGACTTGCAATGACTTGGCACCACTAACACTAACCACAAGCCGCCGTCTGTCTACCTGATCAGCGTGTCATGCAGACAGACGGCGGCCATTGCAGTGTTCAAAAGCCGCGCCTCCTCGTCTGTGATAGGCGGAACACTCAATTTCACAGCAGGCAGTGTTCAGCCTATCACGGACATCCTCTTATCCTCGTCTGTGTTATGAGGATGAGCGGATGTCCGTGATAGGCGGAACACTGAATGCTGGGAAATTGAGTGTTCTATCACAGACGAGGAGGAGGCGCGGCTTTTGAATACTGGAATGGCCGCCAGCAGTAGTGTATTTAGGTTTTGTGCTGCCCTAGGCCTGACTAAACTCGTGCACCCCCTAATTTAAATGACCCACCCCTTCCTGTCAAGGCCACACCTCTTTCTGTTTAAGACCTGCGCTGAAATTTTCGAGTGGGGAGACTAGTTCTGAGGGCCTGGAAAGGGGGGGGTGGGCAATGGATTTCCTTTATTTGCATAGATTTCCTCTCACTTCCTGTTTGGCTATGGGGCAGGAATGGAAGGGAAATCTTTGCAATGGGACAGGGGTGGTAAAAAATAAACTGACAGGGGCTATAACCCTCCCTTACTCTATCCAAAATGAAAAAAAAAAAAAAAAAAGTGTTGGCTATAGTTCTACTTTAAGCACAAATTTCTGATAATTTTATGGAGAGGACTAAGAAGATATAACAATGCCAAAGGTGCAGCAAAAAACATAGCACAGCGAGGAAGGTTTATGGTCCAGGATGATAGGACAGTCAAAATTAGAAATACCAGCCGCCCGCATACCGGAAGCAGTGTGGCCGCTTTATGGGGGCACTAGACTTATTTGCCTCTTAGTCCAAGAGACTGGTGCTACACTAACAGTGCTACACTAACAGTGTAGCGCAAGCCCGGCGGGGACTCTTTCCGTGCTGCCCCCCTGCAAAGTGCTGCCCTAGGCCTGGGCCTTGTTGGCCTAGGCCAGGATACAGCGGGATGCCGCCGATCAGGTACACAGCTGACGGGCACAGTGAAGCATGGGCAGTGAGGCATTGGGCACAGTGAGGCACAGGCACAGTGAGGCATGGACACAGTGGAGCATGGACACAGTGAAGCACAGTGAGGCATGGGCACATAACCAATATTATTTATTGTTATCCCTCCTATTATCTTTATACAGTATGGGGTAGATTAGTATTTTGACTTGATTTGTGACTTGACCAAAATAAATTACTTGACTTGACTTGCTTGACTTCTAGCGGGGACTCAACTTGACTTGCTTGCTTTTCGTCACAGTAACTTGGGACTTGCTTGAGACTTGAAGGTTAAGACTTGAGACTTGCACATGTGTGACTTACTCCCATGTCTGGCGCCTGCTTCCGCCATCGCTGACTGTTTCTCTTCCATTGTTGAGACCGCAGCTGGGCTTTTACACACCTTAGTGTGTTTTTAAATGTTCCCGGGTCCCGCATCACCCACGTGGGGCGGAAACAGAAGCGCTGGTCGATAGACCGGCCCCCTGACTCTGCGTTCCAAGCGCTGGGAACCACTAGCGCCACGCCCCCACAGGAAGCCGCATCTCCAGACATAACGTCATCCGCCGGCCGGGGCCCGGAACCGTCATGCGATTTGTGCCACTGACCAGCAGCGGCATCCGCCCGGCTCCCGGAGCCTTACCACGGATTCCGGGCACAAGATGCTGCGCTTCCTGAGGGTCCTTTACTCCCGTGAGCAGGCGAGCCTGGGGACTCCGGAACACCCCCTGCTTGCGGTGGAGGGGGTGCTGGGATGGTCACTGGTACACTAGTACCATAGCACACTGCACACCAGGCAGAAAAACTAAGGGTCAAGCCTCATACACACGACCGAGAATCTCGTCAGGAAAAAACACGTCGTTTTTCTTGATGAGACTTTTGGACAAAAAAACTTGTCCCGGCCGAGTGTACAGACGCTCAATTCAAAGAACCCGCGGTTCTTTGAATGGAGCGAACGCGGTGACGTCATCGACTACGACGAGCGTGCGCTCGTCACATTCGATGCCGTCGCCGCCATCTTGCTACACCTTAACTATGCCTAGGAAGCATGCGTCGAAGTCATTTCGAGCATGCACGGGCTTCCCGGAGGACAGGTAAGCGTACACACACACACACACACACACACACACACACACACACACTTTTCTCGTCGAGAAACAGGCTGACGAGAAAATAGAGAGCAGGTTCTCTATATTTCTCGTTGAGATTCTTGTTGGTTTTCTTGACGAGAAACCCGATAGCCGCGTACACACGACCGATTTACTCGGCAAGAAAGCTCTGCCAGCAAGTTTGTCGTTTTTCGACGAGAAACTCGGTCGTGTGTACGAGGCTTAAGCCTTACTTCTTCCCTCTTGGAAAGAGCGTAGCTCCCTGGTTCCCACCTGTTGCTTCCACCATGGCGGAGGAAACACAATAACTGAGGCCATGGTGGAAGAGGAGGGATTTAAAGGCTACGTGTGTTTCCTGTTGAAGAGGCAGAGCTATGCTCTCTCCAAGGTTGTCCTGAAAGGCGATTTGAGAAAAAAGCAGAATCAAAAGTTGGAAAAAAAAAAAAAAAAAAAAAAAAGAATTACCGTATATACTCGAGTATAAGCCGAGGCACCTACCGTATTTATCGGCGTATAACACGCACTTTTTCCCCCTGAAAATCAGGGGAAAATCGTGGGTGCGTGTTATACGCCGATATCCACATCCCTGAGCTGTCTCCGCTGACTGGGAGCGGAGCGGAGCGAGATACACATAGCCGAATGTACTCGGCTATACTCGGCTTTTCTTGGCTCCGCTCACAGTCACGCCCAGTCCCGCCATTGGACCTGTGTTATGTCCATCATAGGGCGGGACTCGGCGTGACTGTGAGCGGAGCCGAGTACACTCGGCTATGTGTATCTCGGCGGCGGCTCCGCCCAGTCCCTGCGTCCCAGGCGTTCTCGGCATTGTCCGCACAGTCTCGGCGCCAATTTTAAAATGCTGCACGGCGACTCTGCGGCAAGGCTGCACGGCGACTCTGCGGCAAGGCTGCACGGCGACTCTGCGGCAAGGCTGCACGGCGACTCTGCGGCAAGGCTGCACGGCGACTCTGCGGCAAGGCTGCACGGCGACAAGGCTGCAATGGACACTGAAAAGGCTGCACTGTGACAAGGCTGCAATGGACACTGACAAGGCTGCATTTAAATGTAAGTTATTTTTCCTTAAACTTCCCTCCTAAAAGTTTTTTTCCCTAAAATTTCCTCCTAAACTTGGGATGCGTGTTATACGCCGGTGCGTGTTATACGCCGATAAATACGGTAATTTTACCACAAAAAAAAAAAACTGGGAAAACGTATTGACTCGAGTATAAGCCTAGGGCGTCCATTTGCATGCCTTACTGTGCCTCACTGTCTCCATGTGCATGCCTCACTGTGCCCGTTCTCCCTACCTGATCTCCGGCGCTGTGTGACTAGACCGACGTTTAACATGGGAGTCTATGGAAGGGGTGCCCAGCTTTGAAAAATCGGTGCTCCCCGGCCGTAGGTCCCCTGGCTAACAAACTTTGCATACTTGTAGAGAAAGAGTGGGGCTACATGTATGCCAAGTTTGGGGTCCAGGGGACCTACAGCTGGCCAGGATCAGGCACACAGAAGGTGAAGATGGACACAGACTTGAGTATAAGCCAAAGGGGGGCATTTTCAGCACAAAAAAAAAGTGCTGAAAAACTCGGCTTATACTCGAGTATATCTGGTAAGCGTTTTTGGTTTGTGGTGCTCAGATGCAGGAAAGATCCACTTTAGAAGTTACAATAGTGGTTCTAATTTTCTGCTCCACTGGCATAAGAATGTTTAAAAAACAGGACCATCATTCAAACAAAAAATACATAAAACCTAATGCTCCAATGGAAAGGTATTGGAATTCCCGTCTTTTTGCAGGAGATGCGCTTCACAAGAACAGAGTAAACAGCTGATCCGCTGTGAATATTATTCCAACACATGACTGAGGACATGCTTCCGCAAGCACAGGAAAAGGCTGAGACAGAAGAGAAGATTAGAATAAGTCACCATAAAACATTACAAAGATGATGGCAGGGAAACCGTAAACATGCAGGTACATTGTGCTTTACACTAGTACATGGGGTGTTTGATCTGCAGTTTGCAATACAACACCAGCATTTACTTTGTAAGAAAAGCTACACTGAGCGTTTTGGGACAAAACCTACATACCGTCTTCCCTGCGAAAGGGTCAAAAGGAAAGAAAGGAGAAAAAAAAAAAAAAAGCGAAGATGTACTGCCAATACAGACGACATCTTCATGAAAGAAACCCAAGAGGCTGGCTGTACTGAAATCGCCTGATACACCGACTTCAGGAGAACAAGCCTGCCCATAGATAGATTGCAACTCGACCAGTTCCTGCTGAACCAAACAAGTTCCAATCTGTCAAAGACCAACTGACTGGAGGAGAAGGCATAGAAGTGAAATCAGCGAGTTGCTTGAGTGCCAAGCAACAGAAACTAACCCGATGCTGTGCCCCAGGAACCTGTGACAGATGACTTCCTGGAGACTCTGCATCCCATCATACAATACAGGTGGTTCAACTTCCAACTTAGGAGTGCCCACATTGTATGATATTAATAAGGATCTGCAGTTTTATTTTTTATCCAGCAGCTTCAAATACATATTTGGATATGGAAGCCAGCTGTGGGCTTGCATTCTTTCTGAATGGGTCCTGCAGCCTTCTGCGACGTGATGTGTACCATGAGGCTGTGGGAGGGAGCGGGACCAGAGACTCCATCCTCGTCTAGGATAGGATTTAAGAAGTTGGAACGGGAACTGATGAAATGGGTACTCCCATGTAAAATGTAACTACAGGCTGGGGGGCAGAAATCAAACCAGCAGGGATGGACTTTGATTAAAGTTCCACTTTAGGTTTTGGCTTTCTGTACTAATTACATTGGAATAGGACTGCTTGGAACTCCTAGGGTGCAGTGGAGGATTTCTGGAAATGTTAACTGGGCTCTGCAGGCAAACAGGCACTTGATGGTTACTTTACTGTGTGTAGTTACACTGAGGTTGCATTCATTTTAAATTCTTTATTTTCTTAAAACAGGGTATACAGATGCAACACTACCATTTAAAGAAAACATATAAAGGCAATACTTAATCAATCCATCAAATTCCTTATTTTACTATAATCTCATAGTTTATTCATCCTATTGCCCCTGTTCATTCCTTTCCCTTTATCTCTCCTACTTCTTTTAACCCTGCTATCCTTTGCTATTTCCCCTATTCACCCCCCATCCCCTTCCCTTGACCCCTTCTCCTCCTTTCTTTACCCCTGCTATACGCAGGAGAACCAAGGGGGAAGAAAATAAAACGATTCCCAGATAATGTTCTTCTATTCGGGGTATCTAATCTACCCTGGACACATAGAATTTGATTATCTCTAAGTGCAGCTAAACTGACCCCACCCTAATATACAGCATGAATTATACTATTCAAAATCATTACGTGCATTTATAGGCTTTAAAAAGTGTCCTATAAACACATGCATGTCATTGCCAGTGTGAGAAGGCCTAAGATGAACAAGTAAATGTAAGTGTGCGTTATTCATAGGTTTTTAAGGCTACAAAATAGCACAATCGTGTAGCTGAAGGTGAAAGTTGAAGTTTCCACATTGTCACTTATTACTGCAGACATCTCACATTCATAAAACAAAGGATTAAAGTTCACCTGCAAAGGCTGACTAATCAAATAGCTCACACTTCTGAGTCAATTCAAAGTAACTTCTACTGACAAGATTTTTAAAGAGGTAAACATCCTAAAAACGTACATACTAAGGCCTCAAGCACACTGGGCATTTAGAGCCTGGTACATGAGATCCCAGTGTTTGGGTTGAAGCTCAGGCCCACCATCCAGCTCCACTTCTAGCAGCCTGAAAAACTACGAGAGGCTGAAATCTCCTGCAGCTTTCAGAGTTTTTTCTTATAAAAAAGGAGCTACACTGCATCTGGGACCACAAAACCAAAAACTCCCCCATCCATCTCTCCATGCTTAATTTTTATGAGAAATCACTTTGAAAAACACCCCCCCAGCATTTCTGGCCATGGCCATTTTCAGTAAGGGCAGATGATTCATGTAGCATTTACTTCCTGGAGTCCATCTGTCCATAGCTCAGGCATGCAAGCAGGAAGGCATGTTTAGCTGAGAATTCTCGCTCCCTGAAGACTCGAGGGATGGATTCCAGCATGAAAACCAGTTCCACAATTAGTAAACTGGTGGAAAGTCTTTAGGAATTTGTCACGGCCATAGTGACAAGTTCTTAAAGTGTCGGTAGTAAGAAAAATCTGAATCTGGCATATGTGTCGGTACTGGTATTGAAAGCGGAGCAATTGCTTGCCTAAAGTAACCACAAGTAGTTCTAAAAAAAAAAAAAAAAAAAAAAAAAGTGTCTTTAAAAAGGTTTATTGAATTCCCCAGACTGAATCTAAAAACTGGCCATACAGAGATTTTTATTTTTTCCCCCCCAATCAGTCTGCTGGTTGCCTCCTACATAGGGACGGGGAGATTAGTAGTACACTAAAGAGGAAGATAATATTAATTCATTTTGTATGGGCTCAAATCACACCGCAAAAAGGTATTGATAGTCGGTATCAGTGAGTACTTGACCAGAAGTATCTGTACTAGTCGGTAAAAATCGGGCAACCCTAGTTATGATCAAACATGGCTTAAAACAATCTGAACTCTTATGGCCTACAGGTCTCCAATAAAAAGGACACTCACCTGTTCTGGGGTCCAGCGCCACCCTGACCTGGGCTAGTTCTTCACCAGCCTTCGGGTTCCCGGTGCCAGCAGCCTAACAGTGGACAGCCGACTATGTCGTTTCACAGCCGGCTGTCCACGAGCCGCGCTTTGTGAATGTCCCCGCAGTCTTCTGGGACCTATAAATGGTGTCCCACAGGACTGTGGGGAGGGGGGGGGGTGGTTTGAGCACCATTACACAGAGCAGGCAAGTATGACATGCTTGCTATAAAAAATAAAATATATAATAAAAATACACAAAAACACACCACCACAAACATTTTACCTTTTTCATCACTTTAAGCAACAGAGCCTGGTCACCTTCCTTCCTCCAACCTGTTACTGGGCAGTGAAGAAACAGCAAAGCCTGATGTCATCTCACTGCTTTTGTTCACCAGCATATGTAAATCCAAGACACCCGATTGGCCCCTGCTACAACTAGAGTTCAGCTTTAACAAAATAAATGACAATGATTTGTAAGTACAAAATTCTAAAAGGGAAAAAAAAAAAAAAAAAAAAAAAAAATATCTGGTCTCAAAATACCATTCTTCCTCTACCCTAACCCTTAGAACCGAATCACAGAGAAGTGTAGTCCGGATGCGTTACGTTCCCCCCCCCCCCCCCCTTAAGCACATGTACATTGCAGTGCGTTTTACCACATTCTAGTATAGTTTAGTTCAGAAAAACATGCAGCATGTTCCACTTTTTTCTCTAGAATGACATTTTGACGTGACTGAACTGATGAAATGAACGGACCGCATGTGAGAAAGGGGCCTTACTCGTAACACTTGTTAACAGACAGGTGTGCATTCATACCTAGTACACATGGGCCAAATGTCAGTTCAATAAAAAAACAGCCAACATTCGGCCCATGTGTAGGTCAGCTGGTCCATTGACACCTTTCACATCGGGGCGGCGGGTCAGTTCGTGATAGAGCGCCGCTAGTTTTAGCGGCGCTTTACCGTCGTTTTAGCGCACGCTTTTCGGCTGCTAGCGGCCAAACAAAGGGTTAAAAAGCACCCGTGTTACGGCGGTAACTAAGCGCTTTTCCAGGCACTTCGGAAGCGCTGCCCATTGATTTCAATGGGCAGGGGCAGTGTAGGAACGCTGTATACAGCACTCCTACACTGTCCCGAAAGATGTTGCTTGCAGGACTTTTTTCCCTCGTCCTGCAAGCGCACTGCCCCAGTGTGAAAGCATGGGGAGGCAACGCCTGAAAAGCAACTCCGTGTGAAAGGGGTCTTACGGCTCCTGATCAGCGCTCTCGGCCAATGGCTGATAAGAGTGTTCCGGCAGGGAGGCTGCCCCCCTGTCAGAACACAACAGCTCAGCGGGGGGAGAGCGCTGTACTAACGTTGGATTGATAGTACAGCTTTTTTTTAACCATTCATGTGTACCAGGCTTAAGACTGTACATTAGTACAAAGCAGACAACCATCTCTGAGCAAATATTAGCACATCCAACTGATGACCGGGACTCTTTCCACCAACAGTCAGTTTCCTACCGAGATCTATACATAATGGCGATATTGGTCTCAAGCCTACCAAGAACATAAACTGAAGAGGGGTATCGAATTGTCAAATGGCATTTATTGTTTCAGCAGGCAGAATAAAAGAAATGGACATTGATGTCATTTTAGGGATCCATTAACACACGCATGTGACCATGTCACAAGGTAAAAATATATTACTGGTTTATTGCCTTGTAACTGTAGTTAAAACAAACCTGAACGAGACATCAAGGCTTCCTGAAACCTGCATCATCATTACTGAGAACTGTCTCATCACTGCGAAAGACAAAACAATCCATTTTTGAACTTGGGACTAAACATGTCAGAGAGGTTTACTATTCAGCTGTGTGAAGTAACCTTGAGCACAGAAGACTGCTTATAATTGGAGAAGCATTTGCTGGAGCAGGCGCTAACACTAAACACCTCGTCTGGCAGGTTTTTCAAGGGGAAGGATGTTATCTGTCAAACACAGAATTCAGAAAAGGTGACTTTATTAATTCAGATTTTTTTTTTTTTATTGTGGAAAAAGAAGAAGGGGGGCGGGGATTGGAGAAGGAAAGTTAGCACCTGAGCCAGGCTGTCAGCAGAAGTTATGACCCTTATGTTGGGTATAAACTGCACAGTTAAATATAAATGGACTGGTTGACTGAGGTTAATGTTAAAAGAAAAAAACACACACACACACACACACACACACACACACACACACACACACTTTCCTTTCCTGCTTTTCTTACACTATAAAAAAAGATTCCTAAAGGAAACCGGCATTAAAGAGAAACCTGAAACTCAAAAGCTTGCTTTTTCTGAAGTTTCAAGCCCAAGTAGACAGATCAGGAATTCAGATGGGTGAACGTGCCGCCTTGATGCAATCACTGAGCGCTGAACACTCCGCATGAGAGCCTCATCCCCACATTGATGTGCGCATATCTACTACAATCAGCCAGTGTGGCTTTTGAAGACTGGAGCCATAGTGATCAAGGTTCATCCTCTGGGAACATTCATTTAGTTTCTCCAAAATGTCCCATCTTCACTTTACATGCAGACTAGCGAATTCATGGCAGCGATGAGATCAACATATAGGAAACTGCAGATTAAGCAGATAATGTTGTTACTTGAAATTCAAAAAAACCCAGAAAACCACTTACAGAAATCTTTCATTTATCTGGAAGTTCGAAACACGAAGGGAAATCCCAGCATGTTTTTATCTACTGCCATTTACAAACAATGACACGTTCCACATAACTTCCCATCTGCCGTCCAGCAGAACAATGCAGCAGTTCTTTCAGGTGACGATAGAGTTACACATGAAACTATGAAGGTAATTTCTGCAGTAGGAAGTACATCACAGACAGCTCCTTTTGTTGGCAATAAAAACACTGCATAGCAATTCTCACATTACAAGTCCACAGAGCTCCAAGCCTTCTACCAGAAATAGCAGTCACAATACACACCTGGAAATAAAGCCAATGCGAGACCAAGGCATCTAATCTTGTGAAAAGTACCATTGAAGAAAGAGCATAAAGTGGTTGTAAACCCTTACATATACCCAGTGAAGGGACTATCCTCAGGTGATACACGGAGATGAAACAAATCCTCATACATAAGTTAAGTTACACTCTACAGAGCTCAGTGAGGCGAGCTCTGAGAGTTGATTGGAGGGAAGGGACACTCACACCCCCTCCACACCACACAGGAACAGACTGTCACAGGCTGTCAATTAGCTGGAGATCCCTCACCATTTTTCTTTTAGGGTCATGAAAACTTTTCAGAAATGACTCATGCAGACAGAGGAACAAAGTAGCAGGCAGAAATGACTCAGGGGTTATTTACTAAAACTGGAATGCAAAATCAGGTGCAGCTCTGCACAGAAACCAATCAGTTTCCAAAAGTTATTTTCACAAAGCTTAAAGTGACACTAAAAAGGTTCAGGTTTTTTTTTTTATAACGTCATACTTACCTCCACTGTGCAGTTAGTTTTGCTGAGTGGCCCCCGCTCTTCCTTTTCTGGGGTCCCACGGCAGCTCTCGCGGCTCCTTCCCACAATAGATGGAAAGCTCGCTCCCAAGGAGGGTTACCTTGCGGGCGCGCTCCTGTGTCATACAATCGGCGTCCATAGCCGCCCACGTCATTGGATTTGATTGACAGCAGCGGGAGCCAATGGCTGCGCTGCTATCAATCTAATGAAGAGCCGAGAAGCCGTGGAGAGAGATCGACGCGGGATTGCGCCCATGGAAATTGGGGGCCCAGGTAACTAAAACGGGGGGGGAGGGGGGGGGCTGGACACTGCAAGGTGTTTCACTTTAATGCATAGGATGCATTAAGGTGAAAAAAACACTAAAGGTTTACAACCCCCTCTAATTGAACAAGCTTAAGTAAGGCCCCTTTCACACTGAGGCGCTTAAAAAACTGCCAGTAAAAACACTGAGCACTTTTGAAGAGCTTTCAATGGAGAGGGGTTTTTTCACCGCTCTGTCAGCACACTGAAAGCACTCATTGATTTTAATGGAAATACGTTTTTGTAAGCTTTTCAGACGCTTTTTTTAGCGTGAAAGCACCTGAAAAGCGCCTCAGTGTGAAAATGGTCCTAGAAGCTGATTGGCTACCATGCACAGACGCACCAGATTTAGCACTCTCCAGTTTAAGGCCCCTTTCACATGGACGCTTGGATCAAGTCCGCCCGACAGTTTTTCAGCGGACCTGATCGGACACTCCATTCACCTCTATGGAGCGGCAGATGTCAGCGGCGATATGTCTACTGACATCCGATCAATCCAGATGGATGGAGACCCTATTTTCCCTTCCGTCTGGAGAATCAAATGAAAGCAGACAGGCGCTCCAGTTTCATCCGATCTCCCCATAGAGGAGAGCGGGACTCTGACAGGTCTGTCTCCGCACAGTGAGCAAAAACGGACCCGTCATCCGCCTGCTCAGAGGATCGATCCCCTGCTGAGCAAAGCAGAGTCTACTGAGCGGAAATCCCGTGTGAAATTGAAACAAGTACACACTATAGAGTGATATGCTTTGTTCATATTTCATGTCTGAGGAGATCCCCCTGTCAGAACACAACAGCTCAGCGAGGAAAATCGCACAGCAGCTCCTGTCGAGCACTTCCCTTTTTTTTTTTCGTTCAGCCTGCTGGGTTGGGGGGGGAAAAAAAAAAAAAAAAACAACACCACCTAATGGTGTGTACCATGCTTTGCCCACTTCCCAGCACCAAACAATGGTTGTGCTTCAGTGCTCCCTCCTACAATGGAAGTCTAATTGTTAACAGTCTCATTAAAACAATGCACTCATTGTGATCCAATTTTCTTTAGCAATTGTTGAGATATGCAACAAGTACCCTTGACTTGACACCCACTTACTTTGCTCACTCTCACCACACTACCCTGCTGCTCTGTTCACCTGCAGGATTGCGGAGTTTAAACCTGGAAATTTGCCCTGAATGAGGAAATTGGCAGTTTTTCTAAAGCAAACCCGTGCTTTTCCAATTAAAAAAAAGGTAAAAGCAATACGCTTCGTTAGTGCCCCATATATGTGCCAACATATACCTACACTTGTGCAGAGCCAAAATAAAATACTGGTATGGGCCGCACAGTGGCTAAGTGGTTAGCACTTCTGCCCTTTTATATGCTGATGGGGAGGGCTGCACTAGAGTAATTCGTTTTCTCTGTCCTGTGTGTCCAGTCTATGGAGCATGTAATAGAAATACATTATTCCTGGTTCCTTTAGTCAATCACTCTTGCAATAAAACCTTGTTCACGTCATTTATGAGGTGTTGGGACCGTGCATCCAATGGCAGGACAGCCGCAGTAGAAGTACGGTAGCTTCACGAGTATCCTTTTTTTTTTAATAGGAGACAGCATTGCAATGTATAGACAGAGCGGTAACGAATGTGGACTTTATTTTAAAATGTTATTAAAAAAGGCAACTAACCCTTTAACTGGGGTTAAAAAATAGTTATTAAATCTCAGAAGAAAATCTTAACTTTAGAGAAGGGCTCCTCAAGTTATTTACAATTACAATTGCCCAGTGGATTGCCGCTTCACCAGACTGTCAAAACCACCACCAGTCCCATTACTAGGTACCAGTAAAATGTCAATAGCTTTGTTTTACTTCCTATATTAGAAACCTAGGAACAGAACAGTTTAAAGAAAATCAAAACGATTTTATCAAATTTTTATTGAAAATAAAACCATAAAAAAATAAAACACCCAGACTAGCTACAACTAGCATGATTTTAACCATTTTCATGCACTAAATATCTAACAGTCAACGTACAGTTACCATCATTGCGACTCGTCTGTCATCCGACACATCAGGGTGGATTTACTAAAGGCAAATACATTGTGCACTTTGCAGGTGCAGTGGTATTCATTTTCCCCCAGAGCTCAGTGAAGGTGGCGACGCTCTGTTGACTCCCATCATCCAATCACGTGCAAGCAAAAATTCCGGGCTTTTTTCCTCTTTTTTTCTTGCAACTGATTGGCTATTCACAAAATGAAGCTTTACCACATGTACTAAGCTCTGGGGAAAATGAGTGCAGCTCCAGTCCATTTTCCTTTAGGCTGCTTTCACACTGAAAAGCGCCGCTAAACCGGGCGCCGCTTTACCGCCGTTTAAGCTTTCGGCTGCTTTTAACCCCAAAGAAGGGGTTAAAAGTGCCCGTGTTGCGGCACTTCCGAAGTGCTTTTCAGGTGCTTTAGAAGCACTGCCTATTCATTTCAATGGGCAGGACGTTTTGTGAGCGCTAAATACAGCGCTCTCAAACCCCCCAAAGATGCTGCTTGCAGGACTTTTCCTAACGTCCCGCCAACGCACCGGCCAGTGTGAAAAGTCACACTGAAATGAATGGGAGGCCGTTTTTCAGGCACTATTTCTATCGCTAAACCGCCTCACAGTGTGAAAGGGGTCTTAGTAAATCAGCCCCATCAAGTCAATGTATGCACTCTGATTTCAGGTTCAATAAAAGAAGAAAAAAAAATCAGGCTTTGTCTCTTAATTATTCAGAGCTTCAGTCCTTTAGTCCCATCAGTCGATTCCCATACCCCTGTGAAGAATCCATACTGTATCTTTACTGCGACTGAGATTACAGGTGAAAAAACCTCTGATCTTTGATAAAAAAAAAAAAAAACTGTTACAACGTATGATCATTGTTACAGCGATAAGTTTAGCAGGAGCCACTTCACGGTCCTCTACTTGCAGATCAGGGCTTCAGCTGTCCAACCAACAACTGGTCCAGGTAGGGGAGCATATCAAAGAGTAAGCAATTAACCTAAATCAGAACTAAGAGCAGAAAAAAAAAAATATTAAAATTGCAAACAGGCAGGCTTCTTATTGCAGAAGAGACATGCAATGTCTCTTATGTAATAAAATACACTTACTTGCCTGTTAGCAATCCTCTGTAGGACGTACAATGAGCTATATCTCAATGGCCATAGCACATTTTTTATTCTGGCCAATTAAATATATAATAATAATTTAATAGAATTAATAAAATTAATAAAATTAATTCTGGCCAATTAAAATTAAGCGCCTAAAACGCTTTAGACACCTTTTCTGCAAAAATGGTGCTGACTTCTAGGCAAGTTTAAAAAAAAAAAAAAGAACACACCACACAACACATCCTGTGTGCATGAGGCCTTAGAAGACTTTGAGGGTGTTTATAAAAACAGAGGAATATTCTAAGAGAATTGATGTATTCATTTTCACACAAGCCTAGACATACCTAGTATTTAAATACCCAAAACATGATGTCCACAGTCATAGCTGCCTGAACATTAAAACTGGTTTCCACAGGAATTAGGAGGTACTCCGTGTGTGCTCCCGATGTCCTATGACGAAACGCACTTACAAAACGCATAGTCTACCACATAGCTCAGTGCCCAGAGTAGTTCTAAGAGCACATTTCAGGATGTGCCACAAGTAGGATCTCTACATGAGACTCAGGGCCTACTGCTTCCCCGGTGTGAGAACATTTCAAAACTGAGCTCCTGTACCTTTGTGTGCAAGGCTTTATAATGGACATTCTCCATTTTCTTCCAGATTAAAAAAGTGGTATGCTCCTTTTCAGGCCCTCTCCTACTGAAGTCTACTGGGGCCAAAAACATGCGATCATGCCCCAAAGAAGCCCCTGAACGTTTTCTGTGTTGAGCAACAGTACATCATCTAGATGTGATCAGGCACAATATAAGAACATGGAAATCTGGTATTGAAGAGCTTCTGGCAATGTACTTCAAATCAGGCATGAATGGGGCTAAAGCTTTGAAGGCCAAGTTTACCTTCTGGAGCATTTTACACATGTATTTAGGGTGTAAAATGATTCAGCACACCCGTCACACTCCATTACTAGTGTGTGTGTGTGTGTGTGTGTGTGTGTGTGTGTATGTGTATATATATATATATATATATATAATTATTATTATTATATATTTATTAAAAAAGAAGAAGAAAAACACCCACTAATTAAAATAAATATATATATATATATATATATATATATATATATATATATATTACTCACACACACACTTTCTTTTTTAAATGGTCAGTCTTTTGTTTAAAGCGCAAAAAATTAACTCAGTGGTGATCAAATACCACCAAAAGAAAGCTCTATTTGTGGGGGAAGAAAAAAAAAAAAATGTATTTTATGTACAGCATTGCATGACCGTGAAATTGTTAGGTAAAGCAATGCATTGCCAAAAAGCAAAAAATTGCCTGGTCATGAAGGGGAGCAGGATAATTCTTCAGGAGGTTAAGCGGGTAAACAGAATTTTAGAACAATAAAAAAATAAGCCAGTTTCTGATCCTTGGCTTTCCTCATCAGGACACTTTTTCCACTTGCCTGGTATGACCAATAATAAACCTGGACTGCATTACAAGATGAAAACTTCCCCGCCCCAATCACAAAAAAAAAAAAAAAAAAAATATCACTTTCAATACTCAGTCATGATTTCATGCAACACAAGCATGTTACATACAAAGCTAAGTGCTGCAAAGCAGAAAACACTCCATCACATACTTACCCAGTCAAATGACGAGCTACAAGTCCCAGCATGCAGAATGTCAGGAATTTTAATTCCACCTGATTAACATAGTAGACCACAACTGTTCCTTGTTGCAGACAGTAACTTTCCTTAACCACTTGAGTACCAGACTGGGATAACCTCTTCATTACCAGCCCATTTTTCACTACCGCTATACTGCAACTGACAATTACTCCATTGTGTAACACATGTTGTACCTACATTAAATGTAGATTTTTTTTGAGACTGATAGGCCCCTTTCACACGGAGGGTCCGTTCAGGTCCGCCTGTCAGTTTTTTAGGCGGACCTGGACGGACGCTCCATGTAGCCCTATGGAGCCACGGATGTCAGTGGTGACATGTCCACTGACATCCGCTCCGCCAAAGTGTGAGGAAAACCCTATTTTTCCTTCCGTCGGCGGAGCGGATGAACACGGACAGACGATCCGTGTTCATCCGATCTCCCCATAGGGGAGAGCGGCGCTCTGACAGGGCGGTCCCTGCACAGTGTGCGGGGACCACCCAGTCATCCGCCGGCTCAGCGGGGATCAACTGAGCGATCCCCGCTGCGCAAGCGGAGCTTCACGGGGCGGATCATGACTGATCCGTCCCGTGTGAAAGAGCCCATACAGCTTTCTTGTGGTGGAATTTAATAAACCCCCACAGGTTTTTTTATTCTTTATCATATAAAAAAGGAAAAATACCAAAAGTTTAACAAACCTGTTTCCCTTAGGCCCCTTTCACACTGAGGCGTTGCAATAACGCGCTAAAAACTATTAGTGGTATTCTTACCGCTAACGCGGTAATAATGCCAATGCATTTTTAACCACGCTTGCACTATTTTTAAAAAACGCATAAGCGTTAGCGCCATTTTAAAAAACAGCATAGGCGTTAGCGCTAATTTACAGCGGTACTCATTTCAATGGGAATAGGCGTTTTTACAGCGCTATTTTATGCGCCCCAAAGAAGTTTGCAGGATTTTTTCCAACGCACAGCCAGCACAACGCCTCAGTGTGAAAGCCCTCATGGCTTTCACATTGAGAATGCTGGGGCAGGATTATTTCAGGCGTTTTTACAGCGCTAAAATGCCTGAAAAAAGCCTCAGTGTGAAAGGGGCCTTACTTTCAGTAATAAAAAAAAAAAAAAAAAAAAAAAACACAACAGCTTACAAATCATTGCTATAAAGTATCTAGTGCACATTGCCAAGCTCTATGCCCCTTCAATATCAGTGTGTTTTTTCATTACCAATATGGTGGCAAAAACACCTTGGGGTGTCAAAAAAAAAAAAACACAACGGGGGTGATTAATATTTTTTTCTTCTTTTAAGCATTTTTGCCACCTGAAAAATTACAGTAAACAAACACCACAGGGATCAATCCAATCTGGGTAACTTCAAATATGCAGAAACTCTTCGGTGAAGCAACACTGAGAGCTCCAAAAAAGGAACCTCAACTAAAAGTGAATATACTGAGTGAATACAATGCAAATAAAATAAATTGCAACTACTGTAACTATAGTCCCATTACTGTTAAAATTACACAGGACTTGGGCAACGGTTTCCTCTGAGATTTACAAAATGTAAGTGATATTAAACCCAAAAGCAAACATAGGCTTAGATGTGATGGCTGCATTCGTTTTCTTTTCAAGGCTCTCTTTTATTTTCCATCTGGTGATCTGGGCAGTAAGCCTGTTTTTCAAAAGAACAAGATCTTCTACAAATGTAGCAGTTAGAGTGATGAGACAAACCATTTACCATTGACAGGGGTGATCAAAATGATCAGCTTTTTATTTATTCATGTAGATTGTAGAACCTTCATCTCAAAAGAAAAAACACAAAACAAACACGGTTGCTGTAACTGCAGTGTGAGCCAGTGTTTAGCTGCAATTTGCCTGTAGATCTAACACTCCCCTCCCCCCAGATTAACAATGCTGCTGTGCCCCTTCATCCAGAGTAAGGACACTAACATAGGAGGTGTGTTACTGACCAGATCACCAGGGGAAAACAGGGGGGGGGGCACATCGAGACCCCTTTCACACTGGGGCATTTTTCAGGCGCTTTTGGGCTAAAAACAGCGCCTGAAAATGCCTCCCCAGTGTGAAAGCCCCGAGTGCCTACACACTGGGGCGGTGCACTAGCAGGACGTTAGAAAAAGTCCTGCAAGCAGCATCTTTCGGGCAGGAGGAGGAGCGGTGTGTACACCTTGAAATGAATGGGCACGGCAGCTGCACTACACGGGGTCATTTATCCTTTTATTCAGCCGCTAGTGGAGGTTAAACTTAAAAGCACCCCCACTAGTGGCCGAGACAGCGCAGCTAAAACAACAGTAAAGTGCCGATAAAACTAGCGGCATTTTACCGTCAGCACCTGTCCGCCTTCGAGAAAACGAATGGAGCCACCACATCTAATGATTGGCAAGTTGCAATATATAAAAATTTTGGGTTTTGGGTTTAATTCCACATAAACTAAGGGGGTCCATTTATGTTTATCACACAACATTCACACAGCTTTCATCCCGGACATTTTTCCAAACGATTCCAAATAGAAAAGTGGGAATCTTGGATGAAAACATTTATAATTAGACCCTCAAGTGTTGAAATGCCAGGACATGGTGGAATGTTCAGCTTCTCAAGAGAGTGTTGAAGCTTGTTCTCGATGTTCTATGGCATCTAAACTTAGACTACAGCATGAATAAGATATATTACTGGATGGCTAATTATTTCAGAGGATGCTGGTGGGACTTGAAGCTGAGGTTTGTCAAGCAGCCGACACTCACCAAAAGGTCCCTGTGTAAGCACACTGCTGAGCCCTCCAGCTACTGGCAAACTTCAAGCACCCATTACTGTGTATTGATGGATAAACAGAGGACAAGGGTAACCTCTGACATAGATTCTCTCACAGTCTATGGTGTGGGGGCCCAGACAATGAAAATTGAACATAAGGAGGGAGTCTAAGAAAATAACAGATGCCGTCAGCATGCGTCTTTACTGGTTACTTGGCAGAAGCCTGGTTAGGACATTATTAATAGAGCTTCCAACGTTCTCCTGTCCTAGAAATGAGGGTCCAGGTCTATGTGACAGTGGTAATGGCTCCCAGCATCCACACAACTCAAACAAAAAAAAGGGAAGAAGCCAACACCGCTGCGTCCTTCTGCACACATTAAACTACAACTTGGGTCTCACTCACAGCTGCTACAGGAGCACAATTTCTGCTCTCAGGAGTCCCAGGTGTTTGCATACAACCAAGGACAGCCGCCTGTACAAATCACTGACAGGCTGACATCTGTCACAGCCGGGTATTTTCATCCATACGGGGCAGATGAGCCGCCAGGACAAAGACCATGCATTAGGATAAATAAAATTAGACCTTCGATCTCATGGTTCAAACCCACAGCCCGCCAGGTCCTGTCATGCAGCCCTCACACCCAGTTTTAAATTCAGAATGTGAAGGAACTCCTTTCCACCACCTCTTCTGTGTTTACAAGGGACAGCTTTACTCTAACAGATCCCTGCATACACTCACCATGGTTCCGGATTTCCAGAATCTGAGAGAGAAAAGAGAAAATGAACTTCTGGCAAAGCAGAGCCGCCTACACAGGGAGGTACTAGAACCCAATACACGGGTAGTAGATTTGCCTACACAGGGAGGTACCAGAACCCAATACACGGGTAGTAGATTTGCCTACACAGGGAGGTACCAGAACCCAATACACGGGTAGTAGATTTGCCTACACAGGGAGGTACTACTAGAACCCAATGCACAGGTAGTAGATTTGCCTACACAGGGAGGTACCAGAACCCAATACACGGGTAGTAGATTTGCCTACACAGGGAGGTACCAGAACCCAATACACGGGTAGTAGATTTGCCTACACAGGGAGGTACCAGAACCCAATACACGGGTAGTAGATTTGCCTACACAGGGAGGTACCAGAACCCAATACACGGGTAGTAGATTTGCCTACACAGGGAGGTACCAGAACCCAATACACGGGTAGTAGATTTGCCTACACAGGGAGGTACCAGAACCCAATACACGGGTAGTAGATTTGCCTACACAGGGAGGTACCAGAACCCAATACACGGGTAGTAGATTTGCCTACACAGGGAGGTACCAGAACCCAATACACGGGTAGTAGATTTGCCTACACAGGGAGGTACCAGAACCCAATACACGGGTAGTAGATTTGCCTACACAGGGAGGTACCAGAACCCAATACACGGGTAGTAGAGCCGCCTACACAGGGAGGTACCAGAACCCAATACACGGGTAGTAGAGCCGCCTACACAGGGAGGTACCAGAACCCAATACACGGGTAGTAGAGCCACCTACACAGGGAGGTACCAGAACCCAATACACGGGTAGTAGAGCCACCTACACAGGGAGGTACCAGAACCCAATACACGGGTAGTAGAGCCACCTACACAGGGAGGTACTAGAACCCAATACATGTGTAGTAGATTTGCCTACACAGGGAGGTACTAGAACCCAATACATGGGTAGTAGAGCCACCTACATAGGGGAGGTACTAGAACCCAATACATGTGTAGTAGAGCCGCCTACACAGGGGAGGTACTAGAACCCAATACATGTGTAGTAGAGCCGCCTACACAGGGGAGGTACTAGAACCCAATACATGTGTAGTAGAGCCGCCTACACAGGGGAGGTACTAGAACCCAATACACGGGTAGTAGAGCCACCTACACAGTGAGGTACTAGAACCCAATACACGGGTAGTAGAGCCACCTACACAGGGAGGTACTAGAACCCAATACATGTGTAGTAGATTTGCCTACACAGGGAGGTACTAGAACCCAATACATGGGTAGTAGAGCCACCTACATAGGGGAGGTACTAGAACCCAATACATGTGTAGTAGAGCCGCCTACACAGGGGAGGTACTAGAACCCAATACATGTGTAGTAGAGCCGCCTACACAGGGGAGGTACTAGAACCCAATACATGTGTAGTAGAGCCGCCTACACAGGGGAGGTACTAGAACCCAATACACGTGTAGTAGAGCCGCCTACACAGGGGAGGTACTAGAACCCAATACACGGGTAGTAGAGCCACCTACACAGGGAGGTACTAGAACCCAATACACGGGTAGTAGAGCCACCTACACAGGGAGGTACTAGAACCCAATACATGTGTAGTAGATTTGCCTACACAGGGAGGTACTAGAACCCAATACATGGGTAGTAGAGCCACCTACACAGGGAGGTACTAGAACCCAATACATGTGTAGCAGAGCCGCCTACACAGGGGAGGTACTAGAACCCAATACATGGGTAGTAGAGCCGCCTACACAGGGGAGGTACTAGAACCCAATACATCTGTAGTAGAGCCGCCTACACAGGGGAGGTACTAGAACCCAATACATGTGTAGTAGAGCCGCCTACACAGGGGAGGTACTAGAACCCAATACATGTGTAGTAGAGCCGCCTACACAGGGGAGGTACTAGAACCCAATACATGTGTAGTAGAGCCACCTACACAGGGGAGGTACTAGAACCCAATACATGTGTAGTAGAGCCGCCTACACAGGGGAGGTACTAGAACCCAATACATGGGTAGTAGAGCCACCTACACAGGGGAGGTACTAGAACCCAATACATGGGTAGTAGAGCCGCCTACACAGGGGAGGTACTAGAACTCAATACATGGGTAGTAGAGCCGCCTACACAGGGATGTACTAGAACCCAATACATGTGTAGTAGATTTGCCTACACGGGTAGGTACTAGACCCGGGCCAGGTAGGAGAGTAGAAATGTGAAGAAGCTTTGGTAATGTTGGTGTTGTGGTTGTACACTTTGTGCGCATGCATACTCCACAACCCCCGCACTCTGTAAGTAAGCACACCCCAGACACAAGCAGCCCTTTTGGGGGACCTATACTGCTGATGGGGCCCACAGTGAAGTGGAGGGTGACCCCCGGCTTTAGACCCAGGTTGGTGAGGATGCAGATCCTGGTGACGGAGTGACCACTAGCCAGGCCCGGAGGGGAAGGTGTGGCTATGCAAATAGTGACTTTCAGAAAGTCTATAGTGTTATTATCTATAAGGCAGGACTCTGGAGCAATGTATCAGGACACCAGGTTACAGAGTGGGGATGGGGGTGACGAGGACATGGCACAGTCCGGGTATCAGAGGCTTCATACAGTGTCTGGTCCTTCTACACAGGAGATGTGATCGGATCCTACAGGTTGGCTGAGCAGATCATTATACAGGAGGGGGGGGGGGGGGAGGAGGGGAGGACAGGGATATAATGGGGGGTCAGCTCAGAGGGTACACAGGAAGTTCCGGGTGTCCTCGCCCCCCTCATACATCTTCCCCCCTCCTCTCGGTATGGTACAGTCCGCTCACCGTCACCCCGTATACAGCGACCCCAGAGGCACAGTGTCAACCCCGCACACCCCGGGTACCTTGAAGCCCTGTCCCGGTCCTCTCAGGAGAAGCTCGTCCTTCCCATGCAGCCCCGGTCACAGAGGAGCGGACACGGTACTGAAGTCCAGGCCAGTAGTAGAGCCGGTGATCACCCCGAGTCTCAATCCCCGCCTCTCCCTACTGCGGCCGCCGCTGCCACCATACACCAAGCGTGACGTCACGAGGAGCGCTATGCGCAGGCGCCGTGCTTTAACTCTGCCAGCGCCGGGCTGTGCCGGGATCTCCCCCTCCGGCTGCCGGTGGGTCATGCCCAGGCCGGGTCACGTAGGGTAGTGCTGGTGGGGAGCATTAGGGAGAAGAATGATGGGGATTTGTAGCTGAGCCCTACTCACACCTCAGAGTCTCACAGTCCTGTCCAGTCACAAGCTGTTACTGTTACATGGTCTCAGGTCACTGATACCTAAAGGCCATTGTGTAGCCTATTCATTTCAATAGGGTACCAAATGTGCAAACATGGCAGGAGTCATTTTTAAAATCATTTGTGCAGCAAACCGCGTGTAACTTTACTGAGCGCAAACACGAGCGTTTGTCAGGTGAATTCGGGTGTCAACAATGAATAGCACTGTATGAGTCTTAGAAGGACAGCACGGTCACGTACGGTGCAGGAAACATGCATTTCCCACAATGCACATGGTGTGACCCGCCATAAGAGTCCCTCACATTGACCTGTATGATAGGTGCAGGGGTTTAGGCAGTGGCGGCTGGTGCTCAAAAGTTTTGGGGGGGCGCAAACAAACTGAAAAAACAAACAAAACATAAATTTCCGGCACTGTGCCATCAAACGCAGCTACTGTACCCATAAATTGCCACCACTGTGCCATCAAACGCAGCTACTGTACCCATAAATTGCCGGCACTGTGCCATCAAACACAGCTACAGTACTCATAAATTGCCACCACTGTGCCATCAAACGCAGCTACTGTACCCATAAATTGCCACCACTGTGCCATCAAACACAGCTACAGTACACATCAATTGCTGACACTACCCATCAATTGCCGCCAGTGTGCCCCATCAAATGCTGCCAGTGTGCCCATCAATTCCTGCCAGTGTGCCCCATCAAATGCTGCCAGTGTGCCCATCAGTTGCCGCTACTGTGCCGTATGCATTTACGCACATTAGTTGGCCCACAATAATGCACAAGAGGATTACTATTATTTTCTATTGGGCCCGTTCACACCTGTGCATTTCTCTTCTGCACTTCTAGTAAAAAAGTACAAGTGCTTTTTGGTGCTACAATTTGTGTTTTTGAAATTAGAATTTGGAGTAGACAAGGTTAAAGTGGATTTCCAGTCGATTTTAAATTTATTAAAAGTCAGCAGCTCCAAAAAGTGGAGCTGCTGACTTTTAATAAACACACAGTCACGATCCAGCGATCTGCCCGCCCGAAGCCTCGCTTCTCTCCCTCGCTCCTCTCCCTCGCCTCCCCCCGGCGCCAACATCACAAGTGTGGGCACCCGGCTGTGACAGCTTGCGGCTTCACAGCCGTGTGCGCACTGCGCCTCCTTAGTGGCCGGGCAATCTTCTGGGACCTGTGACATGTCCCAGAGGATTGCAGGGAGAGAGGGGGAGAGGAGAATTTCTAGGCGGCCCAAGCAGAAGTGGGAGCTGGGTACCTGTCAAAACTAGGTACCTGCTTCCCCCCCGCCCCCCAATAAAATGTCATGTTTGGGGTTGAGGAGTACTTAAAGCGGAACTTCCACTCTTGGGTGGAACTCTGCTTTAACAGCCATTGACCAAGGCTTGTTAAGACCTGTTGCCAATTTATCAAAACGCCTTTTTATATACATTTGGATGTGCTGTCATTGACTTCTGTGATCTCTACAAATGTGTGACAATGTTTAAGGATGCATATTATCCACTCTAATCCCTAGGTAGTGGTTCCGTTTAGATTCCGGTTACAATAGGTTTAGACAGGTCTAGCATATAGCTCGGATAGGCTTATTGAACGCCCCTTTTGCCATTAGGCAACAGTGTATCCCGAAGTAACAACCTGTGTATGGGATTTTTATTATCCTTTCTCGATCCCTTTTGTACCTCTCGATTTTCATCCCATGATTCTCATTTACTGCACCCAATGTTTTTTAAGCACCTGTTTTATCTCCTTACGTCCACCGTTGTGCGGGATTCCAGTGTCCTGTTCTAGGCTTTCTACCCCTCCACAGCTTCCCATTTGGCGGGAAGCTGACACTCCGGATTTTCCCCCATTAGGTAGTTAGATTCATATTTAACTGCCTCCGGTATTATCACGCACGCGCGGTAGATCCTCCCAGCGTTAGTGCATTGTTCTTCTCCGTACGTTTTCCCCCTCCCCCCCCCCCCGCTTCCTGACTCCCTTACTTACTCCCTCCCATCTTTCTCTAGATCCTACTTGCTCCCTTCCCCCCTCCCCCACCCCCCTCTTTTTTTTTTTTTTTCCTTCTCTTTCTTTTCTTTTCTTTATTTTTGTGGAGGCCGCTCCTCTTTCCTCTCTCCTTGAAAAGAGAACACAGGTATTGTCTGCATTGACTAAACACAATGCTCACTTTCTTATGCTCCAAGAAACTCATTTCAGATCTGATGCAATCCCCAAATTGGGGAACCATATTTACAAACAGGCAATACATTCTACGAACCCAGAGTCCAAAACAAAGGGAGTTTCCATACTGGTCTCCAAACGTGCTGATTTTCGATTGTCGGATTCGATAATCGATCCTGAGGGCAGGAACATTTTTATTAAAGGTACCTTTGCCTCTAAACCAATCACACTAGCCAATGTGTACTGTCCAAACAAGCACCAAGTGTCGTTCTTTAGGAAAGTCTGTGACCTGCTTGCCACGTTCCAGGAGGGTATTGTACTCTTGGGAGGGGACTTTAATGTTCCATTAAACCCAACCATAGACTCCTCTACAGGCACATCCACCCTCACTCACCGGGCACTTCGCCAGATTAGACTCCAAATGCAATACCTAATGGTCCATGACACATGGCATACCATCTATCCTACTGATAAAGATTACACTTTTTTCTCTCCTCCTCGCCAGAAATACTTCAGGATAGATTATTTTTTTCTCTCGCAGACAGACCTATCCTTTCTCTCGCAGGCCACTATAGAGCCAATGTTCTTATCAGACCACCACCCCATAACAGTAACTCTTACGTTTCCTGAAGTCCATAAGACAACAAAAACCTGGAGACTGAATCCAACGCTATTCAAAGACCCTGAAAATGTTAGACAAGTGCGTACCCGAATCCAACTGTATTTTCAAGAAAATTCTACCTCAGATGTCTCTCCCATCACGCTTTGGGAAGCACACAAATGTATCCTAAGGGGAAAATTAATCTCTTTAGCTACGATAGCCAAAAAAAGGCACCAGGAAGACATTAAATCATTAATTGAAACAATTAATCGCCTGGAAAGAGCCCATAAACAGTCATCTATGCAGGCTACACTGCAGGAGCTTTTGCAGGCGCGTTCTGCTTTGTTGGAGACCTGGGGAAGCGCACTAGAAGGCGATACGTCCTCAGACAGAAAGTGTTCTACGAACACGGCAACAAAAGTGGGAGACTGTTGGCTCGCACGATACAGGCAGATAAGGTCTCGTCAGTGATTCATCATATTCGAGATAGCCAAGGTACACTCCTTTCAAAGAACGAAGAAATAACCAAACACTTTGAAAAATTTTACTCTAAACTGTACAATTTGGCGCAAGAAGGGGGCGGGGTAACCAATATGGCCAGTCGTTCCTCCCAAATATCGGACTTCCTGGCGGATTATTGCCCCAAACCTATCACCCCCCAGCAGGCTGAAGCCATGGAGAGTCCTTTCTCGATGGAAGAACTCCACTTAGCAATCAAACAGATGAAGGTGGGAAAAAGCCCAGGCCCCGATGGCCTCCCTCTGTTGTATTACAAATGCTTTCAGGAGGATCTTACTCCCAAAATGCTAAATACATTTAACTCCCTTTCGTCCCCTCACACTTCCCTAGGCAGATTACTGGAAGCCCATATAGCAGTTATCCCGAAAGATGGGAAAGATACCACACAAGTCTCTAACTATAGGCCGATCTCCCTGCTTAACTTAGACATAAAAATCTACGCTAAGATGCTAGCAAATAGGTTACTCCCCTTGATCCCTGGCCTCATATCATCTGATCAGGTGGGCTTTATCCCGGGTAGGGAGGCTAGGGATAATACCATCCGCACTTTGAATGTTCAGCATTGGCTGGCTTCATCGGAGACCGGGGGATTCCTCCTTTCCCTTGATGCTGAGAAGGCGTTTGACAGGGTGTCATGGGATTACACGCGGGCGGTCTTGGAAGGCATAGGCCTCCTGCCACGTATGCTTGCACATATCACTGCCCTCTATTCTAACCCCTCCGCAAGGGTGAGGGCTAATGGCCTCCTGTCAGACGCCTTCTCAATAAGCAATGGTACCCGTCAGGGTTGCCCGTTATCTCCCCTGATCTTTGTTTTGACTCTAGAGCCCCTCCTAAGGTCCAACACGGATATCAAAGGAATCTCCATTGCCCATAGAGAATTTAAAGTAGCGGCCTTTGCTGACGATATCCTATTATCCTTACAATCCCCTCGGATATCGTTACCCAATCTTTTGGAAGACATTAAACACTTTGGCGAGTTATCAAATCTCAAAATCAATTATTCCAAATCGCATGCCCTAAATGTATCCCTTACCCCTCAAGAAGTCACACACTGTCAGGAATCCTTTCCCTTTCATTGGCAGAAGACAGCCATTAACTATTTAGGCATCCAGGTCACTAAGAACATAACAGATCTTTATAGCCACAACTTCCTCCGTGCCCTCTCTAAGCTCCAGGCAAATTTGAAGGATTGGGCCAACCTCAATGTTTCTTGGTTTGGGCGCTCGGCCCTCATTAAGATGGTTGTTCTCCCCCGCCTATTATATTTAATGCAGACGATTCCGATTCATTTACCCCCCTCATTCTTTGTGGCATATAAAAAAGCCTGCACTAGCTTCATATGGAAGAATAATGCCCCACAAATTAAATACTCACGGTTGACATGCTCCAAAGCAACCGGTGGCATTGGTTTACCAGATCTTTATAAATATTATCTGGCCTGCCACCTAACTAGAGTGGTGGACTGGAAACTTCACAAACTAAGGAAAGCATGGGTGATGCTAGAAAATTCTTTCACGCAAACTCCGATTGCCACATTACCTTGGCTGTCACCTCGATTCTGGCCCCTGACCCTCAAGACACACCCGCTCATTGCACCCTCCCTATCGGCCTTTAGAAAAGCAGTCGCTCTCTTTAACCTATCCTCACAACCGGGTCCACTAACCTCTGAGAGGCAACCCTGAGTTCCCTCCGGGAGAATCAAATGCATTCCTCCATGTGGAATGGCCACACGGGGAGGTTCTAGCGTGTCATTTCTTTCACAAAGGTCGAAGACGATCCTATGAGGAGCTTACCTCTGAATCACGTACTAACACTTTTCCTTTTTGGTCTTTTAGACAGCTGACTCACTTTCTTACCTCTAAAGATGCGAAGGTCACGTGGGATAGACAACTTACACCATTTGAAGCACTTTGCTCACGCAATACACCACAACAACACCTTGTGTCATACATTTACGCCCTACTGCAGGACGTTCCTGGTACTCCCACGATGCAGAATGTACGTGCTTCTTGGGAAAGGGACTTGCAAATCACACTTGAGGACGATGACTGGGAATCCATATTCACTCTTGCGCATAAAGGCTCGATGAACGTTGCGATCCAAGAAAACGGTTATAAAATTATCACAAAATGGTATAGAACCCCATCTCGTCTACATAAATTCTCACCCTCTATTCCGGATACATGTTGGAGGTGTACAGAAGAGGTAGGATCCATGATCCACATTTGGTGGGAGTGTACCTTGCTCCAGCCTTTTTGGAGGGAGGTCCACTCCATCATTACACGGGTCACCACTTTCACTCTAGACTACACTCCTGCTCAATACCTCCAACACCTTACTACTCTACCCAAACAAAATTACCAAAAATCATTGGCTATGCATATGGTTAATGCAGCCAGACTCTGCGTTCCTACACATTGGCGTTCAAAGGATATCCCGACCATTCGAGAATGGTTGATCAGAGTTGCTAAGATAGAGGAGATGGAGGAATTGATACATACAGCCCATGACCGCTTACAGAAGTTTAGTTTGACCTGGTCCTGTTGGACGCATTTTAGGACCACGGATTATTATAAATCCTTATTCTAAAATGCTGTCCTAAAGTATTTAAAGTATTTGAAGTATATACAGTTTTCACTGCAATCTTTCCCGCGTTTTGAACTGATGCGGGGGCCCGGGACGGAGAGCGGCCCCCACCCCCCCACTTCCCACTTCTCCCCACTACTCTCTATTTTCTATTCTTGACTGCTACCCTCTACCTACCCTTCTTCTTCTTTTACCCCTTTCCCACGCAAATGTCAATGTAAAACCTCTTTTCTGTTTACTCCTACCCCCCCCCTTTTTTTTATTTGATATGATTATTATTTTTCTCGATTTGTCTTTCCCGATTGCGAAGTAACCGACCAAATGATAGCCTGGAGCCTTGCTAGGGGCTCCCAACACCTATACGACCATTGCGATTTCCGATTTCAGAAGTTTTACCATGACCCTGGATAGGCCTGCTGATATTGGCCTACGGTGGGTCCTTGCACTCTTACGCGGGTTTACTTGCTCTCTTTCAGTTACCAGTCATTGCTCTGTTTAAATGTTGGTTATTCTTGAAATGTTCATGAGCCTGTATGTCTTGTATGTTCATGTACCCTTATTTTTCTCTCAATAAAATCATTTATGGAAAAAAAAAAAAGAATAGACGTCTAATTTTTGTAAAATGCACTGCACTGCCATGCCAAGATATAAACAGACACTATCTTCATAGGGAACCACAACACATGTTTTAGCATGTCAGAACTTGTGAATTAAGGCCTCATTCATGGGGATGCTGAGGTCTGTATATCATGAACAGGACATTTTTTCCCGGCATCTCTAGCCTTCAAGGTGCTGCGTGCAGGCAGCCCATTGAAGTCTGTACAGACACATAGCTGCATGGACACAGCCGCTCATCCCAGTGTGCATTCGGGGCCACTGTCCCTGATTTGGAACAAAGTCCCTCTGTCCCTCTTTCCTCCTTATTTGTCCCTCCTTTTGGTCTGATCTATATAGTTGTATATAAAATGGACTACAGTATTTAACTTTCAAAAAGGATTTCCCGCTTTTGCTCGGCGGCAGGGATCGAGGCAGCATGAAGGCGTCCGGCACTCTAAGGGAGTACAAAGTCATGGGATGCAGTCTGCCTACTGTCAAGGCACCTGTTCCACCTCTTTACCGGATGCGATTTTTTCGCACCCAACCATGTTGTTGCAAAGTCTCGTTTTTGGTACTTTGTCTCTCAACTGAAAAAGATGAAGAAGGCATCTGGAGAGATTGTGTATTGCGGACAAGTTTTTGAGAAATCTCCACTGAAAGTAAAGAACTTTGGCATCTGGCTACGCTATGACTCCCGTAGTGGAACACACAATATGTACAGAGAGTATAGAGACTTGACTACAGCTGGAGCTGTGACACAGTGCTACCGCGATATGGGTGCACGCCATCGTGCTTGTGCCCACGATATTCAGATCATGAAGGTTAAGGTGATTCCTGCCAAAAAGTGTCGCAGACCTGCCATCAAGCAGTTCCATGACTCCAAGATCAAGTTCCCTCTGCCACACAGGGTTCTGCGTCGCCAGCACAAGCCTCGCTTTACCACCAAGAGACCAAACACCTTCTTTTAAGCAAGTCAAAAACTCGCCGCTTCTCTGGTCAAATAAAATTTGTGAAAAAAAAAAAAAAGGATTTCCCAGTGCTAAACCTTTCATACAGTATCTAAATTGCTGCAATTGTAAAAAGTCAATATAAAGGAATAGTAGTGGTAAAAAGGAGATTTTTTTTTATAATTTTCCTTTAAGATGACATGGCAGGGAGTGTGTCCTATTCCTACATACTTTTGCTAATAGGTGTCCCTCGTTCCCATCTCAAAGAGTTGGGAGGGTTGCCCTGTACATGGGGGTACCTTTCGCACAGAGCACACTAATTGATGCCTGGGACCTGGCTGGGCCACGTTCTTGTGAAAATCAAACATTATGGCGGTTCCCTGGCTTAGGGATGAGCTGAGACAGTGTGCAGCAGGTCAATATACAGAGTTCCCAAGTGAAGTTTCTTGTTCCATACCACTACACTCCTTTGCTTGGTGGATGTTGCATTTAGGAGGGGTACCGCTGAGTTTATGCCCTCTCCACCAGTCCAGTGTACCTTCGCCACCTCACTCCCAGTGATAGAATGGTGCCCTGATGTGAATCTAGCATGGACCTCATGCGTGCATTAGTTCTTGGTTACCCATAGAAACCATATTCCTCCTCCTGCTTGTCTTGCCAAGTAAACATTGTGTAGTAGTTTTGTTTCATACCCCACATGTGCCTTACTAACCCTAGTTCTTTCATAAACCGGAGACCCTCATGCACCCCTTTAAATGACTTCAGGACACGCTTAGAACAGTTGATGCAACTTTGCTTGAAAATTTTGTGGCAAAGTCCAACATGAGCAATTCAATGCAACATTCTATAACTGACTCAGCTAGGCTGCCCGGGCATACCTCAACAAGATGGTAGTCCATTACTGGTGTATCCCCAAAGGTGGGCAGTTCTCCGGACTCCTGGTGTCCTCCGAGAGACTCTGGAACGGAGGTGCAGAACATTAACCCCTTTTACATATTGGATAGAGTGGGAACTGATTAGAAACTTTGACACTTTTTTCTGTTTCATCAAAAGATTACCTTACTGATTTCTTATCGTACACACGATCAGAATTTCTGTCGGAAAAACCTTGGATGGTTTTTCCGACGGAATTCCGCTCAAGCTTGGCTTGCATACACACGGTCACACAAAAGTTCTCTGAACTTTCAACCGTTAAGAACGCGGTGACGTACCACACTACGACGAGCCGAGAAAATGGAGTTCAATGCTTCAGAGCATGCGTCGAATTGTTTCCGAGCATGCGTAGGAATTTTGCGCGTCGTAATTGCTACTGACGATCGGAATTTCCAATATGAACTTTTTCCGTCGAAAAAATAGAGAACCTGCTCTCAATCTTTTGTTGGCGGGAAATTCCGACAGCAAAAGTCCGATGGAGCATACACACGGTCGGAATTTCCGACCAAGAGCTCACATTTGACTTTTCTTGTTGGAATTTCCTATGGTGTGTGTGTACGCGGCATTCAGAAAAATATCACCAAAATGGAATAATAATATACTATAAAACAGTTTTAGGGCTCATGATCTGCATTTGGAACACAGATCAAATGAAGGTTAGCAAAATCCCATTGACTATAACTGAGCAGTGCACATGGCAGTCCAGAGACTCTTTGACCTGTTTTGCATTTCTTTGGACGCATCATGTCCTACTGAAATGCATTTGAATGGCATGTGAAGCGTTTAAAAAGAATGCCCGCCAAAAATATGTATAAGAAAGTCCTTGATTGCAAAGTCATGATTTTGTTTCCATTACAGAATCAACCAGTCACATGGTAATCTGATACCAAACTGAATATTTATTTGGTGGATGCCTGCCAAACAGCGAGAGGTGCTTTGTATGCCATCTAGCACTGTAGAGCAGGCATGCCAAACTCTAATGTAACATACTGCCCATACACTGGGTATATTTTCTAGAAACTCTTACAAAATGATCAAAATGGTGAAGGTAACATAACACAAACAGTGTGTGTGTGTGTGAATATAAATATATATATATATATATATATATATTAGGGCTGTTACTGATTAAAATTTTTGTGTTCGATTAATCGATTTTTTTTTTAATCGACTAATCGACTAATTTCGATTAATTATAACGCACATACAGATCCAACTACTTTTAGCTGATCTCCTTGCAGGCCGATTCCCAGTGCAGCTACCAACCACTGGAAAAATGGATAGCAGGATACAAAAAACACACAAAGGCAGCGCTCGATGGGAATAGCATTAAAAAACTTTTATAGTCTTCAAGTAGGTAACAAAATAGATATTGCACTGGAGATAAAATCAATGTAGCTACATAAACTGTAAAAATGGTTCGAGTAATACCAAACGGTAGCAAAAGCAGTCATAAAAACATGTAGCTAAGTATGATACTGGTATAAAAATGTGTACAAAGATACCACTGCTGAAACGAGATGAGGAGGGGTTAACATCAGTCCGTCAGTATGTAGATGTCCCGTGAAGGGAACTATCACAACTCCCAGTGGATGGCTGTAGAATCTCAGGTTAATAGAGGGAAGTGATAGAGGGAAGTGTAACAGCCCTTGCGTGTGGCAGATAGTAAGGTCCCGCCGGCATGCAGATATGAAGGCACAGAAAAGGAGCCCTTTAGATGGACACAGCAAGCCCCGCTGGTGTCCACGACGTCACCGGATCTCCGACAGAACTCCCTGAAGACCCGGAAGCCGGCGGAGAGGTGAGTACCGATCAAAAGAATTTTGATCAATCAAAAAAATTTTGATCGATCAAAAACATTAATCGATTAATCAAGGAATTAATAGTTAATTTCCACAGCCCTAATATATATATATATATCTTTTCATGTGACAACACTGAAGAAATGACTCCTTGCTACAATGTAAAGTAGTGAGTGTACAGCTTGTATAACAGTGTAACTTTTCTGTCCCCTCAAAATAACTCAACACACAGCCATTAATGTCCAAACCGCTGGCAACAAATGTGAGTAAATCCCTAAGTGCCGGTTCACACTACCGCGACTTGTCAGACCGCAAGTCGCCCCAAGTCGCTTGACATCAGAAATCACAGCTATGTGAATGAGAGCCGTCTTAATGAACGCGTATGAAGTCGGAGCGACTTCAGAAAAGGTTCCTGTACTACTTCAAGGCGACTTCTAGGCGACTTGTACCCATTGATTTTAATGGAAGTCGCCTCCAAGTCAGATCCCCCGTCTTAACTGAAGCAACTTTCCAGGAAGTGAAAATTGTTTTCTAAGGCAAACCCCTCCCTCCCACAGAGCAGATAATTATGTGATTGGCCATTGGCAAAGTCGCCTGTCCTGGAGGCGACTTGAAGTCGCGTTGTAAGTCGCTCCAAGTAGCGCTGAAGTCGCGCTCAAGTCATCTCCAAGTTGCCTTGAAAAGTCGCGCTGGAAGTCGTGTTGCCCCAGTGTGAACCGGCACTTAGTGAAAATGTCCAAATTGGGCCTAAAGTGTCAATATTTTGTGTGACCACCATTATGTTTCAGCACTGCCTTAACCCTCTTGGGCATGGAGTTCACCAGAGCATCACAGGTTGCCACTGGAGTCCTCTTCCACTCCTCCATGACGACATCGCAGAGCTGGTGGATGTTAGAGACCTTGCGCTCCTCCACCTTTCATTTGAGGATGCCCCACAGATGCTCAATAGGGTTTAGGTCTGGAGACATGCTTGGTCAGTCCATCACCTTTACCTTCAGCTTCTTTAGCAAGGCAGTGGTCATCTTGGAGGTGTGTTTAGGGTCATTATCATGTTGGAATACTGCCCTGCGGCCCAGTCTCTGAAGGAAGGGGATCATGCTCTGCTTCAGTATGTCACAGTACATGTTGGCATTCATGGTTTCCCCAATGAACTGTAGCTCCCCAGTGCCGGCAGCACTCATGCAGCCCCAGACCATGACACTCCCACCACCATGCTTGACTGTAGGCAAGACACACTTGTCTTTGTACTCCTCAGCTGGTTGCCGTCACACACGCTTGACACCATCTGAACCAAATAAGTTTATCTTTGTCTCATCAGACCACAGGACATGGTTCCAGTAATCCATGTCCTTAGTCTACTTGTCTTCAGCAAACTGTTTGCAGGCTTTCTTGTGCATTATCTTTAGAAGAGGCTTCCTTCTGGAACGACAGCCATGTAGACCAATTTGATGCAGTGTGTGGCGTATGGTCTGAGCACTGACAGGCTGACCCCCACCCCTTAAATTTTTTTATAAAACAGAGTTGAGTTTAAAGCGGTAACATTTATTATGCAGCTTACAATTTCTTATACCGCGTACACACGACCGCTTTTCTCGACATTTTTTTTTTCGCCGAGAAAAACGATCGTCTGTGGGCTTTATGTCGTTTTTCTCGTCGAGAAAAACGGCATAAAAAAACGACGAGAAAAATTAGAACATGTTCTAAATTTTCTCATCGTTTTTTCCATCATTTTTTTCCGCGGCAGTTTTCCCATAGGGAGACACTGCCGCGGAACCCACAGACGGTCGTTTTTCTCGTCAAGGGAAAAAATGACGGGAAAAACGACCGTGTGTAGGGAACCCTTGGAACCGAAGCGGTTCCCTCATTTTTCCTGTCATTATTCACGGCGGTTTTTTAACCGCCGTGAATAATGATCGTGTGTACGCGGCATTAGATGTGATGGCTGCATACATTTTCTTTTTTAGTCTTTGTTTCTTCTATATTCATCTGGTGATCCAGCTTGTAAGTCGTTTGCATTTCAAAAGAACAAGCTCTCCATCGGTTACAGAGATGAGACAAACCATTTAACACTGACAAGGGTGCTTACGATTCATTTTTATTTATTCATGTAAATCCCTTATCCGAAAAGGAACAAAAACTGTTGCTGTAACTGATTGTGTAACTAGAGTATGAGCTGGAGTTTGGCTTCAAATTTGTTTGGTGTATCTAAGCCCTGGTTCACGATTTCATTCCCGCATGTCGGTCCGACGATTTCAGAGACATCTGTGTGATTTCCTGCACAGATGTCTATTGAAATCGCACCTGAAATCGCCAAAAGTAGTACAGAAACTACTCTTGGGAATCTGTGCAGCGCCGCAAAGTCGGCGTCGCACCAATTCAGACGGTTCCATTGGCTGTCGATTTGACACATCAAATCGCATTAATGTGAACCAGGGCTCAAACTGCTATCTAACACTCCCTTCCCCCCAGACTGACAATGCTGCTGTTCAAAGGTGCCCCCTGTGCTCCTTCATCCAGAGTGGGCAGACTGTAATACAGGAGGTGTGTTGCTGGCCAGATCACCCAGTAAAAACAGAGGGGAAAAAGACTAAGGGCCAGTTCACATCACACGCAGTCCAGTGCTTGCAGTTCCAGTGCGTTCCAGTTCCAGAAAAAAAAGTAGAACATGCTGCATTTTTCCTGCATTGGACTGTACTGGAACGTTGTAAAGCGCATCAAAAACGCACCGGAACGCACAAAAAAGCACTGGAACACACGTGTCCTTATTTAAGGTTAAGAAAAAAGAGGGGGGAAAACATGCACTGGACTGCATCAAAAACGCGCATGCAGAAAAGCATCTGGAACGCATCTGAACTGCGTTTCTATGGTGTGAATCAGCCCTAAAAAAAAGGAAGACAGATGCAGCCACCACATCTAAGGATTGGTAAACTGCAATATAGTACATTTTGGGTTTAATACCACTTTAATGTCAAGTACGCTAACCTCTCTCTCTACCCCGCTGCTTACTTACCCACTGCAATGTTTACATTCTCTAGGCAAAATCTTCCTCCTTGCTTGCCAGGACTGTGCAATGAGCACTTGTATAGGGCAGTCTCCTCAGACTAAAGATGGTCATTAAACGCCCATATACAAATCCATGAAAGCTCACTACTAAAGCCTCGTACACACGGTCGGACTTCAAACAAACTTTTCTGTGGATTTTTGTCTGAAGGGAGTTGGCCGGGCACACCCATAGCATACACACGGCAGGACTTTTCTGCAAACTTTCCAAAACGTTCCCAAAATCACGTGGTTTTTCTGCTCTTTTCTGCTCTTTACCGCCACCCTTTGGTCAACTTCTGCTATTGTTGGTTGATTTTAACATTGGTTCTGGGCATGCGTGTTTGTACTTCGGACAAAAGTCCGATGGATTTCTGTACACACGATAGGACTTTGCAACGTAGGACTTTTGTTGCCGAAAAGTTTGTCCGTTTGCACAGCAAACTTTTGTCCGATGAAAACCTAAAAAGTTTGTCCTATGGAGCGTACACAAGGTAGGATTTTTTTGAAAACATGCTCATTTTGAAGTTTGTTGTCAAAAAGTCCTACCGTGTGTATGGGGCTTTAGGGAGAAAAAATAGGGTTTGCCTTTAGTTATACTTTAATATCATTAACAGCAAGTGTCAATTTTACTGGCTTTTTGCCAACCCTACTCACAGCTCAGGCAAAGCCATCAGTGAAGAAGATTTCAGACTGTGGATGTAAACATCAGAGTAGGCCACAATTACAAATTCACTTTTGTTCTATATAATGATCACAGTTCAGTCAGCTTCTATTCTTTTATCTTATCTCAGCGTCTCACATCCTTATTATTTTATCTATCTCTTTCTAACTAGGTATCTCAATCTACCTTATTGTGTAGTTTCTTTCCATTTCTATCATTGCTAATCTCTCTTAATTTTCTTGCTGCCTTTTTCCTCCTCTATATACTACTTGTCAGTTCCTGTTCATGCACAAAAGTACTACAAACAACTCACTATCCAACGCGTTTCACCACTTCATCAGCGGCATGTACCATCTGATTAAAGTGCATTATTATAATGCACAAACAAAATGGCACAATCACGATATTAGTAAGATAAGAATAACAGAATAGAAGCTGACTAGATCTAAGGCCACTTTCACATGATAAGCCCGCCCGAATCCGCCTGTCCGTTTTTCAGGCAGATCCAAGTGGGCCACCCATTGACTCCTATGGGCAGGTGGGTGTCAGCGGAGATGTGTCTGCTGACACCCGTCTGCCATCCAATCCGCTCAAAACACATATGGCCAGTGGCGTATCCAGGGTATGGCACTCCATGGCAAGTGCCATGGGTGCCCTGGGGGGGGGGCGGCAAAATAAACTAAACGAAAAAACAAAAATTCCCACCCGCACCTGTCCTCCTGCGGGCCGCCTCCTGCACTATAGCCCGCGGCGGCGGCACAGCACTTCACTCTTACTTGGCTGGATCTGGATGGCAGTGTATAGGAGAGTGACAGGCGCGGGCGCCCCCATGCTTATAGATGAGTGGGACCGTCCACTGTGTCTCCAGACCGTCATTCGGCTAACTGGCGGAGGCGGAGCTTTCCTCCTCTGCGCTGGTGGACTGGGCGGGGGGATGGGTGGAGATTTCCCCCCAGGAAGCCTACCTTATTGATAAAAACGGCCGCGCTGCCTTAGCCTGTGTTTACTTTTTTTTTTTTTCTGTCTGTGGCTGTGCAGTGCGGCGGTACTAGTTGCAAGTATTGTGAATGTGTATGTGGGGGGCGGGGCCGAGGGCGGGGGGTAGTACAGAGCGGCCTCCTCCATTAGCAGCCGACATATTCGACTGGCGGAGGCGGAGCCTATAGCTCCGCCCACCCTCTCCGTGCGGCTGTGGTCCACTGCATCCTCTCTTGGGGAGGGGTCTGTCTGATGATAGGAGGAGGAGGAGGAGGAGAGAGAAGCACGAGGAGAACCCCCTGGCAAGGACAGAAGGTAAAATGTAATAAATTACTCTTATGATGATACACAGTCAGATCATGATTTTGCAATAAAGTGATCCATGCTGCAAACTCAACAGTCTCCCTTCAGTGAAAGTTCATGTTTTGCAAACTTTGCAGTACATGAACTTTCACTGAAGGTGGACTGTTTAATGAGTTTGCAGCATGAATCACTTTATTGCAAAATCATGATCTGTATATTAATGAACTTTCAATGAATGTGGTCTGTTTAACGAGTTTGCATTGAGTTCAGCATGTGCAAAGTGTTCCATGCATGCTGAAATCAATGCAAACTCATTAAGGAGGTTGAGGCTGCACTCATTGCCACTGATTAGGCGGCACTCTAATGCTGCGTACACACGACCGCTTTTCTTGACGAGAAAAACTGCATTTTTTTTTTCGCCGAGAAAAACGATCGTCTGTGGGCTTTATGTCGTTTTTCTCGTCTAGAAAAACGGCATAAAAAACGACGAGAAAATTTAGAACATGTTCTAAATTTTCTCATCGTTTTTTCCATCATTTTCTTCCGCGGCAGTTTTCCCATAGGGAGACACTGCCGCGGAGCCCACAGACGGTCGTTTTTCTCGTCAAGAGAAAAAATGACGGGAAAAACGACCGTGTGTAGGGAACCAAGCGGTTCCCTCGTTTTTCCTGTCATTATTCACGGCGTTTTTTTAACCGCCGTGAATAATGATCGTGTGTACGCGGCATTAGGCTACTTTCACACTGAGGCATCAGCGGTAAAGCACTGCTATATTTAGCGGCGCTTTACTGTCGTTTTTGCGGCACTATTTGGCTGCTAGCAGGGTTTAACCCCCGCTAGCGGCCAAAAAAGGGTTAAAACCGCCCGCAAAGCGCCGATGCAGCGGCTCTTTGTTGGCGGCTCGGCAGCGCTGCCCATTGATTCCAATGGGCAGGGGCGCTGTAGGAGCGGTGTATACACCGCTCCTACAGCGCCTCAAAGATGCAGCTTACAGGACTTTTTTTACCGTCCTGCCAGTGCACCGCTCCAGCGTGAAAGCCTTCGGGCTTTCACACTGGAGTGAAAGGAGAGGCTCTTTCAGGGCACTTTGCAGGCGCTATTTTTAGCACTATAGCACCTGCAAAGCGCCTCAGTGTGAAAGTAGCCTTAGGTTGCACTGATATGCTGAGGCTGCATTGTCGGGCACTGGTGAGGCTGTGCTGATGGGTACTGGCGAGACTGCACTAATGGGCACCAATGAGGCTGCATTGATGGGCATTGGTGAGGCTGCATTGATGGGCACTGGTGAGGCTGCATTGATGGGCACTGGTGAGGCTGCATTGATGGGCACTCGTGAGGCTGCATTGATGGGCACTGGTGAAGCTGCATTGATGGGCACTGATCAGCCTGCACAGATGGGCACTGTCTGCACTGGTGAGGCTGCATTGATGGGCTCTGATAAGGCTGCACTGATCAGGCTGCACTGATGGGCACTGATCAGGCTGCACTGATGGGCACTGTCTGCACTGGTGAGGCTACGTTAATGGGCACTGATCAGGCTGCATTGATGGTTCAATGGGCCACTTGACTGGACTTGCCCCCCAGGCCTAAGGCTGCCAGCCCTCCCCTGGAGCCTGCTTCCATCTTCTCCCCGAGCGCGAGCGGGTCGGTGACGTCCCGTGAGGTGAGGTCGCCGTCGCTGAGGAGGATCCCTTGATTGATTGCCGAGCTCCAGCACGTGTACATCTCCTGAGCCATGGGCCTTTGCTACAGCCTCCGACCATGGCTGTTCGGTGATTCTAGCGGCTCCATCTCCAACGCCCCCACCAACTCGGACACCGAGCAGCCCCCTGGAGATGTTAGTGCCTATGAGAGCCAGGGACCTGAGGATCACAGCAGCAGCTCAGGGGGGGGGGGGGAGCTCTGTAAACTGACTAGAGAGGGGAAAGTTCCAGACGGGCTGCTTCTACTACTGCAGAACTGGGGAGATAGCACCAGCGGCACTGGGGACAGCAATAAGCAGCAGCACAAGCCCAGCAAGGGCCAGCAGGTGCACCATCAACAGCAACATTCTCTGCAGAAGGGATGGGACAAACTCTGACTGGAGGAGAAGGAGGCCAAGAAAGTCAGCAAGAGCATAGATCGAGTACTGAAGGAGCAGAAGAGGGAGTACAAGCAGACCTATAGACTGCTCCTCCTAGGTAAGTGCCTCTCCTTCCATTTCTACACTAACATGGGGGATAGGTGGCCGGCCATGCCTGCTGACACTGCCTGTCTGCTTTATGTTGTCCTTGACATTTTATGGTTGGCCTGCATCCTGGGCATGCCTCTGGACTCTACATGCTCTATCTATCTATCTATCTATCTATCTATCTATGGCTTCACTCCTGCCCAGCACACTAGCTGCATGGAGTTTGCATGTTCTCCCTGTGGGGTTCCTCTCCCACTCCAAACACATGCAGGTAGGTGAATTGTACCCTGTGTACAGACTGGCAGTGTACATGGCTGATCACATTCTACACTGACCCTACAATCCTAGAGGACCCTACACATCTATGTATACTTCCATTCAGTCCTGTCCAGCTCTTGGCAGATTTTGGGCCAGAGATCATCTTAAATCATTTTTCGGACATGGGGGTGGCATGCAGAATGTGATTGGCCATATACATTGCCACTTCATACAGACAGGTGACCATCACCTACCAACATGGCTTTGGAATGTGCCAGGAAACTGGAGTACCTGGAGGATGCCCACACAAAGAGAACATGAAAACTCCATGCAGATAGCTTCCTGGCCCAGATTCAAACCAAGTGAGGCAAGTGCCAACCACTAACCTACTGTTCTCCCTATATAACTGTATATACTGACAGCATTATCTGAAAGTAGGGTTTCAAATGTTTTAAAAGGGGCGCATTTTCAGTGCTTGCCATAGGCGCCATTTTCGCTAGATACGCCTCTGCATATGGCGATACGTTCGCTGTCCGTCAGGCTGATCGGATCATATGGGATCTGATGCTCTCCCCATAGATATCAGCGGGGCACTGATTAGGTCCCTCCCTGCTCAGTGAGCAGAGACGACCTGTCGTCTGCCGGCTCAGCAGAGATCAACAGAGCGATCTCCTGCTGAGCTAGCGGAGTCCGCTGAGCGGATCCGCCTCGTGTGAAAGGGGCCTAAGAGAAGGAGAGAGACATTTATATTCAGAAATAAGTGAGTGGAGGAATTGACCTTTGGAGGAAGTAAAGATTTCTGAAGGAAATATTTCTTTGGTGTGTGTAATATTTTAGAGGAATACACTGTCATAGCAAAAATGATCTTATTATAAGAAACAAAAAAAGGTTATATTTTGGTGTCGTGGGTGGGTTAGATATACGGTATAGTGAAACGCATCACTATCGCAAGAGTGTTGTAATATAATTCCACAGTAAGACACGCTTTTATTTTATATTACAAATGTCAGAATCTAAATACATGATGATTTATATAATGATCGCAAATCTAACCATTTGAAAAATCCTCTTTTGCAAGATTTTCAGATAAACACAAGCGGTTGTGTGTGAGAAAACAAATTCCCCCGGCACAGTAGTGTATTATCTGAAATAGCCAAGAAAATAGATTTTTACTGTGAATTCAGACAGCTGAGGGTGTCTGCTGAGTTCTGAAAGTAGCCACAGGCTTTCCAGTTTTAGATGACCCAGATTAAATTGTCAGGCACAGAAGTTAGTTATCTAATATGTGTGGGAAGCTTTGGGATTTTTTTACACTGGCAATTACTTTGTTACCTTAAACTGGTTGTAAACCTATGGCATGAAATCTGAAAAAAGCATATCCCTCTATCAAGTCTCAATCCAGAGTGCTAAGTGTCATTTCTGTCTGTTGCCCCATTCCTTTGCGATCTGCATGAGACACTTCTGACAAGTTTTCCTGACACCAAAAGGTAAAAAGGGGACAGGGGTGGGAGCTCCAGCACATAGTCTGTGATTGAGAGCCTTAGCTCTGCTCCTGTGTGGTGTGGGAAGTGACTGTGTCCATTCCCTTTAATCAGCTCTCCTTACTGAGCTTTGCAGAGTATAAATTCAGCTCCTTTGTCCCCTGCTTTCTGAAAGGTCAGACAAGCTGTATAAATTCTGGACTTTGAACAGCTGAATTCAAGATACCTTGTATGTAGCCGTCATGAAAATAGTTGGGGTTGTCACCAGTACACCCCTAACATAGACGCTGTCTTGGAGCCATATATTTGACTACTGTGTGTTTTCTCAATAACTGTCTCTAAAATTCTATTTTTATATTTATGTGGTGTGTTTAGTAAAATATTTTCACGCTGAGAGCTAAACATACAACCTACATCTGGTGGATATAAACCTATATAAACCAAGTATAAAAACTCAATATGGTCCAATACGGTGAAGACGTACTTGGTTCTAAAGTGCAAATGCAAAATAACAAAGTCCAATGAATAATGGATTAAAGGTGCTAATCAATGCTCCAAAGTGCTAATGTAACGTAAATATATACAGTAGTGCACAAGTGCTAAAACTGGAAATAAAGACAAAAAGTGCTACTGTGCAATCCAAAAGGGAAATGGAAATAGAATAAATAATAATCAATACTCCAAAGTGATAGTGCAATATAGCATAAATCTGCACAGTGGTGCACAAAGTGCTAGACTGCAGATAAAGTGCAAAAATTGCTGTATAGTCCAGAAGGGATATATGTGAAAAAAGTCCTGCTGTAAACGTGAAAAATGATACACAATATTAATGATAATAGTCTCTTTGTCAGTCTTGATGGAGGTGATCAACTAAAATCATGTAGATGTAATTCCACTAGTTAATAGATAAATACTGATGTATCCATATGCGGTCTCACAGAACTCTCACCTCTAGATGGATATAGTAGGGCATAATCAGTATAAATGCTTTCTTCTATGTTGGTTCTGCTCAAAAGGATGTTCCAACAGATCTCCACTACATCTCCACTCTTTTCGACAGTATCTGTAAACCTGGAGGGGGAGAGGAGGGGAGGGAGGGGGGGGAACGTCTCCGATTGGGATATCAGATCAGGGATGGGAAGAGAAAAGCCTCCAATAGTGTAGTAATCAATCGGACTTGGTTTATTTATAAAAATTAAAATGCTCGTACATCAAAATGAAGTATATTGAACTTGTAATAATCACAGCGGCGCCGTTTGCCATCTTACTGTTCCTCCGGGTACTTCCGGTCTGCGGTAACCTCTTGAACTCCCTACGCCGTTACGTCACAAACCTCGTGACTTCATCAGGGGAACTTGATTGGTTGTTGAGGTTTGTTTATATTTGGGTATAACGGAAGTGATTATTCTGCCATTTTCTTGTAGCCCAATACATGTATATGGGCGCCGCCATTTTACAAATGATATGTGACATCCAAATAGGATGAAGGGTCATCCACACTATAACCTTTCAATCAAAAAATGTTGTAAAGACCCTAGGAATATCATAAGAATATGTTTCTTATAAGGATCTCCAAGATTCATATCAGAAAAAATAAAGATAAAAATAAAAATAGAAGACAAAAGCACAATAAAAGATGTAAGGAGGGGGGGGGGGAAAGGGAGAGGGGTGTACATGCCTGACCTAACGATCTCAAGCTGGAAAACAATGGAACAATTCAATGAAGAGATAATCCAATATAATTCGCCCAAGGTTCCCATATCTCTTCAAATTTTGGAACTGTGTTATTTAATATACTAGCTAGTTTTTCTTGAGTCATAATCCAAGAAATCTTTCGTTTGACATCAAAAAGGAAGGGTTTTTGTTTTTTCCATGTCATGTCATTTTTTGCATGTCATGTTTTTATGCCACCATTTTATAGTAAAGCTATTACCTATTCATATTCCTGCCTCAGAGTGTTGTCTGTCTATTTAGGAACTGTTAAGTATCATACACCTGAGAGTGATAGGAAGCTTCCCTAGACTAACTGTGCCAGAGTGGGTCGAGCCAGATTGCCAGGGGTTGGCGGTGCTGTATACAGGGCCCGAGAAAACAAACCAGCGGCTCTCTTAACTGGGGGTAGCGCTACATATATTTTTTGTTTGTTTTTTCAAAACTGTCTGTCTTTTTTTGTTTATAGCGCAAAAAAATAAAAATTTAGAGGTGAGGTGGGGGGAAAAAAATTAATACATTTTATTTGGGTACAGCTTTAAATGACCGTGCAATTGAAGTTAAAGTAACGCAGTGCCTTATCGCAAAAAGTGGCCTGGTCATGAACTGGGGGTAAATCTTTCAGAGGTCAAGTGGTTAATGGCAGTGTATCATTTGAGGCCAGTCACTTCACTGGGTATATGTTACAGTTTACAACCACTTAAACTAATCCTCATAGAGAGAAGAACTGCCTAATGCTGCTTATGCAGACCATTTTCAGTGTTTAAGTGGATTTGACAGTTTGCCCTCATGCTCTTAAGAGGGCCATGAGGTGTGCAGATCTAAATACAGCACATTTTCAAAGGTATTGATGAAAGAAAAATGAATCCTCCATTCTCTGACCTGATTTATTAATATACACACTTAACTGCAGCAGGAGCAGACAATACCACTATCCTCATTTTGTGTTTTTTGGACACAGGCCCTTATAGTGCCGCCAAACTGAGATTTACCAAAGACAACAAAGGATCTCACACTATCACAGCTTGGCTGATTTTTATCAATTAAGTGCATTGCTTGCAATTATCAGGTTGAGTATTTTCTCTTAAATAACAAGCCTCTTCCCCAGGGAGGTTTCCAGCCTGCTGTAAGTTTAAAAGAAAAATGCTGTGAATGTGACATTACCACAATTGGACATGCATCGCAGGAGTCACAGAGCTATTATAACTTAATAACAGGCAGATATCGTCCTGAAAATGGTATGTAGAGAGATATCCACCCATTAATGGCGAACCCTAGCCTCTTAAAGTTTTAGGGTAGTAGATCAAATATGATCCTAAATTGCCCATGAAGTAAAAGCCTTAGTACTTTAAATACACTATTACCTTGTAGCTGTTTATCTAGAGTGGCTTTTCTCAGAGTTCTGTGGAACCCTTGGGTTCCTCCAGAGGTTGGCAGGGGTTCCTTGAGCAGTGAGAAATGGTGGATTGATCTCCTGCGTACACCAATGCAAGAGGGCAATTTTCCACTGAGAAGCAGGGCCGGATCTAGCCTGTCTGATGTGGGGGTGCAGTAAAAAATGTCAGGAGGCCAGAGGATGGTAGGTCAGCAGGGCAGTGAGTGTACAGTGGGGGGTCATCAGAGCAGAGGATAGAGTCAGCAGTTTGTAGGTCAGTGTACAGAGGCCATAAGCCTGTAGGGCAGTGTACAGGGGTCCCAAAGAAAGAGGATAGGGTTTAGCAGAGCTGAGGATGGGGTCAGTATAGTATAGTGGCAGGCTAAGGCAATATAGTGGCAGGCTAAAGCAGTATAGTGGCAGGTTAGGGCAGTATAGTGTTAGGTTAGGGTAGTATAGTGACAGTATTGTGTGAGGTTAGGGCAGTATAGTGTCAGGTTAGGGCAGTATAGTGACAGCAGTGCTGTATTTAGGCCTAGGCCGACAAGGCCCAGGCCTAGGGCGGCACTTTGCGAGATGGGCGGCCTTCCAAAGTCCTGCCTTCCCAAGTCCCGGCTCCCGCTGCCTTCTCCCGTACAAATGCAGCCTCCGGCGGCCGGCTTGCTGTAGCGGTACTTGTACGTAGTATGACGTGCTTGGCGGGGGGGAGCCACTCATGTCCCCATAAGTGGCCGGTGACTGACTCCATGTAATTGGACAGGCGGATCCTAAAGCTTCGCCTTCTACCCTCCTCCTTGCGACTTTCACTGCATCGTTCATCTCCCCGGCTCCGGGTGGGGTCTGTCTGATGACAGGAGGAGGAGAGAGAGAGAAGCATGAGGGGAACCCCCAGTCCAGGACAGCAGGTACAATTTAGTAAATTACTATTAGGCCTCGTACACACGACCGGTTTGTGTGTATGTTTTGTCGTCGAGAAGACTGCCGGGAATCTCGACGAGAAAAATAGAGAACCTGCTCTCTATTTTCTCGTCGGGATTCTCGTCGGCCTGTTTCCCGACGAGAAAACTGTGTGTGTGTATGCAGCAACAAGCTTACCTGTCCTCCGGTAAGCCCGCACATGCTCGAAATGACTTTGATGCATGCGCGGTAGCTTCCTAGGCATAGGTAGGGTGTAGCAAGATGGCGGCGACGGCATCGAATGTGACGAACGCATGCTCGTCGTAGTCGATGACGTCACTGCGTTCGTTCTATTCAAAAGAACGGCGGTTCTTTGGAATGGAGTGTGTGTACACTCGGCCAGCACAAGATTCTTGTCAAGAATCTCGTCAGGAAAAACTGTTTTTTTCCTGATGAGAATCTCGCCCGTGTGTACTAGGCTTAACTCTTAGAATGTGTGTGTGCCAAGCAGCCAATCTGTGCTCAATATGGAAATGAATATACAGATCATGATATTGCAATAAAGTGATCCATGCTACAAACTTATAAAACAGTCCACCTTCAGTGAAAGTTCATGTACTGCAAACTTTGAAGTACATGAACTTTCACTGAAGGTGGACTATTTAATAAGTTTGTAGCATAGATCACTTTATTGCAATATCTTGATCTGTATATTAATGACTTTCACTGAATGTGAACTATTTAATGAGTTTGTATTGATTTCAGAATGTGTAAAGTGCTCCATGCATGCTGAAATCAATGCAAACTCATTAAAAAGGTTGAGGCTGCACTGATTGCCACTGATTAGGTGGCACTCTTAAGCTGCACTGATGAGGTGGCACTGATGGCCACTGATAAGCTGCACTGATGAGGCTGCATTTACAGGCACTGATGAGGCTGCATTTACAGGCACTGATGAGGCTGCATTGACGGGCACTGGTGAAGCTACACTGATGGGCACTGGTGAGGCTGTGCTGATGGGCACTGGTGAGGCTGCATTGATGGGCACTGATGAGGATGTGCTAATGGGTACTGGTGAGACTGCACTGAGGGGCACTGCTGAGGCTGCATTGATGGGCACTACTGAGGCTGCATTGATGGGCACTGGTGAGGCTGCGCTGATGGGCACTGCATTTATTGGCACTGGTAAGGCTGCGCTGAAGGGCACTGCATTTATGGGCACTGGGAAGGCTGCGCTGATGGGCACTGGTGAGGCTGCATTGATGGGCACTGGTGAGGCTGCTCTGATGGGCACTGGTGAGGCTGCGCTGATGGGCACTGCATTTATGGGCACTGGTAAGGCTGCATTGATGGGCACTGATGAGACTGCATTGATGGGCACTGGTGAGGGTGCATTGATTGGTACTGATGGGTCTGCATTGATGGGTACGGGCAGTAATGAGGCTACACTTGGTACCCACTTTTAATGTAGAGAGAGGAAGAGTTGGAGCTCTAAGATGAAAAGGTGGAGCCTAAAAAAGAAGGGGTGTGTTTTACAGATGACAGGGCGGGTCTTAAACTGAAAGGGGTGTGACATTGACAAGAAGGGGTGGGTCATATTTAAATTAGGGGTGCATGGGTTTAGTCAGGCCTAGGGCAGCACAAAACCTAAATACACCACTGAGTGACATTATAGTGTCAGATTAGGGCAGTATAGTGACAGTATACTGGCAGACTAGAGCAATATAGTGGCAGGTTAGGGCAGTATAGTGCCAGTTTACGGCAATATAGTGGCAGGTAATGCAAAATTGTCGGTCTTTTTTTGTTTATAGCGCAAAAAATTTAAACCGCAGAGGTGATCAAATACCACCAAATGAAAGCTCTATTTGTGGGAAAAAAGGACATGAATTTTATTTGTGTACAGCGTCGCATGACTGCCCAATTGTCAGTAACGCTGTGCCATATCGCAAACAATTGCCTGGTCATGAAGGGGGGGGGGGGGTAAACCTTCTGGGCTGAAGTGGTTAAAATAGAGGTAAACAAAAGTGTGAAAATAGAAAATAATGCAATTTTGTCATTTTTTATCCTTGGGGTTAGATGGGCTTTACTAAACAGTTTCTTTCCCCTTGTTTTGTACAAAGATTATTCTTTACCAAAATAACAATTTAGAGATATAATAATTTTTTTCATTGCAATTTAGTGCATGGGTTACCTGTGTTAATATTTAACTTACTTTTGTTAATTAACAGAAATGGATATTAGAGCCATCTAGAAGTTTTGGGAAGTTGAGAACAATTGCATTAGTGATATTATAAGTCAAAGATTATCACTTCTACTTCTTTTGTACTACTTTAAGAGCCATGTCATCATTTTCTCAGCAGATTGTCAGCAAAAAACAAAACCAGGAAAAAAACAAAACCACACACAGTGTACGTTTAACAGCATTACAGTTACACGTTATGAATCTTAGCTGAATGGTCTCAGTTAACAGTGAAATTGCTTTGGTAACTTATTAGACAATACAAATAAATAGCGTAGGTAATTTTTTATTGCTGATAATTTAATTAATTACATGTATTTACTTATGTATTCTTAAGGTATTTCTATACTCTTAGGAACCTGGGCCTCTGCAATAGTGTTTTATTAATAAAAGGAAACTGTCAGAATAGAATCATAGCTGACTTGTTTCATAAGGTGATGGTCCAGGTATATTATCTTCATCCTTCTTACAATATTAGGCGAGTCATTGACCCGAGACAGACTGTTTATATCGGGTGTCGAGATACCTGATATGCACACGCTTGTTTTATAACAGTGACTCACCAGGTGCTAAAGTAAGGATAAGGAAGCCCAAGGGTATACACTATTAAAGTGGAAATACCTGCAGAGATCATGCTGTACAATCCAACTCAAGTGCCCTGACATATGCAGGTATGGGGAAAATGTGACTTACTACCTTTAACATGATAACACTGATGCTTGGCGATTGGCTAATTTCACTCAGCATTGTTATATGGGGGCTGGGGCGAGTGCCCATCCTTGTTTAATCACCTGAGAATTCTAAGGCTTGCCATACATTATACAATTTTTTTCTTATTCAATTTCCTTTAGATTGACCCAGTGGCGGCCCATCCATAGAGGGCGCACGGGCGCCGCCTCCCCTATCCATACGTCTGTCCCCCTGATCTACATATCAGTGGCGCTTGACCATAGATTCCAATGCGGGGTGGGTGTTTTTTTTAAGCACCTGATTTAGAGCAAGAGGCTCTAATAGGCTTCAAAAAAGGGTGGCCTCGGAGCGCAGAGCATTGCGGTGAACTGAAACTGACACTTTGCTACAATGTAAAGTAGTGAGTGCACAGCTTGTATAACAGTGTGTAGCGGCCTCACCCCATCTCTTTTGTCTAGGGGTATGTCACACGACAGGGTGAGATACGCTACAGCCCATGTCCTCCCCATAGCTGTGGGTGAGGTGAAGGCCAGTACCAGATATTCCCTCGGGCCTGTGTGCTTTTGTCTAGAACCAAGTCCTGTTGTGCCAACACTTCCCTCTGCTCCCATTAACCAGAGTTCCACACACACCGATCACAGTCCAACTCTTGTTTTATTGCATATCTCACAATAAACAGTGCTTCAGTAGCCAACTGGTTGCGACTTGATAACATTTTGATACGGGGGGTGAGCAGGTCGAGGCACTATCCTGGTTATCAGCTAAACCACTGCGATCTCGCCAGCGGTTACTATAGCATTAGCTAGGAAGGACTTAGAACTTGAGAGTCTCTACCAGCGACTCAAGAGAACATAGATAGGAGTACCTTCGCTGCGCTGCGGCCCCTATCAGGGGAAGATGTCCCTCCAAGGGAGTTACCAGAGGCCCATCCGTCACTGGGTTGATGCTGCTCCAGACTCTCCGAATGGGTAACCTCCCCGGCCTCTTCACCTCAGACATGGGCCCCATCCACTTCAGGGACCCTCGGACTTCTCTACCCTCGCGGGACCCAGTCGAAGTCACTGGGCCCCAGGCCTCCTGGTTTAGTACCTCACCCCAGGCTGAAGGTGCCTGGGATGGACCCCAACTCCATTCCGGTCAGGCCTATGGCGCCTGGGCCGGAATCCAGAACCGCCCGCACCCAGGCCTGAGGTGCCTGGGCGCGTGAAGAAGATCCTCCAAAAGACCTCGTGGTTAGGGCGTCTCCCCCTTTTATCTCCTCCCATCGACACCACGGCAGGTTCCCCGCCCTCGCCGTACCATCTCCGGAAAGGGACAAAAAAAGGGTAGCACTCTGTGACGGCCAATCTACCTTGAGCCTACGGGCACCCCGCCACCCAGAGGCCAAGGAGATTATTACACCGTCCAATCCTCCACGAACACAAATGGTCCATTATTCCCATACTTACACACCTGAGTGTTCTACCTAAATTTAGAGACCCCGCTACAAGTGTAAATTTGCTGTCCCCTCAAAATAACTCAACACACAGTCATTAATGTTTAAACCGCTGGCAACAAAAGTGAGTACACCCCTAAGTGAAAATGTCCAAATTGGGCCCAATTAGCCATTTTCCCTCCATGGTGTCATGTGACCTGTTAGTGTTACAAGATCTCAGGTGTGAATGGGAAGCAGGTGTGTTAAATTTGGTGTTATCACTCTCAAGCCCTGTACACACGATCGGATTTCCTATGGTTTTTTAACCGATGGATTTTTCCATGGAAAAACCGATGAAGCTGACTTTCATCAGTCTTGCCTACACACCATCAGTCAAAAAACCGACTGTTCCAAACGCGGTGACGTAAAACACTCTGATGAGCCGAGAAAAATGAAGTTCAATGCTTCTGAGCCTGCGTCGACTTGATTCTGAGCATGCATGGGTTTTTTATCCGATGGAGTTCCCCACAGACGATAGTAATTTGCTATCGTTTTTTTAACTATCGGATAAATTTAAAACATGTTCTATTTTTAAACACCAATGGAAAAAAGACAGATGGGGCCCATACACGATCGGTTTGTCCGATGATAAAAGTCCATCGGACTGTTTTCATCGGTAAAACCTATCGTGTGTACAGGGCTTAACTCTCAGTATATGTTCTGATACTGGTCACTGGAAGTTCAAATGTTCACGTTTAGGGATAATGGTCACCGGGACAAATAGAGAAAGTGAATCTTCCTAACAAGGACACAGACAGCATTATATGCCCGACAGGTGTTTTAATCCCCCTCCACTCTATCAAAAATGAAAAAAAAGTCTTGCCTTCAGTTCTACTTTAATGGACAGATTTTAGTGAAATTTCTAGCAATGCTTATTCCCTTGACAGCTGTTTGCTGTTTGTATTAGAACATGCCATCAGGTGTCTTTAGCTGCAGGCTAAACATTTGTTACGTCCACTTTTGGGAAAAAGACTTTATTACTTAACTGTCTGCATAGCCTGCCTCTGTTGTCTTTTAATTGCAGATAATAAATATAGGCTCAATACTATGCCAGTTAGGGTATTGATGCTGTAATCTTCAGTGGCTTTTCAGGACAGATCAATAAGCGCAGTTGGCATAAATAGGAGATGGCATTAGCTTCAACACATTATTCACACCAGATGACGTTCCAGCTGTCAGTTTAGAAGTATTATAGCAGCTGTCCCCAAACCACCTGGGAGGTCACCTTTGTCATTTTATTGAGTTAAAGCTAAACCTGAGTTATGAAGGGAAAGTGTCTTGCTGGCATTCCTCAGTACTGTCTCCACAGTCTCCTTTTTGTCATATATTGTTTTTTCCTGTTTTAGTGTTGTGTGTTCCAACATTGTTCAAACAATAGCAACAGACTAGAGCACTGATTGTCAACGTACAAGGTATATGGGGTCTCAAATGTGACCCCTTGTATCACCAAAGGGCTGCATACAATATTTATTATATGTGGAAACGAAGTGTAGCGCTAAAATTTCATAAAGCACAATGACATTGTTGAATAAAAAAACTGTATATAAACATGTGATGTGTAAACACAACAACAACATATACAAAATAAAATCAAAAAGGTGAATGACCAAATGAGGACACCAATATAGTGAACCTCGCTAGGTAAATGTCCACCAAGAAGGCTAACTCAGAATCTTCTATAAGGATGATCCTGATAGGTGAAATATGAGATGTAAACTGGTCGTGGAGCTGTCACAGACCGGGATGTTCTTCTATCAAAGAGATATAAATATGTACTCTTACCAGACCAGGTGGACCCACTTGCCAAGTGGCAGTGAGTCAATCAAGCTTGTGTAGCGGCCTCCTCACCCCGTCCTCTTTAGCTAGGGGTATGTCACGCGACAGGGTGAGGTGCGCTACGGCCCATGTCCTCCCCACAACGGCGGGCGAGGTGAAGGCCAATACCTGATGTTTCCTCGGGCCGGTGTGTCCGGAGCATGTACCGAGTCTGTCGTGCAGAAACCACCGAACCACACTTTGCTCCCATTAACAGAGTCCATACACCGATCACAGTCCAACTGTTGGTTTATTTCGTATCTCCACATACAGGCAATGATGGCATGATACGGTGAGATGAGCAGGTCGAGGCACTATACTGATCTGGGTCCCTACACCCCCTGTGCTATGACCAAGGGTTGTAGGAATCTTGACATGAATACCTCCGTTGCGTTGCGGCCCCTATCAGGGGAAGATGTCCTCCAAGGGAGTTACCGAAGGCCCATCCGTCACCGGGTTGACACTACACCGGGTCTTCGAACGGGTGACCTCCCCAGCCTCCTCACCTCAGATGCGGGCCCCCTCGCAAGGGGCGCCCTGGAGCAACTTCACCCTCGCGGGACCCAGTCGGAGTCACCGGGTCCCAGGCCTCCTCAATAGTACCTCACCCCAGGCTGAAGGTGCCTGGGATGGACTCCATCTTCATTCCGGCCAGGCCTAGGGCGCCTAGGCCGGAACCTTGAACCGCCCGCACCCAGGCCTAAGGTGCCTGGGTGCGTGAAGAGATGATCCCCCGAAAAGAAGAAGACCTCGTGGCGAGGGCGTCTCCCCCTTTTATCTCCTCCCGTCGATACCACGGCGGGTTCCCCGCCCCGGCCGTACCATCTCCAGGAAGGGACAAAGAAGGGTAGCACTGCGGTAGTGATTCTACCCCGAGCCAGTAGGTACACTGACACCCACTGGTCAAGGAGAATATTACACCACCCAATCCTCCACGAATAACAAAAAGGGGTCTGAACCCTAACACAATTTACACACTTGGGTCACACTACCCCCAAGTGTATCCCACTAAATTGAGGACCCCGCTACACTTGCATTAACCGAAAGCCTGGAGATCCGGTACCGTACCAACCAGGATAGGACTGGAACCCGGAGGAAGATCAATCCAGAGATGGAGGACCCATTTGTCAACATGGATGGATCAACTAAACTGGAATCTGATCTGTTACCCAATGGGAGATTCGTCTGGAGACTGGTGCTGATCAAAGGGGTGCTCTCCTCTGCTGCTAGTTCCAGCAATTTCTCCTCTCTACTTCCTCCTTTTTCACAATATTTATTATATGTATTGCTATAAAAGACTGTCAAAGACTGAAGACTTACAAGAGCAGATGGTCATAGAATTGGCTGCAAGAGTTCTTGGAGACTGGAGTCAAGCTGTCGGAGACTGGGGACAGGTTACATGAAACTGCTAGCCATCACAGCTATTATAGACCCACTGCTTATCGCTGGGCCTGAGGGCTACACTGCAAACACCAAAGGGCTGGCCATCAGGTGGCAGGCCCCATTCACTGCAGATGTGGTGGGGCTGTGCTGTCAACCATTTCCAGCACAGCCATAATGCATAAACAAGGTAAAATGCCTTGTTTCTAATGGTATAAGTTCCTGTGGATTGCATTGCAATGCTGCCACAGTGAATAATCTCTCTTGAAGTTTCAATAAAGTTCTATAAAAATAAAAAAGTAAACAGCACACTGTGACACACAGCGCCTCCAGTGGCCATGGCTCAGTTGTGTGAACTTGCCCTAAGACCCCTTTCACACTGGAACGCCTGGCTGTTAGCGCTAAAGCGCTGCTCGTTTTAGTGGCACTTCAGTGCTGTTTTAGCGGCCCTTTTGCAGCGCTTTTCGGGCCACTAGCAGGGCGCTTCTTACAAAAAAAAAAAGGCAAAATGTCCCATGGGACATTTTGTAATGGGCAGGGCATTCTGGGAGAGATAAATACAGCGCTTCCAATCCGACCCAAAGATGCTGCTTGCAGGACTTTTCTTAACGTCCCGCAAGGGCTCCGCCCAATGTGAAAATACACACTGCAATGAATGGGAGGCGCTTTTCAGAGGTTATTTCTCAGTGTGAAAGTAGCCTTAGAAGCAAAATGCAAGAAAAATACTCAATGAAAATGTGTTGTAGACTTTCTTTAAAGTGATATTAAACCTTCAATTTTTTAAGCACTTTCAGCAGCTGATTTATCACGTACAGAGTGTGCAGTATGCAGCTTATTTCTTCTAATCCTTGTCTATGTTCCAGAATAAGTTGGTGCCATGACTGCTGCCTCAGATTTCCTCTTTCAGGGTGGCTCCTTTCCTATGGAGCCACCCTTACATGCAGAGACTGGATTGTCTCCCTACACTGTGTGCATCAATAGAAACACACAGTCCCATAGCCTAGGATGGCAAAGCACTCCTTTTCTCCTCCCTAATCTCCCTTTTTCAATCTAACAGACTGCACTGTCCACTTTTAACTCTTTTCTGTGAAGCCTGGAAGTTCAAGTGGTTGTAAGTCTATAAAAGATAAAAATAAATAAAAATGATCCTGTTCCTTTAAAGCAGGATATACAGTATAGTGCTTGTGCGGTGTAATTTGTCCCTCTCTATGCTGTAATATACCTTGATTGATTCTGCCTGTTTCTGTGTCCCCCTTAGTGTGCTGACCACGGTAATCATGGCTGCTGAGCCATGATACCATGGTCAGTTTACGTGCCTCCGTCAGCCCACAGTCTCTCCCTCTCCCCCTCCCTCCCTGCCTGTCAGCTTGGGAGTCTGTAAGTCAACCATGAGCTCCCTGCCCCTCCCCTCTCCTCTCGCTGCTATGGCTGTAAAATCACGAATCCCACAAAGTCCCTCTGTTACATAAAGATATACTGTGCAGTATCTGTGTTCTAAAAATTATGCAGCGAAACACCTTATTTCAGAACGCCAATGTGTGTTCATATGGCCTCCCACCGCTCTCCTCTTCTCCTCCTGGTTGATGTCAATGGGGAATCTCAGCTCCTCCCACTGCAGTCCTCAGATCAGGGAAGCTGAGGGCCGGGACAGAAGACAGAAAAGACAAAAGTACTTACCTATGCTCCAATGGTCCAATGCCAGCTAGGCCTGGCATCTTCTCCCTGGCTTCTTTCAGAGCCAGCTTCTGCGTGCTCGCTCAAGAGCCAGTTGTGTGTGTCTATAAGACACATTCAGCGTGGCTAGACCCTGCCACCCACTCCCTCCTCACTAGCTTTGATTGACAGCAGCAATGGCTCCTGATGCTGTTTCTCAGCAAATGAGGAGAGAGAGAGAGACAAGAGATCCTCGGCTCTCATGCTCATCACTGGATTGAGATCAAGCTCGGTAACGGCCAGTAAATTTATAGATAGTTTGTAAAAATCTGTCCGCAACGGACATATTTTGCCAGTAAAAGTCAGGACCTTTTGTACTGACAGGCACCTCCGCCAAAAGACACTGGGAGAGTTGTCAGGCACCAGCTGTGGAAGGAGCAGTCGGTTGCATTTGCTGATACCGCTCCTCTAATCCCATCTGCAGCCCTGTCATAGAAGAGTGATCTGTCCTCTGCCTCTCCCCGCCCACACAGCTTGACTATCACCGGTGGCGTTTCCACTGCTGTGCCAGCGCATGCTGGGAGTCTGGGGCCTCCACCATTGGCTTCCTCCTTCTCCCCCCCAGCCCCACGGTGACAGTGTCTGACCCCTTCACAGCAAGTGCCCCAATGCGGCCCTGTGCCCACAATGCCAGGCCACTGGGGAGGAGGAGGGGACAGCAGGACCAGTATGTGGCTTGTAGCCAGTGCAGGGACAAGATTATCCAGCAGCCAGGGCGAAGATAGAAATCTGTGCCCCCCCCTCCCCCCAAGTGGAGTGGGCGGAGCTAATAACAGCACAGTGATAAAGCAAATTAAAGACAGAAGCACACCTCCCAACATTTTGAGATGGGAATGAGGGACATCTACTAGCAAACGTATGTGGGCATAGGACACGTCCCCTGCCACACCCCCTTAAAGGAGAATTAACCCAAAAAAGGTTAATAAATTCACAAGAGCTTTTTTTTACCACCTTTATATTGGCTTTAAAAATGTACAAATGCAGTAATTTAGAAATTGCCACTGGGAAACACTTTTTGAAAGATAAAAAGTGCATTTTATATACAACTATATAGATCAGACCAAAATGAGGGATACATGAGGAGGAAAGAGGGACGAAGGGACATTGCTCCAAATCAGGGACAGTTGGGAGCTATGCAGAAGTACTTACCTATGCTCCAATGGTCCGATGCCAGCTAGGTCTGGCATCTTCTCCCTTCTTTTAGGTGTCGGTCTTCTGCTTTCCTGATTGGCTGGTGCTGGATGACATCACTGCCTTACATTCGTGTTCATTCTGCAGAGGATTGGGAAGAGGCAGGTCATTATATTTTATTGCAGAAGAGACAATGCATGCGTCATCTGTATTAAAAAGTCTGCCTGTTCATAAGTGTTAATTTTTTGCTCCTAGTTCCACTTTAAGTTCAAAAAGATTGAGGGTTTATTACAACTTACATTTTCTGACATTCGTATCTTAGTTTGAGTGGGTTGAATGTTCTTTCATTGATGTGAGAGGATGGATTTGGTGTTGACATTTTATATACATGGACAATTCTTTTAAATCTGAGGCACTCCTACATCTGACATCTGTCTATGGCCTGCTTTAACCACATGCTTTGTTTATTGAGCCAGTTGATATTCTCAGTTCCTCACTGATATAAAAGTCAGGAGATACTTTCATATTAAGCAGGATTTCCACCCATGCCAAAAATTGCTGTTCTCATCAAAGTCAAGAGTTTTTGTAAAAATAGAACTTTTATAGTCCGTCAGCCTAAATTAGACATTTCCTGTTTCCTCACTAGAATGATACAGAGAGCTCCAGTATATTGATAATGCATTGTAGAGAGTCTTTACACACTTCTCTCACTGAGAGACATTGAAAAAATGATCGTTAAAATGTTATGATCCTTCAAAACTTTTAACAAAATCACCTAGATATACCATACATTATACATTATACAATTCGACTAAATAGATGTAAGAAGGCTGCATTACATTACATTGCCCCAGTTTTCAGAAATTACGTTCACAATCTGAAATGTACATGTAGCGCACCAACCCCAGACTTTACCTGCTTTTCTTCTGCTTGGCTCCTCCGCAGGAAAGACTGAGGCACACCGCACCACAGCCCGTACCCTCCTGGATGGGGAGGTTGAGCGGTGTTAGTTTCTTAGGCCTGCTTGCAGCCAGTGTTTAAAAACCTCCAGTGCTGACCTCGTTTCTGCGGTAGTCAGAAACAAGCCTTTAGTTCTCCCCAGTAAGCAACTGTCCACACCAACTGAAAGGTCCAACTCTTATTTATTTTCCTCAGCACAATAAACAGTCTCTTTGAGAGCAGACAGGTTGGGACAAGACACAGGTCAGATAAGGTGGGAGGAGGTCCAGGCACAAACGTGAATTGGGTTTTCTCCTGTTCTGATTAGCACAAACAGGCTTGGCGCACGGTCTCTGCCACCGACCATGAAGTTGGTCACTGCCACTGACCGGGTGGAAAAAAAATGAAAGCCACTGCCACTGACCTTGTGTGCGTAGTGTCACTGCCACTGTGACTTAAAGAACACGCACTTCCTTCCGTTAGCGAACTAGCCCTTATAGGACAAGAACATCCCTCCGGAGAGTTACCAGAGGCCCCCTCTGTCACCCCGACTCTGCGCTGGGTCTTCAGAAAGGGTCACCTCCCTGGCCTCCTCGTCCTGGATAAGGGTCCCCTCGCAAGGCAGATCCCTGGGAGTCTCGGTCCCTGGCAGATCCCAGCCGAAGGCTGGGCTCCAGGCCGTTCTCCAAAGTACCTCACCCCAGACTAAAGGTGTCTGGGATGGAACAGCAGCTTCGTCTCTGGGCCTAGGACACCCGAAGACAACCCGACCAGGCCTCCGGGCCTAGGGCACCCGGAGGCGACACACACACACACCCAGGCCTAAGGTGCCTGAGCACGGAACCGACCCCACTGGAAGATGGCCGCCCCCTTTTATATCCTCTCCCGACAGGCACAGCAGGTTCCCCACCCCGCCGTACTGCTGCCAAGAGGGGACAAAAAAAGGCACAACCTTGTACTGCGGTTCAACCCGGGCCCATAACAACAGCGCCACCCAAAGGCCCCAGGGAACTACACACCAGTACCATCTCCCAGGGACAAAAATGGTCCATGAAACCTGACAATTAGTGCATCTGAGCCTAGCTACCACACAGATGCTTCCCCCTAAATGTAACCACCCGCTACATACACATGCACAGATTCAACCCTTTCATTGCCAGAGCCATTTCTGCATTTTTGCAGCTTCGTAACATTTCACTAAATCGTTCCCTATAAGAATAATACAATGTGTGACACGTCCAACTTACGCAATAGTGAGGGGATAGGAGAAGCTGAATTTCTAGAGAATTTCAGGTTTCCTGATTTTCCTACTTCTCCTTTTAAAAAGATGCTACGATTCATTTTCAGAGGTTCTAAAGCCTAAACATTTTTTTTTACCTTAAAGTGGTTGTAAACATCATTAACCACTTAAGCCCCGGAAGGCTTTACCCTCTTAATGACCAGGCAATTTTTGTGTCATTTTTTTTCCCCACAAATAGAGCTTTCTTTTGGTGGTACTTGAGCAACTCTGCGGTTTTTATTTTTTGCGCTATAAACAAAAAAAGGCCAACAATTTTGAAACTTTCTGCTCTAATACATATCCCAAAAATATATATATAAAAAACTAATTTATTCATCAGTTTAGGTGAATATATATTCTTCTACATGTTTTTGGTATAAAAAAAAATATTTCACTAAGCGTATATTGATTGGTTTACATAAAAAAATTATAGTGTCTAAAAACTATGGGAAAGATTTATGGATTTTTATTTTTTAATGTTTTTACTGGTAATGGCGGCGATCTGTTGGACTGCGACATTGTGCTGGACAAATCTGACCCTAAGTGACACTTTTTGGGGACCAGTGACATTATTACATTGATCAGTGCTAAAATAATGCACTGATCAATGTATAAATTACACTGGCAGGGAAGGGGTTAACACTAGGGGGCGATCAAGGGGTTAACTGTGTTCCCTGGGTGTTCTAACTGTGTGGGGGCTGGGCTCACTGGAACACCACAGAATTTGCTGTTTCCGATCACCCGATCATCAAATGGTTTACTGCAGTCTGTACTGTGCAGTAGCGTATCATCCATGGGTGCAAGGTGTTCACTAAACATTGGCCCCGAGGGGGGGTACTGTGCTCTGACCCACACTGCACCTATGGAGGATCCATCCCTGGTTGGTACCTCCTGCAGCAGGTGAAATTTGACAGTCAGGGGTGATAGGTGCAGAGGTGGGGGGCAGTTACAAGCAGCGATCTCCCTGTCTAGCTTTCAATGAAGCAGCTGAAAGCTGCTTTTACTCCTCTCCCTCCTGAGGATTTCAGCTGCTTCATTTTAAGCCATACAGGAGATTGCTGCTTGTAGCTGCCCCCCCCCCCCCTGTGCTGCACTGATCACTGTCCATCAGATTTGCCCTCCTTTCTGGGCCCCCCTGTGTGCTCCTTGGTCCCCCTCTCCCCCCCCCCCCCCGTGCATCGCTGCCAGCTTCCCCCCTCTCTTGTCCCACTGGCTCAGGATGTGTCAATATGGAGAGTGGAGGAGGGGGCTGGTAAACATGTAATTTACCAGCCCCTTCCTTTTATAAATGAGCAGAGTCCGTGATTACTGACTCTGTCCATTCATAACTGAAGCATCGTAAGCTGTGTTTACTATGTGTAGCACACAGACCTTTTCCCGGTCTTTGGCTCCCTTGAAGGTCAAGGCACACCGCGCTATATGCCTGTACCCTCCTGTTTGAAGAGGTTGAGCAATGTTAACAATTTTGGGTCCTGCAGCAAGTTATCCCATTAGACTGGTTCTCGTCTCCTAGATTGTAGGGACAAGTCTCTATTTCTCCCCAGGAAGGCCAATGTCCACACCACTTTAATTCCAACGCTGAGTTTATTTTTATAAGCAAAGTTCAAGTTCAGCCAGTGGCGGTGCGTCCATAGAGGGCGCTGGAGCGCCGCCCCCTCTCGCTCCCGCACCGCCACTGAAAGACAATACACAGATTCATGCATTGCATGAATCTATGTATTGTCACCGCTGCCCGCGCTGCCCACTATACATATGGCCGGCCTTCTGGTGAGCGCCGGCCATATGAATTAGAGCGGCGGCCGGCGGTGGGTGTAACTTGGAAGTGCCTATCAGAGCCAGCGGCTCTGATAGGCTTTCCGAATACAGCTCTCACGCTGTATTCGGCTTCCAAAAACTCCTCCCAGGTACGCACGGGGGTGCGTTCCTGGAAGAAGACTGTGTGAAGGTTTCAGCCAATCAGGTTCACCGGATCTGGTTACCGGTAACCTGATTGGCTGAAGCGACATCGAGGGCGGGAGAACACATCGAGGACGGCGCGGACTGAGGAAGGTAAGTGCAGGGCTGGGGGGGGGACAGGCTGCATTTGGGGGACAAACTGGCTGAATATGGGGGACAAACTGGCTTAATATGGGGCACAAACTGGCTTAATATGGGGCACAAACTGGCTTAATATGGGGGACTGGCTGTATTTGGGGGGAACTGGCTGTATATGGGGGGACAAACTGGCTGAATATGGGGGGAACTGGCTGTATATGGGGGACAAACTGGCTGAATATGGGGGGAACTGGCTGTATATGGGGGACAAACTGGCTGAATATGGGGCACAAACTGGCTGAATATGGGGGACAAACTGGCTGCATTTGGGGGGAACTGGCTGTATATGGGGGACAAACTGGCTGAATATGGGGCACAAACTGGCTGAATATGGGGGACAAACTGGCTGCATTTGGGGGGAACTGGCTGAATATGGGGAACAAACTGGCTGAATATGGGGGGAACTGGCTGTATATGGGGGACAAACTGGCTGAATATGGGGGGAACTGGCTGTATATGGGGGACACGCTGGCTGCATTTGGGGGGAACTGGCTGTATATGGGGGACAAACTGGCTGCATTTGGGGGGAACTGGCTGTATATGGGGGACACGCTGGCTGCATTTGGGGGGAACTGGCTGTATATGGGGGACAAACTGGCTGCATTTGGGGGAACTGGCGGTATATGGGGGACAAACTGGCTGCATTTGGGGAGAACTGGCTGTATATGGGGGACACGCTGGCTGCATTTGGGGGGAACTGGCTGTATATGGGGACAAACTGGCTGCATTTGGGGAGAACTGGCTGTATATGGGGGACACGCTGGCTGCATTTGGGGGGAACTGGCTGTATATGGGGACAAACTGGCTGCATTTGGGGGAACTGGCTGTATATGGGGGACAAACTGGCTGCATTTGGGGGAACTGGCTGTATATGGGGGGGGGAATTGGCTGCATTTGGGGGGAACTGGCTGTATATGGGGACAAACTGGCTGTATATGGGGGCACACTGGCTATATATATATGGGGACACACTGGCTGTATATGGGGGCACACTGGCTATATATATGGGGACAAACTGGCTGTATATGGGGGCACACTGGCTATATATATATATGGGGGCACACTGGCTGTATATGGGGGCACACTGGCTGTATATATATGGGGGCACACTGGCTGTATATGGAAACAAACTGGCTGTATTTGAGGGGGCAAACTGGTGGCGTTTGGGCACAGTGGCTGCGTTTAATGGGCACAGTGGCGGCAATTGATTTTCTTTTTTTTTTCAGTTTGTTTGCGCCCCCCCAAAAATTTTGAGCACCAGCCGCCACTGAGTTCAGCAGACAGGAAAGGTGGATGAGAGAAAAGACAGAAAGGTTTGGGAGATAGGTCCATGCACAAACTGGTACAGTAGTCACTACTCGATCCCGGATAGGTTTAGCTCACCCGGATAGTCCCCTGTAAGAGCGGGTCCTAGCAGCCGGAGTGATGCTCGAACGCTCACTTTAGGTTTCCTAGAGATATGATCGGGAGATCCTCTGCCACAGAATCTTTAAGTCCCAAACTTCTCAGCAATTGCAACAGAAGGACAGGTGCCAGCGATAGCACGTTGCAAGGCCTGTGATGGACCTTTGAATCCCTCCAGAAGGTAACCAGGCCTCTCTTTCACCGTGAACTCTCAGAAAGGTCTTTCCCCGATCTCCTTTTCTTAGAGCGGGTCCACCCTTTCCCGGGCACCCTGGGATTCTTCTTAGAGAGACTAGGCCCCAGCTAAAGGTGCTGGGCCTACTAGTGGAATTGCAGCCCCAGGCTAAAGGTGCCTGAGACTGATACACGCGCGCACCCCTGGCCTGGAGGGCCGAGTGGCGCGAACCGCTCACACTCCAGACTCCCGACTCGACCCCCGAAAAAGATGGCGTCTGCCCCTTATGTATCCTCTCCCAGCATGCACAGCAGGCCAACCACCCCCACCGCACCACTGCCGAGAGAGGACACCCTAAGGCATAGCAATGTCACCCACGGTTCAACCCTGGCCTGATATGGCAGTGCCACCTACAAGCCACAGGGAACTGCACGCCAGGTTACATCACATAGGCAGAAGCGAGTACTAACAAATCAAAGTGGTCTGAGCCTGGCTACTAGCTCAGACCAACCCCTAAATTTAAGTACATAGCACCCCTGAAAAGTAAAGGGGAGCTACATATGTTTCAGTTTATGAATGAGCAAGTGAGCAAATGTCTCCTGTTCATTCATCTTCAGTGCAGCTGAGGCTGCACATAAAGGGACTGGGGAATCTCTGTTCTCAGTCCCTTTCTCGTCTCAAAGGGGAGATGTCAAGGATCTGTTTAGACCCCTGATATCTCACCAAAGCCCCCCAAGAAGGCTGATAAAAAAAAAAAAAAAGAATTGTAATAAATAACTCTCCCTGAAAAAAGCATTGTGAAAAAAATGGAAAAAAAAAATTTGTAAAAAAAAACAAAAACTAAAGATGGGGCTCATTTGATAATTACAGGACAGTGCAGGCACACTGGGGAAGCCGGGGCTCATCTGATAATTACAGGACAGTGCATGCACACTGGGGAAACAGGGGCTCGTCTGATAATTACAGGACAGTGCAGGCACACTGGGGAAACAGGGGCTCGTCTGATAATTACAGGACAGTGCAGGCACACTGGGGAAACAGGGGCTCGTCTGATAATTACAGGACAGTGCATGCACACTGGGGAAACAGGGGCTCGTCTGATAATTACAGGACAGTGCATGCACACTGGGGAAACAGGGGCTCATCTGGTAATTACAGGACAGTGCATGCACACTGGGGAAACAGGGGCTCGTCTGATAATTACAGGACAGTGCATGCACACTGGGGAAACAGGGGCTCATCTGGTAATTACAGGACAGTGCAGGCACACTGGGGAAACAGGGGCTCGTCTGATAATTACATGACTATTGTATAACAGATGTATTACTGATCTGCTTACTACCTTCTACCCCATAACCTTACTTATACTTAAACCATGAGACCACACCTTTTTTTTGGAGTAAAACATGGCCGTAGCAGCCTCCTTTATAGCGTCCTTTATTTTAAACTTTACATCAGTTATAACAAAACACCATCATCAAACTTAATCAGAAACCCACGTTCTCCTAAACATTGCCTCCTAGCGTTGGTCTTTGCAGGAACCTCTAATTAGCATAATAATATTAATAATCCTAACCATAACAAACCACCTGACACTGCGGTACCTTTAGGCCCCTTTCACACTGGGGCGGTTTGCAGGCGCTATTTTGCTAAAAAATAGGATTTTTATAACAGCTTACCTGTAAAATCCTTTTCTTGGAGTACATCACGGGACACAGAGTGGCATAGTCATTACTATGTGGGTTATATAGTTTACCTTCAGGTGCTGGCACTGGCAACTTCCAAACCGGAAGTACCCTCCCCTATATAAGCCCCTCCCATCCGGGAGCACCTCAGTTTTGTAGCAAAGCAATAAGTGTCCCCAAAAGAGGGGTGGGAGCTCTGTGTCCCGTGATGTACTCCAAGAAAAGGATTTTACAGGTAAGCTGTTATAAAAATCCTATTTTCTTTCTCGTACATCACGGGACACAGAGCGGCATAGTCATTACTATGTGGGATGTCCTAAAGCAATTCCCAATGAGGGGGGGGGGGGTACACCATACATAAGCTGAGCGCTATCAGACATGAGGATCTTTTGCGGCCTGCAACACACTGCGCCCAAAGGCGACATCCTCCTGACTTCTAACGTCCACCTGGTAGAACCTAGTAAACATGTGTACTGAAGACCATGTTGCGGCCTTACAGATCTGAGCCAGGGAGGCCTGGTGATGCACTGCCCATGAAGTTCCAACTGCTCTCGTGGAGTGCGCCCTAACTTTGAACGGAGGCGGTCTCCTTCTCAAGCCATAGGCTTGCATTATGACCTGTCGAATCCACTTGGCTAAAGTAGATTTTGACGCTGCCTGACCCTTTCTGGGGCCTTCCGGCAGAATAAACAAAGTATCCGTTCTGCGAATCTGAGCGGTGGCTTTTAGATAAGCTTTAACTGCTCTTACTACATCCAAAGAATGTAATAATTTTTCCTCTACTGAACTAGGCTTGGGGAAAAAAGAAGGAAGAACCACATCTTGGTTCAAATGAAACCTCGATACCACCTTAGGAAGAAAGGCTGGATGAGGACGTAACACTACTCTGTCCTTATGAATAACCAGATATGGCTCCCTACAGGACATAGCGGCTAATTCCGACACTCTTTTAGCCGAACAAATGGCTACTAGAAAAATCAATTTCCTGGTGAGAAGAACCAGGGAAATATGCTGTAATGGTTCAAATGGTTGTTTCTGTAGAACCGACAGAACCAGGTTTAAGTCCCATGGACATATGGGAATATTAACCGGAGGGCTAATACGCATCACTCCTTGTATAAAGGCTTTGACTAGTGAACTAGTGAAAATATTGACAAGGCCGAAATCTGACCCTTGATAGTACTCAAGGCAAGCTTCCTATCTACAGCCCACTGTAGGAAGTCCAGAATCCTACCTATTACGTACTTTCGTGGATGCCATTTCTTGGCCTCACACCAGGCGATGTACGCCTTCCAGATTCTATAGTAGATCTGCCTGGATACCGGCTTCCTGGCATTGATCCTGGTAGATACCACAGGATTAGAGAGACCTCTCTTTTTTAGAATGTGGGCTTCAATAGCCAGGCCGTCAAACCTAGGGCTAGTAAGGAAGGGTGGTATATCGGTCCTTGCGAAAGCAGGTCCGGACGATGTGGGAGGGTCCAAGGACTCCCCACAGACATTTTTACAATCTCCGCGTACCATGCTCTTCGGGGCCACGCTGGAGCCACCAGAATCACTGGTTTCTTTTCTACCCTGATTCTGCGGAGTAATCGAGGTAACAATTGTGGCGGTGGGAATGCATATATCAGCTTGAACTGATCCCAAGGGAACACTAGGGCATCCGAGCCGCAAGCTAGGGGATCCCTTGTCCAAGAGACAAACCTGTCCACTTTTGCGTTGAATCTGGATGCTAGCAGATCTACATCCGGTGTTCCCCACCGCTGACATATTGTCCGGAAAACCTCGGGGTGAAGGGACCATTCCCCTGGGCATAATTGTTGGCGACTTAGAAAGTCCGCCTTCCAATTCTCCACTCCTGGAATGAATACCGCAAATATGGCTGGGACATATCTTTCTGCCCATTTCAGGATGCAATTTACTTCTGTCAGGAACGAGTGTGGAGATCGAGATGCTAAGAGGGCTCCCCTTGCGGCTGAGTGCAGCGCGCCCCTGGAGTTGGGAACAGGGAGCGCGGTGCCCACAGAAGCACGGTTGGCCAGGTGCTTGCTTGCAGTCTGATGAGCTCAGCCACTGAGGGATGGCGGAGGCAGGCAGAACTGAGCTTGTTATATTCAGATGAACGGAGATATCGGAAGCCAGGCCGGGGGTCAAACACAGGAGATCAGTCCAGAGCATATACAGGGGCGAGCCGGGGTCATACACGTGCAGGGTCCAGGTACGAGCCGAGGGTCAAGCCGGGTGGTCAGGAAGCAGAAGCAGAGTCCAGAAGCAGGCCGAGGGTCAAACACAGGAGAACAGGAAGCGAGGTTAAGGCAAGCCGGGTCACAACGGATAAGCACGGATCAGGAGACAAGGTCAAGGTACACCGGAGACTGAAGAGATAATCCAGCAATGAGCAGCTCCAGCAGCAGGCTTAAATAGACCAGGAAGTTAGTCATGTGATCTGTTCAGGTTACAAGGAGGAAGTACCGCCCACCTTAGTCATGCTGTGCACCATGGCAGCCATGATTGTCTTGGGCAGAATTGTCAGTCCTTCGGCTATTTCCCTGACAGTGCCCCCCCCCGAGGGGCAGCCTCTGGATGCCCAACCTAGACCATCTTTCTGGGTACCTGTTGCGGAAATTTTGCAAAAGTCTTGGAGCATGTAAATTATCCATTGGTTCCCAAGAATTTTCCTCTGAAGAATACCCCTTCCATTTAACAAGAAATTGAGTCTGCCTACCTCTTTTCCGGCAATCTAGGATGGCTTCAACTTCATATTCGGTATCGTTACCTATGATAACTGGTGGAGGTGGCAACTCCTCTCTTCCTGGAAATGGACTTGGCACAGCTGGTTTCAGAAGGGAGACGTGGAACACCGGATGGATCTTGTAGGAGGCCGGTAAAGCGAGTTCAAAAGCCACAGGGTTCACTTCCTTCTTGATCTCGAATGGACCCACAAACCTTGGACCAAGCTTCCTGGAAGGACAGGAAAGTCTGAGGTTAATAGAGGACAGCCATACCTTGTCACCCACCTTGTAGATGGGATTCCCTCTCTTTCTCCTGTCATGTTGTTTCTTGAAGTCTTCCTGAGCCTTTCGCATGGTCTCCTGAAGGATTCGGTAATTGGTTTGGAAGAAGTTTATCCTATCCTGAACGGCTGGTACCGGAGATTCAGGAATGGTGTTGGGAAGAAAGGATGGGTGAAAGCCATAGTTTGCCCAAAAGGGTGACTGATTGGTGGCCGTGTGTATCGTATTATTGTATGAAAATTCCGCACAAGGTAGCAAGGAGACCCAGTCATCTTGGGAGAAAGAGCAGAAGCACCGCAGGTATTGCTCTAAGGTCTGGTTCGTTCTTTCTGTTTGGCCATTACTTTGAGGGTGGTAAGCAGAAGAAAGACATAAGTCAATTGACAAGATCTTACAAAGATTCTTCCAGAAACCAGAGGTGAATTGAACCCCTCTATCGGAGACTATATTGTCGGGTAACCCATGAAGTCTGACTATCTCCTTAATGAAAACTTTTGCAGTGTCCATGGCGGAGGGGGTGCCAAGCATGGGCAGGAAGTGGGCCATCTTTGATAGTCGGTCCACTACTACCAAGATTGTTGTAAAGTTCTCTGATGGAGGGAGATCGACTATGAAGTCCATAGAGATGTTTTTCCAAGGCTGCTCCGGAACTGGTAAGGGTCTTAATAGACCCCAAGACCTGGTCTTGGGACCCTTGTTACGCTGGCAAACCAAACAGGACTCAACATATTTTTTACAGTCTGATCTTAGGGAAGGCCACCATAGGTAACGTTGGACAAGGTCGATCGTCTTCCGGATCCCGAAATGCCCGGCCAGCTGGTGATCATGAAATCTTTTCAAGGCCTGCAGTCTGACTTCCTGGGGGACAAAGATTTTGTCCTGATGCCACAGAAATCCCTCGTGACTCCTTAAGGTAGAAATTTCCGACTCTGGGCAGTGAAGAGAGGCTTGTACAATGGATGCTTTTAGGTCTGGCTGAATCAGAAGGAAATTTTGTGTGGACAGGATTGTACCGGGAGTGGTTTCTTCAGGGGTGTCTGGGAACATCCGAGACAGAGCATCCGCCTTTCCATTTTTAGATCCGGGACGAAACGAGATGTGAAAATTGAATCTCGAAAAGAATAACGCCCACCGAGCTTGACGCGGTCTCAAACGTTTTGCAGTCCTCAGATATTCTAAATTTTTATGATCGGTAAAGATCATAATGGGATGTGCTGCACCTTCAAGTAAATATCTCCACTCTTCCAGGGCTGTTTTGATGGCCAAAAGCTCCCGATCTCCGACGTCGTAATTTCTTTCCGGTTGTGTCATTTTTCGAGAGGAAAAGGCTACAGGATGTAACAATGATTTGGGGCCCTGTCGTTGAGAAAGGATAGCTCCTGTGGCCACTTCGGAGGCATCGACTTCCAAAATGTAGGGCAATGCAGGGTCAGGATGCTGAAGAACTGGCGCTGAAACAAACACTGTTTTAAGTCTGTCGAAAGCTGCCTGAGCCTCCGGGGACCACTGGAATCTGGAATGCAAACGGGTTAGTTGGGTAATGGGTGATATAATGGCTGAAAAGTTCTTAATAAATCGTCTGTAAAAGTTTGAAAAGCCAATAAACCTTTGAACACCCTTCTTGTCGGAGGGGACAGGCCACTCCAGGATCGCTTTTACTTTCTGGGGATCCATGGCCACTCCTTTCGTAGATATGACAAGACCCAAAAACTGGATAGATTCTTTCTCAAAGTCACATTTTTCGGCTTTTACATATAGTCCATGCGTTCTTAGAATAGTTAGTACCTTTTTCATGTGCACTCGATGAATCTCCAGCGTGGCCGAGAAGACAAGGATGTCATCCAGGTATACAATGAGGAAGTTGTCAAGATGGTCTCGGAAAATGTCGTTCACAAAGTGCTGGAATGTGGCTGGAGCATTGCAGAGGCCAAAAGGCATCACCAAATATTCGAAATGTCCGAAACGAGTTCGGAAAGCTGTTTTCCACTCATCCCCCTCTCGAATGCGAACCAGATTATAAGCACCTCATAAGTCCAGTTTGGAGAAAACTCGAGCAGAACGGAATCGTTGGAAGAGTTCTGGGATGAGAGGGAGTGGATAGCGATTTTTGATAGTGATCTTATTCAGATCTCGGTAGTCTATACAAGGCCTAAGCGTTTTATCCTTTTTTTCGACAAAAAATATGCCAGCACCTGCAGGGGAAGAAGAGGGACGAATGAATCCCTTTGCCAGGTTTTCATCGACATAGAGTCGTAATGTTTCGAGTTCAGTCTCTGATAAAGGGAAGATACGACCAAAGGGAATTTCGGAGCCTGGGAGCAAGTCAATAGGGCAGTCATAGGGACGATGAGGTGGAAGGGAGTCTGCTCCCTTCTTGTCGAATACATCCAGAAATTCTAGGTAGGCAGAGGGTACATGAGGATTGGAACTAGAAACAGGTTGTATGGTCAGGCAGCTGGTAAAGTCCTTAGGGCCAGGGGGCAGACAATTCTGCTGACAGTAAGCAGATGAAAACAGCACTTCATTCTTCAGCCAGTCAATGTGAGGGTTGTGTGCTCGTAACCAGGGGACTCCCAGAATGACCGGAAACAGAGGAGAGCACAAAACATCGAAACGTACCAGTTCCTTGTGGCCAGAGCTGGTTGTCATAGGGATTGGCAGGGTCTCATGGGTTATCAGTCCAGAACTGGGTAGAGATCCATCAGCCAAATGAACTGTTAACTGCTGCTTCTTGGTAACAAGGGGAATTCCAAGTCCTTTGGCCAAGTTGATGTCTAGGAAGCAGCTGCAGGCCCCAGAGTCGATGATGGCTGAAAGACGGATCTCTTCCCTGGCCACCGATAGGGAGATAGCGAGGACAGGGTGAGATGAGGTAAGTCCTGACACTTGACAATGTACTGGGGGTTTGAAGAATGGTTTCTTCGCCCTGAGGTGGCAATTTTGTAAGAAATGGCCATTGTCTCCACAGTAAAAGCAAAGGTTCGCCTTTCGACGGTAGAGTCTTTCCTCAGGTGATAGAGCAGGCCGAAACAGGCCCATCTGTCTGGGCTTGACTTCAGGTATGGGTGGATTGGAGGCAAGAGAAAAAGAGGATTCTGGCAGTCCTTGAGCTGATTGGAGAGTCTGAGACTTCTCGAATAGACGTTCACGTAGGCGTCTGTCCAGTTGTATGGCTAACTGGATGAGGCCCTCCAAGGTATCCGGGATTGCTACCCTGGCCAGCTCGTCCTTGAGGGACTCCAATAGGCCCAGACGATATTGGTACTTCAGGGCAGCTTGATTCCAACATGTGTCTGCGGCCCATGTGCGGAAGTCCACAGTGTAATCCTCTGCGGGAAGTTGCCCCTGCTGCAGGGTGTGCAGGGCATTCTCGGCCGTAGTCATACGATGGGGATCATCGTACAACTGGGCCATAGCTGTGAAGAAAGTGTCAACAGAGTCAGTAATGGGGCTCTTCTGTTCCAGTAGCCCGTGGGCCCACACCTGGGGGTCGTCCAAGAGTAAGGAGATAATGAAACCAACTTTAATATTCTCCAAGGAGAAAGTTCTTGGTTGAAGAGCCAGGTATAGTAGGCAGGAATTTTTAAAAGTCCTAAACTTTCTTCGGTCCCCCGAGAACCGTTCAGGGGTCGGCACACGTGGTTCAGGAAGCGGGATCGGCACGGTGAGAGGAACCTCCTGAGACATTGCAGCAGAGGGAGTACAACTGGAGGTAGGTCTTGGATCAGGAGATATAGGATTGGAAGACAAGTGATGCAGATGACCCTCTAATTGCTCATGGGCGTCTTGTAGTCTTTGCACTGTTTGGGTAAGTGCGGTGATCTGCTGGCACATAGCCTCTATAGGGGAAGCGCCTCTGTCGATCTCTGACATGGCTGGATTATACTGTCAGGAACGAGTGTGGAGATCGAGATGCTAAGAGGGCTCCCCTTGCGGCTGAGTGCAGCGCGCCCCTGGAGTTGGGAACAGGGAGCGCGGTGCCCACAGAAGCACGGTTGGCCAGGTGCTTGCTTGCAGTCTGATGAGCTCAGCCACTGAGGGATGGCGGAGGCAGGCAGAACTGAGCTTGTTATATTCAGATGAACGGAGATATCGGAAGCCAGGCCGGGGGTCAAACACAGGAGATCAGTCCAGAGCATATACAGGGGCGAGCCGGGGTCATACACGTGCAGGGTCCAGGTACGAGCCGAGGGTCAAGCCGGGTGGTCAGGAAGCAGAAGCAGAGTCCAGAAGCAGGCCGAGGGTCAAACACAGGAGAACAGGAAGCGAGGTTAAGGCAAGCCGGGTCACAACGGATAAGCACGGATCAGGAGACAAGGTCAAGGTACACCGGAGACTGAAGAGATAATCCAGCAATGAGCAGCTCCAGCAGCAGGCTTAAATAGACCAGGAAGTTAGTCATGTGATCTGTTCAGGTTACAAGGAGGAAGTACCGCCCACCTTAGTCATGCTGTGCACCATGGCAGCCATGATTGTCTTGGGCAGAATTGTCAGTCCTTCTTCGGCTATTTCCCTGACAACTTCCCTCTGGGCTGCACGACTCCTGGTGCCACCCTGATGATTGATATATGCCACTGCCGTGGCATTGTCCGATTGAATTCTGACAGGGGACCCTTGGAGTTTGGATGTCCATGCTACTAGGGCATACCGGGCTGCTCGTATCTCTAAGAGATTGATGGGAAGGGCCTTTTCTGCATCCGACCATCTGCCCTGGAGAGACCATTGCTCCAGTACTGCTCCCCAGCCTATAAGGCTGGCATCTGTAGTGACCACCTTCCAAGAAATCGGACTGAAGGATTTCCCTTTTTCCAGATTCTGGGGAACCAACCACCAACGGAGGCTTTTGCGAACGGAAGGGGACAAGGACATTGGTAAGTCTAGGGCCTGAACTCTTTTGTTTCAGGCTGACAGTATAGCCCTTTGCAAATTCCTTGAATGGAATTGACCGTAGGGTACTGCTTCGAATGATGCCACCATTTTTCCCAGCAGCCTCATGCACAGGCGTATGGATGGCTGTCTTTTTGTACCCACTAGGTGGATCAAATCTTTCAAAGACGACACCTTTTCTTGAGGCAAGAAAATTTTTCTCTGGTCTGAATCCAGCCTTAGCCCCAAGTATTCCAGACTTTTGACTGGTTTTAGGGCTGACTTGTCTCGGTTGATAAACCAACCGTGATATTCCAGATACTCGATTGTCTCGTGAACAACCACTTCTAGTTTTTCCACTGAGTGGTCTATCAGCAACAAGTCGTCTAGATATGCCATTATCGTTACACCTCGTGTTCTTAGATTGGCCAATAATGGGGCCAGAATTTTTGTGAACACTTGTGGTGCTGTGGCCAGACCGAAGGGTAAGGCTCTGAACTGAAAATGGCGCCCTTCTACCGCAAAGCGTAGAAATTTTTGGTGGACTGGAAAGATGGGAATGTGCAAATAAGCATCTTTGATGTCGATCGAGGCTAACCATTCCTCCCCTTGTAGGGCAGTGGCCACCGATCGGATCGACTCCATCCGGAAAGTCCTGATATGTAGGAATTTGTTTAGCCCTTTTAGATTTAATATGGGCCTCACGTCCCCGTTTGGCTTCGGGACTGTAAAGAGGTTTGAGTAAAACCCGAACCCCCATTCTTCCAGGGGAACCTCTATAATTACTGCTTGGAGCAATAATTGTTCTAGTGCCAACAGGAGGGATCCTCTCTTCTGGGGATCCCTTGGCACGTTTGACCTTATAAAATGGGAAGGAGGGGAGTCTTTTAACTCCAATTTGTATCCCAGACTTACTGCGGAGAGCACCCATCTGTCTCTGATCGTGTCCCGCCAGGTCTCTGCGAACAACTGAAGTCTTCCCCCCACCCGATTGAGTGGGGGCAACCCTTCATGCATTTGACTTGGGGGGAGGTTTTGTACCTCTCCTGACCCAGGGTTTCTTGTTACCCTGCAATTGTCCCTGATTTTTACCCCCGGGATTTGACCGAGGAGGCCGTCGGAACTGTTTCACAGCCGATGTCCTAGGGACTGGAGAAGCAGGCCTCTTAAAAGAGGGACCTCTAACTCTGTTTTTAACCGGCAAGAGTGTACTTTTACCGCTGGAAATTTTCTGGATATATTTGTCCAGGTCTTCCCCGAATAAGCGTTCACCATGAAATGGGAAGCTGACCAGCAATTTTTTACAGGGAGCTTCAGCAGACCAGTTTTTGAGCCACAGAAGCCTGCGCATATGTACTACAGACAGCGTAAGGCGGGAGGCCTGATGGATTGAATCCTTTATAGCATCAACCGAAAAGCATAAGGCTCTAGGTAGATCAGCTAGGGCAAGAGCCTGCTGATCTGGCAAGTCCCTTAAGACCTGTTTCAACTGATCCTTCACTGCTTGGCAGACCCCAATAGCTGCCACTGCTGGTTGTGTCACCAAGCCTGCTGTAGCAAAAGCAGATTTTAATAAGGACTCCAATTTTTTATCTATTGGGTCCTTGAACATTTGGACATTATCCACTGGACATGTCAGTGATTTATTCACACAAGAGATGGCTGCGTCCACTGTAGGGACCCTCCATTTTTTGATGAACTTATCCTCCATGGGATAGACCACCTGAAATCTCTTGGGAGGAGTAAATATTTTATCAGGATGCTCCCAATCCTGGTAAATGAGCCCTTCCAGTAAAGGATGGATTGGAAAGGAACAAACAGTCTGGGGAGCTTTTAGCGACCCCAACGAGGAGACAGAAGTGGATGATGGCTCCGCAAGGGGCATTTTAAATGCTGATCGGACCATGTTAGTCAGGGACTGAACCCATAATCTTTCAGCATGTGATGCTGAGAATGGATCTTCCACTGTTGATTCCTCTACAACAGAATCGACCTCATCCTGATCCCCTTCAGGTAGGTCGATCCCTGTATGGGACTGTTGCTCTGCTAACAGGTACTCTGAGGGAGGAGACGGAGATCGAGCGCTCTTTCCCTGTGACAGGGAAGCAGCGATCAATGTTGTCAATCTTTCTTCCAGTCCTCCCAGAGCTGAGGAAAAAACCTCCTCTGTTACATACACAGGAGCAGGTGAACTGAGGACAGCCACAGTACCAGGTACTCCTGAGGGTGCTCTACGGTCACTAACCTCTGATTCTTCAGGGGAGATTGGTGCAGCCGAAGCATGCCCAAGATCCTCAGAGCCTGATGGAGACCCCCTATGCTTCCTGGGATTTTTAGTCCCGGAGTTTTTAGACGGCATATTCCTAAGCCCAAAGCTGAGGTATTCCAGCCGAAATACACCACTTACTGACAATAGTCTAGCACAATTGCTGCTATAAAAACAGTTGGTGTCTACTAATGTGCCTTTCTATGGGGATGCCTGCATCAACCGCTTGCTGTATGCCTTTTTTAAATGTTGCCAGCTCTGTCTCTGCACTCCATAGCCAGCTCACAACACATAATTGTGCCTTTTAACATGCTGGGACGCCCGCACATGCGCAGAAGCGCTGCGGCGCGCACAGAGCGTCATCCCCCAAGCTCCGCCCCCTTTCCCAGCTCACCTCTATATATAGAGGCGTGTGCACGCACACGCGCGCGGGCATGTGCGCCTTCGGCGCTCTTTTTTGAAAAGGGAAACTAGGGACAGGAGACAGGGCTCTTTCGCAGGCCGGGGGATGGACGAGCATTGCAACATGGCAGAGGAAGCAGTTTCCCACAAGAGAACTCACCATCTGCCTGGACTTGCTCTGATGAAAAGAAACCAGTCCACATGACAAGAAACGTTCCACAGCGGCCTCTAGTGGATTAACACAGGTACCGCAGTCTATATATATATTTTTTTTTTTCTTGACCACTATTAAAAATATTAAATTTTTTAGTAGTTACAGGCATGCATAGATATTTAGCGGGAATACCGTTAGGTAACAGGCAGAAAGACATATTAGGCTTGGGGGTCCCCTCAATAGAACCAAGCTCCTGAGGGGCCCCCACTTACCTTTTCCCCGCCGCAGGACTCTGTTTGGTCCACAGAAGCCCAAACTTCACCTATCACGGCAGGCATTGTAATTAAACCTTCAGGGACCGGGTTCCCAAGGATTCCACTCCCCTGGACCTGTATAGCACCCTGCACAGAAAACATCTTGGTCGTGGGTATGACCAGAGCTCTGGATCCCAGGGTCCAGCTCTCCTAAGAGAAGCATTACAGGCAAAACCTTGCTCTTCTCTGCAAGGCCCGGGTACCGACCGTTTAGCTATGAAGCTTTTTTGGTCGGATCCGGAATAGCTTACTGAGGCCCAAAAGAACCTGTACGCAAGCTCAGTGAAAAACACATGTTACTTCTTGGCCAACACCTTAGACACTGGCAAAAAACTGAGGTGCTCCCGGATGGGAGGGGCTTATATAGGGGAGGGTACTTCCGGTTTGGAAGTTGCCAGTGCCAGCACCTGAAGGTAAACTATATAACCCACATAGTAATGACTATGCCGCTCTGTGTCCCGTGATGTACGAGAAAGAAATAGCACCTGCAAACCGAGCCTAAACAGCGGCTCCTTTCTCTCCAATGTGAAAGACCCGAGGGCTTTCACACTGGAGCGGTGCGCTAACAGGACGTGAAAAAAAGTCCTGCTAGCCGCATCTTTGGAGCGGGGAGAGGAGCGGTGTGTTTACCGCTCCTCCACCGCTCCTTCCCATTGAAATGAATGGGATACCGCGGTAATACCGCCCGCAAACCACGGCTGTAGCCACGGTTTGCGGGTGGTATTAACCCTTTTTCGGCTGCTAGCAGGGGTTAAAACCACACCGCTAGCGGCCGAATACCTCTGCAATCCCGACGGTATAGCGGCGCTATACCGCCACCGCCCCAGTGTGAAACCAGCCTAAATGGTCATAGGCCTCAAGCCGACCAGCTGCTCAGAGACGACCACTGACCGCAGTGCCCCCATTATCAAACTCTTCCAGCTAAACCCTGTTAGCTGGAATACACCCTCAGAACCCATACCACCGATAGGTCCTGACTACTTGCTTTTGAGGTATCTTCATTCCCCCGCAAAGACCAAACACCCGCCACTGCCACGACAGTCTGATCACCTGTAATAAAATAAAACACAGAAAACAAAACGCCCAAAATAAAAACGAAATACATAAATCAGGGAGGGTGGGTGTGAACTTTCCCCCATGCTGTGTTGACTTAGGGGGCGGGGATTACCTTTTTATCTAGCCTTAACCCCTCCCCCTTACACTTCATTTAAGCCAATCATTAATCTCTTCACATCTCCATACCCTGTTCACTCAGTCATGCCAGCCCTCCGCCTATGGCATTCTTTCTTTCTGCTCTGGTCTTTTCTTGACTATTGTATAACAGATGTGTAGCGGCCTCCACTCTCTCCTCTCTATTCTTCTTGCTCTGGCTTTTGTCTAGGGGTACTCTGAAGGAGAGAGTGCAGGGTCACCACGCCAAGTCCCCCTGCAGAGTATGTGCAGTGAGAGACAATCCTCTTTTACCTTCGGGTCGGTGTTCTGCATCTGGAGACCTCCTCCTGGTTTTCTCGAACAGTGTCTGCCAGTAAATGAGCCCCACACCACTAAAGTCCAACACTCCTTTATTCTTCCGATAACAGAGTAATGCACAGACAGTTGGACTCCCTCAACGAACAGAACAGACAGGGGGGGTGTGGATGCGAGTAGGCCCAGGCACAATGAACTCTCCACTTTCCTTCCTGAAAGTGGGTTGCGGTCTCCGAGCTAGGGGGGATTTCCTTCCAGGCGGTCTCCGATGGAAGGCTCACCTGTCATTGGCAATATGCTGCACCAGGTCTTCAAGAAAGTATCTCCCACCAGTCCATTATGCCCTCCGGATTCGGGTACCCACTCCCGGGGCCCCCTAGGATCTCCTTCCCTCGCGGAACTCAGTGTTGGGCACTGAGCTCCAGACCTCCATCCGAGTACCTCACCCCAGGCTAAAGGTGCCTGGGATGGAACACGACCTTCGAACGTCCTCTAGGCCTAGGCCGCCTAGAGGACCGACACGAACCACCGCCCACAGGCGGAAGGTGCCCGGGATTCGACCCTGTGACAAAGATGGTCGGCCCCTTTATACCCTCTCCCAGCAAGCACGGCGGGTTCCCCGCCCCACCATACCGCTGCCGAGGGAGGACAAAAAGGGAGCCCGGCACACAGCAATGGTTCAACCCCAGCCCAAGGTGACAGCGCCACCCGCTGGGCTGCAGGGAACTGCACATCACTGGTGTCTGCCAGTTTTAAATACACAGAAAAGTGTATACCCGCTACACTCTCCCCCTGGTGATTTGACACTGGTCCCCAGTGTCTGGAATAAACCATGCCCTCAAGGGCTGACATAGTCCAATCCAGAAACCGACTGAAATTTTTAAAAAATCCAAAAACTTTAGAAAACTAAAACTAGCTAGAGCAGTTGTGCCTGAGCCTCACATGAAACGGGAGGGAAAGGGAAACAACAACACTTAACAACAACCTTGAATTTACATTTTCACATTACACTTTTCCCCACCCATCCTGACTAAGACCCACCCCATACTCAGTGGTCTTGATGGGATGCTCTCCTGCAGAGGGGAAAAAAAAAGTCAACACACATAAACCCTGACACATGTATTCGTGTGAGAATGAAAAAACTTCTCCGCAGAGAAATCCTTTCCTTCATAAAGTGTGTGTGTGTGAACAGTGATATCGATGTGCAACACTGCCACCTGGTGACAGCATTGCGGTAACTGCACTTGTGGAACTTTCCTTCTTCTCTTGCGCCCTATCTACCCCAGAGTCCATGATTTCTTGCTGGAGAATTGAAGAACAAACAGGAACAGTCCTTCATTCCTCTGGGTAACAAGAACAACAACCCCGGAAAGTTCAGCAGCATAAAGAACAAGAACGGAGTCTCTTCCCTCCTACAGATAGAATCGAGGGTGCGGCAGGACAAGTGGCTTCAAGTGCTGATCCATGGTCTCCAGATGGTACTCGACATCTTCCCCTTCTTTGCGTCGGATCAGCACCTTGTCCCCGTGGATATGTCGTCCCAGCATCCATTCTGCTTTGCAATCTTTAAAGCGCTGAGAGGCCTTGGGGGAACACGCAAGGTACCTGCGGGCGTGTGGAACCTGAAGGTGGGTCCACACAAAGTCATTGTACCAGCGCTCCCGGCAAACTTCCACTTCATACAATAACTCCTTGGACAAGTACGGGTACTCCCATCCATACTCAGCAGCAACCTTCTGGCCAAATAGGCGTTGTAGTCTCGCCAGAGGAGGCATAGTGGCTTTGTCCCCTTCGCCAGGCAAAACTATTGAGTCCGGCTGGTGAGGGACCTTGATTACATCTGGTCTGGGCATAGGTGCCCGCAACAACAGTCTCTTTTCCCCGGCATTAGGTGCAGGAGGCACCGGGAAGGCAAGAGTAGGCTGGGGACGGGACCCCTCCTCAGGCGCTGGTGCCTCCACCCGGGGTGTACTATCCCCTGTAGACATGGTTGGGTCCCTGGTTCTGCGGGACGAGGCGAGCGGTACTTTGTCCCAGCCCTTTTGAGCAAACAGTTTGTCTATGGCGACATCGTCTCCCAGATCGGAGAGCGACTCTAGGTCGGAGGTGTCACACTCCTCCGCGGGTATGTAGCCTGTAGTGGAAACGGGACTACCACCCCCCACGGACACACAGGGTTGTGGATCCCCGACACCTCCGCCCACACACCAAGTCCCTCCGCCTGGCTTACCTCTGCCTTTTCTAGAGGCAGGAAGTCCGGAACTCTTCTTACCGGATTCATCCGGGCCGGGCGTAGGCAGGCGAGATGGTCCACCGCAACCGCTGGACGGGGCTACCATACCGGTCTTTCTCTTCGGCGGTGGACGCTGTGAGACAGTGGTGACCGAGTCAGCATCCTCGGATTTCTCCCGTTGAGTACTCGCGACCTCCTCCGTGGTCGCTGCAGTGCGCACAGGGATGGCTGTCAAAGCAGTGATTCCTCCAACTTGAGTGGTGCTGCCTGTGGTACGGCCGGGGTAGATGGTTCTTGGCTTCTCAATGACTGTATCTACCTCGAATAGGAACTCCCCATAGACTTCGCATCGCCCAAATGGCTTCAGATGACACACCAGTCCCGAGCAGCCGGGAAAAATCACACCCAGGGCCTCAACGTCCATGCATGAATACAGGGCGAATCGTCCCCTTGGCTTTAGCCGAATCCCTGTATCGGTCACCGGAGCAGCAGCAGTCAAAGACGTGGTGGAAGGATGAAGTGGAACCCACGCTGTTTGTCCGAACATGGTGACTTGCTGCTGATCCATCGCGCACTGCAAAGTTTTCCGCCAACGTCCCACGTGTAGTCCTTCACACGTATTGGACTCCTCCCCTTTGCTCCAGTTCGCGGGCTTTTCCTTCCTGAGTCACGCCCACGAACTAAGCGGTGGGGGTGTGCCTGGTGGCGCAGTGCAAATAGAAGCCCCTACGTGTAGTCCTTCACACGGCTGAGCTCCCCCCTTTCCTCGTTCTTCTGCGCAGGCCTTTCCCTTCACTGGGTCATGTCCACGACTTCGAGCAGGGATGCACTTTGGCCAATAATATGGCCGACCTACTCGGAACTCCTCCGGGCAGACACGTTCAAACTCCGTAGTAGCACGAACACCATCCCGGACCCAAGCCCCCACGTGTAGCGGCCTCCACTCTCTCCTCTCTATTCTTCTTGCTCTGGCTTTTGTCTAGGGGTACTCTGAAGGAGAGAGTGCAGGGTCACCACGCCAAGTCCCCCTGCAGAGTATGTGCAGTGAGAGACAATCCTCTTTTACCTTCGGGTCGGTGTTCTGCATCTGGAGACCTCCTCCTGGTTTTCTCGAACAGTGTCTGCCAGTAAATCAGCCCCACACCACTAAAGTCCAACACTCCTTTATTCTTCCGATAACAGAGTAATGCACAGACAGTTGGACTCCCTCAACGAACAGAACAGACAGGGGGGGTGTGGATGCGAGTAGGCCCAGGCACAATGAACTCTCCACTTTCCTTCCTGAAAGTGGGTTGCGGTCTCCGAGCGAGGGGGGATTTCCTTCCAGGCGGTCTCCGATGGAAGGCTCAACTGTCACTGGCAATATGCTGCACCAGGTCTTCAAGCAAGTATCTCCCACCGGTCCATTACGCCCTCCGGATTCGGGTACCCACTCCCGGGGCCCCCTAGGATCTCCTTCCCTCGCGGAACTCAGTGTTGGGCACTGAGCTCCAGACCTCCATCCGAGTACCTCACCCCAGGCTAAAGGTGCCTGGGATGGAACACGACCTCCGAACGTCCTCTAGGCCTAGGCCGCCTAGAGGACCGACACGAACCACCGCCCACAGGCTGAAGGTGCCCGGGACTCGACCCCGTGACAAAGATGGCCGGCCCCTTCATACCCTCTCCCAGCAAGCACGGCGGGTTCCCCGCCCCACCATACCGCTGCCGAGGGAGGACAAAAAGGGAGCACGGCACACAGCAATTGTTCAACCCCAGCCCAAGGCGACAGCGCCACCTGCTGGGCTGCAGGGAACTGCACATCACTGGTGTCTCTGCCAGTTTTAAATACACAGAAAAGTGTATACCCGCTACAGATGTATTACTGATCTGCTTACCACCTTCTACCCCATAACCTTACTTATACTTAAACCAGAGCCACCAACCCCTCACTAACTGCAGGCCCACCACCCCCTGCATGGCCCCGGGAATGAGTAAAGGAAGCTGACTTACCGGGCTGCCTGGAAGAAGTCCCACCAGCCGATCGACCAGGTTCCACCGCAGCCACCGACCGTCCGGGTCTCCGATCCTCCTCTGAGCTGCACAGCTCCCCTTCGGACAGCACACCAGCCTGCTCCTCTCCACTGGAAGAAAGCTCACCAGGCGACCTCTCCCTGGAAGCCGAGGGCCCGGCGCCCGATCGATCCGTCCTCCGCGCACCGGACCCGCCCACAGATTTACCCGCCGACTTGCAACCACGCTGGAGCGAGCCAGCAGCACCGCCGTCTTCTCTCCCAGGCTCCACCATGCCTGTACCGGACCGCCCCTGCCCCTGATGACCGGCCGAGGAGGTAGATGGCCCGGTCACCGCGGCCCCCGAAAACCCACGCTGAGGCTCCGATCACGCCAGGAACCACCGGGGGACGGAGCCTGCCCTCTCTGACTCCATGCGCCGCACGGGCCTAACGGCCGCACCGGAACTCCCGGCACGGCCCCCCGCCGAGCTCCGATCGTGTGGGGGATTTCTCCCGGTACCCCCCGTCTTAGGACAGTGCAGGCACACTGGGGAAGCCGGGCTCATCTGATAATTACAGGACAGTGCAGGCACACTGGGGAAGCCGGGCTCATCTGGTAATTACAGGACAGTGCAGGCACACTGGGGAAACAGGGGCTCATCTGATAATTACAGGACAGTGCATGCACACTGGGGAAGCCGGGGCTCATCTGGTAATTACAGGACAATGCATGCACACTGGGGAAACAGGGGCTCATCTGGTAATTACAGGACAGTGCGGGCACACTGGGGAAGCCAGGCTCATCTGGTAATTACAGGACAGTGCAGGCACACTGGGAAAGCCAGGCTCATCTGGTAATTACAGGACAGTGCATGTACACTGGAGAAACAGGGGCTCATCTGGTAATTACAGGACAATGCATGCACACTGGGGAAGCCGGGCTCATCTGGTAATTACAGGACAGTGCATGTACACTGGGGAAACGGGCTTATCTGGTAATTACAGGACAGTGCAGGCACACTGGGGAAACAGGGGCTCATCTGGTAATTACAGGACAGTGCAGGCACACTGGGGAAGCCGGGGCTCATCTGGTAATTACAGGACAGTGCAGGTACACTGGGGAAACCAGAGCCTAGTCTGATTACAGCACAGGGTATTTGCTCTGTGGAAATCGTTTGACGTGCCCAGCACTTTTGCATGCATGTGTAGCGGGTATGTACTTTCCCGGGTGTAATTCAAACTGGCAGAGACACCAGTGATGTGCAGTTCCTTGCGGTCCAGTGGGTGGCGCTGTCGCCTCGGGCTGGGGTTGAACCATCATTGTGTGCTGTGCCTCCTTTTTGTCCTCCCTCTGCAGCGGTATGGTGGGGCGGGGAACCCGCCGTGCTTGCTGGGAGAGGGTATAAGGGGGCCGGCCATTTTGGTCATGGGGTCGAGTCCCAGGCACCTTCAGCCTGAGGGCGTGTGGCTTGTGACGGTCCTCTAGGCGCCCTAGGCCTGGAGGACATCCGGACATCGTGCTCCATCCCAGGCACCTTTGGCCTGGGGTGAGGTACTTGGATGGAGGTCTGGAGCTTAGTGCCAAACACTGAGTTCCGCGAGGGAAGGAGATCCTAGGGAACCCAGGGATTGGGTACCCGAATCCAGAAGTCGTAATGGACCAGGGGGAGCTCCTCACTTGAAGACCGGGTGCAGCAGATTGCCAGTGACAGGTGAGCCTCCCATCGGAGACCGCCTGGAAGGAAAATCCCCTCTCGCTAGGAGACCTCAGCCCACTTTCGGGAAGGAAAGTGGAGAGTTCATTGTGTCTGGGCCTACTCGTATCCACACCTCCTTGTTTGTTCTGTTCTCTAAAGGGAGTCTAACTGATTATGCTGTTCACTCGAGAAGAATAAAGGAGTGTTGGACTTTAATGGTGTGGGGCTCTTTTCTGGTGGACATTGTTCAAGGTAACTCCAGGTGCACAACACTGACCCGAAGGTAGAGAAGGAACTTTGCTTACACCGCACGGACACATGTGATGAAGGCTTGGCGTGGTGACCCCGCTCTCTCCCCTCTAAGGTACCCCTAGACAAGAGAAAGACGAGCTGATGCAAAGAGGGGGGTGAGGAGGCCGCTACACATAATAAAGCAGTGCAGCTTCTGAGTGCCGACAGCCCTGGGAGATAAGCCATTTCAATAGCGACTGTGGAGCGTTCTTGGTCAATTCAATAAGCTGGCAAAAGGCAGGATTCCTAGGTAATTTATTGTTAATACCAATGGGAAAATTTAAGGTACACACTGGAAACCTTGCAAACTAAGTTCTTTTTGCCTGGAAAGTCACTTTAAAATGTATATTAAGTTATTAACGTATGTTGCATGAGTTCCTTCTTGTGCCATTTTACTCTCACTTTTTAGAAAATACCTGGGGATCCTGCCACTTTCCGTCTCTTTTTGCAACATGGCGACCACACCAACCATGGATGGAGATCTATGCCTATGTGGTCAGTTTGCATCCCACATCTTGCTGATCAGAGCTGCAAGACACCATGCTAATGGAAGGCATGCCTGTAGTCCTATAGTCAGTTTTCCTGCAAGCTATCCACCACCCCACCTCCTGTCCAGCCCCGCTGAAAAAGCCATCTACAGATTCTCTGTCTGGAAGGCAGCAAACATAACACAGTGAATGTTTTCCATACTGTAGCTGACATCATTCATCCGATGCCTTCAAGCAATACAAGAAAAGGGGCAGGGGGGAAGGCCATGCAATCACTCTATGAAAGAATAATAATAAAAAAAAAGTAGAAAAATAATATTTTAAAAGGCAATTTTATTGGACTATTATTCGTTTTTTGGGATATGAAACAATACTTTTCTTTGATTAACTTCATGGATAATTATCTTCATATGCCCCTTCACCACACCATTTGGCCCCTGGAGTCAAAGAACAACACCCAGTATTTAAAAATTTCAGAATCATGTGACTTTTTCCTGAAAAGTAGGATCTTTGACACTGGATGCTGCACAAAAGTCCCTAGCTCCACTTCTTGAATGGGGATTTCTTGTTTTTTCTTTTAGTGACTCAATGGAACAGTGGGAAGAAATGTGAAAGTGTACAAAACAGAGATAAGTATGTTCAGCTGGAAAAACAAGCAGTAACTTAAACCTGTTGCTTTGCCCTGCATGGAGAAAGCACAAGTTTGCTTTAAAAAAAAATACTGGTATACAGTGGGTATGGAAAGTATTCAGACCTCCTTAAATGTTTCACTCTTTGTTATATTGCAGCCATTTGCTAAAATCATTTAAGTTCATTTTTTTCCTCATTAATGTACACACAGCACCCCATGTTAGACAGAAAAACACAGAATTGTTGACATTTTTGCAGATTTATTAAAAAAGAAAAAGTGAAATATCACATGGTCCTAAGTATTCAGACCCTTTGCTCAGTATTTAGTAGAAGCCCCCCTTTGATCGAATACAGCCATGAGTCTTTTTGGGAAAGATGCAAAAAGTTTTTCACACCTGGATTTGGGGATCCTCTGCCATTCCTCCTTGCAGATCCTCTCCAGTTCTGTCAGGTTGGATGGTAAAAATTGGTGGAAAGCCATTTTTAGGTCTCTCCAGAGATGCTCAATTGGGTTTAAGTCAGGGCTCTGGCTGGGCCATTCAGGAACAGTCACGGAGTTGTTGTGAAGCCACTCCTTCGTTATTTTAGCTGTGTGCTTAGGGTCATTGTCTTGTTGGAAGGTAAACCTTCGGCCCAGTCTGAGGTCCTGAGCACTCTGGAGAAGGTTTTCGTCCAGGATATCCCTGTACTTGGCCGCATTCATCTTTCCCTCAATTGCAACCAGTCGTCCTGTCCCTGCAGCTGAAAAACACCTCCACAGCATGATGCTGCCACCACCGTGCTTCACTGTTGGGACTGTATTGGACAGGTGATGAGCAGTGCCTGGTTTTCTCCACACATACCGCTTAGAATTAAGGCCAAAAAGTTCTATCTTGGTCTCATCAGACCAGAGAATCTTATTTCTCACCATCTTGGAGTCCTTCATGTGTTTTTTAGCAAACTCCATGCGTGCTTTCATGTGTCTTGCACTGAGGAGAGGCTTCTGTCGGGCCACTCTGCCATAAAGCCCCGACTGGTGGAGGGCTGCAGTGATGGTTGACATTCTACAACTTTCTCCCATCTCCTGACTGCATCTCTGGAGCTCAGCCACAGTGATCTTTGGGTTCTTCTTTACCTCTCTCACCAAGGCTCTTCTGCCCCGATAGCTTAATTTGGCTGGACGGAGGTCCGCAAAAAAAATATATATTAAAAAGCCAGCAGATACAAATACTGCAGCTGCTGACTTTTAATAAATGGACACTTACCTGTCCAGGGGGCCCGCAATGTCGGCAGCCGAAGCCGATCAATCGCTCGGCTCTCGGCTGCCCCGCCGCCATCCTCGGTGAGGGAATCAGGAAGTGAGGCATTGCGGCTTCAGTTCCCGGTTCCCTACTGCGCATGCACGAGTCGCGCTGCACGTCCTCACTGGTCCCCGCTATTTTCTGGGACCTGTGTGTTTCCCAGAAGACAGCAGGGGGGAGGGGCGTAGCTCCCGCGGGAGTCTATGCCCGGAAGTGGGTGCAAATACCTGTATTATACAGGTATCTGCACCCCCCTCCCCCCTGAAAGGTGGCAAATGTGACACCAGAGGGGGGGGGAGGGTTCCGAAAAGCGGAGGTTCCATTTTTGTGTGGACCTCCGCTTTAAGTGCAGCAGATTTTTTTGTTAGCTTGGCCAGATCTGTGCCTTGCCACAATTCTGTCTCTGAGCTCTTCGGGCAGTTCCTTTGACCTCATGATTCTCATTTGCTCTGACATGCACTGTAAGCTGTAAGGTCTTATATAGACAGGTGTGTGGCTTTCCTAATCAAGTCCAATCAGTATAATCAAACACAGCTGGACTCAAATGAAGGTGTAGAACCATCTCAAGGATGATCAGAAGAAATGAACAGCACCTGAGTTAAATATATGAGTGTCACAGCAAAGGGTCTGAATACTTAGGACCATGTGATATTTCAGTTTTTCTTTCTTAATAAATCTGCAAAAATGTCAACAATTCTGTGTTTTTCTGTCAATATGGGGTGCTGTGTGTACATTAATGAGGAAAAAAAATGAACTTAAATTATTTTAGCAAATGGCTGCAATATAACAAAGAGTGAAAAATTTAAGGGGGTCTGAATACTTTCCGTACCCATAGTATATATCCTTTCTATTAGACAAACTCGTTTGGAGGAGACTGCTCTTTTCTTCATCTTTCTCTACTGGTTACAGTAAATAGAGCAGAAATCAAATCACATCCTACCATGCTCATAATCAAAACAATCTACTTATTACTTTTGCTTTATTTTAGTTACGTATTATACATTGCCTCCAAAAGCAATTACACCCCCATCCCTGTTCATGTTAGAAAATGTAATTAGCAATGCATCCGGATGTAAAATAATGTTGCAATTCGCAGTGATTATAAGAGATTGAATTTGTGAGGATGCATATTGTCAGACAAGGAATTCCCTTGGTTAATTGATTCAGGGCCACAGAGGCATGATGGTATTGAATAAGAACTTTTTCACTCTAAACACATGAGCCAGTAACAACTATTAAAGGCGAAAGGTGAATAACTCTTTATCAAAATAATTTTTTTTCAGGAAAAAATCGTAAAATTAATTGTGCATACAAACACAATGTAATCCCCAATTTTTGTACACAATAAAAGGTGAGGTAATGTAGATTAAATAGGTACAAAATGTGTCAAGCCTCAAAACTGTGTGCCCATGAAATGGCGAAAAATTAGGGTACGCAAAATTATATAATTTGCTACGCTTTAAATACCTTTACAGCTCATCAGTCGCTAAGTGCTTAAAAAAAATGTTTATGCTCTTTTTCTGAGTGTAAAAGATTAGCGCCTTAAAAGTCCCACATACCCAAATTTTTTGACAAGTTGTCATATCGATGTGCAATCGCTGTTTACATACATGTGCACACTTTCCCCGCACATTTGCATTTGTGGGTGTGCACAGGGTGACAAAGTTGCTGTTATTTTTTTCTTTTATTACCCCTAATGTCTCCTTGCGCTTTGCTCCAGCTGAAGTGCTCAGAACTGAGTGCTTTTGATTCACACAAGGGAGATCAGGGAGACAGCATGCACCAACCACATAAATGTGATTGGGTGGCTCCAAAGTCATTCGGATTACTTTTACATTAAAGCCCAGAGACCACTGATAACATATAAAAAAAAAACTCATAGCTGCTCCTGAAGCCGTGAGCTTCTTTTAACCTTTTCACTCCTTGGACGTACCAGACACGTTCAAAGAGGCAAACTAGCAAGCTTTTTATCCATTTGCTGACTGCCAACAGTACATTTACTGCTGTTGGTCAGCCCCTCTAGGCACCGCAATGTATCCATATGAGGCAGTGGCAGTGCTAATGCACACTGCACGCCCCCTGTGGTGTTCAGCGGTGTGATCTGCAAATGCTGTGTCCCCTGACACAGCAGATTACGGTGATCAGTAATGGCTCAGATCCCAGTGATTACTGTACACATGCTGTACATGTCACATAGTAAACAATAGTCATGAATGGAATCCATTCATGACATATGTGTTTACTACTGTGTGTGATCTGTGATTGGTCACCAGTGATCATATGGTACCTGGGCCAAACACAGCACCCTGTACCATGTGATAGATATGGGCCAATCACAGCATCACAATAGTAAACAATGAGTCATGAATGAAAGCCATTAATGACAGCTTAAATGATTGCTGTTACAGTGATCAGCACTGTAACAAGGAAAAAGTGTCCCTGATCAGCCCTTCCCCCAAAGTAGTACAGTGTAACTATGTTGATACTGAACTACTCTGATGACAGTATGTAATAAAAAACAATAAAAAAAATCAAGAAAAAAAAAAATATATATATATATATATATATATATATATATTTTAAATACTGTCACCAGTTAGTATCCCTGATCACTGCCACAACAGCCATATGATGCTACTATGATGCACTGGTGGCAGTATGCAAAAACATTTATATAAAAAAAAAAACAACAACATTTTATTTAATTTCTTCATTTTCCAAAAAATTGTGACAAAAAAATTACAACTTCAAAAAACTTGCAATGCCTCTTACTAAATACCTCAGACTGTCGACTTTCTAAAAAGAAGATTTAAGGGGATTTGTACTGCTCTGGCATTTTATGGCCTCAAAAAATGGTAGGCCGTCAGTACTGTACATTGGGGACTGATCAATTTTCAAATATATATTCATATACCATAGTTTGTAGACTCCATAACTTTCACACAGACTAAATAATATACACTCATTTGGGTTATTTTCAGCAAAGAAATGAAGTAGAGTACATTTTGGCTTAAATTTACAAAGAAAGATTATTTGTTTGCAAAATTTTACAAAAGAAACAAAGAAAAACACTTATGTCTAGTACACACAAGCAGGTTTTCCGACGGGAAAAGATCCGTTGGATTCTGTTAAAAGATCCGAGGGGAAAGCCGAGAACCTGCTCGGTAACTCTTCCCCGTACACACGGCCGGTTTTCCCTTTGGGAAAACTCTGATGAGAGCTTTGGCCGGGAATTCCGGCCGTGGGTATGCTCCATCGCAGTTTTTCCCATAGGAAAACTGCTAAAAACTGCCGGGAAAAAGTCAGCCGGGAAAAAGTCAGCTGGGAATCCCGGCCAGAAAAAGAGAGCAGGTTCTCTTTTTTTGTCAGTTTTCCCATCGGAAAAACTGCGAGGGAGCATACACACGGCCGGGATTCCCGACCAAAAGCTCTCCTCGCAGTTTTCCCGTCGGGAAAACTGGACGTGTGTACGAGGCTTTACAGTATAGTTGTTATCAAAGTGTATACATAAGAACCCTAGTAAGATGTGAAACTGCAGAGCAAGCACAAGGTAGAAGAGAGCGCAGTCACTCTAGGCTTCCTGCCGAATCCTGCGGCTGTCAGACTGGAGATGCCGGCATTAAGACACTGGGCCTTCTCTGGAGAAGACACCTGCAGCGCTCACCTGCAGCAGTCTGTGTGGACACGGGGAGAGCAATGCGTTTTGGGGCTCTGCCCCTTTCTCAAGCCTGGGGACAGGACTAACCAGGGGAATTTTATAGCACAAGGAGGAAGCACTCCATAGTCCCTGGGACCAAAAGCATACCAAAAGCATACCTCTCAACATTTTGAGATTTAAAGGAGAATTAACCCCCAAAAAAAGTTAATTAAATCCACAAGGGCTTTTTTTTTTACAGTCCCTCGAAATTAGGGACAGTTGGAAACTATGCCAAAAGCACTATTAGTACTCTTAAATCTTGCATATTAGGAATATTGGCACATGCTAAACACACATATAGACATCCATGTACTCTATGAATAAGCTAAAAGCAAAAAAGAGATCATTGATAGATAACAATAGACTTCTGGAATGGTAGACGCAAAAAGAAAAAAATATGCAATATATTTCTAGGATGTCACTACTATCCCCACTTTGGCCAGTAGGGGGAGTCTAAAACCAGTACAACAGTATAAATACTGTACATGAAATTAAGAAATATTCCCTGGAATTTATTTAAGACTGATTTTGCAAAAGTGTCTCTCATGTGTTCTAAAAGTGGTGCAGTGTGAACCAAATTCATGTACCTGTCTCGAACTTGTACTTTTTTGGCCACTTTTAGAATGCACGCAAGACAATTTAGCAAAATCTGTATGTGCCAGTTTCTCTCTCTGTAAGCCCATAAAGAGTTGGCCTTAATTATCTCTACTTTTGTAACGTATGAACTGTCATTATTTTATTTTTAATTTGGTGCATTCGTTGAAAAAGACTTAAAAATGTAAAAAAAACAAACACAAACAAGAAATATAAAAATAGGAACGGTTCTTTAAGCTCTCTTTCTCCCCTGAACTAAAGTATAATGCTAACTTACGCTTTAAAGTGGTTGTAAACCCACTTTATAAACAAAGACCTACAGGTAAGCCTAGATTAAGGCTTACCTGTAGGTGCATGAAATATCTCCTTAACCACTTAAGCCCCGGACCATTTGGTAGCTAAAGGACCAGAGGTGAATTCAGAATTTTGCACTGCGCTGCTTTAACTGTAAATTGTGCGGACATGCAATGTTGTACCAAACAAAATTTGCGTCCTTTTCTTCCCACAAATAGAGCTTTCTTTTAATGGTATTTGATTGCCTCTGCGATTTTTATTTTTTGCGATATAAACGGAAAAAGACCGAAAATTTAGAAAAAAAATGATATTTTCTACTTTTTGTTATAAGAAAAATCGAATAAACTCAATTTTAGTCATACATTTAGGCCAAAATGTATTCAGCCACATGTCTTTAGTAAAAAAAACGTCAATAAGTGTATATTTATCGGTTTGCGCAAAAGTTATAGCGTTTACAAACTAGGGTACATTTTCTGGAATTTACACAGCTTTAAATTTATGACTGCCTATCTCATTTCTTGAGGTGCTAAAATAGCAGGGCAGTACAAAACCCCCCCCCCAAATGACCCCATTTTGGAAAGTAGACACCCCAAGGAAATTGCTGAGAGGCATGTTGAGCCCATTGAATATTTTTTTTTTTTGTCCCAAGTGATTGAATAATGACAAAAAAAAAAAAAAAAATACAAAAAGTTGTCACTAAATGATATATTGCTCACACATGCCATGGTTATATGTGGAATTGCACCCCAAAATACATTCTGCTGCTTCTCCTGAGTACGGGAATACCACATGTGTGGGACTTTTTAGGAGCCTAGCCACGTACGGGACCCCGGAAACCAAGCACCGCCTTCAGGATTTCTAAGGGCGCAAATTTTTGATTTCACTCCTCACTACCTATCACAGTTTTGAAGGCCATAAAATGCCAAAATAGCACAAAACCCCCCCAAATGACCCCATTTTAGAAAGTAGACACCCCAAGGAAATTGCTGAGAGGCCTGTTGAGCCCATTGAATATTTTTTTTTTGTCCCAAGTGATTGAATAATGACAAAAAAAAAAAAAAAAAAAATTACTAAAAGTTGTCACTAAATGATATATTGCTCACACATGCCATGGTTATATGTGGAATTGCACCCCAAAATACATTTTGCTGCTTCTCCTGAGTACGGGGATACCACATGTGTGGGACATTTTAGGAGCCTAGCCGCGTACGGGACCCCGAAAACCAATCACCGCCTTCAGGATTTCTAGGCACAAATTTTTGATTTCACTCCTCACTACCTATCACAGTTTCGAAGGCCATAAAATGCCAAAATAGCACAAAACCCCCCCAAATGACCCCATTTTGGAAAGTAGACACCCCAAGCTGTTTGCTGAGAGGCATGGTGAGTATTTTACAGCTCTCATTTGTTTTTGAAAATGAAGAAAGAATTTTTTTTTTTTCTTTTTTTTTTTTTCAATTTTCAAAACTTTGTGACAAAAAGCGAGATCTGCAAAATACTCACAATACCTCTCAGCAAATAGCTTGGGGTGTCTACTTTCCAAAATGGGGTCATTTGGGGGGGTTTTGTGCCATCTGGGCATTCCATGGCCTCCGAAACTGTGATAGGCAGTGAGAAGTGAAATCAAAAATTTACACCCTTAGAAAGCCTGAAGGCGGTGATTGGTTTTTGGGGTCCCGTACGCGGCTAGGCTCCCAAAAAGTCTCACACATGTGGTATCCCCGTACTCAGGAGAAGCAACAGAATGTATTTTGGGGTGTAATTCCACATATGCCCATGGCATGTTTGAGCAATATATCATTTAGTGACAACTTTGTGCAAAAAAAAAAAAAAATTGTCTTTTTTCCGCAACTTGTGTCAACATATAAAATATTCCATGGACTCGACATGCCTCTCAGTATATAGCTTGGGGTGTCTACTTTCCAAAATGGGATCATTTGGGGGGGTTTTGAACTGTTCTGGCATTTTATACACAACATTAGGAAGCTTACATCCACTCTTCTAACCACTTGAAGACAAAGCCCTTTCTGACACTTTTTGTTTACATGAAAACATATTTTTTTTTGCAGGAAAATTATGTTGAACCCCCAAACATTATATATATTTTTAAAGCAAAGGCCCTACAGAATAAAATGGTGGGTGTTGCATTTTTTTTTCTACACAGTATTTGCGCAGCGATTTTTCAAACGCATTTTTTGGGGAAAAAATACACTTTTTTTATTTTAATGCACTAAAACACACTATATTGCCCAAATGTTTGATGAAATAAAAAAGATGATCTTAGGCCGAGTACATAGATACCAAACATGACATGCTTTAAAATTTCGCACAAACGCGCATTGGCGACAAACGACATACATTTTTAAAAGCCTTTAAAAGCCTTTACAGGTTACCCCGTTAGATTTACAGAGGAGATCTACTGCTAAAATTACTGCCCTCGATCTGACCTTCGCGGTGATACCTCACATGCATGGTGCAATTGCTGTTTACATATGACGCCAGACCGACGCTTGCGTTCGCCATTGGGCAAGAGCAGGGCAGGACAGGGGTGCTTTTTTTTTTCTTTTTTTTTTTTATTATTAATTTTGCTTTTTTATTTTATTTTTAAATTGTTCCTTCCATGTTTTTTTTATTTTTATCATTTTTATTGTTATCTCAGGGAATGTAAATATCCCCTATGATAGTAATAGGTAGTGACAGGTACTCTTTTTTTGAAAAAACTGGGGTCTAGACCCTAGATCTTTCCTCTGCCCTCAAAGCATCTGACCACACCAAGATCGGTGTGATAAAATGCTTTCCCAATTTCCCAATGGCGCTTTTTATATCCGGGGGGGGGGACATTCCCTTCCACTGCTTGTAAAAGCAGTCCAGAGGCTAATTAGCCACTAAGGTTGCTTTTACATTAAAGCCGGCCGCTGGCTGAAAAGAATGATACCAAGATGATACCTAAACCCGCAGGCATCAATCTGGTATAAACATTCAAAGTCCAGCAACATACCAGTACGTTGCTGGTCCTTGTTGGACATGTATTGTAATCTTTTTTTTTTCATGCAGCCAGGTGGCTGAACGAAAAAAGAGATTGATCGGTGGGTATGCCCACCATTAGAATACCGCCCTTCATCCACCCACTTCTAATGATGGGCATACATGCACCATTTATATATGCCGAAGCATGGGGGCATCCTCCCGCAAAAAAGTTATGCCGCACACACATGGTCGGACTTTTCCACGGGCAAGCCTCCGTCGGAATTTCGACCGTATGTACGCGGCATTAGGAGCAAAATCGCTCCTCCGCCCCTGCTGCCCCAATGCTTCGGCATATTTGCTTCTTTTTTTTTTTAACTGTGGTGGTGAAATCACCTCCTACAGCACTGGAGTCGCAGGGATCAGGCCTGTCTCTGCGAACGCTGCAGTTATGTGTGTTGTGTTTTGTAAGTGACAGTGATCGATCGATACTGCACTTGGGTGGCCTGGGCTGGACGGAGGGGCAAAACGCAGGTGCTAGCAGGTATCTGGGCTGATCCCGCTAACACTGCGTTTTTGGGAACCCTAAAGTGCTGGGGACGCTAGCATAGATCTGATCAGATCAGATATTGATCTGTTCAGATACTATACCACTAAGGGAGGTGTATGCTTCACGCGTGGGTGTTAGCGTTACTGGCACTAACCTGACGCTGCCTGGGGTGTGACGCAGACCCTCTCTGACGCTAAAACCTAATTGATATCACCCGCCGGGCGATCAGGGGGTTAAACCTTTATTGGGTTATATACGGCGGGTGCCCTGACACTATAAAAAGCAAACTAACTAACCAGCGTCACCCGTAACACTTATATGATGATTACTGGTGAAAGGGTTAACTAGGGGCAATTAGGGGGTTAAAACCTTTATTAGATAATATATGGGGGTACCTGACGCTATAAAAACCTGCGGCGAACCTAAAAAAAATTACTGGCTACCGATCTGCATCACCGACGCTAAGACATCGATCAGAAAAATGATCGCTTAGCGACAGTGGTGATAGGGGGTGAAAGGGTTACCTGGGGGGCGATCAAGGGGGTTAAACCTTTATTAGATAATTTATGGGGGGTACCCGACGCTATAAAAACCTGCGGCGAACCTAAAAAAATTACTGGGTACCGATCTGCATCACCGACGCCAAGACAGCGATCAGAAAAATGATCGCTTAGTGACAGTGGTGATAGGGGGTGAAAGGGTTACCTGGGGGGCGATCAAGGGGGTTAAACCTTTATTAGATAATTTATGGGGGTACCCGACGCTATAAAAACCTGCGGCGAACCTAAAAAAAAAATACTGGCTACCGATCAGCATCACCGACGCTAAGACATCGATCAGAAAAACGATCGCTTAGTGACAGTGGTGATAGGGGGTGAAAGGGTTACCTGGGGGGCGATCAAGGGGGTTAAACCTTTATTAGATAATTTATGGGGGTACCCGACGCTATAAAAACCTGCGGCGAACCTAAAATAAAATAACTGGGTACCGATCTGCATCACCGACGCCAAGACAGTGATCAGAAAAATGATCGCCAAGCGACGGCGGTGCTAGGGGGTGAAAGGGTTATCTGGGGGGTGATCAAGGGGTTAAACCTTTATTAGGGGGGGTTAGGGGGCTACACTGGACCTAAAACTAAATGTAGTGACACTTTTACAGTCACAAATGTCACTGATTGCAGTGATCAGTAAATAAATGGTCACTGCAATCAGTGACACTGTGACTGGGGGCTGGGGGGTGATCTGGGGGGGCCTGGGGGGGCGATTTATGTGCCTATGTGTGCTGGTGTTAGTGTAGTGTTAGTGCACTGACCTGTGTGTCTTCTCTTGTACGACACTCGGTATATGTGAGCGCCGCACAGGAGATGACATCACTTCCTCCTGCTTTCTCTATCTGTGTAAACAGTACACAGACAGAGGGGGCATTTCTATTCGCCGGGAGCGATCGCGGGGGGGTGGTCGGAATCGAACGGCCGCCCTCCCATCTCGGAACGCTCCCAGACGAATTCCGACCGCTCACTGTACAGAAGGGGGGTCCGATCGGACCCCCCAACTGTACAAAGGCAATCACGTATGCTCTACGTGATTGTGCCTGTCGGTGCCATTGTGCCGACGTATATATACAGTGAGCGGTCGTTAAGTGGTTAACCTACACGGTTAAGGAGATATTTGCATTTAAATGCGGCGACACTGACGTCACGCGCATGCGCATGAGGTTAAGCCCATTCACAAATTCGGCTAGGTCGCAACATTCAACGACGTAGCCAAATTCAACGGCTCACGCGCGCATGCGCGGAGTCACGTCTTCGCCGCTCCGGCAAATCACAGCGCCAGAGCGGCGCTGTGATTGGCTGCAGCGGCGATACCCGGAAGTAACCTTCCGGCTATCGCCGCAGCGATGGATGCGGCTGAAGAGGGAGACGAGGACGGCTTCGGGGGCCCCGATCTAAGGTAAGTGATGCATAATGAGCTATTATGCTAGTTATAATAGCTCATTATGCCTTTCTCTTACAGCTAGTTAAAAAAAAAAAAAAAAAAAATTTAGGAGGGTTTACAACCACTTTAAAGACTCCTGTACCTTTTTTTAGTTGCTGACTTTCAAAAAGCACAAAAATGGGTGGAACTGCGCCTTAAGGACTAGGAACTCTCAGTCCCTTAGAAAGTAGCACAAAGTATGGTAGGTTTCATACAGGAGTATATCCAACTCCACTGTGGACACGGATCCCAGTGTTACTGACTGCAGGCTTATTACTAAAACCAATAATAATCGAATGCTGACAATTATTTAATATGATATAGAGTAGATACATTTATATAGTCTTACAGATACACCAGATCTTTGAGGACAACCATAATGCTGATGCAGCCCACAATGAAAGTGAGTTTGACACCCTTGGGGGCCCTCGGGATTCACACTTCTCCTAGAACCCTCCCTGCTTGGGCATGGACCAGCCAGGCTGCATTCCATTCCTTGAGACAGATGCTGTCAGCTTGACTGCCACCTGCTCCGCTACAATCTGCTGTTCATCTGTGAATGTTACCAGTCAGGCTGTCTTCCGCCGGGCTTGTTGTGAACTGTTATATTTTGACTACAATTCAAGTTATTTTTACTGCAACTGGACTGTGTGTAAGTTACTCCCCCCGCACCCTCTCACACTTGGTGGCAGTAGACAATATATGTCACTTCTCGCAGCAGGTGCTCCAACATGCCCTTGTGGAATGGGAGGAGAAGCGAGAAAACGTTGTGCGCCTGTACCAGGTTCCTGGCTAGCTGATCGCGGAGCTAGCCATTAACTCCTTTTAGGATTACACCTGACAAATGGTGGTGGCCCTCCCGGAAGAGGACTGGACCACATTGGAGAAAATTGTGACATGACTAGAGGGCCTGTTCGGGGAAAACGTGATGGCCCCGGAGCTGAGGTAAAGATTCTTTGATCAGAGACAGCAGGAGGATAAGAGTCTCATGCACTTCGTGAGGGGTCAGTTTGTGGCTTCCCAGAAACAGTAGGTGTCCTCACTTAAAGCGGTGTTCCGCCTCCCCCCCTCCAAAAATGAAAGAACCCTCTACAGAGGGACCTGGAGAAAAACCGTAAGTGCTGGTAGTGTGGTCGTTTTGGGCATGTAAGCAAGAATTGTGTCAGGAATTAAATTAAAAGCACATGCACACCGCTGTTAAACTAGCGGCTTCTGGGGGCAGAGGGATGATCCCAAGGACCGGCAACACAAAGTCCCAACCAACCACAGTCAATGGTTGCCCCAAGCCAAGTGGTGCCTGCCATTGTCAAAGCACTGGAAGTCAATCAGTTTGGGACACAAGACCAGCTGGACCCCTCCTGACTATCCCTTAATGAAGCCAGTAACTTGCCCATCCTGGTGGAAGGCATCACCTAGGTGAAGATCCAGATTGACAACCAAGTGGTGGTTTGGGAATGGTGGTGACTTGTGGCCAAGTCAGCTCTTTCCTGCCCATTGTTTTGGTCACAAGCGTATTAAAAGACTTGGACCTGCCCAACTTGCTGGCCAAGTTTGAGAATTCTGGCCAGCGTGCACAGGGCTGCTATCTGCGACCTGTGTGTCTCACCAAAGGACGGCCAGGAGGCAACCCGAGCTGACACCCCCAAACAGAGGCTTCTACTGACCCCTCTCCAAGAGGTAGTGTAGCACCCTCTACCATAGGTAGGTGCTGAATGCAGGGAGATTTTTGGGTGTTAGCTGCCAGGCAGGTAAATTTAAGCAGGCCTATGCTGCAAGCTAGGCCTGTTTGTTTTTGATCTGGAGCAGGGAGTGGTTAGTGTAGCAGTAGGTAACTGACATGTACTTCAGCTTTTGGGCACCTCCCCTACTTCCATTGATAATGTTCCGGAAGAGGGGCAGGGCTGAGAGTTGGAGTGACATGGAGTACATGTGAGGAGCTCTGACCAATCCCCAACTAGGATTCGCAGGGGGCAGGCCTCCTACATATACTCACGGCCAGCCTGCTGGGGAGAGGAGTTGTCGGCTGGGTGAACTGAAGGATGGAGTGCTAGACTGCATGCAGGAGGAACACCCCCATCTGGGGGGGTGCAACTCTGGCGGAGGAGCTCGGGAGCTGGGAGGGAGTCTCTCCTTACACGGTCATGGAGAGGTGTCATGGAACAGGAGCTGGAGAAGCAGTTGGTCTGCACGTCCTGGTAAATCCTTCAGGAAGGACCTAGGGCAGGAGTCGGTGAGTGAAGCACAGTGGAGATCTGGAAGAGGCATGCCAGGGGAGCTGGGTGCAGAGCCAGGGGGAGAGACTGTGGAGAATTGTGCCAAATCGATGCAGCCTGAGGGTGCAGGATTTGCAATTCGGACTTGCTGGGATCAGTAGTCCATCATCAAATATCCTTTTCAAGTAATGTTCAGGGCCACCATGAAGGGGTACTGCAAGCCCCCGGATCATCAGTTGAAACCACTACTAGGACTTGAGTGAGTCCTGGTCAGCTTAAGATGGCGGGACAGGAGTACTAATGCTGCGACAGGAAAGTGATGTGCAGGAGGAGAAGTGGCCTGGGGGTAAAGGTCTGCAGGGAGAGTGCAGAGTTGTGAAATGAGGTGAAGCTGTAAAGATTAGAGTCCGCCATTTTTTGTCCTAACTAAGAAAGTGTAAAGTAATAAGTGAACCGTTATAACATTTTCAAAGTAATGAGTGAACTGCTATAACATTTTCAATGTAAAGCATGAACCGCTATAACATTGCAAATACTAATTCATCCTATGGGCATCCCATATTCCTTCCCCAACCAAGTTCAATCCCCAAATAAAATAACAAAACAAAGCAAAAGCCGTTTTATTGCCTACAAAGTGTAACGTATGGATGTCTGGCAGCAGGGTGAATATGCGTGGATGTAGTATGTGTGAATTTAAAAAAGAAACAATCCAATGTAGAGGATTTATTATTTCTACTTTAGGTATTTCCGTGGATCCTCAGAAAGTCAAGCCCATCCTTGCCCATCCTTGAATGACCTGCCCCAATGGACAGAAAGAGCACACAGAGATTTGTAGGATTCGCCAACTCTCAAGTTTATTAAGAGTTTTTCTGCTATAGTTTGTCCAATTAATCAGTTAACAAAGCAGAACACTTGATTTCAATGGACAGACATTTAAAGCTACAGGTACAGTACATGAATGGTAGTTAGAATGGAAATGAAATCTATTACATCCTGTGAGGGGGTTAACTCAGCAGCGGGTGTGTGTGACCCCCTGGATGGGTTCACCACACAAAAACAGGCACAGCAGACAGTGGTAGGAGAAAACAAAAGGGTGTGGTTTTATTTGCACTATATACAGACAAAAAAATACAGCAAAAACAAAAGAAACAGGAAAATAAATCCTGGTCAACTTGACCGCTCACTACACACGTTGGTGTCCCTAACTAACAACTGGGTACAGCCTTGTGCTGTCCCTGTCCCTAGCTCCCTGCTTTTAGAAGTTCTTAGCACTAACCACACAGGCTTTGGCTCACCGCACAGAGATCACACTCCCCAGGCTATCCACACAGATCTGGTTCCAGGTTGGAGCATCTCCCTTAGCATGCTGGGAGTTCTTGTAAAGGCCCCAACGAGCCCACTTGATTCAGCTGGGCTCATTAACTCTTCCCCTGCAAGACTCCCAGCACTCCCCCTAGTGGTATAAACTGGCATAAAGCCTGAATCTAGGACATATATATCTCCCATCCTGGATGCAACCTGGTGATTTTACCTGCCTGCTGTTACATACCCCCCCCTCTTGTTTTAACCTTGGGGTTGGAACACAAGCAATCAGGCATGCATGTACTCGAGACAAAGCATCCACATTCCCCATTTGAACGCCAGGGCGATGCTTTACTGTAAAGTTGAATTCTTGTAGGGCCAGGAACCACCTATTTACTCTTCTATTTGTCTCTTTGTTTTGAGCCATCCACTTTAAAGGAGCATGATCAGTAATCATGTCAAAGTGCCTACCTAACAGATAGTACCCAAGGGAATCTAGAGCCCACTTCACCGCTAAACACTCCTTCTCAATTGTGGCGTAATTTACCTCATGGGACTTCAATTTCCTGCTGAGGTAAATGACTGGGTGCTCTTCCCCGTTCCAGACCTGGGACAATACTGCTCCTAACCCAACGTCTGATGCATCACTTTGTACGACAAAGTCCCTAGAGAAGTCTGGTGAGTGCAACACTGGCTGGCTACATAAGGCTTTTTTTAAGAATTGGAATGCTGCCTCAGCCTCTGGGGTCCATTTAACCATGACAGACTCTTTCCCTTTTGTCAGGTTGGTTAGGGGCACAGCCTGAGAAGCAAAGTGGGGAATGAATCGCCGATAATAACCAGCGATTCCCAGAAAGGCTCGTACCTGCTTCTTGCTGTTGGGACGTGGCCAATTCTGTATGGCCTCGACTTTATTGACCTGGGGTTTTATTACTCCCCTCCCAATGGTGTACCCAAGATATTTGGCCTCCTCCTGTCCAATGGTACACTTCTTGGGGTTGGCCGTAAACCCAGCTTCCCGGATAGAGTCTAGGACTGCTTGCACTTTTGGCAGATGTGAGGCCCAATCTGTGCTATGGACAATTACATCATCCAGGTAAGCCGCAGCATACTTCTGATGGGGCCTCAGTATCTGGTCCATTTTCCGCTGGAATGTTGCCGGTGCATTCTGTAATCCAAACGGCATTCTTTTATATTGGAACGCCCCATCTGGGGTTACAAACGCGGTTTTCTCCTTGGCCGATTTGGCCAGGGGAATTTGCCAATACCCTTTTGTGAGATCAAGGGTTGTCATGTATCGGGCTGTTCCCAGCCAGTCGATCAACTCATCTATACGTGGCATGGGGTAGGTGTAAAATTTTGTAACTTTGTTCAGTTGTCGAAAATCGTTACAAAATCGCCAGCTCCCATCTGGTTTAGGCACTAACACTATGGGACTGGACCAATCACTTTGGGATTCCTCTATCACCCCCAACTTAAGCATTTTCTGTACTTCCTCACGTATTGCCTCCCGTCGGGCCTCTGGGATCCGATAGGGTTTTAGCTTCACCCTTTCACCGGGCGGGGTAATAATATCATGCTCTACCCCAGACGTTTGTCCCGGCAGCTCAGAGAAAACCTCCTTGTTGCGAAGCACAAACTCCTTAACCTCCTGTTGTTGGGGTTTTGACAAGGTGACTGCTATTCCAACCTCAGGAATCACGCAATCAGACTGAGCTGGTGACAAAGTTTCTGCGACTAGGGATTCCCTATCCCTCCAGGCTTTCAACAGATTAATGTGATAGATCTGTTCGGGCTTTCGCCTTCCTGGTTGTCTGACCATGTAATTCACTTCGCTCACTTTTTCCATTATCTCGTAGGGACCTTGCCATTTGGCGAGGAATTTGCTTTCAACCGTAGGGATAAGTACCAATACCCTATCCCCCGGGGAAAAGGTACGGGTCTTGGCCCCACGGTTGTACACTCTCTGCTGTGCCAACTGCACTTGGGCCAAATGTTCCTTTACGTTTGGCATTACCTGTGCAATTCTATTTTGCATCAGGGCGACATGCTCAATCACACTCCTGTGGGGAGAACTCTCACTCTCCCAAGTTTCCTTGGTGATATCCAACAGCCCTCTTGGGTGTCTCCCATAGAGTAACTCAAAGGGTGAGAAACCCGTAGAGGATTGGGGTACCTCCCTAATGGCAAACATTAAATAGGGAATTAGACAGTCCCAATCCTTTCCATCTCTATCCACCACCTTCTTTAACATTTGTTTTAGGGTTTTGTTGAATCTTTCAACCAACCCATCTGTTTGGGGGTGATACACAGATGTACGCAATTGTGCCACTTTGAACAACTTGCACAGCTCTTTCATAACCCCAGACATAAAGGGTGTACCCTGGTCCGTAAGCAGTTCCTTACAAATACCCACACGGCTAAAAACAAGAGATAGCCCTTTGGCTATGGTTTTGGCCGAGGTATTTCGGAGCGGAATCGCTTCCGGATACCGGGTGGCATAGTCCAATATAACCAAAATATACTGATTATATATATTATATAATATACCTAGCGGACTTCATTATCGGACCTACCAAATCCATTGCGATCCTCTCAAAGGGGACCTCAATGATGGGGAGCGGGACCAGCGGGTTACGGAAATGTGGCATCGGTGCCGACCTCTGACACACAGGGCAGGAGGAACAATAATTTTCTGTTTCCTTCATGACCCCAGGCCAATAGAATCTTTGCAATACTCTCTCTCGGGTTTTCTCTGTCCCCAGATGACCTCCAAGAATGTGCCCATGGGCCAACTCTAACACCAACTTCCTGTAAGGTTTGGGGACCACAAGCTGCTCAGTGGTTTCTTCTGCCCTTTTAGCCACCCGATACAGTAGGTCCTTTTCCACGATGAAGTACGGGTAAGTGCAGGTCTCATCTGGGTTCACTAACTCACCATCTATTTTCACTACGTTTTCCCGTGCCTTTTTTAGGGCGGGGTCTTTTAACTGTTCTGTGGCAAAATTTTCCTTGTGAACCTCGAGATCAGAAAACTCCACAGACGGCACGTTTTCGTCTGAGGATGTTGGCTCCTCCCCAGTTTCTCGAGTCTCCCCTGCCAATACCGACAAGGGGAATTCTGGAGAGTCCTCACCACTCTCAGAGAAATTCTTGCTATCACATTCCTGGTATATAGGGGCACCAGTGGGGGGCTCAGGACGATCCCAGAGTTCCCAAAACTTTGGAAAATCCCTTCCCACAATGGCATCATGTGGTAACTGAGACACTAACCCCACCTGATGAGAGAGGTTACCTTTGGAGGTCTCAAAACACACTGTAGTCACAGGATACTCTTGGGTGTCCCCATGCACACAAATAACAGCTACCTTGTTATTCCCAGAGACCTCTGTAGTGACTAATTCAGCTTTTATCAGTGTCACCAGGCTACCTGAATCCAGCAACACAACAACATTTTTACCATTAATACACATTTTGCATAAATGTTTCTCAGTTCCCCGAATGGCAGTGCATGCAACTGTCGCAAACAGCGACTGACGTCTGTCCCTTAGAAAGTCACATTGCATGGGTTCATCCACAATTTGCTGCAATATGTCCCTCTTGCCGGCAGCGGTAGCAAACAATCCTTTTTGCTGCCTCTTGAGCCCCTGACTTCCCAGGCTGTTCTCGCCAGACATTAGGTATAACTCTCACCCCAAAGGACGCAGTATTAGCGGAACTACTTGCCTCACTGGTCTGCGGACGTTGCTGCATTAATGTCTCCATTTGTTGCTGTAGTCTCTGTTCTTGCTTCTGCAACAGGTCTATGAAGCGGGCCTCAGATTGCTGCTGGGCTGCGAGGCTCTGTTGCAAAGTTGCATTTGTCTGCTGCTGGGCTGCGAGGCTCTGTTGTTGAGCCACAAGGCTCTTTTGCAAACCTGCATTTGTCTGCTGCTGATTAGCATTTGCTAGAGCCAGCTGTTTCAGTATCTCCTCCATGCTGGCCTTTTTTTTAAAAAAATGCCCGCATTCTCCACCAACTGTGAGGGGGTTAACTCAGCAGCGGGTGTGTGTGACCCCCTGGATGGGTTCACCACACAAAAACAGGCACAGCAGACAGTGGTAGGAGAAAACAAAAGGGTGTGGTTTTATTTGCACTATATACAGACAAAAAAATACAGCAAAAACAAAAGAAACAGGAAAATAAATCCTGGTCAACTTGACCGCTCACTACACACGTTGGTGTCCCTAACTAACAACTGGGTACAGCCTTGTGCTTTCCCAGTCCCTAGCTCCCTGCTTTTAGAAGTTCTAAGTAATAACCACACAGGCTTTGGCTCACCGCACAGAGATCACACTCCCCAGACTATCCACACAGATCTGGTTCCAGGTTGGAGCATCTCCCTTAGCATGCTGGGAGTTCTTGTAGAGGCCCCAACGAGCCCACTTGATTCAGCTGGGCTCATTAACTCTTCCCCTGCAAGACTCCCAGCACTCCCCCTAGTGGTATAAACTGGCATAAAGCCTGAATCTAGGACATATATATCTCCCATCCTGGATGCAACCTGGTGATTTTACCTGCCTGCTGTTACACATCCCCATAAAAATACAGAATGTTGTGGCAGAGACAGAAGATACTTTATGCAAATGGTCAGGCTGCTTTGATATGTATCTCCAGCATGCACTTGCAGTCAAGGTACCAAAGTGCCCTAGCTTGTTTGGAGTCAGGCATGCCCTGTGCTCTAGCTTAACCGCTTGCCGACCGCCGCACGACGATATACGTCGGCAGAATGGCAGGGCTGCCCAAAAGAACGTATATATACGTCCCCTTTAAGAATCTGCATTGTGGACACGCACCCGCCGCAAGCGCCGTTACTCCGACCGCGGGTCCTGCGGACTGTATGTCCGCGGGCATACTCGCGATCGTGTCACGGTAAAGAGGAACGGGGAAATGCTGATGTAAACAAGCATTTCCCCATGGAATCACAGGCATCATGCAACCAACAGACATGCATTGAATAAAACACACCACAAATTAAATACCATAAACTTTTTTTTTTAAATCTTACAATACATATGTAGCGGGTGTAAAATTTAGTGGGGTGTATCTGGGCAATAGATGGCTCAGATACATTGATTTTTAGGGATTTATAGACACTTTGGAGTGTGGGAGGTATGAATGGTGTCATGTTCCCTGCGGTCCCTGGGTGGCGCTGTCACCTGGGACCGGGTTGAACTACCATTCTAGAGCCGTGCCCTTTTTGTCCTCTTGCGGCAGTAGTACGGCGGGGCGGGGAACCCGTTGTGCCTGCTGGGAGGGGATATAAAGGGGGCGGACATCTTGCGCACAAGGTCCATTCCCCAGGCACCTTCGGCCTGGGGGCTGCTGCGGTTCGTCTGTGCCTAGGCGCCCTTGGCCTGGGCGCGTGGAGTCGAGTTCCATCCCAGACACCTTCAGCCTGGGGTGAGGTACTATACCAGGAGGCCTGGGGCCCAGTACCTTCGACTGGGTCCCGCGAGGGCGAAGCATTCCTAAGGTGCCCCCGGTATTGGGTGCCTGCATTCTGGGTGTAAGGGACCGAAGACGTGACCTCCCCGTAGAGCCAGCGCAGCATTTGCTGGTGCCGGTGGAGGCCTCTGGTGACCGTCCGGATGGATGTCTTCCTCTGACAGGGGTCGTTTGTTCTAAAGAAGGTACTTCATGTTCTCATGGTCTGTGGCAGCGACCCATCTTCCTCAGGTCAGTGGCAGGCCTCATCCAAGGCCTGTGGCAGGGGCCTCAACGTTCACCCAGGTCAGTGGCAGTGACAAAATTCACGGTCGGTGGCAGCGACTGTGCGCCAAGCCTGTTTGCACTAAACGGAACAGGAGTAACTTTAATTCATCAGTTGTGCCTGGACCTACTCTTCCCTACACCTTGTCTGTTCTTTTAAAAGTCAACCAGTTTCAAGTCAATGAAACAATGTTGGACTTTTCTTGGTGTGGAACTCGTGTTACTGAAAGCTAAGTGTCCCTGTCAGTGACAGTGGCAATCATTCTCCACAGGAGAAGCTGAGGTTCCGGCCTAAAACGCAGACCCGAGGGTAAATGGTTTAGCTCATATCTCTGCATCCTACATCAGAGAGCCAAGCTGGTGGTGTGCATCTTCCCCCCTTCTTCCAGATACCCCTAGGTGAGTAGAACCAGCCGTGAACAGAGGGGAGAAGCTGGGGCAGGACCGCTACACGTGGAGGTTCGTCCGGGATTTGTGTTTATGCAATGGAGCCGAAGCTATCGGAGTTTGAACTTTGCTGCCCAGAAGAGTTCCGAGTAGGTCGGCCATATACACCCTCCCTGCACAGTTCGTGGGCGTTACATGGAGAAAGCCCGCAAACTGGTGTGCCAGAGGGGAGGAGTCCGGCCATGTGAAGAGGTACATGTGGGGACTTTGGCGCCAGTTATGCAGTGCGCGATGGAGCAGCAATCAGTCACTATGTTCAGCAATGCCTCGTGGGTTCCAGTTTCAAATATTACGAGGATGACTTCACCTGCTGCTCCGATCACAGATACGGGGATTTGGCTCAAGCCCCGGGGACGATTCGCCTTGTACACCTGCAAGGATGTTGAGGCCCTGGGCATGATTTGTCCCGGATGTTCGAGACTGGTGGTACAGCTAAAGCCCTTCGGTCGCTGCGAGGCCTGCGGGGAGTTCACGTTTGAGGTGGAGCAATCCATAGAGAGACCTCGAGTCTTCCACCTATAGCACCTATTTTTGTTTATAGCGCAAAAAATAAAAACCGCAGAGGTGATCAAATACCACCAAAATAAAGCTCTATTTGTGGGGGAAAAAAGGACGTCAATTTTGTTTGGGAGCCACGTCGCACGACTGCGCAATTGTCAGTTAAAGCGATGCAGTGCCGAATCGCAAAAAGTGCTCTGGTCTTTGGCCAGCGAAATGGTTCGGGGCTTAAGTGGTTAAATTGTATTAAGCGGGGGCATGTCCAAGATGGCGCTGGGAGCAGACGTGTAGTTACAGAGCTCCCGTTCCGGATTCTTATCCTGCTCTAATCCTGGTGTGGAACCGGCACAAATTGCTCCCATACAGCTCAGACTGCCTTCCTGTGCCCCGGGGAATGCGGAGGAACAAGTCCGGGAGTCAGAAGCGATGGAACACTGCTGCTGTGCATACCCCGCCAAAACCCGGGCCTACTGCTCCCTCCTCGGCCTGCCACATGGAGATTTAGACAGAGACCCTGCCGGACAATGTGATCCAGGCCGGATCTGCAGCTTTTGATGCCCTGATGTCGGCGATTACAACCTGCCAATCTACCCTTACTGTGAAACCGAGACAGCCCTCATCCGGGACATGGACAAGTCTCGAGAGTGCGTGACGGAGGTAGAGAGATGGGTCTCCGGCGCAGAGGACATCCAGAGGGAGCATCACTCGGACCTGATGGCCCTGAAGTCCAGGGTGAGAGTCCTAGAGACCAGAGCCAAGGACGGCGAGAACCGAAACCGACGCAATAATTTGCGGGTACTGGGCCTACCGGAGGGCGCAGAGGGAACGGATCTGGTTACCTTCATGGAACAACTGCTACCCTCTTTGCTCCCTAAAGCGTGCTTCTCCCTGCACTTCTCCATTGAATGGGCTCACCGCATGCCGGTGACTAGAGGCCCGCAGGGGGCATCGCCACGCACCTTCATTTTCAAACTCCTCCATTACCGGGACAGGGACACTGTCCTCCGTGCGGCCCGCCTGCAGGGTGAGCTGAAGTTTGACAACACTAGACTTCTGATATTTCCAGACTATTCGGTGGAGACACAGCGCCAGCGCAAGTCCTTTGACCAGGTCTGAGCCATGCTCCGTGAGAAGGGGGTCAAGTACAGCATGCTCTTCCCTGCTAAACTGGGGGTGCAAGGCGGCGAGCACATACAGTTCTTCACATTCCCCAGAGACGCAGCGGCCTGGGCCGAGACTCTGCCACACTGAATCCCCTTGCATATTTTCTCCATGCTCTAAACTGTGAGCATACCGCATGGGGGGTCCTGCTGCTTTTCCAGTGGGGTGATGGGTCACAGTGTAAACTAAAGGGGGGCAAGTTTTATCCCCGGACATTTGGCTACCCCTAGTTGTCTCCAGTATCCTGGCGGCTGCTGATTTTTTCCCACCGGGCGGCTGGGACCTCAGAACTGTGTCCCCCCCCCTCCCCCAAGGCAGGCAACTGGCTTCCCTTCCCATCTCGCTCCCGGCTGACTCTGCCAGATGTATGGGGGTGCTACAAGTACACCGGAGCATCCCTTGTCGCTCTACGTGCCCTAGGTACTCGGGCTATGGACCTGCACTGACGATGTGACCCTAGCACACTCCCTTTCATCCTATATTGTTTCTGCATGGAGGCCCCCCCCCCCCCCTACAATACTGTTTTCTCCCTCTCCTTGTTTGAATACAGTTTTGCATTGGGACACTCAGGAATTGTTCTTTCAAGCACTGTTCCCCGGGGCTCCGGGTGATCTACACTAATTTTCCTGTACCGGATCGCTCAGGAACTTTTTGACTGTTCTGACATAGAGAGGCTGGTAGCCTTTTGTTCACTACCTTCAAGTGCGGCCTAAGGGCTGGTTTGTTTTGGGATGCAAACTCTCCTCCATGTTTGGGAGGGAGGGTGGGGTGGGGGTGCTTGGGTATGTTGGGCTGCCCTGTTGGCTCCCAGTTTAATGTTTTACGTTGCATGACAGTAATGTTTATGATCCACCTAATTGCACTATTTTGGAGACATGGTCCTTTCCTCGGCCCTGTACTGGCTACTGCCTGGAATGCCCCATGGCTCTTGTTTTTTGCTGCTCCTTCTTGTATTTCCCTTACAGGTTTACATGGCTACTCTTGATGTCCTCTCCTGGAAAACACAGGGCTTGAATTCCCCGATTAAACATTCCTTAGTGTTTCAATTTTTTAAGAAATATAATCCTCACATGTGTGTGTTACAGGAGACGCATCTGATGAGAAGCAAGACCCTCAGTCTTAAGAAACCGTGGGTGGGACACCACTATCACTCCACGTATTCTAATTATGCCAGGGGTGTCAGTGTACTTGTTCTTAAATCACTCCCCTTTAAGCTCCTTGATTTGATTCTGGACCCAGATGGTAGGTTTGTGCTGGTATATGCCTTGATCCATAATTTGCCGTGGGTTCTGGTGGGACTGTACCTGCCGCCTCCTACATCCCTTGGGGTCTTGAACTTGCTTTCAGCTAAGTTGGCCCAATTCCAGTACAATTGACTGGCTACAGGCCTAACACACATTAACAATACAACAAATATATCAGCCAAAAATCCCACCAGATTTTGCGCGTCCGCTCACTGATGAAATATTTCACCGAACTTTCAGGACCATCAAAGCAGGGCTTTCGTACTTGCGAGCCAGCGCAAATCTTTGTCCGCACTAGAGACAATTTCCAGTTCTGGGTGTAGTTGAGGACTTTTTAGCTTAAAGTGGATGTAAACCCGAATTTATTTATTTTTTTGCTGTCACAATGTAGTGTATACGATTTCCTATCATCTGTGCCCAGTCTTGCCACAAAGAGTTAATCCAGCTTTGAGTAATCCTCTTTTCTTTTTTCAGTGAGATAAACGGACAAACAGGAGACAACTTTTGTCCGTTCCGCCCCCTTGCTGTGAATGACCGGTTATTTACATATCTCATGCACTAAGCCTGAGACAGGCATTATTTTTTAATTCCCACCGCCACTCCTTTTCTGAAGTCATGTGGTTACTTTTCTGGATTTTGACTGAATGTTAGTGATCATAGCAGAAGTTCAGTGTAAGGAATACACATGAGAAAATGCATGTTAACAAGGGGAGTGTAGAGGTGGGCGGAGAGTCTACTGACATCACGACTCCACCCACCGAGCTCCAGACAACAGATCCACCCACAGAATCTGCAGTTTTTCAGGTCTCATAACAGATAGAGGGGAGACATTTGACAGGTAAGGATACATGCAGGAGGCATGTATATCCTAATGGATAAGCACTATGGCAGTAGTTTAGAAAGGATGAGGAGAAGAAGTGATCTGGACTGCCGCACTCTGGTTAAACGTTTTATTCAATGAAGAAAATTAAAATGCCCAAAAAATCCAAAAATAAATAAATAAACAATCCATCCAAAGACAATCGAAGGTGAAGGGACATGCAGGGTGACAGCTAACGCGTTTCACATCAGGGTGTGATGCTTACTCATAGCTTAGAAAGGATGAGAGTGGGTTTACATCCACTTTAAAGGAACTCAAGAACAAAAATACATTAGGGTTTTGTAGGTTCTATGCTGAAATACATTCAACATGCTTTCTGGGTGCCAATTGATGTAAATTTGCAATATTATATATTCTATTGTAGCCTACGGTATATAACTATTGCATCTATGTACTAATGTGTATTTTGTATGTGCCTTTATTAACTAATATCGTCTAAGTATGTTAGGCCTAATGCTACAATGTTAACTAGGAAGACAGACGCATTTGCTTAGTAAAACATGTTACATTTATTTCCTTCAAAGTAGGAATATCATATTCTAACAAGAGATATCTATAAAGCCTATAACAATAATATTAATAATCAACGATACTTATCCCCTCCTCGAGGTAAAGTCCTCTTGCTGCCTGAGCTCCGGATGGAAAGAGAGAGCTAGGCCTCTGTAGGCCTTTGTAGGCTTCTGCAGGCCGCATGTCTTAGGCCCAAAATGGCCATCAGAGCAAGGTCCCAGCAAGATGGCAGAGACACAACCTCATGGTAGGCTTGCTTCGAAGAGAGAGGCTGAGCTTCCTCCAACAGCCCTTTTTACAAAACAGTCACCATTCAAACCCCCCCATTGCCACCCCTTTGCCTTCTGGTCCAATCCTTGTTCACAGGGCAGTCTCTCTCAAGCTTGCTTGTAGGGTATTGTCTTACACATATGAGCCAGGCCCCCTGCTATGCAGATTCTGCCTGGGGCCAAATTCCTCTGTAAGTGTCAGCATGGCTGATAGAACATTAGACCATGTTGCCTCCAACACCCTCTGACAATGTGGTACTGATGGGTGACTTCAATCTTCTACCAGGCTCTGCTATGGACAGGTGCGCCACGGCTGGCACAACCCATCAGGGATTGGCGGCGTTGGCTGATACATATGGCCTCGCGGATGTGTGGCGGTGGAGACACCCTGTGTCCCGGGCCTTCACTTGCCACTCAGCTACCCACAAATCCTGTGGGGGTGCCTGTCCTGCCCAGAGTCCGGGACATCACCATCCTCCCTAGGGGAATTTCGGACTACGCCCCATTGCTTTTATCCCTGACTTTGACGGCGGACCCGACTTACAAACTGTGGAGACTCTCCAAGTGGTACCCCGGTTCCATGACACGCTTTGACAATACTGGACTGACAATCTGGGTACGGCTGCTGAGAACTCTGTGTGGGATGCCTTTAAGGCCTCCTTCAGGGGGCACTATCAGTCGATCATAGCTGCGGTGCGGAGGGAGCGTAGGGCATAACTTACTAGAGTCGAGGAGGAGGCATGTAGGCAGGAGGCCCTTTATGTTAGGACCCGGGATCCCCAGCAATATGCCCGACTTCAGTCTTTAACCCAGCAGACCCTTTTGTTGCGGACATCTCTGACGCAAAAGAAACTGCTTCATCAATCACAGCGTATTTTTGAGATGGGGGAGAGGATGGGCCGACTCCTGGCCTGGCTGTGTAGCGAACAGTCGGGAGTGACCACCATCGCGCAGGTCCTGCACCAGGATGGGGTCTCCCACTCTGCCCCTCAGGAAATTAACCAATGCTTTGCTACTTACTACCAGCAGCTCTATAGCTCCAGAGTAGCCTACGACCAGAAAGATCTAATTGATCTAATTGATTATCTTGAGGCTATTGATGTCTCTGTCCTCACCCCCTCCTCTGTGAACAAATTAGATGCCCCTATCAAATTAGAAGAGATTCAGATTGCACTGAAAATGATGCAGGTGGGGAAGACTCTGGGACCAGACGGGTTCCCTGTTGAGTTCTACAAAACTTACATGGAGGACCTGGCCCCCAGACTGCAGTTGCTCTTGTCTCGGGTGGCTCGATGAGTGATGCGGTGATAGTGGTCATCCCCAAGCCCGGTAAGGACCCCTCCCTCTTTTCTTCCTACCGCCCCATCTCTCTCCTTAATGTCAACGCAAAAATATTCCTGAAGGTCCTTGCCAACTGTTTGAATACCATCATCACAAGTTTGGTCCACCCGGACCAGACGGCTTTATGCCGGGCCGGGGCACGGACATAAATTTGCATCGCTTAAACACTCACATGGCGATTGCGAACTCGGATAACCCCGGAGTGGTGGTCTCACTCGAAGGCCTTCGACTCGGTCGAGTGGGGTTACCTATGGACGGTCCTGTCTCGATTTGGCTTCGGCCCTCGTTTCCTGTCCTGGATATAGATGCTGTACGCTCATCCCAGAGCACGCATACGCACCAACGGTACCTTGTCGGACGCCTTCTCCCTGGGGAGGGGTACTCGGCAGGGATGTCCACTGTCACCGGCACTGTTTGCCCTGGCACTGGAACCGTTGGCTGCTCATCTCCAGAGGGATTCAGGGGTTAGGGGTGTCCAAGTGGGTCCTCTGGAAGAAAAGCTGTCGTTGTATGCAGACGACTCCCTGTTATAATAGAAAAGTGAAAAAACTGCGCTGAAACCTGAGAACACTCAAGCCGCCAGCACTCAAACAAACAAAGTATAAAGCATATATGAACAAATAGTGCGGCGCTGAAACATTAATGTTGCTGCCGATGAGCAGCAAAACAAAACATAAATGATAAATTAAAAGTAAGTGTTACCAAAAAGGGGTAACTCCTAGGCTAAACACCCACTATGTGCTAGTGTGTGAACAAACAAACAACAGTCCATAAGTGAATTATCTCAAATGAACGGCCCAGACCGTGAGACTGTCCTTCATGTGAAAAAATGGAAGTGTGGCCCATATGGACTGCACACACCTATAGAAATAGTGAGTGCAGAAAAAACACAAATAAGAAATAAATATAAAGAAGTCCAAACAACGTGTGCAAAATTGAATGGGTGTCTTCTCATGGAGAAATCACAACCACAATGTTGACTGTTTGGAAGAATCGCAGTGTTGATAGTTGAAACTCACAACACACGATACAAACAATAAGGTTGGGTACTCTTACCACAAATGGTGAACCCACCTGTCATAGGACAGTGGGTCAATAAGGTGTGGTGGTCTCAGTGACCAGGTCCGATGAAGCAGGATGCCGTGGGTATCTCAGGCCGTCTGGGCAAGATGGTTCGATGCACAGATCACAGGGTGCCACTCCTCCGGCACACGGGCTCCCAGATGATCCACGAGGGATAGAAGGGTAAAACAAAAAGGAGAACACTCCCAATGGTGCAGGTCAATAAAACCAGGTGAGGGTTTATTTGAGTAAAATTTGTCTTACAATCATTAGACAAAAATGTAAAAAGTGATCACAGAGAAAATTAAAAAAGCAATGTGGGGTGCAACATAGGCAAGCCCGGGCTTGCCTATGTTGCACCCCACATTGCTTTTTTAATACCCACGGCATCCTGCTGAGATATCTGTGTGAGAGGATCCATTGCTGGATTGTGGCCTGCTGGGGTGTATATTATTAGTGTTACCTGGTCAAATAGCTCAAGTGAAGTCGTCTACCGGAGATACAGCAAGTTCTTTGACCTACTGCGCCTTACATTGAAGATCTTCCTAGGATCTGTGTATGAGTCCGGGGTACAGGATAAAGACCGTGGCTGGATATAGCTGAATTGCATGCCTTTTTCTTTATTTGGTAAGGAGGCATTTTTTACATAGGTGGTGGTCACTTTTTACAAATTCCTTCACGGTGGTGGTGTTCATTAGTTGCCCTGTGAATACGTTATCACCCTATGGTATATTTGTTTAATTTTTTCTGCTACCAAGCCATCAAGAGCTCTGTTATCAGCACTGGCAGGTCGTCGGGGGACCCCGTTTTGACCTCTCTTTAGAGATAAAGGCTTTGGCTGGGTTAAAGCCACCTGCACGAATTTGCCTGTTTGTGGTAAGGAGCCATTTCGCTAGATGGTGGTTCATAGGGTTGAATCTTTAATTTTTTATACACTGCTAGTTTGAATTCCCTGTGATATTGGACTCCTCCCCTCATGTGGGCCATAATTTGGACATTATCCTGATGCGATTTGGGAGTTTTCATTTGAGAGTTATTTTTGGCGCAGTTTTTTTCTTGTTTAAGGCTGTAAGTTATGGTCCTACAAAAAAGTAGGACAATTCTCTCATGCTATATTTTAAAAATCAATACACCAGAACAAGCAGTGGAACATTTTTTACCTTAATGCAGGGATTGCATTAAGGTAAAAAACAATCTGACTTTATAACCACTTTAAATTGAACAGTGTGAACATCAGCCAACTGTGCTACAGTTTGAAAAGCTTCTGTTGGAATGTCACTTTGTTTAAGCTGGCTAAACAGTTATTTGAATATGACATATCACGGATCAAAGGTTACTTTTTAAGCATTTTTGTTCCAGGCTGGAACATAGAAAACCTGATATTGAAACCATTCAAGGGGTTACAAAAGGGTTCATCCTGTGACAATTCTCCAGGCATTCTTTTTCTCTTTGTGATCCTTTTCTGGGGTAAATGTCTTTCATTTTCAGGATTACCAGAATTCCTCAAAGGGGACTGCTTGTGTTTGTGCCCAATGATCCCACTGGTTTAATTAGGTTTGCAAATGAATCCTTGAATATCAAAATTTGGTAAATCCTACCATTGACAATTGTCTGTAGATTATCTAATCCACGTTTGCGGATACTCTGAAACTGGACTAGGGATATCAAAGATTTACATGAACAGGATTGAGATAAGCATGGTTTCATATTGCGTCCAAACAAGAAGCAGATTTTTGGCCTCATTTACAGTTTTATTGTAAAACCAAGTGTAGCGGGTGGTCATATTTAGGGGAATCATCTGAGTGGTAACAGGCTCAGATGAAGTAATTTGTTAGGATTCATGGACCAATTTATGCCAGTGGAGAATATCAGTGGTGTCCAGTTCCTCGGGGTCTATAGGTGGCGCTGTCACCATGGGCCGGGGTTGAACCACCATTGGAGGGCTGTGCCCTTTGTGTCCTCTCGCGGCATTAGTACAGCGGGGTGGGGAACCTGCTGTGCCTGTTGTGGGAGGGTATAAAGGGGGCAGACATCTTCCGCTTGGGGTCCACGCCCAGGCACCTTCAGCCTGGGGGTGAGTGATGGTGGTCTCTGGGTGCCCTAGGCCCAGAGATGGAGCTGCGGTCTCGCCCCAGACACCTTTGGTCTAGGGTGAGGTACTTTCTGGAGGCCTGGGGCCCAGTACCTTCGACTGGGTTCCGCGAGGGATCAAGGGCTCCTAGGGTGTCCCCCGGTGTGGACGCCCGAATCCAGGACGGGGAGACCGGGGAGGTGACCCTACCCGAAGACTCGGTGCAGCATTCGCTGGTGACGGTGGGGCCTCTAGAGGCCATCGCTTCTAGAAGGTAGTTCAAGTTCTTACGGTCGGTGGCAGCGACTGTGTGTCAAGCCTGTTGGTGTTATACAGAACAGGAGAAAACCAAGTTCAAGTTTGTGCCTGGACCTTCCTTTCCCACCTCGTCTGAACTGTAATGCCGCATATACACGATCATTTTTCATGCCGTTAAAAATGCCATTTTTAAAAATGGGCATTAAAACCGATCGTGTGTATGCTCCAGAACATTTCTAACGGCGTGAAAAACGGCCATTAAAAATTTCGAACATGCTCTATTTTTTCACGTCGTTTTTCATGTCGTTTTTTTAACGACGTGAAAAACCATAGTGTGTATGCTTTTACGAGGGGAAAAAAACGCGCATGCTCAGAATCAAGTATGAGACGGGAGCGCTCGTTCTGGTAAAACTAGCGTTCGTAATGGAGATAGCACATTCGTCACGCTGTAAAGGACTGAAAAGCACGAGGCTGAAAAGCGCGAATCGCCGCTCAACAAAGTTTACTAACATGAAGGGTGGCGTCATTCAAACGGAACTTCCCCTTTATAGTGCCGTCGTACGTGTTGTATGTCACTGCGCTTTGCTCGAGCGTTTTTTTTAATGATCGTGTGGATGCAAGACAGGCTTGAGAGAAAACAAGAAAAAAAACGACGAGAAAAACGTTGGCTTAAAAAATGGCATTAAAAACGTACGTGTGTACGCGGCATATGTGTTACAACCTGTCTGCTCTCACAGAGACTGTTTATTGCTACGAATAAATAAGTGTTGGACTTTCAGTGGTGTGGACAGTAACTTACTGGGAGCTAAGGGCCCTACCTCTACCTGCATGGATGGTGGGAAATCATTCTCAAGAGAAGGTTTGGCTCTGGATGGAAACACAGACCCGAAGGTATAGTTTGATTAGCTCCATCTTTGCATACAGTATGGTGTGAGCTGGTGGTGCGCCACACTCTCCTCCCTGGTCCCTTAGACGAGAGCCAAGTGTCAGAAGGGAGTAAAGGGTGAGGTCCCTACACAAGTATTCAGCGATCTATTCCAAGCAACAGTAGAATGGTATAATATAATTATTGTATAGGATGGTGCCAACAGTTCATGCAGAGCTTTACAATATAATTCCTTTGGTCAACAGTGGACACAAATATGATACTCTCTGCTTTTGTCTTGCGCCATCATGTAGTATCACCAATTTTCTTATGTCTAAAAAGCTTTTCATGCCTGTGACCTTGAGAGAAGACCTGTGGAAAGTGATTGTATGGCTCTGAGAAAAAAAGCTGTTTTTTCTAGTCCAAAAAAATGTGTGTGAGCATAGCACCACATATACTATATACAGAACTGTATGACATTTTGATGTTGGCCTATACTGCATTATAGCAACCAGATTTGCAGCACCATCAAATGAGCAGCCAATAATGTTAATATTACTTAAGGAGAAGCGTTTCAACTGCTCTTTCAGAATAACAAACAGGTTTTCTCTATTTGCATACCTTCCAATAGTCCCAAATTGTCCTGAATTTTGGCCCCATTCCTGTGGCCCTGTGTAAATAGGCTGAGTCTGGCAAAGCTCTGCCTATGTACACTATGCCCACAGCTCATGTATATGCAAATGTGATATTTATATGAATGAACCAGCATGTAAATAAACTTATGGTGGGATTTACATATGAATTACCTTTACCTGCTCATTTATATACAAACTAGAGTGGGGTCTATACTGGTGGGGAGGTAGGGGGTCTGTTCTGCGAAAAGGTATGTACTGAGAAAGGTTTTTGGAGGAGGGTATGTGCTGTGTGTTTGGTCTGTACTAAGAAGAGGCTGGGAGGGTGGTCTGTGCTGAGAAGGTTAGGGCTGTTGAGGGAAATCTGCACTGGGTAGATATTTTGGACTTTGTGGGGGGAGATCAGTACTGGGCAGTGGCGGCTGGTGCTCAAAATTGGGGGGGGGGGCAAACAAAACTGCCCCCTCACTCGCACAAAGGCCACCCCCCACCCACCCCCGCAGGAGACGGACAGGAAGGCGGATGGTAGGCCATGATCGGAGGTGGTGCGGGCTCCTAAAAGCTGCCCCTGGCCCCCCTCAATCGCACTAGTTCACCCCCCCCCCGCTTGGATGGGTCAGACAGGAATACGGTCATCCATGTCCTTACCTTAGGAGTTGGCCCTCGAACCGGGGTAGGGCTCCTGGAAGCTGCCCCTCTACCTGCTGCAGCTTGCCGAGGGAAGAGCCGGGCCACTGCTTTTCCTCCCGAACAGGAAGTGGGTCCTAAGACCCGATTGTCCGGGAGTCTTAAGACTCCCTGGCCAATTGGGAAGCAGGACCTGCTTCCTGATTGGCTGGGAGGAGAAGCAGAAAAACATTAGCAAATAATAATTTGATAATGTTACATAACTGGGTGGGCTCAGGGCGCAGTGCTCTGCGCCCAGAGCCCACCATTTTTTGAAGCCGATTTGAGCCTTAGGCTCTACTCATGTGCTTCAAAAAAGAAAAAGAAACATTGAACTCCATGCTTCCGGCGCCCTGCATGTAGATTAGGGGCTGGGTGCATGGATTAGGGTGGTGGTGCCCCTGTGCCCCTAATGGAGCGCTGCCACTGGTACTGGGAGGATATGGGCTTAAGGAGATTTTTTACTGAGAGGTGGTGGGGGATTTTAATTATACACTGGCCTGTGTGTTATGCAATCCTGACCCCATGCTCTACGTGTTATGTGCTTTTGAGCCCTGCACAAAATAGATTATACTAATAGTTGTAGCTAGCTAAATACATAAATCTTTTTATGAACAATACCTTCTTTGATGTGTGTTTCTGTCCTTATTATGACACATCTTCCAGTACCAGGTGGGGTTCTTATTAAAGCTATAAATGTTGTCTGGTAACACAACAACATACAGTACATTCTTCAAAAGGCCGCTCACCCTACCACATTATGTTTGGCCATACTCTTAGGTGGCACATAGCCCTATGGGCCACAGTGCCCTCAAAAGAACTTGAACACAATCTGACTCCCCGTGGAAACAATGACTGTCTGACAGTTCATTAAAGACCAATAAACTGTGGAACATGGAATACATGAAGGTAAAAAACCTTGAGTCTTTACAACCACTTTGTGCCCGCACTATAGCCGAATGATGGCTACAGCGTAGGCTTACTTTGCCAGGAGGCTGTCATGTGACCTCCACCCGTGATCATGCTGCCCCCCGCGGCACGCGAGCAGCATGTTTTGTGATCACAGACCGGGGTAAAGGGCCAATCACAGTGGCCCTTTCCCATGTATTCAGCTGTTTTCAAATGACAGCTGATCACAGGTGTAATCAGAAGCCGGTTATCAACACTCCTTTCCTCACACTGTCAGCGTGAAGAGAGCCGATAACCGGCTTCTTTTAAAGGGACAGCTACACTGATCATCAGTGTCCTGATGATCAGTGCAGTCCCAACAGTGCTCAGTGCCCACCAGTGCTGACAATCTGTGCCCATCAGTGCCTCCTCATCAGTGTCACCTATCAGTGCTGCCAATCAGTGCCCATCAGTGCTACTTATCAGTGCCGCCTATCAGTGCCCATTAGTGCCTCCTATCAGTGCCCATTAGTGCCACCCATCAGTACTGCCTATCAGTGCAGCCTCATTAGTGCCTCCTCACCAGTGCCGCCTCATCAGTGCCCATTAGTGCAACCTATCAGTGCCCCCTCATCAGTGTCCATCAGTGCCCATCAGTGCAGCCTATTAGTGACGATCAGTGAAGAATGAAAATTACCTGTTTTCTAAATTTTATAAAACACTATGTACAAAAAAAATAAAATTTGTCTTTTTTTGTTTTTTTAGCAAAAAAAATAAAAAATCCAGTGGTGACTAAATACCACCAAATGAAATCTCTATTTGTGATAAAAAAAAAGATAAAACTGTCATATGGGTACAGTGTTGCTATTTTTCTAGGGTAAACACTTTTTTTTTGGTTTTAAATAAATATTTTCTCTGTTTATTACACTATGGAGATTCTTTGTTTGATTGTATGTGGAATACCTAAATGTGTGTGAGGAGCAAAGGAGTGCTGGCACCCTGTTTGTAACTGGAAGAAAGTGACCTCTGGTGGCCACTAGGGAATACTACATCTCTGCTTGGCAGCCTTTATTGTTGTGAGGAATGAGGTGGAAATTGCGATCCTATCTGAAGGAGAGAGACACCTGGAGCCCGTCTGAAAGCATTACATTCAGGGCTGCTGTTAGAAATCACGGGGCCCCATACAGCCTACCTGGCAGGGCCCCCCTCAAATATATCAAAACAACATTTTCACTAAAAATATACTAAAATCATTCTTAGCGGACACAAAGATAACAGAGAAGCTGTGTGAATTAGCCCTATTTTAATTTGTTTTGTTTTTTACATTTTTGAACAAAAACATTTCGTAATTAAAAAAAAATAATAATGTTTTGAAAACAAAAATTTTAGTTTTTACAAATTTATTTTTTTACAATTTTTTTTCCAAGAATTTTAGTAAATTTTACAAGGGATTAAAACAATACAGGGTTACAATTTGTTATTTTTTTCATGGGACAGGCAAGCCATCAGCTGTGTCTGTGTCTCTCCCTGCAGCAGCTGAAAGTCGGCGGGAGGGAGAGAAACCAGTTTCCAGCTGCTGCAGAGAGTCACATAGGGTATCCTGTTATTGCCCCTCCATCCGATCACACTGATTTCCTCTGCTGTTTGGGCCCCCCTGTGAGCCCGGGCTCCCTACAAGAGGACTGGTGCCCCCCCCCCCTATCAGCAGCCCTGATTACATTTAAAGCATTGTGGAACCTGCTTAGCAAGAGGTCATCCAATTCGGCTGAGAGTTCTGTATGCGTGTGTATAGATGGGCATTGGAGGTGAAACAGGGAAGTGCACTTATTTTGTTGGAAGATTGATCACTGAGTGTGGACTTTATATATTATTATTTCTTTCACTTTTCTAGCTCTGCCCCCGTAGGGATTGCTGTGTGTAGACTTCCCTGGGCTTTCCCCTTTTTATCTTGCAGCCAGTTACTAGGGGTTTTCACACAACCGCCAATACTTTCATCCGCTCGTTATCCAATAATCAATCCAGGTTTTTTTGGGGGGTATTTATTGTTGGAACTTGGATGGGGGAAGAGAATAGTGGGATACTCCAGCTGAAAGTAATTACAGATGAGGACAATTCTCACTTGGCCTCACCAGGTTGAATGTGTTGGCAGACTCTCTGCTATACCATACAACACTTGTATGGGAGGAATAAGTCCTTTGCTTGCTCTGGCAGCAGACTTGGTGAAACTGTTTATCTTCAGGACACTCAGTAGCATCCCCTTTGACTGACGCCCGTCCACTGACTCTACTAGCTGAAGGTATGGCCCTCACAGAACAGGCCCCATGACACAGATTTGTATTCACTGTAGGCAGAAACAGATCCTTCCTGGTGTGTCTCCCTTCCAGTCAGCTCTGGAGGACATCTTGGTTGCAGCTTCACTCGGATTCAGGCCCTCAGGTCAACCACCTGAGCCTGCATAGTAGCTTCTGCAGAGGTGGGGCAGCCGCCCCCTCCCTCCAGGACCCCGCTTTCCAGCCGAAGATCCTGAGCACATGTGACCTTGGCATATATACAGTCACCCAGCATGCAAGCACTTTCCTCTGTCAATGGCCAGGGCTGTAACTATGCCTGTGCTCTCATATGTCAGGTTTCCTCCCACTGTCCAATATGCGCCATCCTATTGGACCAGTGTGAAACACTCAGACAACATGAGCAGCACCTGTGCACCATGAGCAGGACCCTATCAATGGATCCCTGCTCCCTGGTGGACAGAGAACATCTAAATTTACCTGGCAGCCTTCCTGGTAAGCAGAAACACCCAAAAACTGTACTCTCTTCTTGCACCTACATGGGAGGGTGCTACACTTATATGTAATTTGGCACACATGCATTGGATTCAGGGTTGCCACTTGTCCGGTTTCATCCCAGACAGTCCGCTTTTTGAATGATGCGTTCGGGTTTTCATGTTCCTGAGCCCCGGACACATTATTCACACCGGCCTGCATCGAGAGTAACAAGTTAGCTCGCCATCTGATGTGTCTCCCCTCTCTGATGGCCGTCTGTTTCAGCACAGCAGAGTGTCAGTGGATCAAAGCTGTCCCCTCCTCCTCCTTCTCCGCTCTGACACAATGCACTGCAGGCCAGTCAAGTTCCTCCACCCCAAACTCACTCATCTATGTGTTTATGGACCTTAAAGCAGAATTATACTCACCTTGAATTCAGCGATGCGCCATGTCTGGAACTCACTGCCAGCCGCTGACGTCTTTCGGGCGGTTGGCTTCTGGGTCTTGAACGGCACCCACTGTCATTGGCTGGACCAAGATGATCTCATTCTTGCGCATATGCGGGAGTTTAGGCAGATTTGGCATTGCCGAATTTGGGCAGTGAGCTGTGATTGCGCAGCTTAATGTACAGGAGTGGGTAGGCAGGTAAGTAGCTTTAATTCAGAACAGACAAAGCATGGTAAAAAATCCTGCATATCTGCACATTTTAGCTTCTGTTTGATCTTCAACTGCCATGATGTTGAATGTCTGATTAGTTATGACACCAGCCAATTGATGGTTTGACAGTTTGGTTGATTGTCATCTCTATTGGGGAGCCCTGTGCCACATATTCAAGACTCTGTGCAAAACCCTACACTAGACCCCTAGATACTTCTGACTGAACCCATGGTCAGTGTGCTGTAGGGTGGTCCCAGTGTGAGACGCCTGGAGCCCCTTGGTGGTTGGTCACTGGGGGTTTATCGACTGGTGATAATGGATGACAACCATCTGTTTTTATCCTAAACAACAGTTGTCTGGTGTTTTGTATTTCGTTGGATGAAGACATTCTGCCATCCTTCCTCTGTTATGTCCCTAATGAAAGAAAATACCCTCTTCTGAAGCACGTCGGGCCAAAGAGGATACTTACCTACACCAATCTTTTGATTGTTTACAGAGTACTATTGTTTATACATTTTAACTGTACTAGTTTGCATTGTTTTTTTTTCCATGCTTTTAATTCGTTATAACAAAGTATTGTAAATTTTATCCTAGTTCGAAGACCTCTTGTTGCCTTTAAAGTCCCATATTTGGGAATAATCGATTTGTTACAGTTTGGTTGAGAGCACCAACAAATGGGATAGTTACATTCTTGGCACTGTTTTTTTAACTGTAAAATCAGTACTTTAACCCATCAATATAACCCCAAAAACAGTTACATTCAAGGCATGCCAAGAATGATAACTGTCACAGTTGCTTGTGCTGTCAACTGAACTGTCAAGCCTCTAAATGGCTGATGTCATACCTGATCACTTGTGCAGCACCATGCCAGTTGAATATCAAACAGAGGCTAAGATTGCAGCTTTCTTGGCTGAAAACGGTAAGAGGGTTTAGTTCCTTTAATGAGTCCTCCTCACTGCCTGTTTTACCCTCAAATTGGCTGCTCCACCGAGCCACAACTTTGTTCATTGCACACGGTTGCAGGGCTATTCACTTAAATGGGCTGAATTCTGCATTTGGTGGCAGTACTGCCTGCTGAATGTTACATTACATCAGTGGTGGCCCGTGCATTGTGGGCGCACGGGCGCCGCCCCTCCTAACACCTCCGCCGCCCTCCCTATCCATGCGCCCGCCCCCTTTCAGGATGCCAGGTGCATGAATTACTATAGCGGGGATAGGCGGGGGGTGTATTTTGAAGCACATGATTAGAGCCAGAGGCTCTAATGGGCTTCAAAATAGGGTGGGCTTGGGGCGCAGAGCACTGCGTCCCGATCCCACCCTGTTGTGTGATGATAGCGAATACATTTTCACTATTTTCACACTAGCGTTCCTCCCCGCCAATGAGGAGGCAGATCGTGAGACCTGTAAGTGATTAAATATATTGGTGCGCTGAGACCAACCCTATTATGTGGCACAAATCAATAAATGTATATTAACACAATAAATCCACTAATAAAGTGCTATAAGTAAAGTGATACTGTGCTATTAATGCAAAAATAAAGTGCAAACTGAATCCTGAATGAATGTTGCTCTGTGCATAAATAAAATAGCAGCAATAGGCTTGCATACAGTGCAAAGGTAGCAATAAGCCGTACTCACAAACATCAATAGGCAATAATGGCAAACATAAATACAAATCCGAAAGGAAAAAAGTTAATAAAAGTCTACTTATGGTGCTGATTGGAATTCCAAAGACTTCCACCGGAGGCACTAATCCGTCGTGCAGGAATAATGGTGCTAGTTAGTTGTTAATCCATATGTGGAGTAAACACATTGAAACAAAAGAGGACAACCATAGTGCAGCATATTAAGGAATATTGATCCAAGCAGACTAAGCTAGTATACCACTCACATGTGACCATTAGACAAATGCGCATAGCACAGCTCAGCAGAGCGATCTCCTCATTCAGTGTCTGTGTATGACAGACTACTGCTGACAGCGTCACTCGGTTTCTCCCTACGCGTTACGTCAGAGTCACCTGACTTACTCATGGGTCTCCACTCCACATGAAACGTCATTGGCTGAGTGGACCTGATGGGGAACTTCCTCCGCAGCTTTCCCTGCTTGCCCCCTACATCATTGGCTTAGCGGATCTGATGGGGAACGTGAGAAGGGGTCTATTCATTTATTATTACACTGCGGAGGAAGTTCCCCATCAGGTCCGCTCAGCCAATGACGTTTCGCGTGGAGTGGAGACTGCAGCGCTGGACATCGGATCACCGCGGGACACCGGATTACATCGCTGGAATGGGTTTTTTATTTTTTATTTTTCATAAAGGACTTTCCCAACTGTGTCTGTGTGTTTTTTTTACATTTTTTTACACTTTCTTTGTGAAATGGTAGGGGTACAATGTACCCCTTACCAATTCACATGGGGGGGCCGGGATCTGGGGGTCCCCTTTGTTAAAGGGGTCTTCCAGATTCCGATAAGCCCCCCGCCCGCAGACCCCCCACAGCCACCGGGCAAGGGTTGTGGGGATGAGGCCCTTGTCCCCATCAACATGGGGACATGGTGCTTTGAGGGGTCACAGACCCCCAAAGCATCCTCCCCATGTTGAGGGCATGTGGCCTGGTACGGCTCAGGAGGGGGGGCGCTCTCTCGCCCCCCCCTCTTTTCCTGCGGCCTGCCAGGTTGCGTGCTTGGATAAAGGGTCTGGTATGGATTTTTGGGGGGAACTCCACGCCATTTTTTAAAAAAAATTGGCGTGGAGTTCCCCTTAAAATCCATACCAGACCTGAAGGGTCTGGTATGGTTATTTGGGGGAACCCCACGTCATTTTTTTTTTAATTTGACGCAGGGTTTCCCTTAATATCCATACCAGACCTGAAGGGCCTGGTAATTGAATTTGGGGGGACCCCCACGCATTTTTTTTTTTTTTTTATCAATGACTTTTCTCTGTATTGCTGGGAGCCGACAATTCATTATAGCCGCGAGTGCTTTTAAATTACTTTTTTTTAGGGCTGTTACTGATTAAAATTTTCGTGTTCGATTAATCGGTTTTTTTAAATCGATTAATCGACTAATTTCGATTAATTATAACGCACATAGATATCCAACTACTTTTAGCTGATCTCCTTGCAGGCCGATTCCCAGTGCAGATACCAACCACTGGAAAAATCGATAGCAGGATACAAAAAACACAAAGGCAGCGCTCAATGGGAATAGCATTAAAACTTTTATAGTCTTCAAGTAGGTAACAAAATAAATATTGCACTGGAGATAAAATCGATGTAGCTACATAAACTGTAAAAATGGGTCAAGGAATACCTAACGGTAGCAAAAGCAGTCATAAAAACATGTAGCTAAGTATGATACTGGTATAAAAATGTGTACAACGATACCACTGCTGAATCCAGATGAGAAGGGGCTAACATCAGTCCGTCGGCATGTAGATGTCCCGTGAAGGGAACTATCACAACTCCCAGTGGATGGCTGTAGAATCCCAGGTTGATAGAGGGAAGTGATAGAGGGAAGTGTAACAGCCCTTGCGTGTGGCAGATAGTAAGGTCCTGCCGGCATGCAGATATGAAGGCACGGCAAGCCCAAAGAATTTTGATCGAATTTTGATCGATCAAAAGAATTTTGATCGATCAAAGCAATTAATCGATTAATCGAGGAATTAATAGTTAATTTCCACAGCCCTACTTTTTTTCCTTCAGAAATGACACTTTGTGCAGGGACAGTTCTAAGCAAGGGAAACAAGCGCTGCTTTACAGGCATACTATACACCTCCCCCAGGTACGAAATTTAAAAGAATATTTCACTTTTATTGTTTCACTTTAAGCATTATTAAAATCACTGCTCCCAAAAAAACTAACGTTTTTAAAACTTTTTTTTGCATTGATACATGTCCCCTGGGGCAGGACCCGGGTCCCCGAACACTTTTTATGACAATAACTTGCATAAAAGCCTTTAAAATGAGCACTTTAAATTTCTCCCATAGACTTTTACAGGGTGTTCCGCAGCTTTTCGAATTTGCCGCGAACACCCCAAATTGTTCGCTATTCGGCGAACGTCCGAACAGGCAATGTTCGAGTCGAACATGAGTTCGACTCGAACTCGAAGCTCATCCCTAGTCCTTAGTCTGCTTGTCTTTAGCAAACTGTTTGCAGGCTTTCTTGTGCATCATCTTTAGAAGAGGCTTCCTTCTGGGGCAACAGCCATGCAGACCAATGTGATGCAGTGTGCAGCATATGGTCTTAGCACTGACAGGCTAACCCCCCACCCCTTCGACCTGTGCAGAAATGCTGACAGCACTCATACCTCTATTTCCCAAAGACAACCTCTGGATATGATGCTGAGCACGTGCACTCAACTTCTTTGGTCGACCATGGCGAGGCCTGTTCTGAGTGGAACCTGTCCTGTTAAACTGCTGTGTGGTCTTGGCCACCGTGCTGCAGCTCAGTTTCAGGGTCTGGGCAATCTTCTTATAGCCTCAGCCCTACGGCTGGAGTCAGCGCCTGGGCCCGGTTTAGGACCAGTGCAGCGGGACACAAGGTACTATTCCACAAGCCTGCTCACAGGACTATGCATGCCGCAGCTACAGGTGACTCGGAAGGCTGGAGAGGGCCATGCATCACCTACCCCAGCAGTGAAGGAATTGTCACCAGGCTCTTTCATCCCTGAGTTCAGAAACACAGAGGAGGAAGAGGATGCCGGTAAGACCTGTGGTCTGGCAAGGGGCCTGGGGGTTGCAAGTGCTATTGTGCGGCCTCTGGTTGATCTCCCTGAAGAGCCGGCTCCAAGTAAGACCCTTGCTGTGCCCATCCAGAAGGAGCCCATGCTGCAGGAGGAGGAAGATCCTTCAGGTGAGCTGGATGTGGTGAGCGAGGGCCAGGTCATAGATTGGGGCTAGCCCAGAGTGCTGGACAGGTTCGGATCCATCGAGAATTTATTCTCTTGTTCCTCCCCGGAGGAGGCCTCCAGTGATAAAGAGCCATGGATCACAGAGGACTCTCCATCTACCGGAACCCCATCTGAAGTAGTGGAGGAACCACAACTGCCAGCACAAACCCCAGTTCAATCTCACAGACTTTTCACCAGTCCTCCCTCTACTACCCAGACCAGGGTACCCACCTATCGTCAATGGGTCGTCAAAGCCCCAGATTCCTGTGTCCTGCCTGGCCGGGGGAAGCCCAAAGAGTTGCCCAGGCTTTCCCGGTTTCAGCAAAAGGTGCTAAGGAGGGTTGCCTTGGAGTGGGGCCTGGACTACCCCTATGTCCCATCCCGGATCATGGACATCATTGAGGACTCCCGGGAGAAGTGGGAGGATCACCTGATCTGGGACTATTTGCACGTGCCCAAGCCAAAGTGGTGCCCGAAAGTGATGTTTGGGCCTGTTTCAAGGACATTCGTGAGGAATGGAAGCTTGGCTGTGCTATATACCGAGACAGGGTCCTAGTGGTAAAAGCGGGTCGGCACACTAGGAGCCACTCGGTATCTGTCAGAGGGGAGGGGGATAGCCGGAGGAGGTTGCCGGATCCACGCTTCTAATTGTAGTTGGACTACTGTGTTGTGTAGCCGCAAGTAGGAGCGCCCACCAGGACTGCAAGACCAGAGCAGGGTTTGGGTGGGTTTCCCCAAAGACAAACTGATGCAGAGGACAGTCAATGCCTGCCACCCAGGGTGCCTGATGGAGAGTATCATGGACACTAGGGTGTACTGTCCCTGCCAAAACCTTTTGCTACCTACCCTTCAGGAGGGGCCCCTCCACCCAGGAGCAAACAGAAGGTTTTATTGCTCACCGGCATGTATGTTTTGACTGTGCCCACCAAGAGGCACCTTTAGATCCCTCCTGATGGAGTGACAGTGAAACAGGGAAAAACATGCCACCCTTTGTCAAGTTTTGAAGAAATGTGTTTTCCTCTGTCAGCACGTAGAGGATTGCTCTCTTTTGTACTTTTTACAAAATTTCCTGTCCAAGTTTTGTCCCCCCCCCCCCCCCCCATCCAACCAATTGATATGGGACGCCTTTACTCCTGGGCCCAGGAGGTATTTTGTAAATGTATTTTTCTACAGCTGAGGACAGCTGTGATTTTGGTGGGGGTCAATGTAGCACCCTCTTTTATAGGTAGGTGCTAGAATAGGATTTTTCTAGTTAAAACTGTCAGTGCAGGCAAATTTAGGCAGGCCTATGCTCTAGGCTTGGCCTGTTTGTTTTTATCTGGGGCTGGGAGTGGTTAGTGTAGCAGTGGGTGGGACCACCTGTGCTCTGGCTCTGGGTCGCCTCCCCTGCTTCCAGGGAGATTGTTCTGGAAAAGTGGCTGGGCCTGAAGTTGGAGTGGCAGGCAGCTCATGTGAGGAGCCCTGACCAATCCCCATTCGGTATTGGCATGTTGCAGGCCTCCCATATAAGCTGAGGTCACATGCTGCTGGGGAGGATTGCTGGCCTGGAGAAGTGGAGAATGGAATACTAGACAGTTTCTGTCAGGCGTTCCCATCTGGGGGGGGCGCGCCGAACGCGGAGGAGGGCCTGAGGGAGCTGTGAGGGAACCTCATCCTTACACCGTTATGGATGAGGTCTGATGCTGTACACGGTCACAGATGAGGAATTCCTGGAGCAGAAGGGCCAGAGGTGCTGCTGGAACGTATTTCCGGACAAAGTTCTCCATCATGGACTTGGGAGAGGCGAAGGTCAGTGTGGGTACCCCAGTGGAGTGCTGGGTGAGGAGTTCCGGAACAGAGGAGAGACTGTGGGGTGTAGTGTCAAGTTCTTGCGGCCGGACTGATGTTCGTTTGTTACCATGTGCTACTACAACTGCTAGGCCACCGGGGAGAGGTACTGTAAACCTCTGGCCTAGTAAAGCGCTTAGGTAACACCATTCAAGAGACTTTACAACAGTAACTAAGTACAGCCAGCAAGCTGGGGTTATTCAGAGTGATCCCTTTTTGTCTTACTGGAAGTGATGAGACAGGAATGTAACAGTTTTGCAGCAAAGGATTTGTACAGGAGGAGAAAAGTACTGGGGAGTAATGTTCTGCAGGAACTAGAGCAGAGAAGGAGGAGCAATAGTCTGCATGGAGATGTGCAGGAGAAGAGACTGTGAAGCCCTGTACACACGGGCAGTAATCTCGTTGGGAAAAAAAAACAACGTTTTTCCCGACGAGATTCCCGGCAAGCTTTTCTTGCTCGCCGAGTGTACACACGGCACATTCAAAAGAACCGCCATTCTTTTGAATGGCAAGAATGCAGTGACGTCATCGACTACGATGAGCATGCGCTCGTCACATTAGATGCCGTCGCCGCCAAAAAGCTCTCCCAGCAGTTTTCTTGCCGAGAAAACCGGCCGTGTGTACGAAGCTTGAATGTTAGAAGTGCATCAGTTTCAGGGCTAAATCTACTAATCAATGTTCTCTAAATGTGATGGCAATTCAACAAGTGCTATGGGCATCTCATATCTTCCTTTACCCCAACCAAGTGTAGCGCCCTGCTTCTGATGATCAGGCGCTATGTTAAATTTAGTGGGTGTCTGAGCTGATAGTTAGCTCAGACTTTGTAATGATTAAGGCTAAATTGGCCTCAGTTCTGGCTATGGCTGTGTTTGGAAGGACTTCCCACTGATTGCCTGTAGGTGGCGCTACCACCCCAGGCCAATGTTGGAACACAAGCAGGCCAAAGTTATTGGGAATTTTTCCCCGGGAACAGCTCAGTGGGAGTGGTCTCCCCGCTGAGTATGCTGGGGAAGGGTACTTAAGGGGCAGACGCCATTTCTCGGGGCTCTTCTTGCCTCGTGGCCCTCCTGGCTCGAGGTATGTGATGCTGGAATTTCAGCCTCGGAGCCATGTTGGCCCGAGGCTGCATCTCTACCAAGTATGCCCAGTAGTCCTGACTGGGGCCTACACTTTGAAGGTGATCCTGTGCTGTCTGTCCTGCGGGAGGAAGCCACTCAATGGAGGAAACCAGGGGAGGACCTGTCCTAGAGAGGACCAAGCGGAAGGCTGGTATCTTGAGGAAGGCCTGGTGACCCTATTGGAGGATGCACCGTAGCTAATGTTACCTTACAGTGTGCCGGGTTGGCTTAAAAGCTTTAAGCTGTAAGGCTGGATCTCCGGGCACTAAAATCCTGTGGCAGAGGATCATTGAACAGTTCATCTTAATCGTCCTAAAGGTCTGTGGCAGAGACTGTTATTTCTTTATTTGTTTGTGCATCATCCCGGCTGCTAGGCCGAGTGAGAGGGGCCTATCCGGGTGAGCAATACCCACTTGAAGGAGAGTGGTGAGTGTGACTTTTGAAGCTTAGAAGTTTCCCCAGTGATCTGCTATGTGTGCCTGAACCTTCCCCTGACCTTCCATCCCTCTACCTATGCAAGTTTGTTTGGAAATAAAGCCTGATGAAAAGGATTCATAACTTGTGTGGACATTGAACTTCCTATAGACTCTCATTCCCTGGACAACGAATGGCGAGGTAACGTGCAAGGCCCAAATTTAAACCAGCAGCTCCTACGGGGGTGTGCTATACAAGTTATATCCCCCGCAATAAACAAAACAACGCAAATGACTGCTCATCGTCTCAGAAGTGATATATGGGGGTCTGGCAGCAGGGTGATTTGGTGGATGTTTGTTACTAGTAGCAACCAAGCGCTACATAAAAATATAATTCTCAATTTTCCAAAGGCAGAGCCCAGCCACCACTTTAGTCATGTGTGGAATTATTGAAGGAAAGCTAGGCCTTACTCAGAAGAGTGTTCCAGCCTGCAGGGACAGAACAGGGATCCTCAGGAGTCCTGCCTATCAGCGCTGCTGCTGTACTCGTGATAGAATATTATCTAAGATAGTGTATCTTCCTGTTAAATCATCTCTGCTGCATCGGTGGAACCTGCTTATGGACACCAGCCTATGGCAAGTAATCAATATGTGCCTTGTATACCACTGATGTGCCTGAAGAGAGGAATAATTACTACAGTGCCAGTTTACTGAGCTGCATTCTGTATCTTTGGTGAATGGACTGTGAATCTATGCCTATATATGCTAACAAGAGATTTGTTTACTCCACTTTTGTAAATATCATTTTGCACTGCTGCTTATACAGCAATTAAAATTACTTAATTTTCAATACCATGCAGTGTGTTTCTCTTTATAATACAGCCACGCTAATTCCCCAGCTTATATTTTGGTATAGTCGGCAGGATGTCAGAACCATCATCCACAGCGGCGGGAGTGGCTAGAGGGTTAAATAATGGCACCTTATGGAGCAGCTCTGGCACTGATCCCTTAATTTAATGGCACAAATATCTCCCTGGAAGACTGGGTGGAAAGGTTGTTCCAAATACCCGCTGAGCACATTGCAGATTTGGCTATTATTGCACTAGAAGGTGAAGCCTACCGAGCTGTTATGGTTCTGCCAGAAAAGGACAGAGACAGCAGAACAGCTATTGTAGTTCATCTGGAGAGCTTGTATGGTCAGAGTACCCCTATAGCTGAACTCCGGAGGAGATTATATACCCGGAGCCAGCATGACCAAGAGACATGTCTCAATATGCTGTTGCCCTGCATGAAATCTGGTGCCAGCTGGAGAAACAAATGGCACCCACTGGAACAGGAGTATCTAACCCTGATCAACTCATCCAGGACCAGTTTCTCTTTGGTGTCCGGTCCTCTTCATTAAAGAGAGCCTTAAGGGATAGAGTGAGGGCTTATGACATAAGTAAAGTTTGCCGTTATCCTGCAAGAGGCCGTTGAGAGAGAACAGGAGGAGTTGGAACATGAACAGGCTATTGCCAGAAGCCAGGTCACCTCCAGTCATGGAGTCGGGTGGCCGTTAGAGCTCAAGGAAGCGACTTCTCCATGCCCCTCATCAAACCCAGCTGCTGTGTTGTCCTCAATAGAAAGAATTGTAAAGGACCTAGCCGATTCCGTGACCTCCCTCAAACAGGAAATGTCAGCTACTTGGTGCGGGTTTACCCAACCTAGTGCTACACGAAACCCACTCCGGAGAGACCCGGATACAGATCACAGGTGCTGGCAGTGCAGACAGTTAGTCCACATTTCCAGGAACTGTGCGGGAAAGGGAGCAAAGATTGCCCAACAGCCTCCCTTAAATTAGAGGTTCCTGTGGCAGAGGGGCAACTCACGGGAAGTGTTTATTCACAGCCCAAAAGAGATCCTATGATGATATCCACATGCCCAGTAGTAACTGTGACTTTCAGCGGCCAGCTGTTTGGTGGACACTAGATCAGAGGTCACTACCATGGCAACTCACTTCTACCAGCACCATTTTGGCAACACCCCAACTCAAGATCTTACATGGCTCAATCTGAAAGCTGCAAATAATCTGCCTATTCCGGTAGTAGGGGTCACCTGGATGTCCATAAAGGTCTACGGGCGGACCTTCACCCAGGTCGGGGTGGTGGTGACCCGTGATGATTCCTTCCCAGATATTCCAGTGGTGTTGGGCATGAACATTCTGAAGGAACTGGACTTAACCCACCTTCTGCGGGAGGCTCCTACACAGTGGTCTGAACGGCCAGAAACCCAGCTACAGAATTTGGTTAATGCTTGTTGGGCTGTTCAGACATTACCTCACAAATATACAGAGAAAGTTGGGATCATCTGCCTTCTGGCACGCCAGCGGGTTATTGTACAACCCCATCAAGAGCTAGTCTGCCCCCTTCCTGTGGTGGCTAGAAGGCACGTAGAAGGAGCCACTGTAATGGTAGAACCACAACGCAATCTAGAAATAAAAGGTGAATGGTTAGTAGCCAGGATTTTGCCTGTTGTCCAGCAGGGACAAATATCAGTGCAACTTGTTAACCTGGGGTCTGCCCCTCTCCAAGTACCCACTGACTTGACTATTGCAGATGTGTATACAGTACCTTAAAACTACATCACTGATCCTTGCCCTGGGGTGGAAGCTGCATGTGCTTCTTTGCAATTTTCTCTGCCTGATTCCGAGGACTCCTATCTTTTGCAGTTATTATCCTGGTAAAATAAGGACTCTTGATCAATTAACTAAAATACAGTGTCATGGATATGCAGTAGTGTTTGTCTGTCAGCTTACCTTCCTTCCCATGTGTTCATCTTAGAGGCCTGAGCCCTTTCACCTGGCTTCCTTTATAATCTCCTCCCAGCCAGACTCCACCCCAGGCCCTATCACAGAACACTATATTAACCTGTGCACTGCAAGCCTGCTTTGCTGATCAACGTGTTTGTTAGGCATTGTGTGTTTGGGTTCCTGCCTGCTGTGTGCTACGTCTGTCTCTCTGTTACGTTATTGGCTTGTCCCCGACTATCCCTGTCTGCTCGTGACCCTTGACCTTTGGCTTGTTCTTTCGTTATCCTTGTCTGCTTGTGGCCCCTGACCTTCAGCTTGTTATTCGGTTCTCTCATATCTTGTGCTGCTGCTTCCCCTCTTTTCCCCTTATCCTACGGGGCGTGAGCTAGGAAACTCCAGGGGCCGCGACCTGGTCCCAGCCTGCAGCATAACATCCTCACCACTAGAGGCCCTGGAGAAGACCTGCTGGGTCTTAGACTCCGCGCCCTGGGGAATCTTGGCTCTAGCTTCCGTTAGGATCCCGGTTGTGCTCCTCTGGTCTCGCTTTCCACAACCACCCAGTTTCCTATCCGCAGAAGCCAGCCATAGGGTTCACTACCTCGTGGTGCACTCCTGTCCCCCTACGGTGTGCATCTGTCACCTGGCCACAGGTGACCTTGACAGTTTGATCAGCCATGAACCCGGCTGACATCCCGTTACCCGTGGATGATCCGTTGCAGGGCATAGTTTGCAGACTTGAAACCCAGGAATCGAATCAGACTCAGGTGATGCGATTCCTCCAGGATCTGGCTTCTCGCTTTGAGCAGCTTCAGGCCTCCTTGGGAACCCTGAATCCGCAACCTCAAATACAACCAGCGGCTGCACCTATTGCACCAGTCGCAGCCACACACTCACTACAACTGCCAGCTCCGTCCCGTTTCTCTGGGGACTCCAAGGCTTGCAGGGGGTTCCTTAGCCAATGCACAATTCATTTTGAGCTCCAGCCCCAAAACTTCCTTAGTGATCGGGCTAAGGTAGCCTATATCATTTCCCTCCTCTCTGGTGAAGCTTTAGCCTGGGCAGCCCCTCTGTGGGAACTGAATGATCCAGTGGTTTCTAGCCTGTCTGGCTTCTTGAAACTTTTTCGGAATATCTTCGAAGAACCGGCTCGTGTCTCTTCAGCGGCCAGCACCCTTTTACGTCTCCGCCAAGAGTCTGCTTCTGTGGGACAGTATGCCCTTCATTTCCGCATACTGTCGGCGGAGTTGAGCTGGAACAATGAGGCCTTAGTCGCAACCTTTTTGCATGGCCTGTCTGATAGAGTGAAGGATGAATTAGCAGGAAGAACCATCCCCACTGATCTGGCCGGCGTTATCTCCTTGTGTAACCAGATCAATATTCGCTTTCAGGAGAGGACCTTAGAAAAGCAACGCCAGCACTCCTTGGTTCTTAGTCAGCCTGAGCTCCCCTCTCTTCGACCCGTAGAGCATCTCCTACCAGCTGAGGAACCCATGCAGCTGGGTCGGACCAGGCTATCCCCAGAGGAACGTGCTAGACGCAGAACTCTTGGTCTGTGTCTTTACTGTGGGGGCAAAGGTCATTTTCGTGACACTTGCTCTCTTTGTCCAGAAAAACGTTCGGGTCCACTTCATCTGGAAAGTGGAGTATTGGACCCAGAAATATCACCTTCCCCTTCTCGTCTTCTGCTTTCTGTGTTCCTTCATGTTGGTGCTTCTTTTCATTCGGTCTCAGCATATCTGGATTCCGGAGCCGCTGGTAATTTTATGGACTGGGAAATCGCATCGTCCATGAGACTTACTCTTTTGCCCCTCACCACACCATTGGTGGTCTTGGCGATTGATGGTACTGTTCTCCCAGGGGGACCTATCCGCTTCCAGACCCTCCCTGTTAAGATGTCGGTAGGGACACTCCACCAGGAGTGGATATCCTTCCTTATCTTACCCAAGGCCTCAACGCCTATCATTTTGGGTCTCCCATGGTTACAGCTCCATTCTCCTCATGTGGACTGGACTACTGGACAGATCCTGGCTTGGGGTCCCTCCTGTTCCTCGTCCTGCCTACCCAAGGTTGCCCCCTGTGAATCTGAGCCGGTCATTCATTCCAGGTTGCATAACCATTTACATTTCTCTGTCCCTAACCACCCTTGGACGCACAGCCAGGCTAGCTTGTCTACAAGTCCTGCAGTCGCTACGTCTTGCGATGCGATTCAGGTAGTCGCTACACCTGACTCAGCTATTCACTCTGCCTCTGTACTAGTTATGCCAGTCCAGCCCATGCCCAGTGAGCCTCCTACTTTTTCTTGTTCAGGAAATTCTGCTTGTCTTTCAGCTATTCAGCTTGACTCCTGTGACATGTCACCCTCTAACCAACCTGACTTCAGGGTTCCACTGACATCTGCCCAGTTTGATGGTCCTGTGCAAGATGACCAGTTCCCCTTTAAGGGTCTAGGGGACCCTCCTCAGATTCCTGTTGATCCTCTCATGCCCTTGCTTATTCCTAGAGAGCCTTTGGTCCTCAATAGATCTTCTTGTCATCTCCCTACCTCGTTTTCAGTCTCTGAGGATAATCTTAAGTACGAGGTTAGACAAGTTCTGGATTCTCGGCTCTGCAGAGGCATTCTTCAGTACCTTGTGCATTGGAGAGGTTTTGGTCCTGAGGAGGCGTCTTGGATCGCTGCATCTGATGTCGCTGCACCTCATCTGTTGAGAAGGTTTCATCAGAGATTTCCCTTTAAGCCTGGGCCCAGGTGGGGGAGGGCCCATAAGAGGGAGGGTACTGTCATGGATATGCAGTAGTGTTTGTCTGTCAGCTTACCTTCCTTCCCATGTGTTCATCTTAGAGGCCTGAGCCCTTTCACCTGGCTTCCTTTATAATCTCCTCCCAGCCAGACTCCACCCCAGGCCCTATCACAGAACACTATATTAACCTGTGCACTGCAAGCCTGCTTTGCTGATCAACGTGTTTGTTAGGCATTGTGTGTTTGGGTTCCTGCCTGCCGTGTGCTACGTCTGTCTCTCTGTTATGTTATTGGCTTGTCCCCGACTATCCCTGTCTGCTCGTGACCCTTGACCTTCGGCTCGTTCTTTTGTTATCCTTGTCTGCTTGTGGCCCCTGACCTTCAGCTTGTTATTCGGTTCTCTCATATCTTGTGCTGCTGCTTCCCCTCTTTTCCCCTTATCCTATGGGGCGTGAGCTAGGAAACTCCAGGGGCCGCGACCTGGTCCCAGCCTGCAGCATAACATCCTCACCACTAGAGGCCCTGGAGAAGACCTGCTGGGTCTTAGACTCCGCGCCCTGGGGAATCTTGGCTCTAGCTTCCGTTAGGATCCCGGTTGTGCTCCTCTGGTCCCGCTTTCCACAACCACCCAGTTTCCTATCCGCAGAAGCCAGCCATAGGGTTCACTACCTCGTGGTGCACTCCTGTCCCCCTACGGTGTGCATCTGTCACCTGGCCACAGGTGACCTTGACATACAGCAGCTGGTTAACAAACATATGATTGCATTCTCTTGGGGGCCCGGAAGACTATGGCTACTGTGTTGGATCATCCAATCCACACTGGTGACACTGCTCCCATCCATGAAAGGTATCGTAATATACCCCCTGCCATTTGTCAGAAAGTTGAAGACCTACTATGAGGAATGCTGCAACGGGGGGGGGGGGGGTGATACAAGAGAGAGAGTCGCAGTCCTTGGGCTGCTTCAATAGCTCTTGTCCGAAAGAAAGATGGAAATTTACGTTTTTGTGTGGATTATCGCAGACTGAACTCATGTACTCATCAAGATGCTTACCCGCTGCCACAGGTTGAAGAATCCCTAATGGCCTTAAGCCAGACTCAGTTCTTTTCTACTCTAGACCTGGCCAGCGGATACTGGCAGGTCCTAGTAAGGGAAGACGGCCATGAAAAAACATGCCTTTTGGCATGACTAATGCCCCCAGCACTTTCCGAAGGCTAATGAAACATTGCTTGGGAGACTTGAACTTTGACTCCGTCCTGATTTACTTGAATGACATCATCATCTTTTTCAAAACGTTTGAGGACCATTTGAAGCATTTGGACCAAGTCCTCTCTCGACTGGCTCAGTATGGACTTAAGCTCAAACCAAAAAAATTTCATCTTATGAGGACCAAAATCCACTACTTGGGGCATGTGGTTGAGGCAAAGGGGGTGTCCCCAGATCCAGAAAAAATTCAGGCTGTGCAACTTGGACCACCCCAAAAGTGGTGACAGAGCTTCGCTCCTTCTTGGGGCTTGTGGGTTATTACCGCAGATTCATAACAAACTTTGCTAGTGTTGTGGCCCCACTCACCCAGTTGCTGTGTGGTCAACCTGCCCATAAAGAGGGAAAAATCCTCCCCAAGTATTAATGAGAGTTGGGGGCAGCACAGAGTGAAGCGTTTGAGACCCTCAAAGCAAAGTTGACTTCTACACCCATACTGGCTTAGGTGGACTACCGTAAACCCTTCCAGGTGTACTCTGATGGCAGTCTCCAATGCTTGGGGGCTGTGCTTGGGGGCTGTGCTTGCTCAGGAGCAAGATGGGACTGAACAAGTGATAGCATACGCTAGTAGCAGCTTGCAACCTACAGAACGTAATCCAGCCTACTACAGATCTTTTAAACTTGAGCTGTTAGTGGTAGTCTGGGCTAGCACTGAAAAGTTTGCTGAGTATTTGTCTATACTGACAACACAACCCTCTTGCCTACTTAGAAACTGCTAAAATAAGGGCCTTGGGGCAACATTGGATGGCCCGGCTTGCCCAGTTAAACTATACTATTCACTACAAGCCAGGGCGCTCCAATGGCAATGCTGATGCCCTTTCGAGGTTTCCCCATGACCAGCCTCAAGAGGATATAGATCAACAGCGTGAAGAGTATGAGATTGTCACCTCCAGGGGCAACCTACGAGAGCAACAAGCATCCTCAGCTCTGCAAAGTGACCAGATCTCACAAAGAGGGCCATAAATTCATACTCCTCAAGAGTTTATTAAACTTCAGTGTAAAGACCCCGACATTGGTCAGCTCAATAAATATTTGGACAGGAAAAAAAACCCAGACTACAGGGAGCGAAGAAAGCTCTTGTCAACCTTGTGGCAGCTTCTTAAAGTGGATGCAAACCCTCACATATACCCAGTGAAGTGAACAGCCTCAGATGATACACAGAGATTAAACAAATCTCCCTATATAAGTTTTATATGTATATCTTCTGTCTTCAGCTGTATATATCCTTTAGAAAGTGCAGATCGTGTTAAAGTTTTTCTCTTCCTGGTTAGCACTGCAATGAAGCTTGGGCATACAGCCAAGACAGCTGATTGGAGGAAAGGCTCACACCCCCACTCCTCATAGGCAAAGGAAGATAGGATTGTGCATAGCTCTTCTCTTAGACGGCAAGGGGATTGCTAATCTATTTATAGACACCTCTCCCAATACACATTTCCTGACAGACTCCATGGCAGACTACGTGTGGGTTAACCCCGCCTCCTCTCCACAGCTATAGGACCCCCTACCCATAAATTTGAGCTCACCTCTACAGACAGTGTTCCTTTTTTGTCCTCCTCACATGGACCTTCATCATGCGATTCTGTGCGATGTCCAGGATGTTGGATGCTTGGTACTATTATCTGCGGTGCACCCAGGGCCCAGCTATGAGCGGGCAAGTGGTTTCAGGGCTGGAAACTCCCCTATGGTGGAAGGGATGTGGCCCAGAGTACCGGATCCGACGTCGCAGGAATCTCCGGCTGGCAAGGTCTGAAGTTTTTTTAAAGAATTTTCTCCCTTTCATGGCAGACATGTTTTTGTTTGTTTGTTTGTGCTCCCTGTGTATTTGTGTATGCTCCGGCATATAGAACGCTTCTGCGTTCCAGGAAGCCATACTCCTTCCTGGTTCCCGGTCCGCTGTACGTCTGCGCATGCGCAGAGCCGCGGTGAAACCAAGGCTTGGTTTTCGCGCATGCGCGGTGCGGCGGAGGGGTCAGGGGCCGCACAGGCGCAGTAGGTCTGGTCCCCTTGGCGCATGCGCGCAGCGGGACCGGCCCTGACGTCATTCCGGCGGTTTATTTAAACTGCTGAAGAGCCCTATACAGGTGGGATAACCTGTGGGCATATAGCGGCAGCATCCCTGAGCCTTAGCACTACCAGGACAAGGTAAGCACCTCATTGCAATGTAAAGCTTAGTAATGCTAAGTGTCTCTTAAAGGGACAGTTTAAAAAAAAAAAAAACTTTTTTTTTTGTGCTGGTCTTTGCATTGATTTGCTTATCCTTAGTCTAGGTGTATAGTATTGGATCTTTTTGTGTCTCCCTTATCATGGACTCATCTTCACCGCCGTGTGGCCAGCCCTCCCACACAAGGTATGTGCGGAGTGGGTAAGGGGTTGGTGTCTTTTGTGCTTTTGCTGGTGGTTGCTAATGGTTACATCCTGCCCACCTTCCTCCCCCTCCCTCTGTCTGTATTATCTCTTACAGCCCGGCTAGATCAGTTCATCGGTCACAAGATAGGGACCTTGCCAGGCCGCATCAGCATCATCATTCATCCTCCAGGTCCAGATGCGGCACTATGTCTAGGACCCATCATCATAGGGGACGTTCACATTCCCCCTCTAGACATAGGAGACGTTCCCATTCCTCCTCTAGTCACCGCCACCACCACCGCGATAGTCGCTCTGACCACAGAGCCTGCTGGGGATGTAAGACCAGAATCCTGGAGGGCAAATCGCTATGCGATCCATGTTATGCCCGAGCGGTCGGTGAGAAATAGACCGAAAAACAAAATCTTGAGTCTCTTGTGAAACGTGTGGTACAGCAATCTATGAAGGAAATAGATGCCCCCCACACGAGGAGCCAGTCTGTCTGGCTCCTTGGCTGACGAGGCCCAGGAGGATCCAGGTCAATTCCAGCCCCATGATGCCTCCCATAATTCCTCGCAAGACGAGATGGAGGGAGATGATTCTACGGTGGGATTCGACTACGCTTTAGTCTCTCCACTAATCAAGGCAGTGAAGGAAACCTTAAAGTTGGGAGATACCACTGCCCCCCCAGAAAAACAAAGGAAACTTTTTAAGCAACTGGGGAAAGAACGCTCCAATTTTCCACTCCCCTCTGAGTTGAAAGACGTGATTGAGGAAGAATGGAGCAAGGGAGATAAGAAGGTTTCTATGCTGAGCAAAACCTCTAGACTGTATCCCTTTAAAGCCGAGGACGTCAAGCATTTGGAAAATGCTCCCCTCGTAGATGCAGCAGTAATGCGCCTAGCGAAGCATGTCACCCTTCCGCTAGAAGATACGGTATCTTTTAAAGATGGTCTGGACCGTAAGATTGACCAAGACCTCAAAAGAATTTATAGCCTGACCGGAACGGCCTGCAAACCAGCCTTAGCCCTTGCGGTTACCTCCAAAGCAATGGAGGCCTGGGTGGAAAATGTAGACTCCGTTCTGAAAGGCGTCTCGGAGGAATTAGCTCAAAGTTCAGCAGTGCAAGAACTTAAACTGACAGTCGCCTTTTTGGGGAAAGCATCAATTGACCTCACCCATTTACTGGCTAGATCAATGTTGTCTTCGGCCACGGCCAAACGAGCATTGTGGTTACGCCCCTGGCTTGCTGATCTAGCCTCCAAGCAGGCGTGGTGCAAAATTCCCTTTGAAGGGACTTCATTGTTTGGGAACAAACTTGATAACGCCATTTCAAAAGCTACAGGTGGAAAGTCGTGTTTTTTTTTTGATTACCCGTTTAATCAGAGAAGACCTTAACGGAGACGCAGTACAGAGCGTTCGAGGGAGGCACGCTCCTATATCCTATAGACCCGGACGGGATTTTAGGAGAAATTGGAATTGGAATAGAGGGCAAATTTCCTTTCAAAAGTCTGCCAAGAAACAGACACCCGGTGGGCGCGAGCCAACTAAATCCTTTTGAGATTGGGCCCCCCAGGCGGGTCGGGTAGGGGCTCGCCTACGTCTCTCTCGGCACATCTGGGTGGCCTCGATCTCAGATTATTGGACCATCAAATCGGTCTCAACAGGCCACACATGGTCCTTCACCAAGATCCCTCCCTGCAGACCAATGCAAACCACACTACCTCGGTCAGAAGAAAAACAACAGGCTCTTCTGTCTTATGTGAATGCCCTGAAAGAACAAGGAGCAGTGGTACCCGTGCAAAAGAGCGAGGAATTCCAGGGGGTATACTCCCCCCTCTTTCTAGTACAAAAGAAAAACGGCTCTTGGCGCCCAGTTATAGACCTCACCTTTCTGAACAGGTATATAAAGCACGAGATGTTCAAGATGGAGTCACTCTCGACTATCCAAAAAGTCGTTCAACCAGGCGACTAGTTGATCTCAATAGATCTAAAGGACGCGTACTTTCATGTTCCCGTGGCAGAAGATTTCCACAAATTTCTTCGGTTTCAGGTCGAACGAGAGCACTTACAGTTTATATGTCTTCCATTCGGATTAACGACTTCTCCAAGAGTTTTCTCAAAGGTGCTGTTGGCGATAGTATCCCTTATCAGAGTACAGGGTGTGCGTCTGTACCATTACCTGGACGATTTGCTAGTACTGTCTCAGGACAAGCAGCAGCTTCTGATCCACAAGAACAGGTGATCTCTACACTAATAGAGTTCGGATGGCTCCTAAACCGGGAGAAAAGTCAGCTAGAGCCGACCCAGCGCTTAATCTATCTAGGAGCTCAGTTCAACACCATAGAGAATACCATCTCTCTTCTGGAAGAAAAAATACAGATCATTCGGGAAAGAATCTCCTTAGCCCTAGACTCCTCACACCTAAGGGCGTCACAGTGTCTGAAGATAATCGGCACGATGGTGGCCACATCCCCTATGGTCAAATGGGCGATGTGGAGACTTCGTCCTTTTCAGTCAGGTTTCCTCCAGCAATGGAGGTCGGACGATCTCAATCAGTTGATCCGGATAACACAGTCAATGAGGAACAGTCTCCTCTGGTGGCTTCAACACTAGAACTTGTTACCTTGCCACTCCCTTGCTCCCATCCAGTGGGTGACTGTTACATCCGATGCCAGCAATGCGGGCTGGGGGCCCATTGTGGGGCAGAACTGGCTCAGGGCAAATGGGATGCCCGTCTCCACACTCCAGGTTCAAACATTCTGGAGCTACGTGTGGCATGGTGTGCCCTTCAAGCCTTTTCCCATCTCCTGAAAGGGAAGTCGGTCCTACTGAAGATGGACAACACCACCGCTGTGGCATATGTAAAGAGGCAAGGGGGCACTCGGAGCTCCGCCCTTCTCCAAGAGGTCGAGCCCATCATGACCTGGGCTCAGAGGAATCTTCTCAACTTGACAGCAATCTTCATTCCAGGGGAGCAGAACATTCAAGCGGACTTCCTGTCATGCAGCAATCTAGACAACAATGAATGGTCACTGCATCCACAAACATTCAAGTGGATCCTATCATTGGAATTCGATCCAGAGGTGGATCTGTTTGCATCCCCCTGCAATTACAAGATCGACAGATACTACACTCGAGGCCGGTGCAGTCAAGCCTTCAGAGTAGATGCATTCACGAGTCAATGGGATTTCAACAGGGCATATGCCTTACCTCCACCCCCGATCATGCTAAAATTCCTACAGCGGCTTCAGTTAGAGACAGTCGAAGTGGTGACAATAGCACCATACTGGCCGAGCAGGCCGTGGTTTCCTCTCCTGAATCTAATGAGCTTCCGGGACCCGTTGCCTCTTCCTCTCAGGCCGGACCTTCTTTCTCAGGGGGCGACCCTGCACCCCTGTCCAGTGATACTGAGACTGATGGTCTGGTTCTTGAGAGGGAGAGGCTAGAGTTTCTTGGGTTTGCTTCAGGGGTAATCTCTACCCTTATGAGCTCCAGAAAGCCTAACACAAACAAAACTTACAATAGAATCTGGGCCAGGTTTGTCAGCTTCATGACTTCTGCAGGAAAATCATGTAGAAATCCTAGTGTTCAAGACATTTTGAGTTTTCTCCAATCAGGCTTGGATCTTCCTTTGTCGATCAGTTCCCTCAGGGTACAAGTTTCAGCCTAATCAGCTTTTTCGGGAACGTCATGGGCAACTCATCCCCTGGTTCAACAGTTCTTTCGGGGGGCATCGAGAATCAGGCCTCAGAGGAAACCCAGGTTCCCCAAATGGGATCTTCCGCTCGTCCTTGATGCTCTTTCAGCACTTAACAACAAGGATCTTTCCATTAAGGACTTATCAGTTAAACTGGCTTTCCTAGTGGCTATTACTTCAGCCAAAAGAGTTTCAGAAATAAGCTTCCGTGGTTGTCAAGAGCCTTTTTTGACTTTCTTCCCGGACCGAGTGGTCCTTATTCCCATGCTTGGGTCTAAGCCAAAAGTCACGTCAGTTTTTCACGAGAATCAGGAAATAGTCCTTCCTACTTTCAATTCACCGGAATCAGCGGATGCTCATCCCTTGGATGTAGGCGAGACTCTGAAAGAATATTTGCGAGTCACTTCATCTTTTAGAAGCTCAAACTACCTGTTCTTGTTACATACTGGCAGCAACAAAGGAAAGAGGGCTTCCTCCAGAACGATAGCGGCCTGGATCGATTAATCTATCCAACAGGCCTACAGGGCAAAGGGCTTGGCTCCTCCAGAGGCGGTGACGGCTCATTCCACCAGAGGCATGGCAGCCTCATGGGCAGCGGCTCGACACGTGGCTCCTGATGTGATATGCAAGGCAGCTTCGTGGTCTTCGATCAACACTTTTATGTCTCATTACTGTATTGAGCCTGCTTCCCTTTCCTCTGTTAATTTTGGTCGGAGAATCCTGTCAGTTGACGGGAAAGATTAAAATATTTTTGTTCAGCATACCCTCCTGTGTGGATTGGCTAGTTATTTCCCACACGTAGTCTGCCATGGAGTCTGTCAGGAAAACGGAAAATTTATTACCAAATACTTACCGTAATTTTCCTTTCCTGATAGACTCCATGGCAGACAGAGTTCCCACGCATGGATAAAAAATATGAGAATTGGAATTTGAGTCGGCTAGTTACAGAACACTGTCTGTAGAGGTGAGCTCAAATTTATGGGTAGGGGGTCCTATAGCTGTGGAGAGGAGGCGGGGTTAACCCACATGTAGTCTGCCATGGAGTCTATCAGGAAAGGAAAATTACGGTAAGTATTTGGTAATACATTTTTAGTTTTCTATCTCCCGTTTTGGAGAACGCGTAAGAACTTGTCAGGCTGATAACAGAGCTAAGGAGCAGGAGACAGTTACAGGACTTAATTCTTTGAAGGGAGATAACAAAACACTGCAGATATATGTGCAAAAGCTCGAATTTCATGAATTGGGTTTACATCCACTTTAAGCAGTGGAATAAGTTGGAAAGATATAATGGACTCTTGTACTGAAAGACACGCATACCAGGAGAACCACGGATTATCCATCAACTGATCATCCCTCAGTCAACGTGCTGAGGACACTTTTGTGTCGAACGGACAGAGGCTTTTGTTCGTAAGTAAGTTTTTTGTCCTGGACTAACTAAGTGGGTGCTGAAGGTGTGTCAGAAGTTTCATGCCCTGTACAAACGACCGGTTTTCTTGTCGGATAAAAAACTGTCGGTTTTCCCAACAGAATTCCTCTCAAGCCTGCCTTGCATACACACGCTCAGACAAAAGTCCGGTGAACTTTTGACTGCCAAGAACGCAGTGACGTAAAAGACTACGACGATCTGACAAAATTAAGTTCTATGCTTCCGAGCATGCTTCGAATTGTTTCCGAGCATGCACGTTTTTTTTCCCCTTGGAAAAGCATACAGACGAACGGTTTTCCCGCTGGGATTTTTTCCTGACGGGAAAAAAGAGATCCTGCTCTCTTTTTTTTTTAGGCAGTTTTCCCGGTGGAAAAACTGCGATGGAGCATACACACGGCCGGGATTGCCGGCCAAAAGCTCTCATAGCAGTTTTCCCATCGGAAAAAACGGTTGTGTGTACGAGGCATTAGAGTTGTGCCACTTACAAGGGAAAAACAGAGAAAACCACCCCTCTGGTGGTGAGCACAGGAGAGCCCTTTGAATTACTAACCATGGACTTTTTGACAGTGGCTGAAACATCTGGGTTCCGCTCTGCCTTGGTGTTTGTGGACCACTTTTCTAAGTTTGCCATTGTCATGCCAACCAAGGATCAGATTGCTATTACCACAGCTAAACAGTTCTGGAAACATGTGGTGCAACCCTATGGGTAACCCAAAAGGATTTTGTCTGACCAAGGCCCAAACTTTAAGTCTCAGGTGTTTTCTGAACTGTGTCAAAAATCTCACACCACCCCCTATCATCCCCAAGGGAATGGTGTCTGAGTGCTTTAATCGCACGCTGTTGGGATTGATTCGCACCTTGGATCAAGAGCAACGAGAAAGATGGCCACAGTATGGTGTCCTTTTATGAAACTGAGATCAGAGGCGATCCCGAGTCTCACCGCTGATCTCAGGTCATTAGCAGTGTATGAAACTAAGGTAATCAGCTGAGAACATGTTCTCCACTGATTATCTCAGCACAGTGAGAATCTGTAACTGACTGTCACAGAAACGGCCAGTGTATGAAGGTGCGATCTCGGCACCTCACTGGTGATCTCTTACAGAATTCTCACTTTCTGATTCACCATCTCAGAGGTGGAGAATCAGAGAGAGAAGCGCGAATCTGGCTGAGTATTCTGGAGGAAGAAGGAAGTCTTTTGACTTCCTTCTTTCTTCCACTAGCAGCCATACAGTCAGAGCACATCTTCCCCACCATTACACACCCCAAAACGAGCAGGTTAGTAATCTATACTGTATATATATGTATATATATATATAGCATATATCATATATATATGTGTGTGTGTGTTTATTTCAATGTGTATGTGTGTGTGTGTATATATATATATACTGTGAGGGGCTTGGCTCGGCAGCGGGTGTGTGTGACCCCCGGGATGGGCTCCCCACACAAAAACAGGCCCAGCAGACGGAGGTTGTGGTTTTCAAAATCAAAAAGGTGCGGTTTATTTTCTATTTACAGTGACAAAACACAGCAAAGCAAAAGAAACATAAACAAAATAAATCCTGGTCAACTTGACCTCTGACTAAACATACAGGTTTCCTAACTAACAACTGGGATCAGCCTAGTGCTGTCCTAGTCCCTAAGTCCCTGGTTTTAAATGTCCAAGCAAATAGCCACACAGGCTTTGTCTCACCGCACAGGGGTTCACTCTCCCTAGACAGTCCACACAGGTCTGGTTCCAGGCATGAGCTAACATCTAATGAAGCTGGGAGTTCTTATAGAGGCCTAAATGAGCTGACAAGCTTCAGCTGGTCTCATCAACTCCCTGTCTGCACGACGCCCAGCCCTCTCCCTAGAGGTATGAGTCATCCATGAGCCCACTAGCCTTAGCTGGGCTTATACAACTCTCCACCTAGTTGTATAAGTCAGCGTAAAGCCTGAATCTGGGCGAAATATATCTACCCCCCTGGATGCAACCAGGTGACTTTACCTTCCTGCTGTCACATACCCCCCCCTCTTGTTTTAACCTCGGGGTTGGAACACCAGCAATCAGGCATTCATGTACTCGAGACAAAGCATCCACATTCCCCATTTGAACGCCAGGGCGATGCTTTACTGTGAAGTTGAATTCCTGGAGGGCCAGGAACCACCTATTCACTCTTCTATTTGTTTCCTTGTTTTGAGCCATCCACTTTAACGGAGCGTGATCCGTAACCATGTCAAAGTGCCTACCTAGCAGGTAGTACCGAAGGGAATCTAGAGCCCACTTCACCGCTAAACACTCCTTTTCAACGGTGGCGTAATTTACCTCATGGGACTTCAATTTCCTGCTGAGGTAAATGACTGGGTGCTCTTCCCCGTTCCAGACCTGGGACAATACTGCTCCTAACCCCACATCTGACGCATCACTTTGTACGACAAAGTCTTTAGAGAAGTCGGGTGAGTACAACACTGGCTGGCTACATAAGGCTTGTTTCAAGAATTGGAATGCTGCCTCAGCCTCGGGGGTCCATTTAATCATGACCGACCCTTTCCCCTTCGTCAGGTTGGTTAGGGGCACAGCCTTAGAAGCAAAGTGGGGAATGAATCGCCGATAATACCCAGCGATTCCCAGAAAGGCTCGTACCTGCTTCTTGCTGTTGGGACGTGGCCAACTCTGGATGGCCTCGACTTTGTTGAGTTGGGGTTTTATTACTCCCCTCCCAATGGTGTACCCAAGATATTTGGCCTCCTCCTGCCCAATGGTACACTTCTTGGGGTTAGCCGTAAACCCCGCTTCCCGAACAGAGTCCAGGACTGCTTGCACTTTTGGCAGATGTGAGGCCCAATCTGTGCTATGGACAATTATGTCATCCAGGTAAGCCGCAGCATACTTCCGATGGGGCCTCAGCATCTGGTCCATTTTCCGCTGGAATGTGGCCGGCGCATTCTGTAACCCGAACGGCATTCTTTTATATTGGAACGCCCCGTCTGGGGTTACAAATGCGGTTTTCTCTTTGGCCGACTTGGCCAGGGGGATTTGCCAATACCCTTTTGTGAGGTCAAGAGTCGTCATGTATCGGGCTGTTCCCAGCCGGTCGATCAACTCATCTATACGTGGCATGGGGTAGGTGTCAAATTTTGTAACTTTGTTCAACTGTCGAAAATCGTTACAAAATCGCCAGCTCCCATCCGGTTTAGGCACCAACACAATGGGACTAGACCAATCACTTTGGGACTCCTCTATCACCCCTAAGTTCAGCATTTTCTGTACTTCCTCCCGTATTGCCTCCCGTCGGGCCTCTGGGATCCGATAGGGTTTTAACTTCACCCTTTCACCGGGCGGGGTAATGATGTCATGCTCTACCCCAGATGTTTGTCCCGGCAGCTCAGAGAATACCTCCTTGTTGCGAAGCACAAACTCCTTAACCTCCTGTTGTTGGGGTTGTGACAAGGTGGCTGCTATTCCAACCTCCGGAATCACGCAACCAGTTTGAGCTGGTGACCAAGTGTCTGCGACTAGGGACTCTCTATCCCTCCAGGCTTTCAACAGATTAATGTGATAGATCTGTTCGGGCTTTCGCCTTCCTGGTTGTCTGACCTTGTAATTCACTTCGCTCACTTTTTCCATTATCTCGTAGGGGCCTTGCCATTTGGCAAGGAATTTACTTTCAACCGTAGGGACAAGTACCAGTATCCTATCCCCCGGGGAAAAGGTACGGGTCTTGGCTCCACGGTTGTACACTCTCTGCTGTGCTAACTGCGCTTGGGCCAAATGTTCCTTCACGATGGGCATTACCTGTGCAATTCGGTCTTGCATCAGGGCGACATGCTCAATCACACTCCTGTGGGGAGAACTCTCACTTTCCCAAGTTTCCTTGGCAATATCCAACAGCCCTCTTGGGTGTCTCCCATACAGTAACTCAAAGGGGGAGAATCCCGTAGAGGATTGGGGCACCTCCCTAATAGCAAACATCAGATAAGGAAGTAGACAGTCCCAATCCTTTCCATCTCTATCCACCACTTTCTTCAACATTTGTTTTAGGGTTTTGTTGAATCTTTCAACCAGCCCATCGGTCTGGGGGTGATACACAGATGTAAGTAATTGCGTCACTTTGAACAATTTACACAGCTCCTTCATAACTCGGGACATAAAGGGTGTACCTTGGTCCGTAAGCAGTTCTTTACAAATACCCACCCGGCTAAACACAAGAGATAGCTCTTTGGCTATGGTTTTGGCCGAGGTATTTCGGAGAGGGATCGCTTCTGGATAACGGGTGGCATAGTCCATTATAACTAATATGTACTGGTGCCCCCTAGCGGACTTGATTATAGGACCTACCAAATCCATGGCGATCCTCTCAAACGGGACCTCAATGATGGGTAGAGGGACCAGCGGGCTACGGAAATGTGGCATCGGGGCCGACCTCTGACACACAGGGCAGGAGGAACAATAATTTTCTATGTCCTTCATCACCCCCGGCCAATAGAATCTCTGTAATACCCTCTCTCGGGTTTTCTCTGTCCCCAGATGACCTCCAAGAATGTGCCCATGGGCCAACTCCAACACCAACTTCCTGTAAGGTTTGGGCACCACAAGCTGCTCAACGGTTTCTTCTGCCCTTTTTGCCACCCGATACAGTAGGTCCTTCTCTACGCTGAAGTATGGGTAAGTGCAGGTATTATCTGGGTTCACTAACTCGCCATCTATTTTCACTACGTTTTCCCGTGCCTTTATTAGGGCGGGGTCTTTCAACTGTTCTGTGGCAAAGTTTTCCCTGTGAACCTCAAGATCAGAAAACTCCACAGACGGTAGGTTTTCGTCTGAGGAGGTGGGCTCCTCTCCAGTTTCTTGAGTCTCCCCTGCCAATACTGATAAGGGAAATTCCGGAGAGTCCTCACCACTCTCAGGGGAGTTCTGGCTATCACATTCCTGGTACATAGGGGCACCAGTGGGGGGCTCAGGATCATCCCACAGTTCCCAGAACTTCGGAAAATCCCTTCCCACAATGGCGTCATACGGTAACTGAGATACTAAGCCCACTGGATGAGAGAGGGTACCTTTGGGGGTCTCGAAACACACTGTAGTCACTGGATACTCTCGGGTGTCCCCATGCACACAAATAACAGCTACCTTGCTATTCCCAGAGACCTCTGTTTTAACTAACTCAGCCTTTATCAGGGTCACAAGGCTACCTGAATCCAGCAATACCACAACATTTCTACCATTAACACACATTTTGCATAAATGTTTCTCAGTTCCTCGAATGGCAGTGCATGCGACTGTCGCACACAGCGACTGATGTCTGCCCGTCAGAAAGTCACACTGCATGGGTTCCTCCACAACCGGGCAATTGGCTGCAATATGTCCCGCTTGCCGGCAGCGGTAGCAAACGATCCTTCTTGCCGCCTCTTGAGCCGCTGATTTCCCAGGCTGTTCTCGCCAAACTTGGGGTAGAGCTCCCACCCTCTCACTCTCTCCACCCTTACCCCTTGGAATCCTCTTATCCGCCCCTGGGGATGGTCTGGTCTTAGGGTGGAAAGTCTGAGTGTCTCTGGAAGAGGCCGTCAGGTTCTCTGTAGCCAAGTATTTCTCCACACGATCCACAAGACCATCGGCCGTCTCTGGGTCTCCATGGCTTACCCACTTTTGGATGGCAGTAGGAAGAGCTCTCAAAAACCGATCCATTACAACACGTTCCACAATCTTTGGTGCGGACAAAGTCTCTGGCTGTAGCCACTTTCTGCTCAGGTGAATGAGATCATACATTTGAGACCTGGGGGGTTTTCCAAGCTGGAAAGTCCAGTTATGCACACGCTGAGCCCGGACAGCCTGGGTGACACCCAGCCTTGCCAATATCTCAGCTTTTAGCATCACATAGTCTTTTGCTTGGTCAGGCTCTAGGTCATAGTAAGCCTTCTGCGATTCACCAGTTAACAGAGGAGCCACCAGTCCAGCCCACTGCTCCTCAGGCCACTTTTCTCTTTCAGCAGTCCTTTCAAATGTGGTCAAAAATACCTCTGGATCATCCTCTCCAGTCATTTTTGTCAATAAACGACTCACCCCAAAGGACGCGGTATTAGTGGGACGGCTTTCCTCACTGGTCTGCGGACGTTGCTGCATTACTGCTTCCATTTGTTGTAGTCTCTGCTCTTGCTTCTGTAACAGGTCTATGAAGCGGGCCTCAGATTGCTGCTGGGTGTCATGGATATGCATTAATGTCTGTCTGCCATCTTACCTTCCTCCTCATGTGTTCATCTAGAGACCAGACCTCCTTCACCTGGCTTCCTTTATAATCTCCTCCCAGCCTGACTCCACCCCAGGCCCTATCACTGAACACTATATTAACCTGTGCACTGCAAGCCTGCTTTGCTGATCAACGTGTTTGTTAGGCATTGTGTGTTTGGGTTCCTGCCTGCCGTGTGCTACGTCTGTCTCTCTGTTACGTTATTGGCTTGTCCCCGACCATCCCTGTCTGCTCGTGACCCTTGACCTTCGGCTCGTTCTTCGTTATCCTTGTCTGCTTGTGGCCCCTGACCTTCGGCTTGTTATTCGGTTCTCTCTATCGTGTGCTGCTGCTTCCCCTTATCCTACGGGGCGTGAGCTAGGAAACTCCAGGGGCCGCGACCTGGTCCCAGCCTGCAGCGTAACATCCTCACCACTAGAGGCCCTGGAGAAGACCAGCTGGGTCTTAGACTCCGCGCCCTGGGGAATCTTGGCTCTCGCTTCCGTTGGGATCCCGGTTGTGCTCCTCTGGTCCCGCTTTCCACAACCACCCAGTTTCCTATCCACAGAAGCCAGCCATAGGGTTCACTACCTCGCGGTGCACTCCTGTCCCCCTACGGTGTGCATCTGTCACCTGGCCACAGGTGACCCTGACAGTTTGATCAGCCATGAACCCGGCTGACATCCCGCTTCCCGCGGATGATCCATTGCAGGGCATAGTTCGCAGACTTGAGACCCAGGAATCAAATCAGACCCAGGTGATGCGATTCCTCCAGGATCTGGCTTCTCGATTCGAGCAGCTTCAGGTCTCCTTGGGAACCCCGAATCCGCAACCCCAAGTACAACCAGCGGCTGTACCTATCGCACCAGTCGCAGCCTCACACTCACTAAGATTGCCAGCTCCGTTCCGTTTCTCTGGGGACTCCAAGGCCTGCAGGGGGTTTCTCAGCCAATGCACTATTCATTTTGAGCTTCAGCCTCAAAGCTTCCTATCTGACCGGGCTAAGGTAGCCTATATCATTTCCCTCCTCTCCGGTGAAGCTTTGGCCTGGGCTGCCCCCCTGTGGGAGAGGAACGATCCGGTGGTTTCCAGTCTGTCCGAATTCTTGAAGCTCTTTCGTAATATCTTCGAAGAGCCGGCTCGGGCTTCTTCAGCGGCTAGTGCTGTCTTACGTCTTCGCCAAGAATCTAGTTCAGTGGGGCAATATGCTCTTCAGTTCCGTATCCACACAGCTGAATTGAGCTGGAATAATGAGGCCCTGGTCGCTACCTTTTTACATGGCCTCTCTGACCGAGTGAAAGACGAATTAGCGGGAAGAGCCATTCCCGTCGGTCTGGACGATGTAATTTCATTATGCAACCAGATCGACATTCGTTTTCAAGAGAGGTCCTTAGAAAAAAGACGCCAGCACTCTCTGGGTCCTAGCCAGTCTGAGCTCCCCTCCCTTCATTCCGTGGAGCATCCTCTACCTGCTGAAGAACCTATGCAGCTGGGCCGGACCAGACTAACCCCCGAAGAACGTGCTAGGCGCAGAACTCTGGGCTTGTGCCTCTATTGTGGGGGCAAGGGTCATTTTCGTGACTCCTGCTCGCTTCGTCCGGGAAACGCTCGGGTCTAATACATTTGGAAGGTGGAGTATTGGACCCAGAAACATCACCTTCTCGCCTGCTCTTGCCGGTGTCCCTTCATGTAGGCACTTCTCCTCAGTCAACCCTTGCATACCTGGATTCCGGGGCTGCCGGCAATTTCATGGATTGGAGAACTGCTTCTTCTATGAAGCTTACCCTTTCACCTCTCACTACCCCATTGGTAGTCTCGGCAATTGATGGCACTGTTCTCCCAGGGGGCCCTATTCGCTTCCAGACGCTACCCATTAGGATGTCGGTAGGGATTCTCCACCAGGAGTGGATATCCTTTCTTATTCTACCCAAGGCCTCTACCCCAGTTGTATTGGGCCTCCCTTGGCTACAGCTCCACTCTCCACATGTGGACTGGGTCTCTGGGCAGATCCTGGCCTGGGGTTCCTCATGTTTCTCGTCGTGTCTTCTCAAGGTGACCCCCAAGGAGAGTCTTCCGGTTGCTGCCACTTCTGTTTCTTCTGATCTTCCCGCCGCATACAGCGATTACCGGGATGTGTTCTGTAAAAAATCAGCTGAGGTGCTTCCTCCCCACAGGTCTTTTGACTGTGCTATTGATCTTGTCCCCGGAGCAACTCTACCCAGGGGTCGTACCTACCCTCTGTCCATCCCAGAGACCCAGGCCATGTCGGAGTATGTAGCAGAGAATCTGGAGAGAGGGTTCATCCGGAAATCCTCATCGCCTGCAGGGGCAGGGTTCTTTTTTGTTGCCAAAAAGGATGGTACCTTAAGACCCTGCATCGATTATCGGGGTTTAAATGCGGTTACTATTAAAAATCGATACCCCTTACCCTTAATATCTGAGCTATTCGATAGGTTGAAGGGTGCCTCCATTTTCACCAAGTTGGATCTCAGAGGCGCGTACAATCTCATTCGAATACGGGAGGGTGACGAATGGAAGACTGCATTTAACACTAGAGACGGGCATTACGAATATCTGGTGATGCCTTTTGGTCTGTGTAATGCTCCAGCCGTGTTTCAAAACTTTGTCAATGAAATCTTCAGAGATCTGCTGTACCAGTTTGTTGTCATCTATCTGGATGACATTCTGATCTTTTCTGAAAATCTGCTCGTCCACAGAAACCATGTCCGCACTGTACTTCAACGTCTTAGAGAGAACAATCTCTATGCCAAGCTGGAGAAATGTTCCTTTGAATGTTCTGAGGTCCTGTTTTTGGGGTGCTTTGTCTCATGTTCGGGGCTTCGTATGGACCCTGGGAAGGTCTTGGCTATCACCAACTGGCCTCTTCCTGCTAGCCTCAAGGCCACACAGCGCTTTCTTGGCTTCACTAATTATTATAGGCAGTTCATAAGGAATTACTCTTCCATTGCCGCGCCTATTATCGCTTTGACCAAGAAGGGTGTGAATGCCAGAGACTGGCCTCCCGAAGCTGTCTCTGCATTTCACAACCTGAAACAGGCCTTTGTTTCTGGCCCCCTCTTGAGGAGACCAAATCCTGGGAATGCATTTTTTATTGAAGTGGACGCTTCCTCAATGGGGGTGGGAGCTGTGCTTCTTCAAATCTTTGAGAAGAGACGCCAACCATGTGCGTTCTTCTCCAAAAAATTTTCTCAGGCAGAGAGGAATTATGCCATCGGTGATCGGGAACTTCTCGCAATTAAATTGGCGTTAGAGGAGTGGCGTCATCTCTTGGAGGGTTCCCCTCACTCCATAACGATCTTTACCGATCACAAGAATTTACAGTATCTACAGAATGCTAAACGTCTGAATCCTAGACAGGCCAGGTGGAGTCTCTTCTTTGCCCGTTTTAATTTCACGATTACCTACAAACCTGGTTCCTGCAACGGTCGGGCTGATGCGCTCTCTAGGTCATTTGACACTTTGGACGAGGAGTCCGCCCCTGAACCTGAGCCGATCATTCCCACCTCATGCATTGTTGCCCACTCTACCACCCTGAAGTCTAAAATTCCGCCTGGTAAGACCTTTGTCCCCACTGAGCTAAGAGCTAAGATCCTTCGTTGGGGACATGATTCCAAGGTGGCAGGGCATTCTGGATTCCTCCGATCCTTCCTACTCATCAGTCGTCACTACTGGTGGCCTAATCTCCGCTCAGACGTCAAAGACTACGTTAAAGCTTGTCATGTCTGTGCTCAGTCCAAATCCTCCACACAAGCTCCTGCTGGTCTCCTCATGCCCTTGCCTATTCCTAAGGAACCCTGGGCCCATATTGCCATGGATTTTATCACCGATCTCCCACTGTCTGAGAATAATACAGTCATTTGGGTGGTAATCGATCGATTCTCCAAGATGGCTCATTTTGTTCCTCTTCCTGGTCTTCCTTCTGCCCCTGCCTTGGTTCCCATTTTCATTCGAGAAATTCTCCGCCTACATGGGGTCCCTTCTCATATTGTTTCCGACAGGGGAGTCCAATTCACGTCTCGTTTTTGGAGAGCCTTTTGCAAATCCCTCAATATTGTCTTGGATTTTTCTTCTTCTTACCATCCCCAATCCAATGGACAGACTGAGAGGGTTAATCAGGAGTTAGAGGTCTTTCTTCGCACCTTTGTGTCTTCTCACCATGACGATTGGTCCTCTCTACTCCCGTGGGCAGAATTCTCCCATAACAATCATGTGAATACCAGTTCGCAGAAGACACCCTTTTTCACAGTTTATGGAAAACACCCTCAACTTCCTCTTCCTATGATCTGTTCTCCAGACATTCCAGCTTTGGCTTCGGTTCAGGAGTCTCTCAATTCCGTTTGGGGTCACGTTCATGATTCCCTCCGGGCAGCTGCTGAAAAATTCAAAGGCTTTGCCGACCGCCGCAGGCGTAAACCGCCTTCTCTTCAGCCAGGGGACAAAGTCTGGCTCTCTACCAGGAACATCAAGCTCCGAGTTCCTTCTCTGAAGTTTGCTCCACGATTCATCGGTCCATACACGGTAACTGCTAAACTGAATCCGGTTTGTTTCAAACTCCAGATTCCTAAGAGCCTTAAAATCACTAACTCCTTTCATGTTGCTCTTCTAAAGCCTTTAGTCCTCAATAAATTCTCTCGTCCTCTTCCTACCGTGGCGCCTGTCTCGGAGGATAATCAGGAGTACGAGATCAGTCAAATTCTGGACTCCCGACTCTGTAAAGGCGTTCTTCAGTACCTCGTTCATTGGAAAGGGTTTGGTCCTGAGGAGAGGTCTTGGATCACTGCATCTGAGGTCTTTGCACCTCGTCTGTTAAAGGAGTTTCATCTGAAGTTTCCCTCTAAACCTGGGCCCAGGCGGGGAAGGGGGAGGCCTCGTAAGAGGGAGGGTACTGTCATGGATATGCATTAATGTCTGTCTGCCATCTTACCTTCCTCCTCATGTGTTCATCTAGAGACCAGACCTCCTTCACCTGGCTTCCTTTATAATCTCCTCCCAGCCTGACTCCACCCCAGGCCCTATCACTGAACACTATATTAACCTGTGCACTGCAAGCCTGCTTTGCTGATCAACGTGTTTGTTAGGCATTGTGTGTTTGGGTTCCTGCCTGCCGTGTGCTACGTCTGTCTCTCTGTTACGTTATTGGCTTGTCCCCGACCATCCCTGTCTGCTCGTGACCCTTGACCTTCGGCTCGTTCTTCGTTATCCTTGTCTGCTTGTGGCCCCTGACCTTCGGCTTGTTATTCGGTTCTCTCTATCGTGTGCTGCTGCTTCCCCTTATCCTACGGGGCGTGAGCTAGGAAACTCCAGGGGCCGCGACCTGGTCCCAGCCTGCAGCGTAACATCCTCACCACTAGAGGCCCTGGAGAAGACCAGCTGGGTCTTAGACTCCGCGCCCTGGGGAATCTTGGCTCTCGCTTCCGTTGGGATCCCGGTTGTGCTCCTCTGGTCCCGTTTTCCACAACCACCCAGTTTCCTATCCACAGAAGCCAGCCATAGGGTTCACTACCTCGCGGTGCACTCCTGTCCCCCTACGGTGTGCATCTGTCACCTGGCCACAGGTGACCCTGACACTGGGCTTGTTGCTGAGCTTCCAGACTCTGTTGGTGAGCTTGCTGCTGGGCTTGCTGCTGGGCTGCGAAGTTCTGTTGTTGAGCTGCAAGGCTCTTTTGCAAACCTGCATTTGTCTGCTGTTGATTGGCATTTGCTAGAGCCAGCTGCTTCAGTATCTCCTCCATGCTGGCTTAAAAAAAACTGCCACTGGTTCTCCACCAACTGTGAGGGGCTTGGCTCGGCAGCGGGTGTGTGTGACCCCCGGGATGGGCTCCCCACACAAAAACAGGCCCAGCAGACGGAGGTTGTGGTTTTCAAAATCAAAAAGGTGCGGTTTATTTTCTATTTACAGTGACAAAACACAGCAAAGCAAAAGAAACATAAACAAAATAAATCCTGGTCAACTTGACCTCTGACTAAACATACAGGTTTCCTAACTAACAACTGGGATCAGCCTAGTGCTGTCCTAGTCCCTAAGTCCCTGGTTTTAAATGTCCAAGCAAATAGCCACACAGGCTTTGTCTCACCGCACAGGGGTTCACTCTCCCTAGACAGTCCACACAGGTCTGGTTCCAGGCATGAGCTAACATCTAATGAAGCTGGGAGTTCTTATAGAGGCCTAAATGAGCTGACAAGCTTCAGCTGGTCTCATCAACTCCCTGTCTGCACGACGCCCAGCCCTCTCCCTAGAGGTATGAGTCATCCATGAGCCCACTAGCCTTAGCTGGGCTTATACAACTCTCCACCTAGTTGTATAAGTCAGCGTAAAGCCTGAATCTGGGCGAAATATATCTACCCCCCTGGATGCAACCAGGTGACTTTACCTTCCTGCTGTCACAATATATATATATATATATATATATATACATATATATATTGTGACAGCAGGAAGGTAAAGTCACCTGGTTGCATCCAGGGGGGTAGATATATTTCGCCCAGATTCAGGCTTTACGCCGACTTATACAACTAGGTGGAGAGTTGTATAAGCCCAGCTAAGGCTAGTGGGCTCATGGATGACTCATACCTCTAGGGAGAGTGCTGGGCGTCGTGCAGACAGGGAGTTGATGAGACCAGCTGAAGCTTGTCAGCTCATTTAGGCCTCTATAAGAACTCCCAGCTTCATTAGATGTTAGCTCATGCCTGGAACCAGACCTGTGTGGACTGTCTAGGGAGAGTGAACCCCTGTGCGGTGAGACAAAGCCTGTGTGGCTATTTGCTTGGACATTTAAAACCAGGGACTTAGGGACTAGGACAGCACTAGGCTGATCCCAGTTGTTAGTTAGGAAACCTGTATGTTTAGTCAGAGGTCAAGTTGACCAGGATTTATTTTGTTTATGTTTCTTTTGCTTTGCTGTGTTTTGTCACTGTAAATAGAAAATAAACCGCACCTTTTTGATTTTGAAAACCACAACCTCCGTTTGCTGGGCCTGTTTTGTGTGGGGAGCCCATCCCGGGGGTCACACACACCCGCTGCCGAGCTAACCCCCTCACAGTTGGTGGAGAATGCGGGCAGTTTTTTTTAAGCCAGCATGGAGGAGATACTGAAACAGCTGGCTCTAGCAAATGCCAATCAACAGCAGACAAATGCAGGTTTGCAAAGGAGCCTTGCAGCCCAGCAGCAAGCTCATCAACAGAGCCTTGCAGCCCAGCAGCAAGCTCACCAACAGAGTCTGGAAGCTCAGCAACAAGCCCAGCAGCAATCTGAGGCCCGCTTCATAGACCTGTTACAGAAGCAAGAGCAGAGACTACAACAAATGGAAGCAGTAATGCAGCAACGTCCGCAGACCAGTGAGGAAAGCCGTCCCACTAATACCGCGTCCTTTGGGGTGAGTCGTTTATTGACAAAAATGACTGGAGAGGATGATCCAGAGGTATTTTTGACCACATTTGAAAGGACCGCTGAAAGAGAAAAGTGGCCTGAGGAGCAGTGGGCTGGACTGGTGGCTCCTCTGTTAACTGGTGAATCGCAGAAAGCTTACTATGACCTAGAGCCTAACCAAGCAAAAGACTATGTGATGCTAAAAGCTGAAATTTTGGCAAGGCTGGGTGTCACCCAGGCTGTCCGGGCTCAGCGTGTGCATAACTGGACTTTCCAGCTTGGAAAACCCCCCAGGTCTCAAATGTATGATCTCATTCACCTGAGCAGAAAGTGGCTACAGCCAGAGACTTTGTCCGCACCAAAGATTGTGGAACGTGTTGTAATGGATCGGTTTTTGAGAGCTCTTCCTACTGCCATCCAAAAGTGGGTAAGCCATGGAGACCCAGAGACGGCCGATGGTCTTGTGGATCGTGTGGAGAAATACTTGGCTACAGAGAACCTGACGGCCTCTTCCAGAGACACTCGGACTTTCCACCCTAAGACCAGACCATCCCCAGGGGCGGATAAGAGGATTCCAAGGGGTGAGGGTGGAGAGAGTGAGAGGGTGGGAGCTCTACCCCAAGTTTGGCGAGAACAGCCTGGGAAATCAGCGGCTCAAGAGGCGGCAAGAAGGATCGTTTGCTACCGCTGCCGGCAAGCGGGACATATTGCAGCCAATTGCCCGGTTGTGGAGGAACCCATGCAGTGTGACTTTCTGACGGGCAGACGTCAGTCGCTGTGTGCGACAGTCGCATGCACTGCCATTCGAGGAACTGAGAAACATTTATGTAAAATGTGTGTTAATGGTAGAAATGTTGTGGTATTGCTGGATTCAGGTAGCCTTGTGACCCTGATAAAGGCTGAATTAGTTAAAACAGAGGTCTCTGGGAATAGCAAGGTAGCTGTTATTTGTGTGCATGGGGACACCCGAGAGTATCCAGTGACTACAGTGTGTTTTGAGACCCCCAAAGGTACCCTCTCTCATCCAGTGGGGTTAGTATCTCAATTACCGCATGATGCCATTGTGGGAAGGGATTTTCCGAAGTTCTGGGAACTGTGGGATGATCCTGAGCCCCCCACTGGTACCCCTATGTACCAGGAATGTGATAGCCAGAACTCCTCTGAGAGTGGTGAGGACTCTCCAGAATTTCCCTTGTCAGTATTGGCAGGGGAGACTCAAGAAACTGGAGAGGAGCCCACCTCCTCAGACGAAAACCTACCGTCTGTGGAGTTTTCTGATCTGGAGGTTCACAGGGAAAATTTTGCCACAGAACAGTTAAAAGACCCCGCCCTAATAAAGGCACGGGAAAACGTAGTGGAAATAGATGGCGAGTTAGTGAACCCAGATAATACCTGCACTTACCCATACTTCAGCGTAGAGAAGGACCTACTGTATCGGGTGGCAAAAAGGGCAGAAGAAACCGTTGAGCAGCTTGTGGTGCCCAAACCTTACAGGAAGTTGGTGTTGGAGTTGGCCCATGGGCACATTCTTGGAGGTCATCTGGGGACAGAGAAAACCCGAGAGAGGGTATTACAGAGATTCTATTGGCCTGGGGTGATGAAGGACATAGAAAATTATTGTTCCTCCTGCCCTGTGTGTCAGAGGTCGGCCCCGATGCCACATTTCCGTAGCCCGCTGGTCCCTCTACCCATCATTGAGGTCCCGTTTGAGAGAATCGCAATGGATTTGGTAGGTCCTAAAATCAAGTCCGCTAGGGGGCACCAGTACATATTGGTTATAATGGACTATGCCACCCGTTATCCAGAAGCGATCCCTCTCAGAAATACCTCGGCCAAAACCATAGCCAAAGAGCTATCTCTTGTTTTTAGCCGGGTGGGTATTTGTAAAGAACTGCTTACGGACCAAGGTACACCCTTTATGTCCCGGGTTATGAAAGAGCTGTGTAAATTGTTCAAAGTGACGCAATTGCGTACATCTGTGTATCACCCCCAAACCGATGGGCTGGTTGAAAGATTCAACAAAACCCTAAAACAAATGTTGAAGAAAGTGGTGGATAGAGATGGAAAGGATTGGGACTGTCTACTTCCTTATTTGATGTTTGCTATTAGGGAGGTGCCCCAATCCTCTACGGGATTCTCCCCCTTTGAGTTACTGTATGGGAGACACCCAAGAGGGCTGTTGGATATTGCCAAGGAAACTTGGGAAAGTGAGAGTTCTCCCCACAGGAGTGTGATTGAGCATGTCGCCCTGATGCAAGACCGAATTGCACAGGTAATGCCCATCGTGAAGGAACATTTGGCCCAAGCGCAGTTAGCACAGCAGAGAGTGTACAACCGTGGAGCCAAGACCCGTACCTTTTCCCCGGGGGATAGGATACTGGTACTTGTCCCTACGGTTGAAAGTAAATTCCTTGCCAAATGGCAAGGCCCCTATGAGATAATGGAAAAAGTGAGCGAAGTGAATTACAAGGTCAGACAACCAGGAAGGCGAAAGCCCGAACAGATCTATCACGTTAATCTGTTGAAAGCCTGGAGGGATAGAGAGTCCCTAGTCGCAGACACTTGGTCACCAGCTCAAACTGGTTGCGTGATTCCTGAGGTTGGAATAGCAGCCACCTTGTCACAACCCCAACAACAGGAGGTTAAGGAGTTTGTGCTTCGCAACAAGGAGGTATTCTCTGAGCTGCCGGGACAAACATCTGGGGTAGAGCATGACATCATTACCCCGCCCGGTGAAAGGGTGAAGTTAAAACCCTATCGGATCCCAGAGGCCCGACGGGAGGCAATACGGGAGGAAGTACAGAAAATGCTGAACTTAGGGGTGATAGAGGAGTCCCAAAGTGATTGGTCTAGTCCCATTGTGTTGGTGCCTAAACCGGATGGGAGCTGGCGATTTTGTAACGATTTTCGTCAGTTGAACAAAGTTACAAAATTTGACACCTACCCCATGCCACGTATAGATGAGTTGATCGACCGGCTGGGAACAGCCCGATACATGACGACTCTTGACCTCACAAAAGGGTATTGGCAAATCCCCCTGGCCAAGTCGGCCAAAGAGAAAACCGCATTTGTAACCCCAGACGGGGCGTTCCAATATAAAAGAATGCCGTTCGGGTTACAGAATGCGCCGGCCACATTCCAGCGGAAAATGGACCAGATGCTGAGGCCCCATCGGAAGTATGCTGCGGCTTACCTGGATGACGTAATTGTCCATAGCACAGATTGGGCCTCACATCTGCCAAAAGTGCAAGCAGTCCTGGACTCTGTTCGGGAAGCGGGGTTTACGGCTAACCCCAAGAAGTGTACCATTGGGCAGGAGGAGGCCAAATATCTTGGGTACACCATTGGGAGGGGAGTAATAAAACCCCAACTCAACAAAGTCGAGGCCATCCAGAGTTGGCCACGTCCCAACAGCAAGAAGCAGATACGAGCCTTTCTGGGAATCGCTGGGTATTATCGGCGATTCATTCCCCACTTTGCTTCTAAGGCTGTGCCCCTAACCAACCTGACGAAGGGGAAAGGGTCGGTCATGATTAAATGGACCCCCGAGGCTGAGGCAGCATTCCAATTCTTGAAACAAGCCTTATGTAGCCAGCCAGTGTTGTACTCACCCGACTTCTCTAAAGACTTTGTCGTACAAAGTGATGCGTCAGATGTGGGGTTAGGAGCAGTATTGTCCCAGGTCTGGAACGGGGAAGAGCACCCAGTCATTTACCTCAGCAGGAAGTTGAAGTCCCATGAGGTAAATTACGCCACCGTTGAAAAGGAGTGTTTAGCGGTGAAGTGGGCTCTAGATTCCCTTCGGTACTACCTGCTAGGTAGGCACTTTGACATGGTTACGGATCACGCTCCGTTAAAGTGGATGGCTCAAAACAAGGAAACAAATAGAAGAGTGAATAGGTGGTTCCTGGCCCTCCAGGAATTCAACTTCACAGTAAAGCATCGCCCTGGCGTTCAAATGGGGAATGTGGATGCTTTGTCTCGAGTACATGAATGCCTGATTGCTGGTGTTCCAACCCCGAGGTTAAAACAAGAGGGGGGGTATGTGACAGCAGGAAGGTAAAGTCACCTGGTTGCATCCAGGGGGGTAGATATATTTCGCCCAGATTCAGGCTTTACGCCGACTTATACAACTAGGTGGAGAGTTGTATAAGCCCAGCTAAGGCTAGTGGGCTCATGGATGACTCATACCTCTAGGGAGAGTGCTGGGCGTCGTGCAGACAGGGAGTTGATGAGACCAGCTGAAGCTTGTCAGCTCATTTAGGCCTCTATAAGAACTCCCAGCTTCATTAGATGTTAGCTCATGCCTGGAACCAGACCTGTGTGGACTGTCTAGGGAGAGTGAACCCCTGTGCGGTGAGACAAAGCCTGTGTGGCTATTTGCTTGGACATTTAAAACCAGGGACTTAGGGACTAGGACAGCACTAGGCTGATCCCAGTTGTTAGTTAGGAAACCTGTATGTTTAGTCAGAGGTCAAGTTGACCAGGATTTATTTTGTTTATGTTTCTTTTGCTTTGCTGTGTTTTGTCACTGTAAATAGAAAATAAACCGCACCTTTTTGATTTTGAAAACCACAACCTCCGTTTGCTGGGCCTGTTTTGTGTGGGGAGCCCATCCCGGGGGTCACACACACCCGCTGCCGAGCTAACCCCCTCACAATATCTATATATAAATATATATATATATATATATATATATACATATTGTGAGGGGGTTAGCTCGGCAGCGGGTATGTGTGACCCCCGGGATGGGCTCCCCACCCAAAAACAGGCCCAGCAGACGGAGGTTGTGGTTTTCAAAATCAAAAAGGTGCGGTTTATTTTCTATTTACAGTGACAAAAACACAGCAAGGCAAAAAAAACATAAACAAAATAAATCCTGGTCAACTTGACCTCTGACTAAACTTACAGGTTTCCTAACTAACGACTGGGATCAGCCTAGTGCTGTCCTAGTCCCTGGTTTTAAATGTCCAAGCAAAATATAGCCACACAGGCTTTCTCTCACCGCACAGGGGTTCACTCTCCCTAGACAGTCCACACAGGTCTGCTTCCAGGCATGAGCTAACATCTAATGAATCTGGGAGTTTTTTATAGAGGCCTAAATGAGCTGACAAGCTTCAGCTGGCCTCATCAACTCCCTGTCTGCACGACGCCCAGCCCTCTCCCTAGAGGTATGAGTCATCAATGAGCCCACTAGCCTTATACAACTCTCCACCTAGTTGTATAAATCGGCGTAAAGCCTGAATCTGGGCGAAATATATCTACCCCCCTGGATGCAACCAGGTGACTTTACCTTCCTGCTGTCACATACCCCCCCCTCTTGTTTTAACCTCGGGGTTGGAACACCAGCAATCAGGCATTCATGTACTCGAGACAAAGCATCCACATTCCCCATTTGAACGCCAGGGCGATGCTTTACTGTGAAGTTGAATTCCTGGAGGGCCAGGAACCACCTATTCACTCTTCTATTTGTTTCCTTGTTTTGAGCCATCCACTTTAACGGAGCGTGATCCGTAATCATGTCAAAGTGCCTACCTAGCAGGTAGTACCGAAGGGAATCTAGAGCCCACTTCACCGCTAAACACTCCTTTTCAACGGTGGCGTAATTTACCTCATGGGACTTCAACTTCCTGCTGAGGTAAATGACTGGGTGCTCTTCCCCGTTCCAGACCTGGGACAATACTGCTCCTAACCCCACATCTGACGCATCACTTTGTACGACAAAGTCTCTAGAGAAGTCGGGTGAGTACAACACTGGCTGGCTACATAAGGCTTGTTTCAAGAACTGGAATGCTGCCTCAGCCTCGGGGGTCCATTTAATCATGACCGACCCTTTCCCCTTCGTCAGGTTGGTTAGGGGCACAGCCTTAGAAGCAAAGTGGGGAATGAATCGCCGATAATACCCAGCGATTCCCAGAAAGGCTCGTACCTGCTTCTTGCTGTTGGGACGTGGCCAACTCTGGATGGCCTCGACTTTGTTGAGTTGGGGTTTTATTACTCCCCTCCCAATGGTGTACCCAAGATATTTGGCCTCCTCCTGCCCAATGGTACACTTCTTGGGGTTAGCCGTAAACCCTGCTTCCCGAACAGAGTCCAGGACTGCTTGCACTTTTGGCAGATGTGAGGCCCAATCTGTGCTATGGACAATTATGTCATCCAGGTAAGCCGCAGCATACTTCCGATGGGGCCTCAGCATCTGGTCCATTTTCCGCTGGAATGTGGCCGGCGCATTCTGTAACCCGAACGGCATTCTTTTATATTGGAACGCCCCGTCTGGGGTTACAAATGCGGTTTTCTCTTTGGCCGACTTGGCCAGGGGGATTTGCCAATACCCTTTTGTGAGGTCAAGAGTCGTCATGTATCGGGCTGTTCCCAGCCGGTCGATCAACTCATCTATACGTGGCATGGGGTAGGTGTCGAATTTTGTAACTTTGTTCAACTGACGAAAATCGTTACAAAATCGCCAGCTCCCATCCGGTTTAGGCACCAACACAATGGGACTAGACCAATCACTTTGGGACTCCTCTATCACCCCTAAGTTCAGCATTTTCTGTACTTCCTCCCGTATTGCCTCCCGTCGGGCCTCTGGGATCCGATAGGGTTTTAACTTCACCCTTTCACCGGGCGGGGTAATAATGTCATGCTCTACCCCAGATGTTTGTCCCGGCAGCTCAGAGAATACCTCCTTGTTGCGAAGCACAAACTCCTTAACCTCCTGTTGTTGGGGTTGTGACAAGGTGGCTGCGATTCCAACCTCAGGAATCACGCAACCAGTTTGAGCTGGTGACCAAGTGTCTGCGACTAGGGACTCTCTATCCCTCCAGGCTTTCAACAGATTAACGTGATAGATCTGTTCGGGCTTTCGCCTTCCTGGTTGTCTGACCTTGTAATTCACTTCGCTCACTTTTTCCATTATCTCGTAGGGGCCTTGCCATTTGGCAAGGAATTTACTTTCAACCGTAGGGACAAGTACCAATATCCTATCCCCCGGGGAAAAGGTACGGGTCTTGGCTCCACGGTTGTACACTCTCTGCTGTGCCAACTGCGCTTGGGCCAAATGTTCCTTCACGATGGGCATTACCTGTGCAATTCGATCTTGCATCAGGGCGACATGCTCAATCACACTCCTGTGGGGAGAACTCTCACTTTCCCAAGTTTCCTTGGCAATATCCAACAGCCCTCTTGGGTGTCTCCCATACAGTAACTCAAAGGGGGAGAATCCCGTAGAGGATTGGGGCACCTCCCTAATAGCAAACATCAAATAAGGAAGTAAACAGTCCCAATCCCTTCCATCTCTATCCACCACTTTCTTCAACATTTGTTTTAGGGTTTTGTTGAATCTTTCAACCAGCCCATCGGTTTGGGGGTGATACACAGATGTACGCAATTGCGTCACTTTGAACAATTTACACAGCTCTTTCATAACCCGGGACATAAAGGGTGTACCTTGGTCCGTAAGCAGTTCTTTACAAATACCCACCCGGCTAAAAACAAGAGATAGCTCTTTGGCTATGGTTTTGGCCGAGGTATTTCTGAGAGGGATCGCTTCTGGATAACGGGTGGCATAGTCCATTATAACCAATATGTACTGGTGCCCCCTAGCGGACTTGATTATAGGACCTACCAAATCCATTGCGATTCTCTCAAACGGGACCTCAATGATGGGTAGAGGGACCAGCGGGCTATGGAAATGTGGCATCGGGGCCGACCTCTGACACACAGGGCAGGAGGAACAATAATTTTCTATGTCCTTCATCACCCCAGGCCAATAGAATCTCTGTAATACCCTCTCTCGGGTTTTCTCTGTCCCCAGATGACCTCCAAGAATGTGCCCATGGGCCAACTCCAACACCAACTTCCTGTAAGGTTTGGGCACCACAAGCTGCTCAACGGTTTCTTCTGCCCTTTTTGCCACCCGATACAGTAGGTCCTTCTCTACGCTGAAGTATGGGTAAGTGCCGGTATTATCTGGGTTCACTAACTCGCCATCTATTTTCACTACGTTTTCCCGTGCCTTTATTAGGGCGGGGTCTTTCAACTGTTCTGTGGCAAAGTTTTCCCTGTGAACCTCAAGATCAGAAAACTCCACAGACGGTAGGTTTTCGTCTGAGGAGGTGGGCTCCTCTCCAGTTTCTTGAGTCTCCCCTGCCAATACTGACAAGGGAAATTCCGGAGAGTCCTCACCACTCTCAGGGGAGTTCTGGCTATCACATTCCTGGTACATAGGGGCACCAGTGGGGGGCTCAGGATCATCCCACAGTTCCCAGAACTTCGGAAAATCCCTTCCCACAATGGCGTCATGCGGTAACTGAGATACTAAGCCCACTGGATGAGAGAGGGTACCTTTGGGGGTCTCGAAACACACTGTAGTCACTGGATACTCTCGGGTGTCCCCATGCACACAAATAACGGCTACCTTGCTATTCCCAGAGACCTCTGTTTTAACTAACTCAGCCTTTATCAGGGTCACAAGGCTACCTGAATCCAGCAATACCACAACATTTCTACCATTAATACACATTTTGCATAAATGTTTCTCAGTTCCCCGAATGGCAGTGCATGCGACTGTCGCACACAGCGACTGACGTCTGCCCGTCAGAAAGTCACACTGCATGGGTTCCTCCAAAACCGGGCAATTTGCTGCAATATGTCCCGCTTGCCGGCAGCGGTAGCAAACGATCCTTCTTGCCGCCTCTTGAGCCGCTGATTTCCCAGGCTGTTCTCGCCAAACTTGGGGTAGAGCTCCCACCCTCTCACTCTCTCCACCCTTACCCCTTGGAATCATCTTATCCGCCCCTGGGGATGGTCTGGTCTTAGGGTGGAAAGTCCGAGTGTCTCTGGAAGAGGCCGTCAGGTTCTCTGTAGCCAAGTATTTCTCCACACGATCCACAAGACCATCGGCCGTCTCTGGGTCTCCATGGCTTACCCACTTTTGGATGGCAGTAGGAAGAGCTCTCAAAAACCGATCCATTACAACACGTTCCACAATCTTTGGTGCGGACAAAGTCTCTGGCTGTAGCCACTTTCTGCTCAGGTGAATGAGATCATACATTTGAGACCTGGGGGGTTTTCCAAGCTGGAAAGTCCAGTTATGCACACGCTGAGCCCGGACAGCCAGGGTGACACCCAGCCTTGCCAATATTTCAGCTTTTAGCATCACATAGTCTTTTGCTTGGTTAGGCTCTAGGTCATAGTAAGCTTTCTGCGATTCACCAGTTAACAGAGGAGCCACTAGTCCAGCCCACTGCTCCTCAGGCCACTTTTCTCTTTCAGCGGTCCTTTCAAATGTGGTCAAAAATACCTCTGGATCATCCTCTCCAGTCATTTTTGTCAATAAACGACTCACCCCAAAGGACGCGGTATTAGTGGGACGGCTTTCCTCACTGGTCTGCGGACGTTGCTGCATTACTGCTTCCATCTGTTGTTGTAGTCTCTGCTCTTGCTTCTGCAACAGGTCTATGAAGCGGGCCTCAGATTGCTGTTGGGCTTGTTGCTGAGCCTCCAGACTCTGTTGTAAAGTTGCAAGGCTCTGTTGATGAGCTTGCTGCTGGGCTGCAAGGCTCCTTTGCAAACCTGCATTTGTCTGCTGTTGATTGGCATTTGCTAGAGCCAGCTGTTTCAGTATCTCCTCCATGCTGGCTTAAAAAAAAACTGCCACTGGTTCTCCACCAACTGTGAGGGGGTTAGCTCGGCAGCGGGTATGTGTGACCCCCGGGATGGGCTCCCCACCCAAAAACAGGCCCAGCAGACGGAGGTTGTGGTTTTCAAAATCAAAAAGGTGCGGTTTATTTTCTATTTACAGTGACAAAAACACAGCAAGGCAAAAAAAACATAAACAAAATAAATCCTGGTCAACTTGACCTCTGACTAAACTTACAGGTTTCCTAACTAACGACTGGGATCAGCCTAGTGCTGTCCTAGTCCCTGGTTTTAAATGTCCAAGCAAAATATAGCCACACAGGCTTTCTCTCACCGCACAGGGGTTCACTCTCCCTAGACAGTCCACACAGGTCTGCTTCCAGGCATGAGCTAACATCTAATGAATCTGGGAGTTTTTTATAGAGGCCTAAATGAGCTGACAAGCTTCAGCTGGCCTCATCAACTCCCTGTCTGCACGACGCCCAGCCCTCTCCCTAGAGGTATGAGTCATCAATGAGCCCACTAGCCTTATACAACTCTCCACCTAGTTGTATAAATCGGCGTAAAGCCTGAATCTGGGCGAAATATATCTACCCCCCTGGATGCAACCAGGTGACTTTACCTTCCTGCTGTCACAATATATATACATATATAGGTATATATCTATATATATATAGATATATAAATATATATATATATATATCTATATATATATGTAGCGGGGTCTTTAAATTTAGTTGGGGTACACCTGGGTGGTAGTATGACCCAGGTGTGTAATTGTGAGAGGTTTTGGACCCCTTTGTATTCGTGGAGGATTGGGTGGTGTATTATTCTCCTTGGCCTGTGGGTGGCGGTGTACCCGGAGGCTCAAGGTAGAATCACTACCACAGTGCTACCCTTTTTGTCCCTTTCCGGAGACGGTATGGCAAGGGCGGGGAACCTGCCGTGGTGTCGATGGGAGGGGATAAAAGGGGGAGACGCCCTCACCACAAGGTCTTCGAGGATCTTCTCTTCACGCACCCAGGCACCTTAGGCCTGGGTGCGGGCGGTTCGGAGTTCCGGCCCAGGCGCCCTAGGCCTGGCCGGAATGGAGTTGGAGTCCATCCCAGGCACCTTCAGCCTGGGGTGAGGTACTAGATCGTAGGCCTGGGGCCCAGTAACTTCGACTGGGTCCCGCAAGGGCGAAGTGATCCGAGGGTCCCCGAGGTGGACGGGACCCGCATCTGAAGTGAGGAGGCCGGGGAGGTCACCCGTCCGGAGATTCCGGAGCAGCATCAACCCGGTGACGGATGGGCCTCCGGTAACTCCCTTAGAGGGACATCTTTCCCTGATAGGGGCCACAGCGCAGCGAAGGTACTCCTAAATACGTTCTCTTGAGTTGCTGGTAGAGACTCACAAGTTCTATGTTCTGTGCTAGTCAAGGCTACTATAACCGCTGGTGAAACCACAGTGGTTTAGATTTGAACCCAGGATAGTGCCTCGACCTGCTCATCCCACCGTATCAGGCTGTTAAAATGTTCCAACCAGTTGGCTACAGAAGCATTGTTTATTGCGGAGCTTACAATAAAGCAAAAGTTGGACCGTGATCGGTGTGTGGACTCTGGTTAATGGGAGCAAAGGAGGGTGCCAGCATAGCAGGACTGAGTTTCATAACTAAAGCACATTGGCCCTAGGAAGATACTGATACTGGCCTTCACCTCACCCACAGCCATGGGGAGGACATGGGCCGTAGCGCATCTCACCCTGTCGTGTGACATACCCCTAGACAAAGGAGACGGGGTGAGGCCGCTACACGTGGGGGCTCGTGAGTCCGGGATGAAATGTGTATTGACTTTGAGATTTGAAATGGCTGTGTCTGGACTTTGCTGCCCGGTGGAGTGCCGAGCAGGTCGGCCATGTGATTGGCCAAAGTGCATCCCTGTGCTCAAAGTCGTGGAAATGACCCCAAGACGGGAAAGGCCCATGCAGAAAGAGCGGGAAGAGGGAGAAGTCCAGCCGTGTGAGGTACTACATGTGGGGACTTTTGCTGCACTGCGCCATGAGGCACCCCGTGACTGCGCAATTCGTGGGCGGAGACTGGAGGAAGCCCGCGAAAACGTGCAAGTCGTGGGAGGAGTCTGGCCATGTGAGGAGATACACGTGGAGACTCCGGCGCGTGGTCAGTGCGTGATGGAGCAGCAGATAGTCGGGATGGCCTCAAGCTCCCCGTGGATTCCGGTTCCGTACCCCACGAAGATGACTGCTTTTGCTGCTCCCCTTACAGACACGGGGATAAGACTCAGGCCCCGAGGGCAGTTGGCTTTGTACTCATGCAGAGACACGGAGGCCCTCGGCGTGATCTGTCCCGGATGCTCGGGACTGGTGGTCCACCTGAAGCCATTTGGGCGTTGCAAAGCATGCAAGGAGTTCCTGTTCGAGGTGGAGCCATTCACAGTAAGGCCCCGGGCCCTTCGCCTCAACAGCCTCATAGGTACCGCTACTCCGGAAGGGGAGATCCAGGCCTTTGCGGAGGTTCCCGTACGCACTGACCAGGGCGACGTGACTGCCCAACCAGAGACTGAGAGAGAAAAATCCGAGGATGCTGCTTCGGTCACCACAGATTCCCTGCTCCCACCTCCGAAGAGGAAAGTTGGCCTAGTGCAGGCCTCCTATGGTCGTGGTCGAGCTTCACCCCGTCGCTTGCCGGGCCTGGATGGATCCGGTTGGAAGAGTCCTGGACATCCCAGTTCTACAAAAGGTCAAGGTGAGCCAGGGGCTGGGACTGTGGTAGTGGTTGGAGGTGTCGGGAGTCCACAGTTGGTGGAGCCCGCAAGGGAGGGTAGTTCCACGTCTACTAGAGACTACCTTCCCGCCGAGATGTATGACACCTCCGACGTGGAATCGCTGTCAGACTGCGGAGATGACGGGGAAATAGATGAACTGTTTCACCGGAAGGGCTGGGACAAACGCCCGTTACCTGTGCTACGTGAACCGCAGGATTCCCCTATGTCTATAGGAGACAGCACGCCCCGGGTGCAGGCCCCGGAGCTTACGTGGAAGTCTAGTCCTCCGGCCAACTTTCCACATTCCACAACATCACCCGTTTTGGTGGCGGGGATGCAGCGTGCTTCATTGCGGGCACCGAGAGCGAAGCTGCACGAGGTAGTGAAAGTACCTCGGCACCCGGAAGCCATCGTTCAACCAGGAGAAGGTGAGCGGGATGCCATGCCTTATTTGGCCAGATTGCAAAGGCTTTTATCACAGAGAGTCGCCCGTGAGTACGGATGGGAATATCCCTACTTGCCTCGGGACTTACTTTACGAAGTTGAGGTCCTGCAACAGAGATGGTACGACAAATTTGTTTGGGACAAACTCAAAGTGCCTCATGCCCGGCGATACTTGTCCTGTTCGCCACCAGTGTCGAAAAAGTTCAAAGACTGCAGAGCAGAATGGATGTTGGGGCGCCACATTTATGCGGACAGGGTGCTTATCTGCCGGAAGGAAAAAGAGGATGTCAACTATTCGATTGAGGTTTTCGATAAGCATCTAAAGCCTTTGTTCTTGCCTGATCCGAAGTTCTATCTGTGAGAAGAGACTCACTTGCTTTCCCTGCAGTTTCTGGAAGTGTCCTTGCTGGAACATTTGAACTGTACCCTGGTTTTTTATTTGGGTTTGTTTTTCTACTCTTTGGAGGAATGAGAGCAGTTCTTGTTGTTCGTTCTCTCTTCTTTCAGACATCAAGGACAGAGACTTTTTGGGGGTAGAATTAGTGTAGGGACGCAGGAATAAGGAAGACTTCACCAAGTGTCATTACCGCGGCACTGTCACCAGGTGGCAGTGTTGCGCAACGGTTGTTGGAATTCTACATTTGCATTACTTTGCCATTTGAACCGAATGGGTTTCTCGGCTGATAGACTCATTTGTTTCAAGTCAACACACAATGTTAGGATGTTTTTCTGTGTTTTTTTTTATTTCCATCATGCAGGAGATTCGTCCGTCAATACTACTGAGTATGGGGTGGTTCTTAGACAGTGACGGGAGGGATTGTCTATATGTGAATGTTCAGATGGTTTTATGAAAAAGTTTTTGTTATATTCCCCTTACCCTTGAGCAGGTCTTGGCACAAACAGGGTTTAAATTTTTTAGGGATAGCCTCTGGGGCCAGGGTTGTGTCACCACTCCATGGGAGACATGGGTTTGCACCAGACGCTGGGGACCAGCGTCAAATCACAGGGGGGAGTATGTAGCGGGGTCTTTAAATTTAGTTGGGGTACACCCGGGTGGTAGTATGACCCAGGTGTGTAATTGTGAGAGGTTTTGGACCCCTTTGTATTCGTGGAGGATTGGGTGGTGTATTATTCTCCTTGGCCTGTGGGTGGCGGTGTACCCGGAGGCTCAAGGTAGAATCACTACCACAGTGCTACCCTTTTTGTCCCTTTCCGGAGATGGTACGGCAAGGGCGGGGAACCTGCCGTGGTGTCGAAGGGAGGGGATAAAAGGGGGAGACGCCCTCACCACGAGGTCTTCGAGGATCTTCTCTTCACGCACCCAGGCACCTTAGGCCTGGGTGCGGGCGGTTCGGAGTTCCGGCCCAGGCGCCCTAGGCCTGGCCGGAATGGAGTTGGAGTCCATCCCAGGCACCTTCAGCCTGGGGTGAGGTACTAGATCGTAGGCCTGGGGCCCAGTAACTTCGACTGGGTCCCGCAAGGGCGAAGTGATCCGAGGGTCCCCGAGGTGGACGGGACCCGCATCTGAGGTGAGGAGGCCGGGGAGGTCACCCGTCCGGAGATTCCGGAGCAGCATCAACCCGGTGACGGATGGGCCTCCGGTAACTCCCTTAGAGGGACATCTTCCCCTGATAGGGGCCACAGCGCAGCGAAGGTACTCCTAAATACGTTCTCTTGAGTTTCTGGTAGAGACTCACAAGTTCTATGTTCTGTGCTAGTCAAGGCTACGATAACCGCTGGTGAAACCACAGTGGTTTAGATTTGAACCCAGGATAGTGCCTCGACCTGCTCATCCCACCGTATCAGGCTGTTAAAACGTTCCAACCAGTTGGCTACAGAAGCATTGTTTATTGCGGAGCTTACAATAAAGCAAAAGTTGGACCGTGATCGGTGTGTGGACTCTGGTTAATGGGAGCAAAGGAGGGTGCCAGCATAGCAAGACTAAGTTTCATAACTAAAGCACATTGGCCCGAGGAAGATACTGATACTGGCCTTCACCTCACCCACAGCCATGGGGAGGACATGGGCCGTAGCGCAGTGGCATAGCGTGGGGGGTGCGAGGGGGGCCTAGGCCCCGGGCGCAACATTTGGGGGGGCGCAATCCCGCGCCAGTGTCACCCTAGCTCCATTAATCGCATTTAAAATTTCTGTGACCCCGTGCTCCGGCCGCCATCTTAGATCTTAGGCCGGCCCCTGGCGCCCCGTGATTGGGCAAAAGGGGTCATGTGGCCTGTCCTCAATCGCGGGGGAACGGGGCTTGCCTTAGCTGTCTTCTCCTCCTCCTCTCCGGCCCAGGTCACCAGGTCATCATGTCCCGTCGCAGCAGGCAGTCTGTGGTCGCCGTCTTCTTCTTTTCCTCCTCCTCCTCCTCTCCGGCCCGGGTCTCTGATCATGTCCCCGTCAGGACAGGCAGTCCAGCAGCGTGACAGGCAGCGGCAGCGGCGCCGCAGAGGCAGAGCAGATGAAAGAAAAAAAGGTAAGACTCACTCGGCCTGGGGGGGAGTAGATATGGTCTGGGGAGAGGGAGCAGCCAGAAAGTCAGTGTATAGTGTAATGTATAGTGTGTAGTGTATAGTATAGTGTAGTGTATTGTGTGTGTATAGTGTATTGTGCATTGGTCTGTGGGTAGAGTATTGTGTAGTGCTCAGTATATAGTGTATTGTGTGCAGTGTATAGTGTGTAGTGTATAGTGTATTGTGTGTATAGTGTAGCGGTCAGTTTGTAGTGTATTGAGTGGTGGTCTGTGGGTAGTGAATAGTGTATTGTGTGTAGTGTATAGTGTATTGTGTATAGTGTATTGGTCTGTAGGTAGAGTATTGTGTAGCGGTCGGTATGTAGTGTATTGTGTATAGTGTGTAGTGTATTGTGTGTATTGAGTAGTGGTCTGTGGGTAGTGTATTGAGTAGTGGTCTGTGGGTAGTGTATTGAGTAGTGGTCTGTGGGTAGTGTGTAGTGTATTGTGTGTAGTGTATTGTGTAGCGGTCAGTATGTAGTGTATTGAGTAGTGGTCTGTGGGTAGTGTATAGTGTATTGTGTATTGGTCTGTGGGTAGAGTATTGTGTAGCGGTCAGTATGTAGTGTATAGTGTATTGTGTATTGTGTATAGTGTATTGGTCTGTGGGTAGAGTATTGTGTAGCGGTCGGTATGTAGTGTATTGTGTATAGTGTGTAGTGTATTGTGTGTATTGTGTAGCGGTCAGTATGTAGTGTATTGAGTAGTGGTCTGTGGGTAGTGTATTGAGTAGTGGTCTGTGGGTAGTGTGTAGTGTATTGTGTGTAGTGTATTGTGTAGCGGTCAGTATGTAGTGTATTGAGTAGTGGTCTGTGGGTAGTGTGTAGTGTATTGTGTATAGTGTATTGTGTATTGGTCTGTGGGTAGAGTATTGTGTAGCGGTCTGTATGTAGTGTATTGTGTGTAGTGTATAGTGTAGTGTATTGAGTAGTGTATAGTGTATTGTGTGTGTGTGTATAGTGTATTGGTCTGTGGGTAGAGTATTGTGTAGTGGTCAGTATGTTGTGTATTGTGTATTGGTCTGTGGGTAGAGTATTGTGTAGCGGTCTGTATGTAGTGTATTGTGTGTAGTGTATAGTGTAGTGTATTGAGTAGTGTATAGTGTATTGTGTATTGGTCTGTGGGTAGAGTATTGTGTATAGGGATGGGCCCGGTGCTCGATTCGAACCCATGTTCGAATCGAGCATCGGGCGTTCGCTCGCTCGTCGAGCCCAGAACTATTTGGGCCGTTCGCATCACATTCGTGTGATGCGAGCGGCCCCGCAATGCATTGCGGCCGGCGCGGCCGGCGCAGTGCATTGCTGGCTGATGATTGGCCAAGCATGCACTGTGACCCCGCATGCTTGGCCAATCACAGCGCCCGAAACTCGGAGAGCAATAATTGGCTACAGGCAGGACGCCTGTAGCCAATTACAGCTCAGGGGCTTTAGTACACGCCCCACCATTTAAAAGGCCGCCACGCCATCGGCCCCGGTCACATGAGTTCCGGCTTTAGGAGAGATTAGTCTGCTGATTCTGTCTTTGCTTGATACTGAAAGATTTGCTCTTCTTTGCTAAACCATTGGCTATTTCTTTGCTAAACCATTGCTACCTAAGTCATTGATCGTTCATTGCTGCTGATTGCACAGTTAGTGTGTTATTAGCTGCTGCTGGGGATTAGTCTGGTGCGTGCTTACTGTTAGTACAGTATTGCAGTAGTACCAACCGCAGTGCTGTTAGCACAGCATTGCACCCCAACAGCACCCATAGGACTTCTAGTGTGTTAGTGGCAGCAAACAGAGCTCCTATATTTTCTTCTCAGCAGCACCCATAGGACTTCTAGTGTGTTAGTGGCATCACACAGAGCTCCTATATTTTCTTCTCAGCAGCACCCATAGGACTTCTAGTGTGTTAGTGGCAGCAAACAGAGCTCCTATATTTTCTTCTCAACAGCACCCATAGGACTTCTAGTGTGTTAGTGGCAGCAAACAGAGCTCCTATATTTTCTTCTCAGCAGCACCCATAGGACTTCTAGTGTGTTAGTGGTATCACACAGAGCTCCTATATTTTCTTCTCAGCAGCACCCATAGGACTTCTAGTGTGTTAGTGACAGCAAACAGAGCTCCTATATTTTCTTCTCAGCAGCACCCATAGGACTTCTAGTGTGTTAGTGGAATCACACAGAGCTCCTATATTTTCTTCTCAGCAGCACCCATAGGACTTCTAGTGTGTTAGTGGCAGCAAACAGAGCTCCTATATTTTCTTCTCAGCAGCACCCATAGGACTTCTAGTGTGTTAGTGGCAGCAAACAGAGCTCCTATATTTTCTTCTCAGCAGCACCCATAGGACTTCTAGTGTGTTAGTGGCATCACACAGAGCTCCTATATTTTCTTCTCAGCAGCACCCATAGGACTTCTAGTGTGTTAGTGGCAGCAAACAGAGCTCCTATATTTTCTGCTCAGCAGCACCCATAGGACTTCTAGTGTGTTAGTGGCATCACACAGAGCTCCTATATTTTCTTCTCAGCAGCACCCATAGGACTTCTAGTGTGTTAGTGGCAGCAAACAGAGCTCCTATATTTTCTTCTCAGCAGCACCCATAGGACTTCTAGTGTGTTAGTGGCATCACACAGAGCTCCTATATTTTCTTCTCAGCAGCACCCATAGGACTTCTAGTGTGTTAGTGGCAGCAAACAGAGCTCCTATATTTTCTTCTCAGCAGCACCCATAGGACTTCTAGTGTGTTAGTGGCATCACACAGAGCTCCTATATTTTCTTCTCAGCAGCACCCATAGGACTTCTAGTGTGTTAGTGGCAGCAAACAGAGCTCCTATATTTTCTTCTCAGCAGCACCCATAGGACTTCTAGTGTGTTAGTGGCAGCAAACAGAGCTCCTATATTTTCTTCTCAGCAGCACCCATAGGACTTCTAGTGTGTTAGTGGCATCACACAGAGCTCCTATATTTTCTTCTCAGCAGCACCCATAGGACTTCTAGTGTGTTAGTGGCAGCAAACAGAGCTCCTATATTTTCTTGTCAGCAGCACCCATAGGACTTCTAGTGTGTTAGTGGCAGCAAACAGAGCTCCTATATTTTCTTCTCAGCAGCACCCATAGGACTTCTAGTGTGTTAGTGGCATCACACAGAGCTCCTATATTTTCTTCTCAGCAGCACCCATAGGACTTCTAGTGTGTTAGTGGCAGCAAACAGAGCTCCTATATTTTCTTCTCAGCAGCACCCATAGGACTTCTAGTGTGTTAGTGGCAGCAAACAGAGCTCCTATATTTTCTTCTCAGCAGCACCCATAGGACTTCTAGTGTGTTAGTGGCATCACACAGAGCTCCTATATTTTCTTCTCAGCAGCACCCATAGGACTTCTAGTGTGTTAGTGGCAGCAAACAGAGCTCCTATATTTTCTTCTCAGCAGCACCCATAGGACTTCTAGTGTGTTAGTGGCATCACACAGAGCTCCTATATTTTCTTCTCAGCAGCACCCATAGGACTTCTAGTGTGTTAGTGGCAGCAAACAGAGCTCCTATATTTTCTTCTCAGCAGCACCCATAGGACTTCTAGTGTGTTAGTGGCAGCAAACAGAGCTCCTATATTTTCTTCTCAGCAGCATCCATAGGACTTCTAGTGTGTTAGTGGCAGCAAACAGAGCTCCTATATTTTCTTCTCAGCAGCACCCATAGGACTTCTAGTGTGTTAGTGGCAGCAAACAGAGCTCCTATATTTTCTTCTCAGCAGCACCCATAGGACTTCTAGTGTGTTAGTGGCAGCAAACAGAGCTCCTATATTTTCTTCTCAGCAGCACCCATAGGACTTCTAGTGTGTTAGTGGCAGCAAACAGAGCTCCTATATTTTCTTCTCAGCAGCACCCATAGGACTTCTAGTGTGTTAGTGGCAGCAAACAGAGCTCCTATATTTTCTTCTCAGCAGCACCCATAGGACTTCTAGTGTGTTAGTGGCATCACACAGAGCTCCTATATTTTCTTCTCAGCAGCACCCATAGGACTTCTAGTGTGTTAGTGGCAGCAAACAGAGCTCCTATATTTTCTTCTCAGCAGCACCCATAGGACTTCTAGTGTGTTAGTGGCAGCAAACAGAGCTCCTATATTTTCTTCTCAGCAGCACCCATAGGACTTCTAGTGTGTTAGTGGCAGCAAACAGAGCTCCTATATTTTCTTCTCAGCAGCACCCATAGGACTTCTAGTGTGTTAGTGGCAGCAAACAGAGCTCCTATATTTTCTTCTCAGCAGCACCCATAGGACTTCTAGTGTGTTAGTGGCAGCAAACAGAGCTCCTATATTTTCTTCTCAGCAGCACCCATAGGACTTCTAGTGTGTTAGTGGCAGCAAACAGAGCTCCTATATTTTCTTCTCAGCAGCACCCATAGGACTTCTAGTGTGTTAGTGGCATCACACAGAGCTCCTATATTTTCTTCTCAGCAGCACCCATAGGACTTCTAGTGTGTTAGTGGCAGCAAACAGAGCTCCTATATTTTCTTCTCAGCAGCACCCATAGGACTTCTAGTGTGTTAGTGGCATCACACAGAGCTCCTATATTTTCTTCTCAGCAGCACCCATAGGACTTCTAGTGTGTTAGTGGCAGCAAACAGAGCTCCTATATTTTCTTCTCAGCAGCACCCATAGGACTTCTAGTGTGTTAGTGGCATCACACAGAGCTCCTATATTTTCTTCTCAGCAGCACCCATAGGACTTCTAGTGTGTTAGTGGCAGCAAACAGAGCTCCTATATTTTCTTCTCAGCAGCACCCATAGGACTTCTAGTGTGTTAGTGGCAGCAAACAGAGCTCCTATATTTTCTTCTCAGCAGCACCCATAGGACTTCTAGTGTGTTAGTGGCATCACACAGAGCTCCTATATTTTCTTCTCAGCAGCACCCATAGGACTTCTAGTGTGTTAGTGGCAGCAAACAGAGCTCCTATATTTTCTTCTCAGCAGCACCCATAGGACTTCTAGTGTGTTAGTGGCAGCAAACAGAGCTCCTATATTTTCTTCTCAGCAGCACCCATAGGACTTCTAGTGTGTTAGTGGCATCACACAGAGCTCCTATATTTTCTTCTCAGCAGCACCCATAGGACTTCTAGTGTGTTAGTGGCAGCAAACAGAGCTCCTATATTTTCTTCTCAGCAGCACCCATAGGACTTCTAGTGTGTTAGTGGCATCACACAGAGCTCCTATATTTTCTTCTCAGCAGCACCCATAGGACTTCTAGTGTGTTAGTGGCAGCAAACAGAGCTCCTATATTTTCTTCTCAGCAGCACCCATAGGACTTCTAGTGTGTTAGTGGCAGCAAACAGAGCTCCTATATTTTCTTCTCAGCAGCACCCATAGGACTTCTAGTGTGTTAGTGGCAGCAAACAGAGCTCCTATATTTTCTTCTCAGCAGCACCCATAGGACTTCTAGTGTGTTAGTGGCATCACACAGAGCTCCTATATTTTCTTCTCAGCAGCACCCATAGGACTTCTAGTGTGTTAGTGGCAGCAAACAGAGCTCCTATATTTTCTTCTCAGCAGCACCCATAGGACTTCTAGTGTGTTAGTGGCAGCAAACAGAGCTCCTATATTTTCTTCTCAGCAGCACCCATAGGACTTCTAGTGTGTTAGTGGCAGCAAACAGAGCTCCTATATTTTCTTCTCAGCAGCACCCATAGGACTTCTAGTGTGTTAGTGGCATCACACAGAGCTCCTATATTTTCTTCTCAGCAGCACCCATAGGACTTCTAGTGTGTTAGTGGCAGCAAACAGAGCTCCTATATTTTCTTCTCAGCAGCACCCATAGGACTTCTAGTGTGTTAGTGGCAGCAAACAGAGCTCCTATATTTTCTTCTCAGCAGCACCCATAGGACTTCTAGTGTGTTAGTGGCAGCAAACAGAGCTCCTATATTTTCTTCTCAGCAGCACCCATAGGACTTCTAGTGTGTTAGTGGCATCACACAGAGCTCCTATATTTTCTTCTCAGCAGCACCCATAGGACTTCTAGTGTGTTAGTGGCAGCAAACAGAGCTCCTATATTTTCTTCTCAGCAGCACCCATAGGACTTCTAGTGTGTTAGTGGCAGCAAACAGAGCTCCTATATTTTCTTCTCAGCAGCACCCATAGGACTTCTAGTGTGTTAGTGGCAGCAAACAGAGCTCCTATATTTTCTTCTCAGCAGCACCCATAGGACTTCTAGTGTGTTAGTGGCATCACACAGAGCTCCTATATTTTCTTCTCAGCAGCACCCATAGGACTTCTAGTGTGTTAGTGGCAGCAAACAGAGCTCCTATATTTTCTTCTCAGCAGCACCCATAGGACTTCTAGTGTGTTAGTGGCAGCAAACAGAGCTCCTATATTTTCTTCTCAGCAGCACCCATAGGACTTCTAGTGTGTTAGTGGCAGCAAACAGAGCTCCTATATTTTCTTCTCAGCAGCACCCATAGGACTTCTAGTGTGTTAGTGGCAGCAAACAGAGCTCCTATATTTTCTTCTCAGCAGCACCCATAGGACTTCTAGTGTGTTAGTGGCATCACACAGAGCTCCTATATTTTCTTCTCAGCAGCACCCATAGGACTTCTAGTGTGTTAGTGGCAGCAAACAGAGCTCCTATATTTTCTTCTCAGCAGCACCCATAGGACTTCTAGTGTGTTAGTGGCAGCAAACAGAGCTCCTATATTTTCTTCTCAGCAGCACCCATAGGACTTCTAGTGTGTTAGTGGCAGCAAACAGAGCTCCTATATTTTCTTCTCAGCAGCACCCATAGGACTTCTAGTGTGTTAGTGGCATCACACAGAGCTCCTATATTTTCTTCTCAGCAGCACCCATAGGACTTCTAGTGTGTTAGTGGCAGCAAACAGAGCTCCTATATTTTCTTCTCAGCAGCACCCATAGGACTTCTAGTGTGTTAGTGGCAGCAAACAGAGCTCCTATATTTTCTTCTCAGCAGCACCCATAGGACTTCTAGTGTGTTAGTGGCAGCAAACAGAGCTCCTATATTTTCTTCTCAGCAGCACCCATAGGACTTCTAGTGTGTTAGTGGCAGCAAACAGAGCTCCTATATTTTCTTCTCAGCAGCACCCATAGGACTTCTAGTGTGTTAGTGGCATCACACAGAGCTCCTATATTTTCTTCTCAGCAGCACCCATAGGACTTCTAGTGTGTTAGTGGCAGCAAACAGAGCTCCTATATTTTCTTCTCAGCAGCACCCATAGGACTTCTAGTGTGTTAGTGGCAGCAAACAGAGCTCCTATATTTTCTTCTCAGCAGCACCCATAGGACTTCTAGTGTGTTAGTGGCAGCAAACAGAGCTCCTATATTTTCTTCTCAGCAGCACCCATAGGACTTCTAGTGTGTTAGTGGCATCACACAGAGCTCCTATATTTTCTTCTCAGCAGCACCCATAGGACTTCTAGTGTGTTAGTGGCAGCAAACAGAGCTCCTATATTTTCTTCTCAGCAGCACCCATAGGACTTCTAGTGTGTTAGTGGCATCACACAGAGCTCCTATATTTTCTTCTCAGCAGCACCCATAGGACTTCTAGTGTGTTAGTGGCAGCAAACAGAGCTCCTATATTTTCTTCTCAGCAGCACCCATAGGACTTCTAGTGTGTTAGTGGCATCACACAGAGCTCCTATATTTTCTTCTCAGCAGCACCCATAGGACTTCTAGTGTGTTAGTGGCAGCAAACAGAGCTCCTATATTTTCTTCTCAGCAGCACCCATAGGACTTCTAGTGTGTTAGTGGCATCACACAGAGCTCCTATATTTTCTTCTCAGCAGCACCCATAGGACTTCTAGTGTGTTAGTGGCAGCAAACAGAGCTCCTATATTTTCTTCTCAGCAGCACCCATAGGACTTCTAATGTGTTAGTGGCATCACACAGAGTTCCTATATTTTCATCTCAGCAGCACCCATAGGACTTCTAGTGTGTTAGTGGCATAACACAGAGCTCCTATATTTTCTTCTCAGCAGCACCCATAGGACTTCTAGTGTGTTAGTGGCAGCAAACAGAGCTCCTATATTTTCTTCTCAGCAGCACCCATAGGACTTCTAATGTGTTAGTGGCATCACACAGAGCTCCTATATTTTCTTCTCAGCAGCACCCATAGGACTTCTAGTGTGTTAGTGGCAGCAAACAGAGCTCCTATATTTTCTTCTCAGCAGCACCCATAGGACTTCTAGTGTGTTAGTGGCAGCAAACAGAGCTCCTATATTTTCTTCTCAGCAGCACCCATAGGACTTCTAGTGTGTTAGTGGCAGCAAACAGAGCTCCTATATTTTCTTCTCAGCAGCACCCATAGGACTTCTAGTGTGTTAGTGGCATCACACAGAGCTCCTATATTTTCTTCTCAGCAGCACCCATAGGACTTCTAGTGTGTTAGTGGCAGCAAACAGAGCTCCTATATTTTCTTCTCAGCAGCACCCATAGGACTTCTAGTGTGTTAGTGGCAGCAAACAGAGCTCCTATATTTTCTTCTCAGCAGCACCCATAGGACTTCTAGTGTGTTAGTGGCAGCAAACAGAGCTCCTATATTTTCTTCTCAGCAGCACCCATAGGACTTCTAGTGTGTTAGTGGCAGCAAACAGAGCTCCTATATTTTCTTCTCAGCAGCACCCATAGGACTTCTAGTGTGTTAGTGGCATCACACAGAGCTCCTATATTTTCTTCTCAGCAGCACCCATAGGACTTCTAGTGTGTTAGTGGCAGCAAACAGAGCTCCTATATTTTCTTCTCAGCAGCACCCATAGGACTTCTAGTGTGTTAGTGGCAGCAAACAGAGCTCCTATATTTTCTTCTCAGCAGCACCCATAGGACTTCTAGTGTGTTAGTGGCAGCAAACAGAGCTCCTATATTTTCTTCTCAGCAGCACCCATAGGACTTCTAGTGTGTTAGTGGCATCACACAGAGCTCCTATATTTTCTTCTCAGCAGCACCCATAGGACTTCTAGTGTGTTAGTGGCAGCAAACAGAGCTCCTATATTTTCTTCTCAGCAGCACCCATAGGACTTCTAGTGTGTTAGTGGCAGCAAACAGAGCTCCTATATTTTCTTCTCAGCAGCACCCATAGGACTTCTAGTGTGTTAGTGGCAGCAAACAGAGCTCCTATATTTTCTTCTCAGCAGCACCCATAGGACTTCTAGTGTGTTAGTGGCAGCAAACAGAGCTCCTATATTTTCTTCTCAGCAGCACCCATAGGACTTCTAGTGTGTTAGTGGCATCACACAGAGCTCCTATATTTTCTTCTCAGCAGCACCCATAGGACTTCTAGTGTGTTAGTGGCAGCAAACAGAGCTCCTATATTTTCTTCTCAGCAGCACCCATAGGACTTCTAGTGTGTTAGTGGCAGCAAACAGAGCTCCTATATTTTCTTCTCAGCAGCACCCATAGGACTTCTAGTGTGTTAGTGGCATCACACAGAGCTCCTATATTTTCTTCTCAGCAGCACCCATAGGACTTCTAGTGTGTTAGTGGCAGCAAACAGAGCTCCTATATTTTCTTCTCAGCAGCACCCATAGGACTTCTAGTGTGTTAGTGGCATCACACAGAGCTCCTATATTTTCTTCTCAGCAGCACCCATAGGACTTCTAGTGTGTTAGTGGCAGCAAACAGAGCTCCTATATTTTCTTCTCAGCAGCACCCATAGGACTTCTAGTGTGTTAGTGGCATCACACAGAGCTCCTATATTTTCTTCTCAGCAGCACCCATAGGACTTCTAGTGTGTTAGTGGCAGCAAACAGAGCTCCTATATTTTCTTCTCAGCAGCACCCATAGGACTTCTAGTGTGTTAGTGGCATCACACAGAGCTCCTATATTTTCTTCTCAGCAGCACCCATAGGACTTCTAGTGTGTTAGTGGCAGCAAACAGAGCTCCTATATTTTCTTCTCAGCAGCACCCATAGGACTTCTAATGTGTTAGTGGCATCACACAGAGTTCCTATATTTTCATCTCAGCAGCACCCATAGGACTTCTAGTGTGTTAGTGGCATAACACAGAGCTCCTATATTTTCTTCTCAGCAGCACCCATAGGACTTCTAGTGTGTTAGTGGCAGCAAACAGAGCTCCTATATTTTCTTCTCAGCAGCACCCATAGGACTTCTAATGTGTTAGTGGCATCACACAGAGCTCCTATATTTTCTTCTCAGCAGCACCCATAGGACTTCTAGTGTGTTAGTGGCAGCAAACAGAGCTCCTATATTTTCTTCTCAGCAGCACCCATAGGACTTCTAGTGTGTTAGTGGCAGCAAACAGAGCTCCTATATTTTCTTCTCAGCAGCACCCATAGGACTTCTAGTGTGTTAGTGGCAGCAAACAGAGCTCCTATATTTTCTTCTCAGCAGCACCCATAGGACTTCTAGTGTGTTAGTGGCATCACACAGAGCTCCTATATTTTCTTCTCAGCAGCACCCATAGGACTTCTAGTGTGTTAGTGGCAGCAAACAGAGCTCCTATATTTTCTTCTCAGCAGCACCCATAGGACTTCTAGTGTGTTAGTGGCAGCAAACAGAGCTCCTATATTTTCTTCTCAGCAGCACCCATAGGACTTCTAGTGTGTTAGTGGCAGCAAACAGAGCTCCTATATTTTCTTCTCAGCAGCACCCATAGGACTTCTAGTGTGTTAGTGGCAGCAAACAGAGCTCCTATATTTTCTTCTCAGCAGCACCCATAGGACTTCTAGTGTGTTAGTGGCATCACACAGAGCTCCTATATTTTCTTCTCAGCAGCACCCATAGGACTTCTAGTGTGTTAGTGGCAGCAAACAGAGCTCCTATATTTTCTTCTCAGCAGCACCCATAGGACTTCTAGTGTGTTAGTGGCAGCAAACAGAGCTCCTATATTTTCTTCTCAGCAGCACCCATAGGACTTCTAGTGTGTTAGTGGCAGCAAACAGAGCTCCTATATTTTCTTCTCAGCAGCACCCATAGGACTTCTAGTGTGTTAGTGGCATCACACAGAGCTCCTATATTTTCTTCTCAGCAGCACCCATAGGACTTCTAGTGTGTTAGTGGCAGCAAACAGAGCTCCTATATTTTCTTCTCAGCAGCACCCATAGGACTTCTAGTGTGTTAGTGGCAGCAAACAGAGCTCCTATATTTTCTTCTCAGCAGCACCCATAGGACTTCTAGTGTGTTAGTGGCAGCAAACAGAGCTCCTATATTTTCTTCTCAGCAGCACCCATAGGACTTCTAGTGTGTTAGTGGCAGCAAACAGAGCTCCTATATTTTCTTCTCAGCAGCACCCATAGGACTTCTAGTGTGTTAGTGGCATCACACAGAGCTCCTATATTTTCTTCTCAGCAGCACCCATAGGACTTCTAGTGTGTTAGTGGCAGCAAACAGAGCTCCTATATTTTCTTCTCAGCAGCACCCATAGGACTTCTAGTGTGTTAGTGGCAGCAAACAGAGCTCCTATATTTTCTTCTCAGCAGCACCCATAGGACTTCTAGTGTGTTAGTGGCAGCAAACAGAGCTCCTATATTTTCTTCTCAGCAGCACCCATAGGACTTCTAGTGTGTTAGTGGCATCACACAGAGCTCCTATATTTTCTTCTCAGCAGCACCCATAGGACTTCTAGTGTGTTAGTGGCAGCAAACAGAGCTCCTATATTTTCTTCTCAGCAGCACCCATAGGACTTCTAGTGTGTTAGTGGCATCACACAGAGCTCCTATATTTTCTTCTCAGCAGCACCCATAGGACTTCTAGTGTGTTAGTGGCAGCAAACAGAGCTCCTATATTTTCTTCTCAGCAGCACCCATAGGACTTCTAGTGTGTTAGTGGCATCACACAGAGCTCCTATATTTTCTTCTCAGCAGCACCCATAGGACTTCTAGTGTGTTAGTGGCAGCAAACAGAGCTCCTATATTTTCTTCTCAGCAGCACCCATAGGACTTCTAGTGTGTTAGTGGCATCACACAGAGCTCCTATATTTTCTTCTCAGCAGCACCCATAGGACTTCTAGTGTGTTAGTGGCAGCAAACAGAGCTCCTATATTTTCTTCTCAGCAGCACCCATAGGACTTCTAATGTGTTAGTGGCATCACACAGAGTTCCTATATTTTCATCTCAGCAGCACCCATAGGACTTCTAGTGTGTTAGTGGCATAACACAGAGCTCCTATATTTTCTTCTCAGCAGCACCCATAGGACTTCTAGTGTGTTAGTGGCAGCAAACAGAGCTCCTATATTTTCTTCTCAGCAGCACCCATAGGACTTCTAATGTGTTAGTGGCATCACACAGAGCTCCTATATTTTCTTCTCAGCAGCACCCATAGGACTTCTAGTGTGTTAGTGGCAGCAAACAGAGCTCCTATATTTTCTTCTCAGCAGCACCCATAGGACTTCTAGTGTGTTAGTGGCAGCAAACAGAGCTCCTATATTTTCTTCTCAGCAGCACCCATAGGACTTCTAGTGTGTTAGTGGCAGCAAACAGAGCTCCTATATTTTCTTGTCAGCAGCACACATAGTACCTATAGTGTGTTAGTGTCAGCACCCATAGGACCTACAGTGTGTTGTGAGCACACATAGGAGTTCTATTTTTTATACTATATACACTACCGACTACAATGGCTGGAAGACCGCCAAGGAGAGGCAGAGCGTGCCGAGGCAAGAACACAGGGCAGGCAGGCTCTGTTTCTAGAGACAACAGTGCTGGCCGTGGACGTGGTCGTGCATCGTCATCAGCACGTGGCCATGGGACACGCTTGTCTTTGTTTTCGGCAGCTGGACATGTGGAGCCGCATCATGCCGAAGGCTTGGTAGAATGGATGACCAAGCCCTCCTCATCCTCCTCATCCTCTCTCACCCAGGCTCAGGGTACTGGCAGAGCAGCTGCCAACGCGTACTCAATGGCATCATCAGCCACCCCTTCCCTAGACCCACCATGTCCTCCTGAGGAGTCCCCCGAACTGTTTGAGCACAGTGTTGGGTACATGCTCCAGGAGGATGCCCAACGATTCGAAGGCTCGGATGATGATACCCAGCTTGAGGAAGTCAGTAGTGTGCGCGCAGAGAAAGGGGATGCTGAAGGACAGCAATCTGGCAGTAGTGTTCCACCAGCTGCAGCTTACTGCCAGGTTTGCTCTAGTGGTGAAGAGGGAGGGGATGATGAGGTCACTGACTCCACGTGGGTGCCTGAAGGGAGAGAGGAGGAGGAGGAGGAGGATGCAGCGTCACATGTCCAACGAGGCAGGATGCCCCCTGGAGGCCAGCTAGAGGCCAGCACAGCAACTGTACCACACCGCAGAGCTCCGCCTGTGCAGGGCGCTGCCTCTGCACGTTATCACAAAAGTTCTTTGGTGTGGGCCTTTTTTGAGACGAGTGCATCAGATCGCACCACTGCTATTTGCAATATTTGTCTGAAGCGTATCTCGCGTGGCCAAAACATCAGCCGCTTGGGCACCACAAGCATGAGCAGACATATGTCGACCTGCCATGCAGCTCGTTGGCAAGCACACATAAAAGACCCACACCAAAGAACAAAGCGGACCTCTCCTTGCTCCTCATCAGCTGGGATCTCCATCCCCACTATATCTTCAGTCCTCTCTGAAAGCTGCTCTGAGAGGACTGAAGGTGTAGAATTAGGTGTGTCACAACCAAGTACTTGCAGTACACCGACGTCCGATTGTAGCAGGCAAATTTCCCTGCCCCAGCTGCTGGACCGTCGAAAGAAGTATACTCCCAGCCATCCACATGCCCAGCGGTTGAATGCTAGCTTGGCTAAATTGCTAGCACTTCAACTGCTGCCTTTTCAGTTGATAGACTCGGCCCCCTTCCGTGAGTTTGTTCAATGTGCGGTTCCTCAGTGGCAGGTTCCCAAACGCCACTTTTTCTCACGGAAGGCAATTCCGTCTCTCTACTGGCATGTGGAAGGCAATGTCCATGCCTCGCTGGACAGGGCGGTCAGCGGTAAGGTGCATATTACCGCTGACTCATGGTCCAGCAGGCATGGACAGGGACGTTATCTTTCTTTCACGGCCCATTGGGTCACTCTATTGGTAGCTGGGAGGGATGCAGGACAAGGTGCAGTAGTGTTGGAGGTTGTTCCGCCACCACGCCTCCAAAATGCTACTACTGGTTGTGACACACCTCTCTCCTCCACCCCCTCCTCTTCTTCTTCCTCCATGTCCTCTTCGAGTGCTCTGTCCTCGGAACCAGCGGTGCTCCGTAGGCGTACAAGGGGCTACGCGAGTACGCAGGCAAAAAGATGCCATGCCGTGCTTGCGCTGGTGTGTTTGGGGGACAGGAGCCACACTGGGCCAGAGGTTCTGGCAGCTCTGCAGGGGCAGGCCGAGAGGTGGTTGACGCCACGCCAGCTTAAGCCAGGAATGGTCGTTTCTGATAATGGCACCAACCTCCTCTCCGCCCTGCGACAGGGGCAGCTCACCCATGTGCCCTGTATGGCTCACGTCCTCAACCTGGTGGTGCAGCGGTTCTTGGGCAGGTTCCCAGGCTTACAGGATGTCCTGAGGCAGGCCAGGAAAGTCTGTGTGCATTTCCGCCGATCTTATAATGCCAGTGCTCGGCTGACTGAGCTGCAAAAGGAGCTGAACCTGCCCAAGAACCGCCTAATATGTGACATGCCCACCAGGTGGAACTCAACGTTGGCCATGCTGCAGCGACTGCACACGCAGCAGAGGGCCATCAATGAGTACCTTTGCGACTACGGCACCAGGACAGGGTCAGGGGAGCTTGGCTTTTTTTCCCCACGCCAGTGGAGCATGATCAGGGATGCATGCACTGTCCTCTCACCATTTGAGGAGGCCACGAGGATGGTGAGCAGTGACAGTGCATGCATCAGTGACACTGTACCTCTTGTCCACCTGTTGGAGCATACGCTGCGTGGGATAATGGACAGGGCACTTGAGGCAGAACAGAGGCAGGAAGAGGAGGACTTCCTTGTCTCTCAAGGCCCCCTTTATCCAGACAATGTTCCTTCTGTCCCACCCATCACACAGGAAGAGGAGGAGGAGGAGGAGGAGGAGGAGGATTGTGTGAGCATGGAGGTGGAGCCTGGCACTCAGCATCAGCAGCAGCAGTCTTTTAGGGATGATGTACAGTCCCAACAAACCAGTGGACTTGTACGTGGCTGGGAGGAGGTGGCTGGCGATCATGTCATCCTCAGTGACCCAGAAGACTCCGGACCGAATGCCTCAGCTAACCTACGCTGCATGGCTTCCCTGATCCTGCAAAGCCTGCGGAAGGATCCTCGTGTTCTTCGGATCAAGGAGAGTGACCATTACTGGCTGGCCACTCTCCTTGATCCACGGTACAAGGGTAAGGTTGCGGACCTTATCTTGCCGTCGCAGAGGGAGCAGAGGATGAGACATCTCAGGGAGGCCTTGCAGAAAGGTCTGTGCAACGCGTTCCCAGAAACTGGGAGGTTACAAACTCCTGGTCCTGGACGACGAGTTGCTGAGGCTTCGGTCAGTAGCAGAAGGAGCGGTGGGGAAGGTGGACGTCTGACCGATGCGTTCAGACAATTTTTTAGTCCGCAGCCCCAAGGTATGATCGGTTCCAGCAACCATCGCCAGCGTCTGATATACATGGTGCAGGAATACCTAGGGGCAAGGTCAGACTTGGACACCTTTCCCACCGAAAATCCTCTGGCTTACTGGGTCCTGAGGATGGATCACTGGCCAGAGCTTGCACAGTATGCAATTGAGCTACTGGCCTGTCCTGCATCCAGCGTTCTTTCCGAACGCACATTCAGTGCTGCTGGAGGATTTGTCACCGATCATAGGGTGCGCCTGTCCACCGACTCGGTTGATCGACTGACCTTCATAAAAATGAATCAGTCTTGGATCACCACCAGCTACCAGACACCTGAAGCGGATATAACGGAATAATTTATAATGTCACATCCCTTCAAGACTGCCTATGCTGATGCTGAGTGACTGTCCTGTTATGTTCACTGACTATCCTCTTCCTCCTCCTCAATGATCCATGCCACCACACCAGTGCCTAAGGCACAATTTTTCAGCCCCTGTATAACAGGGGCGTGTAATTACAATTTTTTAAAAAGATGCTTCGCAACAGGTGTGACTGCTGTGCTCAGAGTACAGTATCTGTGAGGGGTTGCAGTGTTGTGGCACCAGCACCAGTGCCTAAGGCACAATTTTTCAGCCCCTGTTGGGGCGTGTAATTACAATTTTTAGGCAATGCTTTGCAACAGGTCTCATTGCTGTGCTCAGAGTACAGTATCTGTGAGGGGTTGCAGTGTTGTGGCACCAGCACCAGTGCCTAAGGCACAATTTTTCAGCCCCTGTATAACAGGGGCGTGTAATTACAATTTTTTAAAAAGATGCTTCGCAACAGGTGTGACTGCTGTGCTCAGAGTACAGTATCTGTGAGGGGTTGCAGTGTTGTGGCACCAGCACCAGTGCCTAAGGCACAATTTTTCAGCCCCTGTTGGGGCGTGTAATTACAATTTTTAGGCAATGCTTTGCAACAGGTCTCATTGCTGTGCTCAGAGTACAGTATCTGTGAGGGGTTGCAGTGTTGTGGCACCAGCACCAGTGCCTAAGGCACAATTTTTCAGCCCCTGTATAACAGGGGCGTGTAATTACAATTTTTTAAAAAGATGCTTCGCAACAGGTGTGACTGCTGTGCTCCAAGTACAGTATCTGTGAGGGGTTGCAGTGTTGTGGCACCAGCACCAATGCCTAAGGCACAATTTTTCAGCCCCTGTTTAACAGGGGCGTGTAATTACAAATCTTGATCTAATAGTTCACAGCAGGGCCCATTCCTGCGCCCACCAAGAGTAACTATGAGGGCCTACAGTCTTGTGGCAACACCGTCCACCACCACCACCACCACCAAAGGCCCAATTTTTCTGCCCTGTTCAACAGGTGCATGCAATTACAAATCTTGATCTAATAACTCACAGCAGGGCCCATTCCTGCACCCACCAAGAGTAACTGTGAGGGCTTACAGTCTTGTGGCAACACCGTCCACCACCACCACCACCACCACCAAAGGCCCAATTTTTCTGCCCGGTTCAACAGGTGCATGCAAGTACAAATCTTGATCTATTAACTCACAGCAGGGCCCATTCCTGTGCCCACCAGTCTTGTGGCTACACCAACATCTAATAGGGCAAATTTCTGCAGAGTATATACGGCAGGCCCCTACTTTCAAACATCCAACTTACAAACGACTCCTACTTGCAAACGGCAAGAGAAAACAGGAAGTGAGAGGAAATCTACCCCTAGGAAGGAAAATTCTATCCTGTTAGATTTAATTTGGGAAAAAGGTATCTCCTCTCTACTGATGCTTTATCACCAATCCTTGTTTCAATTAAAACCCCACTTTTCCAAAAACATTTGTCATTGGGACGGAAAGTGAGGTGACATGTTCTGAACAGATGTGCAAAGACAGCAAATGTTACAGGGGTGATAACCCCTCCCTATGTTCTCCAAAAAGCTTAAAAATTGATTTTTTTGGGATGTAGCTACACTTCATAATGTACCTGTTCAGATTCTACTTAAGAACAAACCTACAGTCCATGTCTTGTTTGCACCACCTATATACTGCTGTTCAGAGTATATAGGGTTGTAGGTATAGGGTTTTATTTTGGGTGCGGGGTCCCCCTTAGTATCCATACAAGACCCAAAGGGGCTGGGGTGGGGGGGGGTGATGGGGTAGCCATGCCATTTTTCTCAAGGATTTTCAGCCATATGGCGGCCAGGACAAGACATGACATTAAAGCCGCAAGTGGTTTTAAATGGCTTCTTTTTTTCCTTTACAAATGTCATTTTGTGCAAGGACAGTTCTAAACACGGGAAACACATGCCACTTCACAGGCATACTTTAGACACCCCCCAGGTACCGTATTTAAAGGAAAATTTCACTTTTTTTTTTTTCACTTTATGCATCATTAAAATGACTGCTCCCGAAAAAACTTTAGTTTTTAAAATTTCTTTTTGCATTGATATATGTCCCCTGGGGCAGGACCCGGGTCCCCAAACCTGTTTTATAACATTAACATGCATATTGGCCGTTGTAATTAGCAATTTTGATTTCGAACGTTCGTGTCCATTATAACGAATAGGGTTCGAAAATTCGCGCGAACTTTCGGTCCGTTCGAAGGTTCTGGTGCGAACCGAACCCGGGGGTGTTCGGCTCATCCCTAATTGTGTAGCGGTCAGTATGTAGTGTATAGTGTATTGTGTATTGGTCTGTGGGTAGAGTATTGTGTAGCGGTCGGTATGTAGTGTATTGTGTATAGTGTGTAGTGTATTGTGTGTATTGAGTAGTGGTCTGTGGGTAGTGTATTGAGTAGTGGTCTGTGGGTAGTGTGTAGTGTATTGTGTGTAGTGAATTGTGTATTGGTCTGTGGGTAGAGTATTGTGTAGCGGTCAGTATGTAGTGTATTGAGTAGTGGTCTGTGGGTAGTGTGTAGTGTATTGTGTATAGTGTATTGTGTATTGGTCTGTGGGTAGAGTATTGTGTAGCGGTCTGTATGTAGTGTATTGTGTGTAGTGTATAGTGTAGTGTATTGAGTAGTGTATAGTGTATTGTGTGTGTGTATAGTGTATTGTGTATTGGTCTGTGGGTAGAGTATTGTGTAGCGGTCAGTATGTTGTGTATTGAGTAGTGGTCTGTGGGTAGTGTATTGTGTGTAGTGTATTGTGTATTGGTCTGTGGGTAGAGTATTGTGTAGCGGTCAGTATGTAGTGTATTGAGTAGTGTATTGTGTGTAGTGTATTGTGTATTGGTCTGTGGGTAGAGTATTGTGTAGCGGTCAGTATGTAGTGTATTGTGTGTAGTGTATTGTGTATTGGTCTGTGGGTAGAGTATTGTGTAGCGGTCTGTATGTAGTGTATTGTGTGTAGTGTATTGAGTAGGGATGAGCCGAACACCCCCGGGTTCGGTTCGCACCAGAACCTTCGAACGGACCGAAAGTTCGCGCGAATTTTCGAACCCTATTCGTTATAATGGACGCGAACGTTCGAAATCAAAATTGCTAATTACAACGGCCAATATGCATGTTAATGTTATAAAACAGGTTTGGGGACCCGGGTCCTGCCCCAGGGGACATATATCAATGCAAAAAGAAATTTTAAAAACTAAAGTTTTTTCGGGAGCAGTCATTTTAATGATGCATAAAGTGAAAAAAAAAAAAGTGAAATTTTCCTTTAAATACGGTACCTGGGGGGTGTCTAAAGTATGCCTGTGAAGTGGCATGTGTTTCCCGTGTTTAGAACTGTCCTTGCACAAAATGACATTTGTAAAGGAAAAAAAGAAGCCATTTAAAACCACTTGCGGCTTTAATGTCATGTCTTGTCCTGGCCGCCATATGGCTGAAAATCCTTGAGAAAAATGGCATGGCTACCCCATCACCCCCCCCCCCCACCCCAGCCCCTTTGGGTCTTGTATGGATACTAAGGGGGACCCCGCACCCAAAATAAAACCCTATACCTACAACCCTATATACTCTGAACAGCAGTATATAGGTGGTGCAAACAAGACATGGACTGTAGGTTTGTTCTTAAGTAGAATCTGAACAGGTACATTATGAAGTGTAGCTACATCCCAAAAAAATCAATTTTTAAGCTTTTTGGAGAACATAGGGAGGGGTTATCACCCCTGTAACATTTGCTGTCTTTGCACATCTGTTCAGAACATGTCACCTCACTTTCCGTCCCAATGACAAATGTTTTTGGAAAAGTGGGGTTTTAATTGAAACAAGGATTGGTGATAAAGCATCAGTAGAGAGGAGATACCTTTTTCCCAAATTAAATCTAACAGGATAGAATTTTCCTTCCTAGGGGTAGATTTCCTCTCACTTCCTGTTTTCTCTTGCCGTTTGCAAGTAGGAGTCGTTTGTAAGTTGGATGTTTGAAAGTAGGGGCCTGCCGTATATACTCTGCAGAAATTTGCCCTATTAGATGTTGGTGTAGCCACAAGACTGGTGGGCACAGGAATGGGCCCTGCTGTGAGTTAATAGATCAAGATTTGTACTTGCATGCACCTGTTGAACCGGGCAGAAAAATTGGGCCTTTGGTGGTGGTGGTGGTGGTGGTGGACGGTGTTGCCACAAGACTGTAAGCCCTCACAGTTACTCTTGGTGGGTGCAGGAATGGGCCCTGCTGTGAGTTATTAGATCAAGATTTGTAATTGCATGCACCTGTTGAACAGGGCAGAAAAATTGGGCCTTTGGTGGTGGTGGTGGTGGTGGACGGTGTTGCCACAAGACTGTAGGCCCTCATAGTTACTCTTGGTGGGCGCAGGAATGGGCCCTGCTGTGAACTATTAGATCAAGATTTGTAATTACACGCCCCTGTTAAACAGGGGCTGAAAAATAGTGCCTTAGGCATTGGTGCTGGTGCCACAACACTGCAACCCCTCACAGATACTGTACTTGGAGCACAGCAGTCACACCTGTTGCGAAGCATCTTTTTAAAAAATTGTAATTACACGCCCCTGTTATACAGGGGCTGAAAAATTGTGCCTTAGGCACTGGTGCTGGTGCCACAACACTGCAACCCCTCACAGATACTGTACTCTGAGCACAGCAATGAGACCTGTTGCAAAGCATTGCCTAAAAATTGTAATTACACGCCCCAACAGGGGCTGAAAAATTGTGCCTTAGGCACTGGTGCTGGTGCCACAACACTGCAACCCCTCACAGATACTGTACTCTGAGCACAGCAGTCACACCTGTTGCGAAGCATCTTTTTAAAAAATTGTAATTACACGCCCCTGTTATACAGGGGCTGAAAAATTGTGCCTTAGGCACTGGTGCTGGTGCCACAACACTGCAACCCCTCACAGATACTGTACTCTGAGCACAGCAATGAGACCTGTTGCAAAGCATTGCCTAAAAATTGTAATTACACGCCCCAACAGGGGCTGAAAAATTGTGCCTTAGGCACTGGTGCTGGTGCCACAACACTGCAACCCCTCACAGATACTGTACTCTGAGCACAGCAGTCACACCTGTTGCGAAGCATCTTTTTAAAAAATTGTAATTACACGCCCCTGTTATACAGGGGCTGAAAAATTGTGCCTTAGGCACTGGTGTGGTGGCATGGATCATTGAGGAGGAGGAAGAGGATAGTCAGTGAACATAACAGGACAGTCACTCAGCATCAGCATAGGCAGTCTTGAAGGGATGTGACATTATAAATTATTCCGTTATATCCGCTTCAGGTGTCTGGTAGCTGGTGGTGATCCAAGACTGATTCATTTTTATGAAGGTCAGTCGATCAACCGAGTCGGTGGACAGGCGCACCCTATGATCGGTGACAAATCCTCCAGCAGCACTGAATGTGCGTTCGGAAAGAACGCTGGATGCAGGACAGGCCAGTAGCTCAATTGCATACTGTGCAAGCTCTGGCCAGTGATCCATCCTCAGGACCCAGTAAGCCAGAGGATTTTCGGTGGGAAAGGTGTCCAAGTCTGACCTTGCCCCTAGGTATTCCTGCACCATGTATATCAGACGCTGGCGATGGTTGCTGGAACCGATCATACCTTGGGGCTGCGGACTAAAAAATTGTCTGAACGCATCGGTCAGACGTCCACCTTCCCCACCGCTCCTTCTGCTACTGACCGAAGCCTCAGCAACTCGTCGTCCAGGACCAGGAGTTTGTAACCTCCCAGTTTCTGGGAACGCGTTGCACAGACCTTTCTGCAAGGCCTCCCTGAGATGTCTCATCCTCTGCTCCCTCTGCGACGGCAAGATAAGGTCCGCAACCTTACCCTTGTACCGTGGATCAAGGAGAGTGGCCAGCCAGTAATGGTCACTCTCCTTGATCCGAAGAACACGAGGATCCTTCCGCAGGCTTTGCAGGATCAGGGAGGCCATGCAGCGTAGGTTAGCTGAGGCATTCGGTCCGGAGTCTTCTGGGTCACTGAGGATGACATGATCGCCAGCCACCTCCTCCCAGCCACGTACAAGTCCACTGGTTTGTTGGGACTGTACATCATCCCTAAAAGACTGCTGCTGCTGATGCTGAGTGCCAGGCTCCACCTCCATGCTCACACAATCCTCCTCCTCCTCCTCCTCCTCTTCCTGTGTGATGGGTGGGACAGAAGGAACATTGTCTGGATAAAGGGGGCCTTGAGAGACAAGGAAGTCCTCCTCTTCCTGCCTCTGTTCTGCCTCAAGTGCCCTGTCCATTATCCCACGCAGCGTATGCTCCAACAGGTGGACAAGAGGTACAGTGTCACTGATGCATGCACTGTCACTGCTCACCATCCTCGTGGCCTCCTCAAATGGTGAGAGGACAGTGCATGCATCCCTGATCATGCTCCACTGGCGTGGGGAAAAAAAGCCAAGCTCCCCTGACCCTGTCCTGGTGCCGTAGTCGCAAAGGTACTCATTGATGGCCCTCTGCTGCGTGTGCAGTCGCTGCAGCATGGCCAACGTTGAGTTCCACCTGGTGGGCATGTCACATATTAGGCGGTTCTTGGGCAGGTTCAGCTCCTTTTGCAGCTCAGTCAGCCGAGCACTGGCATTATAAGATCGGCGGAAATGCACACAGACTTTCCTGGCCTGCCTCAGGACATCCTGTAAGCCTGGGAACCTGCCCAAGAACCGCTGCACCACCAGGTTGAGGACGTGAGCCATACAGGGCACATGGGTGAGCTGCCCCTGTCGCAGGGCGGAGAGGAGGTTGGTGCCATTATCAGAAACGACCATTCCTGGCTTAAGCTGGCGTGGCGTCAACCACCTCTCGGCCTGCCCCTGCAGAGCTGCCAGAACCTCTGGCCCAGTGTGGCTCCTGTCCCCCAAACACACCAGCGCAAGCACGGCATGGCATCTTTTTGCCTGCGTACTCGCGTAGCCCCTTGTACGCCTACGGAGCACCGCTGGTTCCGAGGACAGAGCACTCGAAGAGGACATGGAGGAAGAAGAAGAGGAGGGGGTGGAGGAGAGAGGTGTGTCACAACCAGTAGTAGCATTTTGGAGGCGTGGTGGCGGAACAACCTCCAACACTACTGCACCTTGTCCTGCATCCCTCCCAGCTACCAATAGAGTGACCCAATGGGCCGTGAAAGAAAGATAACGTCCCTGTCCATGCCTGCTGGACCATGAGTCAGCGGTAATATGCACCTTACCGCTGACCGCCCTGTCCAGCGAGGCATGGACATTGCCTTCCACATGCCAGTAGAGAGACGGAATTGCCTTCCGTGAGAAAAAGTGGCGTTTGGGAACCTGCCACTGAGGAACCGCACATTGAACAAACTCACGGAAGGGGGCCGAGTCTATCAACTGAAAAGGCAGCAGTTGAAGTGCTAGCAATTTAGCCAAGCTAGCATTCAACCGCTGGGCATGTGGATGGCTGGGAGTATACTTCTTTCGACGGTCCAGCAGCTGGGGCAGGGAAATTTGCCTGCTACAATCGGACGTCGGTGTACTGCAAGTACTTGGTTGTGACACACCTAATTCTACACCTTCAGTCCTCTCAGAGCAGCTTTCAGAGAGGACTGAAGATATAGTGGGGATGGAGATCCCAGCTGATGAGGAGCAAGGAGAGGTCCGCTTTGTTCTTTGGTGTGGGTCTTTTATGTGTGCTTGCCAACGAGCTGCATGGCAGGTCGACATATGTCTGCTCATGCTTGTGGTGCCCAAGCGGCTGATGTTTTGGCCACGCGAGATACGCTTCAGACAAATATTGCAAATAGCAGTGGTGCGATCTGATGCACTCGTCTCAAAAAAGGCCCACACCAAAGAACTTTTGTGATAACGTGCAGAGGCAGCGCCCTGCACAGGCGGAGCTCTGCGGTGTGGTACAGTTGCTGTGCTGGCCTCTAGCTGGCCTCCAGGGGGCATCCTGCCTCGTTGGACATGTGACGCTGCATCCTCCTCCTCCTCCTCCTCTCTCCCTTCAGGCACCCACGTGGAGTCAGTGACCTCATCATCCCCTCCCTCTTCACCACTAGAGCAAACCTGGCAGTAAGCTGCAGCTGGTGGAACACTACTGCCAGATTGCTGTCCTTCAGCATCCCCTTTCTCTGCGCGCACACTACTGACTTCCTCAAGCTGGGTATCATCATCCGAGCCTTCGAATCGTTGGGCATCCTCCTGGAGCATGTACCCAACACTGTGCTCAAACAGTTCGGGGGACTCCTCAGGAGGACATGGTGGGTCTAGGGAAGGGGTGGCTGATGATGCCATTGAGTACGCGTTGGCAGCTGCTCTGCCAGTACCCTGAGCCTGGGTGAGAGAGGATGAGGAGGATGAGGAGGGCTTGGTCATCCATTCTACCAAGCCTTCGGCATGATGCGGCTCCACATGTCCAGCTGCCGAAAACAAAGACAAGCGTGTCCCATGGCCACGTGCTGATGACGATGCACGACCACGTCCACGGCCAGCACTGTTGTCTCTAGAAACAGAGCCTGCCTGCCCTGTGTTCTTGCCTCGGCACGCTCTGCCTCTCCTTGGCGGTCTTCCAGCCATTGTAGTCGGTAGTGTATATAGTATAAAAAATAGAACTCCTATGTGTGCTCACAACACACTGTAGGTCCTATGGGTGCTGACACTAACACACTATAGGTACTATGTGTGCTGCTGACAAGAAAATATAGGAGCTCTGTTTGCTGCCACTAACACACTAGAAGTCCTATGGGTGCTGCTGAGAAGAAAATATAGGAGCTCTGTTTGCTGCCACTAACACACTAGAAGTCCTATGGGTGCTGCTGAGAAGAAAATATAGGAGCTCTGTTTGCTGCCACTAACACACTAGAAGTCCTATGGGTGCTGCTGAGAAGAAAATATAGGAGCTCTGTGTGATGCCACTAACACATTAGAAGTCCTATGGGTGCTGCTGAGAAGAAAATATAGGAGCTCTGTTTGCTGCCACTAACACACTAGAAGTCCTATGGGTGCTGCTGAGAAGAAAATATAGGAGCTCTGTGTTATGCCACTAACACACTAGAAGTCCTATGGGTGCTGCTGAGATGAAAATATAGGAACTCTGTGTGATGCCACTAACACATTAGAAGTCCTATGGGTGCTGCTGAGAAGAAAATATAGGAGCTCTGTTTGCTGCCACTAACACACTAGAAGTCCTATGGGTGCTGCTGAGAAGAAAATATAGGAGCTCTGTGTGATGCCACTAACACACTAGAAGTCCTATGGGTGCTGCTGAGAAGAAAATATAGGAGCTCTGTTTGCTGCCACTAACACACTAGAAGTCCTATGGGTGCTGCTGAGAAGAAAATATAGGAGCTCTGTGTGATGCCACTAACACACTAGAAGTCCTATGGGTGCTGCTGAGAAGAAAATATAGGAGCTCTGTTTGCTGCCACTAACACACTAGAAGTCCTATGGGTGCTGCTGAGAAGAAAATATAGGAGCTCTGTGTGATGCCACTAACACACTAGAAGTCCTATGGGTGCTGCTGAGAAGAAAATATAGGAGCTCTGTTTGCTGCCACTAACACACTAGAAGTCCTATGGGTGCTGCTGAGAAGAAAATATAGGAGCTCTGTGTGATGCCACTAACACACTAGAAGTCCTATGGGTGCTGCTGAGAAGAAAATATAGGAGCTCTGTTTGCTGCCACTAACACACTAGAAGTCCTATGGGTGCTGCTGAGAAGAAAATATAGGAGCTCTGTTTGCTGCCACTAACACACTAGAAGTCCTATGGGTGCTGCTGAGAAGAAAATATAGGAGCTCTGTTTGCTGCCACTAACACACTAGAAGTCCTATGGGTGCTGCTGAGAAGAAAATATAGGAGCTCTGTGTGATGCCACTAACACACTAGAAGTCCTATGGGTGCTGCTGAGAAGAAAATATAGGAGCTCTGTTTGCTGCCACTAACACACTAGAAGTCCTATGGGTGCTGCTGAGAAGAAAATATAGGAGCTCTGTTTGCTGCCACTAACACACTAGAAGTCCTATGGGTGCTGCTGAGAAGAAAATATAGGAGCTCTGTTTGCTGCCACTAACACACTAGAAGTCCTATGGGTGCTGCTGAGAAGAAAATATAGGAGCTCTGTTTGCTGCCACTAACACACTAGAAGTCCTATGGGTGCTGCTGAGAAGAAAATATAGGAGCTCTGTGTGATGCCACTAACACACTAGAAGTCCTATGGGTGCTGCTGAGAAGAAAATATAGGAGCTCTGTTTGCTGCCACTAACACACTAGAAGTCCTATGGGTGCTGCTGAGAAGAAAATATAGGAGCTCTGTTTGCTGCCACTAACACACTAGAAGTCCTATGGGTGCTGCTGAGAAGAAAATATAGGAGCTCTGTTTGCTGCCACTAACACACTAGAAGTCCTATGGGTGCTGCTGAGAAGAAAATATAGGAGCTCTGTGTGATGCCACTAACACACTAGAAGTCCTATGGGTGCTGCTGAGAAGAAAATATAGGAGCTCTGTTTGCTGCCACTAACAAACTAGAAGTCCTATGGGTGCTGCTGAGAAGAAAATATAGGAGCTCTGTTTGCTGCCACTAACACACTAGAAGTCCTATGGGTGCTGCTGAGAAGAAAATATAGGAGCTCTGTTTGCTGCCACTAACACACTAGAAGTCCTATGGGTGCTGCTGAGAAGAAAATATAGGAGCTCTGTTTGCTGCCACTAACACACTAGAAGTCCTATGGGTGCTGCTGAGAAGAAAATATAGGAGCTCTGTGTGATGCCACTAACACACTAGAAGTCCTATGGGTGCTGCTGAGAAGAAAATATAGGAGCTCTGTTTGCTGCCACTAACACACTAGAAGTCCTATGGGTGCTGCTGAGAAGAAAATATAGGAGCTCTGTGTGATGCCACTAACACACTAGAAGTCCTATGGGTGCTGCTGAGAAGAAAATATAGGAGCTCTGTTTGCTGCCACTAACACACTAGAAGTCCTATGGGTGCTGCTGAGAAGAAAATATAGGAGCTCTGTGTGATGCCACTAACACACTAGAAGTCCTATGGGTGCTGCTGAGAAGAAAATATAGGAGCTCTGTTTGCTGCCACTAACACACTAGAAGTCCTATGGGTGCTGCTGAGAAGAAAATATAGGAGCTCTGTTTGCTGCCACTAACACACTAGAAGTCCTATGGGTGCTGCTGAGAAGAAAATATAGGAGCTCTGTTTGCTGCCACTAACACACTAGAAGTCCTATGGGTGCTGCTGAGAAGAAAATATAGGAGCTCTGTGTGATGCCACTAACACACTAGAAGTCCTATGGGTGCTGCTGAGAAGAAAATATAGGAGCTCTGTTTGCTGCCACTAACACACTAGAAGTCCTATGGGTGCTGCTGAGAAGAAAATATAGGAGCTCTGTTTGCTGCCACTAACACACTAGAAGTCCTATGGGTGCTGCTGAGAAGAAAATATAGGAGCTCTGTGTGATGCCACTAACACACTAGAAGTCCTATGGGTGCTGCTGAGAAGAAAATATAGGAGCTCTGTTTGCTGCCACTAACACACTAGAAGTCCTATGGGTGCTGCTGAGAAGAAAATATAGGAGCTCTGTGTGATGCCACTAACACACTAGAAGTCCTATGGGTGCTGCTGAGAAGAAAATATAGGAGCTCTGTTTGCTGCCACTAACACACTAGAAGTCCTATGGGTGCTGCTGAGAAGAAAATATAGGAGCTCTGTTTGCTGCCACTAACACACTAGAAGTCCTATGGGTGCTGCTGAGAAGAAAATATAGGAGCTCTGTGTGATGCCACTAACACACTAGAAGTCCTATGGGTGCTGCTGAGAAGAAAATATAGGAGCTCTGTGTGATGCCACTAACACACTAGAAGTCCTATGGGTGCTGCTGAGCAGAAAATATAGGAGCTCTGTTTGCTGCCACTAACACACTAGAAGTCCTATGGGTGCTGCTGAGAAGAAAATATAGGAGCTCTGTGTGATGCCACTAACACACTAGAAGTCCTATGGGTGCTGCTGAGAAGAAAATATAGGAGCTCTGTTTGCTGCCACTAACACACTAGAAGTCCTATGGGTGCTGCTGAGAAGAAAATATAGGAGCTCTGTTTGCTGCCACTAACACACTAGAAGTCCTATGGGTGCTGCTGAGAAGAAAATATAGGAGCTCTGTTTGCTGCCACTAACACACTAGAAGTCCTATGGGTGCTGCTGAGAAGAAAATATAGGAGCTCTGTGTGATGCCACTAACACACTAGAAGTCCTATGGGTGCTGCTGAGAAGAAAATATAGGAGCTCTGTTTGCTGCCACTAACACACTAGAAGTCCTATGGGTGCTGCTGAGAAGAAAATATAGGAGCTCTGTTTGCTGCCACTAACACACTAGAAGTCCTATGGGTGCTGCTGAGAAGAAAATATAGGAGCTCTGTGTGATGCCACTAACACACTAGAAGTCCTATGGGTGCTGCTGAGAAGAAAATATAGGAGCTCTGTTTGCTGCCACTAACACACTAGAAGTCCTATGGGTGCTGTTGGGGTGCAATGCTGTGCTAACAGCACTGCGGTTGGTACTACTGCAATACTGTACTAACAGTAAGCACGCACCAGACTAATCCCCAGCAGCAGCTAATAACACACTAACTGTGCAATCAGCAGCAATGAACGATCAATGACTTAGGTAGCAATGGTTTAGCAAAGAAATAGCCAATGGTTTAGCAAAGAAGAGCAAATCTTTCAGTATCAAGCAAAGACAGAATCAGCAGACTAATCTCTCCTAAAGCCGGAACTCATGTGACCGGGGCCGATGGCGTGGCGGCCTTTTAAATGGTGGGGCGTGTACTAAAGCCCCTGAGCTGTAATTGGCTACAGGCGTCCTGCCTGTAGCCAATTATTGCTCTCCGAGTTTCGGGCGCTGTGATTGGCCAAGCATGCGGGGTCACAGTGCATGCTTGGCCAATCATCAGCCAGCAATGCACTGCGCCGGCCGCGCCGGCCGCAATGCATTGCGGGGCCGCTCGCATCACACGAATGTGATGCGAACGGCCCAAATAGTTCTGGGCTCGACGAGCGAGCGAACGCCCGATGCTCGATTCGAACATGGGTTCGAATCGAGCACCGGGCCCATCCCTAGTATTGAGTAGTGTATAGTGTATTGTGTGTGTTATGTGTATTGGTCTGTGGGTAGAGTATTGTGTAGCGGTCAGTATGTTGCGTATTGAGTAGTGGTCTGTGGGTAGTGTATAGTGTATTATGTAGTAGTCAGTATAGCAATTAGGTAGGTTAGTGTGGTGTGTAGTGGTCAGCGTGTAGTGTAGTGGTCAGTGTGTAGTGGTCAGTGGTCAGTGTGCAATGTAGTGGTCATTGTGCAGTGTAGTGGTCAGTGTGTAGCGTGTAGTGTAGTGGTCAGTCTGCAGTGTAGTGGTCAGTGTGTAGTGGTCCGTGTGTAGTGTAGTGGTCAGTGTGTAGTGTAGTGGTGTGTAGTGGTGAGTGTGTAGTGGTCAGTGTGTAGTGTAGTGGTCAGTATAGGAATCAGGTAGGTCAGTGTGTAGTGGTCGTTGTAGGAATCAGGTAGGTTAGTGTAGTTGTGGGTATAGGAATCATGTAGGTCAGTGTAGAGGTTAGTGTAGTGGTCAGTATAGGAATCAGGTAGATTAGTGGACAGGTAGGTCAGTGTCGGAATCAGGTAGGTCAGTACTATTGTAGGAAGGGAAGGGACTCAAGGAGTGCGAAAAGTCCGCAGGTTAGGGGGGCGCAAATTACTTGCCTTGCCCCGGGTGCTGACAACCCACGCTACGCCACTGCCGTAGCGCATCTCACCCTGTCGTGTGACATACTCCTAGACAAAGGAGACGGGGTGAGGCCGCTACACGTGGGGGCTCGTGAGTCCGGGATGAAATGTGTATTGACTTTGAAATTTGAAATGGCTGTGTCTGGACTTTGCTGCCCGGTGGAGTGCCGAGCAGGTCGGCCATGTGATTGGCCAAAGTGCGTCCCTGTGCTCGAAGTCGTGGAAATGACCCCAAGACGGGAAAGGCCCATGCAGAAAGAGCGGGAAGAGGGAGAAGTCCAGCCGTGTGAGGTACTACATGTGGGGGCTTTTGCTGCACTGCGCCATGAGGCACCCCGTGACTGCGCAATTCGTGGGCGGAGACTAGAGGAAGCCCGCAAAAACGTGCAAGTCGTGGGAGGAATCTGGCTATGTGAGGAGATACACGTGGAGACTCCGGCGCGTGGTCAGTGCGTGATGGAGCAGCAGATAGTCGGGATGGCCTCAAGCTCCCCGTGGATTCCGGTTCCCTACCCCACGAAGATGACTGCTTTTGCTGCTCCCCTTACAGACACGGGGATAAGACTCAGGCCCCGAGGGCAGTTGGCTTTGTACTCATGCAGAGACACGGAGGCCCTCGGCGTGATCTGTCCCGGATGCTCGGGACTGGTGGTCCACCTGAAGCCATTTGGGCGTTGCGAAGCATGCAAGGAGTTCCTGTTCAAGGTGGAGCCATTCACAGTAAGGCCCCGGGCCCTTCGCCTCAACAGCCTCACAGGTACCGCTACTCCGGAAGGGGAGATCCAGGCCTTTGCGGAGGTTCCCGTACGCACTGACCAGGGCGACGTGACTGCCCAACCAGAGACTGAGAGAGAAAAATCAGAGGATGCTGTTTCGGTCACCACAGATTCCCTGCTCCCACCTCCGAAGAGGAAAGTTGGCCTGGTGCAGGCCTCCTATGGTCGTGGTCGAGCTTCACCCCGTCGCTTGCTGGGCCTGAATGGATCCGGTTGGAAGAGTCCTGGACATCCCAGTTCTACAAAAGGTCAAGGTGAGCCAGGGGCTGGGACTGTGGTGGTGGTTGGAGGTGTCGGGAGTCCACAGTTGGTGGAGCCCGCAAGGGAGGGTAGTTCCACGTCTACTAGAGACTACCTTCCCGCCGAGATGTATGACACCTCCGACCTGGAATCGCTGTCAGACTGCAGAGATGACGGGGAAATAGATGAACTGTTTCACCGGAAGGGCTGGGACAAACGCCCGTTACCTGTGCTACGTGAACCGCAGGATTCCCCTATGTCTATTGGAGACAGCACGCCCCGGGTGCAGGCCCCGGAGCTTACGAGGAAGTCTAGTCCTCCGGCCAACTTTCCACATTCCACAACATCACCCGTTTTGGTGGCGGGGATGCAGCGTGCTTCATTGCGGGCACCGAGAGCTAAGCTGCACGAGGTAGTGAAAGTACCTCGGCACCCGGAGGCCATCGTTCAACCAGGAGAAGGTGAGCGGGATGCCATGCCTCCTTTGGCCAGATTGCAAAGGCTTTTATCACAGAGAGTCGCCCGTGAGTACGGATGGGAATATCCGTACTTGCCTCGGGACTTACTTTACGAAGTTGAGGTCCTGCGACAGAGATGGTACGACAAATTTGTTTGGGACAAACTCAAAGTGCCTCATGCCCGGCGATACTTGTCCTGTTCGCCACCAGTGTCGAAAAAGTTCAAAGACTGCAGAGCAGACTGGATGTTGGGGCGCCACATTTATGCGGACAAGGTGCTTATCTGCCGGAAGGATAAAGAGGATGTCAACTATTCGATTGAGGTTTTCGATAAGCATCTAAAGCCTTTGTTCTTGCATGATCCGAAGTTCTATCTGTGAGAAGAGACTCACTTGCTTTCCCTGCAGTTTCTGGAAGTGTCCTTGCTGAAACATTTGAACTGTACCCTGGTTTTTTATTTGGGTTTGTTTTTCTACTCTTTGGAGGAATGAGAGCAGTTCTTGTTGTTTGTTCTCTCTTCTTTCAGACATCAAGAACAGAGACTTTTTGGGGGTAGAATTAGTGTAGGGACGCAGGAAGAAGGAAGACTTCACCAAGTGTCATTACCGCGGCACTGTCACCAGGTGGCAGTGTTGCGCAACGGTTGTTGGAATTCTACACTTGCATTACTTTGCCATTTGAAGCAAATGGGTTTCTCGGCTAATAGACTCATTCGTTTCAAGTCAACACACAATGTTAGGATGTTTTTCTGTGGTTTTTTTTATTTCCCTCATGCAGGAGATTCGTCCGTCAAGACTACTGAGTATGGGGTGGTTCTTAGACAGTGACGGGAGGGATTGTATATATGTGAATGTTCAGATGGTTTTATGAAAAAGTTTTTGTTATATTCCCCTTACCCTTGAGCAGGTCTTGGCACAAACAGGGTTTAAATTTTTTAGGGATAGCCTCTGGGGCCAGGCTTGTGTCACCACTCCATGGGAGACATGGGTTTGCACCAGACGCTGGGGACCAGCGTCAAATCACAGGGGGGAGTATGTAGCGGGGTCTTTAAATTTAGTTGGGGTACACCTGGGTGGTAGTATGACCCAGGTGTGTAATTGTGAGAGGTTTTGGACCCCTTTGTATTCGTGGAGGATTGGGTGGTGTATTATTCTCCTTGGCCTGTGGGTGGCGGTGTACCCGGAGGCTCAAGGTAGAATCACTACCACAGTGCTACCCTTTTTGTCCCTTTCCGGAGACGGTACAGCAAGGGCGGGGAACCTGCCGTGGTGTCGATGGGAGGGGATAAAAGGGGGAGACGCCCTCACCACGAGGTCTTCGAGGATCTTCTCTTCATGCACCCAGGCACCTTAGGCCTGGGTGCGGGCGGTTCGGAGTTCCGGCCCAGGCGCCCTAGGCCTGGCCGGAATGGAGTTGGAGTCCATCCCAGGCACCTTCAGCCTGGGGTGAGGTACTAGATCATAGGCCTGGGGCCCAGTAACTTTGACTGGGTCCCGCAAGGGCGAAGTGATCCGAGGGTCCCCGAGGTGGACGGGACCCGCATCTGAGGTGAGGAGGCCGGGGAGGTCACCCGTCCGGGGAGATTCCGGAGCAGCATTAACCCGGTGACGGATGGGCCTCCGGTAACTCCCTTAGAGGGAAATCTTCCCCTGATAGGGGCCACAGCGCAGCGAAGGTACTCCTAAATACGTTCTCTTGAGTTTCTGGTAGAGACTCACAAGTTCTATGTTCTGTGCTAGTCAAGGCTACGATAACCGCTGGTGAAACCACAGTGGTTTAGATTTGAACCCAGGATAGTGCCTCGACCTGCTCATCCCACCGTATCAGGCTGTTAAAACGTTCCAACCAGTTGGCTACAGAAGCATTGTTTATTGCGGAGCTTACAATAAAGCAAAAGTTGGACCGTGATCGGTGTGTGGACTCTGGTTAATGGGAGCAAAGGAGGGTGCCAGCATAGCAGGACTGAGTTTCATAACTAAAGCACATTGGCCCAAGGAAGATACTGATACTGGCCTTCACCTCACCCACAGCCATGGGGAGGACATGGGCCGTAGCGCATCTCACCCTGTCGTGTGACATACCCCTAGACAAAGGAGACGGGGTGAGGCCGCTACATATATATATATATATATATATATATATATATATATATAGATATATCTATATATATACATATATATCTATATACATATAGATATATATATATCTATATATAGTGTGAGGGGGTTAGCTCGGCAGCGGGTGTGTGTGACCCCCGGGATGGGCTCCCCAGACAAAAACAGGCCCAGCAAACGGAGGTTGTGGTTTTCAAAATCAAAAAGGTGCGGTTTATTTTCTATTTACAGTGACAAAACACAGCAAAGCAAAAGAAACATAAATAAAATAAATCCTGGTCAACTTGACCTCTGACTAAACATACAGGTTTCCTAACTAACAACTGGGATCAGCCTAGTGCTGTCCTAGTCCCTAAGTCCCTGGTTTTAAATGTCCAAGCAAATAGCCACACAGGCTTTGTCTCACCGCACAGGGGTTCACTCTCCCTAGACAGTCCACACAGGTCTGGTTCCAGGCATGAGCTAACACCTAATGAATCTGGGAGTTCTTATAGAGGCCTAAATGAGCTGACAAGCTTCAGCTGGCCTCATCAACTCCCTGTCTGTACGACGCCCCACACTCTCCCTAGAGGTATGAGTCATCCATGAGCCCACTAGCCTTATACAACTCTCCACCTAGTTGTATAAGTCGGCGTAAAGCCTGAATCTGGGCGAAATATATCTACCCCCCTGGATGCAACCAGGTGACTTTACCTTCCTGCTGTCACATACCCCCCCCTCTTGTTTTAACCTCGGGGTTGGAACACCAGCAATCAGGCATTCATGTACTCGAGACAAAGCATCCACATTCCCCATTTGAACGCCAGGGCGATGCTTTACTGTGAAGTTGAATTCCTGGAGGGCCAGGAACCACCTATTCACTCTTCTATTTGTTTCCTTGTTTTGAGCCATCCACTTTAACGGAGCGTGATCCGTAACCATGTCAAAGTGCCTACCTAGCAGGTAGTACCGAAGGGAATCTAGAGCCCACTTCACCGCTAAACACTCCTTTTCAACGGTGGCGTAATTTACCTCATGGGACTTCAACTTCCTGCTGAGGTAAATGACTGGGTGCTCTTCCCCGTTCCAGACCTGGGACAATACTGCTCCTAACCCCACATCTGACGCATCACTTTGTACGACAAAGTCTTTAGAGAAGTCGGGTGAGTACAACACTGGCTGGCTACATAAGGCTTGTTTCAAGAATTGGAATGCTGCCTCAGCCTCAGGGGTCCATTTAATCATGACCGACCCTTTCCCCTTCGTCAGGTTGGTTAGGGGCACAGCCTTAGAAGCAAAGTGGGGAATGAATCGCCGATAATACCCAGCGATTCCCAGAAAGGCTCGTACCTGCTTCTTGCTGTTGGGACGTGGCCAACTCTGGATGGCCTCGACTTTGTTGAGTTGGGGTTTTATTACTCCCCTCCCAATGGTGTACCCAAGATATTTGGCCTCCTCCTGCCCAATGGTACACTTCTTGGGGTTAGCCGTAAACCCCGCTTCCCGAACAGAGTCCAGGACTGCTTGCACTTTTGGCAGATGTGAGGCCCAATCTGTGCTATGGACAATTACGTCATCCAGGTAAGCCGCAGCATACTTCCGATGGGGCCTCAGCATCTGGTCCATTTTCCGCTGGAATGTGGCCGGCGCATTCTGTAACCCGAACGGCATTCTTTTATATTGGAACGCCCCGTCTGGGGTTACAAATGCGGTTTTCTCTTTGGCCGACTTGGCCAGGGGCATTTGCCAATACCCTTTTGTGAGGTCAAGAGTCGTCATGTATCGGGCTGTTCCCAGCCGGTCGATCAACTCATCTATACGTGGCATGGGGTAGGTGTCAAATTTTGTAACTTTGTTCAACTGACGAAAATCGTTACAAAATCGCCAGCTCCCATCCGGTTTAGGCACCAACACAATGGGACTAGACCAATCACTTTGGGACTCCTCTATCACCCCTAAGTTCAGCATTTTCTGTACTTCCTCCCGCATTGCCTCCCGTCGGGCCTCTGGGATCCGATAGGGTTTTAACTTCACCCTTTCACCGGGCGGGGTAATGATGTCATGCTCTACCCCAGATGTTTGTCCCGGCAGCTCAGAGAATACCTCCTTGTTGCGAAGCACAAACTCCTTAACCTCCTGTTGTTGGGGTTGTGACAAGGTGGCTGCTATTCCAACCTCAGGAATCACGCAACCAGTTTGAGCTGGTGACCAAGTGTCTGCGACTAGGGACTCTCTATCCCTCCAGGCTTTCAACAGATTAACGTGATAGATCTGTTCGGGCTTTCGCCTTCCTGGTTGTCTGACCTTGTAATTCACTTCGCTCACTTTTTCCATTATCTCATAGGGGCCTTGCCATTTGGCAAGGAATTTACTTTCAACCGTAGGGACAAGTACCAGTATCCTATCCCCCGGGGAAAAGGTACGGGTCTTGGCTCCATGGTTGTACACTCTCTGCTGTGCTAACTGCGCTTGGGCCAAATGTTCCTTCACGATGGGCATTACCTGTGCAATTCGGTCTTGCATCAGGGCGACATGCTCAATCACACTCCTGTGGGGAGAACTCTCACTTTCCCAAGTTTCCTTGGCAATATCCAACAGCCCTCTTGGGTGTCTCCCATACAGTAACTCAAAGGGGGAGAATCCCGTAGAGGATTGGGGCACCTCCCTAATAGCAAACATCAGATAAGGAAGTAGACAGTCCCAATCCTTTCCATCTCTATCCACCACTTTCTTCAACATTTGTTTTAGGGTTTTGTTGAATCTTTCAACCAGCCCATCGGTTTGGGGGTGATACACAGATGTACGTAATTGCGTCACTTTGAACAATTTACACAGCTCCTTCATAACCCGGGACATAAAGGGTGTACCTTGGTCCGTAAGCAGTTCTTTACAAATACCCACCCGGCTAAACACAAGAGATAGCTCTTTGGCTATGGTTTTGGCCGAGGTATTTCGGAGAGGGATCGCTTCTGGATAACGGGTGGCATAGTCCATTATAACTAATATGTACTGGTGCCCCCTAGCGGACTTGATTATAGGCCCTACCAAATCCATGGCGATCCTCTCAAACGGGACCTCAATGATGGGTAGAGGGACCAGCGGGCTACGGAAATGTGGCATCGGGGCCGACCTCTGACACACAGGGCAGGAGGAACAATAATTTTCTATGTCCTTCATCACCCCCGGCCAATAGAATCTCTGTAATACCCTCTCTCGGGTTTTCTCTGTCCCCAGATGACCTCCAAGAATGTGCCCATGGGCCAACTCCAACACCAACTTCCTGTAAGGTTTGGGCACCACAAGCTGCTCAACGGTTTCTTCTGCCCTTTTTGCCACCCGATACAGTAGGTCCTTCTCTACGCTGAAGTATGGGTAAGTGCAGGTATTATCTGGGTTCACTAACTCGCCATCTATTTTCACTACGTTTTCCCGTGCCTTTATTAGGGCGGGGTCTTTCAACTGTTCTGTGGCAAAGTTTTCCCTGTGAACCTCAAGATCAGAAAACTCCACAGACGGTAGGTTTTCGTCTGAGGAGGTGGGCTCCTCTCCAGTTTCTTGAGTCTCCCCTGCCAATACTGATAAGGGAAATTCCGGAGAGTCCTCACCACTCTCAGGGGAGTTCTGGCTATCACATTCCTGGTACATAGGGGCACCAGTGGGGGGCTCAGGATCATCCCACAGTTCCCAGAACTTCGGAAAATCCCTTCCCACAATGGCGTCATGCGGTAACTGAGATACTAAGCCCACTGGATGAGAGAGGGTACCTTTGGGGGTCTCGAAACACACTGTAGTCACTGGATACTCTCGGGTGTCCCCATGCACACAAATAACAGCTACCTTGCTATTCCCAAAGACCTCTGTTTTAACTAACTCAGCCTTTATCAGGGTCACAAGGCTACCTGAATCCAGCAATACCACAACATTTCTACCATTAACACACATTTTGCATAAATGTTTCTCAGTTCCTCGAATGGCAGTGCATGCGACTGTCGCACACAGCGACTGACGTCTGCCCGTCAGAAAGTCACACTGCATGGGTTCCTCCACAACCGGGCAATTGGCTGCAATATGTCCCGCTTGCCGGCAGCGGTAGCAAACGATCCTTCTTGCCGCCTCTTGAGCCGCTGATTTCCCAGGCTGTTCTCGCCAAACTTGGGGTAGAGCTCCCACCCTCTCACTCTCTCCACCCTCACCCCTTGGAATCCTCTTATCCGCCCCTGGGGATGGTCTGGTCTTAGGGTGGAAAGTCCGAGTGTCTCTGGAAGAGGCCGTCAGGTTCTCTGTAGCCAAGTATTTCTCCACATGATCCACAAGACCATCGGCCGTCTCTGGGTCTCCATGGCTTACCCACTTTTGGATGGCAGTAGGAAGAGCTCTCAAAAACCGATCCATTACAACACGTTCCACAATCTTTGGTGCGGACAAAGTCTCTGGCTGTAGCCACTTTCTGCTCAGGTGAATGAGATCATACATTTGAGACCTGGGGGGTTTTCCAAGCTGGAAAGTCCAGTTATGCACACGCTGAGCCCGGACAGCCTGGGTGACACCCAGCCTTGCCAAAATTTCAGCTTTTAGCATCACATAGTCTTTTGCTTGGTTAGGCTCTAGGTCATAGTAAGCTTTCTGCGATTCACCAGTTAACAGAGGAGCCACCAGTCCAGCCCACTGCTCCTCAGGCCACTTTTCTCTTTCAGCGGTCCTTTCAAATGTGGTCAAAAATACCTCTGGATCATCCTCTCCAGTCATTTTTGTCAATAAACGACTCACCCCAAAGGACGCGGTATTAGTGGGACGGCTTTCCTCACTGGTCTGCGGACGTTGCTGCATTACTGCTTCCATTTGTTGTAGTCTCTGCTCTTGCTTCTGTAACAGGTCTATGAAGCGGGCCTCAGATTGCTGCTGGGCTTGTTGCTGAGCTTCCAGACTCTGTTGGTGAGCTTGCTGCTGGGCTGCAAGGCTCTGTTGATGAGCTTGCTGCTGGGCTGCAAGGCTCCTTTGCAAACCTGCATTTGTCTGCTGTTGATTGGCATTTGCTAGAGCCAGCTGTTTCAGTATCTCCTCCATGCTGGCTTAAAAAAAAACTGCCCGCATTCTCCACCAACTGTGAGGGGGTTAGCTCGGCAGCGGGTGTGTGTGACCCCCGGGATGGGCTCCCCAGACAAAAACAGGCCCAGCAAACGGAGGTTGTGGTTTTCAAAATCAAAAAGGTGCGGTTTATTTTCTATTTACAGTGACAAAACACAGCAAAGCAAAAGAAACATAAATAAAATAAATCCTGGTCAACTTGACCTCTGACTAAACATACAGGTTTCCTAACTAACAACTGGGATCAGCCTAGTGCTGTCCTAGTCCCTAAGTCCCTGGTTTTAAATGTCCAAGCAAATAGCCACACAGGCTTTGTCTCACCGCACAGGGGTTCACTCTCCCTAGACAGTCCACACAGGTCTGGTTCCAGGCATGAGCTAACACCTAATGAATCTGGGAGTTCTTATAGAGGCCTAAATGAGCTGACAAGCTTCAGCTGGCCTCATCAACTCCCTGTCTGTACGACGCCCCACACTCTCCCTAGAGGTATGAGTCATCCATGAGCCCACTAGCCTTATACAACTCTCCACCTAGTTGTATAAGTCGGCGTAAAGCCTGAATCTGGGCGAAATATATCTACCCCCCTGGATGCAACCAGGTGACTTTACCTTCCTGCTGTCACAATAGATATATTATATATATTTTTTTTATTTACATGTTCACGTCTCTGGCTGGGTTCACACTTGTGCGATGCGGGAACCAGCGTGATCCTGTGCGGTTTCCACATCGCACCTGCATTGACATCTGCGCACTGCTGCGGCTGTTAATGTAAAGTTAATGACACCCCCAGATCATTTCACAGATCGCAGTGTGAAATATGAAATGGTGCAGCAATCGAATTGCATGGGTGTGAACACCCATGCGATCCGTTTCAGTGCGGGCCACATAAAGGGTCCTGTATCATTTTGGTGCAAATGCAATATGATTTAAATTAATATCGCACAAACATTGCATGTGATATGCATTCCCGCGGGAGTCAGAACCCGGAAGTTGTGCAAATACCTGTATTAGACAGGTATCTGCACCCCCTCCCCCCTGAAAGGTGCCAAATGTGACACCGGAGGGGGGGTGGGTTCCAAAAAGCAGAGGTTCACTTTTTGTGTGAACCTCCGCTTTAATGTCAAAACCGCTGGCAACGAAAGTGAGTACACCCCTAAGTAAAAATGTCCAAATTGGGCACAATTAGGCATTTTCCCTCCCCGGTGTCATGTGACTTGTTAGTGTTACAAGGTCTCAGGTGTGAATGGGGATCAGGTGTGTTAAATTTGGTGTTATCGCTCTCAGTCTCTCATGCTAGGAGATATTTACTACAAACTGATGCGCCGATGACGTCACACGCATGCGCACTAGCGGGCCGGCTTCATTGACGGTTTTCTGAATGGGTTCTTGCAGGCCCGAGCACGCATGCGTGTGATGTCATCGCTGCTCCGGCCAATCACAGCGCCGGAGCGGCGATACACTGACGGCAGTGACGGGACATCGAGGCAAGATGGCAGCGGGGGCGGAGGTGACCGAGGACCACTGCGGGGGCTTCGATCTCAGGTAAGTCATTCATAATGAGCTAGTATGCTATGCATACTAGCTCATTATGCCTTTCTTTTGCAGGGTTTTAAAAAAAAATGGCTTTACTTCCTCTTTAACTTTTCTTTATATATATATATATATATATGTATATATTATTCTACCTGCATTAAAATGCTATTATTAAAGTAATTTTTATATAATTTTTAATTTATTAGTAAAAAAAATTGTAAACCCTAAAAGTATATTTGTATACTTTATTTTAAAAAAAATTATAATAATTAGAAATGTATTTTTCATTTATATGAATGGTGCATTACATATGTGGATTCCATTCATTTACTATACACCATTCACATTTAAATAAGCACATGTATGATCTTTAAATATTGATAAAAAACAATGTTTTTTAATAATTAGGTTAATGTATATTGTGTAGGGGGAATGTAACTTTATTATTTTATTAATATGTCGTGTATAATGTGTCCTGGTTCGTGATCAACTTTTGTATTTTACATTTCCTCATACTGTAATCCCGCTACATCGCGCGAGATTACAGTGAGAGGAGCCATTCTCAAGAGTTCCCGGCGTTTGTAGCTCGCCTCTCAACTCAACATGAGAAGCGAGCTACAGAGCTTCATACACAGGCACTCAGAGGAGAGCGATCTCATCTGAGAATGCCTGAGAATTGAATAGCGGTATTTTACCGCAGTTTCATAAAAGGACACCTATGTCAGTGATTTTGTCTGGGCTTATAATCAGACAGTGCATAGAACAACTGGGTATACTCCCCATTTTTTGATGTTTGGCCATTGCGGCCATTTACCTGTGGACTTATTATTGGAAACTCCAGAGCCCATCACATCAAGGACCCCTGATGAGTGGGTCCAAGACCATTGGCATCGCCTAGTCCAAGCTAAACAAATGGTACTGGGGAGGCATCAGGATCTGGCTGACGAAAGTACTGTCAACTTGCTGCTGCTAAAACCAGGAGACAGGGTCTTGGTGTGCAACCCCAGACACATTAGAGGCAATAAGCTGGAGCCCAAGTGGGAGCCCTGCCCATATCGGAAGCAACCTTTTCCTTGACGGCCTGTGTATGATGTTGTTTCAGAGAAGCCAAATGGGCCTTGCAAGAGCCTACACCATAACCTACTTCGCCCATGTGTGTTCACTGCCAATTCACTGTCGGCTGAACCCGTTTCTGATCTTCCTCCATCTGCCAGATTACCCAGGCGCACTACCAGGGGACTGAAACCTGTCAAGTATTCTGATTATGTGACTTGAACTGTTGACTGTTTTTCTGCTTGTTATGCTACTGCTTTGGTTAATTGCCTTTACCTAGGTGAATGCCGAGGTTTGCATTCTTTAAGTAGGGGGAAGATGTAGGTAGTCTCCTCACAGTCTTGCTGGCTGAGAGGTGAAGTGGGACTACAATTGTATAATACTCACTTTCTCATGCAGAAATGTCATATTATATGCAGATTTTTAATGTTTGGTAAATCCTATTGAGGCTGTAGCTGTTCTCTGAACTTATCTCCATCATCTATCTTTAAGAAAGCCTCATGTTCTGATTGGGGAACAAGTTCTCAAGATTGTGTCCACCATTTTCTGTTAGTTGTGATATAAAAGCAGAGCCCAGCCACCATTTTAGACATGTGAGGAATTAGTGAGGGAAAGATACACTGCTTGTGAAGGAAAGCTAGGCCTTACCCAGGGAGAGTGTTCCAGCCTGCAGGGACAGAACAGGGATCCTCAGGAGTCCTGCCTATCAGCGCTGCTGCTGTACTCGTGATAGAATATTATCTAAGATAGTGTATCTTCCTGTTAAATCATCTCTGTTGCATCGGTGGAACCTGCTTATGGACATCAGCCTATGGCAAGTAATCAATATGTGCCTTGTATAGGGTGACCACATTTCCAAACTGCCATTCAGGGACACCCCCCCCCCCCTTTCCTAAAAAAAGATAATTTTTTTATACCTTTTTTTGTGACCCCCCACAGATTTCACTGGTTCATCCTGGGACCTGTAGTTCTTCACTGGTTGGAGGGGGGGGGGGGGTGGTCACATCTTCAGCTCTGAGGGGTTCATGGTGGGACCTGTAGTCCTTCACTTTTGGGGTCACATCCTCCCAAAAGTGAAGGACTACAAGTCCCAGCATGAACACCTAATTTCTAAAGATGTGACCCCCCCCCAAAATTTAAGGATTACAACACCCAGCATGAACCCCTGAGATCTATGGGTGTAATCCCATAGATTTCACAGGTTTATGCTGGGACCTGTAGTTCTTCACTATTTGGGGGGCAGGGGGGTCTCACATCTTCAGCTCTGGGGGGGGGTTCATGCTGGGACCTGTTGTCTTTCACTTTGGGGAGGTCACCCCCCCCCCCAAAGTAAAGGACTACCAGTCCCAGCATGAACCCCTGGGATCTAAGGGTGTGACCCCACAGATTTCACGGGTTCATGCTGGGACCTGTAGTTCGTCGCTATTTGGGGGGGGGTCTCACATCTAAAGCTCTGAGGGGTTCATGCTGGGACCTGTGTCAGTTTCATTCCGGGACACTGTATTGTCCCAGAGTGAAGGTGCCCGGGACAGACCTGCAGAATGCGGGACTGTCCCGGGCAATCCGGGACACGTGGTCACCCTAGCCTTGTATACTACTGATGTGCCTGAAGAGAGGAATAATAACTACAGTGCCAGTTTACTAAGCTGCATTCTGTATCTTTGGTGAATGGACTGTAAATCTGTGCCTTATATGTTAACAAGAGAACAGTTTAGTCCACTTTTGTAAATATAATTTTCCACTGCTGCTTATCCAGCAATTAAAATTACTTAATTTACAATACCATGCAGTGTGTTTCCCGCTAAAACACAGCCACGCTAGTTCCCCCGCTTACAAGTACATCAGGTGTGATTAATTTTCAATGATTGGTAGTGTAGCGCCCACTACCTTTGGTATGTACTAATAGTGTTTTTATTATTTTTAAACTGTCAGTGCAGGCAAATTTAGTCAGGCCTTTGCATTAAGCTAGGCCTGATTGTTTTGATCTGGGACTGGGAGTGTCAGAGTAGCAGTGGGTGTGGCCACCTGTGCTCGGACTCTGGAACTCCTCCCCTGCTTCTGGAAGAAATGTTCTACAAGGGGGCAGAGCTGGAAGCTTTGAGTGACAGGCAGTTTGTATAGCAGCTCTGACCAATCCCCAATGAGGGTTGGCAGGGGGCAGGACTGCTATATAGGCTGAGGTAACATGCCACTGGGGAGGAGTCGTGAGAGGAAAGAGAATGGAGCAGTAGTGTCTGTGTGACAAGGCCCCGGCCTGAGGGTCTGGGGCCTACCCGGTGCTGAAGAGGACCACCTTTCTTTAACACCGCATAGGAAGAACTAAGAACTAAGATCAAGCATCCTGGAACTGTTACTGCTGGACTGTGCGGTTTAACCATGTCTCTTCCATGGACCGGGGACCATGGAACAGGTCAGTGGGTACACTACAGCAAGTGATGGGACCAGAGGAGTCTGTTCAAGGAGCTTTGGAATATCTGCCGTTGCCCCTAGTAACTGAATGACACAAGGGGGTGTCTTTGACGGGATGTTGCACGATCAGTCCTACACAGCAGGATATTACAAGGAGTGACTCTAATCTTATTTAAACTCAATATGGAAGGCTGTGGCCGGGCAACTCAACTTCCATATCACTGAACTATTTGGGCCTAGTAGTCCCTCAGTTACCATTTGCAAGTAGATGGACTGTGGTGTCGGGTGTCTGTGTGAATGAGCTCTGGACACAGGGCCAGCATTTGGATGACTGATTAAATTACCTCAGAAAGTCATGACTATCGTATAACAGATGTCCTTATTATATATACCCCTTATTTATTATCTACTTATTACTAAGTAAACGAGACCACACCAGGAGTTGGAGAAATATATATAGGCCGTAGCAGCCTTATTTATTAAAACGCTGTATAACTTTTTTAACAGTACTCATAAACTCTGTCCTAAAGGACCCTCAGTAAATTACTGGTGTCGCTCTCTGCAGGAACCTCTATTAACTTTTTGTGTCCATTATTGCACTGCGGTACTTCTCAAAATCCGCTAATAGGCCTCAAGCCGACATGCTGGCTCAGAGACAACCATGACCGCAGTGCACCATCCCAATGCTTCAAGCTAAACCTCCGTTAACTGTAAGCCCACCGTCAGGACCCATACCAACGACAGGTCCTGAACCCTTCTTTCCGAGGTATCATCCTTCCCCTGCAAAGAACAGACACCCGCCACTGCCACGACATCTGCAATGACCCCACTTGTACCTGTAAAACAAAATGTAGAGACAACATCCCCCACTCCGTCCAAATTCTGGGGAGGGTGGGCGGGAACTTTCTCAGCGCCGCATGTTATCCGAGGAGGGGGCGGAGTCTTCCTTTATACACTCAATGCCCCCTCCCACCCAAATTAACCCACCAATCTTATCCCCTCTTCCTCAGCCTTACCCCACAAATCCCCTAATCCTTCACATAAGTCCCTGTTTCCCTAGTCATGTTCGCCCTTCGCCCATTCATTGCATTCCTTGCTCCGGGCTTTTCTTGACTATCGTATAACAGATGTCCTTATTATATATACCCCTTATTTATTATCTACTTATTACTAAGTAAACGAGACCACACCAGGAGTTGGAGAAATATATATAGGCCGTAGCAGCCTTATTTATTAAAACGCTGTATAACTTTTTTAACAGTACCCATAAACTCTGTCCTAAAGGACCCTCAGTAAATTACTGGTGTCGCTCTCTGCAGGAACCTCTATTAACTTTTTGTGTCCATTATTGCACTGTGGTACTTCTCAAAATCCGCTAATAGGCCTCAAGCCGACATGCTGGCTCAGAGACAACCATGACCGCAGTGCACCATCCCAATGCTTCAAGCTAAACCTTCGTTAACTGTAAGCCCACCGTCAGGACCCATACCAACGACAGGTCCTGAACCCTTCTTTCCGAGGTATCATCCTTCCCCTGTAAAGAACAGACACCCGCCACAGCACCCAAATGTAAAAACCTTTACAATTGGGTGCCCCTCCACACCCTGAGAGCCCTCTGTATACCATCCTGTAATCCTAACGCCCATAGGTCTATACCCACATCACTGAGGTGTACCCCATCATCCCGAAGGTACCGCCATGTCTCCAACTCCAGCTCAAAATGGCGTATCACCAAACCCCCATTCCTAACCATGAACCTGGCCACATCCCGATTAACTTTCCTCCGCGCCCTATTGATGCCTTCTATGGATCTAGCCGTCCGCCATGAAGTGCGAGCCACCATGTCGGACCACACTATCACCATTTCCGGGAATGCCATACGAAGACGAAGAATATCAAATTTGATATCCTTCGTCACATCCAGCATAGATCTAACACCTAAGTCATTCCCACCTACGTGCAAAATTAAAACGTCAGGTGGGCGGTCCAGTCGCGCATAACGATGCACTTCTGGAACCGTCCTACTCCATAACATTCCCGGAATTCCCAGCCAGCGAATCCGGGCCTCCTGCCTCGGAAACCCCAATTGCCGACCTTCCGGCCTTGCCTCAGCCCTCTTACCCCCCCTGTACACGTAAGAGTGCCCCAGTATCCAGGCCAACGCCGGCGCCACACCTGAAAGAGAGAAAAACATGTATCCACCGTAACCACAGCCAAACCTGTCAACTTAACCTCATTATTATGTTTTTTTTTTTTGTTTTTTTTTTAAACTCCAATCAGCCCCACTCCTTCTCTCCTCATACCCTTCCTCCTATTCTCCTCACACCCCTACCACTAAGTGAGGGCGAATGTAAGATCGAAATCTCCTTGATTCCCATCTCCCAATGCGCTTGACCGACTCACTATCCAACCCACTCCGAGCCGCTTCCGTAGCCACCCCAATTCTGAACGAATGTGACGAAAATTCTTTCGCCTCTAAACCCAGGCACCCCAAACATTTTCGGAAAACCGATATGAACTGAAACCTGGACAACGGACACCCATCCGCATGTATCAGAAAGGACCCCACGTTCCCTGGGCGTACCACCAGAAAGCCCCGAACGGCCCCAACCGGACAAAGCGGTGAGCCCGGCAATGAAAAAATCTGAACTCTCTTGCCCCTCCCTTTTTGATCAGTTTTTGATCTACGTAACCACAAGGACACTCTATCCTCCTGGCAACACACTTCATTAGCCCCAATCCCCCCGTGCACTTTCTTAGACGGGCTAACCAGCTCGCCAATCCTGAACGCCCCAAAGAATGCCAAGGAAAATGCCACTCGGAACAAGGCAGCTTCGTATTCCGAGGTGCAAACCTCCCGTAGCTTAGCCAACACCCCCTTTAGGACCCCAAAGGACACCGGGCATCTGGTGTCTTTAAACGGCCTAACCCGCCTATAACCTCTGAGCGCTTGTCGAACCCAGAAGTCTTTTGTGTAATCAGGCAAACCTTGCCATTTAAACAAAATGCCAATCCAGCAACCTTTTTATCCAGCGCGGATACCGACACCCCCGCTTCCATGCTCCTGGATATAAAGTACAAGACTAGCAACCTCACCTCCGGACCCTCAATCTCAACTCCCGTCATTCTACCCAGATCCGCCCATTCCAACCAAACTTTCTGATATGCAGCCCACGTCGTCTCACTCACCGACTTGCTGATCCATCCGGCGACTAATCTAACGCAATCTTCCACAGCCAGTCTGGACAAGGTACCCCTCGTTGCTCCGCGTCCGGTGCCAACTCTCGGAACCTGTCCCACTGAAAGCGAGATAAAGCGTCAGCCACCACATTGTCCACTCCCGGAAGGTGAACAGCATACATGAAGATGTTTAACTGTAGGCATCTCAACACCAGCTGTTGTAGCAGGCGCACCACCGGCGGCGATGCCGCCGATGCTCTGTTAATCACCTGCACCACTCCCATGTTGTCGATGTGAAAACGCACCTTCCGATCCCGGAAAGCCTCGCCCCATAGTTCCACCGCCAATACTACTGGAAACAGTTCCAGCAGCAACATATTCTTTATGAAGCCTGCCTCCACCCAACTCTGTGGCCACGAACCCGCACTCCATCGGCCTTGGAAAAAAGCCCCAAAACCTGCTGAGCCCGCAGCGTCTGTGAACAAATCCATATCAAAGTTGCTGACCGGGCCCGACATCCATAATGCCCTACCATTGAAGGACTCCAAGAATGTATGCCAGACCTGCAGATCAGACCTGTGTGAACGTACCAGCCTAACAAAATGTCGAGGCGACTGCACCCCCGCCGTACTTGCCGACAACCGTCGGCAAAACGCTCTCCCCATCGGCAAAATGCGACAGGCGAAATTCAGCTTCCCCAATAAAGATTGCAGCGTTCGCAGCTGTACCTTGCGCAAACCCAACATCAGCTTAAGTTCTCTTTTCAGATCCGCAAGCTTATCTTCCGGTAAACGGCATTCCATGGCTTCTGAATCCAGCGTTATCCCTAAAAACGTAATGACCGTTCTTGGCCCCTCCGTCTTGTCCGGCGCCAATGGGACGCCAAAACGATCCGCCATGTGCTCCAGCGTTGCTAACAGAATCGCACAATCCCTGGATGAAGCCGGGCCCACGCAGAGGAAGTCATCCAGATAGTGTATGACTGAATTTACCCCTGCCACGTCCCTGACCACCCATTCCAGAAAGGAGCTAAACTCCTCAAATAATGCACACGATATGGAACAGCCCATAGGCAGGCACTGGTCCACATAAAACTCCCCGTTCCAATGACACCCCAATAATCTAAAACTATCCGGGTGCACCGGAAGAAGCCGAAAGGCCGCCTCCACATCTGATTTTGCCATGAGAGCCCCCTTTCCATAATGCCGGACCCAAACCACTGCTGCATCGAATGATGTGTAACTCACCGTGCAAGCATCCGGCTCAATGGCGTCATTAACCGACCTCCCTTTAGGAAAAGAAAGGTGGTGAATGAGCCGAAATTTATTCAGCTCCTTTTTTGGCACCACACCCAGCGGAGAGACCACCAAATCCTTTAACGGGGGAACTGTAAATGGGCCGCTCATGCGGCCCAACGCCACTTCCTTTCGTAGTTTCTCCGAAACTACGTCGCCATTTAGCAACGCCGATCGCAAATTGCGTGGCACGGGGGGAACCTCCCTCAACGAGCATGGAATACGAAAACCCTCCGCAAACCCCCTTTCCAACAACCGCGCAGCCTCCCTGTCCGGATACCTACCTAGAAACGGCCGCATCCTTTCCACCATCACCGGCGTCTTCCCTCTTATTCGTAAGTTCTCCGGAACGGTTCTTCCCTTGCTTAAAGCATCTAGACGAGGGGTGGGAACCCCCGCATCCGGAACACTCATGTTTGAAACGGCACGTTCCTCCAAACTTGCATGTACCCGAATTAAACTGCCAACAAACCCCTTTTGCCTTACCGGCCGGTTGTCCAGGGGAAGACGATCCACCGCCCCCCCCCCCCCCCTGAAAAAACTGATTCGGGGCCCTCGCCGAAGTCATCAATCGCATCCACAAACTAATGTCTTTGTGGTCCCATCTTAACTCCGGCCGCATCGCCATCCTCTGGCGAAACTGCTCATCGTACCTCAACCAAGCCGTGCCCCCGAAGGTTCTGTATGCTTCCCCTATCGCATTCTGGTAGCAAAACAGAGCAGAGCAGAACTCCGGCTTCTTTACCCCTATCACACTTGCCAAAATGCCAAATGCCTGCAGCCAATTTGTAAATGTCCGAGGGATAAGGCGATACCTACGCTTCTCCTCATCTTCCTTCTTGGAGTCATCCGGCTTGACTCTGTCCAAGTTGAGCTTCCCCAACGGCAGCAGTGAAAATATCTCCACATACTCACCTTTCCAAATCTTGTCACGTACCTCCACCTTTAAATGCGCTCCCAACGGTCCCTCAAAACAGATATAGACCTCGCACATCGCCGCATCAGCCAACCTTACCAGGTCCTGCCTGCCCGTCTCCCCCACTGCCGCGGGCGTATCAACCCCCTCCTTCCTTACCGGAGGACTTTCCGTCCCCCCCTGCTGTGGCACCACCACCGCTGCCCCTGCCACCCCGCTCCTGCCACCCCCCCCCACCGGGGGAACCCATGCCACTGATGGGCATGGTGCCCCACCTGCTGAATTTTCAAACCTGTCCACCAATTCCTTGATCCCTGCTAAAAACCCCCTCATACTTGTATCCATCCCTACCACCGACCTCTGACCCCGGTCTGCCAAATCACCATCCCCAGCCGAGTACCCCCACCCGGACGTCCCAGCATCACCCCTACCACTGCAGCCCCCAGCACCCCACACCTGTGACTGACCCAGTGAAGATAAAGGAAAAACAAACTTACCGGGCTGCCTAGGAAGCGACCCACCAGCCGACCGTCCTGCCTCCATCGATGCTGACCTTCCGAGAGGCTCACGTTCCGCCTCCGATTCCGATCCTGCACCGTCCGACCGTTGCTCCTCCCCTTCCGCTCCCGATGCAAGCCCTCCAGGAGAAGGATCCCTGGATGCCGAGGGTCCCGCTCCACACCGACTCCTTCTTCGTGTTCTGGACCCGCCCACCGATTTTTTCGTTGCCTTGCCCAGGCCGGGGGGACTCCGTCCAGCCCTGTCGCCTACGTCCGCTGCCTCTTCCCTCTGCTCCTCCGCCGCAAGGTCCCCGGCCGCCGCAGTGGAAGGCCCGGCCACCGCCACACTGGATCTCCCCCGCCGAGGCGTCGTCCCCGGTGACATCACTCTGGGGGCGGGGCCCGCTGCTTCCGACTCCCATCGCCGTGCGGGCCTGGTGGCCGCTCCGGAACTCCCGGAACGGCCGCCCGCGGAGCTCCGACTCTGCCGGGGATTCCTTCCGGCGTCAAACCCGGCGACAGCAGCTCGCTGCGCGGGAGGACCCGAAGGGGCCCGCGAATGGGGATTCCCTATTTGTCTGCGAGCTCCGGAGGAGAGGTCAGGAGAGAAGCGCTCCGGCGGTTTGGACTGCCGAGCTCGCGCTGACACTCTCCCCCCATTAATCTCTTCCTCCAACGGACGCCCGAGCAAAGGCCCTAAATGTTCCTGGGCCCACTGTGGGCCTCGCGCTGCTGTTTCTGCCCGCAATTGGGCCAGGAGCTGCTCTAAGTCTGCCATCTCAAACTTTCTCAGCGCCGCATGTTATCCGAGGAGGGGGCGGAGTCTTCCTTTATACACTCAATGCCCCCTCCCACCCAAATTAACCCACCAATCTTATCCCCTCTTCCTCAGCCTTACCCCACCAATCCCCTAATCCTTCACATAAGTCCCTGTTTCCCTAGTCATGTTCGCCCTTCACCCATTCATTGCATTCCTTGCTCCGGGCTTTTCTTTCAGAGTGACTATTCAATACTCTACAGGAATCAGTACAGCATACAAGGGAGCAATAGTCTGCAGTGACGCAGCTCACCTATCTTCAATCTGTGTTGTGCCTTATCCTCAGAATCTAATCTACTAAAGTGCTATTATCTATGGGCATCCCATGTCACTACACCTTTACCCAATTCTACCCAAGAAACCTTTTATAATAAAAATTCTGCAAGGTAACGCAAGTGACTCTTCATTGTGTCTACAGGAGGGAGAGTGAGATAAATGGAGGGTCAGACAACAAGGTGATGTGTAAATCTGTTGAACTTGTGCCCAGAGTGCACCGCTACAGTACCATAGCTTGTAGACTTTCACACAGACCAAATGATATACACTGATTTGGGTTATTTTTACCAAATAAATGTAGCAGTATAAATCGTGGTCAAAATTTATGAAGAAAAGGCACTTATTTGCTAAATTTTATAACAGAAACTAAGAAAATTTATTTTTTTGTTTATGTAGCGGGGTCCCCAAATTTAACCCCGCTATACCTAAATTCAGGGGTGACCAGAGCAATAGTTTGGCTCGGGTCTCTTAATTATTTTGGACTCTGCCTTACTACTGTGTCACTAGGGGTGTTGAAATTAATCGTGTCATCGATGCATCGCGATTCGACCACCCACGATGCGGCACTGATGCTACGACTTGCATTAATCGATTATATGATGACGTCACCTGCGCGCAGCTATATGCCCTGCCTTGAGTCTGAAAACAGCCGAAGGAGCCATGGGCGTTAGCCCTGCCTCTTTTCCCGCCCCCCCGCTGATGCAGGTGAAGGAGCCGTGGGCGTTAGCCGTGCCTCTTTTCCTGCCCCCCGCTGATGCAGCCGAAGAAGCCGTGGGTGTTAGCCGTGCCTCCTTTACCACCCCCCGCTGACGGCATTCTCAGCCGCCCGGCGTCACCATGCAAGAGACACGTGGAGCGAGTGTACCCCAACTCCCGACAAGTCATGACCCGGTCCCGACTTCCCAGAGCCTTCCTCCTTGGTTCACCTCACACTGTGCACACTGCACAGGCTGCTGTGGGAGACCCGAGATGCCAGACGGCCGAGGACTGCAGGCAGCAGAACACTGACAGGAGTCAGAGACCAGCAGAGACCAGTCGTCATCATCAGGTACTTACTTGGGGGGTGCACACTGGCAGCATATGATGGGCACAGTAGCAGCATTTGATAAGCACACTGGCAGCAATTGATGGGCACAGTAGCGGTAATTGATGGGCACAGTAGCGACAATTGATGGGCACAGTGGCAGCAATTGATGGGCACAGTGGCTGCGTTTGATGGCACAGTGGTGGCAATTTATGGGCACAGTGGCTGCGTTTGACGGCACAGTGGTGGCAATTTATGGGCACAGTGGCTGCATTTGATGGGCACAGTGGCGGCAATTGATGGGCACAGTGGTTGCGTTTGATGGGCACAGTGGCTGCATTTGATGGGCACAGTGGCTGCGTTTTATGGGCACAGTGGCTGCATTTGATGGGCACAGTGGCTGCGTTTGATGACACAGTGGCTGCAATTTATGTTTTTTTTTGTTTGCGCCCCCCCAAAAAATTTTGAGCACCAGCCGCCACTGACTAGTACTACTAGTAATAATATAACATATTGTATATCATATATCTGATGCACCATTATGTGGATTGCAAATTTGCCAAATTATGAAAACATTAAAGTGACCAATGAGCATGACTATGTCATTTCAACATTAATTATGGTTTATGTATGCCTTTTTGTCTTAGTGATTGATTCACATCACAACTTAATTGATTTGAAATTGATACCCTTTTTTTGTATGATTTTTGGTTTTGCTCATCACTGTCCCACACATGCAGCCATGCATTGCATGTGTGGGGCAGTAATGAGCAAAACCATAAATCATACAAAAAATAAAAAAAAAGGTATCAATGAAGTTGTGATGTGAATCAAAAAGACATACATAAACCATAATTTCTGAAATGGCATACATTGTCGTTTGGGGGGACATTATAGGGACAATGTCCGCAGTCTCTGATCCGCTCTAGTATCATGTCCGCAGTCTGTGATCCGCTCTAGTATCATGTCCGCAGTCTCTGATCTGCTCTAGTATCATGTCCGCAGTCTCTGATCAACTCTAGTATCATGTCCGCAGTCTCTGATCCGCTCTAGTATCATGTCTGCAGTCTCTGATCCTCTCTAGTATCATGTCTGCAGTCTCTGACCCTCTCTAGTATCATGTCTGCAGTCTCTGACCCTCTCTTGTAGTATTTTGGGGTAAGTCTGGAGCTCCTCTTTAAGTTGTCTGCTGTGTTTACACTTTGCTACATGCAGAGAGTTTTTTTAAGAACAGATGAAAACCGTGCGCAGTAATCGTGATGCATCGCGGAATCGAATCTAATCGAATTGTGGACAGGATAATCTTAATCGAATCGTGAGGCCAGTGAAGATGCGCATCCCTATGTGTCACCTGGCGTGCAGTTCCCCTTTGGGAGTATTAGTGGTGTTGTCGCCTATACCCGAAGTTGAACCACAGGTGATGGAGTAGGTATTGGATGTCCTCTCTCGGGTGCCGTTGGTGGGCGGTTCTGGCCTGCTGTGCATGCCGGGAGGGGATATATAAGGGGCAGACGCCATTACACGGGGAGCCAATTTCCGGGGCCCATCCCCGGAGAGCCAATTCCGGGGCCCACTGCCCAGAGGGAGCTATCCCTCAGAGGGGGGTGCGCCCCATCTTGATCGAGGAGTCTTAGGCACCTTCAGCCTGAGGCTGCAGAGTTCCAGGTAGGCCCAGTACCTTTGACTGGGTCTACAGCCGAGTGAGGGTAACCGCTCTGACACAGAGGAAACCAGGGGAGGATCAATCCTATAACAAGAGGGCGAGTAATAGAGTATTGCTGACTCGGGAAAGGCCTGGTGACCTGTCAGAGGGAAGGATTCCTCGCTTTGCAGACTGTCTCTGCTGAGTGTTGAAAGATCAGGAGGGATCTCCTTGACTTGGTCCTTGGAGGGGACTGAGTCATTGTTCCAGCATCACGCCGGCTGCTAGTGCTGTACCCACTCGGGACCGAGTGGCGACAAAGCCAAGAGTGTGCCTGAATCCACTTCTATCTGCTAACCTTTTTCTCACTTCAACTCTCTGGTTCCTGGAAGCAAGCTAAAATAAACTTGCATTGGAGTTGATATGTTGTGTGGACATTGACCTCATTTGGGAAAGATAAAGACTTGCCTCTATAAACATAGAGGGGAGAACCAGAAGAAGGGAGCTACTAACTGCAGGACCCAAGTATGTAACACCGCCTAACCTTTATAATCTAGAGGACACGGGCATGTGGCATGGTGTGTCTTATCCCCCTGCTTGAGAAGGTAAGAGGGGGAAAAAGATCCGTGTGCTACACGTGGGGGCTCGAGTCCGGGATTCTGCAGTGGTTCCTGGGAGCTGGACTTTACTTTCCTGCATGGCTCTTTGGAGGTCGGCCATTTTTGGAAGTTGGACTGCGCCAAGGGTGAGAGAGGGTACAGGCCTGGCTGTGGTTTCCAGCTGCGTAGTTCGTGGGCGTGTCTCAAAGTCTGTAAAAGCCTGCAAATTGCGTGCAGCAAGGAAGAAAAAGGGGAGGAGCCCCAGCTAAAGTGTGTGTTCCACGTGGTGTGGTTGGCGCCAAAGGGACAGTGCAACTGAACCATTGATGAGGCGACATGTTTTCTGCTCCATTGATGACTACTTCATCGGGATCTCGTGTTCCTTTGCCCGGTTCAACCATGAACGTTGCCTCTGTTGTGGCCTCCCTGACGGATACAGGGATCCGGCTGAAGCCCCGAGGTCGCTTTGCCCTCTACACGTGCAGAGATGCAGAGGCCTTGGGCATGATTTGTGCGAGATGCCAGGGACTGGTCGTACAGCTTCGCCCTTTCGGGAGATGTACCCGCTGTGGGGAGTTCCTCTTTGTGGTAGAACAGCCAACGGAGTTGCCAAAAGTCTACCGCCTGGACTGTATCTCAGGTACTGTTTCTCCTGAGGAGGAAATGTGTGCTCCCACAGCCATGCCCACGCGTACTACCGCGGAGACAGTGGAACTGAAGATTGAAGCTCCAGCCATTAAGAGCTTGAGGCCGTGAACACAGCGGATGCTGCCTCGGTTGCAACGGAGTCCTCCCTTCCACCTGCTAAAAGGAAGGTGGGATATGTGAAGGCTTCCCGTGGCCGTGGTCAAGGCCTAACCCAGTGCCTACCCGAACCGGATCGTCTAGCCGGAGGGATCTCCAAGCGATCCACGGAAGGGGAAGGTAAAGAGGCTGGGAGAACTGTGTCAAGTTTGCCGGGGAAAGGGAAGAGGCTCAGCGTCCGTTCCATTATGGATGCTTGGGTACCTGACCCGCGGGAACTTTTGAAAGTAAAAGAGTCGGTGTTGACCAGGAACTATTTGCCAGCAGAAGATTACGATACCTCAGAGATAGACTCTTCCTCTGAAGTTGGCGATGATGTAGAAATAGATGAACTGTTTGCAAAGAAGGGATGGGACAAAATTTTGTCGACCTCTCCCCGTAGTGTAAAGGGATCGCCCATGGACTCTGGGGAAACTGCACCCCGGGTGGAAACCCCTGTTATTACTGGAGAAGTTGTTCCTGTGTCCACCTTGCATGCTCCGGTGTCTTCCGTGCCTGCTGTTCCGGAGGCCCGTTCCTCATTAAGGCCGCCTATGCCACAGTTGGAGCCTGTACGCCCCCGCAGATCTCCGGATGCTATTTTCTTGCCAGGAACTGGAGATCAGGCGACCATGCCGCCTTTGGCCCGACTGCAACAGCTGTTGAATCAAAAGGTTGCTACGGACTATGGATGGGAGTATCCGTACGTCCCAAGGAACTTGCTTTTTGAAATTGAGGCCTTTCGGGAACGATGGTACAGTGATTTTGTCTGGGATCATTTGGAGGTAAAGAAAGGCCATAGGTATTTTACATGTTTGGCTGTAATGACTGAGCGATACAAATGCTGCCGAAAAGACTGGACTCTGGGTCGGCACATACATGCGGATCGGGTCGTGGTCTGCAGTAAAAACAGAGACGATGTGATATATTCCATAGAGACCTTGGATAAGGACTGGAAGCCTCTTGATCTCCCTGATCCCAGTTTTTATCTCTGAAGTGGGACTTGTGTTTTTTTTTTTGTACCACTTCAGGGACAATGCCTTGAACTGCTGTTTGACTCTATGCCCATGGAATTTACTCTCTGGAGGTTTAAAGGACAAGTTTTTTTTTTCTTCCCTCTTTTGGAAAAAAATTGAGAGCTGAACTTTGGGGTAGAGTTAGTCAGGGCAAAGCTGGAAGCCGCTGTGATCAACCAAACAGAAATTTGTGTTAGGCTAGGTAATAATGTGTACTGCCACTAGGTGGTAGTGGTTTGCTGGACTTTTTCTTTTATGCACTTTTTTTAGGGAAATGTCATTTCATACACTAGGCTTAGTGTGTGGAGCTTTAGTAGAAGGGAACTATCTTTCCTTGGAGGGATAGTTTACTTCTAATTAATAGTGTTAGGATGTTAATAGCGTGTAGAATATTTAGCGTGTATATGTTTTTTTTTTCTTTCCCTGCAGGAAGACCATCATGCAACTGCACCGGAAAAAGGGTGGGATATAGTTGTTATAGGATAATGGGAGGGATTGTTACATAATGTGTATGTACATTTGAAAACTGTTTGTTTTTTCTGTCCTTCTCTCTCTTTGCTATACTTCAGGTCTTGATTCAGGCACCATCCTTGCATTGTACATAGTTCAGGAATAAATTTGCGCCTGCTCAGGACTGAGTGTGTGAATTTATTCCAGACACTGGGGACAGTGTCTCATTTAGAGGGGGGTGTATGTAGCGGGGTCCCCAAATTTAACCCTGCTATACCTAAATTTAGGGGTGACCAGAGCCATAGTTTGGCTCGGGTCTCTTAATTATTTTGGACTCTGCCTTACTGCTTTGTCACCTGGCGTGCAGTTCCCCTTTGGGAGTATAGGTGGTGTTGTCACCTATACCCGAGGTTGAACCACAGGTGATGGAGTAGGTATTAGATGTCCTCTCGGCTGCCGTTGATGGGCGGTTCTGGCCTGCTGTGCATGCCGGGAGGGGATATATAAGGGGCAGACGCCATTACACGGGGAGCCAATTCCCGGGGGCCCATGCCCGGAGAGCCAATTCCGGGGCCCACTGCCCGGAGGGAGCTACCCCTCAGAGGGGGGTGCGCCCCATCTTGATCGAGGAGTCTCAGGCACCTTCAGCCTGAGGCTGCAGAGTTCCAGGTAGGCCCAGTACCTTTGACTGGGTCTACAGCCGAAGAGGAGTCCCAGGGAACCCGTGTGAGGGTAACCGCTCTGACACAGAGGAAACCAGGGGAGGATCGATCCCATAACAAGAGGGCGAGTAATAGAGTATTGCTGACTCAGGAAAGGCCTGGTGACCTGTCGGAGGGAAGGATTCCTCGCTTTGCAGACTGCCTCTGCAGAGTGTTGAAAGATCAGGAGGAATCTCCTTGACTTGGTCCTTGGAGGGGACTGAGTCATTGTTCCAGCATCACGCCGGCTGGTAGTGCTATTGAGTGACTATCCGGGTGAGCTGTACCCACTCGGGACCGAGTGGCGACGAAGCCAAGAGTGTGCCTGAATCCACTTCTATCTGCTAACCTTTTTCTTACTTCAACTCTCTGGTTCCTGGAAGCAAGCTAAAATAAACTTGCGTTGGAGTTGATATATTGTGTGGACATTGACCTCATTTGGGAAAGATAAAGACTCGCCTCTATAAACATAGAGGGGAGAACCAGAAGAAGGGAGCTACTAACTGCAGGACCCAAGTATGTAACACCGCCTGACCTTTATAATCTAGAGGACATGGGCATGTGGCATGGTGTGTCTTATCCCCCTGCTTGAGAAGGTAAGAGGGGGAAAAAGATCCGTGTGCTACATTTATAGCGCAAAAGATACAAAAACTGTGGTGATTAAATACCACCAAAAGAAAGCTCTATTTGTGTGAACAAAAATGACAAACATTTCATATGGGTACAGTGTTGCATTATTAGGCCTCATGCCCACTGGCGTTTTTACAGCTGCGTTTTTGAGCGTTTTTTACAGCTTAAAAACGCCTGTCCATGTTATTGTAAATATTTTTTTTTTTTTTTTTTTTTTGAAAAAAAAAAAAAAAAAAAAAAAAAAAAAAAAACGTCGGAGCTAAAAACGCGACTGCGCGTTAGTGCGCGTTTTTAGCGCGTTAGTGCGCGTTAGTGCGCGTTTTTGCGCGTTTTTTGACGCTCGCGTTTTTTCCTGCCTAGTTCTGACGCTGAGGAACGCACTGGCCCTGGGTTTTTTTTACAGCTTACAAACGCCTATGCTCTTTACAGCTCAAAAATGCCTAGGTGGGCATGAAGCTATAGACTAACATGGACAGGCGTTTTTAAGCTGTAAAAAACGCTCAAAAACGCGGCTGAAAAAACGCCCGTGGGCATGAGGCCTAAAAGTGAAAAAACTGCGCTAGAACCTAAAATAACCCTAGCTGCCAGCACTCAAACAAACAAAGTGATAGAGCAAATATGAACAAATAGTGCAGCGCTGAGAATATTATTAAAGTTGCTGCTGGAAGCAGCAACAAAGAACATAAATGACTTATAAAATAATCTGAAATTCAATATGTGCTAGTGAATAAACAAATATATAAATAAAGTCCAAAAAAAAATCAACTCCAATGGGCAGCCTGATGGTAAAACTGTCCTTCATGGAGGTCATGAGAGTGTGGCCCTTATGGACTACACAAAACTGGAGTGAAAAAGAAATGACAATAACAATGAAAAAGTCCAAACAATATGTGCCAAATTGAATGGGTGTCTTCTCATGGATATTGCTACCACAACATGGACTAGCAGAGGAACCCCAATGTTGATGGTGGGGCTCACAACTAGTGATGAGCCGAACACCCCCGGGTTCGGTTCGCACCAGAACCCGCGAACGGACCGAAAGTTCGTACGAACATTAGAACCCTATTAAATACAATGGATGCGAACGTTCGAATTCTAAAGTGCTAATTATAACAACTATTATGCATGTTATTGTCCTAAAAAGGGTTTGGGAACCCGGGTTCTGCACCAGGGGACATGTATCAATGCAAAAAGAAGTTTTAAAAACGGTCGTTTTTCGGGAGCAGTCATTTTAATGATGCATAAAGTGAAAAAAAAAAAGTCAAATATTCCTTTAAATATCGTACCTGGGGGGTGTCTAAAGTATGCCTGTGAAGTGCCACGTGTTTCCCGTGTTTAGAACTGTCCCTGCACAAAATGACACTTCTAAAGGAAAAAAAAGCCATTTAAAACTGCTTGCGGCTTTAATGTAATGTCTGGTCCCGGTAATATGGATGAAAATCTTTAAGAAAAATGGCATAGCTACCCCATGACCCCCCCCCCCTACCCCAGCCCATTACCAGCCCCTTTGGGTCTTGTATGGATATTAAGGGGAACCCCGCACATAAAATAAAAAAGGCCCTATATACTCTGAACAGCCGTATACAGGCGGTGCATACAAGACAGGGACTGTAGGTTTGTTCTTATGTAGAATCTGTTTGTAATTTTGAACAGGTACATTGTTTAAGTGTAGCTCCAGCCCAAAAATCTATTTTTAAACTTTTTGGAAAACATAGGTAAGGGTTATCACCCCTGTAACATTTGTTTTGCTGTCTGTGCCCCTGTTCAGAACATTTCACCTCACTTTCCGTCCCAATGACAACTGTTTTTGAAATGTGGTGTTTTTCTTGAAACAAGGATTGCTGATAAAGCATCAGTACAGAGGAGACACCTTTCTCCCATATTAATTCTTACAGGAGAGAATTTTCCTTCCTAGGGGTAGATTTCCTCTCACTTCCTGTTGTCTTCTTGCGTTTGCAAGTAGGAGTCGTTTGTAAGTTGGATGTTTGAAAGTAGGGACCTGCCGTAGATACTCTGCAGAAATAGGCCCCTTAGTTGTTGGTGTTGGCACAACACTGTAAGCACTCACAGTTACTCTTGGTTGGTGCTGGAACGCCCTGCTGTCAACTATTATATCAGGAATTGTAATTACATATAATTGTTGAACAGTGGTAGTAAAAATTGGGCCTTTGATGGTGGTGCTGGTGCCACAACACTGTAAGCCCTGACAGTTACTCTTGGTGGGTGCAGCAATGGGCCCTGCTGTGAATTATTAGATCAAGAATTGTAATTGCATGCCCCTGTTGAACAGGGGCTGAAAAATTGGGCCTTTGGTGGTGGTGGTGGTGTTGACACAACACTGTAAGCCCTCAGAGTTACTCTTGGTGGGTGCAGGAATGGGCCCTGCTGTGAATTATTAGATCAAGAATTGTAATTACATGCCCCTGTTGAACAGGGGCTGAAAAATTGGGCCTTAGGCACTGGTGGCACAACACTACAACCCCTCACAGATACTGTACTTGGAGCACAGCAATGAGCCCTGTTGCAAAGTATTGCTTCAAAAATTGTAATGACACGCCCCTGTTAAACAGGGGCTGAAAAATTGGGCCTTAGGCACTGGTGCCACAACACTCCAACCCCTCACAGATACTGTACTTGGAGCACAGCAATGAGCCCTATGGCAAATTATTGCTAAAAAAATTGTAATTACACGCCCCTGTAAAACAGGGGCTGAAAAATTGGGCCTTAGCCACTGGTGGCGGCACCCATAAACAAAAATGATCTTCCAAGCTATCATCATCAATCGTATCATTGAGGACTCGGAGGAGGAGGATAGCCAGTCAACATAACAGCACAGACACTCAGCATCAGCATCAGTCTTGAAGGGATGTGACATGTTAAAATCAATTAGTCTGTTATATCAGCATCAGGTGTGTGGTAGCTGGTGGTGATCCAAGACTGGTTCATCTTGATGAAAGTCAGTCGATCAACCGAGTCGGTGGACAGGCGCACCCTGTGATCCGTGACAAATCCTCCAGCAGCACTGAATGTGCGTTCCGAAAGAACGCTGGATGCAGGACAGGCCAGTAGCTCAATTGCATACTGTGCAAGCTCTGGCCAGTGATCCATCCTCAAGACCCAGTAAGCCAGAGGATTTTCGGTGGGGAAGGTGTCCAAGTCTGACCTTGCCCCTAGATATTCCTGCACCATGTTTATCAGACGCTGGCGATGGTTGCTGGAACCAATCATACTTTGGGGCTGCGGACTAAAGAATTGTCTGAACGCATCGGTCAGACGGCCACCTTCCCCACCGCTCCTTCTTTGACTGGCCGAAGCCTCAGCAACTCGTTGTCCTGGACCAGGAGTTTGTAACCTCCCAGTCTCTGGGAACGCGTTGCACAGACCTTTCTGCAAGGCCTTCCGGAGTTGTCTCATCCTCTGCTCCCTCTGCGACGGTAACATAAGGTCCGCAACCTTACCCTTGTACCGTGGATCAAGGAGAGTGGCCAGCCAGTAATGGTCCCTCTCCTTGATCCGAAGAATACGAGGATCCTTCCGCAGACTTTGCAGGATCAGGGAGGCCATGCAGCGTAGGTTTGCTGAGGCATTCGCTCCGGAGTCCTCTGGGTCACTAAGGACGACATGATCCGCAGTCACCTCCTCCCAGCCACGTACAAGTCCACTGGTTTCTTGGGACTGTAAATCATCCCTAAAAGACTGCTGCTGATGATGCTGAGTGCCAGCCTCCACCTCCATGCTGACACAATCCTCCTCCTCCTCCTCCTCCTCCTCCTCTTCCTCTTCCTGTGCGATGGGTGGGACAGAAGGAACACTGTCTGGGTAAAGGGGGCCTTGAGAGGCAAGGAAGTCCTCCTCTTCCTGCCTCTGTTCTGCCTCAAGTGCCCTGTCCATTATTCCACGCAGCGTGTGCTCCAACAGGTGGACAAGAGGTACAGTGTCACTGATGCATGCACTGTCACTGCTCACCATCCTCGTGGCCTCCTCAAATGGTGCCAGGACAGTGCATGCATCCCTGATCATGCCCCACTGGCGTGGAGAAAAAAAACCAAGCTCCCCTGACCCTGTCCTGGTGCCGTAGTCGCACAGGTACTCATTGATGGCCCTCTGCTGCGTGTGCAGCCGCTGCAGCATGGCCAACGTTGAGTTCCACCTGGTGGGCATGTCACATATAAGGCGGTTCTTGGGCAGGTTCAACTCCTTTTGCAGCTCAGCCAGGCGAGCACTGGCATTATAAGATCTGCGGAAATGCACACAGACTTTCCTGGCCTGCCTCAGGACATCCTGTAAGCCCGGGTACCTGCCCAAGAACCGCTGCACCACCAGGTTAAGGACGTGAGCCACACAGGGCACATGGGTCAGTTGTCCCTGTCGGAGGGCGGAGAGGAGGTTGGTGCCATTGTCGCAAACCACCATTCCTGGCTTAAGCTGGCGTGGCGTCAACCACCTCTCGGCCTGGCCCTGCAGAGCAGACAGGACCTCTGCCCCAGTGTGGCTTCTGTCCCCCAAACACACCAGCGCAAGCACGGCATGGCATCTTTTTGCCTGCGTACTTGCGTAGCCCCGTGAACGGCTACGGAGCACCGCTGGTTCATAGGACAAACCACAGGAAGAGGCCATGGAGGAAGAAGAAGAGGAGGGGGTGGAGGAGAGAGGTGTGTCACAACCAGTAGTAGCATTTTGGAGGCGTGGCGGTGGGACAACCTCCAACACTACTGCACCTTGTCCTGCATCCTTCCCAGCTGCCAAAAGAGTGACCCAATGGGCCGTGAAAGAAAGGTAACGTCCCTGTCCATGCCTGCTGGACCATGAGTCAGCGGTAATATGCACCTTACCGCTGACCGCCCTGTCCAGCGAGGCCAAGACATTGCCTTCCACATGCCGGTAGAGAGCCGGAATAGCCTTCCGTGAGAAAAAGTGGCGTTTGGGAACCTGCCACTGAGGAACCGCACATTGCACAAACTCACGGAAGGGGGCCGAGTCTACCAACTGAAAAGGCAGCAGTTGAAGCGCTAGCAATTTAGCCAAGCTAGCATTCAACCGCTGGGCATGTGGATGGCTGGGAGTGAACTTCTTTCGACGGTCCAGCAGCTGGGGCAGGGAAATTTGCCTGCTAGAATCGGACGTCGGTGTACTGCTAGCAGAGTGGCCGCAAGTACTTGGCTGTGACACACCTAATTCTACACCTTCATTCCTCTCAGTGCATGTTTCAGAGAGGACTGAAGTTATAGTGGGGTTGGAAATCCCAGCTGATGCGGTGCAAGGAGAGGTCCGCTTTGTTCTTTGGTGTGGGTCTTTGAGGTAGGCTTGCCAACGAGCTGCATGGCAGGTCAACATATGTCTGGTCAGGCATGTGGTACCCAAGCGGCTGATGTTTTGGCCACGCGATATACGCTTGAGACATATGTTGCAAACAGCAGCTGTGCGATCTGATGCACTAGCCTCAAAAAAGGCCCACACCAAGGAACTTTTTGAATGACGGGCAGAGGCAGCGCCCTGCACAGGCGGAGCTCTGCGGTGTGATTCCGTCGGTGTACTGCCCTTACGCTGGCCACCAAAGGGCATCCTGTCTCGTTGGAGATGTGCCTCCTCCTCATCCTCCTCCTCCTCTCTCCTATTAGGCACCCACGTGGAGTCAGTGACCTCATCATCCCCTCCCTCCTCATCACTGGAGCCAATCTGGCAGTATGCTGCAGCTGCTGGAACATGACTGCCAGATTGGTGTCCTTCTTGAGCATCCCCTCTGTCTGCTCTCACCCTACTGCCTTCCTGTAGCTGGGTTTCATCATCAGACCCTTCGAAACGCTGGGCATCCTCCTGGAGCATGTACCCAACACTGTGCTCAAACAGTTCGGGGGACTCCTCAGGAGGAGGACATGGTGGGTCTAGGGAAGGAGTGACTGATGATGAGTCTGACATTGATACCAGGGAAGAGGACGCTTTGGCAGCTGCTTTGCCAGTACCCTGAGCCTGGGTGAGAGAGGATGAGGAGGAGGAGGAGGGCTTGGTCATCCACTCTACCAAGTCTTCGGCATGATGTGGCTCAACATGTCCAGCTGCGGAAAAGAAGGACAAGCGTGTCCCATGGCCATGTGCTGATGACAATGCACCGCGTCCACGACCAGCACTGTTGCCCCCAGACACAGAGCCTGCTTGCCCTCTTTTATTGCCTCCTGACTGTCTGCCTCTCCTTGTTTGCCTTCCAGACATTCTAATAGATGGCCTGCAGGGAGATGGGAAAAAAGCAATAAGGGCTACCTTCAGGTGTCCTTCTCTGTCCCTTGAAACAAGGACTTGCACAGTGAAAGAAACTGACACTCTCCCTACCTACAGTTTTCTGTCCCTAGAAAAAATGTTTTTTTTAAGCACAATATAGCACAAGGAGAATTCACTCACTGTCCTTCCAGGTCCCTAGAAACAAGGACTTGCACAGTGAAAGAAACTGACACTCTCCCTACCTACAGTTTTCTGTCCCTAGAAAAAATGTTTTTTTTAAGCACAATATAGCACAAGGAGAATTCACTCACTGTCCTTCCAGGTCCCTGGAAACAAGGACTTGCACAGTGAAAGAAACTGACACTCTCCCTACCTACAGTTTTCTGTCCCTAGAAAAAATGTTTTTTTTAAGCACAATATAGCACAAGGAGAATTCACTCACTGTCCTTCCAGGTCCCTAGAAACAAGGACTTGCACAGTGAAAGAAACTGACACTCTCCCTACCTACAGTTTTCTGTCCCTAGAAAAAATGTTTTTTTTAAGCACAATATAGCACAAGGAGAATTCACTCACTGTCCTTCCAGGTCCCTGGAAACAAGGACTTGCACAGTGAAATAAACTGACACTCTCCCTACCTACAGTTTTCTGTCCCTAGAAAAAATGTTTTTTTTAAGCACAATATAGCACAAGGAGAATTCACTCACTGTCCTTCCAGGTCCCTGGAAACAAGGACTTGCACAGTGAAAGAAACTGACACTCTCCCTACCTACAGTTTTCTGTCCCTAGAAAAAATGATTTTTTTAAGCACAATATAGCACAAGGAGAATTCACTCACTGTCCTTCCAGGTCCCTGGAAACAAGGACTTGCACAGTGAAAGAAACTGACACTCTCCCTACCTACAGTTTTCTGTCCCTAGAAAAAATGTTTTTTTTAAGCACAATATAGCACAAGGAGAATTCACTCACTGTCCTTCCAGGTCCCTAGAAACAAGGACTTACACAGTGAAAGAAACTGACACTCTCTCTACCTACAGTTTTCTGTCCCTAGAAAAAATGTTTTTTTTAAGCACAATATAGCACAAGGAGAATTCACTCACTGTCCTTCCAGGTCCCTAGAAACAAGGACTTGCACAGTGAAAGAAACTGACACTCTCCCTACCTACAGTTTTCTGTCCCTAGAAAAAATGTTTTTTTTTAAGCACAATATAGCACAAGGAGAATTCACTCACTGTCCTTCCAGGTCCCTGGAAACAAGGACTTGCACAGTGAAAGAAACTGACACTCTCCCTACCTACAGTTTTCTGTCCCTAGAAAAAATGTTTTTTTTAAGCACAATATAGCACAAGGAGAATTCACTCACTGTCCTTCCAGGTCCCTAGAAACAAGGACTTACACAGTGAAAGAAACTGACACTCTCCCTACCTACAGTTTTCTGTCCCTAGAAAAAATGTTTTTTTTAAGCACAATATAGCACAAGGAGAATTCACTCACTGTCCTTCCAGGTCCCTGGAAACAAGGACTTGCACAGTGAAAGAAACTGACACTCTCCCTACCTACAGTTTTCTGTCCCTAGAAAAAATGTTTTTTTTAAGCACAATATAGCACAAGGAGAATTCACTCACTGTCCTTCCAGGTCCCTAGAAACAAGGACTTACACAGTGAAAGAAACTGACACTCTCCCTACCTACAGTTTTCTGTCCCTAGAAAAAATGTTTTTTTTAAGCACAATATAGCACAAGGAGAATTCACTCACTGTCCTTCCAGGTCCCTAGAAACAAGGACTTACACAGTGAAAGAAACTGACACTCTCCCTACCTACAGTTTTCTGTCCCTAGAAAAAATGTTTTTTTTAAGCACAATCTAGCACAAGGAGAATTCACTCACTGTCCTTCCAGGTCCCTAGAAACAAGGACTTGCACAGTGAAAGAAACTGACACTCTCCCTACCTACAGTTTTCTGTCCCTAGAAAAAATGTTTTTTTTAAGCACACTATAGCACAAGCACAAAACACACTGACACTCTCCCTACCTATCCTTCTCTTTCCCTAAACTAAAGGAATCCAGGTTAAGCAAGAAAGAAATAAAAGTCACTGTCCCTGCCTATGCTGCTCTATCCCTGCTCCGGAACACACTACACTAGGCCGCCGTGCTGGCGGCCTTTTATAGTGTGGGGCGTGTACTAAACACCCTCAGCAATAATTGGCCACAGGCATCCTGCCTGTGGCCAATCATTGCTCTCCTCGCTGCCGGCGCTGTGATTGGCCAAGCATGCGGGGTCACAGTGCATGCTTGGCCAATCACAGCGCCTGGATGACACTGCGATGGCGTAGTGCATTGTGGGCCGTTCGCGTCACTCGAATTTGGCGCGAACGGCCCAAATCGTTCGATCTTCGTCGAACGATCGAACAGCCGATGTTTGAGTCGAACGTATGTTCGATTCGAACACGAAGCTCATCCCTACTCACAACAAAAGGTACAAATGATGCAGTTGGGTACTCTTACCGCAGATGGTGGACCCACCTGTCGTACGACAGTGGGTCAGTAAGACTTAGTGGTCACCGTGACCGGGGTCGATGGAACTAGATGCCGTGAATGCCTCAGGCCATCTCGAGTAGGGTGGTTCAATACACGAGTCACACGATGGAATTCCTCCAATCATACAGGCATTGCTGTACTAAAGTGAAGTTCCTGGCCGGTGTAGCATGCATATCACTACCCCGTGTAAGATCAACTGCATCATTTGTACCTTGTGTTGTGAGCCCCACCATCAACATTGGGGTTCCTCTGCTAGTCCATGTTGTGGTAGCAATATCCATGAGAAGACACCCATTCAATTTGGCACATATTGTTTGGACTTTTTCATTGTTATTGTCATTTCTTTTTCACTCCAGTTTTGTGTAGTCCATAAGGGCCACACTCTCATGACCTCCATGAAGGACAGTTTTACCATCAGGCTGCCCATTGGAGTTGATTTTTTTATGGACTTTATTTATATATTTGTTTATTCACTAGCACATATTGAATTTTAGATTATTTTATAAGTCATTTATGTTCTTTGTTGCTGCTTCTAGCAGCAACTTTAATAATATTCTCAGCGCTGCACTATTTGTTCATATGTACAGTGTTGCATTACTGAGTAATTGTCATTCAAAGTTTAAAACCACTGAAAGCTGAAACTTGGCCTGGGCAGAAAGGCATAGCTCCCAACTGTCCCTGATTTCGAGGGACTGTCCCTGATTTGGAGCAATGTCCCTGTCCCTCTTTCCTGCTCATTTGTCCCTCATTTTGGTCTGATCTGTATAGTTGTATATAAAATGCACTATTTATCCTTCAAATAGTGTCTCCCAGTGCTAAACCTTTCATTCAATTTATAAATTGCTGCATCTGTAAATTTCAAAAGCCAATATAAAGGAATAGTAGTGAAAAAAAGAAAAAACACTTTTGGGTTTTAATTATCTTTTTTGGGGGATTAATTCTCAGTGGAGGGGGCGTGGCATGGGGTGTGTCCTATGCCTACATTATTTTGCTAGTAGGTGTCCCTCGTTCCCATTTAAAAAGTTGGGAGGTATGGGAAGGGGGTATAAGTGCTGTAACCTGGGGGACAGGTAGCAGGTATTAAGCTACCTGGGATGAGCAGTCTTTCAGGCACAGATACCAAATCCAGTGTAGTAGTGACAAACAGTGCATTTAGGGTTGCCACCTTTCCTTTGAGTCAAACCCGAACACTTTAACGGCACACAGCACTTTTTTTTTATTTTTTATAAACTACACATATACTTTGCAATTAAATACAATTTCTAATCATATGAGTCCCCTTTTACATCAGAGTCCACAGAGTTCCCCTTTTATATCTGAATCCACAAAGTTCCCCTTTTGCATCTGAACTCGCAGAGTTCCCTTACACCGTAAGGGGGGGGGCGAAGACTCTGCAGACTCTGATGTAAGGGAGAGCTCTGGGAATCCTGATTTAAGGGGGAGCACTGAGAACTCTGATGTACAGAGAGAGAACTCTGATGTAAGGGGAAACAATGTGGCCTCTGCTTTAACCACTTGACAACTGGGCACTTAAACCCTCTTAAAAACCAGACCAATTTTCAGCTTTCGGTGCTCTCACATTTCGAATGACAATTACTCAGTCATGCAACACTGTACCCATATGACATTTTTGTCTTTTTTTTCACACAAATAGAGCTTTCTTTTGGTGGTATTTAATCACCGTTGGGTTATTTATTTTTTGCACTATAAAAGAAAAAAGACTGAAAATTCTGTAAAAAAATGAATTTCTCTTTTCGTCCATGGATGGACACAGCTCCTTAAATCTTGACATGTGGGTTATCTTCCTGTTCATAGGAGAGGACTAGGCAGAACATGTTAATTATCTTAAAACATGTAACTTTAACAGAGTTGAACAGCTCTGCCCAGGGGGCGGTCCCTCAGGTCATAACCCCTCACCCTGCAGCATGCAGCTCAGTTTTTTTTTTCTGCCTAGCAGAGGAGAAGGACGTGGCTCCCTTTGGGCCCAGAGTCCTGAAGAAATTTTTAATTTTTATTTATTTTATTTTTCGATTCTTCTATCAACTGCCGGCTGGGCGACAGGCTGGATATTATAGATCCTTGTAGTCTTCCCAGTCCGGCCATCGAGCGTGCCAGTCCTTAGCTACGCGCTGGTTCTGCCACTACATACTCCATGGCTCCAGGGGTGGCCAGTGAGCATATGTTCCGGGGTCCACATATGACTGGGCTGCTGTTGTCTCACTCACAGTGGACTGGGCCGATAGCTACTCCGTACCATCGGTTGTGGGTCTGTCAGGGACGCGCCAGCAAGTCCTCGCAAGGACGGGTAAGTACGGTTCCTCTTGCCTCGGCAGGTTGAAACAGCTGGGCATTCCTGGGATTAAGGGGTTCTCCTGTCCTCCCTTTCCCTGCTCTCTGTCGCCCTTTCCCCTCATGCCCTAGGGCCCGCTGCGACCGGGGTGTACCTGTGGGGGGGGCTCCGGGTCCCTGTGGAGGACCGTGGGGCGCCGGGGTCCACTTCTGTGAGGGGGGGGTCTGTCTCCTTGGAAAGTCCCTGCATGGCCTTCTCATCCACATCGCGGTGCTCAGGCACCATTTTTTAAAGCGCCAACGCCATTTTTGTGTGCCTGCCTTTCTCCATTGAAAATTCCATTGGCCGTGACGCAGGTCGGTATTGTGGGCGGCCATTTTCTTGTGGTCCGCGCCTTTTTATATGAGGCGTCTGGCGGCCATTTTGGAGTGGGTTTGGGCTCTAGCACTGGCTTTCTGAATGGCGCACAGCTTGTTCTCCTCAGTTTTTTTTCCTCACAAACACGCAGTGTATACAAGGAAGGCGGGCAGCGGTGGTGAGCGGTCTCCCTCTGGGTGGTGAGTCCCCTGGGTAACCCCCTAGGTCATCGCAGCAAGGAGGGTGGACTTCTTAAGTGTCTTTTCACTTAGTCCCTGAGGGCTGTCAGTGGGTGATAATAGAGTCAGTATCTGGCCTTTCTTCCTTAAATTGCCAGAGGCAGCAAAGGTGCCCCTGCGCCTGCGGTTCCCATGGATACGCTGTCGGCGGTCCTGGAATAATTTGTTGCAAGGGTAGAGCGGTGTGCGGGCGTAAGGGGGGTAAAAAGGTGCCCCCTCCCCCGCCATCTTCTGGGGGATTGCTCTGACTCAGATTCGGGCCTGGCTGCGGCTCAGGACCCTGGTTCTGGTATGTCAGAGGATGCGGACCAGGTCCTCCCTGGTGGGGAGGACCCTTCGTCTGGGTCAGTGCTGGACAGAGCACGTATAAGTGCACTTATTGATCATACTAATCTAACCGCTCTGTAAAAGTTTTTCCTTATGTTACTTTGATAAGTCATAGATAAGGAATGGGCATGACCACAGAGATCTTTTGTGGTCCCTCAGCGCATGACGGTCCGTTATCCTTTTGAGGAGAGCCTTTTGAAAAATGGTCCCATACTTCATCCTGCTTTACAGTCGCTGGCTTTAACGGCATGCTATTAAAAGCCAGGTACTGAGGGACCGTGGTCTGTCAGATTTGGTAATCTCTACCATGTTGAGGGCCCAGAAATCTATAAGGGGCAGATTTCAGCCTTGGCTGTCTTCTTCCAACGACCCCTAGCGGCTCACTCACTGGTAAGTACGTTTGTACAGGGGGTCCGACACGTGATTCCCCTGATTGGACCACCGCTTCCTCCGTGGGACTTGAATCTGGTTCTCTCGGTACTTCTGGAACCTTCCTTTGAGAACACCAGGGAGTATTCCTCTCTTAACGCTTTCTCAGGAAATTGTTTTTCTAGTTGCCATTACATCGGTCAGAAGGGTTTCTGAATTGGCGGCCTTGTCTTGCAAGTCTCCTTACTTGGTCCTCCATAGGATAAGCGGTGCTGTGCCCGCAGCCCTCAATCCTTCCTAAGGTAGTTTCGGCTTTTCACCTAAACAAGGACATTGTAATTCCATCCTTGTGTCCTCGGCCTTCGCATCCCATGGAGGTTGCGCTACATACTTTGAACGGGGTACATGCCCTACAGGTGTATCTGTTTGCTACGGCTCCGTTCCGGAGAACTGACTCACTGTTTGTGTCGGTGTCTGGTCCACAGTAGGGCCTGGCGGTTTTCGACGGCCACCTTTCTAGGTGGATCAGGCAGACCGTCATCCAGGCCTATGCCCTTAAGGGGTGGGCACCTCCCTTTCCTGTTACGGCGCATTCGACCAGGGTAATTGGTTTTTCCTGGGCTTTCCGACATCAAGTATCTGTCTCACAGGTGTGTAAGGTGGATACCTGGTCTGTTCACACTTTCTCAAAGTTTTATAAGAGTAATGTGAGTGCATCTTCGGATGCTGTTTGAGGTTGCAACTCCTCCGTTGGGGAGCTCTGTTTTTTTGGGGTGAAGTTAAGTCTTCTTTTGATTGCTGTTCCCACCCCTCGTTTTTTTCTGACACTGCTTGGGGACGTCCCACATGTCAAGATTTAAGGAGCTGTGTCCGTCCATGGACGAAAAGAGAAAATAGGATTTTTTTGTACTCACCGTAAAATCCTTTTCTCTGTCGTCCATGGACGGACACAGCACCCACCCCTACTTTTTAAGTTTGTACTGCTTTTTGACGAACTGAGCTGCATGCTACAGGGTGAGGGGTTATGACCGGAGGGAGCACCCCCTGGGCAGGGTTGTTCAACTCTGTTAAAGTTACATGTTTTAAGATAACTAACATGTTCTTCCTAGTCCTCTCCTATGAACAGGAACATAACCCACATGTCAAGATTTAAGGAGCTGTGTCCGTCCATGGACGACAGAGAAAAGGATTTTACGGTGAGTACAAAAAATCCTATTTTTTCTTCGTTTCTGTTATAATATTTAGCAAATAAGTAATTTTTATTCATAAATTTTGGCCAAAATTTATACTGCTACATATCTTTGGTAAAAATAAGTACAAACTGGTGTATATTATTTGGTCTTTGTGAAAGTTATAGAGTCCACAAGCTATGGTGTCAATATCTAAAAATTGATCACACCTGAAGTACTGACGGCCTATCTCATTTCTTGAGACCCTAACATGCCAGAAAAGTACAAATATCCCCCAAATGACCCCTTTTTGGAAAGAAGACGTTCCAAGGTATTTAGAAAGAGGCATGGTGAGTTTTTTGAAGTTGTAATTTTCTCCCTCAATTCTTTGCAAAATCAAGATTTTTTTTAATTTTATTTTTTTTCACAAAATTGTCATATTAGCAGGTTATTTCTCACACACAGCATATGCATACCACAAATTACACCCCAAAACACATTCTGCTATTACTCCTGAGTATGGCGATACCACATGTGTGAGACGTTTACACAGCGTGGCCACATAGAGAGGCCCAACATGCAGGGAGCACCTTCAGGCGTTCTGGAGCACCCAGGCCAATTCTGACATTTCTCTCCTACATGTAAAAACCATCATCTCCCGGATGATGCCTTATTAGGATGAAACGCGTCAGCAAGGGCTCTGCTGATGCCACTGGGTCATTTTGTTTACAACGCTTTTAAATGTCTTTATAAATGTGAGTGACCATTTTTATGTTTTTACAATAAATGTTCCTCTTGTTTACGGAATTACACTATGTGGCCCCACTTTTTTCCTTTTAATATATAAACATTGCGGAAGAGCTTTCTGTGAAGTACTGTGGCCCATCTCCAAGGTGGATATTCAATAAAGTCAATGCTGTGATACATCCTCTTCTGGTTTCTATTGGAAGTTGTTCTCGCTGTATCCCCTTTGGTGTGATACACCATCAAGCTCTTTTAGACCCATCAGGTGTATGCCTTGTTGAGTCCATCTTGTCTGGTAAGCCTTGGATCTCTATGGTGGTGGACTACCTGCAGACAAACCTAATTCACAGTCACTTATTCACCTTTGTGATTTTTGGACTTTCATTCACATGTAGCGGGTATATACTTTTAAATCTGGTGAAGACATCAGTGATGTCTAGTTCCCTGCGGGCCAGCAGCTGGCGCTGTCACTTTGGGCCGGGGTTGAACCATCACTGCAGTGCCGTACCCTTTGTGACCTCTCGCAGCAGTTGTACGGCGGGTCGGGGAACCCGCTGTGCTTTCTGGGGGAGGGTATAAAGGGGGCGGACATCTTCGCCACGAGGTTCGAGTCCCGGGCACCTTCAGCCTGAGGGCTGCTGTCCGCGGTCGGTGTCCAGGCGGCCTAGGCCTGGACACTTGGAGTTCGTGTTCCATCCCAGACACCTTCAGTCTGGGGTGAGGTACTCAGCCGGAGGCCTGGGGCCCAGTACCTTCCGCTGGGTCCCGTGAGGGAGGGATTGTCCTAGGGTGCCCCGGGAGTTGGGCACCCGAATCCAGAGGCGTAAGGGACCGGAGGAGTGATTCATCTGAAGATCTGGTGCAGCATATTGCCAGTGCCGGGTGAACCTCTGGAGACCGCCCGGAGGGATATCTTTCCCGAACAGGGGCCAAGTTCATAGAGGAAGGTGGTTCATGTTTTTTTTTTTTTTTTTATTCTTTTTATTGAAAATTTTTACACATAACACATACATAGCTTGGTACTACACCAAACTAACCAGTCAGCCAACATGGCCGGTAAGTCAACAACATTAACTATGCCATCTAACCGACAGCTACAACGATTATAACCTCCCCCCTCTCCTTACTCAGTTCCCTTCCCTCCAACCAAAAATTAGATTCATTTGTGGGATGCAAGCCATATCACATTTCTAATCACCCAAATATAATGCTTTAGTACTCCTCCTCCAGGGTATACTACATGTTGGCTATACACCGGACCCTCCCATCCTTGTAGCTTAAGATTAACACATTATACTGTTTGATCAGACTCATACCATGCTCTCCATACTTTTTCAAATTTTTTACTGCACCCTCTAGCTCTATAAGTGGCTTTGTATTGCGGAAGCATTGCATTCACCAATCCTTTCCAAAAGGTTATCTCAGGGGCCCCCATTTTTTTCCATTTTAGTAGTATGGCCTTTTTCCCATAAAATAATAGTATTGTAAGTAAGGTTCTGTGTGCCCTTGATGGGACCACCTCGTCCACCAATCCCAGAAGACACACCTCTATAGTTAATGGCACCGGAACCTGCAGTACCTCCGCTATACAGGAGGTGACCCCAGACCAGAAATGGCTAACCAAGGGGCAGCTCCAGAACACATGGTGGGCGTCCGCCAATGCGGCAGAGCACCGCCAGCACTCCGATGAAACAGATGGGTATATTGAGGCTAGTCTGGCAGGGGTATAATATATTCTATGCAAGAATTTAAAATGGATAAGCCTATCCCTTGCTGCCGCTAGATTCTGAAATGGTTGTTCCCACATATCGTCCCAGTCCTCCCCCTGTATGCCCGCTACCTTCGCTGCCCATCTTTCTCTACATTTAGTTAGAGCCTTGGGACTAGTTTTGAACAGTTCCTTATATGTGACTAATAACGTCTTTGCTAGATCCTCCATCATGAGTGTGTCCTCCAGACTGAAGGGGAAGGATTCAACAATCGCCTCCCTAAATTGCGTCTGAAAGGCGTGTCTTAACTGCAGGTATCTGAAGAACTGGGAATTATGAAGGTCGTGTTTAGCCTTAAGGTCATTGAATGTCAAGAGCTCACCGTCTCGTGTAATGTCTTTTAATAGTCTGATTCCCTTACTCGCCCACCCACTTGAATCTTCCATGGCATAGAAGTGTTTGAGCTTGGGGTTCATCCATAGTGGGGACATCGGAGAAAAGAAGGTGGTTCATGTTCTATGACCGGTGGCAGCGGTCCAACTATTCAACTCAGGTCAGTAGCAGGGACCTGCTATCAGGCCTGTGGCAGGGGCCTCAACGGTTCATCCGGTCGGTGGCAGCGACCAAAACTCACGGTCGGTGGCAGAGACCGTGCGCCAGGCCTATTCGCTAGCAAAGGAATAGGAGAGTTCATTTGTGCCTGGGCCGATTTCGTATCCACACCCCTGTTTCTCTGTTACTAAAAGTTCAACTAATCGTGTTCACCCTGAAAGCAGAGAAATAAAGGAGTGTTGGACTTTTGATTGGTGTGGGACTCTATTATTGGCAGACACATCTCCATGGAACAACGGGAGGCTTCGTATGCAGTGAACAGACCCGGAGGTAATTCAAGTGACTTTGCTCAACCCTCATACACATACGAGTGGAGAGCTTGGCGTAGTGTTCCTGCACTCTCGTCTCCCAGGTACCCCTAGACACAAGCCACTCAAACGAGAAAACCGAGAGGGAGAGTGAGGCTATCGCTACACACAATATTACCATTATTGGTTTATCACTTAGTTGGTGTTGATCTTCACGTATAATTTCACTGCCGGCAATATATATCTTTATATTGTTCATAATTTTTGTTTATTTCATTTTATATGTGTGTAGCGGGGTCCTCAAATAGATGGGATACACCTGGGCAATAGTGTGACCCAGGTGTATAATTGTGTTAGGATTCAGACCCCTTTTTTATCTCGTGGAGGATTGGAGGATGTAATATTCTCCTTTGCCTGTGGGTGGCGGGGTACCCACAGGCTTCAGGTAGAATCATCTTCGCAGTGCTCCCTGTTTTTGTCCCTGCTCGGAGATGGTATGGCTGGGGCGGGGAACCCGCCGGGCCGTTGATGGGAGGAGATAAAAGGGGGAGACGCCCTTACCACGAGGTCTTGCGGAGAAGGAGGTCCTCTGAGGAGGAGGGTTGCGGTCCGCACCCAGGGCCCTTAGGCCTGGGTGCGGGAGATCCAGGAGTCTGGTCCAGGTGCCCATGGCCTGGTCCGGAGTCATGTTGGCGTCCATCCCAGGCACCTTTAGCCTGGGGTGAGGTACTATCGAGGAGGCCTGGGGCCCAGTACCTTCGACTGGGTCCCGCTAGGGTGGACTGTCCGAGGGTCCCTGAGCGGAGGGACTCGTACCTGAGGTGAGGAGGCCGGGGAGGTTACCCACTGAAGACCCGGAGCAGCACCAACCCGGTGACGGTGGGCCTCTGGGAACTCTCTTGGGAGGACACATCCCCTGATAGGGGCCACAGCGTATCGAAGAGGGCTCCATTGCTGTTCATAGGGGTTGCTAGAAGAGACCCTATCTTTAGAACTTAAACTTTAGGAAGTGCCTCGATCTGCTCATCCCACCATTGGAAAGGTTATAGGTCCCAACCAGTCTGCTGCAATAAGAACTGTTTATCGTGCTTTGCTATTGGAGTGCCAAATAAACAAGTGTTGGACCTTTCTTCGGTGTGTGAACTCCAGTTACTGGAAGCAAAGGGGAGGCGGGTGAGCTTGTGGTTACAGACTCAGTGCATTCACAGAACACACCGGCCCGAGGAAACATCAGGAAGTGGCCTTCACCTCCCTACTACAATGGGGAGGACATGGGCCGTGGCGCATCTCACTCTCACAACCCCTAGACATGAGTTGGTGTGTAAAACCGATAAAGAAGAAGAGAGGGTGAGGCCGCTACACGTGGGGGCTCGTCAGTCCGGGATAGAGTGTGTTCTAAAGATGGACTTGAGAATGTCTACATTTGAACTTTGCTGCCCAGAGGAGTTCCGAGCAGATCGGCCATATTACTGGCCAAAGTGCGTCCCTGCTCGGAGTTGTGGAAATGACCCTAACACGGGAAAGGCCCATGCGGAGGAGCGGAAAAAGGGAGAGGTCCAGCCGTGTGACGTACTGCACGTGGGGACTGTTAACGCACTGCGCCACGAGGCACCCCATGGCGACATCGTTTGTGGGCGGAGTCAAGAGGAAGCCCGCGAAAATGTACAGCTCATGGGAGGAGTCTGGCCAAGTGTGGGGATACACGTGGAGACTCCGGCGCGGGGTCAGTGCATGATGGAGCAGCAGATAGTCGGGATGACCTCAAGTGCCCCGTGGGTTATGGTTCCTCACCCCACGAGAATGACTTCTTTTGCTGCCCCCATCACAGACACGGGGATAAGACTTAGGCCCCGAGGGCGGTTGGCTCTGTACACTTGCAGAGACACGGAGGCCCTCGGTGTGATCTGTCCCGGCTGCTCGGGACTGGTGGTCACCCTGAAGCCATTCGGGCGATGTGAGGAGTGCAGAGAATTCCTTTTTGAGGTCGAGTCGTCCACAGCAAGGCCCCGGGCCCTTCGCCTCAACCACCTCACGGGTACTGCTACTCCAGAAGGGGAGATCAAGGCCTTTGTCGAGGTTCCTGTGCGCGCTGACCAGGGCGATGGACTGCCCAACAGAGAAAAATCCGAGGATGCTGCCTCGGTCGCCACAAGTTCTCTGCTCCCACCACCGAAGAGGAAAGTTGGCCTAGTACAGGCATCCTGTGGACGTGGTCGAGCTTCACCCCACTGCTTGCCTGGCCTGGATGGCGCCGGTCGAGAAGGAAGTCCCGGACATCCCAGTCTTCTACAAGGGTCAGGTGAGCCAGGGGCTGGGACTGTGGTGGTGGTTGGAGGTGTCGGGGGCCCATTGGAGGTGGAGACCCCCAGGGAGGTAGATTCTGTGTCCACCGGAAGATATCTGCCTGCGGAGATGTATGACACCTCCGACCTAGAGTCGCTGTCTGATTGCGGAGATGATGGCGAGATAGACGAACTGTTCAGCCGCAAGGGCTGGGATAGAGTGCCACTTCTTGCTTCCCGTGCGGTACGGGATTCACCGATGTACACAGGAGACAGCACGCCTCGGGTGGAAGACCCGCAGCTTACGAGGGAACCTACCCCTCCACCTGTGTCCTCATCTACTGTTACCTCACCTACTTTGGTTGTGGGGGCACCCCGCGCTTCTCTGAGAGCGCCGAAAGTCAGTTTCAGGGAGCTGGTAAAGGCACCTCGGCATCCGGAAGCTATTGTGCTGCCTGGAACTGGAGAGAAAGCCACTATGCCACCTTTGGCCCGCTTGCAGAGACTGTTTTGCCACAAAGTAGCTCGGGAATATGGGTGGGAGTATCCGTATCTACCCCGGGACTTGCTGTATGAGGTGGAAGTCTGGAGAACAAGATGGTATGACGAGTTTGTGTGGGACAAGTTGAAGGTGCCTCATGCTCGTAGGTACCTGGAATGTGTGCCGGCAGTGTCTAAGAGGTTTGAGGATTGCAAAGCTGAATGGAAATTGGGGCGCCATATCCATGCTGACAAGATAGTCATTTGCAGAAGAGAAGGAGAAGATGTCGAGTATTCGATAGAGGCATTTGACAAACACCTGAAACCCCTGTACCTGCCGGATCCAAAGTTTTACTTATAGGAGAAAAGAACTCCTGTTTATTTCCTTTGTGCACTTGAACTTTCTGGAAGAGCCATTCCCAGACACCCAGGACTGTGCCCTGCTTTTGTTTTTGTTTGGGCTTTTCTTTTTCTCGTTGGAGACTTGGGGACTGTTGTGTTTCCGTGTTTCCCCTTTTCTTCATGTGCCAAAGGCAAGGACATTTGGGAATAGTGGCAGAGTAGGGAAAAGCTGGAAGAACGAAGATTCGTTGAGTGTCATGACCGCGGCGTTGTCACCAGGTGGCAGTGTTGCGCAACAAATGTTTGAAAATGTTTCACACACACATCACCTTGCTTGTTGGAGTGAGTGGGTCTCTCGGCTGACGGGCCCACTCATGCCAAATGACACGAAATTATGTTAGGATGTTGTTTTTTTCTTTCCCCTGCAGGAGAATCGTCAATCAAGATCATTGAGAGTGGGTGGCTCTTAGACAGTGTGGGAGAGGGGTTGTGACTATGCAAATGTTTAAAGTGTTTTATGACATAAGTTGTTTTGTATGTTCCCCATTCCCTGAGCAGGTCTTGGCACTTGGGAAATTTAGAGGAACTGCTTCAGGGGTTTCACTCCATGCCACCACTTATGAGAGGCATGGGTGTGCACCTGGCGCTGGGGACCAGCGTCAAATTACAGGGGGGAGTGTGTAGCGGGGTCCTCAAATAGATGGGATACACCTGGGCAATAGTGTGACCCAGGTGTATAATTGTGTTAGGATTCAGACCCCTTTTTTATCTCGTGGAGGATTGGAGGATGTAATATTCTCCTTTGCCTGTGGGTGGCGGGGTACCCACAGGCTTCAGGTAGAATCATCTTCGCAGTGCTCCCTGTTTTGTCCCTTCCCGGAGATGGTATGGCTGGGGCGGGGAACCCGCCGGGCCGTTGAAGGGAGGAGATAAAAGGGGGAGACGCCCTTACCACGGGGTGGTCGTCGTCGTCGTCGGGCGGAGAAGGAGGTCCTCGGAGGAGGAGGGCTGCGGTCCGCACCCAGGGCCCTTAGGCCTGGGTGCGGGAGATCCAGGAGTCTGGTCCAGGTGCCCATGGCCTGGTCCGGAGTCATGTTGGCGTCCATCCCAGGCACCTTTAGCCTGGGGTGAGGTACTATCGAGGAGGCCTGGGGCCCAGTACCTTCGACTGGGTCCCGCTAGGGTGGACTGTCCGAGGGTCCCTGAGCGGAGGGACTCGTACCTGAGGTGAGGAGGCCGGGGAGGTTACCCACTGAAGACCCGGAGCAGCACCAACCCGGTGACGGTGGGCCTCTGGGAACTCTCTTGGGAGGACACATCCCCTGATAGGGGCCACAGCGTATCGAAGAGGGCTCCATTGCTGTTCATAGGGGTTGCTAGAAGAGACCCTATCTTTAGAACTTAAACTTTAGGAAGTGCCTCGATCTGCTCATCCCACCGTTGGAAAGGTTATAGGTCCCAACCAGTCTGCTGCAATAAGAACTGTTTATCGTGCTTTGCTATTGGAGTGCCAAATAAACAAGTGTTGGACCTTTCTTCGGTGTGTGAACTCCAGTTACTGGAAGCAAAGGGGAGGCGGGTGAGCTTGTGGTTACAGACTCAGTGCATTCACAGAACACACCGGCCCGAGGAAACATCAGGAAGTGGCCTTCACCTCCCTACTACAATGGGGAGGACATGGGCCGTGGCGCATCTCACTCTCACAACCCCTAGACATGAGTTGGTGTGTAAAACCGATAAAGAAGAAGAGAGGGTGAGGCCGCTACATGTGTTTTCTTTATGCATATTGCTATACAGCCTTTTTAGGTGTATGCATATAATTCTTATTGTTTTGTGCACTTATATATGGTGTTCCACTATATACTTCACGAGTATATTATCACTTAAAGCGCCGCACTTTTCCCTTTTTTACAATTTTTACATTGCAGAGTATTGCAGGGAATTGCAGGGTATTGCAGAGTATTGCAGGGTATTGCAGAGTATGGCAGGGATGATTGAGCATGGCTGGAAGGATCTTTCCCCCTCTCACACTGTACCGATCAGTACAGAGAGGGGAGAGAGGAACCGGCGTCATGACATGACAACGGTTTGTTTACAAGTGATCGCTCCGTCATTTGACGGAGCGATCACGTGGTAAACAGCCACTATCAGCGGCCATTTACCGTGATCTGTGATGCGCCGGGTCCTCTGGACCCGGTAGTCACGGACACTCCCATGTGCGCGCCCGATTCTGGGAGAATGTCAATGTACGCCCTCCCAGAGTTAAAAAAAACGCCCTGTAGCCCTAATTCGGCTATGGGCCGGTTGTCAAGTGGTTAAAGGGAATCTCTGATATAAGGGTTGCTCTGAGAACCCTGATTTACCTTAGTGTACTCAGAGGCAGGACAGAGAAGGGGGGAGACTTCAATCACAGACAGGGATGGATGGTGAGCTCACTCACCCCTTGGCAGTCAGCATCTCTCATCCAGATATATCTGAGGCTGCTGGACTTCAAATTTCAGGCCTGCACTTCTTTCTGAGGAGTGTGGGCACTGGGCAGACACAGAGGGGTAGGGCAGGAGGAAAAGGGGCAGATCGAGTCCTCTCTCCTGTCTGTGTGTGGGGGGGAATTGTTAGTGCTAGCTTTGGGCAGCGTGAAAGAGAGCGTAACTCTCAGTTTAGACACCTGCAACCAGCAACCCTGCTGGGAAGCCATAGTCTGGTCTGAAAATTGTGAATAATGTGTCCGGGTTACAGGCAGCAAATTGACGACCAAGATTTTTTTCCAGCAGTTTTGTGTGTCATCATAACAACTGCCCCCTAGGCCGCTCTGCCTGCCCCTATACTACCCTAGTCCACCCCTATACTGCCCTAGCCTGTCTATATACTATACTAGCCTGTCTGTATACTACCCTAGCCTGCCCCTATACTACCCTAGCCTGTCTATATACTGCCGTAGCCTGCCCCTATATTGTCCCAGCCCGTCTGTCATATAATTTTGCATATAGACAAGGTGCTGTTGCATGTAAATCTGACTTCCTGATTAAATACATTTTAGTTTTAATTATCATGATATAAAATAATGGATGTAGAGGCCTTTTGGTGGGCGTGACTTTTTTTTTGTGGGGGGGGGGCAGCATTTCATTCTTGAACCCAAACATTACAATGTCTTGGGCCAGCCCTGGGTGGGAACCTAATGGGGGGCACTCACTGAGGTCATAAGAGCTAACATGGGCCCCTCATTGGAGGATGTGTGACCAGGGGAGGGGCCTTGTTCCTGTGATAGAGGCTTCAGATCAAGGGAAGAGCTCTGGTCCTTATGGGAGGGGATGCAAGAAAGGGGGAGGGTTCTTGTGCTCTGTGGGAAAGGTTACTTGCAAGAATGACTTGGTTTCACTACTGACCATGGGAGGGGGTCTGGTTTTTGTGGGAGGGACTGTAGGAGGGGTTTAGTCAGTGTGAGAGGGACTGCAGGCCAGAAGGAAGGGTCTTGTCCTCTGTGGAAGGGGTTATTTGTTAGGGTGACAGGTCTAAACTACTGACCAGGAGGATAAGTCTTGTTGTTGGAGAGTATAGAAGCCAGGGGGAGGGTTCTTGTCTTTCTGGGAGATGATACTTGCCAGGGTGACATGCGTGCACTACTCACCTGGGGAAGGAAAGTGAGGTCTACTACCATAGTCAAAGAGCTATCTCAGACCAATAATAAAAGGCTGCGGGCAGCCAATCAGAGGCTAGGACCGTGAATAGCAAGGAGTACATAATAAACAGTTGCAGCAGAGCAGCCAGGCAATAGCGCCTACGTAAATTACCCAGAAAGCAGGGCTAGCTTGTCACAAATTTGTGGCAGTATTAAATTGTAAGTCTTGTTAACTTGCTGCACATCTTCCCTGGCAAGTTGTACACTTGCAGAGCACTTAAAGCAAAAGTTCTAGTAGACACTTTTCCAATTTGTAGCAAATTTGCTAACTTTGCAAAGTTGCTCCAATAGGAGAGAGGAGCGGGGCCTCGCGCATGCGCAGTAGGGTTCCCGGCGTGAAGCCGAAAGGCTACACTGCCGGGTTCCCTTACCCACAATGGCGGCAGCAGCACCCGACAGCTGATGGAAACATCAGCTGCGGTGCCGACATGGAGGGACTCCAGGACAGGTAAGTGTCCATTTATTAAAAGTCAGCAACTGCAGTATGTGTAGCTGCTGGCTTTTAATTTTTATTTTTTTTGTCCGGAACACCGCTTTAATGCATAGAATGCATTAAGGTGAAAAAGAGCAAGGGTTTACAACCCCTTTATGGTGGCCGCCTATATTGTACACAACGCTGGTTTTACCCGTACTAATGTAAGTGCAATACTTTATATTAAACAAACCTTTTGGGATTTTACACTATCTGGCGTCTCTTTCATTTTATGATCAATCTGATCGTGGGGTGGATGGAGCTTGGTTTTAATATCCTGCTTATGCCCAGTTTGATCTGAGGACACATCTCCAGCTGATGACACCTGCAAAGATTGTTACATCAAGCCTGTTTGACCCTTCAAAATAAAGGGTCCAGACTCTCTGGTATAAGTCTATATTGCCTGCGGTGACGGTGCACGCACGAGGTGGAGGTTTTCTTTTTTGGATTTAACTACTTATCACGGATTTGTGTTTCTACAGTTGTGTAGCGGGGTCTCCTTTAAGGCCCCGGGACTACAGTACCCAGAGCCCCATTCGGCCTCAGGGCGGAGGTTCCGCCGCAGAGACTCATGGGAGAGGTTACTTAAGAGAGGGGCGGGGGGGAAGCTCGCTCTCTTGGGACAACGCGCTTCAAGCAACAAGTCATCCTGCGCGGATCTGCTGTGGGGTAAGGCCTGAAGCCTAAGGCCTTACCCAAAGTCCGAAGAGCCTTTCACCGTCCTGCGGAGCCTGGGTGGATCCTGGATCGTCAGTGTAGGACTCCAGTTGGATCGGGGACCCGATCGGTTGCAGACGCTGTGTGCGACGGACACACGCGGTGGAAGACCCAGGCTGGGATCGCGCCTGGAACGGTGAGCGGGCACCTGCCCATATCCATAGACTGAGTTATATTCAGGCCTATAGACTGCCTAGGCCCACTGTTCGCTCACCAGTGTTCTTTGGGGGTCCGGTAGTTGGGACAGAGTTGAAGTGCTTACCCCCCCCCCCTGTTTGCATACTGTTGCTACGAGTTACCACCTTTTTGGATTACAATTGGTTCATTTCTTTAAGTGCACCAACGAAAGCTGGCCGGTGAAGAAAATCTTACTCCCTTAGGGAAAGGGGACTATTTCATACACTGTCAGGCCTGTCTTAGGGCGCGCACGCCATAATAGCTCCGCGTGGTGGATACTGTGCGGCGCCATATTATAGTGCTGCCTCTGTAGCATTGGTTGATACAGGGTTTCTGCAGACCCATGTAAGTGTTGCATGTCATGTTTTTATGCCACCATTTTATAGTAAAGCTATTACTTATTCATATTCCTGCCTCAGAGTGTTGTTTGTCTATTTAGGAACTGTTAAGTATCATACACCTGAGAGTGATAGGAAGCTATCCCTAGACTAACTGTGGCAGAGTGGGTCGAGTCAGATTGCCGGGGGTTGGCGGTGTTGTATACAGGGCCCGAGAAAACAAACCAGCGACTCTCTTAACTGGGGGTAGCGCTACAGTTGGATTTAATAACCTAATATGAGATAATTGTTAAGCGCATCATTTTTTTCTACATGTTGTTTATTGTGATTATAGCTCACTTTTGTGGTGCCGCTGGACAATTTACACTGTAATGGTGGTGATTGACATTATTTATTTTTATGTTTTTACACATGCGCAGTATTCTTCCTTTATTTAATTCAGCCCGAATATCACCTGTTCGACGAACACCCGAATTTGCAGGGCGCTCTGTGGGATGTTTGCCCGCAGAGTGCCCCACAATGCACTGCGTGCCGCACAGTGCAATTCTAGGGCCCTAATAGGATCAAGCTTTGCACCTGACCACTGTCAGAGCCCTGATTGGACAAAGTGATGATGACTTTGTCCAATCACGACTTAGTGCTCATAGTCCCTCCCCATGCTATAAAAGGTTCCTTCCCATAGGAAACTTTTTCAGTGTGTTGTTGGAGTGAAGATAGATAGAGCAGGGCTCAGTTTGCTACTAGCGAGTTAGTGTGGTCATTTATTGTGACTATGAGTGTAGATTGTTAGTGTAGTGTAAGTATAGTGTGTCAGTATAGTGTAGTGTCAGTGTAGTGTGTTAGTGTAATGCAGTGTTTAACACAGCATTGCATAACAATTAGTGTTCCATAAAGGTCCATAAAGACATAGATGAGCCAGTTTGGGGTGGAGGAACTTGACTGGCCTGCACAGAGTCCTGACCTCAACTCGATAGAACACCTTTGGGATGAATTAGAGTGGAGATTGCGCGAGCCAGTGCCTGACCTAACACATGCGCTTCTGGAAAAATGGTCAAACATTCCCATAGACACTCCTAATCTTTGTGGACAGCCTTCCCAGAAGAGTTGAAGCTGTTATAGCTGCAAGGGGTGGGCCAACTCAATATTCAACCCTACAGACTAAAGCCCTGTACACACGATCGGATATCCTATGGATTCTAATCCGATGGTTTTGTCCATTGGAAATCCGAACAAGCTGACTTCCATCAGTCTTGCCTACACACCATCAGTCAAAAAACCGACCGTCCCAAACGTGGTGACGTAAAACACTCCGATGAGCCGAGAAAAATGAAGTTCAATGCTTCTGAGCATGCGTCGACTTGATTCTGAGCATGCGTGGGTTTTTTATCCGATGGACTTGCCCATAGACGATCGGAATCTGCTATCGGTTTTTGATCCATCTGGAAAAATTTATAACATGTTCTATTTTTTAACACCGATGGAAAAAAGACCGATGGGGCCCATACACGATCGGTTTGTCCGATGAAAAAAGTCCATCGGACTGTTTTCATCGGTAAAACCGATCGTGTGTACAGGGCTTAAGACTGGGGTGCCATTTAAGTTCATGTGCGTGTAAAGGCAGGCGTCACAATACTTTTGACAATATAGCGTATATATGTATGAATAATACTGTTCTAGTGTTAGGGACTCAGGGAGTGCTAAAAGTCCATGAGTTAGGGGGTGAAAATTGCTTGCCTTGCCCCGGACGCTAACAGCCCACGCCACTAATACAGTTCTAATCATTCAATAAATACATTCACCCTATGGTATGATGCCTAACGTGTTGCTTGGAGCAATTTTCCGTGAACCATCATGTCGCGCTTGACGTTGCTTGCCCCCGAAAAGCATTAACCAAGACACATTAACAACGGTAAACTATTTTACCAAAACCTAAAAATAGGTGTTGCTGAAACCAGCAGCACACAGTCCACTAACTATACAGTGTGGTCATGGGCGTCCGCTCCATAGGGCAAGGGGGGTCAATTGCCCCCCCCTGGAATCGTAAGAGTGTTGAAGTCAGAGTGAAGACACTTGCCCCCTGTGTTGCAATGGCCGCCGCGGCCACCTCCGCGGCAGCCGTGGATTTTTTTTTCTAAGTCTGCTGCTGGCCTGGGGGCTGGGGCTGCCCTCAGTCCTTTCCGAATACACATATCAGTCCCTCCCTCCTCACCCCCGGCCCGAACATCGGATTGGCTCAGCCGTTCGGGCCTCTGCTTAACATCACCGTGACCCGGCTGTTCCGTGATTGGCTGCTGCCTCAGCCTGCCTAAACGTATGTTGTGCCTTTGCAGATCCGGCCGGCGCGGCGCCGGCTCCTCCCACAGGTTCGTGGTGTGCATACCTCCCAACACTCTGACGTCCCCTCTCCCCTGCCAACCAGAGTTGTTGAGCGGGGGGGGGGGGTGCGGGACATTGGCAAAAAAAAACGGGAATTGCCACAGAAGTTGTCGAGGGGGGATGGTTGCCGCCGGAACATTTAAAAAAAAAAAAAAGGACTTGCAAAAAAATATAAAATAATTTTTAAGCGGGAGGGGGTTTGGGGCGCGGCGGGGGGCCGCCGATCGGGGGGGGCATACTAGTGCACCGATCGCGGGGGGGGGGGGCTCTTACCTGCTGCTGTTTCCTGCTGTGCTCCTCTTCTTCTCTTCATGTTTCCTGCTGTGCGGGAAACATGATAGTCTCGCGGGAGTGCGGGAAGGAGGAGCCTCTGCGGGTAAAACCCGCACAATCCGTGCCAGTTGGGAGGTATGGGTGTGCAGTGGTCATGACAAGAGAGAATACGCTGCCAGTGCCTGCCCTGGGCTTATCGCTGAAGAACTACAGGTAACAGCAGTGCCTGTGCCACGACACCACTGTGTACATCTTTTGTATGTATTGCAATACATCTGTGTTGTGGGCGGCCATATTTTGATCTTGATGAAAACAACCTATACAGTATAGGCTGTTTTCATAAAGATCAAAATATGGCCACAACAGATGTATTGCAATACATTGCAATATAGAAAGATGTACATTGTCTAGGCTATATTTATATGGACAAGGAGTGAAGCTGAATTATCCTAAAGAGCTATTTCACACTGCCAGCTGGCCACGTTATCGGTGAAGCGCTGCTAGTTTTAGCGGCACTTTACCATAGTTTTAGTGGCGCTATTCGGCCGCTAGTGGGGCGCTTTTAACCCCAGCTAGCGGTCGAAGACAGGGTTAAATGCAACTGTGTATCGCCGCTGCCGAAGCGCTTTGCAGGTGCTTCGGCAGCGGTGCCCATTTATTTCAATGGGCAGGGGGGCGTGGAGGAGTGGTGTATACAGCGCTGCTCCACTGCCCCAAAGATGCATGGATGACCTTAAAATGATGCCCCCCCCTGAAAAAAGTTCAGCGGATGCCCATGAGTGTGGTCAAGTAGAAAAAAAAAAAAACTCTATGCAAAACCAGTCAAAGAACCTGAAAAAAGTGGTACTATACAAGATCCAAGTAATTTTGAATTAAAATAATTTTACTTTAGTGTTTTAACCACCTCCCGCCCGCCGTATTGTCAATTGATGGGCGGGCGTCGGCTCTCTCGTTATGGGACGATGTCATATGACGTCAACCCCCTCTTGTTGCACGCCGATCAGTGGTGTGCTGTGTCCCTGGGAGACGGGGCATCACCGATCTCGGTAAAGAGCCAATGACAAAGCTCTTTACCCATGTGATCAGCTGTGTCCAATCACAGCTGATCACATGTAAACAAGGAAATACCAGTTATCTGCATTCCTTTTCTCACACTGACAGCGCGTGAGGAGAGGAAAGCCGATCAGTGATATTTCCTTACAGGGGAGATCTGCACAGATAATCAGGGCATGGATTATCAGTGCAGCCTCAACAGTGCCTAGCAGTGATGCCAGTCAGTGCCAAGCAGTGATGCCAATCAGTGCCCAGCAGGGATGCCAGTCAGTGCTGCCTTTCAGTGTCCATCAGTGCCTACTCATCAGTGCCACCAGTTAGTGAACATCAGTGCTGCCAATCAGTGCCAATTGGTACTCCTATTAGTGTTGCATATCAGTACCGCCTAGCCGTGCCCACTATCAGTGTTGCATATCTGTGCAGCCTGTCAGTGCCCATTAGTGCTGCATATTAGTGCCTCCTCATCAGTGCTCATCAGTGCCTTCTATTAGTGTTGCATATCCGTGCCGCCTATCAGTGCCCATTAGTGCTGCATATTAGTGCCTCCTCATAAGTGCCCACCAGTGCAGTCTCATCAGCGCACATAAGTGAAGGATAAAAATTACTTATTTACAAAATGTTCTAACAGAATCTAAGTAAAACTTTTTTTTTCAAAATTTTCGTTTTGTTTTTTACATTTTTAGCAAAAACAACAAAACCCGGTGGTGATTAAATACCACCAAAAGAAAGCTATATCTGTCTCAAAAAATGAATAAAAATGTTGTTTGGGTACAGCGTTGCATGACCGTGCAATTATCATTCAAAGTGCAACAGCTGATAATTGGCCTGGGCAGGAAGGGGGTAAAAGTGCCCCATAGGCAAGTGATCACTGACAACATTGTCATTGTCACAGTTGGTGTTGGGCGGACTTTTTCTGTAAATATCGCATATACTGCTTGCTCTTTTGATTTCGTATTGCATTAAATTTCCATAAAGTCTAATTATTTTTAGTCAAACTACTTGGATCTTCCATAGTACCACTTTTTTTTTTTCTCCAAGTTCTCTCCCTGGTTCTGCATACTGGACGGTAAGCTATGCAGTCCATCTACCAGCAGATGGCAGCACTCTCAGATCCGCACACCTCTCACACAGGCCACGCAGTTCCTCTTGTTTTAGAAAACTTCCCAGTCGGCCGCGCGGCAGTCTACATACCGAGCATGCGCACTGGGTACGGCCTTTTCCCAGTTCTCCAGCGCCCTTACGTGAGCGCTGTGACTCTCCGGTCCTAGCCTCGACGGGACAAAATCCGGAAAAATGGTCAGTACCCCGGCTCCATATCACTGCCAATACATAGCGTACTCTCCCCCTCACCGTGTGCGGCGGCTACGAAGTGCTGGCACGGCCGGAGGGCTTCGGATGGCTTTAGATTGGTGGAGAGTCTGAGCGGCTTCCAGCGTGGCCTAATGGCTGCTGCTGTGCTGGGCCTGCCGGCTGCCTCCTTCCCCCTCAGTACTGCCTGCTCTCCTGTGTCCCCCTCTACCTATCTTCTTATATCTGTGTATGTATGTGTGTGGAGGAGGGGAATATTTTATATTGTCCTATCTATTCTACATACCGCTGTCATCACCACTACTATGACTGCTGGTAGGGGGAGCTCTCATGGCTGATCACCCCTATTATAGGATGGTACAGTCCATATGGGGTCAGTCAGGGGTGGTGGTATACAGAGTATCCTAATCACAGCCAATGTCTAATATACAAGATGGGGGAGGGGTGGGGATCTCCATATTGCTGTATGTACACCTGGATCATATGTTCCTAGGCACCCCATTCTTTACTGCTGGTGATCCTCCACCCTGCAGTGACCCTACATTGGCCTGTGCTAAATGTGCATTGGATTAGGCCTTGTACTGTTTAATCTTCTGTCATTGGCTGTATACATAGATTTCTTGTGCCATGTGTCAGGGGCCCCGGTCACTCTTATAATTGGGTCTTCATTCTTAGGGCCGGTCACACTGGGGTGTTGTAAAATGCAATGTTTTATTTTTATACATTGCATTAAAGTACCAACGCACAGGCATTATATTTATTTTTTATAGGTATGTTATGTTTTTAGTGCATTAAAATTGAATGTAACACAATGCATTTCTATCCCTGTTCACCTGGAGAAATGAATTGACACTTTCTGCGAAGTGCTTTTCCATTGACTATAATGGAAGGTGTGTTTTTCATGCAGGGCACCAAAGATGCAGCAAGTAGGAAGTTTTAAAACTCAAATTTGAATAGAATGTAAAGGGAGCAAAGTTTCCATGCACTTTTGTCATGCTGGGAAGGTGCATTTTAGTGTAGCAAATCCACACCCGTGTGTACAGGGCCTTAAAGTGCATCTAATGGCTTTTATTATTTTTGGCAAGGGCTGGTCTTTCTTCGTGTGTGTGGTTTTCTGCTTATTTTTTTGACGATTTTCCTTCACTTCCTGACCTTTGAAAAAGTCAGATCTTCCCAAAAGAATGGCTAATCCTTAGATGGTTGTCATGGATTAGGTGTCCCCTTGGATGATTTCCCCCATGATTCCTGTTCCAGTGACATCTGGAAATGTTGACTTTTCTATAGTTGGTGTTTAAAGCGGAGGTTCCGCGGCAAATAATTTTTTTGGTTGCATTCAATGTATTTTTAGATCACCAATTAGTACTCACGTGTTTGGTGACTTCAAACCTCTCCTGTCTGTTTTCGGGCAAAAGATGAACTTTTAAAATCAGCTATAGAAATTTTCCATTTTGCTTGTGGGCATTGTGAAGCCCACAAGCACTGACTTCCTGGAAGCGGTGGACGGTGTTCTGCCGAAGAAGGTCCCCCCGGCGGAAAAGGACCCCCTGTACTGCGCAGGCGCGGCACGAACCTCAAAGGAGTTTCCGAAAGTAGCCGAACATGTAGAGCTGCGAGTTAGCTCTACACGGCGCCTGCGCAATGACTAAGAGCCGTGTAGAGCTGACTGCGCAGGCGCCGTGTAGAGCCGACTCACAGCTCTACATGTTCGGCTACTTTCGGAAACTCCGTTGAGGTTCGTGCCGCGCATGCGCAGTACAGGGGGGGGGAACCTTATCCGCCGGGCAACTTTTTCTGCAGGACATGCGAACTCCCAGATTACATTGCGAGAGAATAGAAACGCCTACTTCCGCGGGAGTGAGTACCCGGAAGCCGAAATTGACATAGCCATAATACGGTATGTACAACAGAAAAAAAAAGATTTGGCTACTGGACATGTTAGTAGTGTAAGGAGTGTGCTCGTATATAGATGTTATTTTGGGTGACACTCCGCTTTAAATCGTATTCACAACATGTGCTGGGCTCTCTGACACATGTCTACTAGAGTGTGCACTTTAGCTACTTGCAGGCCACCCCATGTATATCTACTGTGGCAGAGTGGCCGGTGTGTCCAGGGTCGCCTATCCGATACCTTATCGGCGCTCTCGGGTATGGGGCGAGCCTGTAGCTGTGATTTGTTACAGCATAAGACGATCGGCAGGTCTCAGTCAATGATTACTGGGACCCACTTGATGGGCCCCGTCATTCATGGAAGAGCTCTGTACTGTAAACACAGAACTTTGTACACCGACAGGCGATCTTGCGGTTTGGTGCAACGTTATAATGCATCATCTGAATCGCTTTATAACAAGTCTTGGTTCACACTATAGCGGTGCGGGGAACTGCATGTGATTAGAATAGGAATCTCCCGTATTTCTGTTCAAATCTCATGCGATTCTTTGCAGTGTGATTTTATTTATTTTGTATGGCCCAGATCGCACTGCATCCTCTTTAAAATTGTGTAGGACCTCCTATCTATTTTGCTGGAATCGGATCGCTTGGGTATTCACACCCATGCGATCTGTTTCAGGCATTCGCGCTGCGTTGTCAAGGTGTCATTAATTTAACTGACACCCACAGCAGATTGGATGAATGACATGCGCTTTCATTGCGGTGCAGGAAATGCACAGGATTCGCTGCATTTCCCACATCACATATGTATGAACCACGGCTGAGAGATGACAGAATGACATTTCATTTAACTTTCTGTAACACACTAACAAAGCACATTGGTGTGACCTGAACTGGAGTACGTAAGGCAGATTGCCCAACAGTCCCAATGTATAGACAAGGCAATGTGTCCCAATGCCTGTGGGTTGAAGGGGGGCCTTGGCAGAAAATGGTCATTGTGAAAAATGGGTGAAGCTTTTGTAGGGTGACACAAATCCTGAGAGGTTGTAACCCATACACACCACCTAAGGCTCCATGCACACTGGGCTTTTTAAAAAAAAAAAGCCGTGTTCATTGGCAGGGAGAAAATGATTGGAGCATTTTTGCACACAGGTTTAGGCTTGAGTTTTTTCCTGCCTCTAAATGATGAGCTTAAAGTGGTTGTACAACCACTTTTACCTACAGGTAAGCCTAGATTAAGGTTTACCTGTAGGTGCAGGAAATATCTCCTAAACCTCCACGGCTTTACCTTTGCAGGGAAATAAAGAACCCATCAGGGTTTGCGTCCTCTTTAAAACGTTCTCTAAACGTCCTAATGTGCATGGAGACATAGGGTAACATTGAGCTGCCTCTACAGGCAAAACTCTTGTAGAAGCATTAAGCCCAGTGTGCATGGACCCTAAAGGTGGGGTATTGGTTTAAAGCAAAACTGCTTTTCTGAAGGTTTGTATTCTGTTTTCATAGGGGTTCGTAAAAGTTGTGAAGAACAAGGCTTATTTCAAGAGGTACCAGGTTAAGTTCCGCAGAAGGAGAGGTACGTGGAGTTTTTCCTTTGTTGCCTGATGGGGTTCTTTTAGTGGGCATGTTCAATTAATGATTTCTTTTTTTCAGAGGGCAAAACTGACTACTATGCCCGCAAGAGACTGGTCATCCAGGACAAAAACAAGTACAACACCCCAAAATACAGGATGATTGTGCGTATCACTAACAGAGACATCATCTGCCAGGTATGTACAAATGGGACTTATAAGTGGTTTTCTGAGGCCTGGAGATCTAAGTTGGGGTAGCTGGGCTTGGTGTGAAGACTTCTCTTGGATCTACTGTAGCACAGGGAAGAGTCTGCTTTGGGAGTTTTAGTAACCTCTGCAATGTGCACAGCACTAACTTTTTTTAGCTTTTATTTGGGGGTGTTGCTGAAATTTGTTCCTGCACCCTTTTTAAACTTCCCTCTTACTAGAAGGTGACATTTATTTCAGGTACATGTATAGTGCTGTCAATTTACGCAGCGCATTACATATAAATTGTACATGCACATCAGTCCCTACCCTCAAGGAGCTTACAATCTAAGGTCCCTACCTCGCATTCATACATACACATACTAGGGCCAATTTAGACAGGAGCAAATTAACTTACCAGCATGTCTTTGGAGTGTGGGATGAAACCGGAGGAAACCCACGCAGGCACAGAACATGCAAACTCCAGGCAGGTAGTGTCATGGTTGGGATTTGAACCAACAACCCTTTTTACTGCTAAGCGAAAGTGCTACCCACTACACCACCTATGACGTAGCTTTCTTGCCAGGTCTATCTTCCTCCTGATGGTGCTACAACCAAATGTAAGCCCTGTGTTATGGTAGAATTTCACTTAAGACTACGTGCGATTTTTGGTAGCCCCATTTAAACTAGGAGTGAAGCACTTGTCTACCCTGTATAGCACTGCCCTAGGTGCTGTGTAAAAACATGATTAAATAACAAAGAAAAGGACTAATATTCCTGTTCACTTCAGATCATTTCAGCACACTGGTTAGTGATATGAAATGTTGCAAATCGTTCTTGTGTTTTATTGTATTGCTGTTGATTGCAAGTTACTGATGTTTGCATTGACTCTTGCAGATTGCCTATGCCAGGATTGAAGGTGACATGATCGTCTGTGCTGCCTATGGCCACGAACTTCCCAAATTCGGTGTCAAGGCTGGGCTGACAAACTACGCTGCCGCCTATTGTACGGGTCTGCTGCTGGCTCGCAGGGTATGTCTTCCAGAGTTCATTTTGGGGATATTCTAGGCTAATCCTTGAAAGCTTCAGTGTGAGATTTGTGCTGGTGCTTGACAATAACTTGTCATGTTAACGTTTTGACTTTCCTGCCGAACATTGACTTGAGATGATGGGCTCTTGGAGTAGTGTTAACATTCAGCAGTAAAAATAAACTGAAGCATGTTGGGTTAGGTTTGATGTTGGGATAGGTTCACATCTGTGTGTGTGTGGTTCCCGCTGCGGGCTCCGCACCTGTTCCCGCAGCCTAAACCTCTTAATCGCCCTTACTGGGAGCTGCACAGCACTTGAGATTACCATGCATGCTGTGACTTTCTAAAATGCTGCAGGTACCTTTTACCTGCATTCCACGAGGCACAGCAGCCCATTCAGATGAATGGTCTACCATGCCTGCACAAAACGCAGCTCGCAGAGCCGCATGTGTGAACCTAGGCTGACAGTGGTCCTCCATTTACAAATGGAAAACAACCTTTCCAGTGCGCACTATTTGCCATGGTTGTGATTCTCATCCCCCCCCCCCCCAACTTTGCTTTTCTATCAGACAGCTGTTGTCATAGTGCTGGCATTTAGTAGCCACTATTTGGAATTTTGCTTGTCGAGAAGAGCATAGGAATTTTACAGTGCTTGCCTTAACTTCTGTCAACAGCAAATTTTACAAATAAGGCCGGCCATAGATGGTGCAAATTTAGTTCCTGCAACCACAGGTTTCACCATCGAAAGTGTTAACGGGAATCCATCCAGCCGTGCAATTGTTTTCTCCCGGAGGGGACAAGAACACTGATTATCTCTAGCGCTGTTTGATCAACTTGGTGCATTCAGCCTGCCCATTTATTGGTTAAACCTCAACTGATTCCCGCTGAACCAGCCAAAATTCGCAACGTGTATGGCTGGCCTAAGTGGGGCTTAAAAGCAGGAGACTACCAGTTGGCAGAGGGGCCTAACATGTTATGTTGAAAACCGATGACTGATTCTAAAATCGGGGTGGATTAAAATCACTAGTAAAGACTTGATTTTTAATCCTTTTTAAATGGCAACTTATCTGTCCCGCAGCGGCTCCTTCTTTGACCCGCTGTTGACTCACCGACCGTCCCATTCACTTTAATGGGACTGCTGGTGATGTGGCAGTGGCACATCTGAAATGACAGGTGCTCTTTAAATTTAAGGACTATTTCTTGCTGGTAGTTAGAATCTTTAATATTTGCAAACAAAATGCAGGCTTCCTATTAAAAGCTGCCGGTTAGGAACGGTGCCATCGGAACAGAGTCTGTCATAGTTTCTAGTGTACATAGATTTGCAAAACAATGAGATAAAGGAATATTTCTGAACTTTGTTTTATCTCATGGTTACTGTGAAATTGTGTGATATCTCAGCTTGCAGAGCTTCAATTCATTGAGTTTACCAAAAAATTTAAATATTGCAGAATATACAGCCTCATGCTACATAACGAAGCTCCATTTCATGCTGACTAAACTAAATTAATCTCTTAAATAGAATTTTATCTGGATAGATTTTTACTCCAAAAACATTTTATTAAAAATTTTTTTAGTTGGCAGGCACAACTTCCTTTTGAGCAGTGGTTCTCAACTCCAGTCCTCAGGGCCCACCAACAGGCCAGGTTTGCAAGATAACTGAAATGCATCACAGGTGATATAATTTGCTGCTTAGGGATTGCAGTATTCTAGTCTGCATCTCACCAAGGTAATACTTAAAATCTGGCTTGTTAGTGGGTCCTGAGGACAGGAGTTGAGAACCACTGCTTTTGAGCCTGATTATTCTCCCATCCAGCCATGCAAAGCATGTTCCTTGGTGGTTGGTGAACACTGACATTGAAAAGTGGCTGCTCCGGAGCCAGTTGGAAAACTTTGATCACAAGTAAAGTTAAGGCAGGTTTTTTTATCTTAATGCAATAAGATAAAAAGTCTGTAGCAGCACCCTCCTAATTGCCTACCTGAGCCCCTTTTCTTTCCAGCGATGTCAACGATCCCCCTCAGCCATCCAGGACACCTCTTGATTAGCTGAGACAGCAGCGCCATTGGCTTCTGCGGCAGTCAATCGGGAAGAGAGGGGGCTGGGCCAGGTCGGGGCTTTGTGTCTGAATGGATACATGGCTTGGGTGCCCCCTGTAGCTGGTTGAGGGGGCACTTGAGGGAGGGGCAAGGAGCAATGAAAGGATTCGAGGATCCAGGCTGCTCTGTGCAAAACCAACTCCAGAGGCAAGTATAACATGTTTAAAAAAAACGAGCATTTACAATCCTTTTTAATATGTGCTGGAAATCTGCAGTGTGCCCCCGGTGACTGGTTTACTTTAAATTGGGTACATCAGTGCTTGGTGTTTGTCTTCAGGTAGCACAATTTTAGGTTTAAAAGTAAAACGTAATAAAAAAAAAGCCCTAGGTAAGATTGGAGTGCTAGAACCCCCACCCAGGTGCTTGCTCAGCCCCCCCAAGACTTCAGTGGCCTCATGGACGGGGGTGTCTGCCTTTTTTTTTTTAAATGGTTAAAGGCCGTTTAATTAGCTCAACTTTTCATTTTCACGTGGGAAGAGATTGATGAGGGAGATCCCCCTAACACCCCTAATAATAAAGTAATCTTTTTGTGGCATTCACGTTTATTTCAGACTGTGTTGAAAGATGTGCTGTGATTTAAAAGAATGTGGTAGATAATGATCTAGGTACTACAGATGCTATTGCATAGCAGTACTGTCCTTGGTATAAGGACAATGATCTCAATGCTGTCTTTATTATTTTAGCTGCTGAACAAATTTGGCCTTGACGAAGTCTATGAAGGCCAAGTGGAAGTAACTGGAGATGAGTACAATGTGGAGAGCATTGATGGTAAACCTGGTGCCTTCACCTGCTACCTGGATGCTGGTCTCACCAGGACCACCACTGGAAACAAAGTCTTCGGTGCACTCAAGGGAGCCGTTGATGGAGGCCTGTCCATTCCTCACAGGTGAGCTAGCTGTAGGGTCTAGATCAACCCTCTGACCTGACTGTTTTTAAAGTTTCAATTTTATCCTCTAAGCTTAAAGATTGCATGTATAACTGTCGTGGCCCATTCTCGCCAAGGTAGTCTAACAGTGTTTAGTGCACATGTGTTGCATTAAGGCAGTTTGTGCACCTTACTGCATCACAATGGATCTAAATGTATACCTACTGCATTTTGTAAATTACAGTGCACTGACCACAGCACACCAATGTGCATCACTTGTGTTACGGCATGTATCAACTGCACCACAATAATACAAATGGGCAGTTATTGTGGATAAACTGACCTATCTGTCCATCTGCACCAATGGCTGAGAGGACATGATTGTGGGTGCAAGCTGCAGAAATGGTTTCTGTGCTTTTCCTAATTGAGTAGCAGTATGGAAGTTAAGCTGCTGGCAAGGTAAAGCGGTGCTCCACCCAAAAGGACGCTCTGTTTGCTTACAGTATTTGTAGCTGCTGACTCCGTTTTTTTTTTTTTTTTTTTTTTACACTGCATCAACACTATAAATCGTGGCAAGCAGGCTTGAGGGAAAAATGGCATAACACACGGTTTAGACAACGCATAATCAAGTGCATATGCTACTCTACCACATTTGTCCTGTGTAGGACAACACCTTGAATTAAACGCACCAAAGCGCATATGCATGGGACCTGGCTGGTGGGCACCTCAGTGTTTCAAATTTGTGGTGTCTTGACAGTTCAATATTTATAATAGAGGTACACTAAATGGCAAAGTTCCATCAAGTAAACTGCGTTTAATGCTTTTGAAAAGTGATTTTCTTCATTGCCCCTTTCATAAAAAGTACTTTACGCAAAACATTTTAGGTGTGTTGGTGTGCAGAAGGATTAAAGCCAATCTTGGGTTGCTTTGTGACCTGGCTGGGGAAGTTGCCCTATTGATCCGGGAAGAACATGGGGGATAAGTTCTAATAAAGAAGCAATACCTCTTACTGTAAGAAATATGTAGCTGTTTGGACGAGGGTTGTCCCGATACCACTTTATTAAGACCGAGTACAAGTACCGATACATTTTTTTCAAGTACTCGCCGATACCGATTACCGATACTTTTTTTAATCACGTGTCAGTTTTTTTATTTATTTTTTACAATGCTTTTTTTTAAGGGGGACAGTGTCAGTGTGTTTTTTTTTATTTTTTACAATTCATTTTTATTCATTTTTATTTTTTATTTTTTTTATCAGCCCTGTTGGGGGGCTTTGAGATATCAGGGGTCTTAACAGACCTCTCAGTCTCAAAGGGGAGATGTCAAAGGGACTAGGGACAGATTCCCCAGTCCCTTTCTCAGCAATTTCAGCTGCGCTGAAAATGAATGGAGAGAAGACAGCGGCTTCTCTTCATTCATAAACTGAAACATTGTAAACACAATCTGTGTTCAGCATAAGATGGGCTGCCTCACTAGCCAGCAGGAATGTTTGGTGTTGGCACACTTGAATATTGTCAGTGTCAGAATTCAACCTTATGAGCTGCTCAGCATTCAGTCTTAAAGTAGAATTCCTGTCTAAAGCCCCATACACACGGTCGGACTTTTTGCCAACAATTTTGAGCAAGTTTGACAAAAAATCCGACCGTGTGTATGCTTCATTGGACAAACTTTTTGGGTTTTCATCGGGCAAATGTTCGGTCTGCAAACGGACAAACTTTTCACCAACAAAAGCCAGATGGAGCAAAGTCTGACCGTGTGTACAGAAATCCATCGGACTTTTGTCCGATGGACAAAACAAATGTTAAAATTGACCAACAATAGCAGAAGTTGACCAATGGGTGGCGGTAAAGAGCAGAAAAACATGATGTTGGAAAAGTTTTGGGAAAGTTCGCAGAAAAGTCCGAGCGTGTGTATGCTATGGGTGTTCCCAACCAACTCCCTTCGGACAAAAATCCACGGAAAAGTTTGTTTGAAGTCCGACCGTGTGTACGAGGCTTTACACAAACTGTTTAAAATGCTCATTGATACTTCTGCTGGGACCTGTGTACATGTGCCTTTTTTTTGGTCCATTTATGCGACTCCCACAGCTGACACCTGTCGGTGAGCTGCTACTGCAGGGGGAGCCTATGAGCGACAACATGGCTCCCAAATTCCCAGCATTTGAGCGCTCTACTCCTTGGCTTCTGCTCAGACATGTGATCACATGACTGGGCAGACTAAACCACTAAGTATACACACCGGTTTTTACACAACTTGGAGCTCCTTTCAGGTGAAGCAGTATCTGCCTTTTTAGCAGGAGATCTCTCCCCTTATCCCAGCTGAGCAGACGGGATGACGTGTCCATCTCTGCTATGCAGAGCGGACACACAGCCTGCTCTCCTCTATGGGGCAGTCGGATGTTTACACTGTATGCTCGTGTATTCGATTGTTATCCAATCTGCTGGACGGATGGCAAACCTATCCTTTTTTTTTTGCAGATTTTATCAGTTCGGATGCCCGGCGGGTGTCAGCAGACATTTGCCGCCCCATAAACAATGGGTGGTCCGACCATGTCGGCTTAAAAAGGTTTCTGGCAATACAAGACTGCAGTATGCTGTGATATTCTGTAGATTTTCAACGATTTTCATTGCAATTGGTGTGTTGGTCCTGGCCGGCCAGTAATGAGCAGGGGCTCACATTTGCAGGACTATTTCTTTAGAGTTGTTTACTGGCTTTTGACCTCCAGAAAAGGGAGTTGTACAATCCAAGTTCATATGTCAGATAGCATTGGTACAAGGCAGACTTGGTTATTTTGAGGAAATTGGCTAGAGCAGCGGTTCTCAACTCCTGTCCTTGGGACCCACTTAACAGGCCATGTTTGCAAGATAACTGAAATACATTGGAGGTGATATCGTTTGCTGCTCAGTGATTGCAGTAGTCTAGTCTCAATCTCCCCAAGATAATGCTTGAATTCTGGCCTGTTAGTGGGTCCTGAGGACCAGAGTTGAGAACCACTGGGCTATAGCAACTTGTCTAAACATTGCTGTTTTTTAAGTCTTGAACTACATGTAATTTTGCTGCAGTTTTTCATGACTGGAAATTACCTGTGATTGAGAAAAAATCCCAGAGTCCATTCTACTGAATACAAAACCATTGCTTTTTGCCGTGTACGATTATTGCTGTAAATGTGTTGAAATGGTTGATGTAAAAGTAAAAATCTGATCTCAGTACAAGTCTAGAGGTTGGAACCATTCGTTACAGCAATTTGTGATACATGGGACTTCAGTTACTGGTACAGGGGGGAAAATGGCCCAGACAGAATTGGCCAAGTGCTGAGAACCGGCAAACTGTTTAAAAATAACAAACGTGTCATACTGGCCTACTCTGCAAAAACAGCTGCACAGAACGGGCTAGTAAGACATGTATGTCTTCATGATCTTCTACTTCTCTGGTCCCTCTCTGCTTCGGAGGGCACCCAAGCAGGCTCCCTCCCAAGCCAAAGCTCTTGTGTGTGCATTCTTGCACAGCCATGGCTTGGCCTCTCTCCCTCTCTCCCCCCTCCCTCTCTCATTGGCTCACTGGCTGGATCTCGTTGCTGTCTCAGCCAATGAAGAGGGAGGGTCCCCAGAGCCAGGGTGATCATGCATATTGCTGAATCGCTAAGGGGCTTCGGTAAGTATTGGTGGGCTGTTGCCTAGTGATTTATTTTACCTTCATGCATAGAATGCATGACGGTAAAAACTTGACTTTAGAGCGACTTTAACAACTTGCCGCCAAATCGCATACCTTTTTACGTCATTTTTTTCTTTGGTTGTACCAGAGTGATGTCTGCATGCATCACCCCAGTACATTTTTTTTATTTAACTTTTTTTTTTGGTCTGCTCTCTTGTAATGGCCTATGTGGCTAAGCAGCTGCTCGATTGTTACAAGCAGAGGGAGGGGATATTCCCAACCGCCTTCTGCCCGGGCTCTCCTGTCCCCTGAATGTCCACCGGCTGGCGACCCCGAAGAAAGCAGGGATGGGCTTTAATCGGTTCTTGGATGCAACGTCATGACATCACTTCCGGTTTACTGGAATCCTAAAGGCACTAGTTTAAAATAAAAAGTATTGAATGCTTTGAAGTGCAAAGGAGGGATTTGGGGTCTTGTAGACCCCAGATCCCTCCATAAGAATACCTGTCATGTGCCTATTGCTCACAAGGGATGTTTACATTTCAGTGGGGAAAAAAAAATATTGATTCCCCCTACAGACTTTGTAAGTTTGCCCACCAGAAATGAATAGTCTATATTTATCATAGGTGTATTTTAAATGATAGAATATCGGTACAATATTTTTATTAAAGGAAATAAAAATATAAGGCAATACCATTAATCCCATGCAGGGCATGTAAACATTAAGCACAATCTAGTACCCCTAGGTTATATATGCATATTTTTCACAAGAGGAACGATCAAACCATAACGACCCTCTAGTCAAAGCCAGGGAAATAGAATAGTATCCAAAAATCCAGAATAAAATACAAATGTTTTATAAATGGAGTTGCCGTTCAGGGAGTTAAAGTATTTTAAGATGCTGCTTGTAGTTGGTGACCAGGTTTGCACACATCTCAGATTTTGGTCCACTCTTTACAGCTCTTCTCCAAATCCTTAAAGCGGTTGTATACCCTATTTTGTAACTTTTTACCTACATGTAAGCCTATAATGAGGCTTACCTGTAGGTAAAAAGAATATCTCCTAAACCTGTACGGTTTAGGAGATATTCCCCTCGAAATGAGCTGCTGACTGCAGCGGGGATTATCGGCTAAAGCCCGGCAGCTGCTGGACCTTGCCGACGGGCGGGAGTGACATCGCCGCTCCAGCCACTCAGTGCTGGAGCGGCGATGCCTGGAAGAGACGCCGAGGCAAGATGACATCTCCCTCGGCGTGGACCAGGTAAGTTCCTGACTCCTCATTCTAAGGCAAGTATTTCATAATGAGCTAGTATTTGGTGCATACTAGCTCATTATGCCTTTTTACCTTTTCGGGTATGAAAAAAATAAAGCTGCAGCGGGTATACAACCGCTTTAAAGTGGAGGTCTGCCCACTGCTGCAAAAATTCAAAGCCCTTTAATAATCGGACACTTTCCTGTCCTTGAGTCCAGCGATGTCTGCACTGCAGCTGTTTCCATCAGCTGTCGGGTGCATGCCTCCTCCATTGTGAGTAAGGGAACCCGGCAGTGTAGCCTTGCGGCTTCACGCCGGGAACCCTACTGCGCATGCACGAGGCTCTGCTCCTACTGGCCCGGCAGGTGGTGAAGGATGAAGCCCTAGCGGTGATGCAAATACCCAATGCTGAGGCTCCTGCAAGTGGGGAAAGGATACCTGTGAAAGACATGTATCCTAAACACCCCCCCCCCCAAAAGGTGCCAAATGTTGCCCCAGAGGGGCTAGAAGTAAGAGCCGAAGTTCCACTTTTGGGTGGAACTCTGCTTTAAGGTTTCTTGGCTGTCACTTGGCACCTCAGTTTCAGCTCCCTGCACAAATTTGCTATAGCATTAAAGGGGTTGTAAAGGTTCGTTTTTTATTTTCTAAATAGGTTCCTTTTAAGCTAGTGCATTGTTGGTTCACTTTTTCCTTAGACTTCCCTTCTAAAAAAAAATTTCTTTGTCTGTCTGAATTTCTCACTTCCTGTTCCTCAGTAAGCTCCTCCGTAAGCTGTTCTGGCTGACTAAACACCACTCAGATGATGGTGTGAAGTTTACTGAGGAGAAACAGGAAGTGAGAATTTCAGACAAAGAAAAAAAACAATTTAGAAGGTAAATCAAAGGAAAATGTAAGTGAACTAACAATGCACTAGCTTAAAGGAACCTATTTAGAAAATTAAAAACAAACCTTTACAACCCCTTTAAGGTCTGGAGACTTGCTGTGCCAGTCCTTTATTGCCTTTTGGGTAATTTTCAAGTTGAAAGACCTGTCTTCAGTGTTTTGGCAGAGATGAAAAGGTTCTCATCCAAGCTTTTACATTACATGGCCCTGTCCATTGGCCCCTCAATGCGGTAAAGTCAGCCTGTAGCTTTAGCAGAGAAACAGCCCTAAAGCAGCATGTTTCCACCTCGGTGCTTGACTGTAGGGAAGGTGTTCTTGGGGTGTGTCAGCATTTTTCTTCCTCCAAACACGGCGAGTCCCCCCACAAAGGCACATGTACAGTCATGCCAATGAACAACTAAATGATTCAAAGAAGGATTTGGACAAAGTGCTGTGGTCAGACGAGCTCAAAATTGATCACTTTGGCATTAACTCGTATCAGTGTTTAGAGGAAGAAAAAGGTGGCTATGACCCTAAGATCATCATTCCTGCAGTCAAGCACAGTGGTAGAGCATGTAGCCACCGTCTCTAGCATGCTTGCCATTGACTGACTGAACCCTCTTCAGATTTCTTCTGTTCAGTGAGGGTTGAGCAGGTCTCTGAAAGCAGTAAAAGCTTTAAAGTGGTTGTAAGCCTCAGACCTGAAATATAAACCCTATCCCTCTATAGTGTGTACTTGTGTCTATACAGAGTATGAAGTGTTTCTGTCTGCTGCCTTGTTCCTCTTTCTGCATGAGTTGATGCTCATAAGTTTTCCCGACACCAAGAGAAAAATAAAGGGGGTGCACAGCCTGTGATTGACAGCCTCAGCTATGTTCCTGTGTGAGGGGGGGTGAATGTGCCCCTTTCCTCTCCTCCAATCAGCTCTCAGAGCTCTCCTCTCTAACTTCAACTCTTTGCCCCCTGCTTTTTAGAGCTGGGAGATCCCGTGTAAAATCTGCACTTTGAATGTAGGGGAAGGATGGCTGTAGATAAACGGGTACAACTAATGTAGGATTGGTTTAATCTTGATCTGAGGCCAGTCGCTTCACTAGGGGTATGTAAGGGTTTACAACCACTTAAAGCAAGTTGTTCTCGACCCCTTGATGGGTTTAAAATACAGCAAAATCCGTCCTGTGGCATGGCAGCTCTTTTCAGCTGAATGGGCTGCCTTAATGTAATGCATGTTAACATACAACACAATAGGGGTCAATTTTGCTGCAACTCACCACCTACTGGCTGTTTTCTTGCTTGAAATACTGAAAGGTCTTTTTCTATTTTATGGACAGAACTATGGTAGCCCTTTGAGAGTTTTCAGTGGAAAGCAGAGTTTGAGATTAACTTATAAAACATGCACTTATTAATTTGACTTTCCCGTTTGCCTATTTATATGTATTTAATGCAGCATTTTTTAGATTACAAATTGTGTTTTCCATTGCTTTAGTAGCAATCACTCTAAGCCTTTTGCTGCCAGTCCCTGTGCCCCATTTTGTACACAGGTGGCCAGACCTTTTTTTAGCAATTTTTCCTTTGTTTTATTTTTCACCTGAAGCTTTCAGAATTTGTGAAAAAACCCCCAAACAATATATTTTCTGAAAGCACAAAGAATAAAAAAAAGGTGCTACTGATTTTTTTTTTTTTAGGCCCACTGTATTTGTGCAAATGTTTATCAAACCAATATATTTGCAAAAAATACTCAACCTTATTGGCAGATATAAAACTCGGCAAAATTCCAACTTAATATAAAAGCTTAACCTGCATTGAGTGAATAAATAACACATTTTTGTAACTTTTTAAATTGCGCCTTTTTTGCAAAATGGTGAAATTCAAACGTACGCAAATTTCTCTAATCTGGAGGTTTTCATTTTTCAGTTGCAGCTCTCAGAATTTGAAAAGACCCCCTCAAACTAGACATTTTCTAAAAGCACATGGCCAGTAGAATAAAATAAAGTTCTGATTTTTTTTTTTGGGCCCTGCAATAATTGTGCAAATGTTCATCATATGGCTAAAATCAATAATGCACATAAACACAACATAACTTACAAAATTCCTGCTAAATTGGTGCTAAAGCCTCATTCACATGTGGCATACTAAAGTGTATGCCCATGACAATTTCTCAAATGGCCAAATATCGGTCAACCTCTTAAGGCAGTGCTGGAAAATAATGGTGGCCACACAATATTGAAACTTTGGGCCCAATTTGGACATTTTCTCATTTAGGGGTGTACTCAATGTTGTCAGCGGTTTAGACATGGCTGTCATTGAGGCGACAGCAAATTTAGTTATACAAGCTGTACACTCACTACTTTACGTTACAGCAAAGTGTAATTTCTTTAGTGTTGTCACATAGAGATATAATATATTTACAAAAAATGAGGGGGTGTACTCACTTTTGTGACATACTGTGTGTGTGCGTTTTTTTTATGTAATTTTTTTTATTTTTTCTAGCACCAAACGCTTCCCTGGCTATGACTCAGAGAGCAAAGAGTTCAACGCAGAAGTCCACCGCAAACACATCCTTGGCTTAAATGTGGCGGACTACATGCGTCTTCTAATAGAGGAAGATGAGGATGCATACAAGAAGCAGTTCTCCCGGTATATTAAGAGTGGCATCACAGCTGACCAAGTAAGTAACTGCAAAAGCTTAGACTCCTGGAGGTTTTATTGAGGCGGCCTTAATGCCGTAAAGGGAGCATTTTATCTAAGCACTTTCATACGGCCTACTGGGTGATCTTGGAGCTTATAAATGTAATCAATGTCAGATGAGGTGTTAAGGCTGCTTTTGGCAATGTGGCAGCCACTGGTTTAGTGCAGTTGTAGTTCTAGACTAACTATGTTTACCTGGCCCAGGGCTGCTGACTGTATATAGTTAGCCAAAACAGCTCATAGGACAGAAGCCTATGTAGTAGCTGAGCATTTTTGGCCTATTTGCAAAAGGACTTAAAGGAAATATTCCAAGCCTCATACCCAGAGATCAGACCTAACACTACTTTTGTTGGCAATTTGGTCATCTCTGAACCGCTACATGTAAGGTAGAATAAGCATTCTCGCATACCAACTGCACGTTTCTGGCTTGCATACAAAAAGCTTAATTAAAAGCCATACTAAAAAAATTTAGTCACAAACCTGCCTTAAAGTAAAATGGTTTAATCCTGGAAGCAGAAATTTAAGTTGTGCAGCACAGTAGTGGTGCAGAGCAGTAAGCAGTGGTCACCACTTTTCCACTCAGTGGTGGAAGACTGCACAATCGGCTCAGTTCTCACCCTTTGTGACAGCAGGGGACAGATGCAGCATTGTACTGAGGCTGCATCCACCTAGGTAGGTCAGTATTTAAAAAAAAATTTTTTTTTTAGTGAAACCTAAATTAAAAAAATATTTGGACATGCTTTTATAATGCAGAATAGGCTGGGATGTCTCTTTTGCATCCAAAGTATTTTTGGCTGCCTGTTAAGAGTACATTGAGCTGCTCAATGCACAATTTTGCATCTGCTGAGAAACTTCCGCACAGGAGTGATATCAGAGCCCAAACAACCATCTCAAGGAGTAGTTTCACTTAATAGACCAGGACCCCTTGTGGCTTGCAAGTTGGTTCTGGGCTGGCTTGCAAGTTTTTACTGTGGTGACAGTAGTGAAAAAAATATCTAGGAAGAATGGTGTATATCAATGGGACAGATGAAAAAGTAACTGGGGCACAGTCTCCATTCAGATCTGTAGGGCAATACTGATTACCATAGGAATGTTTTTATGTCGTTTTTTTCTTCCCCCTCTCAGATGGAAGACATTTACAAAAAAGCCCATGCTTCAATCAGGGAGAACCCAGTACACGAAAAGAAGCCCAAGAGAGAAGTCAAAAAGAAGAGGTAGGTGGTGTAAAACGAGCCCTAAAATCTATGGGGGCAACTTCCGAAGTCTTGTTCAGAGTTTAATGTGTGACCAAATGTTTCCAGATTTTGTTTGCTCATCTGATTTTAATGCAAAAATTGCAATATGTAAGATTTTCAAAAAGTCACTTTACCGGCATTGAAAACTAATTACATCTGGTGCCAGTGAGCCCTTAGATGCCAAGGTCATCTTGGTATGTCTGGTTAAAAATACACAGGTTTGCTGTTTGGGCTTGATATGCTGCATTTCTGATTTCGTCTTAATGAAAAGACAGGAAGCGGATAACTGCACAATGCAGTCAAGTTTGAACTGTCATGGCTGCCAAAAAATATTTGAAGTAGAACTAAAGTCCTACCTTTTTAAAAACCTGAGAATGCAACTTTATGGCAGAAGAGACTTACATACAAGGTCTCTTCTGCAATAAAACCTACCTGCTTGCCCAGTCTATGGAATGTACTGAGCTGGGCAAGTGTATCTTGGTTCCAATCTGGTACAGTGCCTGTGGCAGGAAGACGGAACTCATGTGCAGGAGTGACCTTATCCTACGTTGGCCCATGAAAATGCCAGCAAGGGATGTCAGACCAGTAATCCCTTAGAGCCAGTGCTTACCAGCGCTTTAAGGGGGTTAGAATGCTGGAGGGTGGGGCTTATGGTCGTGTGGCTGTCAAGCAGCAAAGGGAGCTTTCTGTTAGCTGGCAGTAACTATGTGCTCTTGGCAAAGATCCATTGGCGCTATTGCAGGCAAATAGGCGGGTGCCAAGGCCCCACCATCGAGCGGCCGTTTATTTGTGTGCACTTTGTGCAAAGAGGTGAAAGGAGCAGTGCATATCGTGACGTTGGTTTAACGTTCAATAACCAGCCACTCCATGCCCTGCAACTCTAAATCACCAGCCTGGAGACGCCACTACTGTTCACTATTGTAACTTCATCACCCATCTCATCACTAAGTCACACTGGTTACTGTTCAGAACCTAGCATTTAGTCAGTTTGAGGGAAAACAATGTAAAGATTAGACTTAAACTAGCAGTTCTGAAACCCATTGACCTAGGATGTAACTTGTACATCCTACAGCCCTCCCAAACTGGCACTGACCTATTGATGTAGTTGACGCAATGTGCTTTCAGTTTGGCAGCCAAGAGTCAACCTGTGTAGCAGTTCTATGACACAAGCTAAAATGTTTTTGTTTTTTTTTGTTTTTTTTTAAAGCGGCAGTACTTGTAAGTTAGCTGCATCTGTCCAGAGTGATGTGTATTTTTAGTTTCTTTCGTAGGATTTGCTGAAGCAAACTTAGCTGCATCTGTCCAGAGTGATGTGTATTTTTAGTTTCTTTTGTAGGATTTGCTGAAGCAAACTTCAAGTAAAATTGTGTTTTTAAAGAGGAAGTAAACTCCCAGAAGAAAAAAAATACACCCTGGAAGACAAAGGCATAATGAGCTAGTATGCACAGCATACTAGCTTATTATGAGCTACTTGCCTTAGGTCGAAGCCCACGCAGCGGCCCTCGTTCGCCTCCTCCGTCGCTGCCCCTGCTCCCAGAGTGACTTCTGGGTATCGCGGCTCTGGCACTATGACTGGCTGGAGCCGCGATGACATCACCCCCAGCGCGAGAGCCGCCAGTGTTGGCTTGGTGCGCCATTGTCTACGGCGTAGACATCGGTGCAGTCTTTTCTGCAAGTATCTCCTAAACCGTGTAGGTTTAGGAGATATTTCTTGTACCTACAGGTAAGCCTTAATCTAAGCTTACCTGTAGGTTAAAGTGGTCTGTAGGGGTTTACAACTACTTTAACCCCTTGTTATACCAAAATAGTCCCTGTTGTGTTCTTCCTAGATAGTTTTTCTCTTTCACAATCCTACTTTTAGTTTGAGGTTTTTAAATTCATAGACAAAAGCCTTGTTTTTCCTCCCCCCCCCCCCCCCCCCCCCCCAATAAAAGTATTTCTGTATTGCAAGTCACTGTTAAATTAATAGGCATATAGCTAAAATGTGAAAATGGCTTTAAAGCCTAAATGGTAAAATTGTAGCTGGTTCATAATGCATACACTTAAAGGGTGATTTTGGGGATGTTTTAATCTTTAATTCAGTAGTGTTTTCTGTATTGGTGTCCTGATTGCTAAAACGCTGCTGGGTGGTTTAAAACGAATTGTAACTGGTGAATAACAAGTACAGGGGCATACCCTTTTTTGCTGGGTTGCTACTGATGGTAATGCATCATTTTTGTACTGGTTGATCAATCCCTCTTTACATGACCCATTTACAAAAACCTTTTGAGGCAAAACAGTCAGAACTGGTAGTTCAGAGCAGCTATGTTATAAACGTATTGCTTTTCCATTCAGTTAAAGGTCCCCTCGGTCATGAAAATATTGCAGGTTGTTTTGAGATAAGTTGTTAGAATTTAACCGATTTAAAATGTTCCTCTGGTTTTCAGGTGGAATCGTGCCAAATTGTCCCTGGCACAGAAGAAAGACCGCATTGCTCAGAAAAAAGCCAGCTTTCTCCGAGCTCAGGAAAAGATTGTCGAAAGCAGCTAAACTGGGCTTCCTGCATTTTTCTACAAGACTCTCATAAAATAAATCTATTGATGCTAAATGTAGTGTCTGGTGTCTTTACTAGCTGTCTGACTTGGTGTAAAATTTCCACTTTCACAGATGTAGTGTGGGTATAGTTTCAAATTAGTGCTGCTGATTGACAGGTCTGTTAGAACCTCTGTGTGTATGCATATGCTGTGTAGGTGTCAAAGCTTTGCAAATGCAATGCAGACTTCCTCTAGCTCCCGTGTCTTGATACAGACAAGATGTTCAGTTAGAGATGGAGTGTTGGACTACAAGTATGGTAATCCCCCACACATTTTTCAGTGAGAACTGCAAGGGTTTGTCTGTTCCTACAAGTAAACACAAATGTGAACATTGGGCACATAAGTGTTGAACTTCATTTGCACCACATTTGAGAGTTCATGCAAACGTTGGAATGAGAACAATTCTTTTTAGGGCCATAATTAAGGAAACTCTGTATTGATAACTTAAAATTGTTTCCTAATGCGTAGTCTAAAGGAAATGGGGCAATCTGTGAAATTACAAATCACCCTCTGGTTTCTTGGCTTCTCTGCTTTGGTTTACCTCACATCCCCACTAGAGTTTCTGTAGCTTTAAGTCTAGTGCTAATAATACTAGTTTCCCTGTGGTGTTGGGGGGGGGGGGGGGGGGGGTGGTCACCTGTTTACATCACCGGGTGGCCCCCACCCTCGGCTATAGAACAGCTGTCACAGCAGGAGAAGCGTCACTCGGCGGCTGTCTCCCATGGTGGCGGAACTGTTTTTCGGTCGTCGATGCGAGATGGATTTAAATCGATGAACATTTTTATTAATAAAGGACTTGTCCCAAGCTGTTTACCATTTTTGACACTTTGGCAAAATGGTAGGGGTACAATGTACCAGTTAATAATTCACATAGTGGGGAGCTTGTTAAAGGGGGCTTCCAGACTAATAAGGGTCTGGTATGGATTTTTGGGGACCCCATGCCTTTTTAGTTTGGCCCAGGGTTCCCCTTAATATCCATACTAGACCTGAAGGGCCTGGTATGGAATCTGGGGGGGACCCCCACGCAATTTTTTTATTTTAGTTTGGGACTCCCCTTAATATTCATACCAGACCCAAGGGGGGGGGGGTACCCATGCGGTTTTTTTTCCAATTAGTTTTATCTGTATTGCCAAGACTTGGCAATTCATTACAGCCGCGAGTAGTTTTAATGATAGTTTCCTTTAGAAATGTCATTTTGCTGCGGAACTGTTAACACGGGGAAAAATGCGCCACTTTACAATTCATACTATAGACACACACCCCCGGCACCAAATTTTTAAAGGAATATTTCACTTTTATTGTTTCGCTATAAGCATTATTTAAATCCCTGCTCCTGATCAAACTTCAGTTAACTTTCTTTGCATTGATGCATGTCCCTGGGGCAGGACCCGGGTCCCCAAACACTTTTTATGACAATACCATGCATAATATAAGCCTTTAAAATGGGCACTTTTGTTTCTCTTATCCATGGACCGACACGGCGGCTCTTATCACTGAACGTGTGGGTATATGTCCCTGCTTGCAGGAGAAGACCTAGGCAGAATGTTAAATGTTAAAACCTAGAACAAACCAGAGCTGAACAGCCCCCGCCCAGGGGGGGGTGGTCCCTCCGGACATTACCCTCCCACCCGCAGCTAGCAGACCTCAGTTTTTTTTTTCTGCCTAGCAGAAGACGTGGCTCTCTCAGGAGCCAGTCTCCTGGAAGATTTTACTTTTAAATTTTATTCCTTTGGGAATTTTATTTTTGAGACCTTCAATCAACTGTCGGCTGGGCAACAGGTTGGGTACACTGGTATCCTCATAGTCTTCCCTGTCCGACCATCGAGCGTGCTGATCCTCGCCTTGTGTGCGTGAGACTCGGTTCACGACATACCCCATGGCTCCAGGGGTGGCCGGGTTGCTTTCATGCTCGCGCGGTCCTCTCAAGATCAAACAGTACCTACTGTATCTTTCGCGGTGGACCGGGCCGACAGCTACGCAGTACGACTCTGTGATAGGTCTGTCTGAAAAAAGCCCGTGAGTCCCTCTATTGGCACCGAGGGTGTTCTCCAAGGTGCTTGCGGGACGGGTAAGTCTCTCCTGCTGCAAGGTGAGTACATGCTGGCTGTGTTTCTGTGTGTGGGGGGGGGGTTCTCCCTGTCTCCCCCCTGTTATGCTGCTCTCTGCACCCTGTTGTGCTGTGGGGATGCTTGGGGGGGTCACTCTGCCCTGGGGGGGCTGCTCCATGACTGTTATGACTTATTTTGCTTGGGAAGTGTTCTGGGGGACTTGCTGTTTCTTTCTGTGCGCCATTGGCGCGGTGTTTTAATTTTAAAAAGTGCGCCATTGGCGGCCATTTTGCTGGGGCTCAATACATAGTTTATACTGGTGCCCAGCGGCCATTTTCTTGTAGCCGCGGCGCTTCAGTTTAGTTTTCGGCCTCTAGCGGCGCGAATTACACACATCCTCAGATTCTTCACCTCAGGCTGCACCCGCACTACAGCGCGACTCATACAGCGGTACCGAGCGGTCCCTAGGGGTTGTGAGTACTCTGGGTATCCCCTTCTCAGCCCCAGCACGGCCTGTATTATTCACTGTAATGGTGAATAAGGTCTCAGAGGGTGGCAATATTGGAGTCTGGTTCACCTGTTTCTTCACGTTGTTAGAGACAACTGGCAGTGCTCCTGCACCTGCGGCCCTTAGGGACCAGTTGTCGGCAGTCTTGGAATCATTAATCTGACCAGGAGGAAGCAGTGTGTGAGCGCAAGGAAGCAAAAAAGCCCCTCTCTCCACTTTTTTTTCTAGGAAAAAAGGGGGTGTGCGCTGATTCAGATATGAGCCTAGCCACTACCGCTCAGGACCCTAGCTCTGAATATATTTGATGGTTTTGAACAGGACTTTCCTTGCAAGGAAAACTCCAGTTCTGTGTCAGTAAATGACAGGGCGCTTGTTTTGTGAACTCATTGATGCAGTGAGGGTCACTCGCAAGCTAAATGCTGCGGATGTAGAACCTCAGGTGGACAGTCTCCTCTGGTTCCTTAGGGCCAGGCCTTCTAAAGGTTTTTTTTCCATATGTACCTTTCTTTGACCAGCTCATTGATAAGGTCTGGGGAAAAAGCCGCAGAAGACTTTTTTTATGGTCCCGCGGCGTTTGTCTATCAGATACCCCTTGAAGATGCCCTACTTAAAACGTGGGCTTCTCCCCAAGTGGTCGACCCTCCAGTCGCCCGGTTGAACAAGGCCACCATTCTCCTGGTTGAGGGGACTCCTGCATTTAAGGACCCCACTCACAGGAGGTCAGAAGTGGTGAGTAGAGCCATGTTTGCCTTGTTGGGGTCTGCCCTACGGCTTGTGGTAGCGGTGACCCTTGTGTCTCCAACACTTAGGGGATGGGAAAAAAAATTTGCACAAACTGTTCAGGAGCATAATCCTCCTCCAGACACTATTGCTCTGGCCCACAAAGGTGCAGGGCCTGGTTTATGTGGCGACGCCACGTTTGACGTGGCCCCTTGTAACTCAGGGCCCCTGTCTTGGCAGTGGTATTGCGTTGTCTGATCTGGTTGAAATGCTGGTCTGCTGACCTAGCTTCTAAAAAGCCTATGAAGGATTTACCATTTAAAGGTGGTAGGCTTTTCGGTGCTGCGCTGGATGACATCAAGGATGTCTCGGGAGGTAAAAGCACTGTTCTTCCTCAGGCTAGCAAGGTTAAGGAGGCCGCCGTGAGCAGGGTCCTTCCTTTCCAGCGAAAGTTTTTTTTCGTCTGTCAACAGGGAGGCCCTCCCAGACTGACAGTGGTACGGCTGGTGGACACGAGTGCCTCTGGGTGCGTATGCCGAACAAGCCGGCTCCCTAGCCCGCCTCTGCGTGAAGTCTTGCCCCCACCCGACTGGGGTAGGGGGACGACTTTGCAGGTCCACAGATCAATGGACCTCCCGAATCTTCTACCGGTGGGTGTGCGAGGTGATCACCTCAGGTTACAGGATAGGTTCCGTTCCTAATACCAGACAGATTCTTCCCTCGAATCTTCCTCTCCTTCCTGCCCGTCGGGCGGCCCTATGGGGCCTATTCAGGTTTGAGGTCCAGAGTGATTGTGCTGGTTCCGTCACAGAGGTTTCAGGGATTCTACTCTAATTCGTTTGCCGTCCCAAAAAGGGGACGGGGGTTCGGCCTATCTTGGACCTCCAGGTCCTGAATGCCTTCGTGAAGGTGCAAAATTTCCGAATGGAATCCAAATTGCACGGTGGTCAGTACACTCCGTCAAGGGGATTTTCTGGCGACCTTGGACATCAAGGACGCCTACTTGCATGTTCCGATCTGCGCTTGCGATCGGTGAATTCCACTATCAATTTGTGGCTCTTCCTTTCGGCCTAGCCTCGGCACCGAGGGTGTTCACCCGAGGTGCTTGTGCTGGTTCTAGCTTGCTGAGACAGCAAGGCATTGCTGTCATGGGCTATCTGGACTATCTTCTCAGAGCAGGAAATGGCTCAGAATTAGACAGGTGTGATTATCGCTAGTCAGACCCTCAGGGACTTCGGGGGGCTCCTAAACATTCAGGAGTCAGTCCGGGTCCCGACTCGAGATCTGGAGTATCTCGGTCTGATTATGGACTCCTTGGAGGCAAAGGTATTCCTACCTCCGGGGCAGCTACTGACACTTCAGTCTGCAGTGCGGATGCTGACATCCCATAAAATGGTTGTCAATTCGTTTTTTGCATGGGAGTCCTGGGACTCATGGTGACCTCTTTCGAGGCCGTACCGTATGCCCAATCACACACCAGGGCATTGCAGAAGGAGATCTTGTTCCCTTGGGACAACTCCCCGTTGTCTTTGGATTTTCCGATCCAGGTGAGCCACCTGGTCAGGGCGTCCCTGACATGGTGGTTTGGGTCCCTGCCTCTTCGGTCCGGGAAGTCGTTCCTCCCAGTCCAATGGACGGTGTTCACTACGAAAGCCAGCCTGAAGGGCTGGAGTGTAGTCTTGGGAGTCCTGTTGGCCCAAGGGTTTGGACTCCGGACGAAGCCCGTTTGCCGATCAATGTTCTGCAAATACAGGCCATCAGACTGTCTCTCCTCGTGGTCTGAGAGATTGCAGAATCGCTCCATTAGGATCCAGTCGGACAAAGTCACGGTGGTGGCATATGTCGACTGTCAAGGGGGGACTCGGAGCTCAGCTGCGGCTTCCGAGGTCCCCCGTACCCTGAAGTGGGCTAAAAGAAGCGTACTGGCTCTGTCAGCCGTTTACATTCTGGGCATAGAACTGGTGGACTATTTGAGTCGCCAGACGTTGGTCCAGGGAAAGTGGTCCTTGCACCCGGAGGTATTTCAACTCCTTTGCCACACAGACGGTGGGGCACACCGGAGGTGGACCCGATGGCCTCTCGACTCAATCGCAAGTTGACGACTTGTGGCCAGATCCAGGGATCTTTGGGCGGATGCCTCAGAGGTGTCAGTGGCCCATGGGGTCATTATCACCTGATAAACGTTTATCCTCCGCTGCAGTTGCTCCCTTGCCTGCTGCGCAGGGTGGCAACCGAAGGAATTCCGGTGATCCTCATTGCTCCGGATTGACCTCGGCTTCACTGGTACGCCGATCTAGTACGTCTCGTCGCGGCCATTCCCTGATGGTTGCCAATAAGGGAGGATTTTCTGTCTCAGTCATATATTTCATACTGCCTTTACAGTCTCTGGCCTTAACGGCATGACTGTTAAAAGCCAGGTGTTGAGAGACCAAGGTCTCTCGGACTCTGTCATTTCGTCCATATTAAGGACACGGAAGTCTTCCTCCACAACTATCTCTGTACCTGGAAAGCTTACATCGCCATGTGTGAAGAGCTGGACTGACATCCTCTGACGTATTCCGTCCCTAGAACCCTGCGTTTTCCTATAGCATGGAGTGGCCCAAAGGCTCGCTTGAGTATCATTAAGGGTCAGATTTCGGCCTTGGCCGTCTTCTTTGGGCGACCACTAGCGGGTCATTCCTTGGTTGGAACCCTTGTGCAGGGGGTTCGCCATGGTTTATCTCCTGTCAAGTCTCCTCTCCCCCCGTGGGATCGGAATTGGTACTCTTGGTTCTTTAGGAACCTCCTTTTTGAGAATATCAGGGATATTCCCCTCTTCACTTTGTCTCAGAGGGTGGCCCTTTTAGTGGCAATCACTTCTGTTAGACGAGTATCTGAATTGGCGACCTTGTACTGCAAGTCGCCATATTTAGTCATCCATAAGGATAGGGCGGTGTTGCATCCGTGACTTTCTCTTTTGTCAAGGGTGATCTCTACCTTTCACCAAAAATGAGGACATTGTCCTCCCTGTCTTAGTGTCCTTGACCATCGTATCCCAGTGTGTGCGCGGCACACTTTGAATGTGGTACGAGCCTTGCGGGTGTGCCTGTCTGCTGCTTCTATTCGGAAGTCTGACTCTGTTTGACTCTCTGGTCAGAAACAGGGCCAAGCGGCTTCGTCCGCCACCATTTTCTAGGTGGATCGGACAAACCGTCTTTTTCAAGCCTATGCTCTCATGGGGCGGGCACATCCCTTCCCGGTTACGGCGCATTCCACCAGGGCAATTGGTGCTCCTGGGTTTTCCGACATCAAGCGTCGGTTGCACAAGTGTGCAAGGCAGTGAACTGGTCGTCTGTTCATGCCTTTTCTAATTTTTTTTAGTTTATTTTTTTAGATTTTTTTTTATAGGGTTGATGTGGCTGCATCTCCGGATGCTTCCTTCGGCCACAAGGTGTTGCAGGCCGCTGTTTAAAGTGGCAACTCCTCCGTTGAGGAGCTCTGCCTTGTTTGGAGTGAAGTTTTTTGGTTTTTCCATTTATACTGCTCCCATCCCTCTTGACACTGCTTTGGGACGTCCCACACGTTCAGTGATAAGAGCCGCCGTGTCGGTCCATGGATAGGAGAAAATAGGATTTTTGTACTCACCGTAAAATCCATTTCTCTGACATCCATGGACCGACACGGCACCCACCCTTCCTTTTTAAGTTTGTGCTGCTTTGTTACGAACTGAGGTCTGCCAGCTGCAGGTGGGAGGGTAATGTCCGGAGGGACCGCCCCCTGGGTGGGGCTGTTTAGCTCTGGTTTGTTCTAGAATGTTTTAACATTTAACGTTCTGCCTAGGTCTTCTCCTGCAAGCAGGGACATATACCCACACGTTCAGTGATGAGAGCCGCCGTGTCGGTCCATGGATGTCAGAGAAATGGATTTTACGGTGAGTACAAAAATCCTATTTTTTTTTTTTTTTTATGTCCGTGCCCCATAGACTTTAACGGTGTTGGCACAATTATTTTGCAAGTTGATGCGGGCGTGTGTTTGGCTCATCCTTGGTAGCAATCGGTCAAGTTGGCTAAAGGCTGGACACCTGTGTGCGATGACCATACGGGGGAGTTTTGGGCTAGCTGTGGGTGTTTGCAAAGTGTTGCTTGTGTCTGGCTGTTACCTTTATGATGGCGCACGTCGGTGCGCCATTTCACCTTGGTTCACAGGGCGCACGTGCGTTCGCAAGAGTGCAGCCGTGCTCAGCAGTTTGGCAGCCATGGCGCACATGCATTTGAAAAATCGCTGCATTCGCAAAAACGCCGCTGGACTTGGCAGTTAAGCGGACATGGCACATGTGGCTTCGGCGCAGTAACCTTTTATTCTGGCGCACAAAGACTTGCGTTGTACATTAATAGTCACGCCAGGATCGCGTTCGTTCCGGCACACACCCAGCTTAAGCTGTGTATGCCAAGCATGCAGTGCTTCCAGAAGGCACCTGTGGGACACAGCAGACACTTGCAGCGGTTCATTTCTCACCCAGGTCATGTGAGTCACCAAGTGTTTGGCAGGCTAAAGGTGCTTGGTAGGATTGTTACATGGGGGGGCTTGGTGAGCCCTATTAAAAGGTCTCCCTTCTGAGATGTTTTAATACTACACCCAGGTGCTCTTTTTGTGGCTCTTCAATGTCTTAAAGAGTGGGACTAACACTACAGGGAAGGGCACAGCTATGTCATCAGTTCCTGATGAACCTAGTCGTATCCTTAGTGTTTATATCCCCTGAAAGACCAGAGGCTTCCAGGCAATCTGAGCTGCTGCGCCTATCTGGTATGGTGCCTACAGTCAACACTGCTGCTTCACCCCAAGGATGAACTGTCCTCGGCCCTAGCCGGGTTAGAGCAGAGATTTGCTGCCATGATTGATCCATCCTGCAGGGTAGCAGAAAGCGTGACAGACCCCCTCCCTTGAGCAGGAATGGGTTGAGTATGAGGAAGAGCTAAAAGCTCAGGATTCAGTGGACTGCCCGGCAGAGGAGTCTGCTTCCGAGCAATCTGGACAACAGGATATCCTGTTGTCTGCCTCGCAGAGGCTTTTGATCCAGACTCTGACCGAAATGGTTTGTTCTGCCTCTAAGTTGCTTCTTGCAGAGGTGACTGAGCCCCCCTGGTCCTCTTGGGATGCCTGAGGCCTCTTCAGGCTGTAACAGGCGGTGTATGCCCGATTAAGAACATCCTTGCAGGTTGTTCCTTAAGAGGTTTTCCCTTTTTTTTTTTTTTATATCCCATGGATCAAAAGTTTGTTAAATGGAGCATGCCAGTTGTAGATGCAGCTGTCTCTTCCTTAGTCAAGAACTTGACTTGTCTGTTAACATGGGGCGGGAAAGACCCTGTCAAGAAATTGGAGTCATTATTAGGGCTTCCTTTTCATTGGCCAGTTCAGCTATTCAGCCAGTTGTTGCAGTGATTGGTATTTCTCTTTCGTTCATGGACAGACACAGCATCTCACTCTTGACATTGGGGTATTGGCCTTCTATCAGGAGAGGACTAAGCAGAAAATCATGTTAAGTGTTAAACACATCAAAACTGTACAGTACTGCCCTGGGGGCGGTCCCTCTAGGTACAACCCTCTCTCCCTGCATCATGCAGCTCAGTTTTTTCTGCCTAGCATAGGACATGGCTCCCTGTGGGCCCATGTGGCCTGGGGATTTTTTCTACTTTTTTTTGATCCTGAGATCTACTATCTGCTGACTGGGTGACAGTCTGGATCCCCGATCCTTGTAGCCTCCCCCCCCAGTTCAGCCATCGAGCGTGTGCTAACCTTTTTAGCTACGCACTGGGTCATCCACGACATGCCCCGTTGCTCCAGGGGTGGGCGGTGAGCGATATGCTCCGGGGCACACATGACCGGGCTCTGTCTGTCAGTGTGCCCGGGCCGACAGCCATGCTGTAACCACGCGGACGTTGGGTCTGTCAGGAATGCCTTCAGTTAGTCCACGCAGGACGGGTAAGTAGCAGTTCCCTCTGCTCCGGCAGGATGGAACAAGCTGGGCATTCCCGGGGAGGTCTATTAGGGGGTTCCTGCCCTAACTCTCCTCTCCCTTCCTTCCCTCCCCATGCTCTGTGGTAGCTGGGCCTGCTGTGTACTGACCAGGGGTTATCTGGGGGGCTCTGTGTCCTGGTGAGGGGCTTCGCTGTGTGTCTGGGTCCGCTCTCCATGTGGGGGGTTGTCTGGTGCCATGGGGGGCTTCCGCTGAGGCCCAGCGTGTTCGCAGCTATTGCTTTTCTCTCGGTCGTGATTTTGGTGGCGCCCGGCACCATTTTCTTGTGGCCGTGCTGGGTTTTTAATGCTGTGGAGCGGCGGCCATTTTATTGTAGTCATGCGGTTTTTATACAGGGGCGCCCGGCTGCCATTTTCTTGTAGTCACAGCTTAGTTTTTGTCGAAGCGGTCCTTCTGGATGGCACGAACACAGGACACCTCAGGCACAGGAAGACACCACGGCCATACCAGATGGAAGGCATGTGGGGAGAGCGGATGGTGGCACTGTGCAGTTACCTGGGTCGGTGCGGTGAGCCCTCTGGGGGGGGAAGCAGCTAGGAGGGTGGAATTTTTTGTGTGCCTTGTCTTGTTCACTATGGAGGTCAGGCAAGGTGTCTGCATAGCATCAGAAGCTGGTGTTTTCTTCCCCAGACATCCCTGTGGTGATAACCGGTGCCCCAACACTTGCAGTGCCTATGGACACCTTGTCTGTGATCCTGGAATCCCTTATTGCCAGGGTGGAAGCGGTGGGGGGGGTGGGGAGAAGTTTTGATTCAGACTCTGGTTTTGCTGTGGCAAATGTCCCCTGCTCTGACATGTCAAGATGCGGACCAGGACCTTTTTGGACAGTGCGGAACAGCTCCCTTACTACTTCTAGGTCAGCGCAAAAGGTGCTGGTGGAGCACTTGTCACCGGGTGCGGGATCCCCAATAAAAAAGGATACAGCTAGGGCATCTATTAAGGTGCCAGTCCCACAGGCCGGCCCGCACCGCTAGGTTTCCCTACCTAGCTTATTTGGTAAGTTATATCCTACGAATGGGAACGGCCGCAGCGTTCCAAAACGCATGGCTGTCCATTATCCCTTGGAGGATTTTTTCCTGAAAATGGACATCTGTGATGGGGCCCTCCGAGATCCAGGGAATTGCCACGATTCTGGTGGTAGGGACCCCTGCTCTTTAAGGACCTTGCAGACAGGAGGACCGAGTCGGTGGCCCAGTCCTTGGTATTGTGGTCAGCGTTGCGGCCACTGTTGGACCCAACACTGGTGTCACTGACGCTCCCTTAATGGACAGATTGCGGCACTGTGTTTGGAATAGCAACAGGCTTTCCCGGTCTGCATGACAGCGGACCAGTTGGTGCATGGCCTTAAGTATGTCTGCAATGCGGCCTTAGGTACTGCTCCCTGGCTGTCCAGTACATCAGTATCTGCAGTGGGGCTACGCCGCATGATTTGACTGAAATGCCGTCGCTGCCCTTGGACTTCAAGGACACATTTTATTGCAGCCCCCATATGCGTCAGGCATCAGGTTTCTGCGGTTTGCAGTCTGGGATGAGCACTACTAAATGGTGGCTCTCCCTTTTTGGCCTGGTGTTGGCACCGGGAGTTTCTTCAGGGTGCTCGCGCCCCGATCCTGGCCTTTCTGAGGCAACGATTGCGATCATGGGTTTTTGGTCCATCTCCGTCTGAGAGCAGCTTCCGTCTCAGGATTAAGGGAGGATGTGGTGATCGCCAGTCTGACTCTTCGGGAGTTTTGGTTGGGTACTGAACCTCCAGAAGTCAGTGTTGGTGCTGACTCCACGCCTGGGTTCGATCTGGACTCCTCATGGCGAGTCTTTTCTCCCTTCAAGTTGCAGTCTCTTCAGGCTGCGGTGGGCGTCACGCTGGTGGTGCTCACTGCGCTTTTGCATGCGAGTCCTTGGTTTTTCATGGTAGCTACCTTCAAGGTGGTCCCGTGTGTTTAAATCCACACTTGAGCCATTGGCCTGGGATTGTCAAATCCGGGTGTGCCGGTTAGTTGGGGATTCCCTGATTCGGTGGCTGAGGTCTCTGGCTTTTCTGTCCAGGAAGTCGTTTTCTTCTTGTTGGACGACATAGGGTCGATGGACGCAGGTAGTACCCCGGCTGCCGATCAGGGTGCTCCTTCGGGCGTTCTGGCGGTGCCCCTCCACTTGGTCACAGAGGCTGTGGGAACGTCCAGTCAGGTTCCAGTGGACAACGCCACAGCGGTGGCATAGGTCACCATCGAGGGGGGAACAAGTTGCTCGGCTGCAGCATGCTGTTGCTCACATCCTGCGGGAGCAGTGCAAAATGTGCTGGCTCTGTCGCCCGCATACAGTCTGGGTGTAGAACTCTAGCAGGCGGACTCCGAGTCAGTTGCTGGGCTATGGACTCTACATCCGGAGGGGTTTCGACTCTTCAGGAGATGGGGATCTGTTGGCTTCTCGACGCAATCGGAAGGTTTTGCGGCTGTGGCCAGGTTCAAAGATTCCTGGGAGGATGCGTTTTTGTGGTCCTGTGGGGACAGTATCGGCTAAGTATGCCTTCCTCCTGCACATACTCTTCCTCATCTACTTGCAGAGTAGAGGCCGAGGGGAATCCGAGTAGTCTAATTGCCCCAGATTGATTCCGGCGTCCCTGGTACGCTGCTTTAGTGCGACTGGTGGCGGTTGCTAATGCGAGAGGACCTTTTATCGCAAGGTCATACATTTCATCCTGCTGCAGTCGCTGGCCTTCATGACATGGCTGACAGTCGGATACTAAGTGACCGTAGCCCGTCTGTTTCGGTGATTTCCTCCAGGCTGAGAGCACGAAGTCATCTTTTCGGATTTACCATCGCACTTTGAGGGCCTACATCTCTAGGTGTGGAGTTCACGTACATATTCGGCTTCCAGGATCCTGCTTTTTCGACAGTGTGGAGTGGATAAGATGTGCTTTCGCTCCATTGCGGGGCAGATATCAGCCTTGGCTGGTTTCTCCCACGGCCCTTGGCGGCTCATTCACTGGTGAGTATGTTTGTCCAAAGGGTTTCGACATGTGGCCCCTCCGGTTCAATCACTGCTGCCTTCCTGGGATTGAATCTGGTACCCTGGGTGGTTTCAGAAACTATCATTTTTTTTTAACAGAACATAGAGGTTCCCCTGTTGACCCTTTCTTGGTAAGTTGCTTTCAGGTGGCTGTTACCTCTACCAGAGGTTTTTTGAGTTGGTGGTGGCCTTGACTTGCAAGTCTCCCTACTTACTCCTCCACGGATAAGGCGGTTTTGTTTTCTGTCTAAGGCTTTTTCGGCCTTTTTATCGAAATGAGGATATTGTGTTTTCATCCTTGTGTCCTCGGCCATCGCATCTCAAGAGGTTGCTTGCTTTCCTTGGGCTTGGTACAAGCTCTGTGGGTGTCTGACCTCCGCAACGGAGTCGTAGCAGACAAACTGTCGGTGACTGGTCCATAAAAAGGCCTGGCGGTCTCGTCTACCACCGTGTCTCGGTGGATCAGACAGATTGTAATTCAGGCTTTGGCCCTTAAAGGGTGGGCGCCTCCCTTTCCTGTCACGGTGCATTCGACCAGGGCTATAGGTGCCTCCTGGGCTTTTCGACATCAAGCGTCTGTCTCATAGGTGTGTAAGGTGGTGACCGGAGCATCCGTTCACACTTTTTTGCTAAGTTTTACAAGGTTGACCAGCATGCGTCTGCCTGCTTCGGCCGCTAGTCTTTGCAGGCGGCTGTTTAAAGTTGCAACGCCTTTAGTTGAGGAGCTCTGTTTGTTTGGGGTGAAGTTGGTTTGATGGCTGTTCCCACCCCTAGTTTTTGAAACTGCTTGGGAATGTCTCGAATGTCAAGAGTGAGATGCTGTGTCCGTCCATAAACTAAAGAAAATGGGATTTTTGTACTCGCTGTAAAATCCTTTTTTGAGTTCATGGATGGACACAGCACCCGCCCCTCCTTTTTATGTTTGTACTGCTTTTTGATGAACTGAGCTGCATGATGCAGGGAGAATCTGGAATTGGAGATTCCAATTAAGGGAATCTGGAACCCTTTGAGCGGTGCACTTTTTTTTTTTTTTCCCTTTTCTTCATGATGCAGGGAGAGGGGTTGTACCTAGAGGGACTGCCCCCAGGGCAGTACTGTACAGTTTTGATGTGTGTTCTGCCTAGTCCTCTCCTGATAGAAGGCTAATACCCTAATGTCAAGAGTGATATGCTGTGTCCGTCCCTGAACTCAGAGAAAAGTATTTTACGGTAAGAACAAAAATCCAATTTTTCCAGTATGTAAAGGATCAGGTAAAACGGCCTAATGGGCCTAAACCAGGAGGATGATCTGCCTGAAAGACAGATCCCTCAACGCTGTGTTTTGCTGTTGCCTTTAAAAAGGATTCAATACAGCAGGTTTCTTGTTTGGCTCTCTTGCCTGTACATATGCAGACTTTTTTGGCTTAAGAACTGCTCAGCTGAGCTTCCTTATGAAAAGTTATTGGCAGGTTACTCTTTTCATGGGGAATGTTTTTATTGTTAATCATTTGGACGAATACATCCAAAGGATTTCCGGAGGGAAGAATTCTCTACTTCCTGCAAAGAAAAGCACCAGACTTCCCTCGTTTAAAAAAAAAAAAAAAAAAAAAAAAAAACCTCCGACTGCTTCCTCTAATGTCTCTGTCAAGGAGTTTCCCACCGCCAACAGGATGCTAGGGCCAGGGGCAAGCCCCAGGGCCAGAAAAGGCCCTGGGTCCAAAATTCTAAACCAAGCCCTCCTTTTGAGGATGTCCCAACTCCATTGAGTGGGGGGAAGGCTGCTTCACTTTATGGACATTTGAAGAACAAATTCAGGACAAATGGGTCACCTCAAAAAAAAAAAAAATCCTGCCCTTACGAGCTGGAGTTTCGGGGTGTTCACCCACAAGTTTTTAAGATCCAGCATTCTCTCGGATCCTCCCAAAAAAAAAAATATTGCTTCAGGCACTACATCAGTGCATCAAGGAGTGATTATACAGGTTCTTGTATCTGCAAGAGTGAACCTATTTTACGGTTTAAAAACCAAACGGGGTTGCAAGGTTCATTTTTGGACTGAAGATCTTTGTTCCAGTATCTACTAATCCAGTCTTTTCGGATGGAGTCTGTCCGCTCCAGATGGAAGACTTTTTAGCCTCCATCGATGGGTACACGTAAATATGAGTCTCTTCAGCCTCATCAGAGGTTCCTGCGATTTGCAGTAGAGGAACGTCCTTTTCTGTTTGTGGCTTAACCCTTCGTCTTGCTACAGCTCTCCGGGCATTAAAGTTCCTAGTACCGGTACTGGGTCTTTTAATGGATCCTGGTGCTTTGGGTATCTGGATGACCTGCTCAGAGATCACTCATTACAGGCTCTAGAACAGCATAATATACACAGTGAGGTATTTGAAAAGCTTAGGCTGGATCATAAATACTGAAGTCAGCCTTGAAACCAGCTTGAGGTCTAAAGCAGGGATATGCAATTAGCGGACCTCCAGCTGTTGCCAAGCTACAAGTCCCATGAGGCATAGCGAGACTCTGACAGCAGCAAGCATGACACCCAGAGGCAAGATGGGACTTGTAGTTTTGCAACAGCTGGAGGTCTGCTAATTGCATATCCCTGGTCTAAAGTATCTAAGTTTGATCCTAGACACGGTTCAAGCAAGAGTATTCTTGTAACTATCTGTGCCCTGAAGGATCAGGTGTGTCAGATAAGGGGGGGGGGGGCACCAGACAACCCTCCCCAGACAACTCTCCATTCGGCTCTGTATTAGTCTTCTAGGGAGGATGTTATCCTTTCGAGGCAGTGCCCTATGCCTCCCAGGCCTCTACAACAAGACATCTTGTTGGCTGGGAACAGGAGAGGATGTAATGGAGCTCAGGAGTCGGAGTGCCCAGCAGTTGTCTGCTTCCGAGCAATCTGGACAAAAGGACATCCAGTTGATGTCTGCCTCAGTCGCAGAGGTGTTTTTATCCTAGCTCTGACCGAAATGGTTTTGTTCTGCCTTTTAGTTGCCTCTTAAAACAGAGGTGACTGAGCCCCCCCTGGTCCTCTTGGGATCAGGAGAGGACAAGCCCTGGATTATCCAATGTACTTATCTACTCAGGCATGCTTAAGCCTAAACTGGTGGTTGCAGGATTAGAACCTGCAAAAGGGAAAATCCTTTCTCTTGGAAAGTACTGACTACAGATGCTAGTCTCTAAGACTGGGGAGCGACCATAGAAGGGCTCACAGCTCAGGGAAGATGGTCAAGGACTAAAACAGATCCTGCCCATCAACATCCTGGAATTACAGGCAGTACAACTGGCCCTCTGATACTGGACGGTGGAGCTTCAGGACTACCCTATCAGGGTTCAATCCAACAATGCCACTGCAGTGGCCTATGTAAACCACCAAGACCATACAAGGAGTCGTTCAGCGCTGAAGGCGGTGAACCACGTACTAGCCTGGGCAGAGGGACATGTGCCAATTATATCGGCAGTCCATATCCTGGGAGTAGCAAACGAAGGCAGACTTTCTCAGCCAGCAGATCTGCCCGTTTGGAATGGTCCCTACACCCAGAGGTGTTCCAGGAAATTTGCCAGCGTTTGATGACCAGAGGTCGACCTACTAGCATCCAGGTTCAACAACAAACTACAGTTTGTCCCGAACAAGAGATCTGCTGGCAGATGCTCTGGTAGTTCCATGGAGACAATACTTCCTGGTTTATGCTTTCCCTCCGATCCCCCTCCTTCCACATTTGTTGCGCAGGATTCGGAGAGGGGGTTCCAATCATTCTGGTGGCACCAGCCTGGCCCAGGAGGCCCTGGTTCCCGTAGATTGTGACAGACTGACAATGTACGGGCTGTGTCGCCCTGATCTACTGTCTCGAGGTCCTATATTCTACCCCAATTTACAGTCTCTAAATTTGACATAATGGCTATTGAAAGACTGTAGCATCTCGGGACCAGTAGTGTCTACCCTAGTGAATGCTAGAAAAGCTGTCCCTAGAAAGATTTATCATAAGGTCTAGAAGACTTGCTGTATATTAGTATATGTCTGCGCTCAGGATGTAAATCAGCTGCTGCCTCCCCTCAAAGTCCCTGAGTCCAGGGTCTAAGTGTTTGAGTGATAAGGAGAAAAGGGGATGAGTGAGTACCACACCACTATCCCAGTGGATGGCAGCGCCAAAGTGCTAGGTGCATTTAAGCAATGGGATTCAGAAATACTTGCAAGGAGGATTTTCCTTCATATGGTGTGAAGCCAGAAAATGGCATCCTCAAATACGCAATTGAGAGAATTCTCTTTTCTACAGTCCGCTGTGGAAATCAAATTTGGCTTTGAGTACAGAGGTCAGATTTCGGCCTTGTCAGTATTCTCCCAAAGGCCTTTAGCATCCCATTCGTTAGTCCGAACCTTTATGCAGGGTGCAACTCGCTTGCTTCCCCCTATTAGGTCACCTATGTGTCCTTGGGACTTGAAATTGGTGCTGTCTGTTACAGAAGCAACCATTTGAACCTATTAAGTAAATTCCATTAGACTTTCTGTTACGCAAGCTAGCCTTCCTGATGGCCATCACCTCGGCTAGAGGGGTGTCGAGTTGGTGGCCCTTTCATGCAGGGAACCGTACTTGATCCTTCACGACAGGGGTCGTGTTATGTCCTGTTCCATCCTTTTTGCTAAAAGTGGTGTCGGCCTTTCATTTAAATCGGGACATTAATTTGCTTTCTTTTTTTTTTTTCTTCCTCCCAGCCTCGTTCGGCAGAAGACAACTACATTCTTTTGAAGTTGTCCGGGCAGTCAAGGTTTATTTGTCTAGATCTGCGGAGATCCGAGGATCAGACCTTCTTTTTTTTTTTTTTTTTTTTTCACCAAGAGGACCCAAGAAGGGGTCTGTCAATTGGTCATTCAGGCCTGCGGTCTGAAACATAAAGCTCCTCCCTTTTAGGGTGGGAGCTCATTCTACCAGGGGTGTAGGAACCTCCTGGGCTTTTTGCCATCCGGTATCTGTAGCTCAGATTTTGTAAGGCTGCTACATGTTCTTCAGAGCATACGTTCACAAAATTTTATCAAGTGGATGTTCGCGCAGCCGAGGATTCGGCTTTCAGCCGCAGTGTACTGCTGGCTGCCGTTTAAGTTCTGATGTCTATTGTTTGGCAGGGTGTCTCCCTTGCCTCAAGGCTATTGCTTTGGGACATCCCAGCAGGTAATAAATATTAGCCACACTCTTTGTCCCATGATGTATGTAAAAGAAAATAGGATTTTCTCTTTCGTTCATTGACTGACACGACACTTTAATCTTGACCATAGGGTTATATCCCCACCTTTGGGAGAGGACTAGGCAGAACATGTTAAAAACAGCAAAACTGCACAGTACTGGCTATAACCCCCTCACACTGCATCCAGCAGTTCCATTTTTTTTTTCTGCCTAGTGTGGAAGGACCTGGCTCCCGGTGGGGACCATTGGTCCTGGAAATTTTTCGCTTTTTTTTCTTTTTGATTCCTGTGATCTACGATCAACAGCTGGGCTGGGTGACAGGCTGGATAATATAGATCCTGGTAGTCTTCCCCAGCCCGGCCATCGAGCGTGAGCAGGCCTTAGCTACGCGCTGGGACGGCCACGACATGCCCTGTCTGATCCAGGGGTGGCCGTGAGCTATATGCTCTGGGGCACACATATGACCGGGCTACTGCTGTTCATGTCAGTGTGCCGTGGCCGACAGCCACCCTGTACCGCTCGGGTGATGGGTCTGTCCGGAATGCGTCCAGCAGTCCCCACAGGAGGGCCAAGTATGGTTCCACCTGTCTCGGCAGGATGGAACAGCTGGGCATTCTCTGGAAGGTCAAATTTGGGGGTCTCTCCTCCTCTCTCCCTGTCCCTTCCCTCCTCCCCATACCTGGGCCGCTGCGCGACTGTATGGGTGTCTTCCTGGGGCTCCGTGTCCGGTGAGGGGGCTGTGCTGGGTGTTGGGGGGGGGGGGGGGGGTCCGCTATCCTGTTCCCTATTTTATAGTGGGGTGTTCTGGTGTGCACATTGTGGGTATGGAGGCCACCGCGCGGAGGGTCAGCGTGGTCGCGCCATTTTTCCTGTGTTTTTAGTCGGGAAGATTCGGTGGCCATTTTCCCTGTAGCCTTATTCAGGAAGTCCGGCTGCCATCTTTTCGGAACCCTCAGGCGTTTTTCTTGCTCAGTCGGCCGACGGCCATTTTCTTGTAGTCTCAGCTTTGGTTTTTGCCTCTAGCGCTGGTTATCCTTCTGGAATGGCACGAATTGAACAGAACATCACCTCATGAGGGAGAGCGGACAGCGGCACAGTACCTGGGCCGGGGTGGTGAGTCCTGTGGCAGCTAGGAGGGTGGACTTTGTAACTGTCCTGCAGTCCCTAACGGGTGTCAGGCGAGTGTGGGTCAGCATGGAGTCAGAAGCTGGCGCTTCTTGTCCAGACATACCTGCGGTGCCTATGGACGCTGTGTCAGCGGTCCTGGAGTCCTTTTGTTAGGGTGGAAGCGGCGTGCGGGCACAAGGGGGGTAAAAAATGCCCCCCCCTCTTCTGGGGAAAGCTCTGATTCAGACTCGGGCCTTGCTGTGGCAACCGCCCCCTGTTCTGACGTGTCAGAGGATGTGGACCAGGACCGTTCGGACAGTGAGGATGATTCCGGGTCAGCACAGGAAAGTGCGCTTGTAGGGGCACTTATCACAGCGGTGCGAGATGCCCTTAAAATGGAGAATACTGCGGGGGCATCTACTGAGGTGTCGGTCCCTGTTGGGTCCCACAAGCCGGCCCGCACGGCTAAGGTGTTTCCCTACCTAACTTTGATAAGTTTATTTACAAAGAATGGGAACACCCACAGCGGGACTTTTCGGTCCCAAAACGCATGGCGGTGCGTTACCCCTTTTGAGAAGAATTTCCTGAAAAAATGGACCTCTCCCCCGATTGTGGTATCCAGGTTAAATAAGGTAACCACGATTCTGGTGGAGGGGACCCCTGCCTTTAAGGACCCTGCCGATAGGAGGGCAGAGACGGTTGCCCGGTCCATGTTTATGGTGGTGGGGTCAGCATTGCGGTCAGTATTAGCCATGGCCCTGGTGTCCCAGACACTTACTGAATGGGCAAAGTTGTTGCACCATGAGTTTGAAAAGAAACAGGCTTCTCCGGTCTGCGTGGAACTGGCAGACCAGTTGGTGCATGGCCTTAAGTATGTCTGCGATGCGGCCTTCGATATGGCCCCCTTGCTTTCTAGAGCCTCAGTATCTGTGGTGGTGCTACGGCGCCTGACTTGGCTAAAATGCTGGTCTGCGGACCAGGCATCTAAGAAGGCTCTGGCAGATTTGCCCTTCCAGGGGGAGAGGCTCTTTGGAGCCTCGCTGGATGACATTATTAAAAAATGTTACTGGGGGTAAGAGTACGTTGCTCCCACAATCCAGAAAAGTTAAGGAACCTCGCCGTAGGCCAGGGCCCTCCTTTTCCGCTCAAACATTTTTTCCAAAACGTCTTTCAGGACAGCACCCGAGAGATCATGGCTCCTCCTCCTACAGGAAACACCTCATCAATTAATTCTTTAATTGGAGGCCTCCACGTTGCTTCCCTCAGTTTTTTGTGTTTCCTCCAGCCGGAGGAACACCTCTGGTGAGAGCCACGATCTCTCGGGGCTTTCCTGGGAGACAAGGTTCTCAAATCAGTTTTTTTTTTTTTTTTTCTAGGAGAGTGATCCTCCCACTTACCTCCTAGAATGGACGGTCCCGTGGGCTCCCTCTCCCTCTTCCGTGCTCGGGGAGAGCCTGTACAGCCCGGGAGGGCTGCCTCCTTTTTCTTCAGAGCGGTGGTTGCTGTACTCTCACCGACCGCTGGCGAAAGCGGCGTGGAGCTCTGCGGCGGCCGCCATTGTTCTGGTGGCCGAGGAGAGCCTCGGCCACGTCCTGTATGGGAAGAGGCAGCACTTCCGGGTCGGCGCGCGTCATTTCCGGCCGCAAAGCGCAGAGGGAGAGGGCAGGGTCACCTGGTGCCTTAAAGTTCCGGTTCCAGGTCAGCGCGGCGGCGTTTTTGAATCTGGAACCGGCGTTTTCTCTTCACCACGCATCCGCAGACAGCTATGGATAGCGATGCAGCGGATAAGGGGGCAAGCCAAGGCACCAGCAAGGCTAAGGTAAGGGACTGTGTCCTATTTTACACTGGGCCGCTTTCTCCTGTAGAGGGGGGGGTATTCACCCTTCTCCCCCCTCCATCTCCCCCACCCCCCATCTCCCTGGTGGTGCAGTGGCTGGTGATTTAGCATGTCTGCATAATATCTAGGGGTCTTTTTGTAAAAGTTGGTGGTGGTGGTGCATGGCTTGCGGGGCACAAGGAAGTTAAAGTGTTTTTTCCTATGTGCACCTGGGTGTATTGATTTGTACTGTGTAACAGTTTTTTCTTAGCGTGGTCCCTGGTTTTTTTCTTTTCTGTTTGTGCAGGCCAAAAGTTCTGCTCAACCAGTGAAGAGAAGGTGCCCTGTCTGCAAGGAAAAGTTAAGCGAGGCTTGGACCAAGTCGCTTTGTGCAGATTGCACTGCAAATGTAGTCAGGGAAGAGTCTCCATCCTTTTGTGGCGATCTAGTATCTACAATTAAGGATGAACTCCGTGCCACCTTTCAAGCTTTTAGGTCAAACCTAAGAGAAGAACCAGGCCCTTCAAGGGAACCTAGGGCTCCGCAGCCTTCTTCAGAACCCCAAGACGGCTCTCAAATATTATTGGGAGGTCCGATAGACGCTTCCCAAGAATCTGCTTCCCTTGCTCCAGATGGAACAGACTCTGAGGAGGAAGAAAATGAAGCAGAGAGCGCTTCTAAGTACAAAATGTCGCTTGAAGAAGTCGCAGGACTTTTAAAAGTAATCCATGCGACTTTGGGGATTGAAGAGGAAAAGAAGGAGCTCTCCCTACATGACCGCATGTATGCAGGTTTGGGTGATCCAAAAAGCCGTGTTTTTCCAGTCCATTCAATAATCTCGGACATGATTAAAAAAGAGTGGTTGGAACCTGAGAAAAAGCCATTTTTTTCCCGGTCTCATAAGAGAAGATTTCCATTTGAGGACAACCCGGATTCCATCTGGAACAAGGTTCCAAAACTGGACTCTGCTTTTTCACAGGTCTCAAAATCAACTGACCTTGCCTTTGAGGACATGGGCATGTTAAAGGAGCCCATGGACAAAAGAATGGATTTGCTTCTTAAAAGGGCTTGGCAGTCTGTGATGAACAATCTAAAACCAGCAATGGCAACAACCTGTGTCGCTAGGAATTTAGAACACTGGATTAACCAGATGAAGGCCCATGTTACGGCGGATTCTCCAAAACGAGATTCTGGACTCATTTACAACGCTTTCTGCAGCAGTATCATATATTGCGGATGCTTCAGCAGAATCCATTCGTATGTCAGCCAGGTCAGCGGCTTTGACCAATTCTGCTAGGAGAGCATTGTGGCTTAAAACTTGGCCAGGAGATGCTGCATCTAAAAATAGACTGTGTAGCATTCCCTTTGCAGGGGATTTGCTATTTGGTTCTGAGCTGGAGTCCATTCTTGACCGTACGGCTGACAAAAAGAAGGCGTTTCCGGTCAAAAAACAACAGGTACAGACCCGTAAGCGTTTTTTTCGTCCCCAAAAAGGACAACAGGAAGGAAAAACGCAAACCAAAAGGAAGCAGTGGTCTTCCCAGAAACCAAAAGGTAGGAGTGGAGTGCTCTTCCATCCTCCTGCGACCCCCGGAAAGCCGCAGTGACAATCCACCCCAAGTAGGGGGAAGACTCCAGGAGTTCATTCCCCAGTGGAGAGACATCACTACAAATCAGTATATTGTAAACATGCTCTCCCAAGGATATGTGGTGGAATTCACGGAAGAACCCCCAAAGAGATTCCTAGTGACAAACGTCCCGAGGGATCCGGTCAAGGCACTCGCCATGAAGTCCCTAATTCAGGAACTGATATCCCAGAGAGTCATTGTTCCGGTTCCAACAAGGGAGTTCTTCCAGGGGTTCTATTCTCACGTTTTCCTTGTACAGAAACCTTCAGGAAAGTACCGCCTCATCCTAAATCTAAAAATGCTGAATTTGTCAGTAGAATACAAAAGATTTCGGATGGATTCCATTTTCTCAGTAAGAAGCCTCCTGAGTCAAGGATGCTTCATGGCGTCAATAGATTTGCAGGACGCATACCTCCACATTCCTATTGCTGCCAGATCTCAGAGATATCTGAGGTTAGCACTGAGAGAAGGGAAGAAGGTGGTACACCTGCAATTCAGAGCTCTTCCATTCGGCCTGTCATCTTCTCCAAGGGTGTTCACGAAGGTAATGGCCGAAGCTCTAGCACCCTTGCGTCTAGAGGGAATTTCAGTGATTCCTTATCTAGACGACCTGCTACTGTTTGCCCAAACAAGAGATGGACTTCAGAGAAACTTGGACAGAGCACGTGCCCACCTAGAATCCATCGGATGGATACTAAACCTCCAAAAGTCCAATCTGATTCCCTCTCAGGAGGTGTTATTCCTGGGTTTCCGTATCAACTCTGTGGAGCAAAAGATTTTTCTCCCAGAAGAAAAACGGGAAAAGCTGTTAAAGGTTGTGTCACTCTTACAAACCAGTCAGCTTCTGTCCATCAGGAGGGTCATGTCAGCATTAGGAACCCTGACCTCTTCCATACCGGCAGTACAATGGGCAAAGCTCCATTTCAGGCCACTGCAAAAGTTTCTGTTAAAAATCTGGGATCGCCAGCAGAATTCACTAGATTCACTGGTGAAGATCCCCACCAAAGTAAAGAGGAGTCTCTGGTGGTGGAAGAACCAGGCAAGACTCTCAGCAGGCCTGTTATGGTCCTTTCCAACCCAGGTAAGGCTAACAACCGATGCCAGCTCCTGGGGTTGGGGGGCTCACATGAGCGGTCGTTGGGCTCAGGGATCTTGGTCCACAAGGGAAGCAATGAGATCTTCAAACTGGAGGGAACTAAAGGCGATAGAAATGGCATTATTGTTCTTTTCAGAAGAAGTCCAAGGGCGACATACACAAATTCTGTCGGACAACGCCACGGCGGTGGCTTACATAAACCGACAAGGGGGCACCAGAAGCAGAATACTTCAAGGCCTAGCAGAGAGCATTCTAAATTGGGCAGAGCTCCATACTCAATCCTTGTCCGCGGTCCATCTAAAAGGGACCCTAAACAGGATAGCGGATTTCCTCAGCAGGAACCAGGTGTACGAAGCGGAGTGGCAATTGAATCCAGATGTCTTCAATCTAATAGTGAAGAAATGGGGACAGCCAAGAGTGGATCTCTTTGCGACTCAGGAAAATACACAAATATCTCTCTTTTTTTCCCTGAACAGGAACGAGTCATCTCTGGGGGTAGATGCTCTGGCGCACAGTTGGAATTTTCACCTCAGCTACGCCTTCCCTCCTTTTCAGCTGATTCCGCAGGTCATAACAAAAATCCGGAAAGAGGATACAACAGTAATCCTCATCACTCCCTTCTGGCCCAAGAGGCCCTGGTTTTCGGCTCTTCTACAGATGCAGATCAAACCATACTGGCATCTTCCCGTGAGACAAGACCTTCTGTTACAAGGTCCGCTGTTTCACCAAGAAGTAGAAAAGCTAAAACTCACAGCCTGGCTTCTGAGGAGCAGCTCTTAAGGAGAAAAGGATTCTCGGATAGGTTGGTGGCTACCCTCCTATCTAGCAGAAAGAATGTTACCAGAGCAATATATCACAAAGTCTGGAAAGTCTTTAACTCTTGGTGCACTACATCCGGCAGACCATTAAAGCAGATTTCTTCTATCTTGGAATTTCTGCAAGAAGGAGCAGACAAGGGCCTAGCGATCAGTACCCTAAAAGTTCAGGTTGCCGCACTGGGGGTATATTTTGAGAAATCTATTTCATCAGAACCCCTAGTAAACAGATTCTTTAAAGCCCTCACTCGGGCTAGACCGACAGTGATCAAAAACTGTCCGTCGTGGGACTTATCAGTCGTTCTACAGGCCCTGACCAGGGAACCTTTCGAACCTCTCAATTTAACCTCCCTAAAGCTAATTACTTTAAAAACAATTTTTCTAGTAGCTATTACAACAGCTCGAAGGATCAGTGAGCTGCAAGCTTTATCTATCAGGGAACCATTTTTTTCTATTTTTTCAGACAGAATTGTGCTGAAGACGGATCCTAACTTTTTACCAAAGGTTGCCTCAGTTCAAAATAGAACCCAGGAGATAATACTTCCTACGTTTTGTTCTAATCCGTCGGGTAAGAAGGAAGAAGAATTCCATACCCTGGATGTTAAAAGAGCAGTCTTAAGTTACCTGGAAGCTACTAAAGACTTTAGGCGTTCAGACGCACTATTCATTTTATTTTCCGGAAATAAAAAAGGAAGACAAGCTTCTAGAGGAACCATTGCCAGATGGTTGAGAATGGCTATCTCAGACGCCTATTCCCTTACAGGCCAGGAGAGTCCAGTAAGTATCAGGGCTCATTCTACTAGAGCTTCGGCGGTGAGTTGGGCAGAAAAAGCTGGTGCCACCCCCGAACAAATCTGTAAGGCAGCTACATGGACAAGTCTGACGACCTTTGCCCGTCATTATAGATTAGATCTCATGACGGCTGGGGACCAGGCTTTCGGAAGGAAAGTCTTACAGGCTGTTGTCCCACCCTAAATGGGGTAAGTCTCGATTATCCTCTCGGGTGCTGTCCTGAAAGACGTTTTGGAAAAATGCAAGTTAGACTTACCGGTAACTTGTTTTCCAATAGGCTTTCAGGACAGCAGGATCCCGCCCTTTTTTTATGCTGTGGCTGTAATACTATGTAATAACTGTCGCTTATGTGTTGCAGCTGGGGCTGGAGGTTCTCTACAAACAACTGAGGGAAGCAACGTGGAGGCCTCCAATTAAAGAATTAATTGATGAGGTGTTTCCTGTAGGAGGAGGAGCCATGATCTCTCGGGTGCTGTCCTGAAAGCCTATTGGAAAACAAGTTACCGGTAAGTCTAACTTGCATTTTTTTCGTCCGCCCGGGGTGGCGGGTGAGCGTCCCCAGACCAACAAGGTGTCCATTGAGGGACAGAAGCGTCCCTGGTTCTGCAAGCCAAACAAGCCTGCGAACAAATCCACGACAGCATGAAGGTTTTCCCCCACCCTTACTCTTGGGTGGGGGGTCGCCTTCAGGAGTTTGCAGCTCGATGGACCTCCCTGCTTTCCGACCAGTGGGTCTGCGAAGTGGTTTCATCCAGGTACAAGATAGAGTTCCTCTCATGTCCACCAAACATGTTTTTTCCCCTCAAACCTTCAACTTCTCCCGGCTCTTTTGGAAGCCTTGTTGGGGGCAGTGCAGGACCTGCTGCTGTGCGGGGTGATGGTACCGGTACCGTCGCAGGAAAGGTTTCAGGGATTCTACTCCAATTTATTTGTAGTCCCAAGGAAGGGGTCTGTCCGATTCTGGACCTCAATGCCCTTGACAGATTTGTAAAGGTGAAAAGATTCAGGATGGAATCGGTTCTCTCTGTGGTCGCTGCACTCCATCCGGGGGATTTTCTGGCGTCCCTTGACATCAAGGACACATACTTACATGTCCCCATATGCGTCAGGCATCAGATGTCTGCGATTTGCGGTCAGGCACGAGCACTACCAATTTGTAGCTCTCCCTTTTTGGCCTGGTGTCGGGCACCAAGGGTTTTAACCAAGGTGCTCGCCCCGATTCTGGCTTTGCTGAGACTGAGGAATCGCTATTGTGGGCTACCTCGACGATCTCCTGAGAGCATCTTCCGCCTCAGAAATAGAGGAGGATATGGCGAGAGCCAGTCAGACTCTTAGAGTTTTGTTGGGTTCTGAACCTCCAGAAGTCAGTGTTAGTACCGATTCAACGCCTGGAGTATCTGGGCTTGATTCTGGATTCCTCAGAGGCAAGGGTCTTCCTCCCTTCGGACAAGCTGCAGACTCTTCAGGCTGCGGTGAAGCTGTTGACGTCCCGCAAGTGGGCGTCACTGCGTTTTTGCATGCGAGTCCTGGGTCTCATGGTGGCCACTTTCGAGGCGGTACCGTATGCTCAATTCCACACTCGAGTCTTGCAAAAGGAGATTCTGTCCAAATGGGACAAGTCTCCGTTGTCTCTGGATTGTCAGATTCAGGTGAGCCACCTAGTCAGGGAATCCCTGGTCTGGTGGCTGACGTCTCTGAGCCTTCAGTCCGGGAAGTTGTTCCTTTTCATTGGACAGTGATCACGACGGACGCCAGCCTGACCGGTTGGTGGCGAGTTTGAGGCATACAGTTGGCACAGGGTCGCTGGACGCAGGAAGAATCCTGCCTGCCGATCAATGTGCTGAAACTTCGGGCGATCAGGGGGTGCCTCTCCACATGGTCAGAGGCTGCAGGGTTGCCCAGTCAGGATCCAGTCGGACAACGCCACGGCGGTGGCGTATGTCAACCATCAAGGATGAACAAGGAGCTCGGCTGCAGCATTGGAGGTCGCTCACATCCTGCGGTGGGCAGAGCAGCGCGCGCCGGCTCTATCGGCCGTGTATATTCCGGGCATAGGGAACTGGCAGGCAGACTATCCAAGTCGCCAGATGCTGAACCAAGGGAAATGGTCGCTACATCTGGAGGACTTTCGACTCCTTTGCCTGAGATGGGGCACGCCAGATGTGGATCTCCTGGCCTCTCGACTCAATCGGAAGGTACTGAGGTTTGTGATCAGGTCCAATGATCCATGGGCGGACGTGGCAGATGCGTTGGTGGCTTCATGGGGGCATTATCGGCTAATTTATGCCTCCCTCCCTCCCCCTCCCCCCCCCCCCGATAAAACGTCACCCTCGTCGGCTTCGCAGAGTGGAGACTGAGGGGATTCCGGTGATTCTAGTTACCCCAGATTGGCCTCAGTGCCCCTGGTACGCCGACTTAGTGCGAATGGTGGCGGGTGTTCCTTGGTGACTGGCGATGCAAGAGGACCTTCTGTCGCAAGGCCCCATATTTCATCGTGCTTTACAGTCGCTGGCTTTAACGGCGTGGCTGTTGAAAGTCAGGTGCTAAGGGACCGAGGTCTGTAATCTCCACTATGATGAGGGCGCGGAAGTCATTTTTTCGGAAGATCATCGCACATGGAAGGCCTACATCTCATGTGTGAGAAGATGGGGTGGCGTCCACGGACATATTCGGTTTCCAGGTTTCTGCTGTTTTTGCAGTGGAGCGTGGAACGAAAACTTACCTTTAAGCACCATTAAGGGGCAGATATCAGCTTTGGCTGTCCTTCTTTTTTTTTTTTCAGCGACCCTTGGCGTCTCATTCTCTTGTGAGTACGTTTGTGCAAGGGGTTCGACATGTGGCCCCTCCGGTTCGGCCACAGCTGCCTTCGTGGGATTTGAATCTAGTGCTCTTGGTTCCTCAGAAACCGCCATTTGAAAACATTAGGGAGATCCCTTTATTGACACTCTCTCAGAAGGTAGCCTTTCTGGTGGCTATTACATCTGCCAGGAGGGTTTCTGAGTTGGCGGCCTTGTCTTGCAAGTCTCCCTACTTAATCCTCCACAAGGATAAGGCGCTGCTACGCCCGCAGCCTTCTTTCCTAAGGTTGTTTCGGCATTTCTTCTAAATGAGGACATTGTGCTTGTGTCCTCGGCCGTCGCATCTGAAGGAGGTTGCTTTGCATTCCTTAGACGTGCTCTGCGGGTGTATCTGTCCTTTTTCCTTTTCGCAAAAAAAAAAAAAAAATTCCTTTTGGCTTAGTAGTCCCAAGGGTGGGGGCGAGCACGCTGACTAACCCCCAACCAGAATGGCCCGGATGATGGGGGCAAGCTTACTGAGGAGGAACAGGAAGTGAGAAATTCAAAGAAAAAATAAAAGTTTTGAAGGGAAATCAAAGGAAAAGGTAAGTGAACCAACAATGCACTAGCTTAAAGGAACCTATTTAGAAAATAAACAAACCTTTACAACCCCTTTAAGATCTGGTAACTGTGGAGGCCATTGGAGTACAGTGAACTCATTGTAATATTCAACATGATTTGAGCTTTGTGACATGACCTGCTGAAAGGAGCCATCAGAAGATGGGTACACTGTAGTCATAAAGGGATGGACATGGTCAGCAGCAATACTCAGGTAGGCCGTGGCATTTAAACAATACTGAATTGGTACTAAGAGGCCCAAAGTGTGCCCAGAAAATATTTCCACCACCAGCCTGAACCATTGATACAAGGCAGGGTAGATCCATGCTTTAATGTTGTTTACACCAAATTCTGACCCTACCATCTGAATTTCGCAGGTGAAATCGAGACTTTAGACCAGGCAACGTTTTTCCAATCTTCTGTTGTCCAATTTTGGTGAGCCTGTGCGAATTGTAGCCTCTGTCCTATTCTTAGCTGACAGGAACGGCATCCGGCGTGGTCTTTTGCTGCTGTAGCCCATCTATTTCAAGGTTTGACGTGTTGTGCATTCAGAGATGGTATTCTGCATACCTTGGTTGTAACGGGTGGCTATTTCTATCATCTCGAACCAGTCTGCCCATTCTCCTCTGACATCAAGGCATTTCTGTCCACAAAAATGCTGCTCACTGGATATTTTCTCTTTTTCGGACCATTCTCTGTAAACCCTAGAGATGGTTGTGTGATAAAATCCCAGTAAATCAACAGTTTTTGAAATAATCAGACTGGCTTGTCTGGCGCCAACAACCATGCTATGTTCAAAGTCACTTATACTGGGCACTTTCACCTCCTTCCTTCCCAGACCAATTTTCAGCTTTCCGTGCTCTTGCAGTTTGAGTGACAAATGCGCGGTCATGTAACACGGTACCCAAAATAAATTGTTATCATTTTGTTCACACAAATAGAGCTTTCTTTTGGTGCTATTTATTCATCACTTGTGTTTTTTATTTTTGTTGGTGATATAAATGAAAAAAGAGCAAAAATTTGTGAAAAAAAATATTTTAGACTTTGTTTTAAAAGAAATTCAATAAATTAAAATTTCATCTTAAATTTAGGGCAGAATGTAATTCTGCTACATGTCTTTGGTTAAAAAAAGTCCTCATAAGTGTATTATAATAGGTTTGTGTGATTAGACAGATGTGCGCAGATAATCGTGTACAGGTGTGCGCAGATGATCACTGGGACATATGTGGGACAGGTGTTTTTACTGTGTGTAAAAAACAGCTCATTCACTGATCACCGTCCGGCTGCAGAGATCTGCTCTCCTTCTCACTGACAAGCTCCATGTGAGGAGGAGAGCCGATCGCCTAGCAACCAGCCCCCTATTTACATCACATGACTGATTGGACACAACCATCATATGATCAGGGGGGAAAATCACAGAGCCCTCCTGCCTATCCAAAATGCACCATATCCGGGTGACACAAGCGCCTCGGGATCGCACGGCTGCGCGATCCCACTCCTTCCTTCGTTCAGGACTGTCCACTCAAGCGGCTGGGTGGGCGCTTCCTCCTTCTATGCTCTGTTTGAACTTCAGCGTTTGTTTTTTTTTACCACGTCTGGATGCCTAAATGCATTGATTTGCTACCATGTGATTGGCTGATTAGCAGTTTGTGTTTCCAAGCAATTGAACAGGTGTACCTAATAAAGTGTCCGGTGCGTGTACAGTTGTGCTCATAAGTTTACATACCCTGGAAGAATTTATGATTTCTTGGCCATTTTTCAGAGAATATGAATACAAAAACGTTTCTTTCCACTCATGGTTAGTGTTTGATTGAAGCCATTTTATTATCAATCAACTGTGTTTACTCTTTTTAGATCATAATCGCATCAGAAACTACCCAAATGACCCTGATCAAAAGTTTACCCCAGTTCTTAATACCCTGTATTGCCCCCTTTAACATCAATGACAGCTTTAAGTCTTCTGTGGTATTTGTTGATGAGGCTCTTTATCTTCTCAGATGGTAAAGCTGCCCATTCCTCTTGGCAAAAAGTCTCCAGTTCCTGGAAATTCTTAGACTGTCTTGCATGAACTGTACGTTTGAGATCTCCCCAGAGTGGCTCAATGATATTAAGGTCAGGAGACTGAGATGGCCACTCCAGAACCTTCACTTTATTCTGCTGTAGCCAATGACAGGTCGACTTGGCCTTGTGTTTTGGATCATTGTCATGTTGGAATGTCCAAGTACGTCCCATACGCAGCTTCCTGGCTGATGAATGCAAATGTTCCTCCAGTATTTCTCGATAACATACTGCATTCATCTTGCCATCAATTTTGACCAAATTTTCTGTGCTTTTGTAGCTCACACATCCCCAAAACATCAGCGATCCACCTCCGTGATTTAAAGTAGGAATGGTGTACCTTTCATCATAGGCCTTTGTTGACTCTTCAAATGTAGTGTTTATGGTTGTGGTCAGAAAGCAACATTTTGGTCTCATCACTCCAAATTACTTTGTGCCAGAAGGTTTGAGGCAAACACTAACCATGAGTGAAAGAAAAGTTTTTGTGTTATTCATATTCTCTGAAAAATGGCCAAGAAATAATAAATTCTGCCAGGGTATGTAAACTTATGAGCACAATTGTAAGTGTTACACACAAGTGTTGATCCTTGCTGGAAATGATGCAGCTTCAATCCACCACCAAAGTGACAAAAATGTTTCCCACTCCCTTTAGAGTAACACACACCAGACCTAATTGCCATTCGTTTTCATGAATGGCAATAGTGCTTAAAAGTTGTTCAACTTCATTCTGAAAATTCAAAACCAAATCTCCACATTCCTTATTCCAGTAATTCTCATTTCAACAAGCATATCCAGAAGAAAGAGAACAAAAATAGACTCCAAAAGTGTATTCCTTCTAACCATACGCTTTTTTTATTTTGGGAGAAAAAGAAACCCTGGACTGCTGCACTCTGTATAGACAGTTATTTATTCCAAAATTTCAAGTAAAAAATCCAAATTCAAAATAAATCCATAAATCCAAAACAACAAATGCAGATAGTATGCATGCAGGGAAGGGTGGCTAACGCGTTTCACGTCACGAATTGACGCTTACTCATAGCTAGGGTGTGTGGGAATCAATAGAGGTATAAATGAAAAATAAAGTAACTTTACACCAATCAGTACTGAAAGAACACAGCTGACTGGGATAACCTTAGTTGATTCCGGCACTCCCAAGAAAGGGAGAGGGGGGAAGGGCATAGCACTCTTTTGAAGACCATTCACAAGAATACAAAATGTGTATAAATTATAAACTAAACACTTAATGCTTAAACATAGACACACCAAAGTGTGTGTGTATATATTATTTGAAGTGAATGAATATGACAGTGATGGGTGTGAATGTCAATTAATTAAGTTCAAAAAATGAACGAAAAAATCTTTTTAAATGAAAAAATAAATGAAAAGTGAAAATGTTTTTTGGAGATAGTAAGCCATAGATGTGAATATATTCATGTATGTGAAATTATTATGTGATATTTGTGTGAATTGAAATAATAATAATAGTGATTTACAAGTACTCCAAAAAAAAACATAATGATGAATTAATTAATGAATAATAAATGATAAAATTTAAATGCACAAAATGTGCACAATGCGTGCTACTGCCAAACAGACTGTGTGACAATTACATAGGGAAAGGTGAAGAATGATAAATGTGAATAAATAAATAAGTGATCATGAAGGAGATATATGTGTGTGTATAAAGTGTAAAGAAATGTCCATGTATGAATGTCTATAAATGTGCTATATAACATAATATAATCCACCTTGTAATGGGTCAATGGATATAATACAATATGCCATAGAACAAAATAAACATGGATAAATCAATAAAATTCAAATAAAAATCATGTGTGAATATATACATTTACCGGAGACACATGTCTCTCCTGTATGCACACATGAACCTTGAACTTTCAACTTTAAACTTAAACATAAATAATAAATGTATAATAAATGAGTATAAGAATGTACAAAGATATGCACGATAATATACAATAAAATCATGCAAGGGGGTACATGAAAATGTGTGTAAGGAAATTCGGATGTTTAGATCCATATAGGAAAATGGTATTGAACCACACACAATGCTATCTAGCAGGATGACAATGCATCTTTGCATAGATGTACCCTCATCTCTGCGGTTTAAGATATAAACCCAATATTCAAATAATGATAAAATCATGATATTAACCTTAATTGTCAAGGGAATCTGTTAAAATAGTGCGTATGCACATGTCAATCACCGCACTTGTCCAAATTGAAAATTTAATAATATATGAACATATAAAAATGTGCATGGTGGCCGGGCATGTGCATAGACACTATGGTACCTAAGTACTGGAAGCCGATGCTCATAATCACGGAATTTCAAATATGTATTGAAAACGGAATTACTGTTAGTTCGAGGGCTAGTAGTTAATAATAGCTCGAGGATTGTCGTCATGGTGTATGGGCATTTATAAAGAAACAAAAATATAAAAATATATAATATCAAAAATTGAAAAAATCAAAAGGATATTTTTATCTTATATAGATATAGATATATTACATTAGAGTTATGCCCATACAAACACGGCGACAAATGAATGGAGTAATTGGCCATCATTGGTTTAAAAATAATGTTTACAAATATGTGTTTACAAATATGTGTACACAAAGAGAAGGTAGATGTAAACAGAGGTAGAACAGATACAATGATGCTTGGCCTCACAATGATTGATCTCCAAAAATCCTCTGGAGGACAAGAAAACACCACTGATACTCATTAAGAAAAAGGGACAGGACACTGTGCAGACAGGCTCATGTTTCAAGTCTAACACACCAAAGGACAGGATATGTACTAAATTTGCAAAATTCCAATGCAATAAAGCACAACCTTGCAAGTTATGCTATAAATCTCAAAAGAAGGTCCTCTGTGCGGAAGTCTTGAAAACAAATTATGGGCAGAAAAAAAAAAAAAATCAAAACTATATGCCCAAAAATGTGCATATGTGGGCCATGAAAAGTGCGAAATGCGAATGCAATGATGCATAATTTCGCAACTGCAGTTGTAAATGATGAAAATACATGACAAAAGAAAACAGCACTGATACTTTTATCATTATTTGAATATTGGGTTTATATCTTAAACCGCAGAGATGAGGGTACATCTATGCAAAGATGCATTGTCATCCTGCTAGATAGTATTGTGTGTGGTTCAATACCATTTTCCTATATGGATCTGAACATCCGAATTTCCTTACACACATTTTCATGTACCCCCTTGCATGATTTTATTGTATATTATCGTGCATATCTTTGTACATTCTTATACTCATTTATTACACATTTCTTATTTATGTTTATGTTTAAAGTTGAAAGTTCAAGGTTCATGTGTGCATACAGGAGAGACATGTGTCTCCGGTAAATGTATATATTCACACATGATTTTTATTTGAATTTTATTGATTTATCCATGTTTATTTTGTTCTATGGCATATTGTATTATATCCATTGACCCATTACAAGGCGGATTATATTATGTTATATAGCACATTTATAGACATTCATACATGGACATTTCTTTACACTTTATACACACACATATATCTCCTTCATGATCACTTATTTATTTATTCACATTTATCATTCTTCACATTTCCCTGTAATTGTCACACAGTCTGTTTGGCAGTAGCACGCATTGTGCACATTTTGTGCATTTAAATTTTATCATTTATTATTTATTAATTAATTCATCATTATGGTTTTTTGGAGTACTTGTAAATCACCATTATTATTATTTCAATTCACACGAATATCACATAATAATTATTTCACATACATGAATATATTCACATCTATGGCTTACCATCTCCAAAAAACATTTTCACTTTTCATTTATTTTTTCATTTAAAAAGATTTTTTCGTTCATTTTTTGAACTTAATTAATTGACATTCACACCCATCACTGTCATATTCATTCACTTCAAATAATATATACACACACACTTTTTGGTGTGTCTATGTTTAAGCATTAAGTGTTTAGTTTATAATTTATACACATTTTGTATTCTTGTGAATGGTCTTCAAAAGAGTGCTATACCCTTCCCCCCTCTCCCGTTCTTGGGAGTGCCGGAATCAAACATAAGGTTATCCCAGTCAGCTGTGTTCTTTCAGTACTGATTGGTGTAAAGTTACTTTTATTTTTCATTTATACCTCTATTGATTCCCACACACCCTAACTATGAGTAAGCGTCAATTCGTGATGTGAAACGCGTTAGCCACCCTTCCCTGCATGCATACTATCTGCATTTGTTGTTTTGGATTTATGGATTTATTTTGAATTTTGATTTTTTACTTGAAATTTTGGAATAAATAACTGTCTATACAGAGTGCAGCAGTCCAGGGTTTCTTTTTCTCCCATGCATCAGTGCAGAGCCAGCACCTGTGTGAGTGACCGGGCGGAAGCAGCCATTTGGTGATTTCTCAAGCTTTTGAGCGGTACGTTTTTCCTTTCCGCTTTTTTTATTTTACAAGTAATACACTTACATTTAAAAACAAAATATAACTAGCATTGAACATAGGTAACGATTCTGCAGCGATCCCACCACCTCCGCACTGGTTGCGATGGCTGCTAGGTATCCGTCACTCATTCTCCTAAAGTCACATCTGGTTGCTACCTAACCGCGCTCAACGCATTTCGTCAGATTAAACTTCATCACAGAGGGTGGTCCTTTTTCGACTTTGTCACAGGGAATTGTTTGCATTGGCTTACTGTCATGGAGGTAATACAACTGACAACTGAATGTTTGTGTAGAACAGTGGTTTACAAAATGCGACCCTTTGCCTTTATTCGGCCCTTGGGGTACTATTCTTCCCACTGACACCAACTGTGAGGCATCATTTCTCCCAATGACACCAAGGGTGGGGCAGTATTCCTTTCACTGATACCAATAATGGAGCACTATTCTTTACACTACTAATACCAATGTTGGGGCACTATTCCTCCTACTGACCATTTGCGCTATGTCATTTTTATTTAATCTCACTGACCACCAAGCTGGAGGCATTGTTTATGCCCAGTGATGCTGTGCCATTTTCTACTCCCATTGAGCAACAGTCCGGCCCCCTAAAATCTAAAGGATAGTAAACGGACCAGTTGCTTGGAGACCCCTGGTCCATAATCTGCTTTTCAAGAGCATTCTTTATCCCTTATGTTTTACATAAGAACTTTATTACCCCAAAGGTACCAATCAGAATCTGGCCTTGTTCATACAGGGGTTGAGTTTACACCCCTCGGAAAAGCAAACTGCTGTGGATCACTTTTCAAAGGCGATTGAGGAGTGGTTTGCCGCCTCCTGGATGCCTTTTCTTTTTCCCGATCCAAAGGGGAATTTTGCATAATACTGCTAAGTGGTTGGCAAGGATTTATAGCGTGGTTACATGTTATTTTGAGGTGGTAAAAATTTGGATCAACCACCTGGTTTTTATTGTCCATGTAAACTCAGCCTAAGGTTCCTTTCACACAGGCATGCTCTGCAGCAATCAGCAGGGATGGCTATGGACATAGGTGGATGTAAATGGACACACCCTTGTTTACATCTGCCTACCCTTTGACTTGCATGAAGCTTTCAACCAAGTTCCCCTAAAAAAACAGACAGCTACCTTAGGTTCACATCTATGCATTTCAGCGGGCCACATTTGCGTGGGCACAGCAGCCTATTTATTTCAATGGGCTGCCGTGCCTGGGTTTCTCGCAGAAAAAGATGCATGCATCTTTTTCCAAACATGGCCTGCAGGGAAATCGCATGGTCATATTGACCATGCAATTTCCCTGTGGTTCTTGCACTGCAATTTTACATGCGTGGGGGTTCCATTCAGAATAAATGGCAGCCCTGTGCGTTTTCTCAGAGCAGCACATTTTCACTGCAGGTGGTTGCGGGTATCGCTGTGATTTCTGCACCCGCAGCCATAGGTGTGAACCTAGCCTGAGACCTGATCATGCATGTCATATTTTTCAGTAGTGCCATTCACACTATGAGTTTAAGTGTAGTCAGTTTAGCTACATTTAGAGAAAAGAGAATGCTGTGCGTCCAGGATCTTCTTAGACAATGTAAATGCCCCAAAACCTACTTTAAAGTGTTTCTAAAGGTACAAGGTTTTTTACCTTAATGCATTCTCAACCCAGTGATATGCATGAGAGCAGCTGCTCTCCCAGCTCTCTCTCTCCTCATTGGACAAAGAGGCAGTAGTCATTGGCTCCTGCTGCTGTAAATTACAGCCGGTGAGGAGGGAGCGGAGGCAGGGCCAAGCCACACTCTGTGCATCAATGGACACAGAGCCGGCTTGGGAGTGAGCACGCACGAGTGCCCCCATTGCAAGCGGCTTGCTGTAGAGGCACTCAGCAGGGGGGAGGAACCAGAAGGGCCTGCGGGGGGACCTGAGATGAGGAGGATCAGGCTTCTCTGTGCAATAACATTGCACAGAGCAGGTAAGTATAATATAAATATAAATATATATTTTTTATGTACCTTTTAGATTCACTTTAACCGCTTCTTGACCAGCCGCAGTTATATTGCGGCAGGTTGGCTCCCCTGGGCGAGCCGTCGTAGCTGTACATCAGCCCTTTAAGATGCTGTAGGAGGCGTGCGCCCGCAGCGTGTCCCCGGAGCCGATGCGAGTGCCAGGTGGGCGAGATGACCGCCGCGCACCCGCGATCACTCGTGACAGAGTGAGAACTGGGATCTGTGTGTAAACACACAAATCCCGGTTCTCTCAGGGGAGCGGAGACAGATCGTGTGTTCGTACTAAGTGTGAACACCGATCGGTCTCCTCCCCTAGTCAGTTCCATCCCTGCCACAGTTAGAACACACCTAGGGAACACAGTTACCCCTTGATCCCCTTTCCTGCCAGTGACATTTATACAGTAATCGGTGCATTTTTATAGCACTGATCACTGTATAAATGTCAATGGTCCCAAAAATTTGTCAAGTCTCAGATTTGTCGCAATATAGCAGTCCCGATAAAAATCGCTGATCGCCACCATTACTAGTAAAAAAAATAATAATAAAAATGCCATATATCTATCCCCTATTTTGTAGACACTATAACTTTTGCACAAACCAATCAATATAAGCTTATTGCGATTTTTTTTTTTCTTTACCAAAAATATGTAGAATATACAGGTCCTTCTCAAAAAATTAGCATATTGTGATAAAGTTCATTATTTTCTGTAATGTACTGATAAACATTAGACTTTCATATATTTTAGATTCATTACACACAACTGAAGTAGTTCAAGCCTTTTCTTGTTTTAATATTGATGATTTTGGCATACAGCTCATGAAAACCCAAAAATCCTATCTCAAAAAATTAGCATATCATGAAAAGGTTCTCTAAACGAGCTATTAACCTAATCATCTGAATCAACTAATTAACTCTAAATACCTGCAAAAGATTCCTGAGGCTTTTAAAAACTCCCAGCCTGGTTCATTACTCAAAACCGCAATCATGGGTAAGACTGCCGACCTGACTGCTGTCCAGAAGGCCATCATTGACACCCTCAAGCAAGAGGGTAAGACACAGAAAGAAATTTCTGAACGAATAGGCTGTTCCCAGAGTGCTGTATCAAGGCACCTCAGTGGGAAGTCTGTGGGAAGAAAAAAGTGTGGCAGAAAACGCTGCACAACGAGAAGAGGTGACCGGACCCTGAAGAAGATTGTGGAGAAGGACCGATTCCAGACCTTGGAGGACCTGCGGAAGCAGTGGACTGAGTCTGGAGTAGAAACATCCAGAGCCACCGTGAACAGGCGTGTGCAGGAAATGGGCTACAGGTGCCGCATTCCCCAGGTCAAGCCACTTTTGAACCAAAAACAGCGGCAGAAGCGCCTGACCTGGGCTACAGAGAAGCAGCACTGGACTGTTGCTCAGTGGTCCAAAGTACATTTGGAAATCAAGGTGCCAGAGTCTGGAGGAAGACTGGGGAGAGGGAAATGCCAAAATGCCTGAAGTCCAGTGTCAAGTACCCACAGTCAGTGATGGTCTGGGGTGCCATGTCAGCTGCTGGTGTTGGTCCACTGGGTTTTATCAAGGGCAGGGTCAATGCAGCTAGCTATCAGGAGATTTTGGAGCACTTCATGCTTCCATCTGCTGAAAAGCTTTATGGAGATGAAGATTTCATTTTTCAGCACGACCTGGCACCTGCTCACAGTGCCAAAACCACTGGTAAATGGTTTACTGACCATGGTATTACTGTGCTCAATTGGCCTGCCAACTCTCCTGACCTGAACCCCATAGAGAATCTGTGGGATATTGGGAAGAGAAAGTTGAGAGACGCAAGACCCAACACTCTGGATGAGCTTAAGGCCGCTATCGAAGCATCCTGGGCCTCCATAACACCTCAGCAGTGCCACAGGCTGGTTGCCTCCATGCCACGCCGCATTGAAGCAGTCATTTCTGCAAAAGGATTCCCGACCAAGTATTGAGTGCATAACTGAACATAATTATTTGAAGGTTGACTTTTTTTGTATTAAAAACACTTTTCTTTTATTGGTCGGATGAAATATGCTAATTTTTTGAGATAGGATTTTTGGGTTTTCATGAGCTGTATGCCAAAATCATCAATATTAAAACAAGAAAAGGCTTGAACTACTTCAGTTGTGTGTAATGAATCTAAAATATATGAAAGTCTAATGTTTATCAGTACATTACAGAAAATAATGAACTTTATCACAATATGCTAATTTTTTGAGAAGGACCTGTATAGCGGCCTAAACTGAGGACAAAATTAGTTTAAAAAAAAAATTGTGATATTTATTATAGCAAAAAGGAAAAGATGTTGTGTTTTTTTTTCAAAAATGTCGCTCTTCTTTTGTTTATAGCGCAAAAAATAAAAACCGCAGAGGTGATCAAATACCACCAAAAGAAAGCTCTATTTGTGGGGGAAAAAAAGGACGTAAATTTTGTTTGGTTCCACGTCACAATACCGCACAATTGTCAAATAAAGCAAAGCAGTGCCGTATCGCAAAAATGGCCTGGTCAGGAAGGGGGTAAATTTTCCAGGGCTGAAGTGGTTAAAGCAGGAACATCTAACACAGGAAACATTTATTTTTAAGGCATACAAATACTTTCTAGATGATTTTTTTTTTTTGCGCAGGAGCCCCCATGTGAATGATGCCTTAGGGCAAAATCTAAAAATATATAGATATTCTGTGTATATCTCTGCAGTACATGCACACATTTACCCCAAATATACTCACCTTGGCTCCCCACCAGCCGCTGACATCTTTCAGTGGCCAGCTTCCGGGTATCGAGCACTGGCCGCTTTTCATTGGCCAGACTGATATGACGTCACTCCTGCACATTTGCGGCACTTCGGTCAGCTTCGGCATTGCTGGCATTACCAAGTTGTCTCTTCTACATTAAAAACCTGCACGTTTGCCCATTTTTACCATTTACATAAAGTTCCACTTTTATTTAATTAAAAACACTGCAAGTTCAGACCTTCCAGAAATCCAGTGTGCTTCTATCATCCTGTTTAAGCTGACAACACACAGCCTTTTCTGTTCTGAAAACATAAAAAAAGGTTGTCAGCCCCACTTGCTGGACTACAAATTCCTGTCAACCTCCACATGCGAACCTTGGTTCTTTTCCCTGCTCCCAATAGCTTCTCCGGTAAGAATTAGAAAACAAGATAAAAGGAAAATAGACTGGGACATGTCAGGAGGAGAGGGAGATTTGGTGGTAAATTTTGGTAATGCCTGGACTTACTGTTAGAGAATGAAGGTTACAATCTGATATCTAAGTAACTTTCAGTCTTTCTGCCATTCAGAACAATTTATATTTTTGGCTCTGCATTCATAATGTACAATAGGCAATACATACCTGTGTCCAGCAGAGGGCAGAAGCTGCTCATTTATTGTAGCTGATGTACATGTACAAGAAAGGAGGAACAGATTAAAGACAAGGCAATTCTTATATTTTACTTTAGAAAAATATTTTTTTTTAATAACCAAAATAAAGCTAGCCCTGGGGTTTCCAACCAGGTTTGCCAAATATTCATAAACTTCATGGTGGCAATATGGTTTTGATATGTTAATTTCTCGTATATCAGTGTGGCGTTTACCTATTCGGTCCAATGTTGGGTCGTAGTGGCATGAGGGGACAACCAGAAACGAGCTATCAATTTACAAGTACTAAAAAGAAGTCTTAAGCCCTTGGCGCCGGCGCCCTTTAAGGGCTTTAGAATGCTGGGCGGTGGGGCGGGGAAATGTGACCGCCGCGTTCGGCTGTCGCATAAGTGGGAAAACTTCCAGTCGCAAGCAGTGATTGGGAGGTTTCCGTTAGCCGCCTGGCCCGCACACCATGTGCGCTCTCGGCACAGCTTTATTGTCGCTATTGCACGCAAATATAGAGGGTGTAAACATTTCCGCATCTAAGAGTTCCAGGGGACAGACAGCAGGATATTGAAGTAAGGGAGTGTTAAATATCAAATATATACACTTTAAGCCAAATCACATGCATGTACATAATTTGACTTGTAGCGGGATGATGCCTGCAGCAGGCCTTTTTAGGCTGGCGGCCGGCTTTTATGTAAAAGTCATCATACTGACTAATTAGCTGCTGGATGGCTTTTGCAGGCGGTGGGCAGGGCCGCTCCTCCCGCTGCCCTCTGTTGCTACTGTCCCAGTGGTGAGCCCAGAAGGAAGGCCAGCAGTTCCGCCAGCTTACCGCAGAGATTGCTGAGGACCAGAAGGTCCCCAATGATTTCTATGGTATAGAAAAAAGGAAGCGACAAGCATTTGCGTCACTTTCGGTTTTCAAGATGTAAACAGCGCCATTTTTACATTTGGAAAGTATTTCATTACACCAATCTTTGTGTGTACAGATGCTTTAAAGGCAGAGGAGACATCTGGGGTCTAATAGATCAGATATCTCCATAAAGGAAGGTTTACATTCCTTGTGACAGCAATAAAAGTGATAAAAAAAAAAGTAAAATAAATAATACATAAAAAAAAAAAAACACCAGCCCTGTGCTTGCGTGCAAAGGCGAACACAGGCATTAGTCCTGCACGCATATGTAAACGGCGATTGGACCACACATGTGAAGTGTTGCCACGAACATCAGAGTGAGAGCAATAGTTCTGGCACCAGACCTCCTCTGTAACTCTAAACTGATAACCTGTAAAGGCTTTCAAAGCGTCGCCTATGGCGACGTAGGTTGTCGCTATTCCACGAGCATGCGGAATTTTAAAGCGTGACATGTTAGGTATCTATTTACTCAACGTAACACCATCTTTTATATCTTTACAAAATATTGGGTCTTATATTGTGTTTGTGTGCATTAAAATTCAAGTGTATTTTTTCCAAGAATTTGCGTTAGAAAAACTGCTGCGCAAATACAGTGTGACTTAAAAAATTGCAAAAGCCTCCATTCTATCCTCTAGGGCCTCTGCTAAACAAAAAATATAAATAATGCTTGTGTTCTTAGTAATTTTCTAGCAAAAAATACATTAAAAAAAGCCTAGTTTTTAAGTGGATATAGTTTGTAAAAGGTAGTCCAATATCTGAAAAGCTTTGAGCTTTAGAACATATGTATTAAACCCCCCTCGTCTTTATTGCATTTGGGACAAATGAGAGTGACCCGTTTACGGTCACCATATCTAAACAGTTGAACTGGTGGTCTATATGCCTGATGCAGGAGGAATAATTGTGACAATTTTTGTGAAGCAGACAGAGAAAGTAGTGGGATGGATACCAAAGCTGCCTCCCATCTCTCTCTGTCCAGTTCCCCAACATCTATCTCCCATTTCCTCCTTCAAGGTAACCAAGCAGGATCATGGGATAGGGTTAGGAGAGTGGTATAAATGTATGAAATCATACTTTTCTTATTAGTTTCCGACATTACAACACAGAATAAACATGGCTCTGCCAAAAGCAAAGTACTATGGAGGGTTTGAGCATTAAAGGTGCGGTGCAACTAAATATTTGTAGAAGTGCTGTCTTGGAATATTAAACTCTGATTGTAAATAGGTAAAGGACTTCAATACATCCATAGAGTATATTTAGGCAATGAACCGAATACCCATTGCCTGCCAAGGGTAGAACCTAGGTAATTTGGCAAGTTCCGCATTGTTACAATTTTGCCATAGTGGAGTACCACTCAGGTAGCCCCTTAAATTGCAGGCTAAAGGCTCTAGATACTTCCAAAGTGTTACAGCCGGATCCATTGCTATTTATACAGCTGTGGCAAACTGCACTTTGGTTGGCTTTGTCTGAAAGCTCGAACAAAGCTGTCAGATAAAGCATGAGCAACTCTTCGGTCCCATTCCCTTGAGAGTGTAAATTGCAGCTTGAGCTACTGAGCTCTGTAAGAATACAGATGAAGAGGTGAAATAAAGTCTGAGGCTCAATTTAATCGTAGAACAAAAGACTGCATAATATTCACCTGACTAAAAAAAATATTTTTTCTGTTTTCAGTCCTGTCCATAATAAAGAACAAACATGGATGCAGAACAACTTTTGATGTGTTAGGGGGTCAGCAGTCACCAAATGAATTACAACTGCTTGACCTCAAGCACTGTTTCCCTGCTTCTGAGCGTGCCTTGTGTGAGGTTAGATAATTGACAGGGCAACAAACCCAAGTGTCAGGAGACTTTTTGGAAAGACGTGAGATTCTTATTGGAGAAAATCAGATTTTAACAGCCTTATAATGGCCACAGCACATGCGTAGACCCAGGAACTGATATACACAGGTCTCTACAATTGTGAGATGTAAGAAGCTGTCTGATGGGTTGGCCCTCCAGCAGCTATCAAAAACGGTATACATTTTTGGTAGATCAACTTTAGGCTGTAAGCTCTCACAAACAGAGCCCTCCTAACCCACTTGTCTTGAATTGTATTGTAACTATACAGTCTTCCTTTATTTTGTAAAGCACTGTTGGCACTATATAAACTCTGCCCTATTATAACATAACAATAATAATGAATGTGTGCCTATTTGTACATATGAGCAGGGGCATATTTCCCATAACAATACTCGTGAGCCAGACCCTTGGGCACAGGTTCTGGGTGGTTCCTCAGTAGAGGACATTTTTATTAATAATCTTTTTTTCTCCACTTTTTTCCTGTGTTATAGAAAAGTTAGCCTTCTTTTTCTCCAAATTCCGCTCCGACTTAATGCATTTGGTGTACCCTTTACTCTTGCACTTTCCAATAGAATATCCGAAAGCTCCACTGGGCAGCTTGATGGTGGGCACACGCTTATTATAAAGTTGGAGCACAGCCAAGGCACGTATTGTGCAGTCTGGCCCCAAACAGTTTCACTTCAAAAATAATCTGTCGGGGCGTGTCCAAGATGGCGAGGTGAGCAGTCGCTTCCTCCATGAGCTCCGCTGACCTTCTTCTACTTACCCGGCTCCACGGCCTGCATAACCCCTGATTTCTTTCCTGGCGACACCTGGATGAGGCGGAGATCTTCCAGGACACGGTCCGGTAGGGGCAAAGCGTTGAAGTTCCCCCCGATCCCGGAGGACACGCCATCGCCTCCCGGCCTGCACATGGAGCTGCGCGCCAGACCCGCTCCCCTCATGGCCTCATTGACTACTCCTGTGGAGTCCCCTGACTCCAGGCTGCCCTGGCTAGCGGAGGTGATGGCGGCTATTGCCACCTGCCAGTCCACCCTTACGGCCAAAATAGAGGAGGTGCAGCTGGATGTCAGCCTCATCCGTCAGGACATGGATAAGCTCCGCTCCAGGGTCACGGAGACGGAGCAACGAATAGGGCTGGTGGAGGATGAGTCCATGGAGCACTCAGCGTCTCTCCGCTCCCTCCATACTAGAGTGAAGACCCTGGAATACAGAGCGGAGGATGTCGAGAACAGAAATCGGAGGAACAACCTCCGAATCATCGGCCTCCCGGAGGGGGCTGAGGGGGGGGACCCGACGACCTTTGTTGAATCCCTGCTGCGTTCCCTCCTCCCTGAGGCGTGCTTCTCACCCCACTACACTGCTGAAAGTGCGCATTGGGTCCCGCCGAGGCCAGGCCCTCCGGGGACCCCCCGAGAACCTTGATACTTCGCCTCCTCAATTTCCGGGATTGGGACGAGGTCCTCCGGGTTGAAGGGAGACCTCCGCTATCAAAATGTCCGGCTGATGATCTTCCCGGACTACTCCGTCGAGACCCAGAAGCTCCGTAAGTCCTTCGATCATGTGAAGGGGGCTCTTAGAGCCCGAGGCATCAAGTACAGCGTATTGTTTCCGGCCAGGCTCCGAGTCCAGGACGGCGAAACATCTCGGTTCTTCCACTCCCCTGCTGAGGTCTCGACCTGGCTGGATTCCTTGCCCCCACACTGTTGACTGCACTAACTGTGAGTACTTTCCACCCTGTTTTTGCTTTTGGGTCAACCGGCGGTGATCCTGCCTAAAACTGATGATCTGCCCTCTTGCTATGGCCGCCTGTTGACCCCCACTCTACTTGCTATTTTCTGCCCCCCCCTTTCTCACTGACTTCAGTGCCCCCACTTGAAGTTACAGTTAAACTGCTGCACCCCTCCTGGATCTGGAAACCCGTGCCTGCTCACTCTGCTGTGGGGGTCTTGGGTTCTTGGGGGAGGAGGGGGGGGGCTTTGTATACCCGTTGGATGTTGCTTATCCTGCAGTGGAGTCCATGGAGACTTTTACCCCTTGACTCACCCTTATCTAATTCATACAGCCCCACTGCTTTTTTTGATTTGAGGAAGGAGTCGGCGGAGGAGGGAAGACGCGCTCACTTGGACACCCCCGGTTGAGATCCGTTGGGCTCCAGCTCGCCTCTTGGCCTTATCCCCCCTTTTGCAGCCCGTGTGCTGAGTTGGGTTTGGGGAATGGAAGCTCTTCCCAGTTTTGGGGGAAAGAGCAGGGTGGGGGGGGGGGTTATTGCCCTTTTTTGGCTTTCTTGGTTTTGTTTTTTGTTCATTTGTTTTAAGTTTAGATGTTTTATTGCTTATGCATTATTTAATACACTGTACTGCTTTATTTTCATTGGGGTGTGGGATTCTGTCCTTGTCCCGCCCCGGACTTCACCGCCAGGTCGCCTGAGCTTCTCACTACCGAATACTATTTTTCCCTTAAAATTTGGCCTCCATGTCGGCTCTTAATATTCTGTCTTGGAACACCAGGGGCCTCAACTCTCCGGTCAATAGATCACTGGTGTTTCAATTCATAAAATCACAAAGTCCCCACATATGTATTCTTCAAGAGACCCACCTGGTGGGTAGTAGAACCCTAGCCCTCAGGAAACCGTGGGTGGGCAGCCACTACCATGCTAGCTACTCTACCTTTGCTAGAGGGGTGAGCATCCTGGTTAATAAATCATTGCCGTTTAAGCTCCTTGACCTGGCGCTGGACCCGGACGGCCGTTATGTCATTCTTCATGCCAGAATCCTATCTCAGACTTGGTCTATTGTGGGCTTATACCTGCCTCCCCTGGCTTCGCTGACGCTGTTGAATAAAATAACGGCTATCTTGGCTGATTTTGCCGCAGACCACATGATGCTGCTGGGGGATTTCAATATGGCCCCTGTTGACAGACTGGCGGGTGCGGGTCCCCTCAGCCCTGGGTTGTCAACCTGGGCGGCAACCTACGGCTTGACAGACGTCTGGAGGTGGAGACAACCTCAGGCGCGGGCCTACACCTGCCACTCTGCTTCACACGGTTCCTTCTCCCGAATTGATTTGGCCTTCGCTGGTCAATCGACCCTGTCCAAGGTCAGGGACGTTAGGATACTGCCTAGAGGTATTTCTGACCATGCTCCGCTGTTGGTGTGTGTGGGTAACCCGGGGTCCCCAAGCAGGCTATGGCGGCTATCGTGGTTTTGGATCTCAGATCAGGACGTGGACTCCCGGTTTTCCGGGGCGATGGGGGAGTTTTGGGCAGTTAACCCAGACTCTTCCTCGCCCATGGAGGTGTGGGACGCCTTCAAGGCATTTACGAGGGGTCAGTATCAGGCCATCATAGCTAGGATTAGGAGGGATAGACGGTCTGCTCTGGTTGACGCCGAATCGGCAGCTAGTACCCAGGAGGCGCTTTTCATTCGAACGCGTGACCCCCAAGACTACATCAGACTTCAGACTATGACCAGAGAGGCTCTCTCCATCCGGACGTCCCTGACTCAGAAGAGACTCCTCGCTCAATCCCATCGTATATTCGAACAGGGTGAGAGATCTGGTAGGCTTCTTGCTTGGCTCTCCAAGGAGCACTCGGGTGGGTTCAGTGTTCCCCACATCCTAGGACCTAATGGTGATCTCCTTTACACCTCTGAAGAGATCAACAAATGTTTTATCGCTTACTACCAGTCCCTTTACACTTCCAAAGTGACGTTCAGAGATGACGAACTGGTTGGCTACCTTGATGAGGTTGACGCTCCTGTCCTGACTGACAAATACAGGGATGGCCTGGACAGGCCTATCTCCCTGGATGAGATTCTTAAAGCTCTTAAATCCATGCAACCGGGCAAGACACCTGGCCCTGACGGGATTCCTGTAGAGCTCTACAAACAATACCCTGACACCCTGGCCCCTAGACTTCTTACAATGCTAACGGCTGCTGAACAACTCCATTCACTTCCGAGATCCATGAGCGATGCGGTCATCATTGTTATCCTGAAGCCAGCTAGAGACCCTTCTTTGTGCCCCTCCTATAGGCCAATCTCGCTGTTGAATGTCGACGCTAAATTACTGGCCAAGGTTCTGGCAAATAGATTAAATACGGTCATCACGGCACTAGTGCACCCCGATCAAACGGGATTCATGCCAGGTAGAGGCACAGACATAAATCTCAGAAGATTATTTACCCACATAGCTAGGGCGGATGGGGTGGGGCAGAGTCTCGTGGCCTCTCTGGATGCTGAGAAGGCCTTTGACTCTGTTGAGTGGAGGTAATTGTAGGCGGTTCTTTCTGAATTCGGTTTTGGTAACAACTTTATCTCATGGGTGAAACTACTATATGCGGCTCCCCAGGCCAGGGTATACACCAATGCGTGTCTCTCGGAACCGTTCCCGCTGGGTCGTGGCACGCATCAGGGCTGTCCCCTATCCCCGAGCCTGTTCGCCCTGGCAATAGAGCCCCTGGCTGCCCTTATCAGGGAGGATGCTGAGATAAGAGGTATATAGGTTGGGGCTCTCCATGAAAAAATCTCCCTTTACGCAGATGACGCCTTGCTATACTTGGCAGACTCTTCTGCTTCCCTTGATAGAGTCTTGGCCCAATTTGACCGATTTAGCGTTTTTTCGGAGGTATGCATCAATTGGGACAAATCTGAACTGTTCTCGCTCCATCTTTCCCTCATCACGTCCAACTCCCAGACGCGACTTAATTGGGTGGCGGAAATTAAATATTTGGGGATAAAAGTCACAGCGGACTTGGGGAAGTATATGGCCCGTAATATCCACCCTCTTATGCAGCAGGTCACCATCAAATGTGCGGCGTAGCGCTCCCTTCCTCTGACTCCTGTGGGCCGGGTTAATCTCCTCAAAATGGTGCTACTACCCAAGTTCCTGTACTTTTTTAGGAACACCCCCGTCCACATCCCCAAGGCATTTTTCCGGAAGCTGGAGGGACAGTTGGGGACTTTCATCTGGGCCGGGAGGACTCCTAGGGTGGCGAGGCGGACACTCCATCACTGAATCCGGCGGTTACGTTGGAGGCTGCTGTGCTCCGGTCGTATGCCGCTCTTAGCAATCTTGCATTTCGAGGTGAACGGGCTGCCCCCTCTGTTACTACCCCCATGAAGACCACGATTAGAGCCTGGCGCAAAACCAGAGTCATTTACGCAAAACCCTCTCATGTTTCCCCTCATACGCCCCTTTGGGGCAACCATACCCTCCCCCACTTCCACTCCCTACCAGATCCCTCTGTGTGGGCTGGGAAAGGAATAACGACCCTGAAACACTCCATCACATAGGAGGGCAGACTTATGAGCTTCCAAGATATGAGGGCCCGGTATTCGCTCCCAGCGAGATGGTCATTCCGCTATTGGCAGCTGAAGCATGCATTCGCTGCCCAATTCCCGGACGTACTAACGATGGAGTCAGATTCCGTTGAGCGTCTCCTGACTTCCAGTGCGATGGGACGGCCCCTCTCCTCCCTGTACCTCTAGCTGACGGTAGCCTACGACACCAAGCTGACCAAAACCCTTCTGAAGTGGCGGGCTGACTTGCCCGATCTTGATGACGAGACCTGGGAGGACTGTGTGTCCACGTATATACCGACCCTAATAGCGGCTAGAGACAGATTTATACAGCTCAAGTTTCTGCACAGGGCCTACTTCACCCCGCTACGGTTGGCTCGAATATTCCCGGATAGGGACCTCCTCTGCCCTAGGTGTAGGCGGGAGGTTGGCTCCTTCTGGCACATGGTTTGGTCGTGCCAGGAGATCCAGCCTTTCTGGACACAGGTGGTGGACACTTTGAGCGCGGTTTCCGGCCTCAAGGTCCTCTTAGACCCCCTGATCCTTCTCCTGAGCCACTTGGACGAAAGTCTAGGGGACAGATACACCAAACTTTTTCTGACTTTCTCCCTGTTATATGCTAGACGTGAAATTCTTCTCAAATGGAAGTCGGGGGACCCGCCTAGACTGGAATCCTGGACTACTACTGTCAACTCGATGCTGCCCCTTTACAGACTTACTTATGAGCGCAGACAGTGCCCAGCGAAGTTTGATAAGATTTGGTCGGGTTGGAATGATGCTAATGGTTGAGGTAGACCGCCAGGGGGCTCACATGGTTATACACTTGAACATCTCTTCCTTTTTCTTTTGCCCACCCCCCCCCCCCCCAAAAAAAAATGTGATTTACCTGTCTATTTTCTGGTTTGGTTAGGGTATCTACAATAAACATGCTGATTAATTACCCTAGTTGAAGATGGGGCCTGGTTACCCTCCCTACTGTGGGAAGTTGCGTGCTTTGCTTGTAACTCGGGTATATTGCTTAACCTTATTAAGTCTGCTGTAACTGTCTGATTGCGATTTCTTCTGCATGTGTTACTGTAATCCTGTTTTGTTTTTCAATAAAACATCTCTGTTAAAAAAAAAAAAAAAAAAAAGAATTTGTCAAAATAAAAAAATGTAGGCTGCCATTGCTGACCTCTGCTTTTGAGAATGCTAGTTCCCTGGCTGCCACTCTGATGCCTTTACTTTCAGTGCTTACTAAATCACTGACCTGCAACAAATATTGAGATTAGAAATTCACTTGTTTACAGCATGCTTTTCCAGGTCTGTGACTTAAAACTACTGAATTCCCACACAGCCATGCCTCCTCCTGCTTTTTCAAATGTAAGCAAGCAATGGTATCCCTGAAAATTATATCATGGCATGATCATGAGTCACTTTATGGAAAACTCTGCAATAATGTCTCCAAATATGCGCTCTCTGGGAATACACTAGACATTAACATTAAATACATTCCTGAATATTAGAGCATTCCAATTTATCTGCCTGCCTTTTCTAGCAGTCTTCATTTAGTCTAATGGGAATTTCATTAACCTTAAATATTTAAAGGTCTATATTCCTGTGATACAGATCTATGCCCTCAATGGAAACCTATTCTAAGAGTCTGATTTAAAATGTGGAAATTATTGATCCAGTTGTAGGAAACAATTAAATAAAACATTAGACTTATGATATGGAAAATCCATTGGTTGGCCAGTGGTGGAAAGGTCACTTGTTAATACAGATCGGCTTGTTATTTTGTATCATTTATTATTCATAGGTTATCCTGTCTGTGATGTGATATAACAGCAAAAACACTGTATTACACATTGACAAGTGTGTATATTCATGATGTATCTTCAGAGCCAGGTGTGAATAAAATAACATTAATAAGCTCTGCACATACTGCACCCCTGAACCCTGCGCTTTGTATGTAGTGCACCCCTGAAATCTGCACACTGTACATACTGCAATCCTGAACTCTGCACTCTGTACATACTGCAACTCTGAACCCTTTGCTCTGCACGTTGTGCACTCCTGAACCCTGCACTTGTGTTACATATTGACAAGTGCATGCATATTCATTATGTATCCTCAGAGTCAGGTGTGATTTAAATGTAAAGCCAAATCACTAAAATCTCATGTAATCTTTATCATGTTAAAGTAATTTCAAAAGTCTGCACGTAACACACCCCTGAAGCCTGCACTCTGTACGTAGCACACCCCTGAACCCTGCACTCGGCACATAGCGCACATCTGAACCCTGCGCTCTGCACGTAGCGCACCCCTAAACCCTGCACTCTGCACATAGCGCACCCCTGAACCCTGCACTCTGCACATAGCGCACCCCTGAACCCTGCACATAGCGCACCCCTGAACTCGGTGTTCTGCACATAGCGCACCCCTGAACTCTGCGTTCTGCACGTAGCGCACCCCTGAATGCTGCGTTCTGCACGTAGCGCACCCCTGAACCCTGCATTCTGCATGTAGGGCATGCCTGAACCCTGCGCTCTGTACGTAGTGCACCCCTGAACTCTGCACTCTGTACATACCACACCCCTGTGCTCTGTACATACCGCACCCCTGAACCCCGTGCTCTGTACATACTGCACCCCTGATCCCTGTGCTCTGTACATATTGCACCCCTGAATCATCGTCAGGAAACCTGCTTGAGGAAATGCCATTGCTAGAATGTATGCTGCAGGAGATCAGTAGCACTGAGATGCAACAAAGGATGAAAAAGCATGCTAATAAGTATTTTAAATTGAATTTCAGATATGTTTTTTGTATTGGTCCAACTTAGACCAATGTAAAGCTGGGTACACACTAGAAGGTTTTCTTTGTTTAACTTAGCGTGCTGAATGATCCCTTGTGTTCAGTATGCAGCAGCATATCAGCACAGGACCTGGAAGACAGTGAGGATCACTGAAGTAGAGGCTGCTTTTATAGTAATTTGCACTTCCACAGGCATCCAAAAAGGTATGAAGTGGAAAGAGAAGGAAAGCGTCACCTAAGTGCAGTGGTTAAAACAATCTTTTAATGCGCAAGGATAAAATACTTACAAGATGAAAAAGTATTTCAAGTTCATCAAATCCAGGGAAGTGCAACTGGTGGTGCCATACCATGTCTGTGTAGGTTCCGTGCCAATTTTCGGGGCTTTGCAGGGAGAAATTAAGAATCCTCTATGTCAGGCATGTCCAAAGTCCGGACCGTGCCCCGGTTTTGAACGGCCCGCCTGGTTATCTAAACATATATATCTTTTGTGGTCCACGACGATCTCCAAGCGCCGGGGCCACAAAAGATATACCGTATTTATCAGCGTAAAACAGGCACTTTTTTCCCCTTAAAATCAGGGGGAAATCGTGGGTGCGTTTTATACGCCGATCCCTGCTGTCTGTGAGGGGAGCGAGCGCTGCCGAAATAGCCCGAGCCGAGTGTACTGTGTACTCGGCTAGGCTCGGCTCCACTCGCAGTCACGCCCAGTCTCGCTATTGGACATGTGTCATGTTCATCATAGGAGCCGGGCCAAGGGGTGGGACTGCGAGAGGAGCCAAGTACAGCCAAGTACACAGGACATCCGGCTCTAAGTATCTCGGCGGGCGGCAACATTAATCCCACGTTCACACTGGGGCTGCGGGAGTGAAGCCTGCGAGTTCAGCTGAACTCCCACGATTTCACTCCCGCTGGCAGTCCCGAGTTCGGTTGCGATTTCAAAGACATCTGAAACAGATGTCAATGTAAATCGCGGCTGAAATCGCAAAAAGTAGTACAAAAACTACTTTTTGTAATCGGTGCAGCACCACAGATGCGGCGTCGCACCGATTAGGACGGTGCCATTGGCCGCAATTTGCGGAAAATTTCGCCGATTTGACATGCAATTTGACATGTCAAATCGCATGTAAAAACGCACCAGTGTGAACCAGGGCTTAAAAACGATAAAGCTTATGTAGCGGGGTCTTTAAATTTAGTTGGGGTACACCTGGGGGTAGTGTGACCCAGGTGTGTAATTGTGAAGGTTCTGGACCCCTTTTGTAATTCGTGGAGGATTGGGTGGTGTATTATTCTCCTTGGCCTGTGGGTGGCGTATTTATCCTGTATACCTACAGGCTCAAGGTAGAATCACTGCCGCAGTGCTACCCTTTTTGTCCCTTTCCGGAGATGGTATGGCTGGGGCGGGGAACCCGCCGTGGTGTTGAAGGGAGGAAATAAAAGGTGGAGACGCCCTCGCCACGAGGTCTTCAAGGATTTTCTCTTCAGGCACCTTAGGCCTGGGTGCGGGCGGTTAAAGGTTCTGGGCCAGGCGCCCTAGGCCTGGCCGGAATGAAGTTGGGGTCCATCCCAGGCACCTTCAGCCTGGGGTGAGGTACTATATCATAGGCCTGGGGCCCAGTAACTTCGACTGGGTCCCGCGAGGGCGAAGTGATCCGAGGGTGCCGCCTTGCGAGGGGACCCGCATCTGAGGTGAGGAGGCCGGGGAGGTTACCCGTCCGGAGATTCCGGAGCAGCATCAACCCGGTGACGGATGGGCCTCTGGTAACTCCCTTAGAGGGACATCTTCCCCTGATAGGGGCCGCAACGCAGCGAAGGTACTCCCATCTGTGTTCTATGGAGTTGCTGGTAGAGACTCACAAGTTCTATGTTCTGTGCTAAGCAAAGCTGCTATAACCTCTGGTGAAACCACAGGGGTTTAGATTGAAATCAGGATAGTGCCTCGGCCTGCTCATCCCACCGTTTGCATTATGTTATGGGTCGCAACTAATCGGCTGTGAAACAACTGTTTGTTGTGGAAGTATAATAAACAAGTGTTGGACCCTGCATCGGTGTATGGACTCTGGTTAATGGGAGCAAGGGAGGTTTCAGCATAGCAGGACTGAGCTTCATAACTAACACACATTGGCCCGAGGAATGTACTGGCCTTCACCTCACCCACAGCTATGGGGAGGACATGGGCCGTAGCCCATCTTACCCTGTCACGTGACATACCCCTGGAAAAATGAGATGGGGTGAGGCCGCTACACGTGGGGGCTCGTGAGTCCGGGATAAAATGTGTGTTGACTTTGAAATTTGAAATGGCTGTGTCTGGACTTTGCTGCCCCGAGGAGGTCCGAGCAGGTCGGCCATGTGATTGGCCAAAGTGCGTCCCTGTGCTCGAAGTCGTGGAAATGACCCCAAGACGGGAAAGGCCCATGCAGAAAGAGCGGGAAGAGGGAAAAGCCCAGCCGTGTGACGTACTACATGTGGGGGTGTTTGCTGCACTGCGCAATGAGGAACCCCATGACTGCACAATTCTTGGGCGGGGACTGTGGGAAACCCGCGAAAACGTGCAAGTCGTGGGAGGAGTCTGGCCATGTGTGGAGATGCACGTGGAGACTCCGGCGCGTGGTCAGCGTGTGATGGAGCAGCAGGTGGTCTGGATGGCCTCAAGCTCCCCGTGGATGCCGGTATCATACCCCACGAAGATGACTGCTTTTGCTGCTCCCCTTACAGACACGGGGATAAGACTCAGGCCCCGAGGGCAGTTGGCTTTGTACTCATGCAGAGACACGGAGGCCCTCGGTGTGATCTGTCCTGGATGCTCGGGACTGGTGGTCCAACTAAAGCCATTTGGGCGTTGTGAAGCGTGTAAAGAATTTCTGTTTGAGGTTGAATCATCCACAGTAAGGCCCCGGGCCCTTCGCCTCAATTGCATCACAGGTACCGCCACTCCAGAAGGGGAGATCCAGGCCTTTGCGGAGGTCCCCGTACGCGCTGACCAGGGCGACGGGACTGCCCAACCAGAGACTGAGAGAGAAAAATCTGAGGATGCTGCTTCGGTCACCACAGATTCCCTGCTGCCACCTCCGAAGAGGAAGATAGGCCTGGTGCAGGCCTCCTGTGGTCGTGGTCGAGCTTCACCCCGCCGCTTGCCGGACCTGGATGGATCCGGTTGGAAGAGTCCTGGACATCCCAGTGCTGAAAAAGGTCCAGGTGAGCCAGGGGCTGGGACTGTGGTGGTGGTTGGAGGTGTCGGGGGTCCGCTGGAGGTGGAGCCCACAAGGGAGGGTAGTTCTCCGTCTACTAAAGACTACCTTCCCGCCGAGATGTATGACACCTCCGACCTGGAATCGCTGTCGGACTGTGGGGATGACGGGGAAATAGATGAACTGTTTCACCGGAAAGGGCTGGGACAAACGCCCGCTACCTGTGCTATGCAAACCGCAGGATTCCCCTATGTCTATAGAAGACAGTACGCCCTGTGCGCAGGCCCCGGAGCTCAGGAGGGAGTCTAGTCCTCCGACTGACTTTCCACATTCCACAACATCACCTGCTTTGGTTGTGGGGATGCAACGCGCGTCATTGCGTGCGCCAAAGGCAAAGCCAACCGAGGTAGTGAAGGTACCTTGGCACCCGGAGGCCATTGTGCAGCCAGGAGAAGGTGAGCGGGATGTCATGCCTCCTTTGGCCAGATTGCAACGACTTTTCTCCCAGAGAGTCGCCCGTGAGTATGGATGGGAGTATCCCTACTTGCCTCGGGACTTACTTTATGAAGTTGAGGTCCTGCGACAGAGATGGTACGACAAATTTGTCTGGGAGAAGCTCAAAGTGCCTCAGGCCCGGCAATACTTGTCCTGTTCGCCGCCTGTGTCCAAGAAATTCAAGGACTGCAGAGCGGACTGGAAGTTGGGGCGCCATATTTATGCTGATAAAGTGCTTATCTGCAGAAAGGAGGGAGAGGATGTTGAATATTCAGTTGAAGTGTTTGATAAGCATCTGAAGCCGTTGTTCTTACCTGATCCGAGGTTTTACTTGTGAGGAGAGACTCATGGGTATGTTTTCAGCTACAAATTTTCCTGGAAGAGCCTTTGCTAGAACGTCTGAACAATACCCTGTTTTTTTATTTGTTTTTTTTTTCTTCCCACTCTCTTTTCCTATGAATCAAGGACAGACTTTGGGGTAGAATTAGTGTAGGGACGCATGAAGAATGAAGGAGCACCAAGTGTCATTACCGCAGCGCTGTCACCAGGTGGCAGTGTTGTGCAACGTTTGTTTTTCTACACACTTTTACACCACACTCGTTGGAGCAAATGGGTCCCTCGGCTGATGGACCCATTCATTCCAAATTTTCACATGATGTTAGGATGTTGTCTGTTTTTTTGTTTCCCTTCTGCAGGAGATTCGTCGGTCAAGACTACTGAGTATGGGGTGGTTCTTAGACAGTGACGGGAGGGATTGTATATGTGTACATGATAGATGTTTATACAAAAGTTTTATTGTTTTATGGTTCCCTTTCCCCTTGAGCAGGTCTTGGCACACACGGGATTCGAAATTTTTAGGGATAGCCTCTGAGGCTCGCTCCATGTCATCACTCCTTGGGAGACATGGGGTTGCACCAGACGCTGGGGACTAGCGTCAAATCACAGGGGGGAGTATGTAGCGGGGTCTTTAAATTTAGTTGGGGTACACCTGGGGGTAGTGTGACCCAGGTGTGTAATTGTGAAGGTTCTGGACCCCTTTTGTAATTCGTGGAGGATTGGGTGGTGTATTATTCTCCTTGGCCTGTGGGTGGCGAGGTACCTACAGGCTCAAGGTAGAATCACTGCCGCAGTGCTACCCTTTTTGTCCCTTTCCGGAGATGGTATGGCTGTGGCGGGGAACCCGCCGTGGTGTTGAAGGGAGGAGATAAAAGGGGGAGATGCCCTCGCCACGAGGTCTTCGAGGATTTTCTCTTCAGGCACCTTAGGCCTGGGTGCGGGCGGTTAAAGGTTCCGGCCCAGGCTCCCTAGGCCTGGCCGGAATGAAGTTGGGGTCCATCCCAGGCACCTTCAGCCTGGGGTGAGGTACTATATCGTAGGCCTGGGGCCCAGTAACTTCGACTGGGTCCCGCGAGGGCGAAGTGATCCGAGGGTGCCGCCTTGCGAGGGGACCCGCATCTGAGGTGAGGAGGCCGGGGAGGTTACCCGTCCGGAGATTCCGGAGCAGCATCAACCCGGTGACGGATGGGCCTCTGGTAACTCCCTTAGAGGGACATCTTCCCCTGATAGGGGCCGCAACGCAGCGAAGGTACTCCCATCTGTGTTCTATGGAGTTGCTGGTAGAGACTCACAAGTTCTATGTTCTGTGCTAAGCAAAGCTGCTATAACCTCTGGTGAAACCACAGGGGTTTAGATTGAAATCAGGATAGTGCCTCGGCCTGCTCATCCCACCGTTTGCATTATGTTATGGGTCGCAACTAATCGGCTGTGAAACAACTGTTTGTTGTGGAAGTATAATAAACAAGTGTTGGACCCTGCATCGGTGTATGGACTCTGGTTAATGGGAGCAAGGGAGGTTTCAGCATAGCAGGACTGAGCTTCATAACTAACACACATTGGCCCGAGGAATGTACTGGTACTGGCCTTCACCTCACCCACAGCTATGGGGAGGACATGGGCCATAGCGCATCTCACCCTGTCACGTGACATACCCCTGGAAAAAGGAGATGGGGTGAGGCCGCTACACTTAATTTTTGGGCACAGCTGCAGATGGACACTTGGGACAGGCTGCAAAGGTGAGTTCATTCCTGGCAATGGTGGGGCTGCATTCCTGGCAACTAGAGTTCATTCCTGGCAATGGTGGGGCTGCATTCCTGGCAATGGTGGGGCTGCATTCCTGGCAATTAGAGTTCATTCCTGGCAATGGTGGGGCTGCATTCCTGGCAATTAGAGTTCATTCCTGGCAATGGTAGGGCTGCATTCCTGGCAATGGTGGGTGCTGCATTCCTGGCAATGGTGGGTGCTGCATTCCTGGCAATGGTGGGTGAGTGCATTCCTGGCAATGGTGGGTGAGTGCATTCCTGGCAATGGTGGGTGCTGCATTCCTGGCAATTGGGGGTCTGCAGATGGGCACTGACCCTTATTTTGCTTCACAGTTCTTTATTAATTTTTTTTTTTTTTTCCTGAAACTTCCCTCTTAAAGTGAAGGTGCGTGTTATACACCTATTAATACGGTATATCCAAATAATACGCCTGAGCTCATCTCTTTACTCACACAGCCACAAAGGCAAGAGAATTCTTATTAGGCATTGTATTAGTGTTCGAACAAACACACTTAGACCGAATTTGAATGGTTCAAAGAATGTCAGGCAAAATGGTCGGCCCTCACGCATGTTCACTTCATCAAATCTGGCCCTCTTTGAAAAAAGTTTGGACACCCCTGCTCTATGTATACTGTGGCCACCAGGAAGCAGAAAAAGGTATGGAATATGTATACTTACATTGGTCCAAACTGGACCAATGTCACTATACAAAAAAATAAAAAAGTACCTGGAACTTACGTAGACAAAACTATTCAATTAGGATTTGCATCTACTTCAAATACTAGATATTCAATTTTTTTAGCATGAAATTGAAATTGCATTTGGTACAATGTTATATTTCCGCGACCTCCAAAGAACATATATATATATATAGTATAGATGTTTTTATTATGATGCTTATATTAGGTCAGTAGGCTGAGACCTGACTAAATGGAAGCATTGCCTGGCAATGATAAAGCATCAAGTCATTATCAATATATATCAAATAACACGATGTATTGCTCATGGTATGAAAATACATCCTGTATGTATTTAAGGACAGCCATGCACTATCTGATTTTGGATAGCATTTCTGGGAAATGCGCTGGTCAAAGGTAAGCTATCTGGACAGATATGTGATCTACTACTGCTGTGGTTAGTATGTCGGCCTTGTGCTGATGGGATACTAGATTTAGTAACAAAAGCTATTGTGTGCATTCTGTTTATGTCAGTTTATGGGTTGCCTCCCGGGAATAACATTTCCTCTTATGCCCCGTACACACGATCGGATTTTCCGTCGGAAAAACCTTGGATGGTTTTTCCGACGGAATTCCACTCAAGCTTGGCTTGCGTACACACGGTCACACAAAAGTTCTCTGAACTTTTGCATGTCAAGAACGCTGTGACGTACAACACTACAACGAGCCGAGAAAATTAAGTTCAATGCTTCCGAGCATGCGTCAAATTGTTTCCGAGCATGCGTTGGAATTTAGCGTGTCGGAATTGCTACAGACGATCGGAATTTCCGATAGGAATTTTTCCCATTGGAAAAATTGAGAACCAGCTCTCAAATTTTTGCTGGTGGAAATTCCGACAGCAAAAGTCCGATGGAGCATACACACAGTCGGAATTTCCGACGAAAACTTCACATCGGACTTTTGCTGCCGGAAAATCCGACCGTGTGTACGCTGCATTATATTCCGAAACCATTCTAGCAGTTTTTCTGGTTTCCACTCAAACTGTCCTTATTATAAGCTCAATTCACAAAGCTTTAAACAAGGATACATATCTTTATTTTCAGCCACATCAATGTCATTTTTTAATCTCTTTGGACCCTGGACGCTGGAAAATAAATTTCACTTGTGTGAAAATGGGTTTCTTTATCCCTGTGTTTCAGCTTTGTGAATTGAGCCTTATGTGTGTAGGAAGCCAGTGACTCCTGATCATCTTCCATGGACCGCTGCCAGTGCTATGTCCAGGCAGTAGAGTCTTTTCTTTCAGTCCGGGCACAGACCCAGGAACAGCCATCTGTTGGTCTAAAATGGAGAGCTGCAGCATAGGCAATCTCCAGCATGTCTCTCACATTACCAGTGACTAGTACAATTTCTGTTCTGGAAAGTTCCTGCTCATCCTTTTAACCTTCAGTACCTGACCTTCAATGGGGACTGTTCTTTGTCAGATCTTCTGGTTTCTATGGGTCTTTTTGCTGTCAGTCAATAATGTTCACTGTGACGCAACATGGGGTGAATACTACTAGTCCTAACCCATGGGTGTCAATCTGATCCACCAGACTGCTGCCTGCGCCAATGTCTGCCAGTTCACAGACTGAAAGGTCATTTCTGCATGCCAATAAGGTCTCATTCACACCAGAACACGGTGCTGGAAACCTGCATTCTGTACCTGCATTCAAAATGTACGGCAGTTGTGATCTGCAGCAGGTGGTAATGTTAAAGCATAACTTTTTATTTTTTTAAAGTTTTTGATAAGAGTGGAGAGGGATTAGAATACCTGTCAGTTTTTATTGCTGTCTGTGCCTCCATTAAGGAGATTCATCCTCGTGATTTGTTCTGTTTGCCATTATCATTGAAAGTGAAAGTAAAAGAAAATCCCAAATTTTGGGTTGTCTCTAGGGAATTAATAGAGGGGAAATATTCCAATGTGATCTCTGGGGGTCCCCAAGGAATTTCTTTAATTTGGAGGGATTTCCTCTCACTTCCTGTTTGGCTATGGGACAGGAAGTGAAGTGAAATCTCCCGAATGGGACACAGATGGTGAAAAACAAATCTGACAGAGGTTGTAACCCTCTCTTGCTATATCCAAAATGAAAAAAAAAAATGTTTTGCCTATAGTTCTACTTTAGGTTAATGACACCCCAAATGCAGGTCACAAATGCAGTGCGCTTGCCTGCACTGCATAGCATGGTACAGTAATACCATGCGATCTAGTTGCAGCATGTTTCCAGAAATAGTGTATGCAGTGCTTTTGGTGCAGTGTAGCTTGCTCTGAGCCCATTCAAAATGACTGCGTGTTCCTGTGAGATTCCTAGTGTGAACCAGCCCTTACCGTATAGGCCTTGTTCACATGGGCTTTGGCTTGTATAAGATCAGTGTATACAGCAATCTTTTTCAAAGAGAAGCTTTTGACAAGATTCATGGAAGCTTATAAAGAACTTTTCAGTTTAGGGATGTTAAGCATAGTTTGCAATGGGAGTGCTGTCATTTTAAACAAGATCCTGGCAAGCTTCAGCCTTTAGTCCTCATTCAAACGAGGCGGCTCCGTCTCTACTGAGTCCGCCAGCTCAGTGGGAGATCTCTCTGCTGATCTCCGCTGAGCCGGTGGATGACAAGTCCCTCTCTGCTCACTGAGCAGGGAGGGGCTTGTCCAGCGCCGCTGTCTCCTATGGAGAGATCGGACTAAAACAGACAGCATGTCCATTTTCATCAGATCTTACCCGATCTGATCCGCCATGGACGGATGGGGACGTATCGCCATCCGTCTGATTTTAGCGGATCGGATCGGATGTCAGCAGACATGTCACCGCTGACATCCGATGCACCATAGAGAAGCCAAGGTGTGACTTTTGGAGGTAGGAAATTTATTGGGGGAACTGACATCTTTTTTTAGGGGTGCAGCTTTTTGATTTGTTTTTGCCTTTGTTGAAAAAATGTATGTATGAGTGTATTTTCACTGTTGATTTCGTTTACTTCATTAGTGTATTTATCATGCTTTTCTTTTGGAGAAGCCATATACGGCAAAACATGTCGGAACTGTAGGCTTGGTATCAATTTACTGTAATATATACTTAAATCATGACATCAAATGGTTGTACCTATACTTTTAGCTAAATTTTGTCTAAATAAACATTACTGTTTTAAAAAAAATATGTTTTTTTTTGTGCATCAATTGTTAAGGCACCTAAAAGTCCCGCATTCCTACTCTATCTTTAAATATTCTAAATTAAATGGGATGGTGGTACCATGATCTTTGCGTGTCTGATCGTGTCCACTTTTTGGAAGTTTCTTTTTTTATTATTAGCATTGTAATACAAACAATAGTTATAACAGACAATCCAATATAAGCTTGCTTGAAATATCGCCTTTCTGGAACTCCCTGAATTCCCTGCATGCTTTACAGCTTATCCTCTGTCAACTTTCCTTTTCTAAGGACTACATATGCCATGGCACCATGCTGCTTGCGAGTAGTAATTCTTGTACTGATCCCGCCTCCTGAAACTCCTGTGTAGTTCAGAGGACAGGCTCTATGAAATATGTGACACAGCAGTGCCTACTCACAAGGCATGGTGAATATAAGCTACAGCATTCAAGAAAGTAAAAGAGTGGGATATTCACAAAGTAAATTTCCAAACTTCGAGATCAAGTAGGCTGTGGAAAGGAATAGATGATTTTACACGTTGAACATATATACGCTATAACATATAAGCAGTCCTGAGGAACTCTTTTCAGTTCACTTTTTTTGGAACATGTTTATTTTTTATCAGGTAAAAGGGCCACCTTTTTTGTTTAAAAAAACATCTTGCATTCAAGATAAAATAGGTTATGAAACTTGGCAACTTCTTCTAATCGAATGATGCTTTGAGAGGTTCAGGATACAGTTTGCGGCGACCAAGCAACCTGGTAAAATTTCCAGAGGGAGGTTTACTCATAAGGGCAATACAAAAAGTGTTTTAATGTGCCAAACCTTGCATGATTTGTATTTTGCATGCATGTTACATTTACTTTCTATGGGGTAAGTAAGTCAATACCCAATTTTGAATTCTATGAATGGTGAGGGCAGACCTTTAAAGTGTAGCACCCTCCTAGGTAGGTGCTAGGATTAATGAATTATATTTTGTGGTTTCTCTGCTTAACAGAGACAGTTAGGTAAATTTCTGTGCTATCTGCGTAACAGGGAGCTGTGATCAGATGGTGTAGGCTGCTCAGTGGAGCTGCTTACACTGTCTTAGTTTTCCTGTGCCTAGCAACCTAGGAAGGTTCTGTGCTGCAGGTGGAGACTAGGCAGATAAGCATAATGAATATGCATACAGCCCTGGGCAATTGTAAGGAGAGGCGCCCCTAGGCATGTTGGCTGCTGGTATTTTTGTTTAAGGAGCACATGGGCTCTTTGTCATTCTTGGAAAGGATTGCACCAGGCTGGGGAGGTAGAGGTGTCATGCCTTCAGCAAGTGCTTCTTATGTTCTATTGTTGATTGTTGAATATGCTAAGGTTATGTAAAGTAAATTGTATTATCACCATCTAGTGGTTCTTTTGTATACTTATAGCTCTCTAGATTTATTACTGTAGGTAGACAGATTGTTGTTTAAAATCCATCGTAGCTTCCCATCATTCCAATAATCTACCAGGGGTTTCCAAACTATGGCCCTCCAGTTGTTCAGGAACTACAATTATGCCTAGTCATGTCTGCGAATGTCAGAGCTTTACAATGCCTCGTGGGACGTGTAGTTTTGCAACAGCTGGAGGGCTGTAGTTTGGAGATCCCTTGTCTAGACCATAAGGTCTGAGAGACAGCCCCCAGTAGCCATTTTATTTTCATCCATGCATCTTCTCCAGAGGACTCCACACATATTCAGCAGCAATTCTATCGTTAGCCTAATGGAAACATTGCCGGTATGTTTAGAACCCCTATATTTTGTATACACTGATTGAATGTTATTTCTTTTATTTGTAGTTTTACTCTAACTTCCCTGCAATAAAAGTTTAAAAAAGGACCTAGCGCCTGCCTCAATGACTTGTTAAGGGAGGCAAGGTAGCTGTCTAATTATACCTCAGCCACGTGTAATGAGGACAGAACAGTAAAACGGCAGCTCCAAAGAGGCTTGCACACAGAAGGCCAGTGAAACAGCAGCCTTTAACAGGCTTCCACATTGCAAGACATCATGTCAGCAAAAAGTTAGAGCCATTAAAAACGAGGACCCAAGTCTTTGTTAGCTCCAGGAGCTCAAAGAGGTCATTGAGCAGTGACATGGTCGTTATCGCCCATGCAAAAGCAGAAGCTGCAAGTAAAGGTTGCCTTTGCCGGAAAAGAGATGCAAATGAAATTAGAAAAGCTACGCATAGAAGCTGTGTTAGAGAGATTGGCTGCAGAGAAGGAAGCAGCGGCAGACATCTAAGGCTACTTTCACACGTGGGCGGGGGGCGTTAGCGGTAAAGCGCCACTAGTTTTAGCAGCGCTTTCCTGGTGTTAAAACCGCCTGAAAAGTGCCGCTGCTGAAAAGCTTTGGCAGCGCTGCCCATTGATTTCATTGGCAGGGGCTCCCGCACCGCCCCAAAAATGCTGCTTGCAGGACTTTTTTCCCGTCCAGCAATCGCACCGCCCCAGTATGAAAGCACTCACGCTTTTACACTAGGGAGGCATGAGAGGCCCTTTTCAGGGGATATTTTTAGCACTAAAATTCCTGAAAAGCGCCCCAGTGGGAAAGAGGTTTTAAAGGAACTTGCCAACCCCACCAGTGAGAGACTCGGCAACATACTTGAGATTAAACCTGATCATCATGACAATTCGCAGCATACTACAGACTATGTGCTTCAACATGCCAAGCCAGTTGACTGCCTGCATTCAGCTCCAAGAGCAGAGTCGACTCCTGCCATCCACACACCCTACATTAAACAAGAAAATAATCCCATACTCGCTTAGCCTTCAGTGCAACCTGCATCCAAGCTATCAAACCCCTATGATACAATCACCCACTTCAGAAAGGAAGGGTCGTGGGGTAGAAATCACAGCGACAGCACTTCTGATGACCACAAATACCCACCAAGTCCCCCGCACAGCAGAGCACCTCCAGGCTACTCACACAAAGACCAAGGTATTTTGGATTTCCTCAAGTTCTTTGCACGGCATGAGCTGTTGACAAAAGAACTTACAAGGTTTAACGACCAACCTGAAGGCTATAGAGCATGGCGATCGTGCTTCAAAAAAGCAATAAAAGATATAGATCTATCTGCAAGTGAGGAAGACGATCTCTTAGTCAAATGGCTGGGTAATGAGTCAGCAGAGCATGCAAGAAGAATCAGAGACATCAATGTTAACTACCCAAGCAGAGGACTGAGCATGATATGGGAGAGAATTGAGTAATGTTACAGTTCCCCAGAAGCCATAGAAAATTCACTCTTTAAAAGAACTTCCCTAAGATTCCTAACAAAGGATTCAGAAGCTGAGAGAGTTAAGCGACCTTCTGACAGAGCTCTTAGTAGCCAAGGCAGAAGTAGATTTGCCAGGCCTTGCCTTTGAGGTTAACACCATGTGCTGTATCTATATAGTGCAAAAACTGCCTTACAGCCGTCAAGAAATGGGGGTTACACGAGGCTCCGACTGCAAGCAAGAGCACAATGTCCCTTTCCCACCATTCTCTTTCTTTGTGGACTTTGTTCGCCAACAAGCAAAGATTAAAAATGATCCCAGTTTTGACTTATCATCATCTGAGTAACAAGAGACATTGCCTCACCTCAGCACTTGCTGCCATGTGGCCCCAGGTGGGCGACTTGAGGGCCTGAATTGCTTACATGTGGCTACAGATGGGAGATTTGAGGGCCTGAAGTCTGTGAGGCAACCCTGGTCCTACCATAGCTGACAGAGGGAGAGTGTAGAGTGCATCTGGTTAGGTATCACCAAGAGAGAACGCTGCCGGTGGTATTTCAGGAGCTTGAGCACAGACTCCCTAAGGATCCTTAGATAGTTATACCCTCTTGTGCTCTAAGTCAGCTAAGGGTCCACACAAAGAATGCTTGCTAGTGTTCTTAGAGCTTTGTCCAAAATTGTCCACTACCTTACTGAGGGACATCCCTTGTCTTATGCTTACGTATTAGCATAAACTACTGTGGCTGATAACATAAGACAACAAGGTACATATGTTTTGCTTTGCTTCTTTTAAGGTAAAAGCATAGAAACCTCAGTAGTGTATATTGATCTGCTTTACCAAACAGAAATGCTGTATTCACTTGTAGGAAAAAACAACTCATGGCATAAAAGAATAACAATATATGCATACAATATACACATGCACAAGCTATCTATCATTCATAGCAAATTAATGTGTGCAATTACACTAAACTGCTACTTAACTTGGTTTTTCCTGGCCGTGGAGTCATACTAGACTGCTCCATCCTCCAGAACTCTCAGTGGATATCCAGCAAGTGAAAATGGATCAATGTATTACATAAGATTACATTAGATATACAGTATATATACACCATATACCTACTGTGGGATCTTTACAGTCATGAGACCTTCAGGATATCCAGCAAGAGAAAAAGGATCACTGTACATATGGATTAAAAAACAAAAACATACTGGCCAAATGTTACAGCCATCCATATTGTTAACCACAATCTCAAAAAAACAAAAACAAAAAAAAAACACAAACATAACAATACATTAGATTTATATATTATAGACATTTTTGAGTGGACAATTTGGATTAGCAAAATCTGTTAATGCCTAGTAACTAAATACTAGCTCAAAATGACATCTGTAAATTCATGTCAGGAAATTGTTATGCTTTGTGAACTTAATATTTATCTTGGCCAGGAAGAGAATATTTATTCTACAACAACATACACCAGTAACCTGGTTTTTAATACACTGGGAGGCCTGATTCAAAGGGTGACAGTTTCTTGAACACCATTAAAGATACAGATAAAAAACACAATGTAAAATCCTGTTTTATTCTGGATGTTTAGCTTTTCACATGGCTTTAATAAAGATGCCAGGGCTCATACTGCTATCTTTAGTCAAACAACAAAAGAGCTTTCTTAAATTGGTATTAAACGCAAAAACAAAGTTTTTATATTGCAGCTTACCAAACCTTAGATGTGGCAGTTACATTCCTTTTTTTACATTTTTTTTAGGCTTTATTTTTTTCTTTATGTACCGCTACCCATGCAGGGGTCGCTGATATTACTTGTTCTTTCCCAAACAGTACAGAAGCCACAAGTCACCCAATCAGCATTCAATTCAATCTAGCTCCAGTAAACTGTCTAGGGCATAGGTGTCAAACTCAATTTCATCATGGGCTGTATCAGCAGTATGGATGTCCTCAAAGGGACAGTTTTCTCTGGGGTGCGCTATGTACAGAGTTCAGGATTAGGCTACGTGCAGAATTCAGGGGTGCACTATAGACAGAGTACATGCTATGTACAAAGTGCAGTGTTCAGGGGTGTGCTATGTACAGAGTGCAGGGTTCAGGGGTGTGCTATGTACAGAGTACAGGGTTCAGGAGTGCACTACAGCTGTTACATCTGGAAGCTGCGGAAAGCAAAGCTGTCTCTTGTAAACACAGAAGGAGTGATAGCGGGGAGCCTTGAGTTTGACATATGTGGTCTAGAGGTTGTATTTTTAAGATTTATTGCTTGAAGAACTTGCAACAGGAAAGGGAGTGGGGCATAGCATACTCCAAAATGATCAGCAAAGGACAATCTTCTCCCAGAGTAAATGTGAATACTGAACAGTCTATTCCCTCACAGCTATACCAACTGACTTTTTCAGAGAGGAGGGGGATAAAGGTAAAGTATTATTACAAAAAGAATTTAGGTGTATTTTCATGCTCAATACTATGGGACCATGGGATGGGAGGAGAGCATCCATAAAGAGGGGTTTGGCATTTTTTACTTTGTTTTTCTTTCTATAATTACACATCCAACAAAACATTTATGGTAGCTTTAGTAGGTGCTATATCCTTTGTTGTTTTTTTTGTAGGTATATGTATTTTGTGAGCACCTCCCCTCATATATGGGTATAGGCACCATTAATTTACCACTCCCAAGATCTGAAAATATTGTGGGGGGTTTTGTAAATGTACCTAGTAACCTAATTAGGAGGGTGCTACATCTATTTTCACCCGATGACTAGGTCAATAAGTTTATGTTTCAATTTCCGTTAACAAAGCAAGCTGGACTTTAGCTTTAAGTTGTTAGTCAAGTCCATGTAAATCTTCAGCCTCGTACACACGATCGGTTTTCTCAGCAAGAAATTACAAGAAAACTGCTGGCAGATTTTTTTGGCAAGAAAACCGGTCGTGTGTATGGTTTCTCGTCGAGAAAACTGCCAGGAATCTCGACGAGAAAAATAGAGAACCTGTTCTCTATTTTCTCATCAGGATTCTCGTTTTTCTCATCGGCACTCTCATCGGCCTGTTTCCCGACGAGAAAACCGGTCGTGTGTATGCTTTCTGAGTCTAAAAAAAACGTGCATGCTCAGAATCAAGTATGGGACAGGAGCGCTCCTTCTGGTAAAACTAGCGTTCGTAATGGACATAGCACATTCATCATGCTGTAAATTATTTCATCGTTTAAATGGTGCGCATTAAAATCTTCTTTAGAATGGCACAATAATGAACTTGTTTTGCTGCTGATATTCACAGAGTTCTGACTAACTTTTTGAAAAAAATTTCATGCTGACCTCATGAATATTTTTTATTATTATATAGAGCAAGATCTCCTTAATATATCATTTTTTATTTTTACATTTTGAATACAGATCTTCATTTTAAATGATTATTTAATTTCTAGTGATCTCGATGATTTGATTTTTAATTTTGTTGTGTCAAGTTTACAAAATTAACATTATTATCTTGTATTTTTTGACCTTCAAGGAGATTGGTTGGCGTTATCTGTCCCTTTTTTTATTATTATTTTAATATAAATGTATCTGCCTACTCCAAAGCTAAATGTTTTAGTTTTATAAAAACACATAGGCAAGTATTAATTGTAAAAAAAAAATCAATTTATTATGGTATATAATTAAAAAAAATAAAGGCAGCGCTGGAGACCCTGCTGCAATTTGTGCATCCTTGGTACCCCAGAGCACACATCAACTCTGTGTGGACACTAAAATTGGGACCTTGAGAAGCACATCATGTTGTGAGCACAATCTGCTCCTGAACTCCCAGAGGTCAGGAACAGCAGCAGGTGAGATATATGTCCCATGTCTGTGGTACTACAACAGTCTGCCTTCTGTCAGACCATATTGAAGCAAGGCCATCACTTCCTAGTCTTCTTGGTAGCCTTCCCTGCAGCCTTCTCTGCAGCCTTCCTTCTGCGTGTGGTTGGAGGCCGTGGCACTGGAGGTGTACTCGTGTCAGGAGGAGGAGAAGGAGGTGGAGGAGAAGGGGGTGGAGAAGGAGGTTGAGGTTGAGAAAGCTGGGTGACCTCACATATGGCAGTGTTGGGGGTAATTGTCCCCATCACCCCCTTATTGAGTAAGCACAAAAGCAGGGGCTCACGTAGGAGGCATTGGCCCATTGACATACTTTTCATTTTTGCCCCAACTAGGCCGGCATAGGCCTCTTCGGTTGTTGTTGACTCCTGGAGGGTGGCATGCGTCTGTCTAATCAGGGCCATTGCTGCCTGGCTGTTGGTCCTTTCCCTCCTGGTCCTTCTTGTAAGGTGGATGGGAGGCACCTGAGATCTGGTCCTGCTACTTGGCCCGGCCACCTCCTGTCTGCCACTGGCTCCTCCTGGCTCACAGTGGGCCCTGCCTCCTCCTGATTCACAGTGGGCCCTGCCTCCTCCTGCCTGACACTTTCCTGCCTCTCATCCTGGCTGATGTCATCCTGTGTATGAAAAAGGAACATAGTTTGAGTTTTTGGTTCATCGATTACACACAATTTTCAGCTCATGACTGTTGCAAATTGAATGTAAATAAATAGAAGATCTCCCACAGCAGAGGCATGTGACAGAATTGGTCCTGCTGGAGCAACCAATTCTTGGTCCATGAACTCCTCCTCACCCTGTTCATGGACTGGTCTTGGTCCAAGACAAGCAGACCAACACCAAGCGCCCACACAGCACAAACTCTACGACGAGAACGTAACATGGCTAGAAGACGGTCGTCTGATCAGAACGTACTAAACAGAACGCACTTAAGAACAGCAAGGCCTATGAAGAACGACCTGAAAATCAGAAATGAGCGGACAAGAACGCACTGTAAAACAGATAGGACCTGACTACACACCCTGAAAGACAAGATACGAACCCACAAGCACAAACTGAACCGCAGAAAACAAACTGAAAGCACAAAGACTGAAAAGCGCGAATCGTCTCTCCCCAAACTTTTACTAACACGCGGTAACACGAGATCAGCAAAAGCAGCCCAAGGGGTGGTGCCATTGGAATCGAACTTCCCCTTTATACTGCCATCATATGTGTTGTACGTCACCGCGCTTTACAATGACGAGATTTTGGATTGACAGTGTGTATGCAAGGAAAGCTTGACAAGAATCCCGTCGAGAAAACCAACGTTTTTTTTACGACGGGATTCTCGGCCGTGTGTACGAGGCTTTCTAGTCTCACACTGCCCTCTCCCTAGATTGACAAGGCTGATGTCTGAAGGGGTCTTATCCATCCAGAGTGGAGACACCCTAAGACAGGAAGTGTGTTACTGACCAGATCGCCAGATAAAAATAAAGGGGAGAGAAGCCTTAAAAAGGAAACAAATGCAGACACCACATTTAAGGATTGGTAAGCTGCAATATATTACATTCTTTGTTTGGGGTTTAATAGTGCTTTAAGTGCATTCGGAGTAAATTCACACAACTAGTAACTTCCAAGTTTTCCCTGCAACTCTGTTTCAAGCCCTTTCACATGGGCCGTCTGATCAGGTCCATCTGTCCATTTTTCAGGCAGACTCGATCAGACGCGCCATTGTCCTCTATGGGCAGTCGGATGTAAACGGACTCGGTGTCCGTTTACACCTGGCTACCTCTGATCTGATACAGCAAAAATAAAAGGAAGGGGAACTGTTTCCCTCTATCTGGAAAAATCAGATGAGAGGGCAGTCAGGTGTAAACTGGACAGCCAATCCGTTTAAATCCAACTGCCCACAGAGCAGATCAGGCTGTGTTTGCTCTGCATAAGCGCAGCAGACACAGACCTGTCAATCGTCAGCTCCGCTCAGCTTAGCAGAGGATGAGGACAAATCCCCTGCTGAGCAAAACCATATCTGGGCCGTGTAAAAGGGGCCTTCGAGCTTGTTCATATGTGAATTATTACTCTGCTTTTAAGCGGCATTTAACCACTTAAGCCCCGAACCATTTTGTTGCTGAAGGACCAGGCCCCTTTTTGCGACTTCGGCAATGCGTCGCTTTAACTGACAATTGCGCGGTGGCTCCCAAACAAAATTGACGTCCTTTTTTCCCCACAAATAGAGCTTTCTTTTAGTGGTATTTGATCACCTCTGCGGTTTTTATTTTTTGCGCTATAAACAAAAATAGAGTGACAATTTTGAAAAAAAATCTATATTTTTTTACTTTTTGCTATAATAAATATCCCCAAAAAATATATAAAAAAACATATTTTTTCCTCAGTTTAGGCCGATACGTATTCTTCTACATATTTTTGGTAAAAAAAAAATCGCAATAAGCGTATATTGATTGGTTTGCGCAAAAGTTATAGTGTCTACAAAATAGGGGATAGTTTTATGGCATTTTTATTAATATTTTTTTTTTTACTAGTAATGGCAGCGATCAGTGATTTTTATCGTGACTGCTACATTATGGCGGACACATGGGACACTATTTTGGGACCATTGTCATTTTTACAGCGATCAGTGCTATAAAAATGCACTGATTACTGTGAAAATTACACTGGCAGTGAAGGGGTTAACCTGTAGGGGACACTAAAGGGGATAAGTGTGACCTAATGTGTGATTCTAACTGTAGGGGGGCGTGGTTTGGCGTGTGACGTCACTGATCGTCGTTTCCTAAGACAGGGAACAGACGATCAGTGACAGGCTCACTAGGAAGCACGGCGAGAGGTTTATTTACACTCCCCGTTCTTCAGCTCTGTGACCCAATCGCGGGACACCGGCAGCGATCGGGTCCGTGGGTCCGGTCACGGAGTACCCGACCAGGTCGCGAGCGTGCCGGCAGGACCCACGGCTGTGCATATTAAAGGGGACGTACCTGTACGCCAATATGCCCAGCCGTGCCATTCTGCCGACGTACATCAGTGTGCGGCGGTCGGCAAGTGGTTAAAGCAGTGTTTTTTAAAGCCTCATAACCGCCCTGTAGTGCCTCCCATGAATCTTACAATGGACACCACACCATGCAGTACACACAGGAATGGTAGTGTTGTGTTAAAATTGAGGCAGCACGTTGCTTTCCATTAATTTAAAAGGTAGCATGCCATAACCACACTGTAACTGCATCTATAGCACTTATTGTGCATTATATTAGTGAAGATTTATAAAGTGTTAGCTGGGTGCGGGGGGAAAGGCAGTGGAGGCTCCTGTATCCCAGAATGCATTGGGAAATAATAGAAGATTAGGACAGAGCAGCTACAGTTACTTCCTGTTTGCACAGAACAGCTGTGTGGTAACACCATTTGCTTTTGTGTGCAGGCATAAGCATCAAGCCAGCCAGCAATACTTACAGTGTCTGGCAGGAGCAGAGCCATTGAGCATTATTGTCAGTGGCAAAGCTTTATGTGTCAGCAAAGTGTTGGTGCCAGCAAGCATTGATATCAGTATTCACAGAAGAGATGAAACACCACCCGGAACCATACGACCAGTGTATCCCGAGCTATTGTGATGCGTAAAAAATAAAAAAAACAGATCTGGCAACAAATCACGAGGCCGATATTATCCTTAGATTGAAAGTTGACCCAAGCCAAGTGTCATAGAGCAAATATACGTATCCATCTTGCAGAGAATTCACAAAAATTCCTGCTATCATACCACAAAGCAAATCATTTCCTCTACTTCCCTTCCTTGAGCATTTCTCCCCCAGGAAAACAACAATTACATGGGCATTTAACAAGTTTTCTTGATTTTCAGTGCTTCAAAAACATGTCATAAACGCTATAGGTGAGTGAGCCCTTACAGCAATGCTCATACTACAGTAATTACTAGCAACTATCCAACTATGGCGTGCTGACGTCATCGCGTTGTTTCCCAGTGGACGGGTGTTTGCAAGCCGGCCGGCAATTTAATAGATGCTTTTTTATCGTTTTAATTTTCGTAAGTGTAACTTTTTTAAGCTATAAATAAACCTTTGGTACGATTTACACTATGGTGAGTTTCTCTCATTTTGGGTAAACGTTTGACGTATATTCCTAATTGTCTGATGATTGAGTCTCCCTGGTTGTCTGCCTTACGGTCTATGCCTTATTTCATCCCATCTTTGTGAGCTGCTGTTCCAGTACCTCCGGATAAAGACCCTGATTGGATATAATAGTTGCAGGCTTATGAAAGCTTGCCTTCTGGTAAGCACACATTCTATGTGGTGTGTCACGCCGTGTCTGGGATTTGATCCCAGGGCCTGGTGTTCATAGACTGTTTTCCTATGTCCTGAGTAGGGATGAGCTTCGTGTTCGAGTCGAACATACGTTCGACTCGAACATCGGCTGTTCGATCGTTCGACGAAGATCGAACGATTTGGGCCGTTCGCGCCAAATTCGAGTGACGCGAACGGCCCACAATGCACTACGCCATCGCAGTGTCATCCAGGCGCTGTGATTGGCCAAGCATGCACTGTGACCCCGCATGCTTGGCCAATCACAGCGCCGGCAGCGAGGAGAGCAATGATTGGCCACAGGCAGGATGCCTGTGGCCAATTATTGCTGAGGGTGTTTAGTACACGCCCCACACTATAAAAGGCCGCCAGCACGGCGGCCTAGTGTAGTGTGTTCCGGAGCAGGGATAGAGCAGCATAGGCAGGGACAGTGACTGTTATTTCTTTCTTGCTTAACCTGGATTCCTTTAGTTTAGGGAAAGAGAAGGATAGGTAGGGAGAGTGTCAGTGTGTTTTGTGCTTGTGCTATAGTGTGCTTAAAAAAAACATTTATTCTAGGGACAGAAAACTGTAGGTAGGGACAGTGTCAGTTTCTTTCACTCTGCAAGTCCTTGTTTCCAGGGACCTGGAAGGACAGTGAGTGAATTGTCCTTGTGCTATATTGTGCTTAAAAAAACATTTATTCTAGGGACAGAAAACTGTAGGTAGGGAGAGTGTCAGTTTCTTTCACTCTGCAAGTCCTTGTTTCCAGGGACCTGGAAGGACAGTGAGTGAATTGTCCTTGTGCTATATTGTGCTTAAAAAAAACATTTATTCTAGGGACAGAAAACTGTAGGTAGGGAGAGTGTCAGTTTATTTCACTCTGCAAGTCCTTGTTTCCAGGGACCTGGAAGGACAGTGACTGAATTGTCCTTGTGCTATATTGTGATTAAAAAAAACATTTATTCTAGGGACAGAAAACTGTAGGTAGGGAGAGTGTCAGTTTATTTCACTCTGCAAGTCCTTGTTTCCAGGGACCTGGAAGGACAGTGACTGAATTGTCCTTGTGCTATATTGTGATTAAAAAAAACATTTATTCTAGGGACAGAAAACTGTAGGTAGGGAGAGTGTCAGTTTATTTCACTCTGCAAGTCCTTGTTTCCAGGGACCTGGAAGGACAGTGACTGAATTGTCCTTGTGCTATATTGTGATTAAAAAAAACATTTATTCTAGGGACAGAAAACTGTAGGTAGGGAGAGTGTCAGTTTATTTCACTCTGCAAGTCCTTGTTTCCAGGGACCTGGAAGGACAGTGACTGAATTGTCCTTGTGCTATATTGTGATTAAAAAAAACATTTATTCTAGGGACAGAAAACTGTAGGTAGGGAGAGTGTCAGTTTATTTCACTCTGCAAGTCCTTGTTTCCAGGGACCTGGAAGGACAGTGACTGAATTGTCCTTGTGCTATATTGTGATTAAAAAAAACATTTATTCTAGGGACAGAAAACTGTAGGTAGGGAGAGTGTCAGTTTATTTCACTCTGCAAGTCCTTGTTTCCAGGGACCTGGAAGGACAGTGACTGAATTGTCCTTGTGCTATATTGTGATTAAAAAAAACATTTATTCTAGGGACAGAAAACTGTAGGTAGGGAGAGTGTCAGTTTATTTCACTCTGCAAGTCCTTGTTTCCAGGGACCTGGAAGGACAGTGACTGAATTGTCCTTGTGCTATATTGTGATTAAAAAAAACATTTATTCTAGGGACAGAAAACTGTAGGTAGGGAGAGTGTCAGTTTATTTCACTCTGCAAGTCCTTGTTTCCAGGGACCTGGAAGGACAGTGACTGAATTGTCCTTGTGCTATATTGTGATTAAAAAAAACATTTATTCTAGGGACAGAAAACTGTAGGTAGGGAGAGTGTCAGTTTATTTCACTCTGCAAGTCCTTGTTTCCAGGGACCTGGAAGGACAGTGACTGAATTGTCCTTGTGCTATATTGTGATTAAAAAAACATTTATTCTAGGGACAGAAAACTGTAGGTAGGGAGAGTGTCAGTTTATTTCACTCTGCAAGTCCTTGTTTCCAGGGACCTGGAAGGACAGTGAGTGAATTGTCCTTGTGTTATATTGTGATTAAAAAAAACATTTTTTCTAGGGACAGAAAACTGTAGGTAGGGAGAGTGTTTTTTTTCTTTCACTCTGCAAGTCCTTGTTTCCAGGGACCTGTAAGGACAGTGAGTGAATTGTCCTTGTGCTATATTGTGCTTAAAAAAAACATTTATTCTAGGGACAGAAAACTGTAGGTAGGGAGAGTGTCAGTTTATTTCACTCTGCAAGTCCTTGTTTCCAGGGACCTGGAAGGACAGTGACTGAATTGTCCTTGTGCTATATTGTGATTAAAAAAAACATTTATTCTAGGGACAGAAAACTGTAGGTAGGGAGAGTGTCAGTTTATTTCACTCTGCAAGTCCTTCTTTCCAGGGACCTGGAAGGACAGTGACTGAATTGTCCTTGTGCTATATTGTGATTAAAAAAAACATTTATTCTAGGGACAGAAAACTGTAGGTAGGGAGAGTGTCAGTTTATTTCACTCTGCAAGTCCTTGTTTCCAGGGACCTGGAAGGACAGTGAGTGAATTGTCCTTGTGTTATATTGTGATTAAAAAAAAAATTTTTTCTAGGGACAGAAAACTGTAGGTAGGGAGAGTGTTTTTTTTCTTTCACTCTGCAAGTCCTTGTTTCCAGGGACCTGTAAGGACAGTGAGTGAATTGTCCTTGTGCTATATTGTGCTTAAAAAAAACATTTATTCTAGGGACAGAAAACTGTAGGTAGGGAGAGTGTCAGTTTATTTCACTCTGCAAGTCCTTGTTTCCAGGGACCTGGAAGGACAGTGAGTGAATTGTCCTTGTGTTATATTGTGATTAAAAAAAACATTTTTTCTAGGGACAGAAAACTGTAGGTAGGGAGAGTGTTTTTTTTCTTTCACTCTGCAAGTCCTTGTTTCCAGGGACCTGTAAGGACAGTGAGTGAATTGTCCTTGTGCTATATTGTGCTTAAAAAAAACATTTATTCTAGGGACAGAAAACTGTAGGTAGGGAGAGTGTCAGTTTATTTCACTCTGCAAGTCCTTGTTTCCAGGGACCTGGAAGGACAGTGAGTGAATTGTCCTTGTGTTATATTGTGATTAAAAAAAACATTTTTTCTAGGGACAGAAAACTGTAGGTAGGGAGAGTGTTTTTTTTCTTTCACTCTGCAAGTCCTTGTTTCCAGGGACCTGTAAGGACAGTGAGTGAATTGTCCTTGTGCTATATTGTGCTTAAAAAAACATTTATTCTAGGGACAGAAAACTGTAGGCAGGGAGAGTGTCAGTTTATTTCACTCTGCAAGTCCTTGTTTCCAGGGACCTGGAAGGACAGTGACTGAATTGTCCTTGTGCTATATTGTGATTAAAAAAAACATTTATTCTAGGGACAGAAAACTGTAGGTAGGGAGAGTGTCAGTTTATTTCACTCTGCAAGTCCTTGTTTCCAGGGACCTGGAAGGACAGTGACTGAATTGTCCTTGTGCTATATTGTGATTAAAAAAAACATTTATTCTAGGGACAGAAAACTGTAGGTAGGGAGAGTGTCAGTTTATTTCACTCTGCAAGTCCTTGTTTCCAGGGACCTGGAAGGACAGTGAGTGAATTGTCCTTGTGTTATATTGTGATTAAAAAAAAAATTTTTTCTAGGGACAGAAAACTGTAGGTAGGGAGAGTGTTTTTTTTCTTTCACTCTGCAAGTCCTTGTTTCCAGGGACCTGTAAGGACAGTGAGTGAATTGTCCTTGTGCTATATTGTGCTTAAAAAAAACATTTATTCTAGGGACAGAAAACTGTAGGTAGGGAGAGTGTCAGTTTATTTCACTCTGCAAGTCCTTGTTTCCAGGGACCTGGAAGGACAGTGAGTGAATTGTCCTTGTGTTATATTGTGATTAAAAAAAACATTTTTTCTAGGGACAGAAAACTGTAGGTAGGGAGAGTGTTTTTTTTCTTTCACTCTGCAAGTCCTTGTTTCCAGGGACCTGGAAGGACAGTGACTGAATTGTCCTTGTGCTATATTGTGATTAAAAAAAACATTTATTCTAGGGACAGAAAACTGTAGGTAGGGAGAGTGTCAGTTTATTTCACTCTGCAAGTCCTTGTTTCAAGGGACAGAGAAGGACACCTGAAGGTAGCCCTTATTGCTTTTTTCCCATCTCCCTGCAGGCCATCTATTAGAATGTCTGGAAGGCAAACAAGGAGAGGCAGACAGTCAGGAGGCAATAAAAGAGGGCAAGCAGGCTCTGTGTCTGGGGGCAACAGTGCTGGTCGTGGACGCGGTGCATTGTCATCAGCACATGGCCATGGGACACGCTTGTCCTTCTTTTCGGCAGCTGGACATGTTGAGCCACATCATGCCGAAGACTTGGTAGAGTGGATGACCAAGCCCTCCTCCTCCTCCTCATCCTCTCTCACCCAGGCTCAGGGTACTGGAAAAGCAGCTGCCAAAGCGTCGTCTTCCCTGGTATCAATGTCAGACAAATCATCAGTCACTCCTTCCCTAGACCCACCATGTCCTCCTCCTGAGGAGTCCCCCGAACTGTTTCAGCACAGTGTTGGGTACATGCTCCAGGAGGATGCCCAGCGTTTCGAAGGGTCTGATGATGAAACCCAGCTAGAGGAAGGCAGTAGCGTGAGAGCAGACAGAGGGGATGCTCAAGAAGGACACCAATCTGGCAGTCATGTTCCAGCAGCTGCAGCATACTGCCAGATTGGCTCCAGTGATGAGGAGGGAGGGGATGATGAGGTCACTGACTCCACGTGGGTGCCTAATAGGAGAGAGGAGGAGGAGGAGGATGAGGAGGAGGCACATCTCCAACGAGGCAGGATGCCCTTTGGTGGCCAGCGTAAGGGCAGTACACCGACGGAATCACACCGCAGAGCTCCGCCTGTGCAGGGCGCTGCCTCTGCCCGTCATTCAAAAAGTTCTTTGGTGTGGGCCTTTTTTGAGGCTAGTGCATCAGATCGCACAGCTGCTGTTTGCAACATATGTCTCAAGCGTATATCGCGTGGCCAAAACATCAGCCGCTTGGGTACCACATGCCTGACCAGACATATGTTGACCTGCCATGCAGCTCGTTGGCAAGCCTACCTCAAAGACCCACACCAAAGAACAAAGCGGACCTCTCCTTGCACCGCATCAGCTGGGATCTCCAACCCCACTATAACTTCAGTCCTCTCTGAAACATGCACTGAGAGGAATGAAGGTGTAGAATTAGGTGTGTCACAGCCAAGTACTTGCGCCCACTCTGCTAGCAGTACACCGACGTCCGATTCTAGCAGGCAAATTTCCCTGCCCCAGCTGCTGGACCGTCGAAAGAAGTTCACTCCCAGCCATCCACATGCCCAGCGGTTGAATGCTAGCTTGGCTAAATTGCTAGCGCTTCAACTGCTGCCTTTTCAGTTGGTAGACTCGGCCCCCTTCCGTGAGTTTGTGCAATGTGCAGTTCCTCAGTGGCAGGTTCCCAAACGCCACTTTTCTCACGGAAGGCTATTCCGGCTCTCTACCGGCATGTGGAAGGCAATGTCTTGGCCTCGCTGGACAGGGCGGTCAGCGGTAAGGTGCATATTACCGCTGACTCATGGTCCAGCAGGCATGGACAGGGACGTTACCTTTCTTTCACGGCCCATTGGGTCACTCTTTTGGCAGCTGGGAAGGATTCAGGACAAGGTGCAGTAGTGTTGGAGGTTGTCCCACCGCCACGCCTCCAAAATGCTACTACTGGTTGTGACACACCTCTCTCCTCCACCCCCTCCTCTTCTTCTTCCTCCATGGCCTCTTCCTGTGGTTTGTCCTATGAACCAGCGGTGCTCCGTAGCCGTTCACGGGGCTACGCAAGTACGCAGGCAAAAAGATGCCATGCCGTGCTTGCGCTGGTGTGTTTGGGGGACAGAAGCCACACTGGGGCAGAGGTCCTGTCTGCTCTGCAGGGCCAGGCCGAGAGGTGGTTGACGCCACGCCAGCTTAAGCCAGGAATGGTGGTTTGCGACAATGGCACCAACCTCCTCTCCGCCCTCCGACAGGGACAACTGACCCATGTGCCCTGTGTGGCTCACGTCCTTAACCTGGTGGTGCAGCGCTTCTTGGGCAGGTACCCGGGCTTACAGGATGTCCTGAGGCAGGCCAGGAAAGTCTGTGTGCATTTCCGCAGATCTTATAATGCCAGTGCTCGCCTGGCTGAGCTGCAAAAGGAGTTGAACCTGCCCAAGAACCGCCTTATATGTGACATGCCCACCAGGTGGAACTCAACGTTGGCCATGCTGCAGCGGCTGCACACGCAGCAGAGGGCCATCAATGAGTACCTGTGCGACTACGGCACCAGGACAGGGTCAGGGGAGCTTGGTTTTTTTTCTCCACGCCAGTGGGGCATGATCAGGGATGCATGCACTGTCCTGGCACCATTTGAGGAGGCCACGAGGATGGTGAGCAGTGACAGTGCATGCATCAGTGACACTGTACCTCTTGTCCACCTGTTGGAGCACACGCTGCGTGGAATAATGGACAGGGCACTTGAGGCAGAACAGAGGCAGGAAGAGGAGGACTTCCTTGCCTCTCAAGGCCCCCTTTACCCAGACAGTGTTCCTTCTGTCCCACCCATCGCACAGGAAGAGGAGGAGGAGGAGGAGGAGGAGGAGGAGGAGGAGGAGGAGGAGGATTGTGTCAGCATGGAGGTGGAGGCTGGCACTCAGCATCATCAGCAGCAGTCTTTTAGGGATGATTTACAGTCCCAAGAAACCAGTGGACTTGTACGTGGCTGGGAGGAGGTGGCTGCGGATCATGTCGTCCTTAGTGACCCAGAGGACTCCGGAGCGAATGCCTCAGCAAACCTACGCTGCATGGCCTCCCTGATCCTGCAAAGTCTGCGGAAGGATCCTCGTATTCTTCGGATCAAGGAGAGGGACCATTACTGGCTGGCCACTCTCCTTGATCCACGGTACAAGGGTAAGGTTGCGGACCTTATGTTACCGTCGCAGAGGGAGCAGAGGATGAGACAACTCCGGGAGGCCTTGCAGAAAGGTCTGTGCAACGCGTTCCCAGAGACTGGGAGGTTGCAAACTCCTGGTCCTGGACAACGAGTTGCTGAGGCTTCGGCCAGTCAAAGAAGGAGCGGTGGGGAAGGTGGCCGTCTGACCGATGCGTTCAGACAATTCTTTAGTCCGCAGCCCCAAAGTATGATCGGTTCCAGCAACCATCGCCAGCGTCTGATAAACATGGTGCAGGAATATCTAGGGGCAAGGTCAGACTTGGACACCTTCCCCACCGAAAATCCTCTGGCTTACTGGGTCTTGAGGATGGATCACTGGCCAGAGCTTGCACAGTATGCAATTGAGCTACTGGCCTGTCCTGCATCCAGCGTTCTTTCGGAACGCACATTCAGTGCTGCTGGAGGATTTGTCACGGATCACAGGGTGCGCCTGTCCACCGACTCGGTTGATCGACTGACTTTCATCAAGATGAACCAGTCTTGGATCACCACCAGCTACCACACACCTGATGCTGATATAACAGACTAATTGATTTTAACATGTCACATCCCTTCAAGACTGATGCTGATGCTGAGTGCCTGTGCTGTTATGTTGACTGGCTATCCTCCTCCTCCGAGTCCTCAATGATACGATTGATGATGATAGCTTGTAAGATCATTTTTGTTTATGGGTGCCGCCACCAGTGCCTAACGCCCAATTTTTCAGCCCCTGTTTAACAGGGGCGTGTAATTACAATTTTTGAAGCAATACTTTGCAACAGGGCTCATTGCTGTGCTCCAAGTACAGTATCTGTGAGGAGTTGCAGTGTTGTGCCACCAGTGCCTAACGCCCAATTTTTCAGCCCCTGTTTAACAGGGGCGTGTAATTACAATTTTTGAAGCAATACTTTGCAACAGGGCTCATTGCTGTGCTCCAAGTACAGTATCTGTGAGGAGTTGCAGTGTTGTGCCACCAGTGCCTAAGGCCCAATTTTTCAGCCCCTGTTTAACAGGGGCGTGTCATTACAATTTTTGAAGCAATACTTTGCAACAGGGCTCATTGGTGTGCTCCAAGTACAGTATCTGTGAGGAGTTGCAGTGTTGTGCCACCAGTGCCTAAGGCCCAATTTTTCAGCCCCTGTTTAACAGGGGCGTGTCATTACAATTTTTGAAGCAATACTTTGCAACAGGGCTCATTGCTGTGCTCCAAGTACAGTTGCTGTGAGGGGTTGCAGTGTTGTGCCACCAGTGCCTAAGGCCCAATTTTTCAGCCCCTGTTCAACAGGGGCATGTAATTACAATTCTTGATCTAATAATTCACAGCAGGGCCCATTGCTGCACCCACCAAGAGTAACTGTCAGGGCTTACAGTGTTGTGGCACCAGCACCACCATCAAAGGCCCAATTTTTACTACCACTGTTCAACAATTATATGTAATTAAAATTCCTGATATAATAGTTGACAGCAGGGCGTTCCAGCACCAACCAAGAGTAACTGTGAGTGCTTACAGTGTTGTGCCAACACCAACAACTAAGGGGCCTATTTCTGCAGAGTATATACGGCAGGTCCCTACTTTCAAACATCCAACTTACAAACGACTCCTACTTGCAAACGCAAGAAGACAACAGGAAGTGAGAGGAAATCTACCACTAGGAAGGAAAATTCTCTCCTGTAAGAATAAATATGGGAGAAAGGTGTCTCCTCTGTACTGATGCTTTATCAGCAATCCTTGTTTCAAGAAAAACACCACATTTCAAAAACAGTTGTCATTGGGACGGAAAGTGAGGTGAAATGTTCTGAACAGGGGCACAGACAGCAAAACAAATGTTACAGGGGTGATAACCCTTACCTATGTTTTCCAAAAAGTTTAAAAATAGATTTTTGGGCTGGAGCTACACTTCAACAATGTACCTGTTCAAAATTACAAACAGACTCTACATAAGAACAAACCTACAGTCCCTGTCTTGTATGCACCGCCTGTATAGGGCTGTTCAGAGTATATAGGGCCTTTTTTATTTTATGTGCGGGGTTCCCCTTAATATCCATACAAGACCCAAAGGGGCTGGTAATGGGCTGGGGTAGGGGGGGGGTCATGGGGTAGCTATGCCATTTTTCTTAAAGAATTTCATCCATATTACCGGGACCAGACATTACATTAAAGCCGCAAGCAGTTTTAAATGGCTTTTTTTTCCTTTAGAAGTGTCATTTTGTGCAGGGACAGTTCTAAACACGGGAAACACGTGGCACTTCACAGGCATACTTTAGACACCCCCCAGGTACGATATTTAAAGGAATATTTGACTTTTTTTTTTTCACTTTATGCATCATTAAAATGACTGCTCCCGAAAAACGACCGTTTTTAAAACTTCTTTTTGCATTGATACATGTCCCCTGGTGCAGAACCCGGGTTCCCAAACCCTTTTTAGGACAATAACATGCATAATAGTTGTTATAATTAGCACTTTAGAATTCGAACGTTCGCATCCATTGTATTTAATAGGGTTCTAATGTTCGTTCGAACTTTCGGTCCGTTCGCGGGTTCTGGTGCGAACCGAACCCGGGGGTGTTCGGCTCATCACTAGTCCTGAGCCACCAGTGAACTGGTTTTATGTTAGCATCGTAGTTATGTTCTTTTTCACTAGTGGGGATGTTTGCTCCACCCTGGGACCAGCTGTCAGCAGTCTTCTCATTAGTGTCCCTATATATTCCCACTTCCCCTTCCTGTCCGTGCCTTAGGATAGGTTCCTGTTTATGGATGCTCTTGCTTTTTGGTTATCTACTTGGCTCGTCTTGACTACGATTCCTGGATTATCCCTTGAACCTGGTTAACCTTGCTGCCGACCCTCCCTGGCTTGTTCTGACTACGTTACCTGGATTGTCCTTTCCCTCCTGGGATCCTGTCTTCTGCCTACTAACCGTGAGTTGTTGCTGGGGGTTGTGGTTAGGCTATCTGCACCTTCCTTTGTGGTTCCTTATTTCCTGTCTGTGGGAGATCTCAGCCGTCCCTCCACCTGACACCGGGATAACAAGACTACCGGTCAGGAAAGCGGAGGGACGGTTGTAGTTTCCTGGCAGACCTGACATGGTGGAGGTGCACATTTGTTGGTGGTGTTTTCGTCAAGAATATACACCTTTGTATATGATATATGGACTATTATTTTTAATACACTAATCACGCTTATATTTATAAGAACACTGATGATTAATTGATACATTTTTTTTGTGATGTATGGATTTCAGTATTCTTTATCACGTTAATTTGCATTGTTATTCTTATTCGTTTTTTTAGCGCAGCTCTCCCTTTTATCTCTTCAACTATCCGATCCCCGTTTTGTTGTACTGACTGCTATATATTTACCTAGAAAAATGGTGATGTGTTCAATACTTATTTTACCCGCTGTATAAATGGTCCAGAATATGAATGATCTGCTGCCAGCAGAACACCAGATGTGCAGCTGAAAAACTAAATGTGTTTTATTCAACGTTCAAACCTCTCCCTAAGGACATTTAGTAGAATAGTTTACGGAGTTGTAGACTTACTAAATTATTATTTTTTGTATAAGTCTGCTTTAAATATTTAATATCTTTAAATTAAAGTGTATACATACATGTCCTGCTTTCAGCAGCTGTCACGCAATAACAAAGCTTTAGGGATGAACTTCGGGGAATCAGCTAATTACACATATTAATGCATATAATGCAGCTGTATTTCCCTCCCAAAGAATTTGTCTGTCCATCCATTCCAAAAAAACCCCCACAGCTCTGGCACACAGCAGCACCATGTTTGGCATGGTAGAACACCTGATTTTTCTACCTACTTGCCAAACCTGGCCTGTGACTGGCTTATTAACCACTTCAATACCAGGCACTTACACCCCCCCTCCTGCCCAAGCCAATTTTCAGCTTTCTGCGCTGTCGCTGTTTAAGTGACAATTGCGCGGTCATGCTACACTGTACCCAAACAGAATTTTTATCATTTTGTTCCCACAAATAGAGCTTTCTTTTGGTGGTATTTGATCACCTTTGCCTTGCCCCGAGTCCAGGCTGTCTTTGATTCCCTCTTCAAAGAAGGTTTTACGGCAAATCCCAAAAAATGTTCCATTGGTCTAGAGGAAGCCAAGTATTTGGGCTACACTATTGGCCGTGGTGTCATAAAACCCCAGGTGAATAAAATAGAAGCCATCCAGGAGTGGCCACGTCCTGCAAACAAAAAGCAGGTCAGGGCCTTTCTTGGGATTGCGGGGTATTATAGAAGGTTTATCCCAAATTTTGCAACTATAGCTGCCCCACTGACAGACCTTACGAAAAGGAAAGACTCTAATGGTGAAATGGTCCCCTGTAGCGGAGGAATCTTTCCAAGTCCTGAAGAAGGCTCTTTGTGCACAGCCAGTATTGTACTCCCCCGATTTCTCCAAAGACTTTTTTGGTTCAAACGGATGCGTCTGATGTTGGTATCGGGGTAGTACTATCACAGGTATACAATGGGGAAGAACACCCTGTGGTCTACCCAAGTAGAAAGCTCAATGAACATGAGAAAAAGTATGCAGTCATTGAAAAGGAATGTTTAGACTTAAAGTGGGCTGTGGATGCGCTCAGGTACTACTTGTTAGGGCGCCAGTTTGAATTAATAACTGACCATGCTCCCCTGAAATGGATGGCCCAAAAGAAGGAGACTAATAGACGGGTGAACTGGTGGTTTTTGGCCCTACAGGATTATTCCTTTTTTGTAAAACACAGGCCAGGTGTTGAGATGGGGAATGTAGATGCCCTGCCCCGTGTTCACTCCTGTTGGGCCACAGGTGTTCCAACCCTGGGGTTGAAACAAGGGGGGAGGATGTGTAGCAGAGCGTCCCTGAGAGAGACAGGAAAAGTCCTGTTCGGGGTTTATACATCTCCCAGGCTCCTCTCTTATACGTTTGGGGATCTCTGATCCAGTATCCAGTCCAGGTGTTGGTCCTCTCTCCCAGGTCAATTAAAAGCTCACCTGAGCAGACAGCCTTGGCTCTGCCTGGGAAACACAGACAACGCTGGTCTGTGAGAGCAAGAAGGTTGGTGAAAACTGTTAATCAGTTGATGTGGAAGCTGGCAAGTGGTAGGCTTGTTCAGCCTGGTAGTGAGGGCCTGTATATACCGTATAGTTAGAGCCGAGACACAGCTAGGGTTTTGTTTAGCTATTTTTAGTTCTGTTTGTTTTTCTGCACACTGTACAGCACCTGTCAATAGACTTTGTATATAGCACTAATAAACAACACTGTGTTTTCACTTATCCCATGGACTTGGTATCTGTGCCTGCTCATCCCAGGGAGCTTTTGTACCTACTACCTGTCCCCCAGGTTACAATGTATACACTCAATTCAACAGTGCAATATGAACCACAAGGCCACAGGACAATTACAAAAAGACACAAATAATAAATGGCCCTTAGTCATATGACCGAATAGATTATAGCAGATCAAATAATCCAGATCCGTACCAACCATGGGAACTTTTTTAATACTCTTATTTATAGCACTCATGTTTTCTGGATGGATCGCCGCTCGATTGTCGATTTCATAAAGTAAGATGACTTATAGTCTGCTTTGCTGGCATTTTCCATATTGCTTGTGAGCAAGTTAAAAACAGTTTATTTTGCTAGAAAATTACTTAGAACCCCAAACACATATATATATATATATATATTTTTTTTTTTCTAACACCCTAGAGAATAAAATGGCGGTAATTGCAATACTTTTTGTCACACTTCATTTGCGCAGTGGTCTTACAAGCGCCCTCTGGGTATACCCTCTCAGTCTGCATCTTCGCAGATCAGTTCGTCAAAAAGCAGTACAAACTTAAAAGGAGGGGTGGGTGCTGTGTCGGTCCATGGACTCAGAGAAAAGGATTTTACGGTGAGTAAAAAATCCTATTTACTCTTTCGTCCATGGACCGACACAGCTTCTCTATTGACAAAGTGGGACGTCCCAAAGCAGTGTCAGAGAAAAAACGAGGGGTGGTAACAGCATAAAAATAAACTTCACCCCAAACACAAAACAGCACTCCTCCAACGGAGGAGTTGCAACTCTAAACAGCCGCTTGCAAAACCTTGCGGCCAAAAGAGGCATCCGAAGATGCACCTACATAAATTTTGTAGAATTTTGTGAAAGTGTGAGCGGACGACCAAGTCGCCGCTTTACATAATTGGGAAACAGACGCTTGATGTCGGAAAGCCCAAGAGGCACCTATTGCCCTGGTCGAATGCGCCGTGACAGGAAAGGGGGGCGCCTGACCCTTTAAGGCGTAAGCCTGGATTACTCTCTGTCGGATCCACCTAGAGATGGTGGCCGATGAGACTGCTTGGCCCTTCTTGGGACCAGCCACCGAAACAAACAGTGAGTCTGACTTCTGGAACCGGGAAGTAGCAGATAGGTATACTCTCAAAGCTCGGACAACGTCCAAGGAATGCAACGCCGACTCCTTAGGATTCGACGGCTGAGGACACAAGGATGGAAGTACAATGTCTTCATTGAGATGAAAAGCCGAAACGACTTTCGGAAGAAAGGAAGGCTGCGGCCGCAGCACCACCTTATCCTTGTGGAAAATCAAATAGGGAGCCTTGCAGGACAAGGCTGCCAGCTCAGAGACTCATCTAACTGACGTAACAGCCACCAAAAAGACCACCTTCTGAGAAAGTGTCAACAGGGGAATATCTCTAATATTCTCAAACGGTGCCTTCTGAAGCACCGAGAGGACCAGGTTCAAGTCCCACGGAGGTAACGGGGGACGGACCGGAGGGGCCACCTGTCGGACCCCCTGCACAAATGTACTCACGAGAGAGTGAGTCGCCAGGGGTCGCTGAAAAAAGACAGCCAGGGCAGATATCTGTCCCTTAAATCGTACTTAGGGCAAGCCCTTGGTCCACCCCATGCTGTAAAAACAGCAGGATTCTGGAAACCAAATAGGTACGCGGATGCCATTTCATTTCCTCACACCTGGAGATGTAGGCCCTCCAAGTGCGGTGATAGACCTTCCTAGAGGACGGTTTTCGAGCACTTCTCATAGTAGAGATTACTGAGTCTGACAGGCCCCGGTCTCTCAGTACCCGGTTCTCAACAGCCATGCTGTTAAAGCCAATGACTGTAAAGCAGGATGGAATATGGGACCTTGCGATAGCAGGTCCTTCCGTAGTGGTAGGCGCCAGGGGACGTCTGCTACCAGACGTACTAGATCGTCGTACCAAGAACGCTGAGGCCAATCTGGAGCGATTAGGATCATTGGAATTCCCTCTGCCTCCACTCTGCGGAGCAGAAGAGGAAGAAGCCTTAAGGGAGGGAAGGCATAGATTAGCCGATACTGACCCCACGATGCTACCAACGCGTCCGTTGCGTCTGCCCATGGGTCTCTTGACCGGGCCACAAATCTCAATACCTTCCGATTGAGTCGGGAAGCCAGAAGATCTACGTCTGGTGTGCCCCATCTTTGGCAGAGGGAGTTGGAACACCGCCGGGTGTAAGGACCATTCTCCCTGGTCCAGCATCTGGCGGCTCAGGTAGTCCGCCTGCCAGTTTTCCACACCCGGAATGTACACGGCTGACAGTGCCGGTACGCTCCTCTCTGCCCACTTCAGGATGCGAGCGATCTCCGATGCTGCAGCTGAGCTTCTTGTTCCTCCTAGATGATTGACATATGCCACTGCTGTGGCGTTGTCTGACTGGATCCTGACTGGACGCCCTTGCAGTCTCTGAGACCATTTGAAGAGGCACAGCTTGATCGCCCGGATCTCCAGGACATAGATCGGCAGGAGGGCTTCCTCTGGGGTCCAGCGACCCTGCGCCGACTGGACACCCCAGACTCCCCCCCCCCCCAACCTGTAAGGCTGGCGTCCGTCGTGATCACTATCCAGTAAACCGGAAGAAATGACTTCCCGGCCATTACAGCCGGTGCTGTCAGCCACCATACCAGGGATCTCCTGACTAGGTGGCTCACTCGGATTTGATAATCCAGAGATGAAGGGCATCTGTTCCATCTGGACAGAACTTCCTTCTGTAACACTCGAGTGTGGTATTGAACATATGGGACCGCCTCGAAGGAGGCTACCATGAGGCCCAACACTCGCATGCAAAAACGGAGTGACGACCAATTCCTGGAAGTCAGCTGCCGTACTGCAGCCCGGAGGGTCTGCAACTTCTCCACAGGGAGGAATACCTTTGCCTCTGAGGAATCCAGAATCAACCCCAGGTACACTAGGCGTTGAGTGGGCACCAATACTGACTTTTGCGTGTTTAGTATCCAACCACAGTCTCGAAGAGTCTGACAGGTAATGGACACGCTTACCTCTAATTCTGAGCTTGAAGGGGCCTTCAGCAGAAGGTCGTATAAGTAGCCTGTGATAGCGATACCCCGCTGTCTTAGAAGTGCCAGAATCGGAGCGAGCACCTTGGTGAACGTCCTGGGTGCTGAGGCAAGGCCCAACGGGAGGGCCACAAACTGGTAGTGGTCCTTCCCGATAGCAAATCGCAGAAACCTCTGGTGTCTGGAGTATATGGGGACATGCAGGTATGCGTCCTTGATGTCCAAGGAGGCCAGAAAGTCCCCCGGATGGAGAGCCGTGACTACAGATCGAACCGACTCCATCCGAAAACTTTGTACCTTCACAAAGCAATTGAGGGCTCTGAGATCCAAGCTTGGACGAACCCCCTCCTTCTTCGGCACAATGAACAGATTTGAGTAAAAACCCCGTTCCAGTTCTGGAACTGGAATAACTACCCCGCGTTCCAGTAGACCCTGGACCCGACGGGTCGGTAGTAGCTGGAGATTGGAGGTGTTGAATCTGTCCGGTGGACAAGAGAGAAACTATCTTGTAGCCTGAGGAGATTACTTCGCAAACCCACCTGTCGGAGATTAGTGCTGTCCACTGAGTCGCGAATTTGCGAAGACGTCTCCCCACCCGAGAGCTGGGTGGGGGTGGACCTTCATGCGGACGCAAATTTGTCCGCAGGCTTATTGGGTATGCGGGACCAGGGACGCTTTTGTCCTTGGGCAGGCGCTTCATCGGCCTGGGGTCTTTTCCCTGTCGCCCTAGGGGGACGAAAAAACCACTTGTGTGCAGTAAAGGAGGGCCCTTGCCCTTGGCGTGGCCCCTTACCCTTGCTAATTTGGGGAAGCAAAGTGCTTTTACTTCCTGTGGCATCCTTGATGATGTCATCCAGAGAAGCCCCAAAAAGTCTGTCGCCCTTAAAAGGCAGATCCAACAGGGCTTTCTTGGAAGTCTGGTCCGCAGACCAGCCTTTTAGCCAGATCAGGTGGCGTATTGCTACTGCATAAACCGAAGTTTTAGACAGCAGGGGAATAGTATTCATGTCTGACTCGCAGACAAACCTAAGGCCCTGGACCAACAGGTCGGCCAATGTTATCTCATCAGGAGGAGCATCTCGCTCCTTAACCCCTGGAGTAGCAATCTTGCCCATTCAGTAAGTGTGTGAGACACTAGGGCCCCCGCCAATGCCGGGCGTACTGCCGAGCCTACCACTGAGTATAGGTAGCAAGCGAGTGCTTCAGCCTTCTTATCCACAGGGTCCTCGAAAACAGGAGCCCCTTCTACAGGAATTGTGGTGGCTCTATTAAGTCTGGACACCGGAGGGTCCACTATAGGGGGAGAGGTCCATCTCTTCAGAAAACTCTCCTCAAAAGGGGTACCGTACCGCAAACCTCTTTGGGGCTGTAAAGACCCTCAGTGGGTTCTCCCATTCCTTGTATAAGAGTTTATCAAAAGACACACAAGGGAACACCTTAGCAGTGCGGGCAGGTCTATGAAACCCAAGTGGACCGGAGTCTCTGCTGCTTCTGCAGTATTTTCCAATTTTAGCATATCCCGCACTGCAGTAATAAGGTCAGATACCAAAGCCGTCTCGCGTACTGACCTGGACTTTGAGTCATTCTCACTGTCCGGTCACGGTCTGCAGTCTCTGATGCGTCAGAATCTGGGCCCCGAGCCGTAGCTGGACCTGGTTCTGCACCAGAATTATCCCCAGAAGCTTGCAGGGGATGGGGCGTTTACTACCCCCTGTATTCCCGTGTGCTGCTTCCACCCTGGCAGCAAACGCCTCTAGGATTGCAGTCATAGCGTTCATAGACACCTCGGGCACCAGCTGCTAAATCTGGTGTTTCAGGGGAGAAGACATCTGGCTCAGATGCCATGCTGACCACACGCTGACACTCACAGGGCTCCAGGCAAGATATCAATAGGCCACCCTCCTGTGCTGCAGAGAGGCCGGGTCACCCAGAGGACTCACCACCCTGGATAGGTACTGCTATGCTGCGCCTGTGATGCTGTCCCACTGCTGCTGTGTCAGTCTGCTTCTTTTATCAGCACTGCCTGTGTGAATTTTCGCGCCAGTGTAATGCACCCTAGAGGCCGGAGGCTCTCGAAAAATGGTTGCCAAAAACGTCTGTATGGAAGATAATGTGGGCTCTAAGAAAATGGCCGCCGACAGAAGATAGAGGTCAAGCAGCCATAGCCCACAAAAAGATGGCCGCCGAACGGCAATATCTGCATACAGGGTGGACAAACATGGCCGCCGATCAGCTGATAGGGGCCAGTGGGTGTGGCCGAACCACAGGAAGATGGCCGCCGGGCAGTCACAAGAGGCCAAACTTGGCATGGACCACCTCAAAATGGCCGCCGACAGCATGGAGGAGGAAGGACACAAACACAGGTAAGAAAAAATGACATTTCTTTTAAATGTTAGTTACAGCCAGCCCCGCTCCAGTGGGACCCCCTAGGTGACCCCCAGCACCCAGCAACCTTTAGCTAGAAGCCCAGGGAGGAGGGAAAGGCAGGGAGAGAGGGAAGAAAGGGGCCACAACCACTTACTTGATCTCTCCAGGAATGTCCAGCTAAATCACCCAGCCGAGGCAGGGGAGTTTTACTTACCTATCCTGCATGTATTCTGCTGGAAGACATTCCAAACAGATCATTGTCCGCGCACGGAAGGTGACTGTTGGCCAGGCATGCTGTGATTGGACCCAGAAGGGACGATCATATGTATGCCCTGGAGCATGACGCTCACCGGACAGGCTGCTGCGACTCGGCCGTAAGGTCAGCCGAAGCTGAGCGGTCCGATGCAAGCCTTGGAGCGTAAGCTCACCGGCCAGGCTGCTGCGACTCGGCCGTAAGGTCAGCCGAAGCTGAGCGGTCCGATGCAGGCCCTGGAGCGCAAGCTCACCGGCCACCCGTGGAGCGACGGGCATGTCGTGGAAAACCCAGCGCGTAGCTAGGGTCGGCACACGCTCGATGGCCGAAACTGGGGAGACTACAAGGATCGAGGATCCAGCCTGTCACCCAGTCGGCAGTTGATCGAAGATCGCAGGAAACAACAAATGTAAAAAAATATATATCTTTTTCCCCGGACCAATGGGCCCGAAGGGAGCCATGTCCTACTCCTTGCTAGACAGAAAAAAACTGATCTGCGAAGATGCAGACTGAGAGGGTATACCCAGAGGGTCCGCCCCCTGGGCGGTACTGTAGAAGGTGTGATGCAACACTTTTTACAAGTTTTTCTGCCTAGTCACTCCTAATTAACGGATAATACCCACTTTGTCAATAGAGAAGCTGTGTCGGTCCATGGACGAAAGAGTAATGTACTTTTTTTAATTTAAAAAATAAGACTACAGTAAAGTTAGCCCATTTTTTTTTATATTGTGAAAGATGATGTTACGCTGAGTAAATTGATACCCAACATGTCAGGCTTCAAAGTTGCGCCCGCTCATGGAATGGCGACAAAATTTTACACAAATCTCCATAGGGCAACGTTTAAAAAATGCTACAGGTTGCATGTTCTGAGTTACAGAGGAGGTCTGGGGCTAGAATTATTGCTCTCGCTCTAACAACTGTGGCAATACCTCACATGTGTGGTTTGAACACTGCTTTCATATGCGGCCGCTGCTCACGTATGCGCTCGCTTCTGCACGCAAGCTCAGTGGGACGGGGTGCGTTTAAATTTTTTTATGATTATTATTTATTTTACGTTTTATTTTTACACTGTTCTTTTAAAACATTGTAAACATTCCCTGTATTAGAAAAAAAGCATGACAGGACCTCTTAAATATGAGATCTGGGGTCAAACAGACCTCAGATCTCATATTTACACTAAAATGCAAAAAAAAAAAAAAATGTCATTTGAATTTTTAAGAGCTATGGGTGGAAGTGACGTTTTGGCGTTGCTTCCGCCCTGCAATGATATGGAGACGGGTGGGGCCCATCTTCCCCTCACTCGTCTCCATGTCAAGCCTGGGAGCAGATGCGATTGCCTCCGTCGCTGCCGGCGGCTCCGGTAAGCGGCGGTGGGCACCGGAGAGCGGCAGGTGGGGGAGCCCCTCTCCCGCCGCAGAGACCACTTTTATCTGGAAGCGGACCGCCCGCTGAAGAAGAGGATACCAGGGTTATGGTAGCTAGCTTCTGCCATAACGATACCCCTCTTCAAAGTACCGACGTAAAACGACGGCTGGTGGTCTGTAAGTGGTTAAGGTGAAAAACCTTTTGCGCTGCAGCTGCCCACCAGAGCCCCTCTATTCCTTACCTGAACCCGATTGTTTCAGTGACAAGCACAAGCCCAGCAGCTCCAGCCGCTGTCTCGGGTCCTCATTGGATAGATTGATAGCAGTAGGAGCCATTGGTTCCCGCTGCCGTCAATCAAATCCAGTGACACGGGAGCCGGGGCGGGGCAGAGTCCTGCTGTCTGTGTCAATGGAAGCAGCAGCAGGACTCGGGTACGCTCCCACATAAGTCCCCCCCATGGAAAGCGGCTCTCAGAGGAGGCACCCAATGAAGCGGAGGACCACCGGGGGACCTCAAAAAAGGAGGATCGGGGACCGTTCTGTGCAAAACCTTTGCACAGAGCAGGTAACTATGACATGTTGGTTATTTAAAAAAAAACAAAAAAATACTTTTACAACCACTTTAATGAAAGCTTAACACAGGGAACTTTCATGAACGTGCAATTGTTTGTTTAATGGCACGGAACATATTGCCAACTGAATCAGCATGGCATTTGAAATATTTTGGATTGGTTTATTTAACCGCTTCAGATCTGGGCCATTGACAAATGACGGCCACAATGTGGATCTGAAAGTCCGGGAGGACGTCAATAGACGTCCTCGGCTATTTCGGCCACTGGGGGGCGCGTGATCGCCGCCAGCGGCACGCGCGCCCGGCGCATCACTGAGATGCCGATGCGCGTGCCTGGTGGCCGCGATGTCCGCCAGGTACCCGCGATCGGCGTGTACACAGAGCAGGGACGTGGATCTCTGTGTGTAAACACAGAGATCCATGTCCTGTCACGGAGAGGGGACCGATGCTGTGTCCCTTGTACATAGGGACACAGATCGGTCACCTCCCCCAGTCAGTCCCCTCCCCCACACAGTAGTAATCACTCCCAGGGCACACATTTAACCCCTTACTCGCCCCCTAGTGTTAACCCCTTCCCTGCCATTGTCATTTTTACAGTAACCAGTGCATTTTTATAGCACTGGTCGCTGTAAAAATGACAATGGTCCCAAAATGGTGTCAAAAGTGTCCGATGTGTCCGCCATAATGTCGCAGTTACAATAAAAATCGCTGATCGCCGCCATAACTAGTAAAAAAAAAAAAAATTATTAATAAAAATGCAATAAAACTATCCCCTATTTTGTAGACGCTATAACTTTTGCGCAAACCAATCAATAAACGCTTATTGCGATTTTTTTTTTTTTTTTTTTTTTTTTACCAAATGTATGTAGAAGAATACATATCGGACTAAACTAAGGGGGAAAAAAAAAAAGGGATATTTATTATAGCAAAAAATAAAAAATATTGTGTTTTTTTCAAAATCGACGCTTTTTTTGTTTATAGCGCAAAAAATAAAAACCGCAGAGGTGATCAAATACCACCAAAAGAAAGCTCTATTTGTGGGAAAAAAAGGACGTCAATTTTGTTTGGGAGTTACATCGCACGACCGCGCAATTGTCATTCAAATCGTGACCGCGCTGAAAGCTGAAAATTGGCCTGGGCAGGAAGGGGGTTTAAGTGCCCAGTAAGCAAGTAGTTAATAGGGCTTCTACAGGATCCTTGCATAAGGCACAATTTAGAACTGTAGTTATAGGAAAGTAACCTGGATCCACAGCCTTTGTGTCTGGAGGCATGGCCACTAAACATGCGGCATCAAACCCTCTTGTCTGAAAAAGAAATAAAAAGGCACAAATGGGTCTTTCAAGGTGTTCGAACCCTGTTGTCTACAGCCGACATTTAGCATTGCGAGAGGGAGTTAAAGAAACAACTAAACAAAATTTTCTAAGCAATTCTAGGATATTAAATGAGGTCTTAGTAGCATAACATGTAATTTGTGTTAAAAGGCACTTTAGATGAAGAATGGACCATTGTATGAGAGAGACCCATGGAATGGGGGGCAGCCTGACATTCACTTCCAAACTCAGTGAGAACAAGTGGTGTTTTGGTCTTTTAATAGAGAAGAGACAAAATGCCGTAGTTATAGCTACTGAAAGATTTCTTGACCAGGTGCCTCATGCTTTGAATGATTTGAAGCTATCAAAAGTTAAAGAGGAGTTGACATCTGTGAAACCTTTTTAGGTTCTAATTTTAATAGGAGACACCTATGCAGGCAGACAGGGGGCACCCCACCAAACTCAATGAGGGTAGATGGGAAGAATCAAGGGATCCTGAGAAGTTTATTGATTCCCACATCTTAGGTGAGAATGTCAACGAAGGGCTTAAAGTTGCTGGTCACGATTAGGGTGGTAGCAAAATTAGGGTTACAATTGTAACAGAATCACAAGCACCTGCTTCAAGTAAAACCCAAATAGGGATTTCCATACATGCATGTAAAAGAGCTAATGAAGGCATATGGGCTGCCCTATAAAAATTTACAGATAAGTCCAGACCACCATTAGTTGTATGTTGAAATAGGGGTATTGGACCCTAGGGCGTACTGAACCCTATAAAAATTTCATTTGTTTTGAAACAAAACAAAACTAATGATCACGATGGGCAGGACCCAAAAAGTACAGCAGCATTGGAAGATAAGCTATTGACATTATCCTCCTCCCCCTCTATTATTTTTGAAAGTTTTTATTTTCTACATGGCAATGCAGATGTGTTTACTGCACTGGACATATTAGCATATCTTTACAGGAATTAGAAAGTGGAATAATATTGCTATTTTTTTTTATATACAAAGTAATTTGAGCTTAAAGCGGAACTCCCCATATTTCTACCACCCACTCCCCCCCCCCCACCCCCTGGCCTTTTTAATAAAAAAAATCTTATTTTTAGCAGGGGGTGAAATGTGTAATCGAAGTTGCGGGTGGTGTCCCAGTGCTGCTGGATCAGCTGTGCAGTAAAAGAACAGCCATGATATTATGGCTGAATTAATAAAACATACCAGCATACAACATCTGGTCATATTTTTCTTTTTTTAAATAAATCTATTTCCCTTCTTCTTATATTGCCAGCATATTACCCCATACACAACTGTTTACATCAGTCCCTGCACCAGTGGGACTTGCAATCTAATGTTGTTACAAATTATATAAGCACACATTCACGAGGCCAGTTTTGATAGCAGCAAATTAACCTAGCTCAAAGAGCTAGCATATGCATTTGATACAGTCCAAGCTGGTAAATGAACCAAGGATGCCAAGATGCAAGGCAAGAGCGCTAATTAACTCTGCACTACCACAACTTAAGCTTGATTCAGCTTGAAGCAGTTCTTTCAGAAAACCAAAACTGCCTGGTGTGCAGAAGGGATAAGACATCAGAAATGTGCCCAGATTGGATTTTCTAAGCTAAAGCCTGTAAGAGAGAAGTCACTGCTGTAATTGTGGATATTACATTTCTCTTTTATTTTACAAATATACATTATATAACCAAAGAAGAAGGCCTGGCTCGCAGTCTCCGCTTTAATTTATCCCAAAGGTGTTCTATCGGGTTGAGGTCAGGACCAGTCAAGTTCCTCCACCCCAAACTCGCTCATCCATGTCTTTATGGCCATTGCTTTGTGCACTGGTCCAAATCATTTGGTGGAGGGGGGATTATGGTGTGGGGATGTTTTTCAGGGGTTGGGCTTGGCCCCTTAGTTCCAGTGAAGGGAACTCTTAAGGCATCAGCATACCAAGACATTTTGGACAATTCCATGCTCCCAACTTTGTGGGAACAGTTTGGGGTTGGCCCTTCCTGTTCCAACATGACTGCGCACCAGTGCACAAAGCAAGGACCATAAAGACATGGATGAGTTAGTTTGGGATGGAGCAACTATATTGAACCCTACGGACTAAGACATTAGTCATGCCATTAGAAGTTCATGTGCCTGTAAAGGCAAGTGTTCCAGTACTTTTGATAATATAATGTATGTGGTACTGCTTTTCATTTGGCTATTCTGAAGTCTCAATGTATTGTAGCCCTTAAAAACAGCATCTGCAACTTTGGAAGTTTTTGCCGATTTCGCCACTGGACTTGCCACTGGATCTTTTGCATACATGCCCAAAAAGTACATCAGGAAATATTGTTCTTTAGTACGAAATTGTGGTCTTAATAACATTTGCAATAGTATAAATATGGTAAATGGCTGGCCCCAATCAGTTGTAAATACTCACTGATTGCAGATAGCGTGTTATTGATAGAGTGTTTCCTTCTTTTGGCCCTTTAGAAACAAAACTAGACACCATCAAGCGCTTTTCACTCACTGCATTGAAGTTGCAGCATCATGTCTTTCCTCTAACATTTAAAAAAAGTCAGTTAGAATACTACAGACCAGTGGCGGAACTACCGCCATAGCGACCCACGCGGGTGCTATGGGGCCCGCAGCCAAGTGGGGCCCGGTGAGGATGAGCAGGGCCGGCCCTACCATGGGACCCGGTGGGACCATGGATCCCGGGCCGCACATTCAGAGGGGTGGCAATTTCCTGCACGCCAGCCAGCTCGCTCCACCTATTCCGCTGCTTATTTCATGGGGACCGATCAGGCTTGTGTACTTCCACTTTCTGGTAACTGGAATGCGCGATGGAGCGGACGTGATGTCATCAGCCGGAAATGATGGCCGGGCCACATCCCATATCTTTCATAATTTCCGGCTGATGACACCTATTGTGCGTTCCACCAATACCAGGAAGTAGGAGTACAGAAGCCCAATCGGTCCCCTTGAAATAAGCAGCGGAGCGGGCGCAGTGTATCTCTATCTTCTCCCCTGTCCACAGAGTCCCTTCTTAGTCTGGACACGACAGCCACTACTGTGGGCATCAGGGCCACTGTTAGAAATCATAGGGCCCCGTACAACCTACCTGTCGGGGCCCCCTTCGACCTGGTGGCAGGTGACGTGGCAACTGATACACTGCATCCACTGACAATTGATGTGGCAAGTGACAAGCTGCATCTGCTAACAAGTGACGTGGCAAGTTGCATCTGGTGGCAGGAGACAGTGGAAAGTGACACACTGCATCTGCTAACAAGTGACGTGGCAAGTGATGTGGCAAGTGACACACTGCATCTGCTAACAAGTGACGTGGCAAGTGACAAACTGCATCTGCTAGCGAGTAATGTGGCAAGTGACACACTGCATCTGTTGACAAGTGACGTGACAAGTTGCATCTGGTGGCAGGAGACAGTGGCAAGTGACACACTGCATCTGCTGACAAGTGACGTGGCAAGTGACACACTGCATCCGCTGACAAGTGACGTGGCAAGTGACACACTGCATCCGCTGACAAGTGACGGGGCATATGACACACTGCATCCACTGACAAGTGACGTGGCAAGTGATACGCTGCATCTGATGACAAGTGATGTGGCAAGTTGCATCCGGTGGCAGGAGACAGTGGCAAGTAACATGCTGCAGTTGCAGACAAGTGACGTGGCAAATGACACTGCATCTTCTAACAAGTGACATGGCAAGTGACAAGCTGCATCTGCTGACAAGTGACACGCATCTGCTGACAAGTGACGTGGCAAGTGACACGCATCTGCTGACAAGTGACATGGCAAGTGACACACATCTGCTGACAAGTGACATGGCAAGTGACACGCATTTGCTGACAAGTGACACGCATCTGCCGACAATTGATGTGGCAAGTGACAAGCTGCATCTGGTGGCAGAAGACAGTGGCAAGTGACACGCTAAGGGCTCCCACTGATTTGGCATTATGGTGAGTTGAACAATTACAATGCAAATGTATATTACAATGCAATAATAGAAATAACGCGCTTCAATCATCCTGACACCATAAGAACCATGGTGCCGGGATGATTGAAGCCCCAACACCAGGTGTTTGGAATAAAGTGGGCCGGTCTGGATAAAGTCCAGGGCCATATTTTTGTCCCAGTCCAGCCCTGAGCAGAGCACTCGCTGACATACCCACACAGTTGTTCAATGGCATTAGTTCATTTTTTTTATGTAGGGGTGGGGGCTGTTTGCAGGGGGGGCCTATACAACATTTTGCTATGGGGCCCTGTGATTTCTAGTTACGCCCCTGCTACAGACTCCCCAAATTTAAACAGCATCTAGAGGCCACTTTGTAGCAAGACGTGCACCAATCAGCTACTGGTAACAGATAGCAGGCTCCTGCGGCTATCTTTTGCACCAGTTCTTGGAAATGCCTAACAAGCTCCTCAGAGATGAACCAAACATACATAGATTCAGTTTGAGCAAGATTCAGTGAACATTACTAAAGTTCAGGTGCTGAATCCACACCCTATTAACATCAATGGGAGCCAAATCTTAAACAGCTCTGGATCGATTTGACTATATAGAAAGCTTCCAGATGGCACCCGTGGCATGTTTATCCAGGACACTCAGGAACAGATCTATATCTGCAGTCATCATTAGCAGCACCGGCGATATTAATGGCCTACTAATGCAGATCATTGGATGTTATTTTATGTCAGGATTTTGGTCCTAGTTGATCTTCTGTTTGCCATCTGGAAGCTTTCTATTCTATATTGTCCAATCAATCACTGACCCTCATCCTGAATCATTTGATTTAGGAACCAATAGGAGGGTGGCTCCATATATTTTGTGAAAAAATGGTCACCCTGATGTAGTGACGCTGTGGATCTGCTGGCATTATTGGGGATTCAGGTATTTTTTGATCGTCTTGATTTAGGGAGTGTTGCGCTGATCTGATTGCACCTGGGTAGTGTACGGCATGCCATACATTGGAGGGCTCTCTCTGCTATAATTAGGGTTGTCCCGATACCACTTTTTTAGGACCGAGTACAAGTACCGATACTTTTTTTTATGTACTCGCCGATACCGATTACCGATACTTTTTTTTTAATGCCATGTGACAGTTTGACTGATGGGCACTGATAGATGGCACTGATAGACGGCACTTATGGCACTGACAGGTGGCTGGTACTGTTAGATGGCACTGACAGGTGGCTGGCACTGACAGGCGGCAGTTATGGGCAATGATGGCACTGACAGGCAGCACTTATGTGCACTGATGGCACTGACAGGTGGCTGGCACTGTTAGATGGCACTGACAGGTGGCTGGCACTGACAGGCGGCACTTATGGGCACTGACAGGCGGCACTTATGGACACTGACAGGCGGCTGGCACTGATAGGCAGCACTTATGGGCACTGACAGGCGGCAGTTATGGGCAATGATGGCACTGACAGGTGTCTGGTACTGACAGGTGGATGGCACTGAAATGCAGAAATAAATGACATGACTAAACGATACACCCTGCACCTGGCATCAGCAGACATCTTGTTACACCCAGCCCAAATAGTTCGGGCTGGGTGTAACAAGATGTCAGCTGCTGGCTTACTGTGGCCAAGTGCAGGGTGTGCCAAGATGGGCGTCGGGATTTCCAAGCTGACCGGTGACCGAATGTGACAGTCCGGTCACCGATCCTGATGCGGCTGCACTCTGACAGCTTACCTAGCTATTTCTCTAGTGCAGGTGAGGACTCTCCGGCCCGCTGACTTCGCCCGCTCCGCCCACTGACGCCGCCCGCCCTCTCCGCCTCTGACGCCGCCCGCCCTCTCCGCCTCTGACGCCGCCTCTGACACTGCCCGCCCTCTCCACCTCTGACGCTGCCTCTGACACCGCTCGCCCTCTCCAACTCTGACACCGCCTCTGACACCGCCCGCCCTCTCCGCCTCTGACACCGCCCATCCTCTCCGCCCACTGAGTCCGCCCACCGATCAAGTATCGGGTCAGGCATCTGGAGCATTTGTGCGAGTACAAGTACTTGCACAAATGCTCGGTATCGGTATCGGGACAACCCTAGCTATAATCCCTTTGCCTGCCGTCAATGGAAATAGGTCCTGAAGAAGCGGCAGCGAAACGTTGACCTTATTTGACTCAGCAGTAATAGGGAATATATACATACCTTATATAAATTTATATATGTGGTTATACAAATGAGAGCTCGATTTTCTCTTGTTTTACTCTACATATTTTTATTTATTTTGTAACATTAAATAAATATATTTATTTTTGTAAAACTATAGTGTTCCTTTCTGGTACCGGTAAAGTCCGCTCAAATGTCCAAAAACCATTTTCTAACAGATGTGTAGAACATATCATTGCAATCTTTTTGCTTTTCAATGTGTTTCTAAATAGATCACCATTCCTTCCTCAAGATATGTAATAACAGAAAAGCATCATCACTTGTTTAAAAGTGGAACCATAATTTTGTGATGACTAGATATGATAAACAGCATGGGACCCCGTTAATGGAGTCAGCGATCAGGAACTAGCTAAGTCAGAATCTCCCTAGCAGGGATACAAAAAACAATATAAACCTTACAGCAGTGTTTCTCAACTCCAGTCCCCAAGGCGCCCCAACAGGTCATGTTTTTTTGGTTTTTCCCTCAGATGAAACAGCTGTGGTAAATACTAAGGCAGTTAAACTGATCAAACCACCTGTGCAAAATAATGGAAAACCTCAAAACATGACCTGTTGGGGCACCTTGAGGACTGGAGTTGAGAAACACTGCCTTACAGGGGGGTAAAAGCCTTCCCCACTTTTTTTTTTCAAAAACAAAACCTTTACAATCAATTTAAAGGAACACAGTTTTAAGGTTTGGGAGGATCATATAGTAAGAAGAAAGGCTATTGAGAAAATTTGGAGAGCAGTGGCAGTGAGCAGCTAAAGTTGTAATAGGCTAATGCAAGCAGTAAAAGACCGAGCTAGACCCAGCCTGGAAATATATGTACCACATCTATTTAGTGATTTATTTTCTAGCGATTCTATTGTTAATTGTAATATCTATTGTGAATTGAAAAAAGACAAAAAAAAAAACTCACAAGTTTTAGGCCTCGCGCACAAGATGTTTTTACAGCTGCTTCAAGGGGCGTCTGGTGTTTTTTTTTTTTTTTTTTTTTTTGTCCTGCCTCTATACTCCCCGACCTGTGTCCATCCATTCATAGGCTTTTAGAAGTGCTTACTGCCCGTGCGTCCAGAAGCAGCCGAGTTTGGGCAGCAAAAAAACGCTTGACACATGTAAAAGTGTGTCTATGCACCTTAAATAAACATTCTTTTTTTCCTTGCCTCTTCCATCTTTTTCACATAGGCAAGAATGATGGTATGCAAGTCCCAAAGCTCTGCGTGTCTGTGCAGGCTTGGAAAATTCTGTGCACGTACACAGTTGTACCATAGGCCTCTGCCAGGACACAAAGCCCTGTGGCACATCTGTGCATGCACCAGAATAACAACTATGGCTCTGCTGGAGGGAAGAGTTAAAACAAAAGGGGACTGAAGTTCCTGTTTAAACTCCAGCCCTTACTAGATTAAGCTGCTATAGTAATTATCAGCACTGATTTCAGGGATCTCAGGGAATAGAATTATTTATGTTCAGGACCACTATAACAGTGGTCCTGAACTTTATAACCCCCCTAAAGTTCTCATTTACTACACAATACTACACAATACCCACCTATACTGCCCTGCTCAAATTGTTCAGTCCTTATAGGGAACAAATGACCATTACGCTGTGAGCACCTCAAGAGTAGTTATCTCTGTATTTAGAGATTTGCATATCACACATATTGCCCAATTGTCAGACTAGATATTTTCCAACATAAGATCTCAAGTTTCAGAATCAATAAATCTTGACTTTCAACGGATTTTGTCATAGTTATGAAATTCCAAGAAAAAAGTTTAACAGTATGAAATAATCACATTAACTGCATATTGATAATTTAAGGACCACAAAAATCAACGTTTGGCTTTAGCAGGCCATACATGGTCCAAATTCCGAAATAATTGTCTTACAAAAAGCATAACCAAGAATGTTCTTGAAAATTTTGCACCATTAGCAAAAGCCGATTTTCATGCGGCCATCAAATTTGAGTGATTGGGCATGCTGGAAATTTTTGGAAAAATTAACGAATTTCTAATCAATAATGTAAAAATCGTGCAAGAAATTTAATTAAGAAATAAATGTGCATGAGCTATGTCCTGGAAAGGAAAGAAGATTCCCAGCCACGAAAAATTTTTTGTAGCAACACGAGGTGAAATTGGAGGCTTGGTTGGTCAAATTTCAAAATCAATGGTGGCACCATCGGATCACAAACGCACAAAATTTCGGATTTTCGAAAGAAGATTTTGAATTTGACCCATGTATTGCCTGCATTAGTTTTACTAAATGTCATTGATGATGCACAAGTGAGTTCCAGAGTAATCAGTGACACGAGTCTGAGGCCTAGGTGACGAAGTTTAAGAATTCAATCTGCTGGTGCAGATTGAAAAATTGGTAACACGAGATGACAGACGCAATGGTTTGCAAGCACGGGCTCCACTGTATATATCATTGCTTCCTGGTACAAAAACCCGATTCAGATATAAAGGAGCCTCACTTATAAAAGTGTCTTAAAGCAAAACTCTGTGTTGTCTATAGCATTTATTTAGATTCAGCTTTCATTATTTTAGTGCAATGAGACTGAAAGAATTGGACTGGTGGTTATAGAAAACACTGACATTTTCTTGTTCGTTATTGTTCACACCAGCAGAAAGAAGTACATTTGTTCTGTAGCACATAATTGGTACTCTGGTGTGCAATGTGCACTCACTGCATTTCTTTGTTGTAACATAGTTACATAAGAAGGGAGGATGCTCACCATGCCAACATCCAAAATATATATTAAAAAAATGGATTGAAAGACTCAAAAAATAGGTGGACTTTGTGGGCACACACGAGAGAACTTAGTAAAAAATATTTTTTACCAAGTTCTCCTCTCATGTGTGCCCACAAACTCCACCTATTTTTTGTGTCTCTCAATCCTTTTTTAAACATAGTTACATAGTCAGGTTGAAAAAAAAATACAATCCCATATACACAAACCTACACCCACAGTTGATCCAGAGAGAGGCCAAAAGAAAACAAACAGCAAAGCATGCTCCAATTTGCTACAGCAGGGGAATAAATTCCTTCCTGATCCCCCGAGAGGCAATCGGATATTCCCTGGATCAACTTTTACCTATAAATGTTAGTACCCAGTTATATTGTGTACAATTAGGAAAGAATCCAGGCGTTTTTTTAAAGCAATCGACTGAGCTGGCCAGAACCACCTCTGGAGGGGATCTATTACACATTTTCACAGCTCTTACTTTGAAGAAACCTTTCCGTATTTGGAGATAAAATCTTTTTTCCTCTAGATGTAAAGAGTGCCTCCTAGTCCTCTGTGATGACCTTAAAGTAAAAAACTCAACACCAAGTTCACTATATGGACCCCTTATGTATTTGTACATGTTGATCATATCCCCCCCTTAAGCACCTCTTTTCAAGAGGGAATAGATTCAGTTCCTCTAATCTTTCCTCATCTGAACTCCCTCATGCCTCTTATGAGTTTGGTTGCCCTTCTCTGCACTTTCTCCAGTTCACAAATCTTTTTTAAACTTTAACTTACACTTTATTACACTCTATGCACAACAGTGTAATGAAACATGTTTTTGTGCATTACACTTCATAAAAATGCAGCTTGCTTTAATTTTTCCTAAATACACACTAACATACTAGTTTGGTTAGAGGGCAGCAGATCAATGCACCTGGTGTAAACAAGCACTTAGGGCCCGTTCACATCAGAACGCAGTGTAGGAAATCCACATTCCACGCGCTTCCCGCACTGTGTTCAAAACGCACTGGGTGTGCAATCTGCTGTGGGTGTCAATGTAACGCCACCCGAAATGAAGATAGCAAATGCAATGCTTTTTCCTGCATCAGATCACATGGTACCGCAGTACAGTGCATTTTTAAAAGTAGTGATTGCACTATTTGTGGTGCGAGCCAGTGGGACTTCAGCCCATTCAGCTGAAAACTGCATTGCACTGAATTGCACAGGAAAGCAATTACCGTATTTATCGGCGTATAACATGCACTTTTTTCCCCTTAAAATCAGGGGAAAATCGTGGGTGCGTGTTATACGCCGATACTCCGTTGAATTCCCCTGCTGAAAATGAGCGAGAGGAGCGAGCGGAGCCGAAGTACAATCGGCTTTACTCGGCTCCTCTCGCAGTTCCGTCCATCTCCATTGACTGCGCCGCTGACATAGAGAAAGCCGAGTGTACTTTGGCTAGTCTCGGCTCCTCTCGCAGTCCTGCCTGTGACTGTGAGCAGAGCCGAGTCTAGCCGAAGTACACTCGGCTTTCTCCGTCAGCGGCGCAGTCAGTGGAGATGGGCGGAACTGCGAGAGGAGCCGAGTCTAGCCGAAGTACACTCGGCCCCGCTCGCTCCTCTCCACAGAAATCGGCGCCAAATTTTAAAAACCGCCGGGACTGACACGATCGCAAAGGCACTGGGCAAGGCTGCAGATGGACACTGGGCACGGCTGCAGATGGACACTGGGCAAGGCTACAGATGGACAGTGGGCACGGCTGCAGATGGACAGATGGACACTGGGCAAGGCTGCAGATGGACAGATGGACACTGGGCAAGGCTGCAGATGGACACTGGGCAAGGCTGCATGCTGCATTTAAATGTAAGTTTTTTTTTCTTGAATTTCCCTCCTAAAAGTTTTTTTCCTTAAAATTCCCTCCTAAACTTGGGGTGCGTGTTATACGCCGATAAATACGGTAAAGAGAAGAGAAATCCAAATCAATATTTGGTGAGACCACCTTTTACCTTTAAAGCAGCATCAATTTTTTTTTTAGGTACACTTGCAGAGATTTTTTGAAGGAACTCGTCAAGATGTTTGGCAAGATGATCCAAACATCTTGGAGAACCACAAATCCTCTTTGGATGTACGCTGCCTCAAATCCTTCTGGCTCTTCATGTAATGCCAGACAGACGCGATGATTAGATCAGGGCTCTGTGGAGGCCAAACCATCACTTCTAGGACTCCTTGTTCCTCTTTATGCTGAAGATAATTTTTATTGACATTGGCTGTATGTTTGGTATCGTTGTCTTGCTTCAGAATAAATTTGGGGCCAATCACACACCTCCCTGATGGTATGTACAAGTATCTGCCTGTATTTCTCAGCTTTGAGAACACCAGTCATCCTGACCAAATCTCCAGTTCCATTTGCAGAAATGCAGCCCCAAACTTGCAAGGAACCTCCACCATGCTTCATGCTGTTGCCTGCAGACACTCATTGTACCACTCCCCAGCTCTTAAAGGAAACAAATTGCCTCCAGATACAAATATTTTACATTTTGGCTCATCAGTCCAGAGCACCTGCTGCCTTTTTACTGCACCCCATTTCCTAGGTTTTCATGCATAGTTGACACACTTCGGCCTTGATTCCACGTCAGAGGTATGGCTTTTTGGATGCAATTCTTCCATTAATACACTTCTGGCCAGATTTCTTCAGACAGTAGATGGGTGTACGTGGGTTTCACCAGTTCAAAGTCGATTGTGAGTACGCTTGATGAGTCTTTCCTCTGCTGCATTACGTTTCTTTGGCTGCCCACTGCGTCTATGGTCCTTAACATTGCTGGTTTCTTTCTGATTCTTTAACCACCTGCTTACTGGGTACTTAAAGCGGAGGTCCACCCAGATTTTTTTTTAAAACGAATTCCTATAAAAAAAAAAGTAAAAAAATAAATATAATTTTTTTTTTTTTTATACTCACCCGAAATGCCCGTTTCTATGCGGAAGTCCCCTAATCTGCCTCTTTCTTTGCCTCTGTGTATGTCCTTCTGCTTCCTCTTCTTGTCATGCTACACTGTACCCAAATAAAATTATAATTTTTTCCCCACAAATAGAACTTTCTTTGGTAGTATTAAATCACTACCGAAAAAAAATAAAGTTTCATAGTTTGTTATAAAATGTAGAAAACCTGAAATTTTTCTCCTTCATTGATGTGTGCTGATGAGGCTGCACTGATATGCATCTGTTGGTTGGCACTGCATAGCAGCAGTGCCTCTCCCTGTTCAGGATCGGTGTCCCTCTGTCAGAAGCCAATGATCATTTTTTCCCCCCTCCTGCTGTCAGCGGGCACAGGTAGGTGGCACTGTTGGGCACTAGTAGGCGGCACTGGTGGGCACCGGCAGGTAGCACTAGAGGGTACTGCATAGCAGCAGTGCCTCTCCCTGTTTGGGACTGGTGTCCCTCTGTCAGAAGCTGGTGATCGGCTTTCCCCCCTCTCACGCCGTCACTGCGAGGGGAAAAAAAGCAGATCATCGATCTTCCATTTACATCATGTGATCAGCTGTCATTGGCTGACAGCTGATCATGTGGTAAGGACCTTGCTAATGCAGTATAACAACTTGTGTCTTGCTGTGCTCAGTCTTGTCATGGTGTTTGTCCTGTGACATGAAACTTACCTTAGTAGCAGAGTTTGACTGTTCCTCACCCAGGTTTAGGCCTCCTACACAGCTGTCATTCCGTTAATGACCGTTTCACCCTACATATGAAATTGATGATTAGCACCTGCTTGGTATAATTGGTTAATCATACACCTGACCTGACTCTAATTCTACAAAATCCCTGACTTTGTTCAAGTGTATAAAGTGTGCAAGTGTATAAAGCAGACATGTATGTCTTTTGTGGCCCCCAACGAATCCCCGATCGCCAGGGGCCACAAAAGAAATACATGCTGCTGGCTGCCTTGTAGGAGGTGGGACGAGCGCTGCGCATACAGGAGTATTTCCTGTTTACACAGCGACAGGAAGTCCCGTCTCCTGCGCTGCCATTGGACGACTGTTCCGTCCATCACAGGAGGCGGGACTTTCGATTAAAGAGGCAGCCGATAAAACAGAAAATTCTCCTGTATGTTTGTCGGCATTCATCCCGCCCCCTCCCTGTCTCCTCAAAGGCTGTAGATGTCCATGAATCAGGCTGCAATGGTGAGTCTGCATTCATGGCAAGCGGGGTGCTGTATTCATGGCACTTGCGAGGCTGTATTGATGGGCAGTGACCCTTATTTTGATTCACAGTTCTTTATTTAAAATTTAGGATTTTTTAAAGTGAAGGTGCGTGTTATAAGCTGATAAATACGGTATATTTAAATAACACGCCTAAGCTCATCTCTTCACAGCACACAGCCACAAAGGCAAGAGAATTCTTGTTTGGCCGTGTATTAGTGCTCGGAGGAACACACTTAGAGAGAATTTTAATGGTTCACAGAATGTCAGGCAAAATGGTCAGCCCTCACGCATGTTCACCTCATCAAATCTGGCCCTCTTTGAAAAAAGTTTGGACACCCCTGGTATAAAGTGTGCAAGTGTAAGAACTGATACTAGTTTGAAGCCAAAGGATAGTCACACCAAATACTGATTTTATTTAGATTTTTCTTCTGTTCGATCACTTTCTGTTTTATAAATTGATTAAACAAAAAAAAAAAGTATTTTATTACTTTCCAGCATTTCTTCACACCTGCCTAGACCTTTTGCACCCAACTGTGTGAATGTATATACATACACACACACTGGCAATTGGGCCTACTTGTTTAAACATCTTGACTACATCTATGGCATAAACGGTCAAGAAAGTATTATATCACAGTTATCAATGTGGATGCTAATAATAAAGCACTGTGTAGCCCACATAATAAAGCAACTTCAGAATCATAGCTGGACACAAAAAGAGGATTTTCAATCATACTGAAACATATTATTGTATAAATATAATACATCATTGACTAAACAACATTAAATAGAACACTACACGCTGCAAAACAAAAGATAAATTATGATATTAATTTAACATATCCAAGAACAAATACTAGATTTATAAAATGAATACATTAATTTAGTTTTGTAAGGCAAACTTGCAATCAGCATTCTTTTTCCATCATATCCTTTTTCTGTTGTGAAAAAATAAACCATTCTTTCCTACAAAGTCTAACTATAGAAAGGCAAATTATGACTTCTGTCTATAAAAAGTATTATTCTAAACGCTATCTGCTTCATAACGATCAGCGTATTTCAGAAAAAAATTGTCTTTTGTGAATTTTTTTTTAAAGAAGCTCAGTGTTTAGAGGCTGCCTGTTCTGATACTATTTGGACACTAAATATAACCGGATGTTTCAAAAAAATTCAAAGTAGAATTATGGCCTCCCATTAAATAAATATGTGCTGCAGCACTTCGTTATAACTGCATCTGAACTTAGTTTTCTCTTAGTCCCCCTGTTAAAAGTGTTACTAAACCCAGAACCCTGTATTCACTACAACTGGTCCCCCACAGTACACAGAATATGGAAATGCAATTATTTTAGTAAATATAAACTGCTAAATAACTTTTCTCATCAGCAGTTAGAGCAGTCTTGGGACTTCTATCCGTGTCTGGCTGAGCACTGGTTAGAGCTTGTAGGAGGAGTTTTCTCCTCTGACTGTCCTATGAGGCTGCAGGACCCCTGACCCTCTGTGTGGACAGTGCCGTTTGGCCCTGTGCTGATCACATGCACCTTGCCAAAAAAAAAAAAAAAAACCCACAAAAAAACTCTCTCGCAATACACACCAAATTGAGCAAGTGCAGAGTGACTAATGCCCTGTACACACGAGCGGAATTTCCATCAGAAAAAAGTTGGATGATTTTTCCGACGGAATTCTCTTCAAGCTTGGCTTACACACGGTCACACAAGTTCTCTGAACTTTCGAGCATTAAAGGATCAGTAAAGGAAAAAAAACAACAAACATGTTATAATTACCTCCACTGTGCAGCTCGTTTTGCACACAGTGGCCCCGATCCTGATCTTCTGGGGTCCCTTGGCGGCTGTCTCGGCTCCTCCCCGTAAAAAGACTCCACACATTCATGCGAGCGAGCATGGTGTGGAGTTATTGCGGGCGCGCTCCCGTGATACAACGGCGGCCATAGCTGCCGACTGCATCACTCGGCCCCGCCCCTCGGCGCGGCGCGTCATTGGATGTGATTGACAGCAGCGCTAGCCAATGGCTGCGCTGCTTTCAATCCATCCAGTGTAGCCAATCGACGGCCAGGCTAAGAACCGAGGAGGATGACGGGGATGAGCGCGGGACTTTCGAGGCGTAAGGTAAGTAAAACGGGGGCTCGGGGGGCGGTACTGTCGGATGTTTTTCCACCTTAATGCATAGGATGCATTAAGGTGAAAAAACATTTACCTTTACAACCCCTCTAAGAACGCAGTGATGTACAACACTACGATGAGGCGAGAAAAAGAAGTTTAATGCTTCCGAGCACGCGTCATATTGTTTCCGAGCATGCGTGTTTTTTCCCGTCGGAATTGCATACAGATGAACGGATTTTCCCATAGAATTTTTTTCCGTCGGAAAAATAGAGAACCTGCTCTCTAAGTCCGTCTGAAATTCCGACAGAAAAAGTCTGATGTAGCATACACACGGACGGAATTTCCGATGAAATGCTCACATCAGACTTTTTCCGACGGAAATTCTGCTTGTGTGTACAGGGCATAAGGCTTTGTCTTATCAGGAGATGGATTGGGGACAGTGGAAGGGTAAGATCAGAGGAGACAGGATCAAACAGCCTTTTTACACAATACAGAGGATTAACCCCTTAGGTTTCACACTGATTTTACTGTTGTGGGTTTAGTAACACTGCACAGTTCACAAATACTTGTTGATCTTACGATGGTTTGGCAACAGTGCTGCACTGATCCTGAATTCAGAGCAGAGTTGACTCTCTCATTTAGGCTATGCCTGCTTGCACTACAGACAGATGAAAAATGTTGGCTACCAGCATTATCACTACTAAATCACAGGCCTATGTCAATCAGCACCTGGCCACACCTAGTCCCACCCACTGCCTTCTGGATTGACAGCACTGCCTCTGTAGCTGAGGCACTCCCACTGTAAGCAGCAGTGTCTCAGAGGGGTAGTGTGTGAGATACAAATGACGGGGGGTTTGGCTCACTCAGGAATAGTAAAGAAAGTTTTAGTTTTTTTTAGAATCTTTGTGCATTTAGATGCTCATACATGAGAATTTAGTTTAATAATTTCAACAGTTCTCATTTAAAAATATTATCCTGTATTGGAGTTGTAATGTAGAGTGTCAGAAGCTTGGGTGACAGAAAAGGAGCATACCATTAAAACATGCATTAGTAAAGAGGTAACCTTTTGCAAATGCTGCATGTCAGAAGGATCTAAAGATGCCATCAGATGCAAGCGGCTCAAATTAAGCGCAAATCTCATCTTTTTCTTCAGGTCAAGTTGAGGTTGTCCCTCCCTACTAGTCACTTAATATAATGGGTGGCCTTGCTAACCAATACAGAGGCTCAGGAGGCGGAAGGGGATGGGACCAAGCATTTCAGCAGGAAATGCATGTTAATGTCAGTTGCCTATTTTTCTGGGTCTACCGACCATTTTCATATGCAGTTTTTAATGAAGGTAGTCACTACCTGTATTTTCTTAATCATTTGATCAATTCAAACTGCCCAGGCTTTTGGAATTCTTAACACAAGACTAACAGAGCAAGGTAAGTAAAAGTAAACCATTGATTTCCATTAACCACTTCAACACCGGGCTTTTTTTACCACATCAATACCGGGCCTATTCTAGCACTTCTCTCCTACATGTACAAATCATCATTCTTTTGCTATAAAATTACTCAGAACCCCCAAACATTATATATGTTTTTTTAGCAGACACCCTAGGGAATAAAATGACGGTCATTGCAACTTTTTTTCTTGCACGGTATTTACGCAATAATTTTTCAAACGCCTTTTTTGGGGGAAAAAAATGGTTTCATGAATTAAAAAATAACAAAACAGTAAAGTTAGCCCATTTTTTGGGGAAAATATAAAAGATGATGTTACGCCGAGTAAATAGATACCTAACATGTCACGCTTTAAAATTTCGCACACTCATGGAATGGCGCCAAACTTCGGTACTTAAAAATCTCCATAGGCGACACTAATTTTTTTTACAGGTTACCAGGTTAGAGTTACAGAGGAGGTCTAGTGCTAGAATTGTTGCACGCGCTCTAACGCACGCGGCGATACCTCACATATGTGGTTTGAACGGTGTTTACATATGTGGGCGGGACTTGCGTGTGCGTTCGCTTCTGATTGCGAGCTACCGGGGACAGGGGCGTTTTAATTTTTTTTTTTTATTTTACTTATTTTATTTATATTTTACACTTATTTTACTTTTTTTTTTTGATCACTTTTATTCCTATTACAAGGAATGTAAACATCCCCTGTAATAGGAATGTGTGTGACAGGTCCTCTTTATTGAGAGATGCGGGGTCAATAAGACCCCACATCTCTCCTCCAGGCTGGAAAGCATGAGATCGTGAAATTTGTTTCACTGATCTCATACTTACTAGCCGCAATGGCGGCTTTGTTTACATCTGAGGACCCGGGCGTGACATCATCACATCGCGCCCCGGGTCTCCAACGATCATAGAGATGACTGGTGACCATCTGGTCACCAGTCATCTCTATGCTCGTCACGTGACCCACCACCGGCGCCGGACGATTCTCTCCGGGTCCCCGGTGGCACAGGAGAGCCCGGAGAAGCACCGGATGGCGGCGGGAGAGGGGGGGGGGGTGTATATATCTGATGCCTCTAGCTGCAGGCATCATTCAGATATCCCCCCTCAAAGCCGAGGATGTCATATGACATCCACCCAGGATGGGAGATCCCATCTGTGGACGTCATATGACTATGGGCGGTAGGGAAGTGGTTAAAGTCCAATAGAACGTTCAGATGAAAACATTGCAGGTGCATCAACAAATGTGTTCCAAGTCTTACAGTTCACGTTCTTCATATAATTTTTTTTTTAAAAAGTCACAGGCTGGGTAAAGCTTGTGCCCTGTCTGTCAGACCCCCTTCTCTCCAATCAGCTTTGCAAAGCAACAGGTCTGACTGAGCAAGGGGTGTGTTGGATCTGTGCAGAATGACCACTGCTTCCACACAATGAGCAGGGTCCTTCTCTGCAGCATGTCAGCAGGGGACAGGCTTTCCTACTCAAGCTGCGCCTACCTTCTAAAGAAAATAAGACATTGCACACTTTGTTTTCGATACAGTGCCTTGAAAAAGTATTCATACCCCTTGAAACGTTCCAAATTTTGTCATGTTACAACCAAAAACATAAATGCATTTTTTTAGGGATTTTATTGTGCTAGACCAACACAAAGTGGCACCCAATTGTGAAGTGGAAGGAAAATGATAAATGGTTTTCAAAATTGTTTCACAAATAAAGATCTGAAAAGCGTGGCGTGCATTTTTATTCAGCCCCCTCACTCGGATACCCCTAACTAAAATCTAGTGGAATCAATTGCCTTCAGAAGTCACCTAATTAGTAGAGTCCACTTATGTGTAATTTAATCTCAGTATAAATACAGCTGTTCTGTGAAACCCTCAGAGGTTTGTTAGAGAACCTTAGTGAATAAACAGCATCATGAATGCCAAGGAACACACCAGGCAGTGGTGGCTGGTGCTCAAAATTTTTGGGGGGGCGCAAACAAACTAAAAAAATTCTGAAAAATTCATCAATTGCAGTCTTACTGCACCATCAAAACGCAGCCACTGTGCCCATCAAACGCAGTCACTGTGCCCATCGCTCCCACTGTGCACATCAAATGCTGCCACTGTGCCCCCTTGCCCGGCACTTACTGTCCCGGAGGGGCAGCGGGTGTCGGCGGCGAGCAGTGTCCTCCATGCTCATCCATGACCTCTGTCTTCTCCCGCCCACTCCTCCTGTCCTCTACTATGATTGGACACCTGATTGGCTGAAACGACAGGCGCTGTGATTGGATGCCTATCAGGTGACGGGTAACAGACCCTGATTGGTGGAGCAGCAGTTGGCGCACCTGATTGGCGGAGAGGCGGTTCAGTGTTAGGAAAGCGAATATTAATTCGCTTTTCTAAGACAGCTGGGTGAACTGCGAGCGCCAAGCATGGCGCTCGCTATTTACCTTTTTGACGCTTTTGAGAGTCTATGGCTCTAATCAGGTGCTTCAAAAACACCCCCCGCCGCTGTAATTCAGGCGCCCAAATAGGAGGTGTCAGCGGCGGCCATAGATAGATTCATGCTAAGCATGAATCTATCTATTGGTGATAGAGGGGGTGGCTGAAGAGGAGGTGGCGCCGGTATGGACGCACCGCCACTGACACCAGCCCGGTCAGCAATACAGTTGTGGAGACGTTTAAAGCAGGGTTAGGCTATAAAGAAATATCCCAAGCTTTAAAACATCTCACTGAGCACTGTTAATTTCATCACCCGAAAATGGAAAGAGTATGGCAAAACTGCAAACCTACCAAGACGTGGCCGTACACCTAAACGGACAGGCTGGGCAAGGAGAGCATTAATCAGAGAAGCAGCCAAGATAGTAACTTTAGAGGAGCTGCAGAGATCCACAGCTCAAGTGGGAGAATCTGTCCACAGGATAACTATTAGTCGTGCACTCCACATATCTGACCTTTATGGAAGAGTGGCAAGAAGAAAGCCATTACAAGTCCCGTTTGCAGTTTATGAGATGCCATGTGGGGAACACAGCAAAAATGTGGAAGAAGGTGCTCTGGTCAAATTGAACTTTTTGGCCTAAAACCAAAATGCTTTGTGTGGCAGAAAACGAACACTGCACATCACCCTGAACACACCATGCCCACTGTGAAAAATGGTGATGGCAGCAACATGTTGTGGGTGTGCTTTTCTTCAGCAGAGACAGGGAACCTGGTCAGAGTTGATGGGAAGATGGATATAGCCAAATACAGGGCAATCTTAGACTAAAACCTGTTAAGAGTCTACAAAGGACTTGAGACTGGGGCGGAGGTTCACCTTCCAGCAGGACAACAACCCTAAAAATCCAGCCAGACCTACAATGGAATGGTTTAGATCAAAGCATATTTATGTGTTCGAATGGCCCAGTCAAAGTCCAGACCTAAATCCAATTGAGAATCTGTGGCAAGACTTGAAAATAGCAGTTCACAGATGCTCTCCATCCAACCTGACAGAACTTGAACTATTTTGCCTAGAAGAACGGGCAACAATTTCTCTAGATGTGCAAAGCTGGTAGAGACATCCTGAAAAAGACTTGCAATTGTCTTTGCAGCGAAAGGTGGTTCTACAAAAGTAGAATACAAATGCACGCCACATATCTGTAAAAATAGAATTATTATTTTTTTTATCATTTTCCTTCCACTTCACAATTATGTACCACTTTGTGTTGGTCTATCACATAAAATCCCAATAAAATAAAATTTTGGTTGTAACATGACAAAATGTGGAACATTTCAAGGGGTTTGAATACTTTTTCAAGGCACTGTACACATACAGCCGTGGCCAAAAGTTTTGAGAATGACACAAATATAAATTTTCACAGTCTGCTGCCTCAGTGTTTTAAGCTCTTTTTGGCAGATGTTACTATGGTATACTGAAGTATAATTGCAAGCATTTTATAAGTGTAAAAGGCTTTTATTGACAATGACATGAAGTTTATGCAAAGTGTCAATATTTGCAGCGTTGACCTTTCTTTTTCAAGACCTCTGCAATTCGCGACGGCATACCGTCAATCAGCTTCTGGGCCACATCCCGACTGATGGCATAATCAATGCTTCGAGTTTGTCAGAATTTGTGGGTTTATTTTTTGTTCACCCGCCTCTTGAGAAATGACTTCAATGGGATTAAAGGTCCAGGCTCCATGTCATCATGACCACGGAGTCTGGATCCACCAGATCCCTAGACCGACACCCAGTTCAGCCGCTCAGTGAGCCACTGAGATGGCCGGCCCCGCCCCCTCCACAGCTCAGCATCCATTGAGCAAGGAGGGTGCAGAGCAGAGAGCTGTGACTGACAGTCTGCAGCTCTCTGCTCACAGAGCTACAATTCATCTGATCACTCTTCATAATATTCTGGAGTATATGCATCATAAAAACGGAGGCAGCAGACTTTGTTAAAATTTACATTTGTGTAATTCTCAAAACTTTTGGTCATGGCTGTAGAATGAATTTAAAGCGTTTGTTACCCCCCAACACTTCATATTCCTGATATGTGGCTGCTGTACCTTGTATGAGAAAATCTCCTGTTCTCTTTGTATTGCTTCCTTTGTGTGAAATTTCTGGTGTTCCTGCGAGTCCCTCTGCTTTCCTATAAAAAATGTTTTATATGTTCACAAAAATGTTTTGCCTTTCATTTCTATTTTAAACTAACTGGGTTGGTTTTGCAATGTGAGGGTTTATAATCACTTGAAATTTGAAACTGTAGTTGGGTTTTAAAGTCACATCTTGTGTTACTGTAAAATTAACTGTAAGGGCACTTTCACACTGGGGTAGCATTGGCGGTAAAGGATCAAAAGTGCCTGCAAAGCGTCGCTGCCGAATCGCTTTGCGGGCGCTTCGCCAGTGCTGGCTATTGATTTCAATGGCAGGGGCGTTTTAGGAGCAGTGCATTCACCGCTCCCTCACCACCCCAAAGATGCTGCTTGCAGGATTTTTTTTTTCTGTTCTGCAAGCACACCGCTCCAGTGTGAAAGCACTCGGGCTTTCACACTGGGGCTGCAGGGGAGGAGTTTTTCAGACGCTATTTTTAGCCCTTTAGCGCCTGAAAAATACCCCAGTGCGAAATTAGCCTTTAAGGATTTTACTTTGACGCAAATTTTATATAGAAATTTGTATTCTCTACCAACGCATGGTTTTCAATGAAGGTGTATTGCGGAAGTCAAGTAAAGAAGATGCTGTGTGTTGTGCTAGCAGGCAATAACTTTTAAAAGATTATATTTTTCATTTCGTATCACTCACTGGCATATTTTATTGCCATGTCAAAACATAAAACTTGTCAGGAATGCAGAAATAGGTAGAACTATATAAAAGGAACTAAGAGTAAGGAAATCTGAAGGAGTATGGTCCGATAAAGATAAAAAATACCTTTTATTATATTTACACAGTCATAAAAGAGTCATAAAATTTACTACTGGGTCTTCCTTCCCACCATAGGTGAAAACCAGTAGTACATTTTATGATTCAATGTAAATATAATAAAGGTATTTTTATCTTTTTCAGACCATTTTTAATTAAAATTCTTTACTTAGTTCCTTTGTTCAGTTGGCTCACGAGAAATAATGAGTATTGATCTGATTTAAAAAGCATTCATTATCTTATTAATATTTATTGTATAGGAGTATCCCCGTTTATCAACCAATTATCAACTAATTACTATTAATAATAGGTAGAGTTATTTCTTAAGCATTCTGCAGCCTGAAAATCATGCAGCTAGTTGATATTTAAAGTTCACCTATTCTTAAAAATAGTCCATGCAGTCAAGGGTCACCGGTAGATATTAAACTGTGCAACTTTGTAAAATGTTCATTACTTTTATTGTCATACCTGGATGCCTGGCCTGAAAACTCCTCGTTCACAATCTCTGTATCCTGTTTTCTTGCTAGGCGGTAAAAACCATTGGGCACTCACTTCTAACATTACAGTAATGGTTTTTGTGTTCTGGCAAAAAGTTAGGACATGGGGATTGCTTTCTGGGATTCATTCAGCCAAGCTTCCAAGGGGGCCCAAATGGCCTACAGGTATGATAATAAAATTAATGAACATTTTACAAAAGTTGCAGTTTTTCTATAACCTACTGGGGCCCCTCGACTGCAAAGGCTTTGTTTCTGGAAAAGGTGAACTTTGCATTTAAACAGCTAACCTACCTCAATAAGAACTATTGCACATTTAATAAAATATTAAAGAGTTAGCATTGTATGAATATACACGTGCTTCTTCTTTTAGACAAATTTACCATTGCTACTACATTTACAAATGTCTGATTATAATACTAAAGCAAAAAAGTCTGATGTTTTTAAATAGATATGAATCCCTATTCAATGGGGCTCTTGTTCTTAAATTCTAATTCATTATCTCTGAAACAATTCCGAATCCATTTTGTAATGATCTAAATTTAGCAGAGAGAATTCAAAATGGCTGCTCTAGGTGACTGCATTTAGGAACAAGAACTCTTGAATAAGGTTAACGATCTTTATACTGTAGCATACCACCTGATTTTTGTATATACAGCGTATCTTGAGCGATTGTTTTTCAATTTTTGTGAGATGTACGTCTGTGTCCCCACTGGGGAGATGAACACCCATTCTGTCCTTGTTATCAGGACTGACAATGAAGGAAAATCAATAAAATGATTGGGTTGTCACTGGGACACGAACAGGGAAAGATACTTTTTGGGAAACTACTAAGAGAATTCCCCAACCTTGGAGAGGGTTCCTCTCACCTCTAGATGTATCTACAGAACAGGAAGAGAAGAATATTCCATCTGGGATACCGATGGCAAAATAACCTGAAAGGGGTGAGTGCCTTCTTGTTCAAATGACTACCAAGCATTTCTTGGAAGGACAGGAAGTAAAAGATTCTCTCTCCAGTGAGGTTACTAAAGGATGAAAGCCTGACAGAAAATTTTAACTCTTCCCAAGTACATAAAAAAACGTGTGCATGGAGTTAGGTTTTAAAGGAAACGTTCATTTTAGATAAAATTATGGGGGTGGAATTTACAACTTTCTGAGTCACTGATCCAGCTCAAGAATGTCCTCACTGCGCTTCATGCATGTTCTACTTCACGTGTTAATAAAGCACAGATGTCTGCATACCTATCAAACAACCAGATTTTTAAAAGGCAAGCAGAAATGGCTTCCCCTATTTTTTTTTCTCTGCACAGATTTCCTTTAAATTTCATATTACACCGGGTTCATATACCCTGACACAACCAGTGTTCTACACTGTGGGTTTATGTTTTATGTATGTAAAACTATGGGCGATAGCCATTGTTGTTAACTTATTGGTTTTCCTATTTTTTTTTTTTTTTACAGTTCTGTCTTGATTACATATTACAAATTGACCTATTAATAAAAATATTTTCACCTCTAAATTTCAGACAAACTGCTACATATGCAGCTCGAACACAAAGATTGGATGAGTGTTACCCATCACATTTTGTGGTATGATGCACACACTTTTGTGAGAGATCCACCTGCCCCAACTGGGACGTATGACTGCACAGCAGAGGAGGGTGAAAATACTGGGACTGTATTACCATACAGCAGAGTAAGGGTGAGAGTACTGGGCCGTATGATTGCACAGCAGAGAAGGGGTGAGTGTACTGGGCTCTAAGAATGCACAGCCGATGAGAGGCGAGCATACAGGGCTGCATGACTGCACAGCAGAGGAGCATTGAGCGTAATGAGCCTTATGACTACACAGCAGAGGAGCATTGAGCACACTGGGCCAAAATGTTACATAGTAGATGAGGGGTAAGTGTACAACCACTACGACCGAACGTATGACTACACAGAAAAGAAGGCGTGAATGTACTGGGCCATTTGACTGCACAGTAGAGAAGGGGTGAGCGTACTTGGTCGTATGACTGCACAGCAGTAGAACAGTGAGCGTACTTGGCGGTTTGACTACACAGCAGTGGAGGGGTAAGCATTTTCTGGGCTGCACAGCAGGGGAGCGTTAAGCATGCTGGACTTTATGACTACACGGTAGAGAAGGGGTGAGCATACTGGGCCCTATGATGACTGCACAGCAGAGGAGGGGTGTGTGTACCGGGCCCTATGACTGCACAGCAGAGGAGGGGTGTGTGTACCGGGCCCTATGACTGCACAGCAGAGGAGGGGTGTGTGTACTGGGCCCTATGACTGCACAGCAGAGGAGGGGTGTGTGTACCGGGCCCTATGACTGCACAGCAGAGGAGGGGTGTGTGTATCGGGCCCTATGACTGCACAGCAGAGGAGGGGTGTGTGTACCGGGCCCTATGACTGCACAGCAGAGGAGGGGTGTGTGTACCGGGCCCTATGACTGCACAGCAGAGGAGGGGTGTGTGTCCCGGGCCCTATGACTGCACAGCAGAGGAGGGGTGTGTGTACCGGGCCCTATGACTGCACAGCAGAGGAGGGGTGTGTGTACCGGGCCCTATGACTGCACAGCAGAGGAGGGGTGTGTGTACTGGACCCTATGACTGCACAGCAGAGGAGGGGTGTGTGTACTGGACCCTATGACTGCACAGCAGAGGAGGGGTGTGTGTACTGGACCCTATGACTGCACAGCAGAGGAGGGTTGAGCATACTGTATGTATGACTGCACAGCAGAGGAGGGGTGAGTGTACCGGGCCCTGTGACTGCGCAGTAGAGGAGGAATGTGCGTACTGGGCCCTGTGACTCGACAGCAGAGAAGGGGCAGAGGTACTATGCCCTATGACTGCACAGCAGAAGAGCGTTGAGTGTACTGGGCTGACTACATAGCAGAAGAGGGATTAGAGTTACCAGCTCTGTGAGATTGACACTCTCCATAAACAATCTCTCCTGTTAGACTAAGCACCTCCTCTTTTCCACCCATCAACATACAGCACTTGTACTCCCACTCCAAGCCTGATGTCTTTGTTAAATCAGCAGTGAGCAGCTAAATTGAAGATCCTTTTTCGATAACTACAATGGATGAACTAAAGAATTATTTCATGACTGAAGGAATATATCAGCACACTAAAGGGTGTTTTTGTATATTTTTCTGAAGCAGTTTTAATGGCAGCAATAAGCACGGCACTTAAATTAAACCACAGATTGGCAATTTGTTTCTGTAACTGCATTTTAATGATGCAGTGCCTTTTATTGTTGCACCTTAATTAGCATAAATAGGAAATGTGTTATAGGTTTCCTCTTCAATTTTCCTATAAAAGCTACAAAATGTTTTCATCAATTCTTATATAAACTTTATGGTCAATCTGTGCTTTGATCATACCAGGTAATGCAACAAACTCACTTTAATAGTAATTCCACCAGAGGCAAATAACACCTTTGCTTTCCTGCTTTTCCATTTAGCTTCTGGGTGCAAAGAAAAACACCCAGTGCTTCCAGCTTAGGGGGGCATATGAATCATGTCCCTTCGCCCCTTCACAATACTGATGTTTGGCTGCTCAGGCACAAAGCACTGTCACGTAAGGGTAGAAATTAAGTCCGGTGTGGGCTTCACTTTTGTTCACTCCCCATGGCCAAACAGACCAGAGGGATAGCGAACACAAGATAAGTATGTGCTGCCGATGGTGGGGCTGGAATTAGAATAAACCGTTGGCTTTGCCCTGCATAGGCAAAGCACAGGTTAACTTTAAGGGGCATCAGAAATCAAACATTATATTTACATTTTATATCTGTAATTATTTAAAAACATAAAAAAAAACAAAAAAAACATTTACAATCCTGAAATACTTACCGGTTTAATAGCACCACTGGCTTGTGCTGGCTGGTGTCTCTCGGAGATTCTGTTAAAGAAAATCTTCCACCACAATTTTGAGCTGCTGGCTTTCCTACACTTAGGAAAGGCAGTCAAGGGCTTCTGCTTCACACAGGACCTACCTCCAGCCAATACGATGAAGTATCAGAGAAAAGGCAGCCAGTTGGTTCCCGAAAATACCCACACCAACAATGTGGCAAGTAAATCATAATTGTAGTTGGTGTTAAATTAGCAGCAAGTCGAATTCTTCAGCCCAACCTTATAACTAGTATTTCACTTTTTTAGTTAGAAGCTGATGAGATAAACCCCCTAGGAACCATTTCTACCTCTTGGGGAAGCTATAAAAGAAATTCCACTACCAGATTTCCAAACCCGGTTGTTGCCTTAAAAATCTTGCTCTTCCTCAATTTATTTTAGCATCTAGCAAAAACTGAAATATCAGTTTTGGTTGGATTGACCTCTTCATACACGGACAGATGACTTTGCAAGATAGTTAGTGAATACTTAGGCTGCATGTAACAATGGCAATATTATATAGGAGAAAAGGAGTTAGTGCCACCTATAGAAACCAGAGCCGACTACCATTTTTCTAAAGTAGATCTGACAAAGGATACATAGCATGATCATAGAAAAAAAATGCAATCACAACTTTACACCATCTTAACCACTCATTTGACAGTCAACATTTTAATGACAAGTTAGCGTTTACTTATGTTCTGAATAAGAGTGTGCAAATTCTCCATGCTAACAGATCAGTAAACTTGAGTTTTTTGTTTTAGTTCCACACATTAAAACAGCAGCTTTTATTCAACCACACTATGGCAGGAGTGGTATTTTGGCCAGCGTTCTTAAAAAATAAAATTATAATAGTCAATTGTATAAAAATGCCTTCAGTTCCACCATTAGAAGTTTAGGAGGCAAATTTTCACAGCATCGTAACATCCTGAAAGTAGAGAATGAGGAGAGTCCAGATGAAAGACAAGTTTTTACCAATGTCCTGCAATGCAAAGACAGTCATAGTCCACCAACCACTGCAGAGGAACAAGAATCAATGGGATGCCAATGGTGTAATGACAATGTGCATTTACATATTAACAGTTTCTGAAACTGACACATAGATGGCCTCAAAAGAGGAATACTATCTTATTTAATTTTCCAACATTTTTCCAAACCAAATGATTCAACATTTTGATAAAAAAAAAAAAAAAAAGTTTGTATAAAATAATATAGACATAACACACAAGTGCTTTTATCGGATAGTGGCTGATGGAATGGAGACATTGGGTGTTACGAATCATTAGTATGGGATATTTTCTTCCATAAAAGGGCTTTCAAGTTGTTTAAAATTAATGAATGTTGCATCTCCATGTTATGTGTAGCAGCTTTTAGGGCAATGCATGAGTAGATCTGTTTCTCTAGTTCGTCTTGGATTTCGGAAGGGGTACCCCGAAGCAGGTAGTCTTTTACCAACAGGCATATTTTTGCTAAATTTGGTTGGGTTATGTCTGCAGTGCATCTCTTTTTGCTTTGGTCACACACAGTGCTGCAGTCAGTACCATAAACACAGTCGGCATCAACTTCACAAGGTCTGTCTTTGATTAATTCTTTCAAGTTCATTTCTGGGACGATGTTTCTCATATCAACCACTTTCAAGTCATATTTCTCATTGTAACCAAAGTTTTTGGCACTTATGTCACACATAAGAAAATTTCCATATGGTCCATGGAAAATGTCTTCTACAAACTCTAGAAGACCTATGACTATCTTAGCTTTCCTTGGCCATGATGGAGTGAACCACTGATCCATTCGTTTTCGTAGTCCTTGTGGAACAAATACTTCCATGATCCATGGTAGACTTATCCCATAGAGTGAGGTGTATTGCACACGCTCTGTTATGTACAAATCACCACAGAAACCAAGTAGCTTTGGCGTGTGCTCCTTGTCCTGCAAGATCACCATCAGTAGAAATTCATTTAGCTGTAGAAGTGCCCAGGCAGACTTGGCCTCTGGTAGCGACACATGTCCATCTTTATTACCATCTGCTGCTGCCAAGATAAGGTTTACTAGGTCACTGAGATTTCCTTGGTCACCTAATTTAGTCTAAAAATAAAACAAAAACTGTATTACTTTTTTTGGCATAAGATGACATTCTGAATGCAATAGCAACTATAAAATTTTGAAGCCTGCACAACCCAAATAATTAAAGTTACACTCCAGTGAAATGTTATCATTTAGTCTATTTGTGATGCAGAAGAGTGCCCTCTGTAGGCTCCTTGTTGTCTCAGATATGGTGGGCTTGATGCATACAAGTATCAGTGCTCACTGCTACCAATTAGATTCAAAACCATCTGATTGGTGAAATGACATGCAGAAAAAAATGCAAAATTAAGGGAAATGCTTGGACAGCCGGAGTGCGGCTGTCCAAGCATTTCCCTTAATTTTGCATTATCATATGCATTGCCAGCACCCGTGGCTTTGGATCTGGTGAGGAGGTTCATCAGTTACACCTACCTTGAGCGGTGACTCCCTTTCTCAGAAAAAAAATGCAAGTTTCTTCTGCATTAAAGCGCCTGTCTGCTCACAGTTTTTTTTATCTTAGTCTTCAGTTCCACTTGAAGACCTTAAAGCTGAGTTCCACCCAAAAGTGGAACTTCCGCTTCAAGCACTCCTTGCCCCTTACATGCCACATTTGGCATGTCATTTTTTTGGGGAGTGGGGGCTTCCTTAGGTGTGGAACTCCCTGTCCCACTTCCTCCTCCCGCCTAGGTGGCCCCTCCCTCTAGGCGATCTCCTGGGACACATGGCAAGTCCCAGAAGATCGCCTGTCCAATCCAAGAGCGACTCGCGCATGCGCAGTACGTGCCCGGTCGTTAAGCCGAAAGCTGTAACGGCCGGGTGCCCAGAGTGGTAATGGAGGCACTGGCGGAGTAGAGCGACGCTTGCAGCCGCATCGCTGGACCATGGAACAGGTAAGTGTCTGTTTATTAAAAGTCAGCAGGTACACTTTTTGTAGCCGTTGACTTTTAATAAACATAAAAAGCCTGAAACTCTGTTTTAAACATAGTTTTATCAAGTGAACAGTAAGGCAGGGGGGAATTCATTATAAAAAAAAAAATAGTTGCAGTTAGTCACAGTTTGCTAAATTAGCCTGCCTTCAAAGCGATATCTTTTTATCAAGCCTCGTACACACGGCCGAGATTCTCGTCAGGAAAAAAACTTTGTTTTTCCTGACGAGAATCTTGACAAGAAACTTGTCCCGGCCGAGTGTACACACGTAGGATTACAAAAGAATCGCCGTTCTTTTGAATGGCACGAACGTGGTGACATCATCGACTACGACGAGCGTGCGCTCGTCACATTCGATGCCGTCGCCGCCATCTTGCTACACCCTATGCTTATGAAGCTACCGCGCATGCGGCAAAGTCATTTCGAGCATGCGTGGGTTTCCACGGCGACAGGTAAGTGTACACACGCTCGGGTTTCTCGTCGAGAAACAGGCCGACGAGATTCTCAATGAGAAAAAAGACCGCAGAAGACCGTTTTTTTTTTTTCTCGTCGAGAATCTGGGCAGTTTTCTTGACGAGAAAACTGAAACCCGCGTACACACAGCCGGTTTTCTTGGCAAGAAAGCTCTTCCGGCAGTTTTCTTGTCGTTTTTTGCCGAGAAAACCGGTCGTGTGTACGCGGCCTTACAGTTAGCAACAGTTAAAATGCTTTTTTTTTTTTTACTTCCTCCTATTCAAGAACTTGGCTTCACACAGACTTGTAACTATAAAAGGCAGGGTTGCATTCATCACTACAGGATCCCCTGGATCTTTATCCTCTATTTTAAAGTGGATCTATCACTAAAATTCACACAAATATGTAGCACACATGCCACCATTACTAATTGTTCACCTCATTGTTTTGGTTGCAATATGCATCATGGTCTTCAAAAATACAAAAACTGCTGCTCCTGAAACTCCCTAATGTAATCTACAGGCATCCTAGAAGATCAAATACTGTCTAAATATTGGGATCATTCAGAATGCTTAATGATAATAAAGTCTTGTGTTTTTTTTTTAAAATAACAAATAAGTTATATTTGCCTGCTCTGTGTAAGACCCCTTTCACACTGGCAGCGCCTGCCATTCGTGCTAAAGCGCTGCTCGTTTTAGCGGCGCTTTACGGCCGCTAGCGGGGCGCTTTTTACAAATAAATAAATTAAGAAATATGGTAAAAAGCCTCGTTTTGCGGCGCTCCCAAACCGCCCCAAAGATGCTGCTTGCAGGACATTTCGTAACATCCCGCAAGCGCACCGCCCCAGTGTGAAAAGACACACTGCAATGAATAGGAGGCGCTTTTCAGAGGCTATTTCTAGCGTTAAAGCACCTGAAAATTGCCTCAGTGTGAAAGGGATCTAATGGTTCTGCACAGAGCAGCCCAGATCCTGCTCTTCTCGGGTCCCCCACCGGCTCTCCTGGCCCCTCCCTCCTGCCCCCACAGCAAGCAGCTTGCTATGGGGGCACCCGAGCTGAGCCCCTGCTCTGTGTGTCCATTCAGACACAGAGCAGTGGCTCAGCCCGCCCCCCTTTCTCTCTCCTCATTGGCTCACTAACTTTGACAGCAGCGGGAGCCAATGGTGCCCGCTACGGTCTCAGCCAATGAGAGTCCCCGGACAGGCTTTTTGTGCAACATCGCTGGATTGAGATGGGGCATAGAATGCATTAACATAAAAAAAACCTTCTGCCTTTAGAACCACTTTAACATAACCCTGTCTGGTAAACCTTTAATATAGAATAAGTATTAGCAAGGCAAAACATTCTGCAACACAACTGGACAGAAAGCAAAATTTACATAATAAATGTAGCAATATTTGCTAATTACATAACATAATTACAAACTATACATAAAAGCAAGGTTTTTAATACATTAGAAGACACTAAAAAGACTTACACAATCTTTTTCACACCAACACGTTTAAAAGATTATAGTTCACTTCTAAAAGCAAACAGGTTGCTTTCTAAAACAACAATTAGCACTGTTGCATACAAATTAATTTACAGCATTCTAAAATGGGTGCTTAACCACTTAAGCCCCGGACCATTTTGTAGCTAAAGGACCAGAGCTGTTTTCAGAATTTTGCACTGCGCTGCTTTAACTGGAAATTGTGCGGACATGCAATGTTGTACCGAAACGAAATTTGCGTCCTTTTCTTCCCACAAATAGAGCTTTCTTTTACGGGATTTGATTGCCTCTGCGATTTTTATTTTTTGCAATATAAACGGAAAAAGACCGAAAATTTTGAAAACAAATGATATTTTCTACTTTTTGTTATAAGAAAAATCGAATAAACTCAATTTTAGTCATACATTTAGGCCAAAATGTATTCAGCCACATGTCCTTAGTAAAAAAAATGTCAATAAGCGTATATTTATTGGTTTGCGCAAAAGTTATAGCGTCTACAAACTAGGGTACATTTTCTGGAATTTACACAGCTTTTAATTTATGACTGCCCATCTCATTTCTTGAGGTGCTAAAATGGCAGGGCAGTACAAAACCCCCCCAAATTACCCAATTTTGGAAAGTAGATACCCCAAGGAAATTGCTGAGAGGCATGTTGAGCCCATTGAATATTTTTTTTTTTGTCGCAAGTGATTGAATAATGACTAAAAAAAAAAAAAATTACAAAAAGTTGTCACTAAATGATATATTGCTCACACATGCCATGGTTATATGTGGAATTGCACCCCAAAATACATTTTGCTGCTGCTCCTGAGTACGGGGATACCACATGTGTGGGACTTTTTGGGAGCCTAGCCGCGTACGGGCCCCCGGAAACCAAGCACCGCCTTCAGGATTTCTAAGGGCGCAAATTTTTGATTTCACTCCTCACTACCTATCACAGTTTCGAAGGCCATAAAATGCCAAAATAGCACAAAACCCCCCCAAATGACCCCATTTTGGAAAGTAGACACCCCAAGCTATTTGCTGAGATGCATGGTGAGTATTTTACAGCTCTCATTTGTTTTTGAAAATGAAGAAAAAATTTTTTTTTTTTTTAAATTTCAAAACTTTGTGACAAAAAGCGAGATCTGCAAAATACTCACCATACCTCTCAGCAAATAGCTTGGGGTGTCTACTTTACAAAATGGGGTCATTTGGGGGGGTTTGTGCCATCTGGGCATTCAATGGCCTCCGAAACTGTGATAGGCAGTGAGAAGTGAAATCAAAAATTTACACCCTTAGAAAGCCTGAAGGCGGTGATTGGTTTTTGGGGTCCGTACGCGGCTAGGCTCCCAAAAAGTCTCACACATGTGGTATTCCCGTACTCAGGAGAAGCAACAGAATGTATTTTGGGGTGTAATTCCACATATGCCCATGACATGTTTGAGCAATATATCATTTAGTGACAACTTTGTGCAAAAAATAAAAAATAAAAAAATAAATTGTCTATTTTCCGCAACTTGTGTCAACATATAAAATATTCCATGGACTCGACATGCCTCTCAGTATATAGCTTGGGGTGTCTACTTTCCAAAATGGTGTCATTTGGGGGGGTTTTGAACTGTTCTGGCATTTTATACACAACATTAGGAAGCTTACATCCACTCTTCTAACCACTTGAAGGCAAAGCCCTTTTTCACACTTTTTGTTTACATGAAAACATATTTTTTTTTTGCAAGAAAATTATGTTGAACCCCCAAACATTATATATATTTTTAAAGCAAAGGCCCTACAGATTAAAATGGTGGGTGTTGCAATTTTTTTTTCTACACAGTATTTGCGCAGCGATTTTTCAAATGCATTTTTTGGGTTAAAAAATACACTTTTTTTAATTTTAATGCACTAAAACACACTATATTGCCCAAATGTTTGATGAAATAAAAAAGATGATCTTGGGCCGAGCACATAGATACCAAACACAACAAGCTTTAAAATTTCACACAAACGCGCATTGGCGACAAACTACATACATTTTTAAAAGCCTTTACAGGTTACGCCGTTAGATTTACAGAGGTCTACTGCTAAAATTACTGCCCTCGATCTGACCTTCGCGGTGATACCTCACATGCATGGTGCAATTTCTGTTTACATATGACGCCAGACCGACGCTTGCGTTCGCCATTGGGCAAGAGCAGGGCAGGACAGGGGTGCTTTTTTTATTTTTTTTATTATTAATTTTGCTTTTTTATTTTATTTTTAAACTGTTGCTTCCATATATATATTTTTTTTATCATTTTTATTGTTATCTCAGGGAATGTAAATATCCCCTATGATAGCAATAGGTAATGACAGGTACTCTTTTTTGAAAAAACTGGGGTCTATTGGACCCTAGATCTTTCCTCTGCCCTCAAAGCATCTGACCACACCAAGATCGGTGTGATAAAATGCTTCCCCAATTTCCCAATGGCGCTTTTTATATCCGGGGGGGGACATTCCCTCCCACTGCTTGTAAAAGCAGTCCAGAGGCTAATTAGCCACTAGGATTGCTTTTACATGAAAGCCGGCCGCTGGCTGAAAAGAATGATACCAAGATGATACCTAAACCCACAGGCATCATTCTGGTATAAACATTCAAAGTCCAGCAACATACCAGTACGTTGCTGGTCCTTGTTGGACATGTATTGTAATCTTTTTTTTCATGCAGCCTGTTGGCTGAACGAAAAAAAAAGATTGATCGGTGGGTATGCCCACCATTAGAATACCGCCCTTCATCCACCCACTTCTAATGATGGGCATACATGCACCATTTATATATGCCGAAGCATGGGGGCATCTTCCCGCAAAAGTTATGCCGCGTACACATGGTCAGACTTTTCCACGGGCAAGCCTCCGTCGGAATTTCGACCATATGTACGCGGCATTAGGAGCAAAATCGCTCCTCCGCCCCTGCTGCCCCAATGCTTCGGCATATATGCTTTTTTTTTTTAACAGCACTGGAGTCGCAGGGATCAGGCCTGTCTCTGCGAACGCTGCAGTTATGTGTGTTGTGTTTTGCAAGTGACAGTGATCGATCGATACTGCACTTGGGTGGCCTGGGCTGGACGGAGGGGCAAAACGCAGGTGCTAGCAGGTATCTGGGCTGATCCCGCTAACACTGCGTTTTTGGGAACCCTAAACTGCTGGGGACGAAAGTATAGATCTAATCAGATCAGATATTGATCTGTTCAGATACTATACCACTAAGGGGGGTGTATGCTTAACGCGTGGGTGTTAGCGCTACTGGCACTAATCTGATGCTGCCTGGGGTGTGACGCAGACCCTCTCTGACGCTAAAACCTAATTGATATCACCCGCCGGGCGATCAGGGGGTTAAACCTTTATTGGGTTATATACGGCGGGTGCCCTGACACTATAAAAAGCAAACTAACTAACCAGCATCATCTGTAACACTTATACGGTGATTACTGGTGAAAGGGTTAACTAGGGGCAATTAGGGGGTTAAAACCTTTATTATTAGGTAATATATGGGGGTACCTGACGCTATAAAAAACCTGCGGCGAACCTAAAAAAAATTACTGGCTACCGATCTGCATCACCGACGCTAAGACAGCGATCAGAAAAATTATCGCTTAGTGACAGTGGTGATAGGGGGTGAAAGGGTTACCTGGGGGGCGATCAAGGGGGTTAAACCTTTATTAGGTAATATATCGGGGTACCTGACGCTATAAAAACCTGCGGCGACCCTAAAAAAAATTACTGGCTACCGATCTGCATCACCGACGCTAAGACAGCGATCAGAAAAATTATCGCTTATTGACAGTGGTGATAGGGGGTGAAAGGGTTACCTGGGGGGCGATCAAGGGGGTTAAACCTTTATTAGGTAATATATGGGGGTACCCGACGCTATAAAAACCTGCGGCGAACCTAAAAAAAAATACTGGCTACCGATCAGCATCACCGACGCTAAGACATCGATCAGAAAAATGATCGCTTAGCGACGGCGGTGCTAGGGGGTGAAAGGGTTATCTGGGGGGTGATCAGGGGGTTAAACCTTTATTAGGGGGGGTTAGGGGGCTACACTGGACCTAAAACTAAATGTAGTGACACTTTTACAGTCACAAATGTCACTGATTGCAGTGATCACTAAATAAATGGTCACTGCAATCAGTGACACTGTAACTGGGGGCTGGGGGGGCGATTTATGTGCCTATGTGTCCTGGTGTCAGTGTGCTGTTTTGTGCACTAACCTGCATCTTCTCCTGTACGGCGCTCGGTATATGTGAGCGCCGCAGGAGAGATGACATCACTTCCTCCTGCCTGTGTAAACAGTACACAGGCAGGGGAAGCTCTCTCATTCGCCGGGAGCGATCGAGAGGGGGGGGACCGGAATCGAACGGCCGTCCCCTCATGCCGGATCGCTCCCGAAGGTAAAACGACCACCCACTGTAAAGAAGGGGGGTCCGATCGGACCCCCCAACTATACAAAGGCAATCACGTATATGTTTGTGATTCTGCCTGTCGGTGCCATTCTGCCGACGTATATTTACAGTGGGCGGTCGTTAAGTGGTCGTTTATAGTTCACTTCTAAAAGCAAACAGGTTGCTTTCTAAAACAACAATTAGCACTGTTGCATACAAATTAATTTACAGCATTCTAAAATGGGTGCTTAAACATTCATTTTATGATAATTTGCTAAACACCTTTAATGCCTGTGGTTAAAGCATTATACAGCCAGCCTATACTGGTCACCTTATCAGCTGGTTTTTCTATTGCTGCAAGCCTACAAAACCTATATACAAACATCACCTACTTAAAAAAAATGGTAAGGATTTTGCCCAATAAAGAACAGTATATTAATACTTGATATTTTTAATACACTGATTAACCAACCCTTCGTTAAACTGCATACCATAATAAGCTGTCAAACCTTCCGTTTATATCATCATTGTCTCTGTGAATCACGTTTGTTTTCTGCATACATACATCTCTACACAGTAAGCTAAGGACACAGAATAGCGAAGGACTGAGCTAAATGGAAGTACTATAGTCTTTCTGAAAATCACATTATTGATGACATAGATTTCTGTCAGTCTGATTACGAAACAGTTCTAAAGACAGAAGAAGTCAATAGATTTCTGCACTGCCAACTCCTTTCCGTACAGAGAATGAAGCTGGCTTGCTACATAAGCTCGTGTTTTCAATACAAAAGATTTTAACTGAAGGAAAGGACATGCTTTTAAAGAGATATTATACAAAAAAATGGGTAAAAAAAGAAGAACAGAAAACAGAGGGAGTATACGGTGTCATACACATCCCCAAGAAGAGAACATCCAAATACTAAATAACTATTCCAAAACGATGGAAAATGCTAAGACATGAATGAAAATATGGCTGGAGAAAGGTTGCGATTGCAAGTCATTATTCTGCAGGTTTGGTTCTCTCTCATGCTCCACAAAAAGTTAGTTTAAATTACAAACACAACAGAATGAGCGACCCATGTCCTTACCTGCCTGTGATGTTCAGAGAAGAGTTTACGAAGTTTCAATCAGAGAGAGAGTCTGAAAACAAACAGCTTCAGCAGTACTCTCTTTAGAAAACAAACTGCATCAAGGGCACACTCTCCATTAAATGTTTACAAGCAAAAAAAAAAAAAGTTTTAATACACTTAAGAAAAACGCTGTAAAATTGAGGATGCCTTTGAAAGCATTCATGAAATGGTTATTCTTTATCAGTTAATAACATACAACGTGCAGAAACAGAGAAAAACCTATTTAAAATCAATATTTGGCGTGTCCATCCATTAACTTTAAAATAGCATCAATTCTCCTAGGCATATGGTTCAGTGCCATAATTTAACAAACAATACAGGTGCTAATGATCTACAAGATAATAAATAGGTTTGAGGCTGGGTTCACACTAGTGCGACACGACATCTGTCCTACTTTGGATCCGACTTTGCCCTGCGACATGAAGCCGACATATGTCCGACTTTCAATGAACAGGGATCCTACTTGGATCCCCGCCAATATCAGGCACTGTGTTTGGTATGAATCTTGAGGGGGAACTCCACGCCAAATTTTAAATAAAAAAAACGGCATGGGTTCCCCTCCAGAGGCATACCAGGCCCTTGGGTCTGGTCTGGATTTGAACGGGCGCCCCTATGCCGAAAAAACGGCGTGGGGGTCCCCCCAAAATCCAAACCAGACCCTTATCCGAGCACGCAACCTGGCAGGCCGCAGGGGAAGAGGGGGGGACGAGAGAGCGGCCCCCCTCCCTCCTGAACCATACCAGGCCGCATGCCCTCAACATGGGGGGTTTGGTGCTCTGGGGCAGGGGGCGACCTGCGGCCCCCCCACCCCAGAGCACCCTGCCCCCATGTTGATGAGGACAGGGCCTCTTCCCGACAACCCTGGCCGTTGGTTGTCGGGGTCTGCGGGCGGGGGGCTTATCGGAATCCGGGAGCCCCCTTCAATAAGGGGGCCCCCGGATCCCGGCCCCCCCACCCTATGTGAATGAGTATGGGGTACATCGTACCCCTACCCATTCACCTGGTGGAAAAAAAGTGCAATAAAAAAACCACACAGCTTTTTAAAGTATTTTATTGCACAGCTCCGGGGGTCTTCTTCCGACTTCGGGGGTCTCCGTTGTCGTCGCCGCGCTCTCCGGTTCTTTCTTCTGCCGGGCCTCCGCTAACTTCTTTTTAGCTCTTTTGCTAACGGAGGCCCGGACTTCTCAGTCTTCTCGTCCGGCTCTCCGTTGTCCTTCTGCCGGCCCCTCCACTAACTTCTTGGTAGCTCTTTCGCTAGTGGAGGGGCCGGTCTTCCCGTCGTCGGCGTCTCCTTCTCGATGTTGACGAGTCGCTTCCTCCCGCTGTAATACTGGCTCTCCGCTCCGCTCCACATTAATATAGGCTTCTCATGACGTCACAGTCACATGTTCCGGGGCACATGGCCCCGGAGCATGTGACTGTGACGTCATGGGAACATGTGACTGTGACGTCATGAGAAGCCTATATTAATGCGGAGCGGAGAGCCAGTATTACAGCGGGAGGAAGCGACGCGTCAACATCGAGGAGGAGAAGAGGGAAGAAGACGCCGACGACGGGAAGACCGCGCCCCTCCACTAGCGAAAGAGCTACCAAGAAGTTAGTGGAGGGGCCGGCAGAAGGACAATGGAGAGCCGGACGAGACGACGGAGAAGTCCGGGCCTCCGTTAGCAAAAGAGCTAAAAAGAAGTTAGCGGAGGCCCGGCGGAAGAAAGAACCGGAGAGCGCGGCGACGACACCGGAGACCCCCGAAGTCGGAAGAAGACCCCCGGAACTTTTTTTCCACCAGGTGAATGGGTAGGGGTACGATGTACCCCATACTCATTCACATAGGGTGGGGGGGCCGGGATCCGGGGGCCCCCTTATTGAAGGGGGCTCCCGGATTCCGGTAAGCCCCCCGCCCGCAGACCCCGACAACCAACGGCCAGGGTTGTCGGGAAGAGGCCCTGTCCTCATCAACATGGGGGCAGGGTGCTCTGGGGTGGGGGGGGGCGCAGGTCGCCCCCTGCCCCAGAGCACCAAACCCCCCATGTTGCGGGCATGCTGCCTGGTACGGTTCAGGAGGGAGGGGGGCCGCTCTCTCGTCCCTCCCTCTTCCCCTGCGGCCTGCCAGGTTGTGTGCTCGGATAAGGGTCTGGTTTGGATTTTGGGGGGACCCCCCACGCCGTTTTTTCGGCGTAGGGGTGCCCGTTCAAATCCAGACCAGACCCAAGGGCCTGGTATGCTCCTGGAGGGGGAACCCATGCCGGTTTTTTATTTAAAATTTGGCGTGGAGTTCCCCCTCAAGAGCAGCAGAGCACAAGTCGCATGCCAAAGTCGGATCATGCAAGACTGCGGTCCGACTTTGATCCGACTTCAATGATAGTCAATGGGCTGAAGTCGGACCAAAGTAGTACAGGGAGCATTCTCAAAGTCGGACCGACATGTGTCGGACCAGTTAAGACGGCTCCCATAGGGAAACATTGATTTTCACACGTCATGCGACATGAGCTCCCAATGTCGGAGCATTTGTCGCCCCAGTGTGAACCAGGCCTCAATACAGAATCAGCGGCGCAGAAGGGATGAAAATGGATGAGGAAACGCCATGATCTCCCAAGCTAAGAGCAGAGAAGACAGTTACATACATAGTTAGTCAGGTTGAAAAAAGACAAGTCCATCCAGTTCAACCATAAAAAAATAAAATAATAATATCATACAATCCCATATATCTAATTCTATACCCACAGTTTATCCAGAGGAAGGCGAAAAACCCCAGCAGAGCATGAACCAATTTGCTACAGCAGGGAAAAAAATTCCTTCCTGATCCCCCGAGAGGCAAGAAACCTTTCTGTATTTGGAGGTGAAATCTCTTTTCCTCTAGACGTAAAGAGTGCCCCCTTGTCCTTTGTGTTGACCGTAAAGTGAATAACTCAACACCAAGTTCACTATATGGACCCCTTATATGTTGTACATGTTGATCATATCCCCCCTTAATCTCCTCTTCTCAAGAGTGAATAAATTCAGTTCCTCTAATCTTTCCTCATAGCTAAGCTCCTCCATGCCTCTTATCAGTTTGGTTTCCCTTCTCTGCACTTTCTCCAGTTCCCCAATATCCTTTTTGAGAACTGGGGCCCAAAACTGAACTGCATATTCCAGATGAGATCTTACTAATGATTTGTACAGGGGCAAAATTATATCTCTCTCCCTGGAGTCCATACCTCTCTTAATAAAAGAAAGGACTTTGCTTGCTTTGGAAACCGCAGCTTGGCATTGCATGCCATTATTGAGCTTATGATCTACCAAAACCCCCAGATCCTTCTCCACTACGGATCCCCCCCAGTTGTACTCCCCCTAGTATGTATGATGCATTTATATTCTTAGCCCTCAAGTGCATAACTTTACATTTATCAACATTAAACCTCATCTGCCACATAGTCGCCCAATTAGACAGAGCATTGAGGTTGGCTTGTAAATTGGAGACATCCTGTAAGGACGTTATTCCACTGCATAGCTTAGTGTCATCTGCAAAGACAGAAATGTTACTTTGATCTCAGACCCAATATCATTTATAAAGATATTAAAAAGTAAGGGTCCCAACACTGAACCTTGGGGTACACCACTGATAACCTTAGACCATTCAGAGTAAGAATCATTAACCACGACTCTCTGAATTCTGTCTTTTATCCAGTTTTCTATCCATTTACAAACTGATATTTCCAATCCTGTAGACTTTACCTTACACATGAGCCGTGTGTGGGGAACTGTATCAAACGCTTTTGCAAAATCCAAGTATACCACGTCCACAGCCACGCCTCTGTCCAAGGTTTTACTTACCTCTTCATAAAAAGAAATCAGGTTTGTCTGACAACTTCTGTCTTTCATAAATCCATGCTCTCTGTTGCTTAAAATATTTTTTTCCAAAAAAAAATTTAAAAAAATTTTTTCCAGCAGGAACTCATCTATGTGGTCTTTTATTAATCTCTCCAGTATCTTCCCAACTATAGAAGTTAAACTAACAGGTCTATAGTTACTTGGTAAAGACTTTGCTCCCTTTTTAAATATAGGCACCACATTGGCCCTGCGCCAATCCAGTGGTACTATTCCTGTCATTAATGAGTCCCTAAAAATTAGATACAATGGCTTTGAAATTACAGAGCTCAATTCTTTTAGGATCCGTGGGTGTATGCCATCTGGTCCAGGTGCTTTATCCACCTTTATTCCGTCTAAATATTTCTGGACCATATCACTTTTGAGCCATTGTGGATTTGGGGCTGTGTCACTACCACCCCCATTTTGGACAGGAGCTCCCCCACGCTCCTTTGTATACACAGAGCTGATGAAAGTATTTAATAAAATTAGCCTTCTCTTTGTCCTCTTTGTAAAACAATGAATGTTTGAACACAGCAGGATACAGGGTGATCTTACTGACTCAACAAGGTGTCTCACATGCAGAAATTTCCAGGAACATACCGTAGGTGTTTCTGGATGTGTAGTCCAAGCTCTTCTACAGAAGCACAAAACCCCCCCTCCCCCAAAAAACAGGCAACCGAGGACCAAAATGTAATGAATTAAAGATAAATCATGCTGACTGTGTGTCAGGAAAGGATTCACCTGCTGGTGGCACTGTGGCTCCCAGATTTTTAGGCTGCAGTTCCGGTGTCCACCAGCAGTCAGAAGCTGAAATCCTTTCCTCCAATCAGGCATCACCTGATGCTGATTTCAGGAAGTGTGTTTAACCACCTACAGACCGGAAGATTTTCCCCCTTAATGACCAGGGCATTTTTTGCGATACAGCACTGCGTCGCTTTAACTGACAATTGCGCGGTCATGCGACGCTGTACCCAAACAAAATTTTCCCCACAAATAGAGCTTTCTTTTGGTGGTATTTGATCACCTCTGCGGTTTTTTTTTACGCTATAAACAAAAAAAAATATACATATTTTTTACTTTTTGCTATAATAAATATCCCAAATGTGAAAAAAAAAAATTGTTATCAGTTTAGGCCAATATGTATTCTTCTACATATTTTTGGTAAAAAAAAAAAAGAAAAAAAAAGAAATAGGGGATGTATTTATGGCATTTTTTTTTAACTAGTAATGGCGTGATCTGTGATTTTTAGCGGGAGTGCGACATTGCGGCGGACAGATTGGACACTTTTCCGGAACCACAGACATTTATACAGCGATCAGAGATAAAAATAGCCACTGATTACTGTATAAATGCAGCTGGCAGGGAAGGGGTTAACACTAGGGGCAAGTGTGTTCCCTGGGAGTGTTTCTAACTGTATGAGGGCTAGGCTGACTGGAGGAGGAGAGAGATCGCTGTTCCTAATCACTAGGAACAGCAAATCTCTCTAACTCCCCAGTCGGAATGGGGATCTGTCTGTTTACATTGACAGATTCCCATTCTGCCTCTCGTTCCTGCCATCGTGGGTGGCCGGCGGACATTGTGGCCACCAGCCACGCGCATCAGGTCCCCCGCCATTCAGCGCGAGCGCCTGCTACGGCTCCTTGAAGGAGCCGACATACACCTACAGTGATTTGTGGAAACGTGCCGACCTGCCGCCGTATAATGACGGCGGCTGGTCGGCAAGTGGTTAAACCTGGTACATGCCGTTACTCATTGCCTTGGTATTTTCTCCATGTGCCCCTGATCTGTGGTCCTGAAGCCTGCATCTCGTCTCTTGTTTCCGACCCTGCAACCTGATTGATCCCTTCCTACACACTCTGGTTCCCTCTCCCTGTCCTGTCTTGTTCCCAGTTCCCTCTGCTTGATTGCTCATGTATGACCCTGGCTTTGTTACGATTACAATCCGGTTATCCCATTCTCTGTATATATTTGATTTAGGCTGTCGTTTCTTGTGTGTTCAGTTTGTTCGCTAACTGTGTTGCACTGTTTTCTATATTGGAAGTGCGCTTTTCTTTGCGTTATCCACTTATCTTTTAAGAAATTATAAAATTTACACTTTACCTGTGCTGGGTATACTCTGTGGCAGTTCACACATTTCTGGTCACACCGGGGGTGCTGGGGGTTTAGGGGCTGGGGTGGTGTGTGTGCTGCCTGTCACCTTGGGGGTGGGGGGTGGGGGGGGGGGGTTGCTGGTGCAGCCTGTCATATCCAGGCTGGCACAGCTTTTTCTGCCCCTTTTCTCTTCATAGGTAAGGTGACCACAGAGAGAGGGAAGGAAGTAGTAGTGCTGGGAGAAAGGGAGCAGATGCCCTCTGGTGGTGGGAGGATAGCAGTGCAGGTTATGCTGGCTCACCTGCTGCCCACCCACTGCTGCATGGCCTGGCCCCCAACAAGACCCCTGCTCTAGACTGAATCCAAATCTGAAATATCTGGCTGTAACAGAAGGTAGTTTACTAAAGGCCTGGAGAGTGGTACAGTGTTAATTTAATGTGTACTGTGAATGTCTGCAGGCAACAGTAAGCATGGTGGAGGTTTAGTGCATTTCTGCACGTGGAGTTGAAGATTTGGTCAGAATTAATGGTCTCCTCAGTGTGGAAATCCATCAGGCAACACCATCATTTGGGCATCCGATCTGTCCCAAATTCATTCTGCAGCGGGACAATAACCTCAAACATACATAAATATCTTGAGCCAAAGAAGAAGAGGAGATTGTATGGCCCCCACAGAACCCTAATCTTACAGGGTAACTCCACTTTCGTCAGAGAAAAAATAGGTAATAAAAAAATAATATAGCATATACAGCTGCAACACAAGCCATATTGTAATTGCGTGTTATGAAAAATTGCCTTTCCCTTTTAATCTGCAGCGCTGTCATTTTTTGTAAAATTCAATGCTACATGGCAACCTGGAGGAGCGCCATACACCACTAGTGTATAAAACACTTTCAGAAATGTTATTTCCTGCGTGTGTTATTGGCTCACTGATTTTACCAGAAATAACAAAAAATTAATTTTTGCTGAGATACTCCCAATGGGTTTATCACTTCCCTGCATTTTCCTCATTAGAACACTGCAAGTGCATCAGTTGATTAATAATTAAAACTTCACTCCCATTCAGATTCATTCTGAACATTTCTTCCTTTAGAGCTGCAACAAAGTTTCTTAAAATCCCAGCAATGTACATTTATAACTCAGAGTTTTTTCCCTCAAAAGTGGAGTCACTGTTTAACCGCTTGCCGACCATATAACTTACATATACGGCAGCAAGGTGGCTCAGCTGCGCAGGATCACTTGCCTAGTATGTGATCCTGCACTTCTGTGTCTGGGGCGCGCAAGGTAAACAAGGCAGATCGCCGTTCTGTCAGTAGGGAAGGCCTTGATCCTGTGTTCCTACAATCAGGAACATGGATCAATGCCTTCCCCTAGTAAAAGCACCTCCCAAATAGTACACAAGCATTGGCTAGGCACACAGGTAATCCTTTGATCACTCCAGATGTTAACCCCTTCCCAGCCAGTGTCATTAGTACAATGACAGTGCATATTTTTAGCAATGATCACTGTAGTAGTGTCACTGGTCCCCAAAAAGTGTAAAAAAAAGTCAGTGTCCGATTTGTCCGCCGCAATATCGCAGTCCCACTAGAAGTCTCTGATCGCCACCATTACTAGTAAAAATAAAAATTCAATAAATATATTCCATAGTTTGTAGACGCTATAACTTTTGCTCAAACCAATCAATATACGGTTATTGGGATTTTTTTTACCAAACAGTACAGTACAAGACTGAGTAATTGTACAGGGAAAGGGAAAGTTTCAGTAGGCTGTAGAGCACAGGCTAATGACATTTGGCAAGGGCAAGGGCGAATCAGACTGCTCAAAGTCAAGGCACATGCGTACTGAATCAATAAGGATGAAAATGGTATCCTTAAATTACATAGCTTATAGAGATATTTATATATGCGATTGAGATGGGGGATCTGTACTCCCCAGTAGTCACATATGCAGCTGATGACTATCAATATCGCCCCTTTTCTGTCCATTTTTTTTAGCCTTGGACATAATTCCAAAGGATCCCAGAGAGGACTGGGACAGGAAGGTCCTTCAGATGGGAATGAGGGGGATAAATTCCCTGGGGACTACTTGTCCCCCAGGATTGAATGAATTCCCCCTTCTTTAAAACATTTCTATAGAGAATATTTGATTAATCGTAGCTTATATTAATTTATTGTCCGTGGCTATGGCCTCTAACAATAATCACTGTGTTCTCCCGGCAGGGAAGGTTTGCCCCCCCACACCAGGAGAAAACAATAGCCCAGCTGGAGTCATTAGAATCAGCAGGCAATATCAAACAATCAGGTAAGTATATATCTTTTCTTCTCTCCCCTAGACAAATACGAGTAATTAACCCTTGCAATGCACAGCCACCTGGAAGTTCAGCTTTATTCATTTTGTTGGATATAGAATTACAATATAAAATAGAATATCATATGTGACAATAACCAGTATTGTCAACTGTAACATTTCATATTCCAGCATCTTACTGAAGAGAACATATCTAAGTTTATCACAGATGGTCAAGAATTATTCTCAACTGATAGGAATTGTTAGTAAGTTATAAGAAAGGTGTATTACTTACTTTAAAGAGACTATGCACCATCTCTTTGAATTTTTGCACAGTGGTTCCTCTTGTTGGCTTGTCAAACAGTACAATTTCTTTCCTAGGTTCCAGCTCAGATCCAAAATCCACATGCTCAGGATCCTCCATCTGACACTTTATCACACCTTCTAGATTTCCCCAGATTCCCAGATACTTCTAAAACAGAGCATTTCAACAATGTATAAATCAGAGCCTGCACTTCAATGCTGGACATCATGCCTGTAACTGTCTTTTAGGATTGGATGCGCAAAGTGGCATTTGGCATAAGGCCTTATGTATCTGAGTGCACTTTGGGCTAGTGTGGGTCCAATGTGCTGCACATACTCATGCAGTCCTGTTAACATAACATGCATCTTTAGACCCGAATACTGTACCAGTTTATATAACTGATCCTTTGATTGAAGAGTCTGTTATAGAGACTCAATTCACATGAGATTGTATACAAGGACTTTATAGATCATTCTTTTTTTGCTGGCTGCTTGTATGTATTTGCACAGATTGATCTATTTAGTTTGCAGAGTTAAATGACTGGGCTGATGCTCCTGTTATACCAGGGCTACGTTTTAGTTGTAAACAGGCAGTTTTGTTTTTATTACTGGCACTGTTGGAGTACTGATACCATTGTTGGAAAATTCAACTGCCTGCATACTTTTCATATTTGGCATCATTTGATCTTCCTATCAACATAATGTATATCATATTGAGACCAATAAAGGTTTGGAGAAAAAATGGAACAGTCTTGACGCTGTACAGCTCTACCCCAAGTTTGGATTATGCTTGGGACACAACCAGTAAAATAAGGAAACACCAAACTGATGCGGCACCAATCATTTAGTTTTCCAAATCACTCCTTTAATATCATGCAGTCCAATAATAAAATAATAGGGCTAAAATGACTGCATATACCAAATAAGCATCATATGAAAATGCCATCTTTATAGGGAACATTGGGACTCAAGTGGCTCAGGCTCATGTTGCCCAATGAACAAAACACTGTCTTTGCAATATGAGAAAATATGGTTGGTTGCTGTGGGGCAAACATTCGGTGCCTCTTAGACATTTTTATAAATGTTATCAGTAATATTATTGTATTATGTGGCTCCACTGCTAAAAATAATAAAGCCTATCCATACTCTCTAGAGAAGGGTCACTGACGCACTTCTCAGAAGTGAGAGCCCTGCATTATCTTCTCTTATGAGCATACACAAGGGAAGATGTTCCAGATGTTGCAGAACTACAGCTCCCCAAGCATCATATGAGACTTTAACAGATGGAGTGCTAAAGACTGCTTATCCCTGACATGCATCGTCTCTGCTATTCTCCCTAGTAATGTGCAAAGAATTCAAATATTACCTGATTGTTCGGTCTGGTTGACAAACATTTTCCAAAATAAAGATTTTCCTTGGAGCAAAGACCGTCACAGGCTGATCCGTCAATAATGCCTTTTCTATACTTATCACACTAGAAGCAGAAGAGAAAAAATACACATCAATAGTGAAACGATTAAACTAGATAAACAAACGTTCTCGCTGCAGGTTTTATTTACTCTGAAAACATTTCCTATTGGATTCTGTATCTCCACTGTGACCACTTGTCCTAGCAATAACCAGTTTCTTTTCATGTTACTTGAAATAAAAAATAGCATTTTCCTCTTACAAGCCTATCTTTTGTATGCTGTATTGGTAGATAAGTCACAATACATAAGTCATCGTCTCACTTTACAGATTTCATCACCAAGCACAATGCTGCACAATACAGACATTTTTGGAGCAACTGTGATACAATATCATTGTGTACGTTTTGTGGGTGACTTCATCTGTGGTCCTCAAATAACCATGCAGGGTTAAGAGATTTGATTTTCTATTCTCCAATCCTGGTACATCAAAGATACAGTATATAAATGTCTGTGTGCCCATTACATTTTCAAAAACTTTGGAAAATAATTGTTCCAAAAGCATTCAAAATTAGCCGTGTATGTTGGTTGAAGGGGGATCATCGGAGAGTCTTCTCATTATATCTAAAGATCAAATTCCTCTGTATATGGACCCTATGTACCCTATCTGCGACAGGTGTTAGTCAGTTTTTGTGACAGTTTAAATATTATCTGGTCACTACAGAAAATTAGGCTGTTCTCTGCTTGTGCACCCAAGTGTAAGTTCCACTGACCAGCAACTGACAATATACACTCACCGGCCACTGTACTAGGTACACCTTCCTAATACTGGGCCCCCTTTTGCCTTGAGAACTTAATTCTTCAAGGCATAGATTCAACAGGTTGTTAGAAACATTCCTCAGAGATTTTGGTCCATATTGACACGATAGCATCACGCAGTTGCTGCAGATTTGTCAGCTGCGCATCAATTATCTTTTGACATGGTGCATTGTCCTGTTGGAATTAGCCATCAGAAGATGAGTACACTGTAGTCAAAAGGATGGACATGGTCAGCAACAATACTCAGGTAGGCCGTGGCTTTTAAACGATGCTCAATTGGTACTAAGGGGCCCAAAGTGTACCATGAAAAATAGGATTTTTGTACTCGCCGTAAAATCCGTTTCTCGGACTTCCATGGACTGAAACAGCTCTCATACTGTTTACGTGTGGGTATATGTCCCTGCTCGCAGGAGAAGATCTAGGCAGAATGTTAGAAACGTACATTCTAGAACAAAACCAGAGCTGACCAGCCCCGCCCAGGGGGGCGGTCCCTCCGGACATAACCCTCCTACTTGCAGCCAGCAGCCTCAGTCCGTAACAAGCAGTACAAACCTTAAAAGAAGGGTGGATGCTGTGTCAGTCCATGGACGTCAGAGAAACGGATTTTACGGTGAGTACAAAAATCCTATTTTCTCTCATCGTCTCATACTGTTTACGTGTGGGACGTCCCAAAGCAGTATAAGAAAAGGGTGGGAGCAAATAGCAAAGAAACAACCAAAACTTCACGCCAAACCAGCAGAGCTCCTCAACGCAGGAGTTGCAACATTAAACAGCGGCCTGCAACACCTTGCGGCCAAAGGAAGCATCCGAAGAAGGCATGAACGGATGACCAGGTCGCCGCCTTGCACACTTGTGCAACAGACGCTTGATGTCGGAAAGCCCAGGAAGACCAATTGCCCTGGTGGAATTCGCCGTAACCGAAAAGGGAGGCGCCCGCCCCTTAATGGCATAGGCCTGTATGACAGTCTGTCCGATCCACCTAGAAATGGTGGCAGACGACACCGCTCGGCCCTGTTTCGGACCAGAGAGACACAACTAGTGAGTCATAGCACAAACCACATCCAATGTGTGAAGCGCAAACCCTCTGGGATGCGATGGGTGAGGACACAAGGACGTGAGGACAATGTCCACAGTTGGGTGAAAGGCCGAGACCACCGTTGGCAAAAGGAAGGTCGCGGACGCAACACCGCCTTATCCTTATGGATGACCAAATAGGGCGACTTGCAGGACAAGGCCGCCAACTCAGACACCCGTCTGACAGAAGTAATGGCCACTAAGGAGGCCACCTTCGGAGACAAGGTCAAGAGGGGAATATCTCTGATATTTTTAAAGCGAGGTTCCCGGAGAACCGGGAGCACCAAATTCAGATCCTGAGCAGGGAGGAGGTGGTTTAAATGGAGGGAGCACAAATGGCGAACCCCCTGCACAAAGGTGCTAACCAAGGAATGACCCGCTAGCGGTCACCGAAAGAAGATGGCCAAGGCCGAAATCTGACCCCTAATGGTACTTAAAGCAAGCATTTGGGTCACGCCACGCTGCAAGTACCGCAAGATACTGGGGACGGAATACGTCCGTGGACGCTAGTCCAGCTCTTTGCACATAGCGATGTAAGCTTCCCATTTACGGTGATATATCTTTCTAGCGGAGGACTTCCGTGCCCGTTACATGGTCGAAATGACCGAATCCAAGAGACTTCGGACTCTCAGCACCTGACTTTCAATAGCTATGCAGTTAAAGCCAGAGACTGTAAAACAGGATGAAAATTACGACCTTGAGACAGAAGGTCCTCCCTCATTGGCAACCGCCAAGGAACGTCCGCGATGAGACGTACTAGATCAGCGTATCATGACGCCGAGGCCCATCCGGCGCAAATAGGATCACCGGAATCCCCTCAGCCACAACCCTGCGCAGCAGGCGAGGAAGCAACTGCAGCGGAGGATAACAGATATCAGGTGATAATGACCCCATGGGGCCACCAACGGATCCGAGGCATCCGCCCAAGGATCCCTGGACCTGGCCACAAACCTCGGCACCTTACGATTGAGTCGAAAGGTCATCAGGTCCACATCCGGCATGCCCCACCGCCGGCACAGAATTTGAAAAAACCTCCGGGTGTAAGGACCATTCTCCCTGGTCCAGCACCTGGCGACTCCGATAGTCCGCCTGCCAATTGCCTACGCTCGAATGTAGACGGCCGACAGAGACCACGAGGAGAGGCAGTCTGATTGCCCGTATTTCCAGAACATCGATCGGTAAACGGGCTTCGTCCGGAATCCAAAGCCCTCGGGATGACAGGACTCCCCAGACTCCACCCCAGCCCATCAGGCTGGCGTCCGTCATGATCACCGTCCACTGGATGGGGAGGAACGACTTCCCGGACCGAAGAGCCGGGGACCCAACCACCACGCCAGGGACGCCCTGATTGGGTGACTCATCTGGATCTGAAAATCCAAGGACAACGGGGATTTGTCCCAAGTGGACAGGATCTCTTACTGTCATGCCCATGTGTGTGTGATTGGGCATACGGAACGGCCTCGAACGAGGCCCCCATGAGTCACAGGACTCTCATGTAAAAAACGGGTTGACGACCATTTTCGGGACGTCAAGACCCACACTGCAGACTGAAATGTCAGTAACTTTTCCAAGGGTAGGAATACCTACGCCTCCAGGAGTCCAGGATCAGACCGAGATACTCCAAATGCTGAGCCGGGACCAGGACCGACTTCTGAATGTTCAGGAGCCACCCGAAGTCCCTAATGGTCTGTCTGACGATAGTCACACTTCTTCTAATTCTGAGCCATTGTCTGCTCTAAGAAGATCGTCTAGGTAGCCCACGATAGCAATGCCTGGCTGTCTCAGCAAAGCTAGAACCGGAGCAAGCACCTTGGTAAACACCTTTGGTGCCGAGGCTAGGCCGAAGGGAAGAGCCACAAATTGATAGTGGACTTCGCCGATCGCAAGCACAGAAACTACTGGTGACTTGCGCAGATCGGAACATGCAAGTAGGCGTCCTTGATGTCCAAGGATGCCAGAAAAGTCCCCTTGATGGAGTGTAGCGAACACTGTGCAAATGGATTCCATGCGGAACTTTTGCACCATCACCAAGGCATTCAGGCTTTGGAGGCCCAGGATTGGCCGAACCCCGTCCCTTTATTGGGACTACAAACAGATTTGAGTAGAAACCCTGAAACCTCTCCTGTGACGGAACCTACACAATCACTCCGGACCTGATCAATCCTGTACGGCCCTTAAGAGGGCCGCCCGACAGGCAGGAAGGAGAGGGAGAATTGAGGGAAAGAATCTGTCTGAGGGCCAGGAACGGAACTCTATTCTGTATCCTGAGGTGACCACCTCGCACACCCACCGGTCGGAGATCCGGGAGGTCCACCGAACCGTGAACCTGCAAGGACGTCCCCCCACTCCAGAGTCGGGCAGGGGCAGGACTTCATGCGGCGGCGGCTTGGGAGCTTGCTTGGTAGGCTTACGCACCCAGGGACGCTTATGTCCCCCAGCCGCACTTTTTTCAGTCTGGGCGGGCTTACCCGTGGATTCTGACTGACGAAAAAACTCCATTGTCGGAAAGGAAGGGCCCGGCCTATGGTGGGGCTCTTTTACCTTAACAGACTGAGGAAGGAAGGTGCTCTTACCCCCTGTGACATCCACAATAATGTCATCCAGGGCAGCCCCAAACAGTCTACCACCCTTAAAGGGCAAGTCAGCCAGGAGCTATTTGGAAGCTAGGTCGGCCGACCAGCATTTCAGTCAGATAAGGCGACGCAGCACCACAGCAGAGATAGAGGCCCCAGATATTAAAGGGCGCATCCAAAGTGGCACCGCACCCAGAGACTAAACCCTGCGCAAGTTGGTGAGCCAGGGAAATGGTCTCAGGAGGGAGATTAATCTCCTGTACTGTCTGGTGCAAAATCTTTGCCCATCCTATGAGTGTCGAGACACAAGTGTCGCCGCCACTATAGGGCGTAAGGCAGACCCCAATAAGGTAAACATAGTTCTACTCACCACTTCTGACCTCCTGTCAATGGGATCCTTAAATGCAGGAGTCCCTTCCATTGGGAGCGTGGTAGCCTTATTCAACCGGGCGACCGTGGGGTCGACCACTGGGGGGAGAGCCCACTTCTTAACCAGGTCCTCCTTAAAGGGGTACCTCATGGCTAGGCGCCGTGGGACTGTCAAAGTCTTCTGCGGCTTATCCCAGACTTGGTCAATGAATGTATCAAAAAAAGGCACATATGGAAAAACCTTTTTTGAATAAACGGCTTTAACCACTTAAGCCCCGACCATTTTGTAGCTAAAGGTCCAGAGCTGTTTTCAGAATTTTGCACTGCGCTGCTTTAACTGTAAATTGTGCAGACATGCAATGTTGTACCGAAACAAAATTTGCGTCCTTTTCTTCCCACAAATAGAGCTTTCTTTTAATGGTATTTGATTGCCTCTGCGATTTTTATTTTTTGCGATATAAACGGAAAAAGACCGAAAACTTTGAAAAAAAATGATATTTTCTACTTTTTGTTATAAGAAAAATCGAATAAACTCAATTTTAGTCATACATTTAGGCCAAAATGTATTCAGCCACATGTCTTTAGTAAAAAAAATGTCAATAAGCGTATATTTATTGGTTTGCGCAGAAGTTATAGCGTCTACAAACTAGGGTACATTTTCTGGAATTTACACAGCTTTTAATTTATGACTGCCCATCTCATTTCTTGAGGTGCTAAAATGGCAGGGCAGTACAAAACCCCCCCAAATGACCCAATTTTGGAAAGTAGACACCCCCAAGGAAATTGCTGAGAGGCATGTTGAGCCCATTGAATATTTTTTTTTTGTCTCAAGTGATTGAATAGTGACAAAAAAATAAAAATTAAAAAAATTACAAAAAGTTGTCACTAAATGATATATTGCTCACACATGCCATGGTTATATGTGGAATTACACCCCAAAATACATTCTGTTGCTTCTCCTGAGTACGGGGATACCACATGTGTGGGACTTTTTGGGAGCCTAGCCGCGTACGGGACCCCGAAAACCAAGCACCGCCTTCAGGATTTCTAGGCACAAATTTTTGATTTCACTCCTCACTACCTATCACAGTTTCGAAGGCCATAAAATGCCAAAATAGCACAAAACCCCCCCAAATGACCCCATTTTGGAAAGTAGACACCCCAAGCTATTTGCTGAGAGGCATGGTGAGTATTTTACAGCTCTCATTTATTTTTGAAAATGAAGAAAGAAAATATATATTTTTTTTTTTTCAATTTTCAAAACTTTGTGACAAAAAGTGAGATCTGCAAAATACTCACCATACCTCTCAGCAAATAGCTTGGGGTGTCTACTTTACAAAATGGGGTCATTTGGGGGGGTTTTGTGCCATCTGGGCATTCCATGGCCTCCGAAACTGTGATAGGCAGTGAGAAGTGAAATCAAAAATTTACACCCTTAGAAAGCCTGAAGGCGGTGCTTGGTTTTGGGGTCCCGTACGCGGCTAGGCTCCCAAAAAGTCTCACATGTGGTATCCCCGTACTCAGGAGAAGCAACAGAATGTATTTTGGGGTGTAATTCCACATATGCCCATGACATGTTTGAGCAATATATCATTTAGTGACAACTTTGTGCAAAAAATAAATACATTTTTTTTTTTTTCCGCAACTTGTGTCAACATATAAAATATTCCATGGACTCGACATGCCTCTCAGTATATAGCTTGGGGTGTCTACTTTCCAAAATGGGGTCATTTGGGGGGGTTTTGAACTGTTCTGGTATTTTATACACAACATCAGGAAGCTTACATCCACTCTTCTAACCACTTGAAGACAAAGCCCTTTTTGACACTTTTTGTTTACATGAAAACATATTTTTTTTTTTGCAAGAAAATTATGTTGAACCCCCAAACATTATATATATTTTTAAAGCAAAGGCCCTACAGATTAAAATGGTGGGTGTTGCATTTTTTTTTCTACACAGTATTTGCACAGCGATTTTTCAAACACATTTTTTGGGGAAAAAATACACTTTTTTTAATTTTAATGCACTAAAACACTATATTGCCCAAATGTTTGATGAAATAAAAAAGATGATCTTAGGCCGAGTACATAGATACCAAACACGACAAGCTTTAGAATTTCGCACAAACGCGCATTGGCGACAAACTACATACATTTTTAAAAGCCTTTAAAAGCCTTTACAGGTTACGCCGTTAGATTTACAGAGGAGGTCTACTGCTAAAATTACTGCCCTCGATCTGACCTTCGCGGTGATACCTCACATGCATGGTGCAATTGCTGTTTACATATGACGCCAGACCGACGCTTGCGTTCGCCATTGGGCAAGAGCAGGGCAGGACAGGGTGCTTTTTTTTTTTTTTTTTATTATTCATTTTGCTTTTTTATTTTATTTTTAAACTGTTGCTTCCATATTTATTTTTTATCATTTTTATTGTTATCTCAGGGAATGTAAATATCCCCTATGATAGCAATAGGTAGTGACAGGTACTCTTTTTTTGAAAAAAACTGGGGTCTATTGGACCCTAGATCTTTCCTCTGCCCTCAAAGCATCTGACCACACCAAGATCGGTGTGATAAAATGCTTTCCCAATTTCCCAAAGGCGCTTTTTATATCGGGGGGGGGGGGACATTCCTCCCACTGCTTGTAAAAGCAGTCCAGAGGCTAATTAGCCACTAGGATTGCTTTTACATGAAAGCCGGCCGCTGGCTGAAAAGAATGATACCAAGATGATACCTAAACCCGCAGGCATCATTCTGGTATAAACATTCAAAGTCCAGCAACATACCAGTACGTTGCTGGTCCTTGTTGGACATGTATTGTAATCTTTTTTTTCATGCAGCCTGTTGGCTGAACGAAAAAAAAAGATTGATCGGTGGGTATGCCCACCATTAGAATTCCGCCCTTCATCCACCCACTTCTAATGATGGGCATACATGCACCATTTATATATGCCGAAGCATGGGGGCATCTTCCCGCAAAAGTTATGCCGCGTACACATGGTCAGACTTTTCCACGGGCAAGCCTCCGTCGGAATTTCGACCGTATGTACGTGGCATTAGGAGCAAAATCGCTCCACCCGCCCCTGCTGCCCCAATGCTTCGGCATATATGCTTTTTTTTTTTTTAACTGTGGTGGTGAAATCACCTCCTACAGCACTGGAGTCACAGAGATCAGGCCTGTCTCTGCGAACGCTGCAGTTATGTGTGTTGTGTTTTGTAAGTGACAGTGATCGATCGATACTGCACTTGGGTGGCCTGGGCTGGACGGAGGGGCAAAACGCAGGTGCTAGCAGGTATCTGGGCTGATCCCGCTAACACTGCGTTTTTGGGAACCCTAATATGCTGGGGATGCTAGTATAGATCTGATCAGATCAGATATTGATCTGTTCAGATACTATACCACTAAGGGGGGTGTATGCTTCACGCGTGGGTGTTAGCGTTACTGGCACTAACCTGACGCTGCCTGGGGTGTGACGCAGACCCTCTCTGACGCTAAAACCTAATTGATATCACCCGCCGGGCGATCAGGGGGTTAAACCTTTATTGGGTTATATACGGCGGATGCCCTGACACTATAAAAAGCAAACTAACCAGCGTCACCCGTAAACACTTATATGGTGATTACTGGTGAAAGGGTCAACTAGGGGCAATTAGGGGGTTAAAACCTTTATTAGGTAATATATGGGGGTACCTGACGCTATATAAAAACCTGACGGCGAACCTAAAAAAAAATTACTGGCTACCTATTGGCATCACCGACCCTAAGACAGCGATCAGAAAAACGATCGCTTAGCGACAGTGGTGATAAGGGGTGAAAGGGTTACCTGGGGGGCGATCAAGGGGGTTAAACCTTTATTAGGTAACATATGGGGGTACCTGACGCTATAAAAACCTGCGGCGAACCTAAAAAAATAACTGGCTACCGATCAGCATCACCGACGCTAAGACAGCGATCAGAAAAATGGTGCTAGGGGGTGAAAGGGTTATCTGGGGGCGATCAGGGGGTTAACCCTTTATTAGGGGGGGGGGGGTTAGGGGGCTACACTGGACCTAAAACTAACTTTAGTGACACTTTTACAGTCACAAATGTCACTGATTGCAGTGATCAGTAAATAAATGGTCACTGCAATCAGTGACACTGGGGACTGGGGGATGATCTGGGGGGGGGGGGGCGATTTATGTGCCTATGTGTCCTAGTGTCAGTGTAGTGTTGTGTGCACTAACCTGCATCTTCTCCTGTACGGCGCTCGGTATATGTGAGCGCCGCAGGAGAGATGACATCACTTCCTCTGCCTGTGTAAACATTACACAGGCAGGGAAGCTCTCTCATTCGCCGGGAGCGATCGAGAGGGGGTGGCCGAAATCGAACGGCTGTCCCCTCATCCCCGATCGCTCCCAAATGAATAACGGGCGCTCACTGTAAAGAAGGGGGGTCCGATGGGACCCCCCAACTATACAAAGGCAGTCACGTAGATATACGTGATTCTGCCTGTCGGTGCCATTCTGCCGACGTATATTTACAGTGGGCGGTCGTTAAGTGGTTAAAGGAACCAAAGGAGACAGCTTCCACCTGAGGTTCTGCAGCCTCAACATTCAGCTTGAGAGTGTCCCTCACAGCATCAATGAGATCACTTACAAGCACCCTGTCAGTTATTCAGAACTGGGGTCTTCCTCACAAGGAATATCCTGTTCAAAAACATGAAAATCCTCAGAGCTAGGGTCCTGAGCAGCAGTAGCTAGGCCCATATCTGAGACGGATCACTCCCCTACAGGAGAATGTGTGGGGAGGGGGCGCTTTACAGCTTCCTTGCGCTCTCACACCGCTTCCATCCTGACAAGGATGATTCCAGGACTGCCGACAACTAGTCGCTAGGGACCGCAGGTGCAGGAGCACTGCCAGTTGCCTCAGAAGTGTGGAGAAGCAGGTGAACTAGACTCCATACTGCCACCCTCTGAGACCTTTAGACACTATTATAGTGACTAACAGTCCACCCACTGGCTTCAAGAAAATGGCCACCGGCCGCATGCATTACTGCGCCATTGATCCACGGCAAGATGGCCGCCGAGTGTGGTTTTCAAAATCACCTCACAGCGCTAATGGCGCACACAGTAAAGTAAAACACACACACCCCAGAACACTGCTCCTCTCCCAGAGTCCACCAAAACAGACATGAGCGCCCCCAGCCAGGCCAGAGTGACCCCCAAGCACCCACACAGCACAACACCAGTACAGGGTGCAGAGAGCAGCATAACAGGGGGGGAGACCGGGAGAAACCCCCCATATAAAGAAACACAGCCAGCATGTACTCACCTGCAGCAGGAGAGACTACTTACCCGTCCCAGAGGGACCCACTGGCTGGTTTCAGACAGACCTATCACAGAGTAGTACTGCGTAGCTGTCGGCCCGGTCCACCGCGAAAGATACAGACAGACTGTTCAATCTTGAGAGGACCGCGGGAGCATAAAAGCAACCCGGCCACCCCTGGAGTCATGGGGCATGTCGTGAACTGAGTCTCACGCACACAAGGCGGGGATCAGCACGCTCGATGGTCGGACAGGGAAGACTACGAGGATACCAGTGTACCCAACCTGTTGCCCAGCCGACAGTTGATTGAAGGTCTCAAAAATAAAATTCCCAAAGGAATAAAAAGTTAAAAGTAAAATCTTCCAGGAGACTGGCTCCTGAGAGAGCCACGTCTTCTCCTTCTGCTAGGCAGAAAAAAACTGTGGCTGCCAACTGCAGGTAGGAGGGTTATGTCCGGAGGGACAGCCCCCCTGGGCGGGGCTGTTCAGCTCTGGTTTCGTTCTAGAATGTATGTTTCTAACATCTAACATTCTGCCTAGATCTTCTCCTGCGAGCAGGGACATATACCCACACGTAAACAGTATGAGAGCTGTGTCAGTCCTTGGACGATAAGAGAAATATCCCCCACACCTTTAGACCACCACCACCAGCCTTAATCATTGATACAAGGCAGGATGGACCCATGCTTTCATGTTTATGCCAAATTCTGACTTTACTATCTGAATGTTGCAGCCGAAATCGAGACTCATCAAACCAGGCAACATTTTTCCAATCTCCTATTGTCCAATTTTGGTGAGCCTGTGCCAATTGTAGCCTCAGTTTCCTGTTCTTAGCTGATAGGAGTGGCAACTGGTGTGGCCTTCTGCTGTTGTAGCCCATCTGCTTCAAGGTTCAATGTGTTGTGTGTTCCGAGATGGTATTCTTCATACTTTGGTCGTAACAAGTTATTTGAGTTACTGCCTTCCTATCATCTTGAACCAGTCTGTCCATCCTCTGACATTCACAAGGCATTTTCGTCCACACAGCTGCTGCTCACTGGATATTTTCTCTTTTTCGGAACATTCTCTGTAAACCCTAGAGATGGTTGTGTGAAAATCCCAGTAGATCAGCAGCTTATAAAACAATCAGACCAACCCATTTAGCACCAATAACCATGCCACATTCAAAGTCACCTAAATCCCCTTTCTTCCAAATTCTACTTCAGCAAGTCATCTTCACCACATCTAGATGACTAAATGCATTGAGTTGCTGCCATGTGATTGGCCGATTATCAATTGGGTTACCAAGCAATTGAACAGGTGTACCTAATAAAGTGGCCAGTGAGTGTACACTCCTGCTGCAGAAGGATGTGCAGAACTGCCAGATATAAAAGACACAAATAAATGTAGTTATATGACTTTTGTGTTTTTTTTTTATTCAATTAATACATTAGATTTGCCTTTGTATCAACCTCTTGCAGGCCCTGGATTTTAAAAAAAATTTGCAATTCTGTTAAGCCAGTCTTGTGATCCAGGCCCTTTTGCCCAATGGATGAGGAGCAGCACACTTAAAATCAGTCATCCCTGTGCCTATTCTACTTTCAGAACGTTCCTCCTGTTAGCACACAAGCCTTGCAGAAGACCCTGATTAGTTTTTCCGCTTGTCCTCTAACTCCAAGTCCCTGATAGTGTTTGAAGTGATGAAATGCGCTGGGCAGATGACGTCATTACACACGTGTGCTGGGTATAAAACGTGCAATTTGAAAATGCGAGCCCCTTTCTTCATTTCTGTTCTCTTTGGTAATAAATGAATGTACAAGATTTTATGGGTGTGTAAATAACTGTTTTTCATACCGGTCTCATTAATGGTCATTAAGGAGAAGAAATCAATTGAGCAGTGACAGTGATAATCTAGTGGAATATATAGCATTGTAGTCACTCTATGACCTTCTTTGTATAAAGGGGTCAGAATAGTTGGGAATGTCTGAATCCTCTAGAATGGTTGGCACACACAATTGATGGTGGATTTACATGTTTGGAATATACATTACTAGATAGAAAAATATAAAGAGATTTCAGAATATGGACACTTTATCACTTTATGGAACATGAGACTTTTAAGAGACTTACTTGCATGTTATACATTATACATGTTATTTATTTGTCCTTGACACGTATTTGATACATTATTTAAATGGTAATGCAACAGTTGATTGAGTCATGTCATTTCACTGTAAAGGTTTGTAAGTTTAGAACATTCTGTATCTAGTTTTTGTGAAGAATAAATTATCACTTAAAGCTAAACATTAGGCAGAAATAAAATCGAAAAGATAATGTATTCCTGTATTCATGAATATTAACCTAATATTGTTGTTGGCAAAAATATTAGGTTAATGTTATTTTGCATTTGTATTTTTCATGCTTTCTGAGTGCATCTGTGAAAATTTGGTGTTTGATATTTTTTAGCACGATTGTAGTTTTTATATATTCACATTGCTGTATTCATTAATACGTCATTACATTTATATTTTTCAAGCAGGGTAAGTACCTGAATTAGACTTGTAAAAACTTCTTGCACTCCCTGTACAGTAGGAGTTGGGGAGGAAGAAGCAGCACAAGGAGCAAGCTAAAAAGAAGCATAGCAGATGGGCAGAGACAGGGCTGCTGTTAGGAATCACAGGGCCCAATACAGCCTACCTGGCAGGGCCCCCCCCCCCCCCCCCTCCCCAACCAAAAGTGGCTGAGGACATAGAAGTATCAGTCCCTTTCCCTACAGCCTCAGCTGCACAAATAAATGAATAGGAAGCACTCTGAGGTTTTCTGCTCATTTACAAACTGAAGCATAGTAAACGCCGGTTACTATGCTTCAGTGATTGGACACGAGTGATTGGTACGATCACTCACTGTGTTCGTTCAGGAAAGACAGGGGCCAGTAAATGACATAATTACCAACCCCTTCCTCTGCGCTCTATCCTGAAACATCCCCCTGTGTGCCCGCAGCAGCTGTGGGGGAAAGGGGCACACATGGGGGCCCAGACAGCAGATGGAAGAGACACATGTGCTAGAACCAATCCCCTTGCACTGCAGCTAGAGGGAGGGAGAGGAATTGAAGCTGGCAGCACTGCAGGGGAGGCAGAAAAGGGTTGGTTTCTACAATAAGACAGTACAGCCAGCCCTCCTGCTCAGCAGGTGCCTGGGTCCCCCTTTGGAACTGATGGGGCCCAGGCCCAGTACAGAAGGGCTGGCTGTACTGCCTTATCAGCAGAGAGTAAGCTCGTAAACTGTGCTGCTTCTGCTCTCCTGAAAGCCTGGATCAGAGGAAATGGGTTAAATGATGCTGGCTGTCAATCAACCTAGAAAACTGAGTTTCCACAACTAATGGTGGAAAAGAAATACTGTGGGGATAGCGCTGAATTGAGCACGAGTATTGCTGCAAATGCTGCTTTTTATTTAATGTTTTAACTGGATATTTGAAAATGTTTTTGCTTGAGTTCTACAACATACCTTAAAGCGGAGGTCCGCCGAAAATAAAATATTAAAAGCCAGCAGCTACAGCTACAGCAGCTGCTGACTTTTAATATTAGGACACTTACCTGTCCTGGAGTCCAGCGACGTCCGCAGCAGAGGACGAGCAATCGCTTGTCACTCTGCTGCCCCCACCGCCATCCTCGGTGAGGGAACTAGGCAGTGAAGCCTTGCGGCTTCACTGCCCGGTTCCCTACGGCGCATGCGCGAGTCGTGCTGCGCCGTTCTGACTGGTCCCTGTGTGTTCTGGGAGCCAAGTGTCTCCCAGAACACTACGGGTATTCTGCGAGAAGTGACATGCTTCCCGCAGAATGGACTCCCGGAAGTGGGTGAAAATACCTGTCTTAGACAGGTATCTTCACCCCCCTCCCCCCTGAAAGGTGTCAATTGTGACACCGGAGGGGGGGAGGGTTCAGATGAGCGGAAGTTCCACTTTAGGGTGGCGCTCTGCTTTAAGGCCTCATACACACTGGACATTTTTACAGCTGCCGTTTTTGGCTTCAGGCGTTTTTTTTTTTTATACAGCCAGTAAACTCGCCAGCATGTTACCCTATGTGTCCATGCAGTCTATTATCAGCGTTTTTTGGGCAGAGGCGTTTTCTGGCTGGAAAAAACCCTCCAGAACTAGTGGGTTTTAAGAGTTTTCAGCTGTAAAAACACCAACTCTGATCAAAGCTTGATATTGATATTTTTTATTTTATTTACTTTATGGTTGAACTAGATGGGCTTGTCTTTTTTCAACCTGACTAACTATGTAAGCTTAAATGCGTCAAAAACCGATGAAAAACGCAGCTATTTGGTATTTATCAGCATTTTTGGACCTTAACCCTTTCATGACTAAGCCTATTTCTGACATTTGGTGTTTACAAGTTAAAATGCGTATTTTTTGCTAGAAAATTACTTGGAATATTTTTTTAGCAGAGAATCTAGAGAATAAAATGGCGATTGTTGCAATATTTTATGTCACACGGTATTTGTGCAGCGGTGTTTTAAACGCAACTTTTTGGGAAAAATTTTCTTTCACGAATTAAAAAAAAATGAAAAAGTAAAGTTAGCCCAATTTTTTTATATAATGTGAAAGATGATGTTACGCCGAGTAAATAGATACCAAACATGTTATGCTTTATAATTGCACTCACTCGTGGAATGGCGACCAACTATGGTACCTAAAAATCTCCATAGGCGACGCTTTAAACTTTTTTTTACGGTTACCAGGTTAGAGTTACAGAGGGGAGGTCTAGTGTTAGAATTCTTGCTCTCGCTCTGACGATCGTGGCGATACCTCACATGTGTGATTTGGACACTGTTTACATCTGTGGGCGCGACTTCCGTATGCGTTTTCTTTGCTGCGCGAGCTCGCGGGGAGGGGGCACTTTAAAAAAAAAAAAAAATCTTATTTATTTTTATAATATTAAATTGTGCTTTTTAAAAAAAAAAAAAATTGATCACTTTTATTGCTGTCACAAGGAATGTAAACATCCCTTGTGACAGTAATAAGTGATGACAGGTACTCTTTATGGAGGGATCAAGGGTCTAAAAGACCCCCAATCCCTCCTTTGCACTTCAAAGTATTCAGATCGCCGAAAACGGCGATTCTGAATACTGTGTATTTTTTTTTAATCTGGCGCCATTGGCAGCTGAGTAACCCGGAAGTGACGTCATGACGTCGCTTCCATGTTTACATTGCGGAGACTGAATCAAAGCCGTTTACGGCTTCGTTCCAGTCTGGGGCTAGGCACTGGAGGCGGCGTATCGTAGACGGGGGGGGGGGATGTTCCCTTCCGCTCCTCCGGTATAACAACCAATCGGCTTTTTACCACATCAGTTGTTATGCCTGTATAGCCAATCGCTGGCTCTAAACAACGGTACTGGGATGATGCCTGCAGCTGCGGGCATTATTCCGGTATAACCCCCGAAAGCCAAGGCCGCATATATGCGTACGCTCGGCGGGAAACGGATATGCTTTTGTGGGATAATTTTGTTAAAAAAAAAAAAAAAAAAAAAAAAAAGCTAAAACATGCTGAAAAACTAGTTTCTACAGCTACAGCTTTCTACAGCTAATGCTACTGGTGTTTTTATAGTGTCCAGTGTGCATGAAGCCTAAAGATTTACCAATATTATTACTTCAATTTGCATGTGCAGAAGACCCTGGTGCAGATAGAATGCTGGTTGGCCACATCTTGCTTAGAGGTTACATATTTACTAGGATAATGGTAGAAAAAAGATAAATACTTGCGGGAGAAGAAGCAATAATCCCATGCATTGATAATGTTTGATTCAAACAGTATAGAAAATGTAATATACATAGAAATATTATATATACACACACACCTATAAATGTAAAGCCCCACAGGAACTCTAGCTTCAGCCCCATAGAGCAAATCGTTAACATGTTTTGTAATGTCGTTGCTCACTGTTTTGCCTCCTATCACAATGACACTTCTAAACATGTTCCTAATTATACGCCTTAAGAATAATTGGGCTAATTAAAGGCTGTTAAGAGTGAGCACCAAGCTCATATAAAAGCCTTGGGGACAGATTCAGACAGAAATTTGTCACAGATTACAAGGCCTTTATTTTAGTGTCAGGCATCCAGACAGCGAATTCTTTGCATGTATATAAAATGGAAGAGAATTGTTTTCCTACTTCTAAATAAACTTTGGATGCAAAGGGTATATGATGGGTTGTCTTTGCAACTATTACATGTGTCCTAGCGTTCTGTACAGTTTTACCCATATACGATTCACAGTCTGTCAGCATCCCAAGGTCTCTTCTGTGGCCTCACCACTTATTGCAAGTTCAAATTAGGCCATCATAATTTTTTTTACATTTTTTTAACAGGACCCTGCAGGAGATGGGAGGGGATGATTAGCTTTGCTGTTTACAGCCGCCATGGATTTGGGTACCCCAGATTGCAGAAGATTAGTGACGGCTACAGGAGGGTGCTTGAGTGCGCTAGAACTCTCATAAACAGCTGCCACCGCATGGTATTTTGTAATGCACTTTGTGCTGCTGTACATCTCCCCCAAATCCTCCACTTGTCATATTGATTGTGGACAGCCCCAGTTTTCTTGCGTGGGCAGTGCTCCCACCCCAAGCTTGTCCCAATGTGTAATCAATGGCAGGAACATCCGAGCAGTAAACCAGCATTTCTACAAGCCACACCACCATTCTCCACCAATATTAGAAGTATGCTGCTGCTGATTGTGAGGAGGTGGACACAGTGAAATTCAATGTCAAAGCTTACCACCAATGTAAAGAAGGCACACTGACCACCATTGTAAAGAGGAACACTGCACTAAGTTGAGGGGGCACACTGCACTGGCTGCTAATGCAAGGGGACACACTGACCACCATCATGAATTACTTACCTGAGATCGAAGCCCCCGCTGTGACTGGCCGGAGCCGCAATAACGTCACTCGCGCACATGTGCGCGGGAGCCGACAGTCACGGCACGATCGCCTTCAGAAAGGGCATGCTCAGTACGTCGTTGTCTACGGCGCATGCGCCGTAGACATCAGTGCCCATCTTTTTTGCAAATAAAAAAAATATTTTTGCAAATATCTCCTAAACTGTATAGGTTTAGGAGATATTTCTTGCACCTACAGGTAAGCCTTAATCTAGGCTTACCTGTAGGTAAAAGTGGTCTGTAAGGGTTTACAACCACTTTAAAAGGAGTTGCAGGAATATCTGGCAAGTACTGGCTGTGATAACAATCTCCTGTATTTTTCATATGTCTGGCTAAATTTTCCCCAAAAACTAGGGCTGTTACTGATTAAAATGTTCGTGTTCGATTAAATCAATTTATATATATATATATATATATATATATATATATATATATAGCGGCCTCACCCCATCTCCTTTTGCTAGGGGTATGTCACATGACAGGGTGAGATGCGCTACGGCCCATGTCCTCCCCATAGCTGTGGGTGAGGTGAAGGTCAGTATCAGTATCTTCCTCGGGCCGATGTGCATTAGTCTTAAAACTCAGTTCTGCTATGCTGAAATCTCCCTTGCACCCATTAACCAGAGTCCATACACCGATCACAGTCCAACCCTTGCTTTATTGTACACTCCACAATAAACAATGTCTTGATGGTCAACAGGTTGGAACATTATATAACTTGATACGATGGGATGAGCAGGCCGAGGCACTATCCTGATTTCAATCCAAACCCCTGTGCTTTGACCAGGGGTTGTAGCAGCTTTGAATGGCATAGAACATAGAACTTGTGAGTCTCTACCAGCGAATCCATAGAACATAGATGGGAGTACCTTCGCTGCGCTGCGGCCCCTATCAGGGGAAGATGTCCCTCTAAGAGAGTTACCGGAGGCCCATCCGTCACCGGGTTGATGCTGCTCCGGGTCTCCGGATGGGTAACCTCCCCAGCCTCCTCACCTCAGATGCGGGTCCCCTCGCAAGGCGGCACCCTGAGATCACTTCGCCCTTGCGGGACCCAGTCGAAGTTACTGGGCCCCAGGCCTACGATATAGTACCTCACCCCAGGCTGAAGGTGCCTGGGATGGACCCCAACTTCATTCCGGTCAGGCCTAGGGCGCCTAGGCCGGAACCTTGAACCGCCCGCACCCCGGGCCTAAGGTGCCTGGGTGCGTGAAGAGACAATCCCCGAAGACCTCGTGGCGAGGGCGTCTCCCCCTTTTATCTCCTCCCTTCAAATACCACGGTGGGTTCCCCGCCCCGGCCGTACCATCTCCGGAAAGGGACAAAAAGGGTAGCACTGCGGCAGTGATTCCACCCTGAGCCTGTAGGTACCCCGTCACCCACAGGCCAAGGAGCATAATACACCACCCAATCCTCCACAAATTACCAAAAAGGGGTCCAGAACCTTCACAATTACACACCTGGGTCACACTACCCCCAGGTGTACCCCAACTAAATTTAAAGACCCCGCTACACATATATAAAAGATGGACATCTGGACTAAACATTTACAGGAAGTTTTGCATGATCTGAAGCCACTGCTTATGGCAATGTCCAGTGGGAAGAGGTAATCTTATTATTCATGTGACTTTCCCTTTATACTGGGTGCAGGGATCTTAACGTGTTACTAAACCCAGGGCCCTGCATTCACTATATCTGGTCTCCCACAGTACACAGAAAATGGAAATATTAACTGCTAAATACATTTTCACATCAGCAGTTAGTGTCTTGTGACTTCTATTCGTGTCCAGCCAAGAACTGGTTTAAGCTTGTAGGAGGAGTTTTCTGACTGATCTATGAGACTACTGCAACAATCTGGACAATGCTGATTGGTCCTGTGCTGGTCACATATACTCTCCCAAGAAAAAAACCTCTCTAGCAATACTGACTGTGTTATCAGGAAATTATTAGGAGTCAGTGGAAGGAGGGGAGAATCAGAAGTGTCAGGAACAAACTGGCTTTTTACACAACACCCTTAGGTTCCACAGTAAGGTGTCCATTTATAAAGCAGTGAAATAAATTCACTGCTTCATTCGCAGGCAATCACAGTGGATATCTATCTCCTCTGTGTACCTGTTTATGAAGCAGAGTAGATCGCTTCACCCTTGGAGGAGTGAAGTGATCTACCAACGCTTCCAACACTGGACAACGGCTCCTGATACTGGAATCTTGTGAGACTTTACGAGATTACAGTACCAGAAATTCACAGAAACACTGAGATGTCAGTTTATTAAGCAGTGATAAATAATCACTGCTTAGTACACTGACAGACGGCGTGGTTAATGTTAATAAAATAACGAGTCCCCCTACATAATATATACATGCGCACACACACACACACACTGTATATACATGTACACACACACACACATTGTATATACATGTACACACATTATATATAAAAATGTGTGTGTACATGTATATACAATGTGTGTGTGTGTGTATACACATGTATATACAATGTGTGTGAATACACATACATACATACATATATATATATATATATATATATATATATATATTACACACACACACACACACACACACACACAAATATTACAGGGGGACATGGTTACAGTGTTGGGGGTCTGAACGAGGTAGAAAGAAGTTAAAAATCTTCCTCCTCAGATCCCCGGGATTCCCTCTTCACTCCCCGATTCTCCACCTCTGAGCTGGTGAATCGGGGAGTGTGAATTCTGACTCAGACCAGTAAAGCGCTGAGATTGCAGCTTTATAAACTGGCCGTTACTGTGCCATTCAATGAGGATTCTCACTGTGCGGAGATAAACAGGGAAAACAAGTTCAAACACTTCAACCCCGATTATCTCTGTGTCAAACTGTTTATGGACTGTGATCAGCGGCGATCCTTGGGATCACCACTGATCACTGCTTCATAAAACGGACACCCAAGTATAACAAGCATGCTTTACTGCATATACAGACTGATTTCACTGTTGTGGGTTTAGTAGCACTTTAACCACTTAACGACCCGCCCATAGACAAAAGATGTCTACAGGGCGGTTTGTTAACTCTGGGAGGGCGTACATAGATGTCCTCCCAGAATCGCGCTCCCGTGCGCCCCCTGGGGCGCGCACATGGGAGTGTCCGGCGCATCACGGATCATGCTAAATAGCCGCTGACACCGGCCGTTTACCACGTGATCGCTCCGTCAAATGACGGAGCAATCACTTGTAAACCAACCGGCGTCATGTCATGACGCCGGTTCCTCTCTCCCCTCTCTGTACAGTGTGAGAGGGGGAGAGAGCGGATGGCAGCAGCGCTGTGGGCTGGATCTGTGACAATTGCAGTCACAGATCCAGTCAGCCATCCCTGCAACACCCTGCCATGCTCGGCTGTACTCTGCCTCTGTATGTGGCCAGGCTGTGGAAGTCTCACACGTGGTATTGCCGTACTCAGGAGTAGGAGAATCTATTTTGGGGTGTCGTTTTTGGTATGTACATGCTTTGTGTTAGAAATATTGTATAAATGGACAACTTTGTGTTAAAAAAAAAAAAAGTGTTTTAACCACTTCCCGTCTGCTGGCCATCATATGACGTCCTTGTATTTTTGCGGGGATATCTGAATGATGCCTGCAGCTACAGGTATCATTCAGATATCAGCTTCTTCAGCCGGCGATTCCCTACACCATAAGAACGATCATAGCGGCTGTTCCGCAGCTTAATCGTTCTTACGGGAGGGACGTCCCCCCCATCCCGCCGCCCTCCGGTGCTTCTACCGACTCACCGCTACGATCAAAGTCAGGATCGTTTTTTCTTATTTTTTATTTCAGGCTTCCCAGCCTAGAGGTGAGATGTGGGGTCTTATTGACCCCATATCTCACTGTAAAGAGGACCTGTCACGCCATATTCCTATTACAAGGGATGTTTACATTCCTTTTAATAGGGATAAAAGTGAACAAAACATTTATTTTTGGGGAAAAAACGTGTCAAACTAAAATAAAGTAAAATGAAAAAAAAAAAAAAAAGCTCCCCTGTCCCCGTGTGCTTGCATACAGAAGCGAATGCCTACGCAAGTCCCGCCCACATATGAAAACGGTGTTCAAACTACACATGTGAGGTATCGCTGCAAATGTTAGAGCGAGAGCAATAATTTTGGCTCTAGACCTCCCCTGTAACTCAAAACATATAACCAGTAAAAAAAAAATTAAAGCGTTGCCTATCGGGATTTTTAAGTAGCGAAGTTTGGCGCCATTCCACGAACATGTGAAATTTTGAAGGGTGACATGTTGGGTATCTATTTACTCGGCGTAACTTCATCTTTCACATTATGCAAAAACATTGGGCTAACTTTACTGTTTTTTTTTTTAAGCACAAAACCTTTTTTTCCCCAAAAAACGCGTTTGAAAAATTGCTGCACAAATACTGTGCGAGAAAAAGTTACAACGACCGCCATTTTATTCTCTTGGGTCTTTGCTAAAAAAACATATATAATGTTTTGTGGTTCTATGTAATTTTCTAGCAAATAAATGATGATTTTTACATGATGGAGAGAAATGTCAGAATTGGCCTGGGTGCTTCAGAACGCCTGAAGGTGCTCCCTGCATGTTGGGCCTCTGTATGTGGCCACGCTGTGTTAAAGTCTCACACATGTGGTATCGCCATACTCAGGAGTAATAGCAGAATGTGTTTTGGGGTGTAATTTGTGGTATGCATATGCTGTGCGTGAGAAATAACCTGCTAATATGACAATTTTGTGAAAAAAAAAAAAAATCTTGATTTGCAAAGAATTGTGGGAAAAAATGACAACTTCAAAAAACTCACCATGCCTCTTTCTAAATACCTTGGAATGTCTTCTTTCCAAAAAGGGGTAATTTGGGGGGTATTTGTACTTTTCTAGCATGTTAGGGTCTCAAGAATTGAGATAGGCCATCAGTACATCAGGTGTGATCAATTTTCAGATATTGGCACCATAGATTGTGGACTCTATAACTTTCACAAAGACCAAATAATATACACCAATTTGTACTTATTTTTACCAAAGATATGTAGCAGTATACATTTTGGCCAAAATTTATGAAGAAAAATTACCAATTTGCAAAATTTTATAACAGAAACAAAGAAAAATGCATTTTTTTACAGAATTTTCAGTCTTTTTTCTTTTATAGCGCAAAAAATTTAAAACCCAACGGTGATTAAATACCACCAAAAGAAAGCTCTATTTGTGTGAAAAAAAGGACAAAATTTTCATTTGGGTACAGTGTTGTATGACCGAGTAATTGTCATTCAAAATGTGAGAGCACCGAAAGCTGAAAATTGGTCTGGTTATTAAGGGGGTTTAAGTGCCCAGTTGTCAAGTGGTTAAGTTAAAGCAATTCCAAAAATATACCTTGCAGGAGCAACAAGGCACATACATCTACAGTTTCCAAGACCTGTAGTTCAAATCATAATTACACCAAATACAAAGTTAAAATATCTTTCTACAGCTGCGCTTTTCAAATAGAGAGCAATTCAGGGTAACCAATTAGCTTCATGCAAATCCATAGATCGAGGTGAAAAAAAAACCCATTTAATCTGCATATAACAACAGAACAGTCATTTAAAAATAAAAGGTTACCAGTTAAGCCGACCATACATGGATCAGAATTAGTCTGGTTCAGCATGTATGGGCAAGACTGGTTTGTACACAAGCCGATCAATTGACTTGTGTACAACCAGCCTGTTGGATATTTTTCTCTGGATCGGTGCCGCCGACGCTGATCAGCGTATTCTGACAGTGGGGAAATCTCTCTGCTGTCAGAATACAATAGCCCAGTGGGAGCGATTTCCCAATCCACATTGAAGCATCATTTTCCTTCGTTCAACCACTTGGTTAAAATAAAAAAAATCATGTATGCCTAGTCTTACTATAGTGGATAACCTGCAATCTATGCCTGGGGCAGTGATACAATGGAACAGATCTAGAGAAGAAAAAAAGAGAAGCTGCAGCCAGACACCGCAGTCTATGTATAGGAACAAATGACACAGTGACCAAGCAGTATTGTGCAAGTAGCAGGGAAACGGCTCTAACAATAAAACCCAAAAAGTACCATAGTGTAAGCCACAACGGTTAAGCGGGTGTAGGCAATCACATTATACAACACATGGCCATTAGGAGTCATACAAGCACCATCTTCATTACTAATGTTTGAGATACAAATACCGTTACAATTATTTCTGTCATTTGAAAATACTTACGATGTTAGCTTTGCACTCATGTCCTCTGCAGAGCTCTGTGTACGAGTTGTAACGTACATATATGACCCAACTGCTTATGAACACCGCCAGCCATGAAAAAAAGAGGTATTTAATCCTCATATAAGACAAGCGAGCCTGCAAACGCAAAGAGGGCTTTGGTTACAATAATTACATCAAAGATACAATATAAATAAAGTAAACATGTTCAAGAACACTATTTTCAAACATAGTTACTGACCCTTTAAAAAAAAGAAATATGTACAGCACTTTTTTTTTTCTTTTATAAAAGTAAAGGCCAGTTCACACTGCCTGCACACTAAACCGGAGTGGTTGTAAACTAAAGTAAAAAAAACAAACAAAAAAAAAGCAAGTGGACTTAAGATGGCTGTATTCAAAATAACGTTTATATGAATATTCTTTGCACCTTTGATGACAGGACCAATGTCATTTGAAAGGACTTCAAAATTCTTTTTGCTTTTAAACATTCAGTTTTTGGATGAAATCCAAAAGAAAACCATGTACACTGTTAAAAATGAATTTGAGAACATTTTCTCTCCTGCTCCTTTGAATTAGATTTTCGTCACTGTGGTGGAAAACAAATGGAACTTTGACCCCATTAACAATTAGAAATTGTATCAAACGTTCTTAAAATGGAAAAATCCAAACAAAATTCTACTAGTCTGTGACCAGTTATAGTTTTATTAACCATTAATAATAACTTTTTTAATTCTACATTTAAAAAGTGCAAGATTTTTTAAAAAAACAGAAAAAAACACTTATTTGTAAATACTGTAACTTTTAAATTCTTTGTACCAGAGTTTATATTTTAGTGTAATTTTAAACAGGGAAAATTCCAGAATAAAATGTGTACATTTTATCTACAGTACCACTATTCATTTTTAGAAGAATATATCTTAATTGGTTTTACTAAATAAAAGAAAAAATAAATAAAGAAAAACCATGCCACTTCAATGTAAGATAACGGCTGTGAATATGAGGCCCAATCATAGTTAACACATTACACTATTAAGAGTAGAAAAATTACTGGTTAAAACATATGCTTCTCAAGTAGTTTAATCCTTTCATGACTAAGCCTATTTCTGACATTTGGTGTTTACAAGTTAAAATGCGGATTTTTTGCTAGAAAATTACTTAGAAACCCCAAACATTATGTATATTTTTTTAGCAGAGAATCTAGAGAACAAAATGGCGATTGTTGCAATATTTTATATCACACAGTTTTTGTGCAGCGGTGTTTTAAACGCAACTTTTTTGGAAAAATTTACTTTCATGAATTTTAAAAAAATTAAAAAGCAAAGTTAGTCCAATTTTTTTGTATAATGTGAAAGATGATGTTACGCCGAGTAAATAGATACCAAACATGTCATGCTTTATAATTGCCCGCACTCGTGGAATGGCGACAAACTACGGTACCTTAAAATCTCCATAGGCGACGCTTTAATTTTTTTTACGGCTACTAGGTTAGAGGTACAGAGAAGGTCTATGGCTATAATTATTGCTCTCGCTCTGACGATCGCGGCGATACCTCACATGTGTGATTTGAACGCCGTTTTCATATGCGGGCGCGACTTCCGTATGCGTTTTCTTTGCCGCGCGAGCTCGCGGGGACAGGGGCGCTTTAAAAATTATTTTATTTTTTTATTATTTATTTTATTTATTTTTATAATTAAAAATAGTGTTTTTTAAAAAAAAAAAATTTTGATCACTTTTATTGCTGTCACAAGGAATGTAAACATCCCTTGTGACAGTATCAAGTGGTGACAGGTACTCTTTATGGAGAGATCGGAGGTCTAAAAGACCCCCAATCCCTCCTTTGCACTTCAAAGTATTCAGATCGCCGAAAACGGCGATTCTGAATACTGTGTACTTTTTTAAATTCGGCGCCATTGGCAGCCGAGTAACCCGGATGTGACGTCATGACGTCGCTTCCGTGGTTACAGTGCAGAGAAAAAATCAAAGCCGTTCGCGGCTTTGATTCACTCTCTGTGTAGCCGCCCGAGGTGGCGGATCGTGGATCGGGTCTCCCAGTGTGACGGGAGGCCCGGTAAGAGCGGCGGGAGGGGGGGATGTCCCCTCCCGCTCCTCCGGTATAACAACCGAGCGGCTTTTAGCTGCATTGGTGGTTATACCAGGAAAGCCGATCGCCCGCTCTAAACAACGGTTCCGGGATGATGCCTGCAGCTGCAGGCATCATCCCGGTATAACCCCCGAAAACCGAGGACGCATATATGCGTCCGCTCGGCGTGAAAGGGTTAAAATGTAAGCATTTGGTAGTCAAATAATTGAGGCCAAGGCCTAAGATAACAGAAGGCAGTGTGGCACAATAAAAAATATTTATATATCTATATATATATATATATATATATATATATATCTATATATATATATATATATATATATATAGATATATATAATTATTATTATACACGATTTATGTAGCGCCAACAGTTTACGCAGCACTTTACAATGTATAGGGGTGACAACACAATTACAGTACAGTTCAATACAAAAGGTACAGGAGGGCCCTGCTCATAGAGCTTACATTCTAAAGGGAGGGGGTGGATATATAATTGTAGCGGGTATTTAAATTGGGGGGGGGGGAGCATCTGGGTTATTTAACCCACATGTACTAATTGTTAGGGAATCTGAGAGTCCCTTTTTGTGGTTCTTGGAGGACTCTGGTGGTGCAGGGTTCCCTATGGCCTGCTGGTGGCATTGTCGCCCTGGGCTGGAGTTGAACCTGCACCGCAAGACTGTACCTTTTTGTACTTTCCTGGCGCTGGTACAGCGGGGCGGGGAACCGCTGTGACGCAGGGGGAGAGGGGATAAAAGGGGCGGACGCCTTAAGCCCGGGGTGAGGTACTACTGCCGGAGCCTGGGGCCCAGTAACTTCGACTGTGTTCCGCGAGGGTGGAGGAGTCCGAGGGGCCCTAAGGTGTTGGGACCCGTATCTGAGGCGAGGAGGCTGGGGAGTGTAACCCTTCCGGATAGTCCGGTACAGCATTAACCAGGTGACGGCGGGGCCTCTGGTAACTCCCTTGGAGGGATGCCTTCCCCCTGCCCATGGGTCTCTTGACCGGGCCACAAATCTCAATACCTTCCGATTGAGTCGGGAAGCCAGAAGATCTACGTCTGGCGTGCCCCATCTTTGGCAGAGGAGTTGGAACACCTCCGGGTGTAAGGACCATTCTCCCTGGTCCAGCATCTGGCGGCTCAGGTAGTCCGCCTGCCAGTTTTCCACACCCGGAATGTACACGGCCGACAGTGCCGGTACGCTCCTCTCTGCCCACTTCAGGATGCGAGCGATCTCCGATGCTGCAGCTGAGCTTCTTGTTCCTCCCTGATGATTGATATATGCCACTGCTGTAGCGTTGTCTGACTGGATCCTGACTGGACGCCCTTGCAGCCTCTGAGACCATTTGAAGAGGCACAGCTTGATCGCCCGGATCTCCAGGACATTGATCGGCAGGAGGGCTTCCTCTGGGGTCCAGCGACCTTGCGCCGACTGGACACCCCAGACTCCCCCCCCCAACCTGTAAGGCTGGCGTCCGTCGTGATCACTATCCAGTAAACCGGAAGAAATTACTTCCCGGCCATTAGAGCCGGTGCTGTCAGCCACCAAACCAGGGATCTCCTGACTAGGTGGCTCACTCGGATTTGATAATCCAGAGATGAAGGGCATCTGTTCCATCTGGACAGAACTTCCTTCTGTAACACTCGAGTGTGGTATTGAGCATATGGGACCGCCTCGAAGGAGGCTACCATGAGGCCCAACACTCGCATGCAAAAACGGAGTGACGACCAATTCCTGGAAGTCAGCTGCCGTACTGCAGCCCGGAGGGTCTGCAACTTCCCCACAGGGAGGAATACCTTTGCCTCTGAGGAATCCAGAATCAACCCCAGGTACACTAGGCGTTGAGTCGGCACCAATACTGACTTTTGCGTGTTTAGTATCCAACCACAGTCTCGAAGAGTGACAGGTAATGGACACGCTTACCTCTAATTCTGAGCTTGAAGGGGCCTTCAGCAGAAGGTCGTCCAAGTAACCTGTGATAGCGATACCCCGCTGTCTTAGAAGTGCCAGAATCGGAGCGAGCACCTTGATGAACGTCCTGGGTGCTGAGGCAAGGCCAAACGGGAGGGCCACAAACGGGTAGTGGTTCTTCCCGATAGCAAATCGCAGAAACCTCTGGTGTCTGGAGTATATGGGGACATGCAGGTATGCGTCCTTGATGTCCAAGGAGGCCAGAAAGTCCCCCGGATGGAGAGCCGTGACTACAGATCGAACCGACTCCATCCGAAATCTTTGTACCTTCACAAAGCAATTGAGGGCTCTGAGATCCAAGATTGGACGAACCCCCTCCTTCTTCGGCACAATGAACAGATTTGAGTAAAAACCCTGACCCCGTTCTGGAACTGGAATAACTACCCCGCGTTCCAGTAGACCCTGGACCGCCCCATACAGGGCCTCCCGACGGGTTGGTAGTAGCTGGAGATTGGAGGTGATGAATCTGTCTGGTGGACAAGAGAAATTCTATCTTGTAGCCTGAGGAGATTACTTCGCAAACCCACCTGTCGGAGACTAGAGCAGTCCACTGAGTCGCGAATTTGCGAAGACGTCCCCCCACCCGAGAGCTGGGTGGGGGCGGACCTTCATGTGGACGCAGATTTGTCCGCAGGCTTGTTGGGTCTGCGGGACCAAGGACGCTTCTGTCCTTGGGCAGGCGCTTTATTGGCCTGGGGTCTTTTCCCTGTCGCCTTAAGGGGGCGAAAAAAACGCTTACATGCAGTAAAGGAGGGCCCTTGCCCTTGGCGTGGTCCCTTACCCTTGCTAGTTTGGGGAAGCAAAGTGCTTTTACCTCCTGTGGCATCCTTGATGATGTCATCCAGAGAAGCCCCAAAAAGTCTGTCGCCCTTAAAAGGCAGATCCAACAGGGCTTTCTTGGAAGTCTGGTCCGCAGACCAGCCCTTTAGCCAGATCAGGCGGCGTATTGCTACTGCATAAACCGAAGCTCTTGACAGCAGGGGAATAGTATCCATGTCTGACTCGCAGACAAATTTAAGGCCCTGGACCAACTGGTCGGCCAAAGTTATCTCATTAGGAGGAGCATCTCGCTCCTTTAACCCCTGGAGTAGCAATTTTGCCCATTCAGTAAGTGTCTGAGACACTAGGGCCCCCGCCAATGCCGGGCGTACTGCCGAGCCTACCACTGAGTATAGGTAGCGAGCGAGCGCTTCAGCCTTCTTATCCACAGGGTCCTTAAAAACAGGAGCCCCTTCTACTGGAATAGTGGTGGCTCTATTAAGTCTGGACACCGAAGGGTCCACTATAGGGGGAGAGGTCCATATCTTCAGAAAACTCTCCTCAAAGGGGTACCGTACTGCAAACCTCTTTGGGGCTGTAAAGACCCTCAGTGGGTTCTCCCATTCCTTGTATAAGAGTTTGTCAAAATAAGACACACAAGGGAACACCTTAGCAGTGCGGGCAGGTTTACGAAACCCAAAGGGGACTGGAGTATCTACTACTTCTGCAGTCTTTTCCTACTTTAGCGTATCCCGCACTGCAGTAATAAGGTCAGATACCAAAGCCGTCTCGCATACTGACCTGGACTTGGAGTCCTCCTCACTGTCCGATCGGTCACGGTCTGCAGTCTCTGATGCATCAGAATCTGGGCCATGAGCCGTAGCTGGACCTGGTTCTGCATCAGAAATATCCCCAGAAGATTGCAGGGGACGGGGGCGTTTATTACCCCCTGTATTCCCGTGTGCTGCTTCCACCCTGGCAGCAAACGCCTCAAGGATTGCCAACATAGCGTCCATAGACACCTCAGGGGCACCAGCTGCTAAATCTGGTGTTTCAGGGGAGAAGACATCTGGCTCAGATGCCATGCTGACCACACGCTGACACCCACAGGGCTCCAGGCAAGATATCAATAGGCCACCCTCCTGTGCTGCAGAGAGGCTGGGTCACCCAGAGGACTCACCACCCTGGATAGGTACTGCTATGCTGCGCCTGTGATGCTGTCCCCCTGCTGCTGTGTCAGTCTGCCAGTGTAATGCACCATAGAGGCCGGAGGCTCTCGCAAAAATGGTTGCCAAAAACGTCTGTATGGAAGATAATGTGGGCTCTAAGAAACTGGCCGCCAACAGAAGATAGAGGTCAAGCAGCCATAGCCCACAAAAAGATGGCCGCCGAACGGCAATATCTGCATACAGGGTGGACAAACATGGCCGCCGATCAGCTGATAGGGGCCAGTGGGTGTGGCCGAACCACAGAAAGATGGCCGCCAGGCAGTCACAAGAGGCCAAACTTGGCATGGACCACCTCAAAATGGCCGCCGACAGCATGGAGGAGGAAGGACACAAACACAGGTAAGAAAAAATGACATTTCTTTTAAATGTTAGTTACAGCCAGCCCCGCTCCAGTGGGACCCCCTAGGTGACCCCCAGCACCCAGCAACCTTTAGCTAGAAGCCCAGGGAGGAGGGAAAGGCAGGGAGAGAGTGAAGAAAGGGGCCACAACCACTTACTTGATCTCTCCAGGAATGTCCAGCTAAATCACCCAGCCGAGGCAGGGGAGTTTTACTTACCTATCCTGCATGTATTCTGCTGGAAGAAATTCCAAACAGATCATCGTCCGCGCACGGAAGGTGACTGTTGGCCAGGCATGCTGTGATTGGACCCAGAAGGGACGATCATATGTATGCCCTGGAGCATGACGCTCACCGGACAGGCTGCTGCGACTCGGCCGTAAGGTCAGCTGAAGCTGAGCGGTCCGATGCAAGCCTTGGAGCGTAAGCTCACCGGTCAGGCTGCTGCGACTCGGCCGTAAGGTCAGCCGAAGCTGAGCGGTCCGATGCAGGCCCTGGAGCGTAAGCTCACCGGCCACCCGTGGAGCGACAGGCATGTCGTGGAAAACCCAGTGCGTAGCTAGGGTCGGCACACGCTCGATGGCCGAAACTGGGGAGACTACAAGGATCGAGGATCCAGCCTGTCACCCAGTCGGCAGTTGATCGAAGATCGCAGGAAACAACAAATGTAGCAAAAAATAAAAAAATTATATATATATATATATATATATATCTTTTTTCCCCGGACCAATGGGCCCAAAGGGAGCCATGTCCTACTCCTTGCTAGACAGAAAAAAACTGATCTGCGAAGATGCAGACTGAGAGGGTATACCCAGAGGGTCCGCCCCCTGGGCGGTACTGTAGAAGGTGTGATGCAACACTTTCTACAAGTTTTTCTGCCTAGTAACTCCTAATTAACGGATAATACCCACTTTGTCAATAGAGAAGCTGTGTCGGTCCATGGACGAAAGAGTAAATAGCTTTTCTGGCTGTGGCCATCTTGAGTAAGGGAAGATACTTCATGTATCATTTACTTCCTGAAATTCATCTGCCCTTAGATCAGGCATGCAGGCAGGAGGGTGTGCTTAGTAGAAAACCCCTCCTCCCCTATTGAAGACACCTAGGATGTATGACACCATTTGCCTAGGCCTGAAAACCAGGAAGTAACTGAAGAAATGTAACAAAGAGGATTAAAACAAGTACCGTAAATAGAATATACTTTCCTATACTGTACATTGGAACCTCAAATTACGAGCATAATCCATTCCAGGAGAATGCGCGTAATCCAAAGTACTCGCATATCAAAGCTTGTTTCCCCATTGAAGTCAATGGAAACGAAAATAATTTGTTCCGCATTGACTTAAATTGGCATGCAATACCGCATGCGGCCAGAGGCGGGGGGGCGCCGGAAAGCCTCGGAAACGGCCGAAAAGGCCCGAGGACACTTCGGGTGACCTCGGGAAACCTCGGAATGACTTTGTTCTCGAGATTTGCAGAGGTCAGCAGAGCTGTCCTCGGGCCTTTCCGTGCATTTCCGAACGGCGCCTATCGGCGATGCTCGGCTCCTGCGCCCCCTCACCTCAGGCCAAACGCGGTACTGCACACCGCTTTGGCCTGAATCGCGCTCGTTTTGCGAGACAGCACTCGCAAACCAAGTTACGATTTTTTAAAATACGGTGCTCGTATTGCGAAAGGCTCGTTAACCGCGTTACTCTCAATCACAGATTCCACTGTATATCTATTTACTAATGCTAGCAGCATAAGGATTAAAAATAGTCTGTGATGATTGAGAGTTAAGTTCTGCTTTAGCGTAATTCAAACATTTTCACTGAACTTAAAAAGGGACAGCTAGTAAATACACTATATTGACAAAAGTATTGGGACGCCTGCCTTTACACGCACATGATCTTTAATGCCATCTCAGTCTCAGTCCGTAGGGTTCAATATTGAGTTGGCCCACCCTTTGCAGCTACAACAGCTTCAACTCTTCTGGGAAGGCTGTCCACAAGGTTTAAAAATGTGTGTATGGGAATGTTTGACCATTCTTCCAGAAATGCATTTGTGAAGTCAGGCACTGATGTGGCCTGCACAGGGTCCTGACCTCAACTCAATTGAATACCTTTGGGATGAATTAGAGTGGAGACTGCGAGCCAGGCCTTCTCGTCCACATCAGTGCTTGACCTCTCAAATGCACTTCTGGAAGAATGGTCAAACATTCCCATAGACTCATTTTTAAACCTTCTGGGACCCGTGCGTCTCCCAGAAGACAGCGGGGGGGGGGGGAGAGGAGGGGCCGGACATGGAGTAGATCGCAGCAGATACTGCAGCGATCTTTTGCCAGGAGTGGGAGCAAATACCTTTATTAGACAGGTATCTGCTCCCCCCTGAAAAGGTGCCAAATGTGACACCGGAGGGGGAGGGAGAAATCTGGAAAGCGGAAGTTCAATTTTTGGGTGGAACTCCGCTTTAACTGACAAGTGCGACGCTATACCCAAACAAAAGTGACGTCCTTTTTTCCCACAAATAGACCTTTCTTTTGGTGGTATTTGATCATCTCTGCGGTTTTATCTTTTTGCGCTATAAACAAAGAGCAACAATTTTAAAAATGTTTACTTTTTGCTATAATACATATCCCCCAAAAAATAATTTATATATATATATATATATATATATATATATATATATATATATATAATCTGTAGCGGGGTATTGCCCTTTAATCCCCCAGAGACTACAGTACCCAGTGAACAATGGGACACCCAGGGTGCACAAGGACTGCTGGGGTGGGTTATTTAACCGAAGGGCGGGGCTGAATTCTGTCTCTGTGGACACCGCCCGCCCAGCAAGTGGAACTCTCGATCGAGCCTGCTGAGATACAAGGCCTGAAGCCTGGGCCTTTCTCCAAAGAGCCTTCCGCTCTCACTGAGGAACGTCTTTTCCTACTGTTGCCGTATCATCGCCAGGAGGACCGAAGACCCGGAGGTCGTGAGATCTGTGTACCGAGACACAGCAGCGGAAGATACGGACACAGACTGGTCCGGTTGGGTGAGAGAGCACCTGCTCAGAGAATTATATAGGATCTCTAGGCCCAATAACTGTTATCCGGAGTTATCACCAGTTGTTTGACGCTGCATGCCGGAGAAACAGTGCATCGGAGTAACTTTAGAGATTTGTTCTTAATTCAGCAAGTTATCCAAACTCCTTTTACCCTGTGGATTACAGTTTATTTCTTCAAAAGTGCACCACCGTTTGCTAGCGAAGATTTTCCCCTACAGAACTTCTACACAGTACAGTCAGGCCTGACTTAGCGTAGACATTTCTGGGAGCCATTTTGTCCAGGGGGGAGGATAGCTGCAGCGGGGACCTTTAGGTATACAGTACTATGCATAACACTATCTGTTTGTTGAGATACTCTTTTATTGCAGGGCTCTGCACATGATATGTATACTGTTGATTACATGCTTACCCAACAATTTGAGTAAAAGTGCCAGGGTTAAAGTGGAGCTCCACCCTAAATAGCAACTTTTGCTATTTGGAACCCTCCCCCCCCTCCGGTGTCACAATTGACACCTTTCAGGGGGGAGGGGGGTGAAGATACCTGTCTAAGACAGGTATTTTCACCCACATCCGGGAGTCCTCTCTCCGGGAATCTGCGGGAGTGACGTCACTTCCCGCAGACTTCCCTTGGTGTTCTGGGAGACACTCGGCTCCCAGAACACAGGAGCACCAATCAGAACGGCGCAGCGCGACTCGCGCATGCGCCGTAGGGAACCGGGCATGAGGCCGCAGGGCTTCACTTCCTGGTTCCCTCAGCGAGGATGGCGGAGGGAGCAGCAGAGCGACGAGCGGTCACTCGTCCTCTGCTGCGGACGTCGCTGGACTCCAGGACAGGTAAGTGTCCAAATATTAAAAGCCAGCAGCTGCTGTAACTGTAGCTGCTGGCTTTTAATATTTTTTTTTCCGGCGGAGCTCCGCTTTAAGTATATTGGTGTTTGTGTCATTTACTTTGCAGAAGAGACGGTTAAGGATAGCTATACTCTATTGCTGTGTGTTTATTAGGATTGTGTCTCTGCGAGTTGCAGACCACACAGTCCTATCATCCCCTACTAACTGTGCCAAGGGAGGTTAGGGCTAATTACCTGGGGTTGACAGCAGTGCACTACAGGGCCCAAAAATTATACCAGCAGCCCTCTTACAGTGCGTGCGTGTGTGTGTGTGTGTGTGTGTGTGTGTGTGTGTGTGTGTGTGTGTGTATATATATATATAAAACATTTTTAGTTTAGGCCGATATATATTCTTCTACATATTTTTTGTAAAAAAAAAATCGCAATAGGCGTATATTGATTGGTTTGCGCAAAACTTATTGCATCTACAAACTATGGGATAGATTTAGTGACTTGTTTTTACTAGTAATGGCGGTGATCTGCGATTTTAAGCGGGACTGCGACATTGCGGTGGACAAATCTAACCCCAAATGACACTTTTTGGGGACAAGTGACATAAAAATGCACCGATCAATGAAAACATTACACTGGCAGGGAAGGGGTTAAATGTGTTCCCTCAGCGTGTTCTAACTGTAGGGGGGATGGGCTGGCAGGGACATGACAGAGATCACTGTTCCTGTTCACTGCGAACAGTAGATCGCTGTCATGTCTCCTGTCAGAATGGGGATCCGCCTTGTTTACAAAGGCAGAGCCCCATTCTACCTCTGTATACCGCGTTAGTGGGTGGCCGGCGGATATCGAGTCCGCCCAACCCGAGGGCACACTCCCGCAGCGGGCGCAAGCTGCCCGCCCGCTATCGTGCTTGCGCTGTCGTACAGCTACAGCGATTTGCGCAGGAGAGCCGACCTGCCGCAATAAAAGAATGGTCGGCAAGTGGGTAAACCTTGTGGACAGCCTTCCCAGAAGAGTTGAAGCTTCTACGGACTAAGATTGGGATGCCATTAAAGTGCGTGTAAAGGCAGGTGTCCCAATACTTCTGACAATATACTGTACTGTATGTTATTAGGAAATGCTGTTCTGTAAGTTATAAAGGATATCTTGCAGTGCTAGTGGTAGGGCTCAATGTGGCTCTGTGGAAGGTAGTAAGCGCTTGAAATAAACTCCTGTTTCAGGTACAGTTTGTGTGGAGTTTAAAGTTTCTCCTGTGCTTGCCTGGGCTTTTCCAAAGAAAAATTTGTTAAACCCCTAAATATAAAAATACCTTAGGCAGCCGATTCATCTGTCAAAGGATGCGTATGTCTGATCATTGATTATATTAGAGTTGCACAGTGCTGTCATACAGCACAGACCAGTTTGGAAGGGCAAGAGACTTGATTTTTTTTCCAGTTGCCATTAAAGGTCTCATCACTTCCCCAGCCTGTGGCTGGACAGTGAAATGAGAAGTAGCATATGGACAAACTTATCTATGTCAGTTTTCTCTTTCCTCCAGTCAGCATGCTCCTTCTTAACACATGCGTACTGCATCACAGCTGACTTCACCTTTCTTCCCACAATCCAGCAAAAAAATACTTTCCTAGAGAAGGGCAGAGTTAGAACTAGGGGTGCACCGAATGTGTTTTTGGTGCCGTAACCGATACCGAAAATGAAAAATACACTAGGCCGAAAACCGAAACCGATACCAAAAATGACCGATACCGAAAATTACTGTTTTTAAAAAATATTTTTAGATATTTTAAATAAAAAAATGTTTTTATATTTTAAATAAAACCTATACATTTTTATATAACACATTGCTAATAGTATTAGCAAAATTTCCATGCGGTGCACCTCTAGCAGATATGATACAGGAGACGGTCAGAGACTGCAGACGCGGTACAGGAGACGGTGAGACTGCAGACGCGGTACAGGAGACGGTCAGACTGCAGACGCGGTACAGGAGACGGTCAGACTGCAGACGCGGTACAGGAGACGGTCAGACTGCAGACGCGGTACAGGAGACGGTCAGACTGCAGACGCGGTACAGGAGACGGTCAGACTGCAGACGCGGTACAGGAGACGGTCAGACTGCAGACGCGGTACAGGAGACGGTCAGACTGCAGACGCGGTACAGGAGACGGTCAGACTGCAGACGCGGTACAGGAGACGGTCAGACTGCAGACGCGGTACAGGAGACGGTCAGACTGCAGACGCGGTACAGGAGACGGTCAGACTGCAGACGCGGTACAGGAGATCATAGCAGCCTCACCAGTGTCCATCAAATGCAGCCTGCCTGTGCCCATCATTTGCAGCCTGCCTGTGCCCATCATTTGCAGCCTGACTGTGCCCATCATTTGCAGCCTGCCTGTGCCTCACCAGTGCCCAGCAGCCTACCAGTGCCCCTAATATGCAGCCTGCCTGTGCCCAACAGCCTCACCAGTGCCCCTCATAGGCAGCCTGCCTGTGCCCAGCATCCTCACCAGTGCCCCTCATAGGCAGCCTGCCTGTGCCCAGCATCCTCACCAGTGCCCCTCATAGGCAGCCTGTCTATGCCCAGAAACCTCACCAGTGTCCATCATATGCAGCCTACCTGGCGGCTAAATGTTCATTAGTACCCAAAACAGCTGGATTGCTTGCACCAAGACCTTTAAAACATACTGACATATCCTTGGACAAGCTGCCATCCCTTTGAAGTCAGATATCTGGTAAATTTTTATTTTCTTGTTGTTCATGACATCTTTAGCCAATGACAGTGCGTGACACGTCATCGGAGGGCTGCGGCCCACATCGCCCAGAACCAGCACACACACCTGTCTGGGTGTTGCAGCCTGACAGAGCGGTGCGAGAGCCAAGAGCGTGCAGAACGTCACTGCAAATACACAGAGCGAGCCGGAGACCCAGCCCAACCACATATAGTGCCATTAATTTACCCAGCGCTTTACATATGATATACAGTAAAACCTTGGTTTGAGAGCGTTTTGCAAGACAAGCAAAAAATTTTAATAAATTTTGACTTGATAGACAAGCCATGTCTTGATATAAGAGTAGCATCATGTGACAACTGAGTATAAAAGAGAAGAGATGCCCCAAACTCAAACACATGACCCAGTGGGAATCCGAATTGGGCCTGGAATATGAACATAGGGATTGGGAGACAAATTGGCAGAACCTGGGTTTATGCACCAAATTTCTCACTATCAGGGAAACGGCGATTAAGCTGTTCACCCGCTGGTACTACACCCCACAGCTCTTGAATCAAATTTTCCCACAATCCTCCCCACTCTGCTTCCGGGGCTGTGCTAGCCCGGGCTCCTTTCTGCACATTTTGGGAATGTGAGAAAATTCTTCCCACCTGGAAGGAAGCTATGGACCTTATGGATAAACTAGCAGAGGGGCACATGGCTCTGACACACAGGCATCTGTCTACTATTTGAAAAGATCCCTAAACCCTTAAGGCAACTATTACACACCATTTGTATTGCCCTACACTAGGCTAGTTGCCTTGAACTGGAAGTCGTCCACAGTTCCATTTGCTCAAGTCCTTACTAGGATTGATCAAATAATGTTGTCTGAACAAATATTCCACAGGCTACATGACACCATGCCCATCCATGATACATGAGTTTTGTTTTTTGTTGTTAAATTTTCATTTTCTTTTTGTTTTTCCCCTCTTCTTTTATGTTTGGTTTGCGGATACAGTTTGCTTAGTTAACTCTTACATACTGTATATAACCTTGAGTTGTGTAGTGGTGACTTCTATTAGCCTTTAATATACTGGATACTATTTGAACCACTTACCATGTTATGGACTCCTTTTTGGATTATCCACATACTGTACTGTCCCTGTTATAATATGCACTGTCATTTTGTACTGCAAACCTTTGTTCTTTTTCTCTTCAATAAAATCTTAAGTATAAAAAAAAAAAAAAGAGAAGAGGCGCCTATAAGTGTAGCAATATGGTTACATTTAATGAATGTACAACATTTAGCAACATACTGCTACACTTAGAGCTGCCTCTCTTCTCTTTTACACTCTGCAGCTCCTGCTGTATTTTGCTTCTAATCCCCTTGTGGAGGCTGCCATTTGTGGATGTACATTTTATGGTTACATAACCTGGTCACATTGCTATGATCTTGGTTTGTTTTTTGTTTCACAAAGTTTTGCTATAATCTTTTTATATGGACTATAAACTGAAGGACCTACGAATAAATGGTTGTGGAACGAATCATTTGAGTTTCCATAATTTCTTATGGGGAAATTCGCTTTGATATGCAAGTGCTTTGGATTACAAGCATGTTTCTAGAACAAATTATGCTCGTAGTCCAAGGTTTTACTGTATTGTATATTCACATCAGTCCCTGCCCTCAAGAGCCTTACAATCTTTAGGGTACTGAACTAATTTTCATACATACATGAATATAAAATGACACTTACAATAAACTACAATACTAGGGCCAATTTAGACAGGAGTCAATTAACCCACCAGCATGTCTCTTTGGAATGTGGGAGGAAACCCATGCAGGCACATGGTCCTCTTTATCTAGGTGACCAGCAGAGAGATAGATGCTGCCTGGCACACTTCCAGCTGGTAGGTTTGTAGCTTGATAAAAAAGTTGTGGTTATGGGGAAACATGACCGCTAAGTGTTGACAAGCATGTTATCCAGGAGTGACTATGAGAACAAAAACAGCTGTCATCACTAAACATAAATGATTGAGATAATAGCGTGTGCAAGATTGCAAAAGATGGTTCTGTGAATGTAGTTGGTCTTTGTGAGATCCCCTGAATTACTGTTGTGTCACTAAGACAGGAGGGAAGGTAGAAATCGCTTTGAAGAACATGGACAGCAAACAAACTACATTCACAGAACCATCTTTTGCCATCTTACACTGGCCATTTTCTCAACCATCTATGTTTAGTGATGACAGCTGTTTTTGTTCTCATAGTCACTCCTGTATAACATGCTTGTCAACACTTAGCGGTCATGTTTCCCCATAACCACAACTTTTTTATCAAGCTAAAAACATACCAGTTGGAAGTGTGCCAGGCAGTATCTATCACCCTGCTGGTCACCAAGATAAAGAAGACCATCATTTGTGACATGTTGCTTCTTCTGCTTTCCTCTTACTTACCATGGTCAGCTGAACACTAACTTGTAGTTAAGTTTTAATTTTCTCTTTCCATTTTGGGAATTTTCTGTACCTTTTTATAGGTTTGCTTTGTGCTGTGCTATTTATTTTGTTGCGATTTGTTTTTACTCATTTCAATTTCTCGGTTTAATTTTCTGCACACACTTTGGAAATCAGGATGGTGCAGTGGGAAGAATTTTAATGTTCATGTACACAGTTTTTTTTTTGTTTTCGGCCGATTTTAACCACTTAAGCCCCGGACCAATACGCAGCATAAAGACCAGGCCCCTTTTTGCGATTCGGCACTGTGTCGTGCGACGTGGCTCCCAAACAAAATTGACGTCCTTTTTTCCCACAAATAGCTTTCTTTTGGTGGTATTTGATCACCTCTGCGGTTTTTATTTTTTGCGCTATAAACAAAAATAGAGCGCCAATTTTGAAAAAAAAGCAATATTTTAAACTTTTTGCTATAATAAATATCGCCTAAAAATATATAAAAAAAAAAATTCTCAGTTTAGGCCGATACGTATTCTTCTACATATTTTTGGTTAAAAAAAAAAAAACTCAATCGGCGGCGTTTATTGATTGCTTTGCGCAAAAATTTTACAAAATAGGGGGTAGTTTTATGGCATTTTTAATATTTTTTTTACTAGTAATGGCGCGATCAGCGATTTTTTTTTTTGTGACTGCGACATTATGGTGGACACATCGGACACTTTTGACACATTTTTGGGACCATTGTAATTTTTACAGCGATGAGTGCAATAAAAATGCACTGGTTACTGTAAAAATTACACTGGCAGTGAAGGGGTTAACCACTAGGGGCGCTGAAGGGGTTAAGTGTGCCTAAGGGCGTGATTCTAACTGAGGGGGGCGTCGCTACGAGTGACACCGCTGTCACAGATTTCCGCTCTGATTACACAGAGTGGAGCTGGGTGACAGTGTCAGTAGACGAGCGGGGAGATGTTGTGTTTACACTAACATCTCCCCGCTCCATCCCTCCGTGAGACAATCGCGGGGATCCCCGCGGTCTCACGGGAATGACTGCAGGGTCGCGAGCGACCACATGGCAGGCAGTTAAAGGGCCACATACAGGTACGCGATTGTGCCTGTACGAGTCATTCTGCAAACGTATGTATGCCGTGAGCGGTCGTTAAGGGGTTAATTGACCAAAGATATTTTTCTCAATTCACATGTGCATAATTTCACAAAGATGACTGTACGGTTTTTCACTTGTTAAAATACTAAAACCTTCTGCATGGAATGAGCCGTGAGGTCCTAAGCGGTGTCTACCAAGGAGTGCAGAAAATGGAGCCACCAAATTGAGATAAAATAAAAGCAGAGATAATTAAACCCTTATGATGGAGAAAAAGTTCCCTCGACTGTGGCTCATTAATGTATAGGAATGCCTCCAAAACCTGGTTAAGGTGCCACACAAGGACATAAGGATGGTTTTACCTTAACTGACCTAATTCTATAGGAATGTCATTGTAAACTGACCATTTGGCCGACCCCACTAATTTCTCTTTCAGGAACGGTGTTTTCTTCCTTAAAAGGTGATATCACTTTCCAAAACGGTTACCTCTGGTTGGTACATACTCACTAGTCCTGTATATACTACAGCTAAAACTTGTAATAGTTAGTTTAGTCCCAGAGCAGTTTATTGCACATGCCCGGTTTGAACATCTTTGCCAAGCCGGAAATAGGGGGGGGGGGGGGGGGTCCTTGGCAGAAAAGGCATCTACAGCTAAGTATTGTACATTTTCCAATATTATTACATTTGTTATTTTTATTTTGGGTTTGTCATTACTTAATTAAATGTTATACCAACAAGTGTTTGTGTGGTCTCTTTGCACATCTCAAAAAGCCCCAAAAACGTAAACTATTATGTAACTGTGATAAAACACCTTGGCAAAAAATGCCTTGGACTAGTTTAACATTAATGGAATAACAAATTGGTCGTTATACTGACAGGGTGACAATGCTGCTCCTCCAAAGTTGAACAGTACATAAATGTTATTACCCTAGGAAAGGAAAGTGCATTACTGACAGGTTCCCTGGGTGAAAAAAGTGAGAAAATATGTGAAAAGAATAATTATAAAGCCTAAGTACATGATAGCTGCAATAAATTATATTTTTGCACTAACACTTTAAAGGTAAAATACCAATTCATGATAAATACATTATTTACATGGTCAAAGGTCCATTCCATGAGAAGAAATAATGACTGCACACTTATGTAATATTTATGTTGGCGAACTGCACATTCTCATAAAAAAATAAAAAACACTAAAAGGATAAACTGATGAAGATTTGTAAATTATGCCATCATAGAGCCTACTGGCTCTTCAATCACCCATCCACTGGTGTGCCTATTATAGAGACCCGTGCAATTCTAAAATAATAACACACACTACAACATAATAACTGTTACCACAGCAAAACTGAAAGACGTGCCAAACGATATGAATCTGTATCCAAGTTATTTACTGAATTCAATTGCTGCCTGGTTAAATGATTATGCATCCAGCAAGTACTGACTCCCCGTGCTTCTGGCTCTCTTAACAGTTGCTTGGTTTGCTGTGGCTTCTATTGTGCCCTTGCTTCTCTGAGTCACATTTTATCCCTGTGCTCATTTTCCAAGTAATTTATTCTTCCTAAACTAAAAGGATCTCTGGTGATAAGATTCCGATTTCTGAATTTAACATATGCAAATGTAATATGAAAGCTACTACAGTTTAAAATTTTGAGAAAACCTTTCTAATCTAAATTACGTTTCTTCCATGGAGAATCATATAATTACAACAAAGCAATAGTTCAGCCCTTTCTATTTTTGTTATTACAGTTTAGAAAATTGAAGTAAAATATCTGATTGACAGCTCAGCATTATGGCTTCCTCTGTAATGCCAATGTTAATTTAGCAGCTAAATTATATTTTACTACTAAGGCCTCATGTACACTGCTGCTGGTGAACGGACATTTAGGAGCAGTTGGGAGTTTTTTTTTCAGCTGGCCCTGAACTCTCCTCTATGTTATCTTATCTGTACATGTACACAAGGTTGTTTCCAGTCCTTTCCGGGCAGTTGAGTTTAGAGGCATTTTTTGGAATGAAAAAAAAATGCGTTCAGAAGCTGAGAGTTTACAGGCATTTCAAGCGTCAAATGCTTCTAAACGCGGCTAAACACGGTAACTCGCATTTAGCCATGTTTCGTTTACAGGCGTTTTTCATTTTCGGCTTTTTAAAAAAAAAAAAATTTCGAACGCTTCTAAACACAAACAGGGCAAAACGCGGCATGTAAACACAGCAAAAATAGGATTTTTGTAATCACTGTAAAATCCTTTTCTCTTTAGTTCATGGACGGACACCGCTCCTTTATTCTTGACCTTAGGTTTACAGTATATGTCGTCTATCAGGAGAGGACTAGGCAGACATGTTAAACATGTAACAACAGCAAAGCTGAACTGTACTGCCCAGGGGGCGGTTCCTCTGGCTTTTAACCCCTCACCCTGCATCCAGCAGCTCAGTTCGTCAAAAAGCAGTACAAAAACATAAAAAGGAGGGGTGGGTGCTGTGTCCGTCCATGAACTTCAGAGAAAAGGATTTTATGGTGAGTACAAAAATCCTATTTTCTCTTTCGTTCATTGACGGACACAGCTCCTTTATTCTTGACCTTAGGGAAGTCCCCAAGCAGTGTCAAAAAAAACAAGGGGTGGGAACAGCAAGCAAACAAACTTCCACCCAAAACAAGCAGAGCTCCTCAACTGCAAAACTTTGCGGCCGAAGCAAGCATCCGCAGATGCATGCACATCAACCTTGTAAATCTTAGTGAAATGTGCCGTGACAGGAAAGGGAGGCGCCCGCCCTTTTAGGGCATAAGCCTGGATCACGATCTGTCTGATCCACCGAGAAATGGTGGCCGACAAGACCACCAGGCCTTTCTTTGGACCAGTCACCGACACAAACGGTGAGTCTGACCTCCGAAACGGAGCCGTAGCAGACAGATACACCCGCAGAGCTCGGACCACGCCCAAGGAATTCAAAGCAACCTCTTTGGGGTGCGAAAGCTGAGGACACAAGGATAGAAGCACAATGTCCTCATTTAGATGAAAAGCCGAAATAACCTTGGGAAGAAATGAAGGCTGCGGGCGCAGCACCGCTTTATCCTTGTGGAGGATCAAGTAGGGGGACTTGCAAGACAAGGCCGCCAACTCAGAAACCCTCCTGACTGATGTAATAGCCACCAAAAAGGCAATTTTCTGAGAGAGTGTCAAAACGGGGATCTCTCTGATGTTCTCAAACAGAGGTTTCTGAAGTACCGAGAGCCCCAGATTCAAATCCCTTGGAGGCAGTGGTGGCCGAACCGGAGGGGCTACATGTCGAACCCCTTGCACAAACGTACTCACTAGTGAATGAGTTGCCAAGGGTCGTTGAAAGAAGACAGCCAAGGCTGATATCTGCCCCTTAATGGTGCTTAAGGCAAGTTTTTGATCCACTCCACGCTGTAAAAACAGCAGGATCCTGGAAACCGAAAATATCCGTGGACGCCACTCCATCTCCTCACACAGAGATGTAGGCCTTCCACGTGTGACGATAGATCTTCCGAGAAGATGACTTCCGTGCCCTCAGCATGGTGGAAATTTCTGAATCCGAAAGGCCTCGGTCCCTTAGTACCTGACTTTCAACAGCCATGATGTTAAAGCCAGCGATTTTAAAGCAGGATGAAGTATAGGACCCTGCAACAGAAGGCAGTCACCAAGGAACATCCACCACCAGGCATACTAAGTTGGCGTACCAGGGACGCCGAGGCCAATCTGGGGCAATTAGAATCACCGGAATCCTCTTGGTCTCCACTCTGCGAAGCAGACGAGGAAGAAGTTTTAGTGAGGGAAGGCATAAATTAGCCGATACTGTCCCCACGGAGCCACCAACGCGTCAGTCGCGTCAGCCCAGGGATCTTTGGACCTGGCCACAAACCTCAATACCTTCCAATTGAGTCGAGAAACCAGGAGATCCACGTCTGGCGTGCCCCATCTTAGGCAAAGAAGTCGAAACACATCCGGGTGTAGTGACCATTCTCCTTGGTCCAGCATCTTAGGTAGACTTAGGTAGTCCGCTTGCCAGTTTTCTACGCCCGTAACGTATACGGCCGATAGAGCCGGCACGCTCCGTTCTGCTCACCGCAGGATATGAGCGACCTCCAATGCTGCAGCCGAGCTTCTTGTTCCTCCTTGATGGTTGACATACGCCACCGCCGTGGCGTTGTTAGACTGGATCCTGACTGGACGACCCTGCTAGGGCCGAAACAACTAATCGATTAATCGACAACTAATCGATTATGAAATTAATTGATTACAATTTTCATAATCGATTAATCGGCCAGTAACATAATTGGGTTAAAAAAAACTAAAGTTAGCCCTTTATAGTACAAAAAGAGCAAATCGCTACTGTAAATATTACTTTCACTGTCGCACAGTAAAAAATTAACCCCTTACAGTAGCGATTATTTGCTCTTTTTGTACTAATTTTAGTTTTTTTAACCCCATTATGTTACTAAACATCTCAGGCCTGGGTCACTCCTCTGTGTTTTTTGGTGCTTTTTTTCAGAAACACACTACAGTTCATTTACATGGTTTCCTATGGGACACGTTCACACCCATGATTTTTTCAGCGGCTGCGTATTTGGAAAGGGCAAGGACTTTTTTTAACGCAAAACGGTGCCATTTTGTTTTTTTGGTTTAATATACTTCAATGGAGAAGCTGCAAAAATGCACAAATTTGTGTTTTGTAATCTGCCCAACAACAAATTGGGCAAAAAAAAAAAAAAAAAAAAAAAAAATGCAAATCGCAGCAAAATTACCTTTTCTTTCTTACATTTATTATTAACCGATTAATCGAAACAATAATCGGCCAACTAATCGATTATGAAAAAAATTGTTAGTTGCAGCCCTAGACCCTGCAGTCTCTGTGACCATGTGGAGAGGCACTGTCTGATCGCCCGAAGTTCCAGCACATTGATCGGCAGGTGGGATTCTTCCTGCATCCAGCGACCCTGTGTCGACTGTACGCCCCAAACTCCACCCCAATCGATCAGGCTGGCGTCCATCGTGATCACTGTCCAGTGAAAGGGAAGGAACGACTTCCCGGACTGAAGGGCCGGAGATCTCAGCCACCAGACCAGGGAAGCCCTGACTAGCTGGCTCACCTGGATTTGACAATCCAGGGACAACGGAGATTTGTCCCATTTGGACAGGATCTCCTTTTGCAAGACTCGAGTGTGAAATTGAGCATACGGTACCGCCTCGAAGGTGGCTACCATGAGACCCAGGACTCGCATGCAAAAGCGCAGCGACGACCACCTGCGGGATGTCAACAGCTTCACCGCAGCCTGAAGAGTCTGCAACTTTTCCAAAGTGAGAAAAACTCTCGCCTCTGAGGAGTCCAGAATCAAGCCCAGGTATTCCAGGCGCTGAGTCAGCACCAACACCGACTTCTGGAGGTTCAGTACCCAAACTCTAAGGGTCTGACTGGCAATCGCCACATCCTCCTCTAGTTCTGAGTCTGAAGCTGCTCTCAGAAGGAGGTCATCCAGGTAGCCCACGATAGCGATTCCTCGCTGTCTCAGCAGAGCCAGAATCGGGGCGAGCACCTTGGTGAAAACCCTTGGTGCCAACGCCAGGCCAAAAAGGGAGAGCAACAAATTGGTAGTGATCGTCCCCGACTGCAAAGCGCAGAAATCTCTGATGCCTACCGCTTATGGTGATATGCAAGTGTGTGTCCTTGATGTCCAAGGACGCCAGAAAATCCCCCGGATGGAGTGCAGCGACCAGAGCGGACTGATTCCATCCTGAACCTTCGTACTTTTACAAAGGTGTTGAGGGCCTTGAGATCCAGGATTGGACGGACCACGTCCTTTTTTGGGACTACAAACAGATTGGAGTAGAATCCCGAATACCTTTCCGGCAGCGGACAGGTACTACCCCGCGCAACAGCAGGTCCTGCACTGCCCCAAACAGGGCGTTCCGACGAGCCGGAAGAAGATAAAGGTTGGGAGGGAAAAAAATCTGTTTGGTGGACAAGAAAGAAACTATCATGTACCCTGATGAAACCACTTCGCAAACCCACTGCTCGGAAAGCAGGGAGGCCCACGAGCTACAAACTCGCGAAGGCGACCCCCCACCCGAGAGTTGGGCGGGGGCAAACCTTCATGCTGTCGTAGATTTGTTCGCAGGCTTATTTGGTTTGCGAAACCAGGGACACTTTTGTCCCTCAGCTGGCCCCTTGTCGGCCTGGGAACGCATACCTGCGGGCCCGGGCTGAGGAAAATAACACTTCTGAGCGGAAAAGGAGGGCCCTGGCCTACGTTGTGGCTCCTTACCTTTTCTGGATTGTGGGAGCAGCGTGCTCTTACCCCCAGTGACATTCTTAATAATGTCATCCAGCGAGGCTCCAAATAGCCTCTCTCCCTGGAAGGGCAAATCCGCCAGAGCCTTGGCTCTGGAAAGCAAGGGCGCTGTATCTAAGGCCGCATTGCAGACATACTTAAGGCCATGCACCAACTGGTCAGCCAGTTCCACGCAGACCGGGGAAGCCTGTTGCTCTACCAACTCGTGGTGCAATTTTGCCCATTCTGTAAGTGTCTGTGACACCAGGGCCGTGGCCAACACTGGCCGCAATGCTGACCCCACCACCGTGAACATGGACCGGGCCACCGCCTCGGCCCTCCTGTCTGCAGGGTCCTTAAAAGGCAGGGGTCCCCTCTACCAGAATCGTGGTTACCTTGTTTAACCTGGATACCAGGCGGTCCACAATCGGGAGAGATGTCAATTTCTTTAGGACACTCTCCTCAAAAGGGGTAACGGACCGCAAAGGCCCGCTGCGGCCGTTCCCATTCTTTGTATATAAACTTATCAAAATAAGTTAGGTAGGGAAACACCTTAGCAGTGCGGGCCGGATTGTGGGACCCAAAAGGGACCGACACCTCAGTAGATGCCCCCGCTGTATCCTCCAATTTTAGGGTCTCCCGCACTGCGCTGATAAGTGCTCCAACAAGCGCCTTTTCTTGCGCTGACCCGGACACGGAGTCCTCCTCACTGTCCGAATGGTCCTGGTCCGCATCCTCTGACACCTCAGGCCCGAGTCTGAATCAGAGCTTTCCCCAGAAGATGGTGGGGGAGGGGCGTTTTTTTTACCCCCCTTACGCCTGCACACCGCTTCCACCCTGGCAACTCCAGGACCGCCGACAAAGCGTCCACAGGCACCGCAGGTGCAGGGCTACTGGTTGCTACCACAGGGATGTCTGGGGAAGAAGCGCCAGTTTCTGACGCCATGCTGACCATATGCCAGAGCCACACTGTAGAAAAGTTCAAGATGGCCTGCCAAATAATGTGTATTTATGACAAGGCTTGACAAATTTGCTTGGAATCTAGGAGCCAGCTAAAAAAGTTAGGAGCCAAGAACGCGCCCGGTCCCGCCGTGCTCGCGCGCAGAAGCGAACGCATATGAAAGCGGTGTTCAAACCACACATGTGAGGTATCGCCGCGATTGGTAGAGCGAAAGCAATAATTCTAGCCCTAGACCTTCTCTAACTCAAAACATGCAACCTGTAGAAATTTTTAAACGTCGCCTATGGAGATTTTAAAGGGTAAAACTTTGTCGCCATTCCACGAGCGGACGCAATTTTGAAGCGTGACATGTTGGGTATCAATTATCTTTCACAATATAAAAAAAATTGGGCTAACTTTACTAGTGCGCCTGTAAGACCGCTGCGCAAATACGGTGTGACAGAAAGTATTGCAACAACCGCAATTTTATTCTCTAGGGTGGTAGAATAATAAAAAATATATATATATATATATATATATATATATATATATATATATATATATATATAATGTTTGGGGGTTCTAATTAGAGGGAAGGGGATGGTAGTGAAAACAGACAGGGGAAGCTCCATTAGCATTGCTGGTTGTCTTGTCATACCAACAGCCACCACAAGATGGCGCCAGATTACAGAAGAAAGCATCGGCCTGCGCGGCGGGGGGGGGGGGCACACGGAGACACAGGATACCCCAGCTGTGCCGCCCCAGGCGCCAGGTCGTTAATTCTAGCCGCAATGGCGACCAGGCGCCCGGGGTTTGTCGAACCCCGATTTATGAGCATGCCAGATCTCAACCTGCCAGGGATGTATTTAGGTGTTAGAATTTTAGCTCTTGTGTATAGCCCTTTTACCCATGAATGTCATAGTTGAGTATGTTTATACTAGGATATAATATATATAAAAAAAAATACAGCTACAACAATGCAATTTATATGCTTTACTACAGTTTTAAAACAGAACTAGATCTGTGTCTACCTCTGGTGGAACCCTGTGCTTCTTTTTCAATGTCTTCCCTTCCACTCCCCATCGTTTGCCTTTAAACTCTCAATAAAGGGCATTGCAGCAGGTACACTCTTGGTCTGCTACCCAGTCTGCTACAACACCCAAAGATTGTCTTCAACAGGGGGTGTCAATTACTGCTGCATTGCCTGTGGTGCAAACATCTTCCATAGAGACAGTTTTATCCGAATAAGAAAGGGTTACTACAGAGGACTCCAAGTGGAGCTAATGGTATGCTATAGGTTGTTGTATTGTTCTCAATGTGTAAATGCAATGTTCTTTCTCAGTGAGTAGAATGAATTGCTGTGTGCACGAATATCCACTTATACAGAAACCGCAACGAGTATGGATGAGGTGCATAGACTAGTGTCCTATGCTGTGCCGTGTGATCTGGACTCCAAACACATGCAACACAGCATCTGGTTCACTGTCTTTTATGGTTTACATTTAGGCAAAGTGTGTGCATTAGTGGAGACAGGCATGATGTCTGCTAAATGTCAATCACTGTTGAGTGGGTGTTACTGCAGTAATGTGCTGGCTCCACCGGACTTCTCGTACAGGCCAGTGCACAAAAGGATGACAAAAAGCATGGATATTCATGTAACCTTTTCTTGCTACAATTTTATGGTAAAAAACCTAGATAAATGCTAAAATAAGAGAAGTTGCACAATGTGAAGTGGAAAGTAAAAAAATACAGATTAATGCAGATTGGGTTTTTTGCTTTAAGAATAGTTCAATATTGCTTGAATGTTATTATTGTTATAATTGTTAATTGTCCTGAAATTAAAGTAAAATAGCAGTAATTTTACCTCAGAACTATGACCTGCATCTAAATAGCTTTAAATTAGATTTGATTGTGGCTTTGTAGTGTGTTACAACTTGTGCACAGAATGTGAAGTGCAACACAGTTGTCAAAGGAGCCCCGAAGACGAGAGGATATCCAGAACAGCTTTTTGGGCCGAAGAATTTCATTACAAAATAAGTATTGGTGGTATTGGTGTAGTAATACAGCTGTCTATCCTGTCAGTTTTAATTTGCTAAATGCTAATGTACCATGAAAATCTATCCCACAAGGGGAGGAGCATTCAATGCAAAAGGAGTGAAGCTGAAGTTTAAAAATGTTATTTTTGCAATGCTTGCCAATCATCTTCCAGAGCTGTGGGCTGGCCTGCCACCTTCCAGAAGTTCATACTAACCACTAAGACCTATACCAATCGTAGTATTGGTATTCAGAAGGTCAGAAGAGGTGGACCAACTCTTGATACTAGCCAGAAGTGTTGAAATTGAAATGCAACAGCAGCCTGGGATTTGATGAACCCAGGTACAGGAGGAAAAAGTATTTAATGCTGCAGCCTGTCCCTTGACGTGTACTTCAACTCCAGATGTTCCTCTTACTTTCCAGAGCAATTGAAATGAATGTTAAATCAGTGCGATAATTAGGCTCATGTAACTTGGGGCAATCATGTGACATACTCCACTGGCAAGTTTTAAGTGTCGCATTGCAACAGAAAACTAGCTTGCTTGCCAATGTATAACCTAGACCTGTCTCCCTGTTGGAGTGCCGCTCAAAGATAAAACATTGATTGAAATTTTGCATAATGTCAAACATCTGACATCTTAGCCTGACAGATAATTCAATACATTAGTTCCCGTAATGGTATAACTCCAGTGAATCACGAATCCTTGGCTATCTGTTGCTTTATTACAAAAAAAAGCGCAGTTGCTGAGGGCAAACTGGTCTTCAACGGCTGGCCATGATCATAAAACGGATATTACAAGCAATGAATCTAGGTAATGTTCATTGATCTGTGATAAAGCGTCCTAATTCAGCCTGGATTTGGGGAAATGTTATGAAGAGCTTTGTGAGTAAAAGGTAATTCTCTGTGTGAAGAAGCACTTCATCAGCTACTTCTCCAGATGGAATCATTTTACTCTGAGAAGAAAACGTTAGAAGGACGCAGCGTTGTATGACAAGCTTGGCGTCACGTATTACTGCAGTGTTGGAAAATATACTTCTTAGTTTTTGCAGCTGTACACCGAATGAAGACTTTACCAGAATCTGACTGAATCTATAATGTATCTCTCTTTTTATATACAAATATACGGGGATATGATCTTACCCACCTTTGTTAATTTTATAAAACCTTACAGCCAAGTATTTTCTCTTAACCACTTTAGCCCCAGAAGAATTTACCCCCTTCCTGACCAGAGCACTTTTTGGGATTCGGCACTGCGTCGCTTTAACTGACAATTGCGCGGTCGTGCGACGTGGCTCTCAAACAAAATTGACGTAATTTTTTCCCACAAATAGAGCTTTCTTCTGGTGCTATTCGATCACTTATGCGGTTTTTATTTTTTGCGCTATAAACAAAAAAGAGCGACAATTTTGAAAAAAAAAGCAATATTTTTAACTTTTTGCTATAATAAGTATCCCCAAAAAAGAGATTAAAAATTTTTTTTTTTTTTTCAGTTTAGGCTGATATGTATTCTTCTACATATTTTTGGTATAAAAAAAAAATTGCAATAAGCGTATCTTGATTGGTTTGCGCAAAAGTTATAGCGTCTACAAAATAGGGGATCGTTTTATGGCTTTTTTTTTTTATTTTTTTTATTAGTAATGGCGGCGATCTGCGATTTTTATCGTGACTGCGACATTATGGCGGACACATCAGACACTTTTGATGCTATTTTGGGACCAGTGTCATTTATACAGTGATCAGTGCTATAAAAATGCAGTGATTACTGTGTAAATGACACTGGCAGGAAAGGGGTTAAGTGTGTCCTAGGGAGTGATTCTAACGGTGTGGGGGCTGGGCTACGAGTGACACGACATTGATCACTGCTCCTAATCACAGGGAGCAGTAGATCAGTGTCCTGTCACTAGGGAGAACAGGGAAATGCCTTTTGTTTACACAGGCATCTCCCTGTTCTGCAGCTCTGTGACACAGTCACGGAGCTCGTGGCAGGGGCGCGCGCACGCGCCGCCGGCAACAAATTCAGTTGCAAGTTGCTTTGCCATTCTGCCGACGTATATATACACAGGAGGCTGCCGGCAATCGGTTAAAAATGCTAACTGTGCTTCCTGCTTAGTGGCGCAGCAGTTATGCCTCACAGATCCTCTTGTTTCGGTACAATTGTTTAGACATGAGGCATCCACTGCAAGTATTTATCATTGACCAAAACCTACTCAAAGTTATACACAGAAGCAAACAACGGATATGTGAGGCTTTTTCAGATTTTGATGGAATGTGTGTGAATGGGAATAAATCAGATGTCCACCAATTGTTGGCTCTTCCTTAGAAAAACTGTTGCGATCATAACGGATCCCTCCAGAGATAAGAACCATCAATGTCAGTCTTTGCACACTATTGCTCCTCCTTCCCACCTGCTTAGGTATAAACCAACTCAGCTGAGGCACCTTATAGGTTTTAGGACTATGCCGACCTCAGTAAGGTTGGCACATTTAGTAGCCAAATTTTTTTTTTTGCCAATCATTTAGCAAGGAGGCTTACTGCACTGTCTAAGAACCACTAGAAAGAATGCATTAAAATGTGCTTACACAAGATGATCATGCAAATGTGCCACAAAAAAGCAAACGCAAATCAAAACCTAGTGTTTATCAAAAAAAAGCATAATACAAAATTAAGGGAAAACCCTTAACCTCAGTCTTACCATTAAAGATGATGAGCTTGTAGGGTACGGCTTCAGATTAATGAGGTGACAGCACTGGTGCTCCTCCTAAGTGTGTTTGCATGGATGCATCGGTCCTGGAGAGGAAAAGAAAAAAACTTTCACTTACATAGAATTGCAGCATGTAATATTATTAAAGTGACACATGCTAGGCCTGAGGCATACCGTGGACAAATATTACTGCATTTTATTTAGATTTTTTTTTTTTTTCATACAGTACAACTTTTTAAGTTGTAATAATAAACTAAAAATATGAAACAGAATCTTGTAATTTTAATATTTAAGAGTAAAGCAGCTCACAAATAAGCAGATCAGACCTTTCAGCGATCTTCTATTTAACCAATATATGCATCCACTGTTCAGTGTATGTCGGCCACTATGACTACCTCATCTCCACTTTATCAACATAAGTCATTAGTGAATGGATAACATTTTCCAGCTCAGTGCATCTCCTGCAATGCCATGCTCCAGGGTTACTTCGTTATAATCATCATCCTGCCATTTAAGATGACATATTTTCACATAGTTGGCTGGAATGGGTTTAAAGTGGACCCCAACGCAAAAAGTTAATATCTGCTATGTTATAGGGAACATTCAGAAATGTTAATTGCAGGGAGGATTTGATTTAAATCAAGTCAATTTAAATCACTAGTAAAAAGGCTTGATTTAAATCATAATTTTTAAAGAGCAACTGTCATCTCTGTCCCGCAGCGGCTCCTCCTCTGACCCGCATTCATTTTAATGGGACGGCTGGTGATGCAGCAGTGACGCAACAAGGTGAGGGACATGGCGGCAGCAGGTGAGTGGATGCCCGCCAATAGGTGCTGCCATGATGGATCTGAAATGACAGATGCTCTTTAAATGTAAGGACTTATTCTTGCTGGTAGTTCGAATCTTTATTATTTGCAAATAAAATGAAGGTTTCCTATTTAGAATAATAAGCAGTCAGGTTAGTAAAACAGCGACATCGGAACCGATTCAATCATACAGTTTTTAGTGTACATAGATTTGCAAAACAATGGGATAAAGGACTATTCCTGAACCTTGTTTTATCTCATGGTTACTGTGAAAGTGTGTGAATACATTAATGCAGTGCATGTTATCTCAGCTTGCACAGCTTGGATTGAATGGAGTTTATCAAAAATGTAAATATTGCAGAATATACAGCCTCATGCTACATAACTAAGCTCCATTTCATGCTGAATAAACTAAATTATTAATGTATCTTAAAAATAAATGTTTCTTTGGATTGATTTTTACAAAAAAAAAAACTTATTAAAATAAAATTTGATAAAAAATAAAATAAATGTGTTTTATGGTGGGGGGGCACAGAGCCCCCACTGCCCCAAAGCACCCACACCCCCTATGTTGAGGGCGTGTGGCCTTGTATAGTCCAGGGGGGGCGCTCACTCCTCTCCCCCCTTTCCTAACCTGCCAGGCTGCATGCTTGGATAAAAAACTGGTATGAATTTTGAGGGGGACCCCATGCCTTTTTTTTGTATGGGGTTTCCCCTCAAAATCCATAAAAGACCAAAGGATCTGGTATGGTCTTGGGGAGACCCCATGCCATTTTTTTTTTTTTTTTTTTGACGTGGGGTTTCCTTTCAAGATCCATACCAGACTCAAAGAGCCTGGTATAGATCTTGGGGAGGGGGACCCCATGCCGACTGGGATGCGACTTCTATTCAAATCAATGGGCTGAAAGTCAGATCAGATCAGTTAAGATGGGTCAGTTAAGACGGCTCTCATAGGGGGCCATCAATCTATCGATTGAATAGAGACAGAGAGACACTGCTAAATAATAACACAGCTAGACACGCATGAACGCCAAAGCAAAAAAGCGACTAAAAGTCGCTTTTTCCTGGCGTTGGTAGTGGCTTTTGCAGCTCATTTTTTCTAACGGCCTGTGTGCATGAAGCCTTAAACTAACACAATTCAGATGAGTAAAATACAACAAACTAAAATGGCATTTTAGCCAAAAGACTATGACTAAAAAACGAAATCTATATTTGACATCAAAATTAACACTGCTAAGCAGTACCCTGAAAATTACCTTTTTGTCTGGAATTTCTCCTGAAAAAACAAACAAAAAACAGTGTACCCTTTTGGATGTGAATGTGCCTAGGCACTCCTGTACCTACAGACTCATAGTTGTATATCTGCAGTGTGCGATCTAAGTCACTGCTGCCCGTAGCTACTAGTGTTAGGAGATTTGCCAATGACATTACTGTGCTTCATGCTGAAGACTGAGACAAGAATAGGCAAAGCCTTGTCTCTCTACCAAGATGACTGCCTCAGCGCAGACACACAGTTGAGACCAATGGCATAGCAAGTCAGTAATGGGAAAACATCAGCTGCAGGAGGACCACAGGCAATACTGGCGACTAGTCATTTGCTCTCTGTCTGCCTTATATTTTTGGACACAGCTTCCAAAGTTAATTTACTCATTAAGTTAACAGTTCCATGTCTTCGGTTATGTTTTTCATATTCAAGCCACTGTAACCCGAGTTCGTCAGTTCATGTATTTTAAAAAACTTTTGAGTCCAATTTGGAAGCCCTAATTGTTACAAAATTTTGTGAACATCCGATCTTGGCAGCCATTTTGTTTTGTATATATCTTTATGAAATTGCAGCCTTTTCATCAATTGCAGATGTAGGGACAGGAAGTGAGTGTAAAATCTCCCCATCGTGGTCACAGACAGAAAATAAAACCTGACAGAACTTTTAACTGTCTGGAGTTCGGCTTTAACTGTGGACCACAAAAAGTTGCTCACCTTGAGAAAGAGTGCTTCAGGTAAAACAGTGGGCTTCTTTTTTGTACTAAATAACAATATGCACACTGACAGGAAAATTGCTAGTCTGTGCGGCTATTGTGATTATTTATATGAAGAACACAATAAAAATAAAAGCTGAAAAGCTCCACTAGAAGAACGGGATATAAAAATAAAAGCTTCAAGACTCTAAATTTTAAGTTCTCTTCACCTGAAACCATTTGCTTTAATAGTGCATGCTAGAAATGCCCAGCTCAGATTTCTTGTTGGATCACAAATTCTTTCCTCCCTGGAGCACAAAGAAGGATATCTATGTGCTGCCAGCATTACGTCCAAGTAATTGATGTCTATTTTTATTAGACACCCATAGTTAGCTCACGATTAAGTTCCCAGCCACAATTTACACAGTTAAGTAGCTGACAAGGTGATCTTTTTACGAGGTACCCAAGCTACCCAATCATAGAAGTTGTAGTTTTTCAATTGTTCAACGAATCTATAAACACACACACACACACACACACACACACACACACACACACACAATGCTCACGTTTTCAAGATTTATTTTCTGTGAGGAGAAATTCACGACTTCCAAACTCAGCTTGTCTCAAGGTTATTTACTGCGCAGCTTTGAATTGTGAACAGTTATCTGAGTGAAATGATTTTGTAATCCTAAAATTTATTTTCTGGAACCCTATCAGGAAAAATTAAAACATTCATTTTTTGACCTTCACATTGTCTTGTATTAGACAGATTTCAGACGGGTTGGCCCGATGCTATCGGTGCCGTTTCTTATATAAGTTTGGTTGCTTTCCTCCAAATAATCTCTATCAGCTAAACATTAAAATGTATAGGGTGCTTTTCTGGGTGGGGATACTGTATAAAATCTACATAAAAAAACAGAATGCAATTATTTGGAAATCTCATAAACCCATATTTTATGATATGAATGTTTAAAATGAAAAAATGCACAATTTTAAGAAAAAAATAAGCAACATTTTAAAAATGAGAGCAACCCCACGTCTCAAAAATGTTTCGACAGGGCCATGTTTACCACAATGTAGCCTCCCCTCTTCTTTTAACAACACTCTGTAAATGTCTTGGAACTTTATTTAGTAAAGCGCTGCGCAAACTGTTGGCGCTATATAAACCCTGTATAATAATAATAATAACTGAGACCAATTGCTGGAGGTTTGGTAGAGGAAAGTTGTCCCATTCTTGCAAGATATAGAATTCTAACTGCTCAACAGTCCTGGGTCTTTGTCATTTTTCATTTCAATATGTGGCAAATATTTTCAATTAGTGAAAAGTCTGAACTGCAGACAGCCCAGACTTTTAATATAAGGACACTTACCTATCCAGGGGTCCAGTGTTGTTCTCACTCAAGTCTGTTCTTCACTGGGCTTCGGGTCCCTAGTTTTGGCATCTTAACTAGGGGAAACCAGCTGTGAAGCCTTGCGGCTGTGCTTTGTGAATGTTCCTTCAGTCTTCTGGGTCTTGCGATGTATCCCAGAAGGCTGTAGGCAAAGAGGGGAGGGGTGAACTACCTCTTGAATCTCCTAGGCAATCTGGGCGGAAGTGGAAACGGGTACCTGTCAAAACAAGGTACCCGCTCCCCCCAAAAAAACAAAGTGCCAAATGCGAAATGGGGTGGGGGGGTGTGAGGAGGCAAATTAGCGGAACTTCCCCTTTTGGGTCACGTTCCGCTTTAAGCATCCAGGCTCTTTTATTACAAAGATGCAGGATGCAGTTTAGCATTGTCCTGCCAAAATATCTAACCTTAAAAAGCCATCTTGTAGGGAACACATGATGCTCTAAAAGCTGGATACATCTTTCAGCACTGATGGTACCTTTCCAGATGTGCAAGCTACCCATTCCATACGCACTAATGTACCCCCATATCAGTGATGCAGGCTTTTGAAGTGGGCGCTGTTCGCAAGCTGGAAGAATGTCAGATTTCAATTCATCTGACCACAGATAAGTTTTCCACTTTGAAACAGACCATTTTAAATGAGCTTTGGCCCAAAGAAGATGGTGGCATTTCTAGATCATGTTCAGATATGGCTTATTTGCATAACAGAGCTTTAACTTGCATTTTTTAGATGTTCACAGACAATGATTTTTAGAAATATTCTTGAGTTCATGTAGTGATGTCCATCACAGAACCATGCCTGTTTTTTTTTCTTTGTTCTTTTTTCAAATGAATAAAGGGGTCACATTATGGGGCCACTTTCCTGAGATTGCGGCCTCCCTAGCCCAAATTAATAAAAAATTAGGTTAGATTGGCAGCAGTAGTTTAGTTTAATCAGGAGCCTGCCCCTTTAAGGGGCTAGATTACAGCTAGTCAGGAAGAGCCAATGGGGGTTCAGGGAATTTTCTGGAATTATAGGGATTGGTTATAAAAGGGCCAGCAGGTGCAGGTTTCTTCCTCTTTCCGGCGGACAGCAAAGAAGATTTGAGCTCGAGCTGTGAAGATGTTTCTCTTACCTGATGGAAGCTCTGGTGATGCAGCTGTTGGAGAATGCAGGCAGCTCAGGAGGAGAGGCATGGCTGAGACATTGCATGGCGTCAGCTCCGGAAGAGGAGGCACTGCTTATGGAGCAAGAGGGAGGAGGCTTGGCAGTGGGCGGCGAGCTGATGGAGGACACAGATACAGGGCGGGGTGTTCCTGTGCCCGCACCGCCTGCAAGAGCAAGGAGAAGCGCGCCTCCAGAGTGAGAAGGACGGGCTGCGGAAGAAGCTGAAGAGACTCGTGTGCCTCAAGGGAAGCCAAGGGAAGATGGCGGCGGCGTGACATCACGGTGCCGCCGCGGAAGTCAGAAGAGGCGGACTTGTTCGCAGTCGCCAGCAGGAAGAAGCGGATGGCGTGGCCAGCTCCAGCAGGCTGCACAGGACACAAGGGGGAGACAGCTTGTGCAGCAGTCTCCCAGGCAGCAGCGCGTATCATCGCAGCAAGGCACTCAGCATGCAGAGATGCCCCAACAGGTGCTAGGTGTGCAGACTCCACAGGTTGCAGGTGTTACAGGCTCCAGCAGGTGGTGAGTTGACTCAATTACATGTGTATCTGGTTTGGTAGGTTCACTGTCTTCTTTAATTCATTCACTGTCCAAAGTGTCAGCTCCTGCTGTGTCTTCAGCTTCCCTGGTCTCTCTGTCTGTTAACCCTTCTGTTTCCTCTCATACTCATGTGTTGTCTAATCTTCCTGTCAGTTTATCCTCTCAACAAGAAAAAAGTACTGTTAGTGTTTTACAGTCAGTCAGGTTAGCCCCTCATTACAGACAGCTGTGCATGCTAAAATCCATGTACCTGAGACATATATGAAAGATGTCATGCCTTGTGAGATGTCCCCTTTAGGATATCATTTAAATGCAAATATTAAAGCCAAAATTTATGTAGACATTCTCTCCCTTCTGCCTGCTCATAAGGATTTCATGGTCAGAGCTGACAAGAGGGGTGAGGAGAGAAGTGAGGAGGAAAGGCGCAGGGTGATCCCTAGGTCATTTAAACAATTGGCTGCAAGCCTTTTTGTATTTATTCTGGTATAATGGCGGAAAAGCACCCAGAGCGGTGTGGGGGACTTTTGCAACATTTGTTCATATCCTAGAAGCCTACAAAAATTTTGGTGGCCTGGGTTGGTTCTATTATGACGAATCCTTTTGTCAGAAATTGTCCATTCACCCGTCACTTAGGTAGGGTATGGAAGATGTGGGCCTGTGGCTCAATTTGATATTTCCGCAGAAGCAGGTAGCACCTAGGCAACTCACTGTTAACACTTCCACGGCGGCCTTTAGAAAAGGCTGCTGTTTTGCATTTAATGATAGTCAATGCCGCTGGAATAATTCTTGCAAATACAGAAATGAATGTTCCATCTGTGCGGGGACGCACCCAGCGGCAAAAATGTTTTAAGAGAAATGCAGCTGCAGGTTCTAGCCAGGGGCAGCATATTTTGGTAAGCGATAAGTTATGTAAGGAACTAAGGATTGCGGGGCCCTTTTGAGCACCCCCCTTTTTTGTAATTTTCGGATTTCCCCATTGGGAGTAGTGCCCAAACGGGAACCTAATGAATTTCGTATTATACACCATCTATCCTTTCCTAAAGGTGATTCATTGATTGATGATGTTGATAGGAACCTTTGTTCCATGTCTTATGCTATGTTTGAGGAAGCGATTGGTAAGATCAGGTTGTTTGGCCCGGGGGCGTTGTTGGCGAAGGCTGACATAAAATCAGCTTTTCGGCTCTTGCCCGTTTCCCCGAAGGCCTTTAATTCCTTGGGTTTTTATTTTGAGGGATAGTACTTTCTTGTTCATACATCACGGGACACAGAGCAGCATAGTCATTACTATGTGGGTTATATAGAATTACCTTCAGGTGCTGGCACTGGCAACTTCCAAAACAGGAAGTACCCTCCCCTATATAAGCCCCTCCCATCCGGGAGTACCTCAGTTTTTTGCCAGTGTCTAAGGTGTTGGCCAAGGTTAACATGTATTCATCTGGGCTTGTGTACAGGTTCTCTGGGCCTTAGCAAGCTATTCCGGATCCGACCAAAAAAGCTTCATAGCTAAACGGTCGGTACCCGGGCCTTGCAGAGAAGAGCAGGGTTTTGCCTGTAATGCCTCTCTTAGGAGGGCTGGACCCTGGGATCCAGAGCTCTGGTCATACCCAAAACCAAGAGGCTATCTGTGCAGGGTGCTATACAGGTCCAGGGGAGTGGAATCCTTGGGAACCCGGTCCCTGAAGGTCTAGTACAATGCCTGCCGTGAGAGGTGAAGTTTGGGCTTCTGTGGACCAAACAAAGTCCTGCGGCGGGGAAAAGGTAAGTGGGGGCCCCTCAGGAACTTGGTTCTATTGAGGGGACCCCCAAGCCTAATATGTCTTTCTGCCTGTTACCTAAAGGGTATTCCCGCTAATAGCTGTATATGCCTAAGAAATCCTAGAAATGTTTTTTCATAAGGGAAGTTTTAAAAAAACTGTAAACCTGGAAATGTTTTTTCATAAAGGAGGTTTAAAAAAAAAAAAAAAAAAGACAAAGGTGCGGTACCTGTGTTTGTCCACTAGAGGCCGCTGTGGAACGTCTTTTTTCTTGGGACTATTCCTTCCATGGTGAAAGTCCAGGCAGATGAGTGAGCTCTCTATCAGGGAAGCTGCATTCCTCTGTCATGCTGCCAAGTAGTTTCCTTCCATCCCCGAGTCCTGGTGAAACAGGGACCCTGGCTCCTCTCCCTACATGGCGCCAAGAGCGCACACGTGCACGCGCGCGCACACATGCTTTCCTTTTATAAGGTTTAGCTTCAAAAAAGGGGGCGGAGCCTGGCGGATGACGCGCTCTGTGCGCCCAGCGCTTCTGCGCATGTGCGGGCGTCCCAGCAAGATAAAAGGACTCAGTCCACGCTGCTTGCTATGGACACAGAGCATGAAAAGGAGCTGGTAGCATGGTATAGGGGCTTACAGCGGGCGGTTGATACAGGCATCCCCAGAAAGACGCATTAGTAGACACCCACTGATGTACATAGCAGCAAATTGCATTAGACTATTTCAGTAAGGGGTGTATTGCGGCTGGAATACCTCAGCTTTGAACTAAGGAATATGCCGCCTAAAAAACTCCGAGATATACCTCTCAGGAAGTGTAGGGGGTCTCCATCGGGCTCTGAGGATCTGGAGCAGTCATCTGCACCCTCCTCCCCTGAGAAATCAGAGGTTAATACCCATAAGGAACCCCCGGGAGTGCCAGGTACTGCGGCTGTCCTCAGTCCACCTGCTCCTGCATATATAACAGAGGAGGTTTTTTCCTCAACTCTGGAGGGATTGGAGCAGAGATTGGCAGCATTGATCGCTTCTTCTCTACAGGAAAGAAAGCGCGCCAGATCTCCATCACCTCCATTAGAGTGCCTGTTGGCAGAGCAACAGTCCCAGGAAGGGACCGACCTACCTGAAGGGGATCAGGAGGAGGTTAGCTCTGTTTTTGAGGAATCGACAGTAGATGAACCATTTTCAGCATCGCAGACTGAAAGATTGTGGGTCCAGACCCTAACTGACATGGTTCGATCTGCATTTAAAATGCCTCTTGTTGAACCATCAACTACTGCTGTCTCCTCATTGGGGTCGCTAAAAGCTCCCCAGGTTAATTGCTCCTTTCCAATACATCCATTATTGGAAGGACTTGTATACCAGGACTGGGAACATCCTGATAAACTATTTGTTCCGCCTAAAAGGTTTCCGGTGATCTATCCCATGGAGGAAAAGTTCACCCAGAGATGGAATGTTCCTACGGTGGATGCAGCCATCTCTTCTGTGAAAAAATCACTGACATGTCCAGTAGATAATGTTCAAATGTTCAAAGATCCAGTGGATAAAAAATTGGAATCTTTATTAAAATCTGCTTTTTCCACAGCAGGGGCTGTTACACAGCCAGCAGTGGCAGCTATTGGGGTCTGCCAAGCTTTAAAGGATCAAATGAAAATGGTCCTGAGGGATTTGCCAGACCAGCAGGCCCAGGCTCTGGCTGATCTGCCTAGAGCATTATGCTTTGCGGTTGACGCCATCAAGGATTCTATCCATCAGGCCTCCCGCCTCACGCTGTCTTTGGTACATATGCGTAGGCTTCTGTGGCTCAAAAACTGGTCTGCTGAAGCTCCCTGTAAGAAGCTCTTAGTTAGCTTCCCATTTCATGGGGAACGCCTTTTTGGCGAAGACCTGGATAAGTATATCCAGAAGATTTCCAGTGGTAAAAGTACTCTCTTACCGAGTAAAAAGAGGTCTAGGGGTCCATCTTTTAAGAGGACTACCTCTCCTATCCCTGCGACGTCTGCTACTAAGCAGTTCCGACGGCCTCCTCGGTCAAACTCAGGAGGTAAAAATCAGGGACAGCCACAGGGTAATAAAAAGCCCTGGATCCGAAGAGGTACTAAACCAGCCTCCAAGTCAAGCCTATGAAAGGCTGCCCCCACTCAAACGGGTGGGGGGAAGACTTCAGTTGTTCGCAGAGACCTGGCGGGAGACGATCAAAGATGCTCTCCGCAGTAACTCTGGGAAACAAGTTGGAGTTAAAAGAGTCTCCTCCGTCCCATTTTATGTGGTCAGGCATGCCAAGAGACCCTCTGAAAAGAAGGTCTCTCCTATTGGCGTTAGAACAACTATTGCTCCAAGGAGTAATTATGGAGGTTCCTATGGAAGAGTGGGGGTTGGGTTTCTACTCAAACCTTTTCACAGTCCCGAAGCCAAACGGGGACATAAGACCCATATTGGACCTAAAGAGTCTAAACAAATTTCTAAACGTCCGGTCTTTCCGGATGGAGTCGATCCGATCGGTCACCGCTGCCCTACAAGGGGAGGAATGGTTAGCCTCGATCGACATCAAAGATGCTTACTTGCATGTTCCCATCTTTCCAGGTCATCAAAAATTCCTACGCTTTGCAGTAGAAGGGCGCCATTTTCAGTTCAGAGCCTTACCATTCGGTCTGGCCACAGCACCACGAGTGTTCACAAAAATTCTGGCCCCACTGTTGGCCGATCTAAGAACACGGGGTGTAACGATAATGGCATACCTAGACGACCTGTTGTTGATGGACCACTCAGTTGCCAAGCTAGAAGTGGTAATTGTCGATACAATCAAGTATCTAGAGTCTCACGGTTGGGTCATCAACCTGGACAAGTCAGCCCTACAGCCAGTGAAAAACCTGGTATATCTAGGGCTACGGCTGGATTCAGACCAGAGGAAGATTTTCTTACCTCTAGACAAGGTATCCTCTTTGAGGGCCTTGGTCCGTCTGCTTTGTGCAAAAAGACAGCCGTCCATACGCCTGTGCATGAGGCTGCTAGGAAAGATGGTAGCATCATTCGAAGCTGTACCATACGCCCAATTCCACTCAAGGAATTTACAAAGGGCCATATTGTCAGCCTGGAACGGAAAGGTTCAGGCTCTAGACTTCCCGATGGCTTTGTCCCCTTCCGTTCGGAAGAGTCTCTGCTGGTGGTTGATCCCCCAGAATCTCCAGAAGGGAAAACCCTTCAGCCCGATATCTTGGAAGGTGGTCACTACAGATGCCAGCCTTATAGGCTGGGGGGCAGTACTGGAGCAATGGTCTCTCCAGGGCAGATGGTCAAATGTAGTAAAAACCCTGCCCATCAATCTCTTAGAGATACGAGCAGCCCGGTACGCCCTAGTAGCCTGGACATCCAGACTCCAAGGGTCCCCTGTCAGAATTCAATCAGACAATGCCACAGCAGTGGCATATATCAATCATCAGGGAGGCACCAGGAGTCGTGCAGCCCAGAGGGAAGTAAGTCACATCCTGGAATGGGCAGAAAAGCATGTCCCATGTATATCAGCTGTCTTCATTCCAGGGGTGGAGAATTGGAAGGCGGACTTCTGAGTCGCCAACAGTTATGCCCAGGGGAATGGTCCCTTCATCCCGAGGTCTTCCGAGCAATATGTCAGCGGTGGGGAACACCGGATGTAGATCTGCTAGCATCCAGATTCAACGCAAAGGTGGACAGATTTGTCTCCCGGACAAGGGATCCCCTCGCTTGCGGCTCGGATGCTCTGGTGTTCCCTTGGGATCAGTTCAGACTGATATATGCATTCCCTCCGCTACAATTGTTGCCTCGACTCCTTCGCAGAGTCAGGTTGGAGAAGAAGCCGGTGATCCTGGTGGCTCCAGCGTGGCCCCGAAGGGCCTGGTACGCGGAGATCATCAAAATGTCTGTGGGGAGTCCTTGGACCCTTCCACGTCGTCCGGACCTGCTTTCGCAAGGACCGATATACCACCCTTCCTTACTAACTCTAAGTTTAACGGCCTGGCTATTGAATCCCACATCCTAAAGAAGAGAGGTCTCTCTAACTCTGTGGTATCAACTATAATCAATGCCAGGAAGCCTGTATCCAGGCAGATCTACTATAGAGTTTGGAAGGCGTACATCACTTGGTGCGAGGCCAGAAAATGGCATCCACGTAAGTACGTTATAGGCAGAATTCTGGACTTCCTGCAGTGGGCTGTAGACAGGAAGTTTGCCTTAAGTACTATCAAGGGCCAGGTTTCGGCCTTGTCAATACTATTGCAAAGGCCCCTGGCTATTTATTCACTTGTCAAATCCTTTATGCAAGGTGTGACTCGTATTATTCCACCGATTAAGGCTCCCATATGCCCATGGGATCTAAATTTGGTTCTGTCGGTTCTGCAGAAGCAGCCATTTGAACCTTTGCGGCACATTTCCTTGGTTCTACTCACCAGGAAATTGATATTTTTAGTAGCCATATGCTCGGCTAGAAGAGTGTCGGAATTAGCCGCCATGTCCTGTAAAGAGCCATATCTGGTTATCCATAAGGACAGAGTAGTATTACGTCCTCACCCAGCCTTTCTTCCTAAGGTGGTATCGAGGTTTCACTTGAACCAGGATGTGGTTCTTCCTTCTTTTTTCCCCAAACCAAGCTCGGTAGAGGAAAAGTTATTGCATTCTTTGGATGTAGTAAGAGCAGTTAAAGCTTATCTAAAAGCCACTGCTCAGATTCGTAGAACGGATTCTTTGTTTGTTCTGCCGGAAGGCCCCAGAAAGGGTCAGGCAGCATCAAAATCTACTTTAGCCAAGTGGATTCGACAGGTCATAATACAAGCCTATGGCTTGAGAAGTAGACCGCCACCGTTCAAAGTTAGGGCGCACTCCACGAGAGCAGTTGGAACTTCATGGGCAGTGCATCACCAGGCCTCCCTGGCGCAAATTTGTAAGGCCGCAACATGGTCTTCAGTACACACGTTTATTAGGTTCTACCAGGTGGACGTTAGAAGTCAGGAGGATGTCGCCTTTGGGCGCAGTGTGTTGCAGGCCGCAAAAGATCCTCATGCCTGATGGCGCCCAGCTTATGTATGGTGTATCCCCCCCCTAATGTGGCATTGCTTTGGGACGTCCCACATAGTAATGACTATGCTGCTCTGTGTCCCGTGATGTATGAACAAGAAAGTAGGATTTTTAAAACAGCTTACCTGTAAAATCCTTTTCTTGGAGTACATCACGGGACACAGAGCTCCCACCCCTCTTTTGGGGACACGTATTGCTTTGCTACAAAACTGAGGTACTCCCGGATGGGAGGGGCTTATATAGGGGAGGGTACTTCCTGTTTTGGAAGTTGCCAGTGCCAGCACCTGAAGGTAATTCTATATAACCCACATAGTAATGACTATGCTGCTCTGTGTCCCGTGATGTACTCCAAGAAAAGGATTTTACAGGTAAGCTGTTTTAAAAATCCTACTTTTTTGACATGTATCTCCCAATGGGGTGTTCGTTGTCTTGCTCATACTTTGAAACATTTTCCACATTCCTTCACTGGGTACTTGGCATTCGGTCCGGGTTTGATAGTACAGTGCACTATTTAGATTTCTTATTTGTTGGTCCAGCAGACTCTAGTTTATGTTCGGACTTGTTGCTATAATTTCAAGCTATGTCTCTTGAATTTGGCGTCCCGTTGGCGGAGGAAAAAACTTGCTGGCCCAGCACTTTGTTGGAATTTTTGGGCATTGAGATAGATACCCGCAGTATGGAATTCCGTTTGCCAGCGGAAAAATTGAATAAAATAAAATGGTTGATCGCGACGGTGTTGCAAAAGAAGATATTTTGAAAGAAATGTAGTCACTCTTGGGTGTTCTGGCATTTGCATGCAGAATCATGCCTGTTGGCAGGAATTTTTCACGTCGGCTTTACCTGGTTATTTCGGGCTCGAAATCTCCCTTGGATCATGTTAGGATAGCTACCCCTATTAAAGAGGATTTGATGGTTTGGGCTAGCTTTCTTGATTGTTATAATGGTAAGTCCTTGTTTCAGACCGAATTTGTTGTGACATGGGATTTTTGTCTGTTTACAGATGCGGCTGGCTCCAAAGGTTTTGGAGCCATCTGGAGATCGCATTGGTGCTGTGCGGCTTGTCCGGAGTCCTGGGTGAGATCAGGAGCTACCAAGAATGTGGTATTGCTAGAGTTGTTTCCAATTTTAGTGGCACTGGAGTTGTGGGGCTCAGAGTTTGCTAATAGGCTCATCTTGGTGGAAACTGATAACAAAGGTGTTTTATATGCAGTGAATTGTCTCTCGTCTAGTTCTTGGTTGGTAATCAAAATCTTGCGTCAGGTGGTCTTCAGATGCCTCAAATTTAACATCTGGTTGAAGGCTAGGTATACTCCGGGGATATTGAAAAACATTCTCTATCTCGTTTTCAGGTGGAGCGTTTTCGTAGTTTGCTCCTGGAGGCGGACGCAGTTGGCATCCTGTGCCCGGCCTATTTGTGGGAGATGATCTGAGTGCTGTGACAGATGCTATTAGGGGCTCCTTAGCTCCTAAGACTTGGTCAAGTTACTCTGCAGCTTGGAGCAGCTGGATAGCCTTTGCCAGTACTGAAGGTTTTCAGTTTAATTGACCTTCTGAGGGTGCTATTTTGGCTTTTCTGTCCAGCTTAATGTGGCAGCAATTTTCACATAGTCATGTGACAAAAATGTTGGCCGGCATGTCATTTTTCTTCCGTTTCTTAAGTCTGAGACCTTGTACTTCTTATTTTTCTGTAAAACAGGCACTGAAGGGGTACAAGAGATTGACTTTCGTCACAGATGACAGAAGACCGATCTCTCTTGACATTCTCAGTGGCTTTTGCAGAATTACTTCAGTTGTCTGTTTTTCCTCTTACTTTACTTTATTATTTAGGACAGCCTTTGTTCTTGCCTTTTTTGGGGTGTTCCGTATCTCGGAATTAGTTCCGGGAAGCAAGCAGGGTGGTTCTGGAATTCGATTTGATCGGGTGTTCATGTGTGGCTGCAGCATTCCAAAACGGATCAATGTGGCAAGGGCAGATAGGTTCATCTAAGGGAGCACGATGATGTTTTCATGTGCCCAGTAGCCTTAGTTAAGCAATTCATGGGACTTAGGCCTCCCGGGGGGGATTTTTTCTCACTCACGTTAATTTGTTGCCCCTGACGAAGTACCAATTCGATGCAGTCCTAGAGAAGAGTTTGGGTAGCATGGCATTAAGTAATTTCAGGTTTTCCTCCCACTCCTTTCGGATTGGCGCAGCTTTGGAGGCGGCTCGATCGGGTGTCCCGGAATCGGATATTAAAGCAATGGGGAAGTGGAAGTCGAAATGTTTTAATTTATATGTTCGTCCTAATTTGTTTGTTTAATTTTAGGTACCCAACACACAGTTTGGATTATGGGGCACTCATTTATTTATTGGGCTCAAAAAAGAGCGGCTCAACGCAGCTATTCATCAAATTTGTCTCTGCACCCGGACTCTTTTTGGTTGTTTTGGAAAGGTATAAGAGGCCTTCAGTGGTTTCAACTGAACTTTCATTTATCTAGGTTGTGTCACCTATGGCCGTTGCCATCTATCCTGATAATTCACTTTGGAGGTAATGATTTGAGAAACGTTAAAACATTAGACTTGCTGTTCATGATCAAGCAAGACTTGCATCGCTTCAGTACGACTTTCCCAGGTACAACGTTAGTTTTTTCTGAGGTGGTTCCTCGTCTTTCATGGCTCTCCTCTACACAGAGGAGGGTTATGGAAAAAATGAAGAAAAGAGTCAATAGGGCTCTTGAAAAGTTCATGCCCCAGGTGGGGGGATAGTCGTATCGGCATGTGGACTTGGAAGGGGATTATCCAGGTCTATACAGACTGGATGGCGTTCACTTATCCAAAATGGGTAATGATATCTTTAATGTGGGTTTGCAGAACATGATGATTGAGAAGGCCGCGACGCTTGGGGTGGGCCGGTCTTGATGCTCAAGACCGGCGTGTGGGGACTGTTATTTATATTTGAAGTTGTGCTACTGCTCGAGTTCTAATAACTGAGCAGGTAGAAATGTTATTTGAATATTTATGAAGTTTTGATTGGTAATAAAGATTTATGGAAAATTATTTGTGAAAAACCAATAAAAGGTGTCGCGGCCAAGTTTTTGCCAAATAAAATGTTTCAGGTGTTTATTTAAGTAGTTGTATCTGGGGAAGTTTTGGTCTGGGCGGGTGTGGCCTGCAATCTCATGAATAAAGGGGTCACATTATGGGGCCACTTTCCTGAGATTGCGGCCTCCCTAGCCCAAATTAATAAAAAATTAGGTTAGATTGGCAGCAGTAGTTTAGTTTAATCAGGAGCCTGCCCCTTTAAGGGGCTAGATTACAGCTAGTCAGGAAGAGCCAATGGGGGTTCAGGGAATTTTCTGGAATTATAGGGATTGGTTATAAAAGGGCCAGCAGGTGCAGGTTTCTTCCTCTTTCCGGCGGACAGCAAAGAAGATTTGAGCTCCCTCCCTCCCGCCCCAGTCGCGATCACTTTTATGTGGTGGGTCACCCTGGATCCAGGGGGGACTGTTATTTATATTTGAAGTTGTGCTACTGCTTGAGTTCTAATAACTGAGCAGGTAGAAATGTTATTTGAATATTTATGAAGTTTTGCTTGGTAATAAAGATTTATGGAAAATTATTTGTGAAAAACCAATAAAAGGTGTCGCGGCCAAGTTTTTGCCAAATAAAATGTTTCAGGTGTTTATTTAAGTAGTTGTATCTGGGGAAGTTTTGGTCTGGGCGGGTGTGGCCTGCAATCTCATGAATAAAGGGGTCACATTATGGGGCCACTTTCCTGAGATTGCGGCCTCCCTAGCCCAAATTAATAAAAAATTAGGTTAGATTGGCAGCAGTAGTTTAGTTTAATCAGGAGCCTGCCCCTTTAAGGGGCTAGATTACAGCTAGTCAGGAAGAGCCAATGGGGGTTCAGGGAATTTTCTGGAATTATAGGGATTGGTTATAAAAGGGCCAGCAGGTGCAGGTTTCTTCCTCTTTCCGGCGGACAGCAAAGAAGATTTGAGCTCCCTCCCTCCCGCCCCAGTCGCGATCACTTTTATGTGGTGGGTCACCCTGGATCCAGGGGGGACTGTTATTTATATTTGAAGTTGTGCTACTGCTTGAGTTCTAATAACTGAGCAGGTAGAAATGTTATTTGAATATTTATGAAGTTTTGCTTGGTAATAAAGATTTATGGAAAATTATTTGTGAAAAACCAATAAAGGTGTCGCGGCCAAGTTTTTGCCAAATAAAATGTTTCAGGTGTTTAAGTAGTTGTATCTGGGGAAGTTTTGGTCTGGGCGGGTGTGGCCTGCAATCTCATAAGTAGAGACATTCACGGAATATAAGCGCAATGGTCAAAATATCTCTTTTTAAACAGTAAAGACATTGTGAAATTAGCATGAGCATAACTACCTTGAATGACATGGTTTTGATGAATGCAATATTACTGTTGGAGCACTATGGCGCTAAATAAGAGCATAGATAAACTGATACAAATTGAAAATAAATCATAAGTAAAAAGAGAAAAAAGGAGGAAAGAGAGAGAGAGAGAGAGAGAGAGAGAGAGAGAGAGAGAGAGAGAGAGAGAGAGAGAGAGAGAGAGAAAGAGTAAAGATGTCACCATGCCTTTTTTTAATGCAGTGCCATCTTAGGGCCTGAAGATCACAGACATTCAGTAATGTGTTTCGCCCTTGTCCCTTTTCTACAGATTCTCTGAACCTTTTGCTAATATATTTAAAGTCTTAGCTGTTTTACAATGAGGAACATTATTCTAAAATTGTTCGACAATTTTTAGACGCAGCTTTTTACAGATTGGTGAACCTCTGCCCATCGTTACTTCTAAGACACTCTCTGACTCGAAGATTATCTTTTTTATACCCAATCATGTTCCTGACATGTGGTCAATTAACTTAATAAGTTGCAAAATAATTATTTTCCGGCTCTTCCTTGTTAGTACCACTTACTTTGCCAGCTTTTTGTTGCCCTGTCCCAACTTTTTGAGACAGGTTTCTGCCATCAAATTTAAACTTATTTTTTCAAATGTTATCTTATTTTTTTCTGTAAAAGGGTACACTTTCTCTGTTTAAACATTTGATGTGTTTTCTATTGTGATTAAATATGGAATTTCGGATTATGAGATTAGCAAATCATTGCATTCGGTTTTATGTAGATTTTACACAGCATCTCAACTTTTTTGGAATTAGGATTGTCATTTTTTTGTTTAATCTCTCTTTATTAAATTTTTCCTTTACATATAAAACATTTTACCAACACTAACTAACAGGATTGTCATTTAATCACATATTTTGCCTCAGAATACAGCACACGTATATCAAGAACTTTCATTCCACTGTGGGACTTGAGGATGTGTGCTTAAACAGTGACTTGACAAAAAGTCAATAGTTACATATAACCTAAGCCCAGAAATTGATGAAGGTCCTGGGAACCCCAGAGATGCTTTCAAAATGGAATATGTGTACCAGCAATGTCTTGCATAATAACACCACTTTAGGGCCTGTTTTAACAGGCATTGTGCTTGTGATGATGTCATTAGTTTAAAACACTTTAGAGCTCTTTCAGGTGCATCTGACTTACAGTTGACCTCCTCCTGACCTGCTTCAAGCAGATCAATTGTTGGAAATGCAAATCCCAGTTGAAGCGAACAAAGGCCCAACAACACAAGTCTTAATTTAGGCTCATCTAACTTAAATGTTACTTTAATGCCCAACATCACCTTCTGTGCCATGTTACAACCGTATTTAAGGTGTAACGTGCTGCAAACAGAATCCCTTAGAATTCTTTCTACTGGAATCAATGAAGATTGTGCCATGCACACATAAGAGTTGAACTGCAGGTCTGAGAGATATGAATAGGGGAGTATAATTTATTGCAAAATCACTTCATTTAGGGAAGAGATGCCAGGCTTTCTGCAGCCTCCAGCGGAACCTGAAGATCCCATATAGTAAGAGATATCAAGAGAAAGATCAAATGTTGCACAAGTAGTGTTTAGTGGGGCTTTTGGGAGCACGGATTTGCAAATGGCCTGTAATAGTAGTCATCTCTAACAGTTTCCTAATAACGTGTCTCCTGTCAATGCCTGTCTCCTGAAGCATGGACCAAATCTCTAACAGATCCTATAGCATGTTGCAGTTTCGGATAATGCCCATAGTCCTTAACCTTTCCTGCTACATGTCTTCGGTCTCTGACTTATTTCTGTAGCGTTATATTATTTTAATATATCATTCTATCTGCAGTTGATCATCACTGACCAATGCTAACCAGACCTAGAAGCCTAATGCCCTGTACACACGATCAGTTTTACCGGTGAAAACAGTCCGATGGACTTTTTTCAGCGGACAAACCGATCGTGTATTGGCCCCCATCGTTCTTTTTTCCATTGGTGAGAAAAAATAGAACATGTTTTAAATTTATCCGATGGAAAAAAAACTATAGCACATTCCGATCATCTGTGTGAAACTCCGTCGGAGAAAAAACCCACGCATGCTCAGAATCAAGTCGACGTATGCTCATGGCGTTTGGGACGGTCAGATTTTTGACTGATGGTGTATAGGCAAGACTGATAGAAGTCAGCTTCATCGGAATTCCAATGGAAAAATCCATCGGATTTGAATCCATTAGGAAATCCGATTGTGTGTACAGGGCTTAAAAGTTCAAAGTAACTGAAATTTTTCCGGATGAGTCTGAAAGAAAAAAAAATAAGTGATTTTTTGACATAGGTTTATGTTTGAATTGTTTTATATTTCTACTCATTTTGTTCCTCGTTAGTTGTTGACAATACTTCTGATAAATGATGACACCAAAACAAATAACCGTCACACAAGGGGCTATGTTTTGTTTTTCTTTCTAGCAAACCAATCTCAGCTGTGATTTCTACCTTTCAAGCTATGCCATTATGTGTACTTATGAGTGACAGCAACAATCCTTTATATTACTGCTTTGTTGATTACTTGAAACAGACACTGTCCATTTATTTTCTTTACTTTGACAGACACTAATTGACTATATGAGATCTCACAGAGTGGTCATAAACATGGAGATCTCTCATCAACAGAGAAGAGGGGAGAGTAACCTATTGTTATGTTAACCAGCACCGTGTTTTTTAAAGAGTACTGAAAGGACAGCACCTTGGTATGGTCATTACCAATTCTCTTGGGTTGATTTACTAAAACTGGAGTGCGCAAGATCTAGTGCAGCTGTGCATGGGAGCCAAACACCTAACTTCAGCTTGTTCAATTAAAGTGGTTGTAAACCCACTTAGACAACTTGCACCTACAGGTAAGCCTAGATTAAAGCGGTTGTAAACCCAGATAAATTTTTTTTTTTTTTAAATCGCCTGCAAGACAAAGCCATAATGAGCTAGTATGACTAGCATACTAGCTCATTATGCATCATTTACCTTAGATCGGGACCCCCAAAGCCATCCTCGTCCCCCGCTCCGTCCGCAGCCATCGCTCCTCAGATACCCGGAAGTAACCTTCCGGGTATCGCCGCTCCAGCCAATCACAGCGGCGCTGTGATTGGCCGGAGCGGCGAAGACGTCACTCCGCGCATGCGCGCGGGAGCTGTCTATTCCGGCAGAGCCGGAATTGTGAATGGGATTAACCCTGTGAATGCACCGTTGTCTACGGCGCGCATGCGCCGTAGACATCGGTGCATGTATTTTTTTGCAAATATCGCCTAAACCGTGTAGGTTTAGGAGATATTTCTTGCACCTACAGGTAAGCCTTAATCTAGGCTTACCTGTAGGTGTTTGTTTACAAAGTGGGTTTACAACCACTTTAAGGCTTACCTGTAAGTGCAAGAAATATCTCCTTAACCTACACAGTTAAGGAGATATTTGCTGAAAAACACAGCACCGATGACGTCACACGCATGCGCACTAGCAGGCCGGCATCATTGCCGGTTTTCTGAATGGGATCTTGCCGGCCCGAGCGCACATGCGTGTGACGTTATTGCTGCTCCAGCCAAAAACAGTGCCGGAGCGTCAACAACAGGAAGTCATTCCGGGACAACATGTCGACTGCCGGAGAGGGAGACGTGGACCGCTGTGGGGGCAAGTAAAACATAATCAGCTAGAATGCTTTGCATACTAGCTGATTATGCCTTTGTCTTGCAGGATCTTTATTTTTTTCGTTTTTGAACGGAGGATTTACTTCCTCTTTAAGCTTTGACAAAAAAAAAAATGGAAGCTGGTTGGTTTCTATGAAGAGCTACACCAAATTATGGACATTCCAGTATTAGTAAATCAACCACACTGGGGTATATTTACTGAAACTAGTGCAGTTGTATATGGTATACAATCAGTTTCTAACTTCAGCTTGTTCAAGTAAGCTTTGGCAATAAAACCCAAAAGCAAATTGGTTTCTAAGCAGGGTTTCACCAGATTTTGCACTCTCTGATTTTTGTAAATAAACCCCTGTGTCGGTATACAGTATAATCATTTGTGACAATATATACAGCAAAAGTCCTCAAACTTTCTAAACTAAGGCACCTTCACTGTCCTTCAGACTTCATGGGGCCATGCTGTGGTCAGTGGAAGTAGAAAATGTAACCGCATCATTGATCGAAAAATAAAAATAAATTATCTAGCGTCTGTATTCATTGAAAGTGGAGGAACAATAACCATCCCTTATGTCAGTGGAAGGAACAGTGTCCCATTGTTGGTGTTTGTGGGAGGAACAGTGCCCCATCACTGGTGTTTGTAGGAGGAATAATGCCTCATTGCTGGCGTCAATGGAAAAAAATAATGTCCCATCAATAGTATCAGTGGAAGGAACAGTGTCCCATCATTTGGGGTTTATGGGAGTTATAGTGGAAGTAATGTCCTATCAATTTCAGTAGAGGGAACAATGTCCTGTCATTGATGTTTATGGGAGTTAAAGTGCCCCATCGTTTGTGACAGTGGAAGGAATAGTGTCCCATTACTGGTGTTTGTAAGAGGAATAGTGCCCAATCTTTGCTGTAAGTTGAAGGAATAATGTCCTATCTAGGGTCAGTGGGAGAAATAGTGTCCCATCAAAAAGTGTTAGCGGGAGGAATAGTTCTTTGTCAGTAGGGTCAGATGAAGTAATAGTGCCCCATAGTTGGAGTCAATGAAAGCAATAGTGCCCCTTGTTGGTGTTGTGCACCATTGATAGTGTCAGTGAGGGGGAAAGTTCACCAAGAGCAGGGTAAAAGGCAAGCAAGTGGCAGCAATGAGACTGCAGTTTGGGAACCACTAATATAAAGCTTTCTTGTGGATGTAGGATATATATTATTATTTTGTTTAACAAAAAGGTCAACAAAAGTTAAACTTGGCCCTCAGACAAATTGCAGTCCAACAACATTTTTATCAGCAGATGCATAATTTGTAGACAAAACTGCTGAGAAAACATATCAGAAATCCTTGAGTTTTAATTCCTCCCATCGTTGAGGACATTTTAAAATGTGAATGCACTGGAAGCATTTCTGACGTTTTGTGGTTAATGAATAATTGTCTAAACCTTTTCTAGGACTGCCTCATATAATTAAGCTGGAAAGAAACACTAAGACAAGCATTATGTAAACATTTCAGAGCTTGGAAACGCTCGAAACATTTTCATTAGATGACCCGAGGCACATATCATGTTGTCAGGCTCCATGGAAGAAATATATTTTTCATTATGTAATTCGATGCATACACTCGTTGTGGTGTCACTCATTACCAATCAAATTACTACAGATCTTTGGGACTACATGAAAATGAAGGGAATGATGTTGAAGGAATAGGCATGTATAAATGTCTTGTAATCTACTCAATCATTGATTTCCCCAACTATCCCGTTTGCAATACTTTACTTGAATGTTCACCACAATTCTCAAATTTGTCACCTGGGATTTTATAGAATTAGATTGTTTTTACTACTATTTTAAGCTTATTTAGTTCCTATACCTCATGCTTTTTATTTTACAACTTAACACATCTAGAATGGTGCATATGAAAATATATTTGTGAAAAAGTCTATTTTGAGAAGGTACAGAAAGTACAATCAGTTTTTACACTTTTCCTCTAGATTAGTAGTAGGGCTAGCTAACTAACCAAAGCAGAAGCATGTTAGACAGGTGACCACTTATCAATAGACATGTGCACACTGAAATATTTCGTTTCGGAATTTCGTTTTCGTCCGAAAAATACATTTAGTTACTCTCGAAATTTGTTTTTATTTATTTAGTTTTTCGTTAGAAATTGCATTAGTCTGAAAATCTGAATTAATTAAGGTCGAATCTGTCATTGAAGGCTTATGGTGTCTGTCGAATGTTCAAAGAAGATTCGACGGAGCAGCGAAACTGTACGACGCTGCAATCATACATTTCAGGTCGACTGTTCCGCCTACAAGCTATAGTAGAATTCTAATGTTGTATGACTAGTAATAATTATATTTATTAATTACTATTACTAGTCAATCAACATTAGAATTCTTCTATAGCCTATGGGCGGATGCATTTGACCGGAAATGTACGATTGCAGCGTCGTACAGTTTAGCTGCACCGTCGAATCTTCTAACTTTCGACAGACACCATAAGCCTTCAATGACAGATTCTACGTTTGTATGTTTTTCGATGCTTTGTCGAATCTTCGCCATTCATGTTGAATTGTCAAGTTAGTTCTAGCTTTTTTACTGCTCCTCCTCTTTGGTTACAATCAGCCAATAACATTCATCATCATCATTATTTTTATTTTACTTCCCCCACCTAGTTCCAGCAGCGATCTTTTCTCTCTATATTGTCGAATCTTTTCTCTCTATATTGTCGAATCTTGGACTAAGAGTTAAGGTTAGGCACATTCAACCACAGGTTCGATAGACACAGATTGTTATTGTCAGCGTCACGTCGAATCTCCTATCTATATCGAACTGTTGTCGCAACGAAAACGAAAATAAAGCATTTGTTTATGTCGGATCTTTCGGTTTTCGGATTCTGTGCTTTCGTTTTCGTTTGTTAAAACGATAAAGAAAATACCTGAAATTCGGATGAAAATGCATTCGGACGAAAACGAATGCACATGTCTACTTATCAATAGACATGTGATCAATAAACCGATACATACACACACATATATATTTTTCACAAGCATACACACACACACACACACACACACACACACACACACACACACACACACACACACACACACACACACACAGTGGTGATGTGGTAGAGTCACTGGTGATGTTTTTCTTACATAGCCTTTAGTATTTGGGTTTAGTAAGTGTGGTTAAAGATGATCACTTTGATACAAGATCGATTTATACTAGGAGGTGCATCAAAAATTTCGGCCACTGAAACATATCGGCCAAAAATTGTGTTTTTCGCGATTGGCCGAAATAAAATAAGGTGCCGATAATGGCACCAAAAAGGGGGCGGCCCCGGGTGCCGCACATTGCGGGAGTGTCATCCTGGCACACGCAGAGTCCTCCCATCCCTCCTCCTCTCCTTGTCACGCAGAGCGGCGATCTCCCTTTGTGTTACAGAGCTGAATTGTTCGGCAGCCGCAGTAAAAAATGTCCTGCCTCCTGTGATAGACTGCACATTGATCCAATGCTGGGAAATTTAATCAGTGTGACGTGTATCATAAGAGGCAGGACTTTGTTACTGCGTCGGCCTGGGCAATTGAAATACAGCTCCTTGACCCAGTGGGAGATCGCCGCTCCGTGCCATCCGGGCACCAGTGAGGCTGCATCTGATGGCCACTGGTGAGGCTGCATCTGATGGCCACTGGTGAGGCTGCATCTGATGGCCACTGGTAGGCTGCGTTTTATGGGCACAGAGGAGGCTGCACTGATCTCTTGCATCATGTCTGCAGACTCTGACCATCTCCTGTATTATTTCTGCTAGAGGTGCACCGAATGGAAATTTTGCTAATACTATTAGCAATGTGTTTAAGTAAGAGATTGCAGACATGATACAAGAGATGGTTAGAGACTGAGGACATGATACAAGAGATGGTTAGAAACTGCGGACTGCATTTTTCGTGAGCTTTTCTTGCACTAAAGGTGACAATAATGGCCAACAAATTCATATTTATTAAAATCGACAATTAAAAAATTGAATATAATACAAAATATATATAAAAATATAAATATTTTTTTTTTTAAAAACTAATTTTCGGCTAAGTGCACCCTGCATTTTTGGTTTTGATACCAAAATTTCCATTTGGTGCACCTCTAATTTATACTGCTGAAAGTTCATCTCTCAGTGGTATGTAAGATGACATGCTTATGATGATTATGCCACCGACAAGGTATGTAAACATCTTAATGGTAAACTGGGCCAACCCAGGCCACTGGTCCAGTCTGCCTATTACTGTAGTAATCTAGGTGGCAGTAGTCTCGGGCAAGTCCAGATTCATACAAATTATGCTTCCAGACACTGCTTATGGCATTTGTTCAGCATGTATGAATCAGTGTTTATATCATTCTTTATAGAGGCTTTGATGGTCTGATTTTGCAGTCATAACAAAGGTTCAGAAATCATGGCTAAACTAATCCATATTCATGCCTCCTGATCAAATAAAATATCCCCACATTACTCCACAAAGAAGCAAGAGAGAAGATTATTACAGTTACTTACATAGCACTGTAAATGTATACAGCACTTTATGTATATATTATTGTACATTCACATCCATTCCTCCCCTCAAGGAGCTTACAATCTAAGGGTCCCTAACTCACATTCATACATACACATACTTAGACAGGAGCCAAATAACCTACCAGCATGTCTTTGGAATATTAGAGGAAACCGGAGTACCCGGGAGGAAACCCACACAGGCACAGGGAGAACATGCAAACTCCATGCAGGCAGTGCTATGGTTGGGATTCGAACCAGGAACCCTAATACTGCTAGGCGGAAGTGCATTGCACTCCATCCACCACTGGAGTGGTTTGTCCCATCATGTCATCATCAGTGCTGACACAAAAGAAGTCAGCCTGGTCCCCAAGGTGCAGCATTAGCAACATCACCTATTGTTCCTTGATCTGGTTACATCTAGCCTCGTCACTCTTGGGGGCAGCCTGGAATGCCATTCAGCAGGTTACCCATCAGGGCTATGTAACTGAAGAATGCATATCAAAATCATCATCATCATCTGGAAGTAAAGGGTCACGCATACCCCCTGGAAAGGGAGTATGGAATAAGAAAGCTTGGCTTCAAACCACCTGGTGTAATAAAGATTGAAGTGCCTGATTATCGTGACTGCAAACAAAAGCTTCAAAATTCAACTGCTGCTAAGATGACTTATTTCCTGAGTCACACCAACATCAAAGGACCCGGGTCAAATAACTGTGATTTATGGGCAAATGCTGTCCCTAGTGGTCACTACAGCATGCTTCCTAGAGGACGGACAGAAGGACAATATACTTCCTAGTGTTTAGAAAAGACTGCCTCTTATTGATTTTCATTTGTCAGAATGCTAGCTAATGAAGAAAATTAGTGAGGACAGCCGCACTCCAATCCAGCGTATATTTATTCAGGCAAAACAGGCACTACAAAAACCAGCAGAACTCAGGACAGCTGACGCGTTTCACACCAATTCAGTGTTTACTCATCAGCTATAAGTAAGCACTGAATTGGTGTGAAACGCGTCAGATGTCCTGAGTTCTGCTGGTTTTTGTAGTGCCTGTTTTGACTGAATAAATATACTTTGGATTGGAGTGCGGCTGTCCTCACTGATTTTCTTCATTTGCTACGTGCATTGCCAGCACCCTTGGTCCCTGAGAGTAGTACTTTCTTTCTTTCATCTGCCTGAGCGGCAATTTCTGTTCTTCAGAATGCTAGCTAGGCTGGCATTGGGCATTTGTGTGGGTGGTGTCTGAATAGACTTTAACCACTTCAATACCAGGCACTTTCGCCCCTTCCTGCCCAGGACAATTTTCAGCTTTCAGCGCTGTTGCACTTTGAATGACAATTGCGCGGTCATGCATCACAAAGTTACCCAAACTAAATTTTTATAATTTTCTTCCCACAAATAGAGCTTTCTTTTGGTGGTATTTGATCACCTCTGGGGTTTTTATTTTTTGCTAAACTAAAGACAGACATTTTTGAGAAAAAAAGTTTTTCTTAGTTTGTCATAAAAGTTTGTTTTCTCCTTCACTGACAGGCACTGATGAGGTACTGACAGGTGTTACTGCTGGGCACTGTGATGGGCACCGACAGACATTATTGATGGGGCACTGACTGGCAGCTGTTGGGCACATCTGATGGGGGCTGTGCTGATAATCAATGTGCTGATTTATCAGCACAGACCCCCCCCCTTCTCTGACAGGGATGCACATCTAATTCAGGCTAAAATAGGCAGTAGCCCATTGAGCATAAGAGATAAATGACAGATGATTATTCCAAATATGCCAGATGAGAAGTGGGAGGAGATATGCTCTATACATCTGATGGTCTCACCATCGGCTAATAATCGATAAATTATATATGACGTATCAGATATATCTTCGCCCAAGTAGACTATTTGGAATGGGGCGTAGGGCTACATCGAACTGTCTGCGATATCATCAAGATGGAGCAGAGTTCCTACATTTAATGTGGAACTGTAACCACACTAAGATATTGGAACCAGGTGAAAGGAAAGCTGTCGAATGTGGTGGTCAAACCGATCCCATGTAATGTGGAGGTATGCCTGTTGGGACAATTGGAAGACGAGATATGGCCTAGATATATTAAAATATTACTACAGGAAACATTATTTTTGTCACGGAAGCAAATAGCGGTAAGGTGGATGTAGGTGGAACCACCTTCAGTAAACCAATGGATGAAAACAGTCGATCAAGTGATGCCCTACGAGAAAATATTTTTTACCTACTAGCAGAACCTTGAAATCTCCTTCAAAAAGGTACTGACTCAGAAAAGTTAAAGGACTTCTAGACTGTCCCATGCATAAATCTAGGCACAGGTTATTACAGTGGAGAAGCTATTAAAAGATAACTTGGCCATGCTAAAGTGTACAGTCAATTGTTCCGTACATAATGCAGCTTGGTTATTGATTGTTTTGGTTGTTTCAGTTTTCCATTGTCTATAGAGTCGCAGCCTACGCTGGCTATGGCCGATTACCTTGGTAAATAAAATATTAAGTTACTATACTTTACTTGTCATAGCTCTCTGAAGCATGTCCGCTCTTTAAGGGCACAGATCACAAAACCTATTTGCTTAAATGAAGTTTGTGTGCATCCTCCAAGAACAGAACATAAATTGCAGGTTAATCTCTCCTGTCCCTATTTAGTATGCTGCAAGAACAAGGCTCCAGATGTACTACTTAAGAAGGGGTGAATGTGAGATGCTATTAAATTCATATTACCTTTTTCCTTAAAGCTGAACTGTAACCATCTATATCAGTGGTTCTCAACCTTTCTAGTGCCGTAACCTCTTAATAAAATTTCCCAAGTTGTGGGGACCCCTAACAGTAAAATAATTTTCGTAGCGTGGGTGGTCAGTACCCAAGGCAAGACAAGTAATTTGCACCCCTAACCCATGGACATTTAGCGCTCCCTGAGTACCTTCCACTCGTACCGTATTAAAACCCCTTATGGTACATTTTAGGATGTGCCACTCTCTTTGTTCTCCTTTCTTTCCTTTTTATCCCTCTCTATCCCAATTTCTTGTTTTTTTTTTCACAATCCCTCCCTCTAGCCGTCTTTCTTGTTCTTTCTCTTATTCTCTCTCTCCCTTTTTCTTTGTTCCTCTCCCTCTTTTCCTCTCCCTTCCATGTATTCTCTATTTTTTTCCTTCTATTACTCGTTGGTGGGGGGGGGGGGGGGAGAATGGGATGAGTGGCAATGCTGGGGGGGGAGTTCTGATCAGCCAAATTAGGTGCTCCATGAACAAGGTCATCTGCTGATCTGAGAATTGTAGTGGGGACTTTTATTGGCAACTATAATCTCAGGTAGTGTTACTCACTATGTCTCCGAGTTTGGGGTGTCTCGCAGCAGTGACACCTATGCCGAAATCCGGAGATAGGGTCTCCTTTAGCCCCTCCCACTTCACATTCCTCACCAGTCAGCTGATCTCTAGTCTCTGCCCCCCCCAGCCATGCCGTGAACTGAATGGGCGGCTGCAAAGAGGCTGAGTGGGCGGCCGCGCAGGCTCCAGGAACAGCCCAGCTGGGCGACCGAGAAAAGGCTGGGAGAGCAATGTGGGCTTCAGGAACAGCCCAGGATTTGGTGACCCCAGTCAAATCATCAAATCGACCCCCAGGTTGAGAACCACTGATCTAGAAAATGCTATAGAATACAGCTTAATGTTAATGAATGTCCATATTTATGTTATAAGCATATCCTTTTTAACAATTAGAATTGATAAATTGGGCAATGTTTTTTTTTTTTTGGTGGGGGGGGGGGGGTTAAAAAACAAAAAACAAAACAAACAACATACTTCCAATGCTATGCCCCATAATTGTAGAATAAATAGTATCAGAGATGAATGCCTGACAGTGGTTACATTTTCTTACAGAGGATCCTGCATTTAGCGTTCACATACATTCCCCTGCTGCCCTGCATGAGATGTCAAGCAGAAACAGCTAAAGATATATTGATTTAAATACAAAGCTTTAAAATGTACAGGTAATAAATAATACCCAATTGATATTAACAAATATAAATAACATTGTGTTGACAACCGGTCAGCTTTAGGTAGCCTATACCAAGTTGTGTTAAAAGACAAAAGTGAAAGACATATATAACTAGCTTAAATACATCAGCCATGTATGTTTGTTGAGGCCTCATGATATACTTTCCTATATATTTACTAATGCTAGCAACACAAGGATTGGAAATACGCAATGTGTAGAGAGAGGGTGAAGTTCCACTTTAAACGTCCCCATCCCAAAACAAACAGTGAAGCTTTTGTTTTCCTTTCCTACAGTTTGCAGGCGACACTCCTTGCTGATCTTGACGTTATACTATACACACATGCAATAAAGTTGTTGATTTTACAACACAATGTGCTGAAAAAAAGAAAACGTAAACTTCAAGGTTGCAGACCATAGTAATTTCTGGTATGTCATTTTCTAGTATGTAATTTATCAACCCAAATCTCCCTTTACAACATACACATTACAAAAAGTGGCAGAATATTGTTTAAGAAAAAAGGAAAAAACAACAACATAATAAGCACTGAAATTCCTCTTCTGATCCCCTGGCAGTAGATGTTCACCAGGAGAGTGTCCAGAAATCCCAGAATGAATATACCTTAAAGGGGTTGTAAAGGTTCACGTTTTTTCACCTTAATGCATCCTATGCATTAAGGTGAAAAAACATCCGACAATACCTGCCCTCCCGGCCCCCACCCCCCGTTTTACTTACCTGAGCCCTGGAAAGTGCTGCGCTCGCCCCCGACATCCTCTTCGCTGCTCAGCCTGGCCGTTTATGGGCTACAGTGGATGGATTGAAAGCAGCGCAGCCATTGGCTCGCGCTGCTGTCAATCACATCCAATGACACGGCGTGCCGGGGGCGGGGCCGAGTGATACAGTGAGCGGCTATGGCCGCCGGCTGGATCATGGGAGCGCGCCCGCAAGAACTCCTCACCATGCGAGCTCGCATGAAGGTGTTGAGTTCTTGCGGGGGGGGGGAGCCGAGACAGCCACGAGGGACCCCAGAAGACCAGGTTTGGGGCCACTCGGTGCAAAACGAGCTGCACTGTGGAGGCAAGTATAACATGTTTGTTATTTAAAAAAATATATATAATTTGTCTTTAGTGATCCTTTAAGATAGAGGTGCAAAAGGTCACACAAGGAGAATCCTGTTACCAGTTATTTGCATGTAATTACGAAGGCTATTTGTTTATACTAAATTGCTTACATAATGAAGGAATTAAATCACATTGACTTGCATTGCAAAAGATGTTTCAGCAGCAGTTTCTCAGAACTTGAATTTACAATTCTAAACAACATCACTAAAGATGAGCCATGCTGAACGTCAAGTGCTCCCACCAAGTATTCATGTACACCGCTGCTGGTAAACGGACATTTAGGAGCAGGTGGGTGTTTTTTCTCAGCTGACCCTGAACTCTCCTCTGTTATCTTATCAGTACATGTACACAGGGTCGTTTATAGTCATTTCTAGGCAGTTGAGTTTAGAAGCATTTTTTGGAAAGCAAAAAGAAAAATGCGTTCCGGACGGATGTTGAGAGGCAATTGAAATGCCAAATGCCTGTAACAGCGTGTAAACGTGTTAACTTGCGTTTAGCTGCATTTCCTTTACAGGCGTTTTTAATTTTTGACCGTTTAAAAAAGAAAAAAAAACACACGCTTCTAAAAACGCAAACGCGGCATGTAAACGCAGCAAAACGGACGTTTTTAAACGTCATTTACCATCTGTCAAGTTAAATCGTTCAGGAGAGGGTGTAAAACGTCCCGTGTACATTAAGCCTAACCGTCCTGGAAAATACATGAATAAAGACAATGAGGGGAGCAGCACACTATTTGGATTGTTTTTAAATAAGCCTTCCAAAGTAGACTCTTCATTCCTAGATGTGCTGATGTGACCCTATCTATCAAATTTTATCTGCCATTCTATACATTTGGATTCCTAAAAAGTAATCAAAGCTAAGCCCTGCATTCCTTTAACCACCTCAATACAGGGCAATTGCTGCCCATGCCGTTTTTCATCGCTGTCACAATTTGAATGACAATTGCGCGGTCATGCTACACTGCAACCATGTGAAATTTTTATCATTTTATTCACACAAATAGAGCTTTCTTTTGGTGGTATTTAATCACTCCTTTTTACAAAAAACAATAAAATAAAAAAATAAAAGACCAAAAATTTGGAAAATAAAATAAGTTTTTCTTAGTTTCTGTCAGTAAATTTTGTAAATAAGTAATTTTTCTCCTTCACTGATGGGCGCTGATTGGCTGCACTGATGGGCACTGATGAGGTGGCACTTATGGGCACTGATGAGGCGGCACTGCACACAGATAGGATGCACTGGTGGGCACAGATGGGTGGCATGGATAGGCAGCACTGATGGTCGGCACTGATAAGCAGCAGTGATGAGCATTGATGGGCAGCAGTGATGTGCATTGATAGCCAGCACTGACTGCCATCACTTGAGGGCACCGATTGCTGGCATTTTTGGACACCGATTGCTGGCACTTGTGGGCACAGATTGCTGGTAATTGTGGGCACTGGTTGGCACTGATTGCTGGCAGTGGTGGGCAATCATTGCTGGAACTAGTGGGTACTTAATTGTAATCAGGGCACTGATTACATACCTAGCTGTCTCCTGTGAGGAGATGCCGCTGATTGGCTCTCCTCTCCTCACACTCTGTCAGTGTGAGGGGAGGAGAGCCGATTACCGGCATCTCCGTGTTTACATGCGACTGGCTGTGATTGGTCACAGCCGATCGATCACATGGTTAAAGAGCCATGGCCGCGGCTCTTTACACAGATCGGGGTCACGTCGTGTCCTAGCAACACGGCGCGGCCACGATTTGCACTAGCTGCTTCAAATTTAGCAGACGTCCAACACAACATGGCCAAACCCATATCAAACTGTCATCTTTATAATCATGTCTGCAAACTCCTACCAAAGCTCATATTTGATGATGGCATCACCTTCTCAGAATCAGGTATTCAGGGGTGTCCAAGAAAATTCAAGCTGTTGACAAAAACTTTACGGGGTATTCTACTACAGCTAAATGCAGCACGATATATTTTGATATAAAAGACTGTAGCAGTAGTACAGAGCTTTTTTTTTTTTACTGTGTATGATGGATGACCTTATTATAATAATGGATTTACTGTATATGCCCCTGGGGCATAAAACAAACCAAAGGCAATGGAGAGCTTTACAGGTTACCTTGGACACAACAGACATAAATAACTCTTTATGTACAAGGCAACAAAACAAATAGAAAACTAATATTTTTTGTATTGTAATAACTTTTTTATGCATGATTTACTTAAAGTAAGTATAAACCGTAACTAAGAGACATTTAGTTTGCCAAAATACTGGGTATCAAACATTCAAATTTTTTTCCAAACAATTCTACTCTCGATTTTTTTTTCCCACCCATTTTCAAACCTTTGTTTCAGCTTAATGGTGTTGGTCTACTTTGCAGCCACTTCCAGTCTACATGCATTTCAGCATTAGCTGCAAGGCATTTCCCAGAGCTGGTTTCCTGATGGTGACAACTGTGGCGGCTCATGCTTGTATAATGGTGTCTTAAAACAACCACTTGCAGCCTCCATATCGCCAGGTGACAGGGCAACAAGGTTGGAATACAACTGGTAGATAGGAGAGAGTGTTTCCACCCTACAACAAGAAGTGCCCGAACAAAGAAATCAATGGCAGGTTCAACCACGTATTATTTTATATGCTTCGTGAAATACCCTACCACCAGGGTGGTAAATCAGAGGCCTAGTGATAGACTACAACAAGCACTGCACACTGGGATGTTTTTGGGGCCTTTGAGGGGGGTTTGGCAGTGCTTAGGATGGGCTGAGTTTTCTACTAAAGCTACAGTGTCACCTTCTGATGCCTCAGTTTTTAAATACTTACAGCTTCTAATTTAATTACTTATGGAGTATGCAGCTTCATCACTTTTAATCCTTGCCTATGTTCCAGTTTAAACTGGTGGTATGACTGCGGCCCCAGGTTCCTTTTTTCAGGGTGGCTCCTTTCTCTTGCAGCCACCCTTGCATGCAGAGACTAGAGTTTCATCTCCCTACACAGAAACACACAGATTTGGATGGCAAGGAACTTCCCCTGTTCCTTCCCCCTCCCTTCTCCAAACTAACAGTCGGGCTCAAAACTGCAATGTCCACCGTTTACGCTTTCCTGCCAAGACTGGAAGTTCAGGGAAGCAGCACAAAGACCCCTTTCACACTGGGGCAGTGTGGGCGTTAGCGGTAAAGAGCCGATAGTTTCAGTGGAGCTTTACCGCTGTTATAGTGGCGCTTTTCGGCCGCTAGCGGGGCGCTTTTAATCCCCGCTTGCGTCCGAAGAAAGGGTTAATAGCGCCCGTGATGCGGCGCAGCCAAATCGCTTTGCAGGCGCTTTGGCAGCGCTGCCCATTCATTTCAATGGGAAGGGCATTTTGGGAGCTCTGCATACACTGCTCTCGCACCACCCCAAAGATGCTGCTTGCAGGACTTTTTTTTTCCCGTCCTGCAAGCACACCGCCCCAGCGTAAAAGCACTCTGGCTTTCACACTGGGGTGGCTTAAGAGGCAATTTTCAGACGCTTTACAGGCGCCATTTTTAAAGCTAAAATGCCTGAAAAGCATCCCCGTGTGAAAGGGGACTAAGAAGGCAGGAGCCAGCAACATTGAAAGTTGAAAAGTTTAAGTGCTAGGGTAAGAACTTCAACAAATAAAATGACTGGGGAATGTTTATTTTATTGTGTTCAATGTGATAAACTAAAAAAAAACACTGTGGGTTTAGTACTACTTTAAGGCCCCATGCACACGAGACGCCGGTGCAAACTCTGCTGAACACACATTTTTTAAGGCTAAAACCGGCGTTTAAAAACGCCCGTTTTGCCGCGATTTTAGCGGCGTTTTACCGCGTTTGCGTCTATAGGCGTTTAGTTAAGAAACATCATAAGACCCTCCCTAAGCTCAAAAAACATTATTATTTAACCATTTCAGCCATTTTGGGAGACCAGCAGCTGAGAGAGCAGCAGTGTACTTGTATTTAGCGTATCACTTGCCACATCATCTGCCACAAGCTGTGGATTGTCCACTTGCCACGTCACCTGGCCACGTCACCTGCCACAAGTTGTGAATTGTCCACTTGCCACGTCACCTGCCACGTCACCTGGCCACGTCACCTGCCACAAGTTGTGGAATGTTCACCTGCCACAAGTTGTGGAATGTTCACTTGCCACGTCACCTGGCCACGTCACCTGGCCACGTCACCTGCCACAAGTTGTGCATTGTCCACTTGCCACGTCACCTGGCCACGTCACCTGCCACGTCACCTGCCACAAGTTGTGAATTGTCCACTTGCCACGTCACCTGGCCACAAGTTATGGATTGTCCACTTGCCACATCACCTGGCCACGTCACCTGCCACGTCACCTGCCACAAGTTGTGGAATGTTCACTTGCCACGTCACCTGCCACGTCACCTGGCCACGTCACCTGGCCACGTCACCTGCCACAAGTTGTGCATTGTCCACTTGCCACGTCACCTGGCCACATCACCTGCCACGTCACCTGGCCACGTCACCTGCCACAATTTGTGGATTTCCACCTGCCACGTCACCTGGCCACAAGTTGTGGATTGTCACATGCCACGTCACCTGCCACAAGTTGTGGATTGTCCACTTGCCACGTCACCTGCCACGTCACCTGCCATGTCACCTGGCCACGTCACATGCCACGTCACCTGCCACAATTTGTGGCTTTCCACCTGCCACGTCACCTGGCCACGTCACCTGGCACAAGTTGTGGATTGTCCACTTGCCACGTCACCTGCCACATCACCTGCCATGTCACCTGGCCACGTCACATGCCACGTCACCTGACCACGTCACCTGCCACAAGTTTTGGATTGTCCACTTGCCACGTCACCTGCCACAATTTGTGGATTGTCCACCTGCCACGTCACCTGCCATGTCACCTGGCCACGTTACCTGCCACAAGTTGTGGATTGTCCACTTGCCACATCACCTGGCCACGTCACCTGCCACAATTTGTGGATTTCCACCTGCCACGTCACCTGGCAACATCACCTGCCACAAGTTGTGGATTGTCCACTTGCCACGTCACCTGCCACAAGTTGTGGATTGTCTACAGTGCAATGCAAGCAATTACAGTTTTTTTCATATTTTTTTGATGGTTTTTCATCATTTGCCATAATTTTTGAGATTTCTAATGTAAAAAAATAGGTCACCTTTAAAAACGCTAATAAACGAAATCGCGGCAAAACGCCGGTACCGCGTTTTGCCGCGTTTAGCGGCGTTTAGCCGCGTTTTGCGTCTGAAACGTGGAAAACTTTTGCGTCTGAACCCATTTTTTTGCTTCTGGAAAAACGAGGTTAAACGCAACTGCCTAAAAACGGCAATAAACGAGACTGTGTGCATGGACACATAGGATAACATTGAATGGGTTCAGGAGCAGTTGAAAAAAGTGTCCAACTGCCTCTGAACGCGCGTTTAACAGCAAATAACAGCGTCTCGTGTGCATGGGGCATAAGAGTCCATCTACTGTATAATGCACTGGTTGGCTTAAACCAATTGTAAAGATCACCTTGTAAAACAACTCATTCAGTTTAAAATAGAAATAAAAAGGCAAAAACAATTTGTAGATATAAAAAAATAGTGATCACATTGCCTATGTTCTCAGCTGCATAAGAGCTGGGGGGAGGAGAAGCAGCAGCAGCACACCAAGCTTCCCAATGAAAGGCTGTGCAGCAGAGGTTTGTCAGGACAAGCCTGATCATTGGAGAGTACGCAGAGTTCCTAGCACAGCTAGAGAATTGACCACGCTGTGCTCTCCTGCTTAGTATGGTCAGGTTTTAATAGGAAAGCAAAGGGACAAGCAGGATCACCAGGGATTTCACATGAAGAAAGCGATACAAAGAGGACAGGACACTTGCTCTATACAAGCACACGGTACAAGCAGGCACATCAGGAATATGAAGTGTTGGGGTAACAAGTGCTTTAACCTCAACCATACTGCTGCTTTCCTAATAAAGCCTTTTCACATTGATAAAGCCATGCCGTGTGCTTTATTAATGTGGCTTGCTTTTTGCTTGTTTCAAGTCTCTGAAGCAGCACACGGCCAGCTAAATACTGCACTCTAAATTTTATAAATAAAAGGAAAAAAGTCACAGTAGAGTATTTCTAATGATGTTCTGCAAAGTTTGTAGAGTGCAAACTGCCTTTATTTTAAATAGACTCCTAAGTTCATACTTCTTGAAGGTAGTACATGTTTAGTTAAAAAAAAAAAAAAAAATTGGGACGAAGTAGTAAAACAGCCAGCCAGGAAAATAGCATTTTCAGAAGGGAACATCAACACAATAGCAGCCTCCATATTATCTTTTGCAGGTTTCCATTAATTAATAAGAACAAAATGATAAATATATCAATGAATTTGTACGGGGAGCAAACCGATCCAATATGATCCAAATACACAGTACATGACGTGTGAACCATCTAAACTGGCCGTGGATCATCTTTTCCCACTCTGGGTGTGTTTGTGAAGAAGCACATAAACTCAAGAAAACATAAACCAAGAACTTTCCATTCTGGAAAATCAGAGCAAGGTTGAGAATAGCAACGGGATACATTCAAAATATCACTTTACCAAGAATGTTCTGCTAAATGGGTAAAGAAAACGGGTAAAGCAAAATAAATCCGAAATCGAGAAACTATACTGGCTTTATTTATAAGAGCCAGGAAAAGGTAACATACTGCATTAGTATTGACCTCCTGATGAAGGGGCATGCACTAGCCCTGACACACTATAAAGGGTACCTGGGTCCAGACTACAGATGTTAAATATTTACAGATTCTTAACAAAAAAAAAGGATTAAAACAAGTCATTACTGACCTCTCTGCTGATGGTACTGTGAAATAATTAATTCTACAAGATCACAAATCCTTGAAGGGCCCATTCACACCAGGTCTAGTGAGACTGCATTGGACAGCTATTCCAGCAAAGTCCCACCTCAAGACAAGGCAAAAATGCCTTGCCCCCATATGCCTGGTTCACACCACCATGTTACGGTGGCGTGCAAGTAGTGTGCGTTGAAAAAAGTACGGCAGTCTGTACAATTTTCTCTAAAGCAGGACAGTGCAAGGCAATCCACCGCTTCGCACCGCCTAGCTTAATGAAATTTTATTGTGTGACATTTCAATAAAGTTGGTTTAAAAAAAGCGGCTGGTGTGAATAGACACTAAATGTTGTTTCTGTCACTTTCTAACAGCATAGAAACATTTGTTTTTTTTTCATTACAGAGCTGTAATGCCGCGTACACGACAAGAAAACGGTGGATTTTTTCCCGACGGAATATTGTCTTTAACTTCTGTTGCATACACACGGTCACACAAAATTCCAACCATCAAGAACACAGTGACGTACAACACTACAACGAGCCGAGAAAAATGAAGTTCAATGATTTCGAGCATGCGTCAAATTGATTCAGAGCATGCATGTTTTTTTGCGCGTCGGAATTGCATACAGACGATTGGAATTTCCGTCAAGAACCTTTCTTGTCGGAAAAATTGAGAAACAGCTCTCAAATTTTTGCTGTCGGAAATTCCGACAGAAAAAGTCCATTGGAGCCTACACACGGTCGGAATTTCCAACCAAAAGCTCACATCAAACTTTTGTCGGAATTTCCGATCATGTGTACGTGGCATTAGGCTGCCAAGATTCTGGTGCAATAGAAAGTAATAGGGAAAGCTTAGATTTCAATATTTCTTTTGGGATTCATTTCTTCACAATGCCTATAACTACAGAGATGAATGATGGCTTTAACTGCATGCTCAAACTAGGTGCATAATTTAGTGTTCATAATCTAGACAGGTTCATTTTAAGACTCTCTTTGATGCTTCAGTATACATCAATACCCTGAGCTAATCAAATACCCATCATGGAATTTACCAATATGCATTTTAGCTGGTCTGACTATTGTCATTATTCACAATACTACCCAGCAATTGAAGCCTGTACTTCTTCCACAATACCTTCCTCTACGTTTCCACCCCAAACTAGGCGCGACTTTTCTTTAGTCTTTTAGTACAAGTGAAAAAGAAAGTGGGAATCAAATTAGTTTTTTTTGCCATACTGACCAAATAAAGTTTCTTTCATTCTCCAGTAAACGAAGAAAATGTAGAAAAAAGCAGTTTTTTTTTCAGGCTAAAAAACATTTTAAAGATACACTAAAAAGGAAAAAATATTTTTTTTGGTAAAATAACAAACATGTTATACTTACCTCCACTGTGCAACTCGTTTTGCACAGAGTGGCCCCGATCCTGGTCTTCTGGGGTCCCTCGGCGGCTGTCTCGGCTCCCCCCGCAAGAACTTTACACGTTCATATGAGCTCTCTCGCATGGTGGAAAGTTCTTGCGGGCGCGCTCCCGTGATACAGCCGGCGGCCATAGCCGCTCACTGCATCACTCGGCCCCGCCCCCGGTGCGCAGTGTCATTGGATGTGATTTACAGCAGCGCAAGCCAATGGCTGCGCTGCTTTTAATCAACCAATGAATGAGCCAGAAGCCCGGCCAAGAAGCAAGCGCGTTCACGGCGCGGGACTTTCGAGGGGTCAGTTAAGTAAACGGGGGCTCGGGGGGGGGGGGGGGCGCTAATGCTCTGATGTTTTTTCACCTTAATGCATAGAATGCATTAAGGTGAAAAAAACATGTACCTTTACAACCTCTTTAATGTACAATATATTCTATAGTATGGAAGTTATTTGGGGAATTGCTAAGACACCATATACTGTACAAAAGTATCTGCTAGAAAACAACATCATAAGCATTAGCCAGCATGGATTCATAAAAGACATCATTACTTAGGTTGAAATTAAGGCATAAGTCCATCGAGTTCAACCAATGTTTTCTCCATCAAGTCTACTTTCTATTTATAAGGAAGTTAGCAGAAACCTCAAACAGTGAGCTGTCTGAGGATGTAATACAGTTTGCTAAAGCATTTCAGAGAGTTCACTACAGATGGCCAATGTGAAGGTTAAGGCCCATGAGCATGGAAAGTTCAGTCTTTAAAAAGATAGAAAACTGGCCTAACAACCATTATAGAGAATAGTGGTTAATGATCCTTACTCTCAGTGGTCTAATATTGCAAGTAGTGTATCCCAAAATTCAGTTTTGAGACTGACACGTGTTAACCCATTTAAAGCACATGTGGGGGATGATCCAGCAGAGATGCTTTTTGAATAAAGGCTATGAAGCTCCAACCAGGGTGGCACAGAGAAGATCACTGGAACAAGGGCAGGGGTAAGTAGCAGACAGGACTGGCTGCACTCAGGGAGTGGTTCTCGGAAACAGATATGCAATGCCAAGTAAGAAGTAAGGATTTCCAGTGACTTTAAGAAGGGCCAAATTGAAATGGCTGGACAACTGGGTCAAAGCAACTCCAAAACAGCACCTCTTGTGGGATGTTCCAAGTCTTAAATGGTGAGGACCCACCAAAAGTGGTCCAAAGAAGGAAAACCAGCTCCCTGGCAATAGGATCATAAGAGGCCAAGACTCATTGATGCACACAGGCAGCAAAGGCTAGCCCGGGTAGTTCAATTCAATGGAACGGCTGCTTTAGGTCAATTTGCTGAAAAACGAATGCTGGTTCTGGTGTCAATCTTTTCCTTCACCCCTAGACCTAACAAGCATTAAACCCTTATCCTTGCAGTGGGGCCTCAATGCATTGCACTTCTGTTTGTAATTCCCAAAGTTTAGCTCTATGGTCAAATGACACTATGTCTGGAGGAAAAGAGGTCTAACTGCTGCATACAGAAATAAACTCTTCACAATATGTTCTATGAAAATGTAGAATAGTGTGTGCTGAGACGCACAAAAGTTAGCGGGAACAGCAATGTGGACAGGAAGAGAGTATTGGCAGGAATTGTGGCAAAGAAGATCTGGCTTTTAGAGTATCAAAGACATAAAAATCCAGTGGCCCCCTAGGCTCCCTCTACAACTAAAACACCACTATTGGGTGTGTGTGTATATATATGGAAAGCTGAAGGTGACAACACTGCTAGGCTCTGAGGAAGAAGGCATCCCTTTGAAACGCGTCAGCCGGCAGTGGCCCTTGAAATCTCCTGATACCATCTGGCGCCCGTTGTCAGTAGACCAATTGCTGTCATCTGGAGATCATTTGTATCGGGAGTCTTTTCTCACTTAATTTTTAATAAAAATATGTCCAAGGATAATGCACAAGGTCGGTGCGCCCCTTCTTTCTTTTTTCTCTTTTGACTGTTAGGATACCCCTATCCTTGAGTGAAGCAAGGCCTGAGGCACTATCTATTATGAACTCTAGTCCACCTGGTAACTCACTTGTGCGCAGGAGTGTTTGTTTTTCCACTATAGGGTGGACTGGCCCAATAATCCGTATTTTTGGGAAAACAGACTACTCTACAAATTAGCCAAATGCGTGTACAAGCAACTGCATATGACTGCTATAGGGCTCATTCACTTGTGTGGCAGCCCTTGCGATTTTACCCTGTAAATATTGCACCACAAGCATTGTGATGTGTCCCCAAAGACCTGCATTACTCGTACTTGGCGAAAGCATTTTTGTTGTGGCTCCAAAGCACAGCATTGCAGCTGTGGCATGTATACAGCCACCAGTGGCTGCATGCCAGTGTGCAGGTGGGCTATAAACCCATGGCACATGATCAAACTGCAAAGTTTTACTTTAAAAACTTAAGACCCCTTCACACTACCCACATGCTAGGTTTTAGCATGTCATCAGCTGTCAGTTTCTGGCTGCAGTGAGCCGTGGTGTGTGTGTGTGTGGGGGGGGGGGGGGGGTGGATGCAATGGGCATTTCATCACATCACACAGTTTGCTTTTTTTAACACAAAGTGGCACTTCATTTCTCCATGGAGATGCATGTCTGCATTTTACTGCAGCTCACTGCACCATCAGGCTGTATTGCAGTGCTAACAAGGCACAAGAAATCTTTCCTATGTAGCCTAGCAGTGACTGACATTTATCCAGTGTGGAAAAACGCCATGTGAATGAGCCCTACCCAGCAATTATATGACCGATAAGAGTCTATAACAAATATGTTAAACCTTGCTTTAGATCCTCTGTACCATTTTCCCCATTTCCCAGACATGTCCTACTCAAACCAGATAGTGGAAAGAAGGATACATTTAAAGTGATTGTAAAGGTCCGTTTTTATTACAACAAACAAACATGTAATACTTATCTGCTCTGTGCAAGGGTTTTGCACAAAGCGGCCCTGATCTTCCTTTTCTGGGGTCCCCAGGTGGCGTTCCTGGCTCATCCTCTTCTCAAATGCCCCCACGGAGAGCCGCTTCCCATGCGGAAACTTGTGAGGACGCACTCCCGAGTCCTGCTGCTGGTCCCTAGACACAGACAGCAGAACCGCAAGGGTTTACAACATCTTTAAGACTGTTTTTGTTATCAGTTTGTGTTGAACATGCTTTAATAATTCCACAAAGGTTAGTCTATTTAGTTAGCACCATACTGTATATACTCTAGTATAAGCCGACCCGAATATAAGCCGAAGCACCTAATTTTACCACAAAAAATAAATAAATGGGAAAACGTATTGACTCGAGTATAAGCCTAGGGTGTCCATCTGCATGCCTCACTTTGTCCATGACGTTTAACATGGGAGTATATGGAAGGGGTGCCCGGCTTTGAAAAATCGGTGCTCCCCGGCCATAGGTCCCCCAGACAGCAAACTTAGCACACATGTATTCCCAGTTCTTATCTACAATAGTCTAAAGCTTTGGGTCTAGGAGACCTACGGCCGGCTGGTACGGGGTCCCCAAAGTTACCGGAGAAATTACCGTTTAACATGGGAGTCTTTGGAAGGGGTGCCCGGCTTTGAAAAAGCAGTGCTTCCCGGCCGTAGATCCCCCGGACAACAAACTTTGCACACTTATAGAGGAAGAGTGGGGCTATATGTGTGCCAAGTTTGGGGTCCAGGGGACTTACAGCCGACCGGTACCAGGTCCCCAAAATCTGGGAGATCAGGCGCAAAAAAGGTGATCCGAGTATAAGCCAAGGGGGGCATTTTCAGCACAAAAAAATGTGCTGAAAAACTTGGCTTATACTCGAGTATATACGGTATATCAAAGTGCTTTTTCAAGTTTTATGGCGTATATTTCCCAATATACCTTTGTGTGTATACCAGCAGTGACGCAAATACCTGACTACGTAACCAAGTCATTTAATCCCTAAAATTGCAAGATCACTGATTGCTGATTAACAACCTCTACAAAACCTCAGCTTCCAGGAAAATATCTCGATACATGTCAAACCCTATTGGTCAGGGAGCCAAGGACAGGATTTAATGATGCAATATGGTGCATGGTCTGACAACACTGCCTAAATTTACTAGGACAACTAGTCTTTCATCTAATTAGCATCTTGCGTTTTCCTCTGCTTCATTTATTGATTCATTTGTGCAGGGCTGCCAATCCGCACAGCAGTGAGACAGCCAAAATCACACCCTACTTCAATAATAAAAGAAATGTTATTTCCTGTATGATTTGTTTGCAGTACAGGCAAGCTAAAAGACAGATAAAATCACTCTAATTGGTTTTCTTGCATTAGATTTATCCTATACAAAAGAGGCAGACACATTCTGGCATGTAACTGCTACAATGACAAGGGAAGAAAAAAAACAGCAGTCTCAAGGATTTACATACTGTGGTTAACACACTGCATTGTTAGCTAAAAAAACAAACAAAAAAAACAAGAGAACCATGGAATCAGTTTTTTTTGCTGTTCATTTTGCAAATGCCGGTTGCCGGGCTTTAATACTTTTCAGTTATCGACCTGTAACAAGCATTCAGATAATAACCTTTCTGGCCTTCCCGCCTGTTCCAGATTAGTGATGTGGAAATTACTGAAAACAGTGGGTGACCCATGTAGACGTGCAACTTGCATTTTTAAAGGGAAGCCCCCACAATTCTCTCAGTGGAGTGCAAATCCCCCCAAAACTGTTTTAGACAGAGTAGAATTATAAAAACGTATAACCTCAGTCAGAGTTTTTTCTTCTTTATTGCAGCCTGTGTCCCCACTGAAGAAATGCCCTCTACTTCCTGTCCCCACTGACACAGGAACAGGAAGTGGAACTCCCCAAAATGTGAGGAAAAGGTATCATTGAAAGAAATATCCCTTTTGAAAGATATATTCCCTCTACTACTCTCCCAGTGACAGCCAGGAATTTCCGACCCCCATGCCATCTCTTCCGACGACGGTGATCTCCAGGACAAATAGTGAGGTTAGATTACTTCTACAGGAACACCAACCTAATACAGGTTCAACCATGTCCAAACTAGAACAAAAGCCCTACCAAGGTCCTAAAACCTTAAAGTGGAACTAAACCCATCAGTTTAATGGTTAAAAAAAACAAAAAACAGTTACATTCCTGGCATGCTGGGATGCTAGCTTTCACACTTGCTTGTGCTTTCAACCAAAACGTAAACACATCAAAAGGCCGGTGTCATAACGGATCACATATGCAGCAACATGACAGTTGCAGATCAAACATAAACCAAGATGGTAGCTTATTTGACAAGGATTGGAGGGTTTATTTCTGCTTTAAGTGTAATGCCACGATGTGAGGGGTGGACAGAAGACTGGTTGGCAGAATGAATCAGCAAGAAGGCACAGCAGCTTCTGATAACTTATTACCACTACTGCAAGTGGCACTGAGACTTTAGGTACATTTTTGGATTTAAGGCTCCATTCACATCTATGCATGTTGCTTTTGAGCGTTTCTGCAGTGCACTTCTCTGTGCTTTTACTGCGATTTGCATTTTGCTTCTTTATTTTTTTTTCAACATTCACTCTATATATCCGGTTGCTAAGAAGTGGACGGGGAAGCCGGCCACCGCGTCCTTAACCACTTGCCGACCCCTTCACGGAGATATACGTCGGCAGAATGGCACGTACAGGCACAATCACCTACCTGTACGTGGCCCTTTAACTGTCGGGGTCACGTGCGCGACCCCCCTGCCTTCCCTGTGAGTGGGACCGCGGGTCCCGCGGACTCTATCGCCGCGGGGATCCCCGCGATCGTCTCACGGAGGCTCGGAGCGGGGAGATGTGTGTGTAAACACATCATCTCCCCGCTCCTCTACTGACAATGTCAGCGATCTCCGCTCTGTGTTATCAGAGCGGAGATCGGTGACGTGTCAGTCGTAGCCACGCCCCCCCCTCAGTTAGTAACACGCCCCTAGGCACACTTAGCCCCTCCAGCGCCCCTAGTGGTTAACCCCTTCACTGCCAGTGTCATTTTCATAGTAACCAGTGCATTTTTATTGCACTGATAGCTGTGAAAATGACAATGGTCCCAAAAATGTGTCAAAAGTGTCCGATGTGTCCGCCATAATGTCGCAGTCATGAAAAAAAATCGCTGATCACCGCCATAACTAGTAAAAAAAAAATGAATAAAAATGCCTTAAAACTATCCCCTATTTTGTAAACGCTATAATTTTTGCGCAAACCAATCAATAAACGCCGATTGCGATTTTTGTTACCAAAAATATGTAGAAGAATACGTATAGGCCGAAACTGAGGAAAAAAAATGGTTTTTTTATATATTTTTTGAGGATATTTATTATAGCAAAAATTTTAAAAAATGTAATTTTTTTCAAAATTTTTGCTCTATTTTTGTTTATAGCGCAAAAAATAAAAACCGCAGAGGTGACCAAATACCACCAAAAGAAAGCTCTATTTGTGGGGAAAAAAAGGACGCCAATTTTGTTTGGGAGCCACGTGGCACAACCGCGCAATTGTCAGTTAAAGCGACGCAGTGCCGAATCGCAAAAAGGGGCCTGGTCATAATGGCCCGTATTGGTCCGGGGCTAAAGTGGTTAACAACTGATGAGTTATCAGCTGTCAGTGGGGTTCCCCACTGACAGCTGAATGTATAAAAAAAAATAATTACCAGCCAAGGTTGTGGGGAAGAGGCTCTTGTCCCCATCAACATGAGGGCAAGGTGCTTTAGGGTGGGGGGTGCAGAGCCCCCCCTGCCCCAAAGCCCCCCCCCCTATGTTGAGGGCATGCGGTCTGGTATGGTTCAGGAGGAGGGGGCGCTCGCTCGTCCCCTCCCTTTCATGATTTGCCGGGCTGCATGCTCGGATAAGGGTCTTGTATCGATTTTAAGGGGGACCCCATGACATTTTTTTTTTAATTTGTGTCTGCTCCAAATTTAATCGGACCTGGTCGTTTTTTTTCACAATTTTTTTGCCTGCAATTCTTTTTTTCTACATTCAGCTGTTAGCGGAGAACCCCGCTGACAGTTGATGAATCATCGTTAGTTAAGGACGTGGCGGCTAGCTTCTCGGCCTGCTCCTTAGCAACCAGCTATATATAGTAAATGTAAAGCAAAAAAATAAATAACGCAAATCGTGGCAAAATCACAGTAAAAACGCAGTACTTGCGTTTTGGATTTGGGTCCATTGAAGTCTATTACATGCAAAATGCTGCATTTTGTGGGGAAAAAGTCTCTGATCCTTATCAAAAACGCAGAGGCACAAAAATGCATTGATGTGAACGTGTTCTATAGGAACCCATGTTAAAAAAATGAAATGCATTTCTGCAAAAGCATCAAAAAACGCATTCGTGTGAATTAAGCCTTAGAGGCAGTGTTAATTTTGTTGATATTTTTGTCAGACACATGTCAGACAATAGATGAAAATCAATTAGAATTTTAGTCAATTGATGAAAACTAAAGAAAATCAATGCCAATTTTCATCAACAAACAAACGGAACTAAAATGTGAGGGACTATATTTTTTTATATGGTAAGGGAAGGGGAGAGAGGAGGCGCTAGGCTGTCATTCGTGCAGCAAGATTTTATTCATATAAAATGTATAAAAACAATGACAATGCACCCACAAGCTTAAGTGTGAAACCGGCATAGAATTAGCATAATGTGAAACCAACAGTAGTAGTAATAGTCCAGACTGGAGCAGCTGGGATCATGAAGAGGCAGTAGATGTCATTGATAAGATCCAGAGAAGCTGTCAGAGAGCCGCCGCCGGGCAGCTCTCCAACAGCTTCTCTGGATCTTATCATCAGTATCTACTGCCTCTCCATGATCCCAGCAGCTCCAGTCAGGACTATTACCACTACCGACGGCTTCACATTGAGCCGGTTTCACACTAAAGCTTGTGAATGCATTGTCATTGTTTTTATACATTTTATATGAATAACATTGTTTAGTTATTTCTGTTAGTTAACATAGCCCCCCATACACTATCCAATTTGGTGTGAAGCACCGATTTGTTTGTTTTATTTATATTTTAAAGTTACACTACTGTTGGTCTAAAAAAACAAAATTATTGAAACAAAACTTGATTTATAAAGACGTTACATATCACAAAAGTAAAATCTGTGTCTGTAGTGCATGTACAAAAACCCCATTAGATTTTTACTGCAGGAGTTTCTTGAGAATAGACTAAATAATGTATTACAAAGTAACTAAACCCATTAGATTTTAGTTGACTAAAATGATTTCAATTGACGAACGTGTAATAGAGATTTTAGTCAACTAAAGTGTACTGGAGATTTTAAATGACTAAAATTAGACTAAAACAATTCAGAGGACTAAAATGGCATTTTAGTCAAGACTATGACTAAAACTAAATTACATTACTTAAAGCGGAGCTCCACCCTAAAGTGGAACTTCCGCTCATCGGAACCCTCCCCCCCTCCGGTGTCACAATTGACACCTTTCAGGGGGGAGGGGGTGCAGATACCTGTCTAAGACAGGTATTTGCACCCACTTCCGGGAGTCCTCTCTGCGGGAAATACGTCACTTCCCGCAGAATACCCGTTGTGTTCTGGGAGACATTCGGCTCCCAGAACACACGGGGACCAGTCAGAACGGCGCAGCGCGACTTGCGCATGCGCCGTAGGGAACCGGGCAGTGAAGCCGCAAGGCTTCACTTCCTGATTCCCTCACCAAGGATGGCGGTGGGGGCAGCAGAGTGATGAGCGATTGCTCGTCCTCTGCTGCGGACATCGCTGGACTCCAGGACAGGTAAGTGTCCTAATATTAAAAGTCAGCAGCTGCTGTAGCTGCTGGCTTTTAATATATTTTTTTCGGCGGAGCTCCGCTTTAAGTATTTTCAGGCGACACAATTATCTCAATTGATTCGATTCCATACTGACCGTTCTAGACCACACTGGATGGAATTAGAATCCTCTCTATATCCTGATATTAGTCATTTAATGTGGATGAAGGGAAAAGACAGACCAACTATACTGTGTCCGACCTTATCTTTTTCCCTACAATTATGAGATAGATTAGCGAAAACGTATGGATTTAAATCTCCACACTTACCCATGGCATCTTTACTAAGCAATCCTTCATTCACCCCGGGTCTCCGCCCCCTTGATTTTAATTGGTGGACTAATAAGGGTCTATTAAGAATAGCGGACCTTTGTGACCATAAGGGGGCTATATTTTATCTAAATCAGTACTAATAAATCAGTTCAATCTCCCGAAATTAAGAATTCTACCACTACACACAAATTTCTCAATTGTTATCAAGATTAAATCTCATCTCCACACTGTTTACATTCACTCCTATGGAGATTCTCTGCAGGACTTTTGATAAACACACAGGTCACATATCATGGATATACGAACTCCTGTCATCTTCATCTAAAAAATTGCTTTACATGCAAAAATGGGAACAAGATATTGGTACTTCCTTGGAAAATATGGAATGGAGTAAAATGATCCAGAATGCGTCTAAATCTTTACTTAACACATCCTTGATAGAGGCAAATTACAAGATTTTGCTGAGATGGTACATAGTGCCAGTAAGAATAGCTTCTTTTGTCCCAGGGGCATCCTCAAAATGTTTTAGGGGATGTGATATAGAGGGCACTATGTACCATATTTGGTGGACTTGTCAGAAAGTAAAGCGATTCTGGATACGTACCTATAATTTTATATATTCCCTAACCCAAGTGAACCTTATTAAATGGCCTCTACATGCATTACTGGGATGCCCAATAAAGGGGATTTCAAAACAAATAGAAAAGTTAATGAATTTTATATTTGTTGCAGCTAGAATATCCATTGCCAAATCTTGGAAATCCCCTATAATTCCGTTTTATCTATTGAAAACCAAACTATCTTGGATTATGGTGTGTAGCGGGTACATGCTTTTCTATCATGTTTGAATTCTGTGGGGGATCTGTGATGTATGGTTCCCTGGGGCCCAGCGGGTGGCGCTGTCGCTTTGGGCCCGGGCCATCATTACAGTGCCGTACCCTTTTTGGCCTCTCGCAGCATGAGTACAGCGGGGCGGGGGCTCCGCTGGGATTGCTGGGGGAGGGTATAAAGGGGTCGGCCATTTTTGGTCACGGGTCGTTGAGTCCCAGGCACCTTCAGTCTGAGGGCTGTGGTTCGTGGTCGGTGTCCAAGCGGCCTAGGCCTAAACACCCAGAGCTCGTGTTCCACCCCAGGCACCTTCAGCCTGGGGTGAGGTACTCGGTTGGAGGCCTGGGGCCCAGTGTCCTCCACTGGGCTTCGCGAGGGAAGGATTTCCTAGGGGACCCCGGGAGTGGGGTACCCGAATCCAGAGGCGTAAGGGACCAGAGGAGCTACTCACCCGAAGACCTGGTGCAGCAGATTGCCGGTGCTGGGTGAGCCTCAGGAGACCGCCCGGAGGGATATCTTCCCAAACAGGGGCCAAGTGCAGTCAGGAGGAAGGTTCACCGTTCACCCGGTCGGTGGCAGCAACCAAGATTCTAAGCAGGTGGCAGAAACCCTGTGTAAAACCTATTCGCTTATAGAGGAATAGGAGAGTTCATTGTGCCTGGGCCTACTCGTATCCACACCCCCTGTATGTTCGTTGAGGGAGTCCGACTGATTGTGTTTCGTTCTAACATTGAAGAATAAAGGAGTGTTGGACTTTTATTGGTGTGGGGCTCATTTACTGGCAGACACTGTTCCACAGAAGAAGCGGAGGCTCCCAACTCAGAACACCGACCCGAAGGTAAAGAAACTTTGCTCACACCACATAAACACCTGCGGTGAAGGCTTGGCGTGGTGACCCCGCACACTCTCCTCCAAGGTACCCCTAGACAAGCAGAAAACCAGCCAACAGCGGAGAGAGAGTGGAGGCCGCTACAGGTGAAAGAAATATTAACGGCTATTATATGTACACTATTGAACCCACTAAGATTTATGTATATGAAAATTTATATCTGATTTCTATGTATGGAAACTGACAAACATTGTTTATTTTTTATTTAAATATATCAATAAAAATATTGTTAAACAAAACTAAATTACATTTTATGTCAAAATTAACAGTTTAGAACAGTGGTTCTCAACCTTTCTAGTGCTGTGACCCCTTGATAAAATTTCCCAAGTTGTAGGGACCCCTAACAGTAAAATACATTTTTGTAGCGTGGGTTGTCAGCACCCAAGGCAAGACAAGTAACCCACGGTATTAAAACCCCTTATAGTACATTTTAGGATGTACCACTCTTTCTCTTTGTTCTTTTCTTTCCCTTTTATCTCTCTCTATCCTAATTTCTGTTTTTTCCCCCCATCCCTCTCTCTAGCCATCTTTCTTGTTCTTGCTCTTATTCTTTCTCCCCTTTTTTCTTTGTTACTCACCCTCTTTTTCTCTCTTCCATATATTCTCTATTTTTATTCCTTATCTTACTCCTTGGTGAGGGTGGGTGGGGTTTTGGGATGAGTGGCAGTGCTGGCGGGGTTTTGGGATGAGTGGCAATGCTGGGGGTAGTTCTGATCAGCCAACTTAGGTGCTCTTGATCAAGGTCATCTGCTGATCTGAGAACAGTAGTGGGGACTTTTAATGGCAACTATAATCACAGGAAGTGTTACTCACTGCGCCTCCGACTTTGTGGTGTCTCGTAGCAGTGACACCTATGCCGAAAATCAAGAGATAGGGTCTCCTCCAGCCCCTCCCACTTCACATTCCTCATCAGTCAGCTGACCTCTCGTCTCTGTCCCCCAGCCGTGCCGTGAACTGAATGGGCGGCTGCGAAGAGGCTGAGTGGGCAGCCACAAGCTCCAGGGACAAACCCTGCTGGGCGGCCGCAAAAAGGCTGAGAGAGCGGTGCAAGCTTCAGGAACAGCCCAGGATTCGGTGACCCCTGGCAAATCATCATTCGACCCCCAGGTTGAGAACCACTGGTTTAGAGGCTTAAAAACATTGGCTAAATAGGGGTAGGGTGGGAACCAGGTGTTTTAATCTTTGCCCAGAGTTGAGCATAGATTGGGACTTTTTATGGGTAGTCCATTGCAAAGAACTGAAAATAGAGTCATTTTGGTGGAGATAAAGTAATGCTCCAAGAGGAAAAAATAAAAATACAGGGTTGCAATGATCAAATAACTATTTCATGCTAAAAATAATTGTATGCAATATTGGCAAGTGAATTGAATGCCTGAAATAAAATAACTAGCACAGGTAGGATTACTCGTGATGCTTCGTGAGCAGAGCCCACAGTCAGCTGCTGATCACGTAGAAACCCTGAAATTCATGGGAATACTAATGACGTTAATAGTACTCTGAATAGATAGAACTTGCCCCAGCAAACACAAAATCGCAGTTTAATTCAAAACTGACCAACGGCTCGAAATAAGTGAGGAAATTAACTGCCCTGTCACATGGTTTTTATTAGAATTATGTTATAACACGCAGAAGGGATTTGGACCGATTTGCTGTTGCTAGGAGAGTAAAATATGCCCGAGAGTGCTTCCTTTTACATGTAAAACAAATTGGTGCTTTGAGCAGTCTGAAGTCATTAACCTGACCACCAAGCAAGGAAAAAAATCCTACTGTGGTTCAAACATGCCAATAACACAATCACTTACTTGATGAATATTTTAAAAGATACTCAAAATGGTCTGAAGGTATTTTCTATTCACCGCGGGGAAGCTGGTTTAAGAATACTGCAGTTTAAAGTGCACCTATACTTAACAAAAGATGTACAGTATAAGTGAATGCACCAGTAGAGACCCTGCCAAGTGAACGCAGCCGAGTGCACATATAGCGGCAGTAAGTTTGCCGTAACTGTTGAATTTTCCATTTGTAAGCCCCCTGGGCACTTCTGTTTTCCGATTTGTTTAAGAGGAGAGGGCGTATTCAGCAGAAAATTATCATATAAAATGCTATGTGTAACATATTTAGCTTCCAGGTTCTGACAACCGCAAGTCAGAATTCAAGCTGGGCTGTATTTACCATAATGGGACTGGTTAGCCAGGGTCTAGGGCAGAAAAGTTAGTGAACGCACCACCAGGCTTCAGAATTCAATTATATCTTTTTTTATCAATTCTTTATTTTTACGTTTTCTTTTACATTCACAAAGATAGTTATACATTTCATATAATGCATCTATACACATGATTCTGTTAGTTCACTCATAGCATCTTCCACCTATTTTACGTTTCCTACTTTTTACACATCCTTACAAATCTCAGCTATTAATGGGATGTTAGTAGGGGAAGATCTATCTATATGACAATTAATGAAATACATTCCATTCCGCTAGTTCCTCCCTCCTCTCTCTCCTCTTTAGTCACTGTACCCGATACTTTTTTCCTATTCTTCTTTAATATCTTTATCTTTGTTTCGTTTTTATTCCCCTGGGATCCCCCCTGATTGTCCCCCTTCCCTTGAACAGTTTGCCCTGAGTGTTCGGGCCTAGAACAGGTTTATAGAAAAGTTGGAAATAGTAAGATAAATAGAAAAAGTCAGAGAGAGAGAGAGAGAGAGAGAGAGAGAGAGGGAGAGGGAGAGAGAGGGAGAGAGAGAGGGAGAGAGAGAGAGGGAGAGAGAGAGAGGGAGAGAGAGAGAAAAAATAAAAAAAAATTATTGAAGATTATTCACATCCGCCGGTCTCATCCTCCACCCGACCTCCCTCCATACTCCCCCCCCCCCCACTACCTCAGCCGCTCCTTATATATATATCATAGGGGGCCCAAGTTTGTCGGTATTTGTCCTCCTGCTCCCTTATAATCATGATGAATTTTTCCATTTGTTGGATTTCTGTTATCTTATTAAACCATTGTGCTCTAGTTGGGGGAATGATACTTTTCCATAAGGCTGGAATACATGCTTTTGCTGTAGTAAGCAGATGTCTCATCAATGATTTTTTAAAGTTTTCGGTCGAGAGGGGAATATCGAATAGCAAAAAAGTAACCGGATTTTCTTCAAGAGACACATCTGTAATTTCTGTAATTGTTTCGGAGACCATTTTCCAAAAATCTCTAACTCCTGAGCATTCCCAAAAAATGTGTAACAATGTGCCCACTGCTCCTTGACATCGCCAGCAAAGGTTTGACACTTGTGGGTATATTCAATTTAATACTGCTGGGGTTCTGTACCACCTGGTTAGTATCTTGTACCCCCCTTCTTGGTATCTAGTTGCTAGTGAGGCCTTATGTGTGAACCTAAACATCTTATTTTTTTGCGTCTCGGATAGTGTAATCCCTAGGTCTCTTTCCCAAGCCTGTATAAAACCCAGTTCTTGCGGGGCTTTTAACTCGGTCAACAAGTCATACAACAGGGACACTGAGTGTCCCACTGATTCCCCTTTTAGGCATAGCTCCTCAAACTTAGAGAGTGTTGTTTCTTCTGTCATTCGCTTTGATATTGATCGGAGAAAAGCATTCAGCTGCATTCTCCTAAATTCAATTCTATCTAAAGCCAAAACCATTTTTTTAAATTTTGTATAAAGTAGGAAATGTTTAAAAGCCCTGTCTGGGATATTTTTTTACCTTTACTTCCTATTCTGTGGACATAATAGAAAGGAAGATTACATCTCTCCAGAGTAACCAGTGTCCCCATTGGAAGATTTCCCATCTATTCCTGTTCTGGTGACAACATTTCGGATTTCCTTATTTTTATTCTAAGAAAAACATCACATGATCTTTGGCAACCAGCAATATTGTAGGTGGTAAAGTGTATACAAACCCAATCACCAAAATCTTACATAAAACGGTAACATTTTAAGGTCATGTTAAAAAATAATTTCAATCTTTTTTAAAAATCTGCAGCTCTCATAAAAAAAAAAAAAAAATAATGGTTTTCCTGCCATGAAGTAGTTGAGGCACTTACTGTTATAGTGTGACAACACTCTTTCCCCATTGCCCAACAACTGTACTCCTGCATTGTATCACTTCTAATTGAGACTAAGGCAAGCCATAGATAGAATATCATTTTCTGCAACCACAGGTTGTAGGCAAGGAAAAAAAAAAAAAATCGCTTTATTCCCTCAGCAACATTCAGTGTTGATTGGGCAATCCCTCCGGCAGAGCTATTGTGTTCTGCTGGTGGGGAGCCTTCCCTGCCGTCCGGAACACAATGATTACCGACAGCAGCTATAGCCACCGGCAGCAATTGCATGCAAAAAAAAAAAATCATACAGGCTAGTTACAATTGTACCCTGTCTGCGATCAGCTGCAAGAACCCTTGTGGGGGTGCCTGTGATTAGCTGCAAATAGGCAGCCTCATTGAAAGCAATGAGAAGCTACCGGCTCTTGCAGCTAATTGCTCAAGCAGCGGTCATATTCAAATGATCGGCCTGGATGCAGACAGTCTGCATCCAGGTCCGATCACTCGCATGTAATTGCTGCATGAACGATTATATGAGAGTGGGCACCATTAGCTGCGAGAGCCAGCAGCTTCCCAGTGCCTCCTTACAACTAATCACAGTAACCCCTACTTGGGTTCTCAAAGCTGATCATACACGATACATTTGCACGGTGATTCTGTGCTTGCCAAATATGCTGAAGTAATCTCCCTCCACCAAGTCTGGCTGCGTCTATTTCAACTGTGGGCAGCTGAAGCTGCTGCCTGTTCACTTCCTGGATTTACACACAGAGGCACACCTCCAGCTCTGCAGCTTTCATTGGTCCTCTTAGAACTCATCCCCCCTCCCTTCCTGGCAAACTCTCACGAGAGTGAGAGAGAGAGCTGTGCATGATGTCATAAGCCTAGGCTTTTTACCAGACAGGAAACAGGAAGTGGGCTGTATAAGGTATTTACTGGCAAAAAAAAAAAGTTTTACTATCCAAAGTTAAAACAAGGACAGAAGATTTAATAGATGGAAAGTTGAAAAAAATTACTAAAATCTTGAAGCCTTGTTTTTTTTTTTTTCTTTCAACCTGTGCCTTTGCTTCAGTCCGTGTGCCGTTACCGGCGGCTCCCGCGCATGGCCATCACAGCGCTGGAGCCGCGATACCCGGAAGTAACCCCCGGGAGAGATGTCGGCCGCCGGAGGGGGGGGGGGGACGAGGACCGCTGTGGGGGCTTCGATCTGAGGTAATTCATAATGAGCTAGTATGCTATGCATACTAGCTCATTATGCCTTTGTCTTGCAGGTTTTTTTTGGGGGGTTTACAACCACTTTAAAGTAATAAAGCACAAACAAAAAATAAAAAGGGTAAGATTTATTTTGCAAGAACATCGTTATATCTCCTAAAAAATAGGCAGATTTTTTTTTTTTTTTTTTTTTTACATTTCTCATCAATTTTCTTCAATTCATAGTGGAAAATTGAATTTTTTCTGCTTATGGACATGTCCTGACATTAATGCATCATGGAATTTTTTTTTACAAACACCTTAAAGAAAACTTTCAAATTCCATTTACTTTATCTCCAAAGCAAGCCACATCCAATTTACTATCTCTTTCGAAGAAATGGCTTTTGCGGACAGGAGATAAATTTTGGGCAGCAGCATCCAGAAAAAAAAATGTATATTACTCCTGTGGATACTAGAGGTTCCTCCTAAAATTTTAACATGTGGAAAAAAAGTTTACTTTCCTTCTCTGATGGATTTGCAAGAGACCTCCCTGTAGAAAAGAAAACCGAACTTCTATGTAATTTGGAAATAGTGGATGTTTGACAATTTTTGTATCTGCTTCAAACTTACATTTTTGGTTACTGGAACAATTAAGTAGGAAAAACACAGTAATATTTGAATACAAGCAATAATAAAGGACTAATTTAGGTGGAAAGAATATGTTCATCAGGGTGTGTCCTTAACAACCAGATTTCAGGATTCTGTAAACAAATGAGGAAAGAGAACAAATCGGATTGGCTGCCACAGGTTTCTGGAGTTTATTGCACACAATGGCACATTTTAGTCCAACTGAAGTCTCAAACAAAACAATAAAAAGGAATTCAGGGCACAGTGAAATAGCAAGAGATCAAGGATCAACCTAAATCCTCGTACACATGATACGAAAATCGAAAGTAAAATTCCAATTTAATGATGTGCGGATTTGCAGATCAGTGCTTTGGACAGCCGATTCCGATTTTTCGTACGACAAATCTGGATGTGCAGACTATAACATTTTAAATCGGACATAAACACAATGTCCGATTTTCGTATAATTAGTACGGTTTTCGTCTGAAAAAAAAAAAATCGTAAGAGCAAGACTACGCATGCTCAGAAATGAAAGAATACATACAAAACAATTCATACACATTAAATCACTTCCAAAATTGAATTCTGTTGTACGAGAATTTTCATATTGTAAGTAACCTCTTTGCTTTCGACATGAGACTAGCATGCAACAAAAAACGGACGAACGGTCGTCCAAAAAACTGTACGAGGCTTTAGTATTTAATTGCAATACACCCCCAGCCCAAAAAATCCCTTCACTGCAGTAGACTGCAGAGGGGACTACTACACTGTGGGGTTGATTTACTCAAACTGGAGTGTGAAAAATCTGGGGCAGCTGTGAATGGTAGCCATCAGCTTCTAACGTCAGCTTGTCCAATTACGCTTTGACAAAAACCTGGAAGCCGATTGGTTTCTATGCAGAGCTGCACCAGATTTTGCACTCTCCAGTTTTGGTAAATCAACCCCTGTGTTAAAAAGCAGTGGTCCAAACACTTTCTGTAACAGAGACAATGGTCACCAGGACAGGTAGAGGGGGAGGATCCCCTAGCTGGGTTAACAATATGTTTCTTTGGGGCAATAATAATAATAAATGCCTAAAACTGCCTTAGTCATAACTGTCCAGTTACACCAACTTTATTATCCAAATATTACAATATAGAGCAGTGTTTCTCAACTCCAGTCCTCAAGGCGCCCCAACAGGTCATGTTTTCAGGCTTTCCATCATTTTGCACAGGTGATTTGATCAGTTTCACTGCCTTAGTAATTACCACAGCCGTTTCATCTGAGGGAAATCCTGAAAACCTGACCTGTTGGGGCGCCTTGAGGACTGGAGTTGAGAAACACTGATATAGAGCGACAAAAAAACAAAAAAAAAGAAAAACACGAGACTTCTGTATCACTTTAATAAAAGGTTCAAAAATTCAACAGAGCACTGATGATACTTAAAGTGGATGTTAACCCACTTTTATCTACCTCATACAATCCTCTGTGTTTTATTAAAAAAATGCCTTCTTTACTGTATTTCACAGAGTCTACCGGCGATCACCTCTCCCCATCTGACAACTGCAGCGGGCGTGGCCAATATTCCCCCGATGTCAGTCGAGGGGAGGAAAGGGGGGAGGGAGGGGGAGAGAGAGAGAGAGAGAAAAGACTGGTCACGTGATCGCCAGGAGATGCTGTGAAATACGGTAAAGAAGGCATATTTTTTTATAGAACACAAAAGACAGGAACACCTGTAATTAGGACACAGAGGATTATATGAAACAATAAAAGTAATTTTAGCAGCAGGAGGGGAGGGGGCGGGCACTGTATAGGAGCCACGTAAACTGACCACGGTGTCAGGGCTCAGCGGCCATGATATACTGTGATCAGTTTACAGGGGGGAGGGCATAGCCAGGCAGGATCAGCCAGGTTTTTATAGGCGATACATGGGGCCAAATTACACAGCACAAGCACTGTGCTGCTTAACATGCTTTAAAGCAGGGGTGCCCAACCTTTTGAAGAGCAAGGGCCACTTAAGCGACTTGGTAACCGGTCGCGGGCCACAATGAGCGGAGCGCGTGGATGGCAGCCCACTCGGCTCTATAGAGCCCACTCTACCCCTTTTTTTTTGTAGCGGATTAGATTCGAGGTAGACGTTTGTAAACGGACACAAGTCTATTTACATCTACTACTCAGAGGTGAATGGAGGGTCTGATTTGGTCGGACTGACTAAGGCCTAAAGCCCCGTACACACGGTCGGACTGCCATCGGACTTTTCCGTGCTTTTTTGGCCGAACGGAGTTGGTCGGGAACACCCATAGCATACACACGCTCGGACTTTTCTGCAAACTTTCCCAAAACTTTTTGCAACATCACGTGGTTTTTCTGCTCTTTTCCGCCACCCTTGGGTCAACTTCTGCTATTGTTGGTTGATTTTAACATTAGTTGTTTTGGTCATCGGACAAAAGTCCGATGGTTTTCTGTACACACGGTCGGACTTTGCTCCATCGGACTTTTGTTGGGCAAAAGTTTGTCCGTTTGCAGACCCAACTTTTGTCTGATGAAAACAAGAAAAAAGCAAAAAAAGTTTGTCCGATGGAGCGTACACACGGTCGGATTGTTGGTCCAACTTGCTCAAAATGAAGTTTGTTGGCCAAAAGTCCGACCGTGTGTACGGGGCTTAAGGCTGCTTTCACACTGATGCACGGTTGTTAAACCGCATCACGGGTGCAGCACACTTCACCTGTGGCTTTTCTGCAGGTTAGCTGCACTTTGCCATAGACTTCTATTATATCCTGTATGTGTGGTGCACTTTCAGAAAGCACACTAAACTTTTGAAAACAGCCCAGTAACCACTGCAGAACAGATATGCCCATATATACACTGTGATTTTAGTAATAAACTTAACTTTACTAACAGTATTCTATTTTATTCCATCCCAGAGCAGGAGGTCGCAGGCCACATGTTGGCCCCGGGCCACTGGTTGGGCTCCCCTGCTTTAAAGGAACATGATCTTTCCCTTTTTTTGGGGGGGGGGGATTAACACTTTAAAAATCAAGTTTAATAGGTAGAAGAAAAAAAAATCCTCCATCCGTACTACAGCACCTACTAGTAAAATGTGATCTTTGAGTGGAAAGGCTGTCCTTTCAATTATCCTCCGGTTCCCCATAGACAGTTTTTCATTCGGAGGATCTGTAGTACAGTTTCCTTGAATCAAGGAACTGGCGGAAAGTGCAGGCATTGTTGGGCAATCTTGATGAGTGCCTTGTCACAACTCCCTCAGTTCTAGTAACCATCACCACACTGGAAGATGGCGGTGGGGGGTGAGAGGAGAAGGATTTCTACTAAACAACATGACACAGCAGCACAAGGGACACATCACACTGTGCAATTTTTTTTTATTTTTTTAACTAAACTTAGGCTTTCAAGTCTTCAATTTTATTTCGGTCTATCAATATTGACAATAACAGTGGCTGTTAAATCCGGAAATTATTTTTTCAAACAATCTTTCAAAATGTCCCAACTGTTGTGTATTCAAGATTTCAGTCTCAGATCTAAGATGATTTTGTCTGAAGGAAACACTTCTCTTATATCTAAAGAAATTGTTTTCTGTTGAGGATACTTTGTGTCCATACTGTATATATTATAGATTCCAAGTTATTCCAAGTAGAGGTCGGCCGATATATCGGCCAATATTTTGTCTTTTTAAAGAAATCGGCATCGGCCGATTATTATGTTTAAAAAGGCCGATTTGTGAGGGATCCGAGGCAGGGTCGTGCTGGGTGGAAATCCCCCCCACCCCGCGACCGTACACCGTCTAATCTAAACGGTTGCTAGCACGGCCGCTGCCTGCGGACTTTTTTTTTCTTCCCCCAGTGGAGGAAGTCGGCAGCGGCGGCCTCCGATTGGCTGTTACTGGCCGCGCTGCATTCTGGGGTTTGTAGTCTGGAGGCAGAGGCGGGCGCGCAGCACGTCAGGGGATGAATGGAGCTGTCTTTGGCCATGCGAGGGGACGGAACGGAGCCAGGAGCGCTCCGCTGGTGCAGGTGGCAGTGAAGGACAGTGAGCTGTACAGGTGGGCACTGATAACTGAGCTGTACAGGTGGGCACTGATAACTGAGCTGTACAGGTGGGCACTGATAACTGAGCTGTACTGGTGGGCACTGATAACTGAGCTGTACTGGTGGGCACTGATGAGGTGGCACTGACAGGCTGCACTGGTGGGCACTGATGGACACGGATAGGCTGCACCCCACCTCTCCACCCTAAACAATAACCTCCTCCCCATCTCTCCACCCTAGATTTTCTGAGATTAACGAAAAAAAAAAAAAAAAATCGGCCTAAAATATCGGCCGCAAAAATCGGCAACATATATCGGCCATCGGCCGACCCGATTTCTAAATATCGGCATCGGCCAGAGAAAAACCCATATCGGTCGACCTCTAATTCCAAGTAAGCAACATAACCCACCATGGGAGTGTTTTTTGATAGCTGCTGTTCTTAACCACTTAAGCCCCGGACCAATACGGGCCATTATGACCAGGCCCCTTTTTGCGATTCGGCACTGCGTCGCTTTAACTGACAATTGCGCAGTCGTGCGACGTGGCTCCCAAACAAAATTGGCATCTTTTTTTCCCACAAAGAGAGCTTTATTTTGGTGGTATTTGATCACCTCTGCGGTTTTTATTTTTTGCGCTATAAACAAAAATAGAGCGAAATTTTTGAAAAAAATTACATATTTTTTACTTTTTGCAATAATAAAATATCCCCAAAAATATATTTAAAAAAACATTGTTTTTCCTCAGTTTAGGCCGATATGTATTCTTCTACATATTTTTGGTAAAAAAAAAAAAAAAAAAAAAATCGCAATCCCCGTTTATTGATTGGTTTGCACAAAAATTATAGCGTTTACCAAATGGGGTATAGTTTTAAGGCATTTTTCTAAAAAAAATTTTTTACTAGTAATGGCGGCGATGAACGATTTTTTTCGCGACTGCGACATTATGGCGGACACATCGGACACATTTTTGGGACCATTGTCATTTTCACAGCGAACAGTGCAATAAAAATGCACTGGTTACTGTGAAAATTACACTGGCAGTGAAGGGGTTAACCACTAGGGGCACTGAAGGAGTTAAGGGTGCCTAGGGGCATGTTACTAACTGAGGGGGGGGGCGTGGCTACGACTGACACATCACCGATCCCCGCTCTGTGTAGGAGATCGCTGACATTGTCAGTAGAGAAGCGGGGAGATGTTGTGTTTACACACACATCTCCCCGCTCCAAGCCTCCGCGAGACGATCGCGGGGATCCCCGTGGCAATAGAGTCCGCGGGTCCCACTCACGGGGAAGGCAGGGGGGGTCGCACGCGCGACTCCGACGTCGCCAGTTAAAGGGCCACGTACAGGTACGTGATTGTGCCTGTACGAGCCATTCTGCCGATGTATATCGGCGTGAAGGGGTCGTTAACTGGTTAAAGTGGTATTAAACGCAAAAGCAAACATATTGCAGCTTACCAATTCTTAGATGTGATGGCTGCATTGGTTTGCTTTTTTAGGTTCTTTCTTTCATTTCCATCAACTGATCCAGCCAGTAAGTCTGTTTCTCAACATAAAATCTCTTGCAGTTACAGGGAGACAGATCATTTTACACTGGCAGGGGTGCTTACAATGATCAGCTTTTATGTAAAAGTTTTATCCCTAAAGGAAACATTTTTTTGCTATAAAGGATTATAATTTATAAGCTGGAGTTCAGCTTCAATTTGTTACTGTATTTAAATCTTCTAGTACTTCCAAACACTCCCCTCCCCCCTGACTGACAATGCTGTTTGTCCAAATCTGCCCCCCTCTGCTTATTCACCCAGAGTAGTGTCTGTATAATACAGGCGGTGTGTTACTGGCCAGATCACCAGGGGAAAACAGAGGGGGGAAGAAAAGCATAAAAAAAAAGAAAACTAATACAACCATTACATCTAATAATTGATAAGCTGCACTTTATTACATTTTTGGTATTGAGTTGAATACTGCTTTAGTCCAAGTTCACACCTCCGACGGATGTGTCTCGCAGCAGGGGTCCAGTGCGTCCCTGTTCTCCGTTTCATGGACGAATCGGGGCTGAATCTTTGCCTGAATTCAGCCCTGAAACGGAGCCAAAGAAACACAGCACTCCTGTGCAAGTCAAATCGTACCCGCAACAGAGATATGTGAATCGGCTCCATAGAGAGTCTGTCATAATCTCCTGTGAATTGGATGCATGGAAACCCGCATTTAATTTGCATAGGTGTGAAGCTTTAAACGTTGTCTAAAAGACACATTTTATGTGTGTGTGTGTGTGTATGTATATATACACACACACACACACACACACACACACACACATACATACATATACACACACATATAAATTATATATATATATATATATATATATATATATATATATATATATATATATTTATATTACACACACACACACACACACACACACACACACACTGCCAGTGTACACTGGGGATTTTAATCTTGTATACTAAATAAAGTATAACTATAATAATTTTAATATATGGTTTTAACTTGGCACCCTAAAAGTCCCAATATTAAAAAATAAGACATGAACCTAGGTATCCGGTGGTTCCCTGCTCATCCATCACACCAAAATAAAAATGTATGATTTTGTTTACAAATCTTTCCACAGGTTCCCGAAATTGCAGATCATTTTACTCTCATACCACAGGGATGCATTTGACCTTTCCCATACATTTCTAAGAAGAATGCTACTGTTTTCTATGCTGGAAAGACAAAATGCATGTTTAAAGTGCGCATTTCAGATGAAATTTCCAACATAAATTCTGGTAATCTGAGATCCCCCATTGCTATACATATATTGAAACATCATAATGGCAGAAAAACAGGTGTGAAATTCTGACCTTAATATCAGATGCAAGTGATACAGGAGGTGATGTTGCCAAATAGCTACTAAAAAGAGAAAATCATTGGGCTTACAGTTTGAGAGCCATACAATTCCATGGTCTAAATGATTCCATGAATTTTGCATGCTTTTTAGAATAAACTTACTATTGTCAGCAATTGAAAAAAAAAAAAAATTATTTTCAAAACCATGCAAGTAATTTAAAATGTGTACTGAAGGTACAGATCATTACATATACCGTATTTATCGGCGTATAACACACACTTTTTTCCCCTGAAAATCAGGGGAAAATCATGGGTGCGTGTTATACGCCGATACCCACATCCCTGAGCTGTCTCCGCTGACTGTGAGCGGAGCGAGATACACATAGCCGAATGTACTCGGCTATACTCGGCTTTTCTCGGCTCCGCTCACAGTCACGCCCAGTCCCGCCATTGGACCTGTGTTATGTCCATCATAGGGCAGGACTCGGCGTGACTGTGAGCGGAGCCGAGAAAAGCCGAGTATAGCCGAGTACACTCGGCTATGTGTAACTCGGCGGCGGCTCTGCCCAGTCCCTGCGTCCCCTGCGTTCTCGGCGGTGTCCGCACAGTCTCGGCGCCAATTTTAAAATGATGCACGGCGACACTGGGGCAAGGCTGCACGGCGACACTGGGGCAAGGCTGCACGGCGACACTGGGGCAAGGCTGCACGGCGACACTGGGGCAAGGCTGCACTGTGACAAGGCTGCAATGGACACTGACAAGGCTGCACTGTGACAAGGCTGCAATGGACACTGACAAGGCTGCACTGTGACAAGGCTGCAATGGACACTGACAAGGCTGCATTTAAATGTAAGTTATTTTTCCTTAAACTTCCCTCCTAAAAGTTTTTTTCCCTAAAATTTCCTCCTAAACTTGGGGTGCGTGTTATACGCCGGCGCATGTTATACGCCGATAAATACGGTATCTGTAAACAGGCTGATTTATTTTGCCTTTCTAATACTGATTTTAATTTATTTCCCTTCTCCCCAGACCAGGTTTTTGCTCCAGCATGGCGTGCCCCCCACTTTCAGTCATTGTTTGCTTGTCAGGGGAGGGTGTGAGGATCTCAAGCTGGTTGGCTCATGCACACTGGAATTAAGGGGTGGAGTGCTGATGCTTTGTAATGGCTTAGGCTGGATTCACACCTATGCAGTTTTAGCGCTTTTTGCCTTTTGCAGATTTGCACTACAGTCCATTTTACATGGTCTCCTATGGAACACGTTCTGTAGAGCAAATCTGCAAAATGCAAAAAGCACCAAAAACTGCATAGTTGTGATTCCAGCCTTAAGAAGAATTCTGGGAGTAACGCGACATGGGACACACCCTTCCGAGAAAGCCGTGGCTGGTGATGAAATGCGTCAAGGCACATGTGTTTTAGCTACAACTGGTGGCCCTGCTACATCTGAATGATGTACACGATAAATCTATGTGACTACATTATCTGAGGGTGATAAAATCTCAAAACACAGGAAGCACTATGAAAAGTGATAAGAGTAGGGGTTACTGCATGCTATTTACTGTATATAGTTCTGTTAAGTGAAGTCTTTAAATATGGACATAGCTAGCATGCCAACTGCCAATTTTGTTATGAAAATGCTTGAAAAAGATAATTTTACATTCCAACTGTTCTCTGCTATAATTTCCGGCAAGTCTCACAAAATGTGTGGGTGAACAGTACCTAAAGCCTCGTACACACGATACGGTTGTTGGCCAACCGAGCGTCTGATTTTTGTCAAAAGGGAGTGTTGCCAGGATCTTGTCTTGCATACTAACGGTACACAATTGTCGTGCCACAAAACACAAAACGTATTGACGTACTACGAGAAATTTCAGCTCTTGAACACCACCCTTTGGGCCCCTTCTGCTAATTTCGTGTTTGGCAAGCATTGATTCCAAGCATGCGTGTTTGTACCTCTGACTTGTGTGACGGATTTGTGTACTGACCATACGAACATCAAACCGTTGTCCGCCAAAAATTTACTAGCCTGTCATCCAACATTTGATGGCGGAAAATTGGACAATTGTCAAAAGGAGCGTACTAACGGTAAGATTTTAGGACAACAGTCTGTCAACAGACAATCCCCTGCAAACAATCGAACCGTGTGCACAAGGCTTAAGGCTGGCCATAGATGGTTCTTTTTTTTTTTTTTGATCAGTCAGTGGGCTGATCAAAAAAAAAAAAAAATTGATTCCTCTATCCACATATGTGAGGTATAAATGGCAGAATCCTCCACTAGTGCCATTGTAATCGGACAGCGGGACTCCTCCCGATTGGCTGCAAGCCACTGATCAACACAAGTTTTCTAACAGTTCCGATCAATAGAAATGGATCATCAGATCGACTTCTTCTAGCAAGTAAAGCCATAGATGGATCTAAACTTGGCCGGGTCCCTGCTAAAGTGACTGCATTTCAATCTATGGGAAGCTTAACTGTTCAACTGTAGGTGGCACATACAACAAATGCAAAGTAATAATCCAGTTCTAAAGATACACTTCAATAACATAAAAATGACTACAGAAGCCATAAGGTGTATTATCAGAGTCAATAAGGAGATCATTTGCATCCTGTGCCAAAGACCAAACAAATAAACGAAGAGGAAATCTCTCCAAAGTGAGCGAAAACGCCCTCAAACACCTCCACAATAAAGATCTTCACTTTTTTCCTGTCCTGGTGACAACTGAAACATTTTGGATCTGTCATCACTATCTGTCCAGGTGACAATGGTCACCAGTATAGAGAGGGCGAACCTCTCCAACAATTAAACAAGATTGGGATTTGCATTTTCGTGGTTAAGAAATAAAAGTAAAACATTCTACAATCTCCTGTATGACAGTTACTATGTGATTAACAAGCCTCACAAGGTAAACATACAAGTAAGCCATATCCTCTCTTACTTGTGTTTCATACATTTCCCTATCCAGACACTGCAGCTCACAGTAAGAGAATTTCATCAACAGTGGCAGGGCTGTAAGGCCCGGTTCACACTGGTACGATCACAGACCGTACATGTGATTTGTACCGCATTGCTATGCACATCACATGCGATGTCTGTGCGATGTGATTTCAGCCATACAGTTTGTATGGCTGAATTCACATCACATTCAGACCAAAATGGAGCAGGACCCTTTTTTTGGTCCACACTGTGATCTGGTTTGGGGATGTCATTAACTTTGCATTGACACCGTTTTGCAGATGCGAGTGTGAACCGTCTGATTCAGGTGCAATGCAGGAATCCGCACAGGAATCGCAGGGTTTCCCGCATCGCACTAGTGTGAGCCCAGCCTTAATCCAGAAAGTAGTGGGCAGAACTAGGTGTGGTCAGTTGCTGATTGCCACTTATAGTCTTGTTAATCAACTGTGATAATGCAGATAACCACACCCACAGCAACCAGGAACAGCCGACAGGAGAGTGGCAACTCTGCTATGAATTCAGGAGTAGTTTAGTAGATTGCCACATCAAGGCAGCTGCATTGAGTGAACTTCATTGGCAGGATCAACTGGTATTTTGGGGACTTTGCAGGATGACTTAAGCTACCTATAGGTTTTTTTTTTTTGATCAGCCAGTCACATTCGTGGTGGATGGGGTAATCCTCCCTGCTGTGTTATTGCATTCTGACGGTGGGGACTCCTCCGCTGTCAGAATACACTGATCAGTGCTGCAGCTATTGGCTGCAAGTGCTGATCGAGTAAAGATTTTCCAACAGTCCAAATTGAGAGAAGATGATCATTACATTGTCTTCTCTGGAACGGGAACAGCCATAGATGGATCACAATTTGTCCTGTTCAGCAATTTTGAGCCATCAATGGCCAGCCTAAGGACCAGTTCACACCACAAAAATGCACTAAAGATCCGTTTTCTGGATGCGTTTCTGCATGTTTGTTTTTAACATGTTCCAGTGCATTGCCGGATGCATTCCAGCTGCTTTTATTCCTTCTTTTTTTCCTGTGTTTTTTTTTTTTTTTTTTTTACAATACTAGGGTCCAGTGCGTTTTTCATGCGTTCCAGTGCATTTTTGATGCATTTTACTGTGTTCCAGTACAGTCCAGTGCAGGAAAAATGCAGCATGTTTTCTGGAACTGAAAAGCCCTGGAACTGACTGCACTGGTGTGAACTATGCCATTGGAAACCATATAACCTACTTTCCATGCATTTTTGATGCAGAACAAAAATGCACTGGACTGCATGTGGTGTGAACTGACCCTAAGAGAAAGCTGTAAGTGCAGAGATGTACTTAGTTAGTGCTGTAGCACATATATTTTTCAATAGGAGACCATAGTTCTACTTTAGGGTTAATAATTTATTTTAAGGGTTAGATACAGGGTTAAAAGTTGGTGTTAAGTTTAGTTTCATAGTTAAAATAAAGTCCAATCTGTGCATGTAGTACAGTAGTAGTGAGCTGTGTTGTGCACTAGTACACTGTAAGCCCTGACCGGTATGACGGCACACCTCCAAGGGCGTGTCCACAATGTCCTCGGCTCACAGGAAGTGGACTGCATAATACTTGATATTAGGGCTGCAACTAACAATTATTTTCATAATCGATTAGTTGGCCGATTAATCGGTTAATAGCCTTAAAAAATAAAAAAAAAGGTATTTTTTATTTATTTTTGGCCAATTTGTTGTTGGGCAGATTAAAAAGCACAAATTGCTGCAAAAAACGCATTATTACATGGTTTTCTGCACCTTCTCAATTGAAGTATATTGAACCGAAAAAACAAAATAGCACCGCTTTGCGTTAAAAAAAAAGTCCTTGCCCTTTCCAAATACGCAGCAGCTGAAAAAAAATCATGGATGTGAACTTGTCCCATAGGAAACCATGTAATGTAGTGTGTTTCTGCAAAAAGCACCAAAAAACACAGAGGTGTGACCCAGGCCTGAGATGTTTAGTAACATAATGGTGTTAAAAAAATAAATAAAATTAGTACAAAAAAAGAGCAAATCGCTACTGTAAGGGGCTCATTTTTTTTACCGTGGGACAGTGAAAGTAATATTTACAGTAGCGATTTGCTTTTTATGTACTATAAAGGGCTAATTTGAGTTTTTTTAACCCCATTATGTTACTGGCCAATTAATCGATTATGAAAATATTAATCAATTAATTTCATAATCGATTAGTTGTCGATTAATCGATTAGTTATTTCGGCCCTACTTGATATCATCCAACCTCTAAGAAGAATAGCATCTCGTTGTTGAGTGCTGTGTCTACAGGAAAAGCAGCGAGGTGGTTAGCATTGCAGTAAAACTTTCAGACCAATTCATTTATGGACTGCCAAAGCACAAGGAACATGACCCTTGTTCGTAACACAGCACGGGGGCATTGATTGTACATTAACGAGTACTGTGGTAACGCGTGGAAAAAATACACATTCCTGCAATGCATAGGTCTAAAGAGGGTAATAGGCATAGGATTTTCCTGCAGAAGAAGTTCTATTTATAATTTTTATGTCTGAAAGGCTCATTCAATTTAACACAAGTGGAAAATTCACTAGAAACAATCTGATCATTTTCAATAGGAAAAGTATTCTGCTCATCTGTCAGTTGGTCATGTTTGATATTTCACCCTGCAACATTTGTCCACCGTAGTTACCAGAAAATATAATTTTCACCGGAATCCTTAAACATTAGACTTGTATGTGTAGAGCTAGCGTAATAGTTAATAAAAGATTGGGGAACACTTTTTTTTTTTAATGCCGATACCTCGATCCGAGAACTACCTAGACCAAAATCAACATATAGTACTTAATTTCCAATAAAAGTTAATATGTAAAGCAACCATGTCCAAACACAGCCATGGTGAGGACCTTATCCACAAACACTCTTTACTGGCTCTTCATGGGTCCTTCAAATTCATTCTCATTCTGTCTGCCTTCGGAGAAAGTCATCTACATTTTTGGCTTGCATTGCCCCAGATGCAGTTTGCCTGCTAACAAGTCTAAAAATGACGTGGAACTCAACAGTTATAAAAAAGAAAATGTTTGTTTGCTGAAATTGAATAAAAGATGAGGATTACCAAAACCTCCATTCCAGATAGTGCAGCAATTCAAAATTAACTTTGAATGATGCCAGGTTTGCTCAGACATGGCCAAAGAGCCTCTACCCCAAAAATACTCTATGATTACAATTTAAACTTTAACAGACAAGGTAGACTCCCGCTGTCATACGTTTAAAGATGTATAAAATACCATAAATGCATACCATGGAGGAATATAATGAACAAGTTCAGAGAAACTGAACACAAATAGAATTGCTCCATAATTAGCTTCTGTAATCCTTCAAAGCACTTGAATTATAAAAGGTTGTTGTAGTTACCTAGTTTCTACTTCCACTACATACAATACTTAGTAAAAAAAAAAAAGAGGTAATCATAAATAGTGCATATATAGGAAGAATTCATTGCTTGGGAATATAAGAGGAACAGTCACTCCAGGCAACTTATGTTTCCTCCATTTTATTGAATACGCCTTATATTAACCAAAAAGGTACAAAGCCCAGAGCCATCAGAATGTAACGTGATCTTGTTTCCTAAGAAACATCATCAAGGGCATAAGATGAACTTGGGGGATCAAGCCAAGTAAAGCTAAAATCGTATTTTTGTTTTGGACATAGTAGAGACCTGGTGGAGCCCCGATCACTTTATTTTTGTTGTGCGTGTACTTTTGGCCATTTCATAAATTCATGTCCGATTTTTTTTTCTGTAATCTGTTTAAAATTGGTGTTTGCCCATTGCCTTCATACTTTTATTTAAATGTGTCTCTCTTTCCCAGCTCAGAAAGTTGCAAGGTATGGTGATAATAGTCACCAAGACAAATTGAGAAAGTAAAGAAGGGCATGCGTTATGCAATTTTCTTTCCTTCCACCACAGAAGGAAGGAAAGAAAAATAATCACTTAATTCCCCCATCAACACAGTCAGTGTTGAGGAGGGAATCCCTCCTGCAGAGATATTGTTTTCTGCCAACAAGAAACATGGGGAGCCTTCCCTGCCAGCAGAACACAATGATCAGTGTTGATAGCGTATAGCCTGTGGCACTGATCGTTTGGGAAAAAACAGACAGGCTGGTTGTACTTAAGTAAATCCATGGATTGACTTGTGTACAACCAGAGTGCCCATACATGGATCAAAATTCAATCCATGAAAGGCCAGCTTAACCACTTAAAGTGGATGTAAACCTGATTCATGAATACTGAGCTAGGCACATATCTGTAGTGTTTTCTTATCTCTCTTCAAAGCACTAAGTCCCGTGGCTTTTTCCTGCTCCGCTCTTCTGTTAACAGCATGATAACTTCTGACAACTTCTCGGACACGTGATAAAACCAGCCGGAAATTTGTGTTGTAAGAGGTTGCTATAAAAAGATTAGCACAGAGCAGAACTATTCATAAAACAGCTCTAAGAGTTTCTGCTCGTCTCTGCCTATGTGGAGTGGGGGGGGGGGTGCCTTTCCTCCAATCAGCCGTCTTGGCTGTATGCCCAGACTTCACACTCAGTGCTGAACAGGAAGAGAAAATCTAACACGATCTGCACTTTCTAAAGAATATATAAAGCTGAATACAGCAGATATACATGTAAAACTTGGGTAGGGAGATTGTTTCATCTTTGGTGTATCATCTGAGTCTGTTCACTTCACTGGGTATATGTGAGGGTTTACATCCACTTTAAGCCCCGGAAGGTTTTACCCCCTTAATAAACAGGCCTTTTTTTTGCAATACGGCACTGCATTATTTTAACTGACAAGTGATTTTTTCCCTACAACAAATAGAGCTTTCTTCTGGTGGTATTTGATCAATTTTTTGCACTATAAACAAAAAAAGTTTGAAAAAAATATTTTTTTTTTACTTTCAGCTATAAAAAACACTGATAAAACATGTAAAAAAATCAAATTTCTTCATCAATTTAGGCCAACATGTATTCTGTTACATGTTTTTGGTAAAAAAAAAAAAATAATCCAAATAAGCGTATATTGATTGGTTTGCGCAAAAGTTATCGTGTCCCGGACCCGCTGACTGGCATCCCGTATCCAATTAGCGTGCCACCGCGCCTCTGGCAGCATGCCCCCCAGACGTTGTTTCGTGCAATAGAGCTGACCTGCCGCCGTAAAAAAAGGGTGGTAGGCGGTCAGCAAGTTTTTAAATCTTCCTGTGTTTGACACAGAAAGCAATAAGTAAAAAAATGTATTAAAAAAATGCACATGGTTGAAATATATGGATGAGGACTAAAAATTATTAATGTAATTAAATGTATTGTGGAAAGAGGAGTGCCGGTCTAAAAAGCGGACTATTCCAATCCAAATTAATCTCTGTAGCAACTTGGTTGTCCAGAGAGATTAGCATTTATTGGATCCCAGAATGGATGTGCAGACAGGGTGGATGACAGGGTACTTATAATATTCATACAATGATCAGAAGCCCTCAAAAGAATCCCATTCCCTTCATAACTCAGCAAAAATAACCTTTCCTAATATACACCTTTTCCCCATATAGTAAAATGTAGAGCAATCTGGTTTGTTCGTTTTACCAGCACTATTGAGCTGCTATCTGACAAATAATGCCTCTTGGCCTCGAATGGCTGCAGGTGAAAATTTTCAATTGACGTTGTTCAGATATATTTTTTTTGTTTAAGGCTAAATTGCATTCTTTTACCACTCTTAATTAGGTAAACAAGTTACCCTTTAAAAAAGGCTATTTACCATAAACAAGTACCCCATAAATACTTACGGTAAAACGCCTTTCATGTCTAATTATCACCATTAGATACTTTTTGTATTCTTTAATTCAATAACCATCCAGAAACAGGTTAGCCCACAAATCAAGGTAAGGTAGGTATTTGTCCATTGCATGGCTTTTAGATGTGTAAAACACAGCTTCTCTGGTCTCACATACCTCTGTATACATTAACCACTTAAGCCCCGGACCATTTCGGGCCATTAGGACCAGGCCTGTTTTTGGGATTCGGCACTGCGCTGCTTTAACTGTAAATTGTGCGGACATGCAATGTTGTACCCAAATGAAATTTGCGTCCTTTTCTTCCCACAAATAGAGCTTTCTTTTAATGGTATTTGATTGCCTCTGCGATTTTTATTTTTTGCGATATAAACAGAAAAAGACCGAAAATTTTGAAAAAAAATGATATTTTCTACTTTTTGTTATAAGAAAAATCGAATAAACTCAATTTTAGTCATACATTTAGGCCAAAATGTATTCAGCCACATGTCTTTAGTAAAAAAAATGTCAATAAGCGTATATTTATTGGTTTGCGCAAAAGTTATAGCGTTTACAAACTAGGGTACATTTTCTGAAATTTACACAGCTTTAAATTTATGACTGCCTATCTCATTTCTTGAGGTGCTAAAATGGCAGGGCAGTACAAAACCCCCCCAAATGACCCCATTTTGTAAAGTAGACACCCCAAGGAAATTGCTGAGAGGCATGTTGAGCCCATTGAATATTTTTTTTTTTTGGCCCAAGTGATTGAATAATGACAAAAAAAAATAAAAAAAATTACAAAAAGTTGTCACTAAATGATATATTGCTCACACATGCCATGGTTATATGTGGAATTGCACCCCAAAATACATTCTGCTGCTTCTCCTGAGTACGGGGATACCACATGTGTGGGACTTTTTAGGAGCCTAGCCACGTACGGGACCCCGGAAACCAAGCACCGCCTTCAGGATTTCTAAGGGCGCAAATTTTTGATTTCACTCCTCACTACCTATCACAGTTTCGAAGGCCATAAAATGCCAAAATAGCACAAAACCCCCCCAAATGACCCCATTTTGGAAAGTAGACACCCCAAGCTATTTACTGAGAGGCATGTTCAGTCCATGGAATATTTTATATTTTGCCACAAGTTGCGGGAATATGACAAACTTTTTTTTTTTTTGCACAAAGTTGTCACTAAATGATATATTGCTCACACATGCCATGGGCATATGTGAAATTACACCCCAAAATACATTCTGCTGCTTCTCCTGAGTACGGGGATACCACATGTGTGGGACTTTTTGGGAGCCTAGCCGCGTACGGGACCCCAAAAACCAAGCACCGCCTTCAAGGTTTCTAAGGGCATAAATTTTTGATTTCACTCCTCACTACCTATCACAGTTTTGAAGGCCATAAAATGCCAAGATGGCACAAAACCCCCCCAAATGACCCCATTTTGGAAAGTAGACACCCCAAGCTATTTGCTGAGAGGCATGTTGACCCCATTGAATATTTTTTTTTTTTGTCCCAAATGATTGAATAATGACAAAAAGAAAAAAAAAATGTACAAAAAGTTGTCACTAAATGATATATTGCTCACACATGCCATGTTTATATGTGGAATTGCACCCCAAAATACATTCTGCTGCTTTTCCTGAGTACGGGGATACCACATGTGTGGGACTTTTTGGGAGCCTAGCCGCGTACAGGGCCCCAAAAACCAAGCACCGCCTTCAGGATTTCTAAGGGCGTAAATTTTTGATTTCACTCCTCACTACCTATCACAGTTTCGAAGGCCATAAAATGGCAAAATAGCACAAAACCCCCCCAAATTACCCCATTTTGGAAAGTAGACACCCCAAGCTATTTGCTGAGAGGCATGTTGAGCCCATTGAATATTTTTTTTTTTTTGTCCCAAATGATTGAATAATGACAAAAAGAAAAAAAAAAAAAAAAAAGTACAAAAAGTTGTCACTAAATGATATATTGCTCACACATGCCATGGTTATATGTGGAATTGCACCCCAAAATACATTCTGCTGCTTCTCCTGAGTACGGGGATACCACATGTGTGGGACTTTTTGGGAGCCTAGCCGCGTACGGGACCCCAAAAACCAAGCACCGCCTTCAAGGTTTCTAAGGGCATAAATTTTTGATTTCACTCCTCACTACCTATCACAGTTTTGAAGGCCATAAAATGTCAAAATAGCCCAAAACCCCCACAAATGACCCCATTTTGGAAAGTAGACACCCCAAGCTATTTGCTGAGAGGCATGGTGAGTATTTTACAGCTCTCATTTGTTTTTGAAAATTAAGAAAGACATTTTTTTTTCTTTTTTTACATTTTCAAAACTTTGTGACAAAAAGCGAGATCTGCAAAATACTCAACATACCTCTCAGCAAATAGCTTGGGGTGTCTACTTTCCAAAATGGGGTCATTTGGGGGGGTTTTGTGCCATCTGGGCATTCCATGGCCTCCGAAACTGTGATAGGCAGTGAGGAGTGAAATCAAAAATTTACACCCATAGAAATCCTGAAGGCGGTGCTTGGTTTTTGGGGTCCCGTACGCGACTAGGCTCCCAAAAAGTCCCACACATGTGGTATCCCCGTACTCAGGAGAAGCAACAGAATGTATTTTGGGGTGTAATTCCACATATGCCCATGGCATGTTTGAGCAATATATAATTTAGTGACAACTTTTTGTACATTTTTTTTTTTTTTTTGGTCATTATTCAATCACTTGGGACAAAAAAAAAATATTCAATGGGCTCAACATGCCTCTCAGCAAATAGCTTGAGGTGTCTACTTTACAAAATGGGGTCATTTGAGGGGGTTTTGAACTGTCCTGGCATTTTATGCACAACATTAGGAAGCTTATGTCACACATCATCCACTCTTCTAACCACTTGAAGACAAAGCCCTTTCTGACACTTTTTGTTTACATGAAAAAAAAAATTTTTTTGCAAGAAAATTATGTTGAACCCCCAAACATTATATATTTTTTTAAAGCAAAGGCCCTACAGATTAAAATAGTGGGTGTTGCATTTTTTTTTTCCACACAGTATTTGCGCAGCGATTTTTCAAACGCATTTTTTGGGGGAAAAACACACTTTTTTTATTTTTAATGCACTAAAAAACACTATATTGCCCAAATGTTTGATGAAATAAAAAAGATGATCATAGGCCGAGTACATGGATACCAAACACGACATGCTTTAAAATTGCGCACAAACGCGCAGCGGCGACAAACTACATTCATTTTTAAAAGCATTTAAAAGCCTTTACAGGTTACCACGTTAGATTTACAGAGGAGGTCTACTGCTAAAATGACTGCCCTCGATCTGACCTTCGCGGTGATACCTCACATGCATGATGCAATTCCTGTTTACATATGACGCTAGACCGACGCTTGCGTTCGCCTTTGCGCAAGAGCAGGGGGGGACAGCGGTGCTTTTTTTTTTTTTTTTTTTTTTATTATTTATTTGGCTTTTTTATTTTATTTTTAAACTGTGCCTTCCATATTTTATTTTTTTACCATTTTTATCGTTATCTCAGGGAATGTAAATATCCCCTATGATAGCAATAAGTAGTGACAGGTACTCTTTTTTTGAAAAAAATTGGGGGGTTAGACCCTAGATCTTTCCTCTGCCCTCAAAGCATCTGACCACACCAAGATCGGTGTGATAAAATGCTTTCCCAATTTCCCAATGGCGCTTTTTATATCCGGGGGGGGGACATTCCCTCCCACTGCTTGTAAAAGCAGTCTAGAGGCTAATTATCTGCTAGAATTGCTTTTACATGAAAGCCGGCTGCTGGCTGAAAAGAATGATACCAAGATGATACCTAAACCCGCAGGCATCATTCTGGTATAAACATTCAAAGTCCAGCAACATACCAGTACGTTGCTGGTCCTTGTTGGACATGTATTGTAATCTTTTTTTTCATACAGCCTATTGGCTGAACGAAAAAAAGAGATTGATTGGTGGGTATGCCCACCATTAGAATTACCTCCCTTCATCCACCCACTTCTAATGATGGGCATATATGCCGAAGCATGGGGGCATCCTCCCGCAAAAAAGTTATGCCGCGTACACACAGTCAAGCCTTCGTCGGAATTTCGACCGTATGTACGCGGCATAAAAGGTTATGCCGCGTACACGCGGTCGGACTTTTCCACGGGCAAGCCTCCGTTGGAATTTCGACCGTATATACGCGGCATTAGGAGCAAAAATCGCTCCTCCGCCCCTGCTGCCCCCATGCTTCGGCATATATGCTCTTTTTTTTAACTGTGGTGGTGAAATCACCTCCTACAGCGTTGGAGTCACGGCTTTATGTATCGTGGGAGCAAACGCTGTTGCTGTCAAGATAAATAGATCCGCGCTGCAACTGAATGGCGTACCTGCTAAGCAAATGGTGGTTAACATTAAAACAAAGTAACATTACAGTACAACAGTAAGACCTTACCATGCCATACCTGCAAAGCAAATACCAAAACAAAACCTAGTAAAAAATAAAAAAATATTTTAACGCAACCTGTGCCTAAAATATATATATGCCGAAGCATGGGGGCATCCTCCCGCAAAAAAGTTATGCCGCGTACACACGGTCGGAATTTTCCACGGGCAGGCCTCCGTCGGAATTTCGACCGTATGTACGCGGCATTAGGAGCAAAATCGCTCCTCCGCCCCTGCTGCCCCCATGCTTCGGCATATATGCTCTTTTTTTTAACTGTGGTGGTAAAATCACCTCCTACAGCACTGGAGTCACGGCTTTATGTATCGTGGGAGCAAACGCTGTTGCTGTCAAGATAAATAATTCCGCGCTGCAGTTGAATGGCGCACCTGAAAACAAAAAATTACATACCTGAAAAGCAAGCATGATAAAACATTGCAGAATAGAATACAGTAAAAAAGAGCAGAACAATAGAGAGAAAATAGAGAGAGAGAGAACAATAAAACGACAACTATTTTTGGTTTTTTTATTTTATATTTTTTTGTGTTTTGTTTTTTACGTTTTTTTTTTTCTTTTTTACACTTTTTTTTGTAACTTTACAACTGTAATGGTTCGGGTCTCTCAAAATGTAATGGCATCTTGGGAGACCCTGTGTAAGTGTGTCCTTGTCTGTGAAATGCTGTACCCTACGCTAAAACTTCACTTTTGAGTGGTAGCGTTCAAAACATTCACCTTGGCAAAGACCAGGCTTGTCAGGACAGAGTGGACAAAAACTACGGGTGTCACGCCTAAATCCGCGCTTGCTACAGACACGACATCTTTTTTGGGGGTGGCTTTGGGTAGGGGTACTCGGGAGGACATACGAATAATGCCTCTCATGCAGCCGGCTTACTGCATTTGGTAGGGGATGGTGAGGTGCAGAACCGCCTGGATACAGGAGTTCTGTGACTATCTCATTCTGGAATTTTAGAAGAGATAACGTCCCGCCTGAAGCTCTGTATAGCACATGAGCGTTCAGCAAAGCCAATTGGAATAATGATAGAGACACTTTTTTGTACCAGCGTCTCGCCTTACGGTCAATTAGATACGGCGCCATCAACTGGTCGTTGAGGTCCACCCCTCCCATATTTTGGTTATATTCGTGGACACAGAGGGGTTTCTCCACAACACCAGTCGCCGTACGAATTTGGACTGTCGTGTCTGCATGAAGGGAGGTAAGAAGGAAAACATTCTTATTGTCCCTCCACTTCATAGCGAGCAAGTTATTACACTTCAAGCAGGCTCTCTCCCCCAGCCTAAGACGGGCATCTACAAGCCGCTGGGGAAAGCCCCGGCGATTAGGTCGCACGGTGCCACATGCTCCAATCTGATGATCAAACAAGTGACTAAACAGTGGCACGCTCGTGTAATAATTGTCCACATACAAGTGGTACCCCTTTCCGAATAAGGGTGACACCAAGTTCCACACTATCTTGCCAGTGCTCCCTATGTAATCCGGGCAGTTGACCGACTCAATCTGACTATCTTACCCCTTATAAACCGTCAAGCTCCATACATAGCCTGTTGCCCTGTCACAGAACTTGTAGAGCTTGACCCTGTATCTGGCACGCTTGCTGGGAAGGTACTGCTTGAAAGACAAGCGGCCAGAAAATTTAATCAGGGACTCATCAACGCAGACAACTTGATCGGGAGTAAACAAGGCTGCAAAACGTTCGTTGAAGTGGTTTATGAGGGGCCGAATTTTATAGAGCCGGTCGTATTCAGGGTCCCCACGTGGACGACAAAGTTCATTGTCGTTGAAGTGCATGAACCGCAAAATCTGCTCGTATCGTGCCCTGGACATGGAGGCAGAGAACACGGGCATGTGGTCAATTGGGTGCGTGGACCAATAAGCACGCAATGACGGAAATTTATGTGTGCCCATGTTGAGGGAAAGGCCCAGAAAGGTCTTAAATTCGGAAACCGTAATTGGTTTCCAATTTCTGGCAATTTTAGGCAACTGGGGGTTAGCGGCGATAAATTGACCAGCATATAAATTACTCTGGTCCACAATAGATCTATAGAGATCTTCCGTGAAAAACAGCGAATAAAAATCAATTGGAATAAAATCAGCTGTTTCCACCTGAATACCGGGTTGGGCAGTGAATGGGGGAAGTACGGGTTCTGCAGAAGTGGTGGGGACCCAATCAGGATAGGCGAATTCTGCAGGAAGGGCAGTATGGGCACGACGGGCCTGCCTTTGTCTTCTTGGTGGCAGCGGGACACTACTTGTGCTTGCCACCTCGCCAGCTTGAACTGCACTTATGGGACTCGCCACGTCACCAAGTGTTACTGCAGTGCTGGATGTACGTCCAGGCTGTACTAGGCCGCTGGTGCTTGCCAGTTCACCAGAAGGAATAGCGGCGCTAGTACTACTCTGCTCCATGATACGAGAGACCTGCGGTTCTTGCTCCTCAACAACCTCAGAAGATCGGGATCGGGTACACCTGACCTTAGCAGGGACCTCAACTTCGTCGTCAGAGCTATCTGACGTGGGGCCGCTGACGTCACTGTCTTCTACGGGAAGATATTCTGAGCCTGAATCTGACAGATACGTGACCTCCTCTTCACTATCTGTCATGCTCAGAATCTCGTAGGCCTCTTTACTAGTGTACCTTCGTCTTGCCATTTTGGGCTCTAAATTTAGGGGTACACTAGTAAGATTCACAGGAAAAAAAGCACCTGACTGTCGTCAGCAAATATATCAAACGCTACAAAAAAACTGTTAGCGATCGCAGGGATCAGGCCTGTCTCTGCGAACGCTGCAGTTATGTGTGTTGTGTTTGGTAAGTGACAGTGATCGATCGATACTGCACTTGGGTGGGCTGGGCTGGGCGGAGGGGCTAAACGCAGGCGCTAGCAGGTATCTGGGCTGATCCCGCTAACACTGCGTTTTTGGGAACCCTAAACCGCTGGGGATGCTAGTATAGATCTGATCAGATACTATACCACTAAGGGGGGTGTATGCTTTGCGCGTGGGTGTTAGCGTTACTGGCACTAACCTAACACTGCCTGGGGCGACGCAGACCCTCTCTGGCGCTAAAACCTAATTGATCTCACCCGCCGGGCGATCAGGGGGGTTAAACCTTTATTGGGTTATATACGGCGGGTGCCCTGATGCTATAAAAAGCAAACTAATCAACCAGCGTCACCCGTAACCTTTATATGGTGATCACTGGTGAAAGGGTTAACTAGGGGCAATCAGGGGGTTAAAACCTTTATTAGGTTAAATATGGGGGTACCTGACACTATATAAAAACCTGACGGGTAACCTAAATAACTAAATAACTTACTGGCTAACCAGTGACACCAGTGACGCTTATACGGCGATCACTGGTGAAAGGGTTAACTCTAGGGGCAATCAGGGGGTTAAAATAATATATGGGGGTACCTGACACTAATAAAAACCTGCGGCGAACCTAAAAAAAAATAACTGCCTATCTAAAACACCAGCGACACGAATACAGCGATCGGAAAAACAATCGCTTAGTGACGCTGAAGTTAGGGGGTGAAAGGGTTACCTGGGGGGTGATCAAGGGGTTAAACCTTTATTAGGGGGGGGGGGTTAGGGGGCTACCCTGGACCTAAAGGGGCCTAATCCTAACTGCCCTGCAACTTTTTACAATCACAGATGACACTAAATGCAGTGATCAGTAAAATAAATGATCACTGCAATCAGTGACACTGTGATTGGGGGCTTTGGGGTGACCTGGGGGGTGATCTGGGGGTGACTGGGGGGTGACTGGGGGGTGATTTGTGTGCCTATGTGTACCTACGTGTCAGTGGACTGTTGGTGCACTAACCTGCTTCTTCTCTCCTCGGCGCCGGGAACGAAAAGACCGCGGCGAGGGAGATGACATCACTTCCTCCAGCCTGTGTTTACATTTCAGGCAGGAGGAAGCAATTTCATTCGCCGGGAGCGATCGCGAGGGGGGGGGCGGAATCGAGCGGCCGCCCCCTCATGCCTGATCGCTCCCGAACACTTAACGGCCGCTCACTGCAGTGAAGGGGGGTCCGGATGGACCCCCCAACTGCACAAAGGCGATCACGTAGATCTACGTGATTCTGCCTGTCGGTGCCATTCTGCCGACGTAAATCGGCGGTGGGCGGTCGTTAAGTGGTTAAATACTATATATCCCAGAAAATTTGAATACTACATAAAAATACAGAAATGTTTTTTTACTGAAAAGTATTTCCATGTACAGTATAGTATGCACTCAATACTTGGTTGGGGCTCCTCTTGCATGAATTACTGCATCAATGCGGCATGGCATGGAGATGATCAGCCTGTGGCACTGATGAGGTGTTATGGAAGCTCAGGTTGCTTTGATATCGGCCTTCAGCTCATCTGCATCTTTGGGTCTGGTGTCTCATCATACTTTCGACAATACCCCACAGATTCTCTATGGGGTTTAGGTCAGGCAAGTTTGCTGGCCAATCAAGCACAGATACCATGATCATTAAACTAGGTATTGGTATTTTGGCAGTGTGGGCAGGTGCTGGAGCATCTCCCTAAAGCTGGTCAGCAGAGGGAAGCATGAAGTGGTCTAGAATTTCCTGGTAGAGGGCTGCACTGACTTTGGATAAAACACAATGGACTAACACTAGCAGATGACATGGCTCCTACGATCATCTCCGACTATGAAAACTTCACAATGGACCTCATGCAGCTTGGATTCTGTGACTCTCCACTCTTCCTCCAGACTCTGGGACCTTCATTCCAAATGAAATGCAAAATGTACTTTCATCCAAAAACAGGACTTTGGACCACTGAGCAACAGTCCAGTCCTTTTTCACCTAGCCCTGGTAAGACGCTTCTGACATTGTCTCTGGTTTAGGAGTGGCTTGACATAAGAAATGCGAGTTGTAGCCCATGCTCTGGATACGTACGTCTGTGTGTGATGGCTCTTGAAGCACTGACACAGCCGTAGTCTTCTCCTTGTGAATCTCCCCCAAATTCTTGAATGGCCTTTGCTTCACAATCCTCTCAATGGCCGCAGTAATCCCTGTTGCATGTGAACCTTTTCCTACCACACTTTTTCCTTCAACTCAACTTTCCATTAATATGCTTGGATACAGCACTCTGTGAACAGCCAGCTTCTTTAGCAATGAACTTTTGCGACTTACCCTCCATGTGGACAACTGTCAAGTCAGCAGTCTTCCCCATGATTGTGTAACCTACTGAACCAGACTGAGATACCATTTAAAGGCTCATGAAACCCTTTACAGCTGTTTTGAGTTAACTAGCTGATTAGGGTGTGACACCATGAGTCTACAGTATTGAACTTTTTCACAATATTCAAATTTTCGGAGATACTGAATTTTGGGTTTTCACTAAAGTCATAATCATCAAAATTAAAAAGAAATAAATGCTTGAAATATATATCACTCTGATGAATCTATATATAATAGGAGTTTTACTTTATGAATTGAATTACTGAAATAAATGAACCTTTTGATGATATTCTACATTTTTGAGATGCTCTTGTATGTGCTCCAGCCACTCAAAAGAAGTGTAAATGAGGAAAATAGTAAATGGTGTATATTAGAGAAGGTTATTTTGACTCAGATATAACCGCGCAATGGGATTCTGTGAGGGCTCCTGACCATTGTATGAATATTTTAAGTACCCTGTCATCCACCCTGTCTGTACATCTGTTCTGGGATGCAATAAATGCTAAACTCTCAGGAGAACCAAATTGCTGCAGAGATTAATTTGGATTGGAAGAGTTTGCTTTCTAGACTGGCACTCCTGTTTCCACAATACACTAATTACTAGACATGTGCACACTGAAATATTTCGTTTCGGAATTTCGTTTTCGTCCGAAAAATAAATTTATTAAGTTACTCCCGAAATTCGTTTTTATTTATTTTGTTTTTCGTTAAAAATTGCATTCGTCCGAAAATCTGAATTAATTAAGGTTTCATCTGTCATTGAAGGCTTATGGTGTCTGTCGAATGTTCAAAGAAGATTTGACGGAGCAGCGAAACTGTACGACTCTGCAATCATACATTTCCGGTCGAATGTTCCGCCCACAAGCAGTGATCTTTTCTCTCTATGTCGAATCTTTTCTCTCTATAATAACGAATCTTTTCTCTCTATAATAACGAATCTTTTCTCTCTATAATGTCGAATCTTTTCTCTCTATAATGTCGAATCTTTTCTCTCTATAATGTCAAATCTTTTCTCTCTGTAATGTCAAATCTTTTCTCTCCTATGTCGAATCTTTTCTCTCTATAATGTCAAATCTTTTCTCTCTATAATGTCAAATCTTTTCTCTCCTATGTCGAATCTTTTCTCTCTATAATGTCAAATCTTTTCTCTCTATAATGTCAAATCTTTTCTCTCCTATGTCGAATCTTTTCTCTCTATAATGTCAAATCTTTTCTCTCTATAATGTCAAATCTTTTCTCTCCTATGTCGAATCTTTTCTCTCTATAATGTCGAATCTTTTCTCTCCTATGTAGAATAATCTTGGACTAATAGAGTTAGGGTTAGGCACATTCGACCACAGGTTCGATAGACACAGATTGTTATTGTCAGCGTCACGTTGAATCTCCTATCTATATCGAACTGTTGTAGCAACGAAAACGAAAATAAAGCATTTGTTTATGTCGGATCTTTCGGTTTTCGGATTCTGTGCTTTCGTTTTCGTTTGTTAAAACGATAACGAAAATAGCTGAAATTCGGACGAAAATGCATTCGGACGAAAACGAATGCACATGTCTACTAATTACAGTAATAATTATTAGTCATCATCCATATATTTACAACATCTGCCCTTCCAAACTGTCCCAGAGACATGACCGGAAAGAAATAGCCATCTCCCCAACATGGTGACAAATTCCATCTTTGACAGTTCTAACAGGCGTCAGAAGAAAACATATGTCCTCTACTGCTAAAAGATGGTATAGGAAGAGTTACACTACTTCAAAAAAACAGCGATTTAAAAAGGTGTGGCCTGAAAATTACAACTAAAGGGACATTTTTATGAATGATTAAATCAACCAGCTAATCAAAGCCACATTTTACACTTGACTGTAAAATACTGTATATATGCATTGTACCAACATTCCACTGTGTCCCTATTACCGAGTTGTAACTAGCTTTACTTGAACATTTATCATTCGATAGTATGGACATTTGAAAAGCCTATAAAAAGGTGGATAGATGGGGTTGTAAACAGTTTTACCCTAATTCCAAAAAAGTTGGGACGCTGTGTAAAATCTACATAAAAAACAGAATGCAACGATTTTCAAATTTCATAAACACGTATTAATTTAAACATTTTATGTTTTCTATTGTGAATAAAATATGGGTTTATAAGATTTGCAAATATTGCATTTGGTTTTTATGTTGATTTTACACAGCGTCCCAACTTTTTGGGAATTCGGGTTGTATATAGTTGATTATTTTCTTGCCATAATATATTAACCTTTACAGAAAGATCCTAGAAGTTGGTGTCATGCGTAAAAGTGAAACAGCTGCCATATGGTATTGTTCAAAGCATATACACAAAATTCCTGTTAGCGCTACAAACTTCCAGACTTATGCGTGGATTTGTGCAACCTGGAACAGTTCAAGAGGGCTAATAACCAGTGCAGCTACCAACCACTGGAAAAATGGATAACAGGAAACAAAAATACAAAGGCAGCGCTCAATGGAATTGCCATTGAAAACTTTATAGTCTTGAAGTAAAAATAACATGAATTGAATTGAGTATTGCACTGAGAATAAAAATAATGCTGTAGCTAAAGGTTAAAAACAGACAGTCATTGTATTTTTGTTTTATATGGTATTGTTCGTCTACGATGGAGTGGGGAAGTGTTACAACCTCTGTATAGTTATCCATGTACCCCTCTTTTAAAGAAAATAAGAGGGGGAATGTCTCCAATGAAAGGGCAGATTTGGGAATTTCTTCCATGGAAGGGCAGATTTGGGAATTTCTCCCATGGAAGGGCAGATTTGGGAATTTCTCCCATGGAAGGGCAGATTTGGGAATTTCTCCCATGGAAGGGCAGATTTGGGAATTTCTCCCATGGAAGGGCAGATTTGGGGATTTTTTCCCATGGAAGGGCAGATTTGGGGATTTTTTCCCATGGAAGGGCAGATTTGGGGATTTTTTCCCATGGAAGGGCAGATTTGGGGATTTTTTCCCATGGAAGGGCAGATTTGGGAAGTTCTCCCATGGAAGGGCAGATTTGGGAATTTCTCCCATGGAAGGGCAGATTTGGGAATTTCTCCTATAGCAGGGCAAAGTTGTGAATTTCTCCTAAGGAAGGGTGAATTTCTCCAATCGAAGGGCAGAACGGGGAATTTCTCCAATCGAAGGGCAGAACGGGGAATTTCTCCAATCGAAGGGCAGAACGGGGAATTTCTCCAATCGAAGGGCAGAACGGGGAATTTCTCCAATCGAAGGGCAGAACGGGGAATTTCTCCAATCGAAGGGCAGAACGGGGAATTTCTCCAATCGAAGGGCAGAACGGGGAATTTCTCAAATGGAATGACAGACAATACCAACTTTTTCTTAAGTAGAGTGGGAAAGGGTTACAACACCCCTGTAATGCTTTTATTGGTAGATTCCCTTTCTGTGCTGTGCTAATAGGTGTCACCTAGAAAAGGAAGTTAAACAATACTGTATACCCTCTATAGAGTAAGCATTAAAGAGCTCACAGGAGGTTCTAACCCTTCTATATTAAAATGCCAGTAATGTTATAGTTAAAGTAAACGTTAGTGAAAGGTCAATTGACTGCTTAAAAAGCATAATGTGCACAAAATTAGCCAAGATATATTTGAGGTAAGAAATGTGTTTGAATCACCCTATAGTAATATTAATTATTATAGCTGTACAAGATAACCATAGGAATTGGCATAACAAGGCAAAACAAACATTAGCCTAATATCCGGTTCACACAGGGGCGACTCGTCAGGCGACTCAGCCGCCTGACAAGTCGCGTCCCGCTCTGTTCAATAGAACCGTTCTAATAGGAGCGACGCAAGTCGCTCCGACTTAGAAAAAGGTTCTTGTACGACTTTGGGGGCGACTCAGAGCGACTTGCATTGACTTCAATACAGAAGTTATTTTGCAAGTCGCCTCTGAAGTCGTCTTCAGATCGCCTTGCCGAGTCGCCCCCAAAGCCTGTGTGTGAACCAGCTCTTAAAAAAAAAAAAAAAAACACAACACCTTTACATTGTAAGGCCTGCTACTGCTATAAACATTTGGATCTTTTCTGTCATCTGCCTTCTGTTTTCCTTTTTGATTAATCTCTGAATGAACAAAAGAATCAATACCCTTAATACAGTAATAAAGGATCTAAAAATGGTTTTAGAATATAATATCAAATTTCCTCAATCATTTTAATCTCTGATGCGACTAGATGTGTTACTTTTAGCATCATATCTGACACTACATGAAATATGATCAACAGGAGAGACAGAAACATACACCTAGTGGCTATGTTATATGGTAAACCAACTCATTAACCAAGTAGCCAGAGGGAGAGAGAACAATGTGACTGCAACTCAACACATAAAACATACAAACAAGGTCAGGAGCTTTAGTTGCTGTTTGATCAAACATAAGATTGAGGCTGATGCATTAGCTTAAAGTGGTTATAAATCTTTCCATATACCCAAGTGACGTGACTAATCTCAGGTGATACATAGAGATTAAACAAATCCTTCTTCATAAATTGTACCAGTTTACACCCGTGACCAAAAGTTTTGAGAAGGACACAAAAATATAAACTTTCACAAAGTCTGCTGCTTCAGTGTTTTTCGATCTTTTTGTCAAATGTTACTATGGTATACTGAAGTATAATTACAAGCCTTTCATAAGCATCAAAGGCTTTTATTGACAATTACATAAAGTTTATGCAAAGAGTCAATATTTGCAGCGTTGACCCTTCTTTTTCCTGAGAGGAGGAGTCAGTACAGTAATCACAACTTGCAGGCAGCAAGGTACCATGTGATATGTAGTCCTTAGAAATTGAAGGTAAAAAGCAGAGGAGAAGCTGCAAAGCATGCAGGGAGTTCAGGAAGTTGTGGAAAGAGATGGCCAGCAGACAGGAAGCACTCACGACATGAAGGGGGATTTTTCAAGTAAGCTTATATTGCATTGTCAAAAATACATGTTTTTCATGTGTGTGTAAAGGCAGGCATCCCAATACTTTTGATAATCTAGTGTATATTCATAGTGTGGGCCCAAATGCACTTTAAATTAAAGTACAGTATTTCTTTGTCGCCATCAATTTCCAGATGAGCAGTGTGGATGGGACAAATGTGATGACATTCCCAGTAAAAACATAAAAAATTAACACAGTAGTATGAAAAGTAGTCACTGACTATTTTTGGATTGTGGGGTGGAACTATAAAAGAAACCTAGACAAACATTGGAAGAACATACAAACTCCATGCACATACAGTAATGTTAGTTATCGAACCAAAGCTTGCAAGGCAAGAGTGTTGACCACTTATTTTAGCACTGCCCAACTTAAAAGGGATATTTAGTGAACTTTATGATGTTATCATCGCTGCAAAGTTTCTTGAACAGCAACATTAATTTACCAATTGATTTTACCATTTGCCTGGATTTGCTCTTTAGCTGCAAAACCTTCAACAACACCACACCCCCCTACATCCAAGAGAGCTATAATGCCATTAGGAATCCAGTGGTAGTGTGCACAAGTGCATAGGCAATTACCGAATTGAGCATTTAAAGCCATATTAGATATAGATCTTTTGCCAACAAGAAAATTTAATTCTCACAAGCAAAAAGATATGGTTACTGGTAGGTTCTGTAGGTTTGTTCTTAAAGGAGTTGTGAAGGCAAAAGGTTTTTTTTATCTTAAAGCATTCTATGCATTAAGATAAAAAACCTTTTGTATTTAGCAGCCCCCCCCAGCACCCCCTAAAACTTACTCTGAGCCCCATCTCTGTCCAGCGATGTCCACGATTCCCTTGGCCGTCCGGGACTCTCCTCCTGATGAGCCAAGGCACAGTGGTGGCGCCATTGGCTCCCGCGGCTGTCAAAGTCAGTTAGCCAACTAGGGGAGAGAGGGGACAGGGCCAGGTCGGGGCTCTGTGTCTTAATAGATGATGGCTCGGGTGCCCCCATAGCAAGCTGCTGGTCTATGGGGGAATGCATCAGGAGGGAGAGGCCAGGAGCAGCGAAGAGGGACCAGAGAAAAGGAGGATCCAGGCTGCTCTGTGCAAAACCACCTGCACAGAGGAGGCAAGTATAACAGGTTTGTTTTGTTTTTTTTTAAAGCGAGACTTTACAATCACTTTCAGTTGAATTTGTATGCAAGTTGGAACAGGTACATTTTTTTAGTGCAACTCCAGCAAAAAAATTAAAATAAAATGTATTTTTTGGATAGCATAGGGAAGGATTAACAACCCCTGTAACGTTTATTTTACTGTCTATATCCGTTCAGAAGATTTTACCTCACTTTCTGTCCCTGTGACAATTGCATTTTGAAAATGTTGGGTTGTCGTAGAAACAAGGATTGGGGCTAAACCTTAAGTGGAGAAACCTTTTTCCCATGATAACTCTTACAAGAGTAAATTTCCCTTCCTAGGGCCAGTTTTCCTCTCACATCCTGTTGTCTCCCTCTGTTTGTAGGTCAGATATTTGCAACTCAGGGACTGCCTGTATATTAGTGCTGGGTTTGAGCTTGATCACAGGTTAGCACTGACAAGCCTTTATAAAATACCTTTTTTTTTTCTATTCAACAGGTACACTTTGCATTTCTCATCACACACAAAATTAGGCAGCTGCATAATTACTTTAAAGTGTCTACAAGAATAAAGAGGTAATTTCACAGAAACATAACTGTGGGTTTGCTACAGTCCTAACAGTTTGGATCCCAAACCTATCAATCAAAAATTTTGGCTCCATTTCTAAGGATTGGAGGGGAAGGGTGGTGATGACAACTCAACATTTGGATTTCTTTTTCACTTTCACTCTCGGTAAAAATGGCAGGCCAAATTGAGAGGGTGAATCTCCCCAATGGGGAATGATTGTGATGAAAAAAATGCATAACCAATCTTTTTTGCATATTAAAGCATAACTAAAGGCAAAAATGTGTTTTAAGTTTTGCATAGACTGGAGAGATACAAGAACACCTGTCAGGTTTTTATTGCTCTCTGTGCCCCTTTGGGGAGATTCCCTCTCCATTTGTCATGTTTACAGTTAACCTTGATCATGAAATTAAAAGAAAATCTCACATTTTGGTTTGTCCCCAGAACTGTAATGGAGAGGAAAGCTTCCAAGTGGGACACCAGTACAAACCTTATAAAACTTAGAAACGGTATGAACGGACAACCAGGTCGCCGCCTTGCACGCTTGTGCAACCGACACTTGATGTCGGAAAGCCCAGGAAGCACCAATTGCCCTGGTGGAATGCGCCGTAACCGGAAAGGGAAGCGCCCGCCCCTTGAGAGCATAGGTTTGAATGACGGTTTGTCTGATCCACCTAGAAATGGTGGCAGACGAAACCGCTTGGCCCTGTTTTGGACCAGAGACAGTCACAAACAGTGAGTCCGACTTCCGAATAGAAGCAGTAGCAGACAGGTACACCCGCAAGGCTCGTACCACATTCAATGTGTGAAGCGCAAACTCTCTGGGATGCGATGGGTGAGGACACAAGGACGGGAGGACAATGTCCTCATTCAGGTAAAAGGCCGAGACCACCTTTGGCAAAAAAGAAGGCCGCGGACGCAACACCGCCTTATCCTTATGAATGACCAAATAGGGCGACTTGCAGGACAAGGCCGCCAACTCAGACACTCGTCTAACAGAAGTAATGGCCACTAAGAAAGAAGGTGGCCGAGACAAAGTCAAGAGGGGAATATCTCTGATATTTTCAAAGGGAGGTTCCTGGAGAACCGAGAGCACCAAATTCAGATCCCACGGGGGGGAGAGGAGGCTTGACAGGAGGAAGCACATGGCGAACCCCCTGTACAAAAGGTGCTAACCAAAGAATGACCCGCCAGCGGTCACTGAAAGAAAACGGCCAAGGCCTAAATCTGACCCTTAAATGGTACTCAAAGCAAGCTTTTGGGTCACGCCACGCTGCAGAAAACGCAGGATTCTGGGGACGGAAAACATCCGCGGACGCCAGTCCAGCTCTTCGCACAAATGGCGATGTAAGCTTTCCAAGTACGGTGATAGATCTTTCTGGAGGAAGACTTCCGTGCCCTTAACATGGTTGAAATGACCGAATCCGAGAGACCTCGGTCTCTCAGCACCAGGCTTTCAATAGCCATGCTGTTAAAGCCAGAGACTGTAAAGCAGGATGAAATATAGGACCTTGAGAAAGAAGGTCCTCCCTCATTGGCAACCGCCAGGGAACGTCCGCGACGAGACGTATCAGATCGGCGTACCAGTGACGCCTAGGCCAATCCGGAGCAATGAGGATCACCGGAATTCCCTCGGTCGCCATCCTGCGCAGCAGGCGAGGGAGCAACTGCAGCGGAGGATAAACGTATATCAGGTGATAATGACCCCATGGGGCCAACAACGCATCCAAGGCATCCGCCCAAGAATCCCTGGATCTGGCCACAAACCTCGACACCTTGCGATTGAGTCGAGAGGCCATCAGGTCCACAGCCGGCGTGCCCCACCATCGGCAAAGGAGTTGAAAGACCTCTGGGTGCAAGGACCACTCTCCCTGGTCCAGCGTCTGGCGACTCAGATAGTCCGCCTGCCAATTGTCTACGCCCGGAATGTAGACGGCCGACAGAGCCGGCACACTTCTTTCAGCCCACCTTAGAATGCGGGCGACCTCGGAAGCCGCAGCTGAGCTCCGAGTCCCCCCTTGATGGTTGACATACGCCACCGCCGCGGTGTTGTCCGACTGGATCCTGATGGAGCAACCCTGTAATCTCTCCGACCGCGAGGAGAGGCACAGTCCGATTACCGATCAATGTTCTGAAAATACGGGCAATATACCTCAACCACCACGCCAGGGACGCCCTGACCAGGTGGACTCACCCGAATCTGAAGATCCAAGGACAACGGGAATTTGTCCCAAGTGGACAAGATCTCTTTCTGTAATGCCCTGGTGTGTGATTGGGCAAACGGAACGGCCTCGAAAGAGTCCACCATGAGTCCCAGGACTCTCATGCAAAAAACGGATTGACGACCATTTCAGGGACGTCAGCATCCGCACTGCAGACTGAAGTGTCAGCAGCTTCTCCGGAGGCAGGAATACCTTCGCCTACAAGGAGTCCAGAATCAGACCTAGATACTCCAAATGCTGAGTCGGGACCAGGACCGACTTTTGAATGTTCAGGAGCCACCCGAAGTCCCTGAGGGTCTGACAGACGATAGTCACACTTTCTTCTAATTCTGAGCCACTGTCTGCTCTTAGAAGATCGTCCAGATAGCCCACGATAGCAATGCCTCGCTGTCTCAGCAAAGCTAGAACCAGAGCAAGCACCTTGGTGAACACCCTAGACCGAAGGGAAGAGCCACAAATTGATAGTGGACTTCGCCGATCGCAAAGCGCAGAAACTTCTGGTGACTCGCGCAGATCGGAACATGCAAGTAGGCGTCCTTAATGTCCAAGGACGCGAGAAAATCCCCTTGATGGAGTGTAGCGATCACCGTGCGAATGGATTCCATTCAGGGCCTTGAGGTCCAGAATTGGTCGAACCCCGTCCTTTTTTGGAACAACAAACAGATTCGAGTAGAACCCCTGAAACCTCTCCTGGGACGGAACCGGCACAATCACTCCGGACCCGATCAAATCCTGTACAGCCCCCAAGAGGGCTGCCCGACGGGCAGGAAGGAGAGGGAGATTTGAGGGAAAGAATCTGTCTGGGGGCCAGGAACGGAACTCTATTCTGTATCCTGAGGTGACCGCCTCGCACACCCACCGGTCAGAGATCCGAGAGGTCCACTGATCCGTGAACCTGCAAAGTCGTCCCCCCACCCCAGAGTTGGGCAGGGGCAAGACTTCACGCGGAGGCGGGCTTGGGAGCCGGCTTGTTCGGCTTACGCACCCAAGGGCGCTTGTGTCCACCAGCCGCACTGTTGTCAGTCTGGGAGGGCTTACCCGTGAACTCCGACGAAAAAAAACCTTTTTGCTGGAAAGGAAGGACCCGGTTTACGGCGGGCCTCCTTACCCTTGATAGTCTGAGGACGGAGAGTGCTTTTACCTCCCGTGACATCCTTGATGATGTCATCCAGAGCAGCACCGAAAAGTTTACCACCCTTAAAAGGTAGATCCGTCAGGAGCTTCTTAGAGGCTAGGTCAGCAGACCAACATTTCAACCAGATAAGACGACGCAATACCACCGCAGAGACAAAGGCCCTGGATATTAAAGGGGCCACGTCCAACGTGGCGTCGCACACATATTAGGCCCTGCACCATTTGGTGAGCCAGAGCAATAGTGTCTGGAGGAAGATTATACTCCTGTACAGTTTGGTGCAAAATTTTTGCCCATTCCGTGAGTGTCTGAGACACAAGGGTCGCCGCTACAACAGGCTGTAAGGCGGATCCCAACAAGGCAAACATGGCTCTGCTCACCACTTCTGACCTCCTGTCAGTGGGGTCCTTAAATGCAGGAGTCCCCTCCATCGGGAGAGTGGTGGCCTTGTTCAAACGGGCGACTGGAGGGTCGACCACTGGGGAAGAAACACACTTTTTAAGTAGGGCGTCTTCAAAAGGGGTATCTGATAGATAAACACCGCGGGACCATAAAAGTCTTCTGTGGCTTTTCCCAGACCTGATCAATGAGCTGGTCAAAGAAAGGTACATATGGAAAAACCTTTTTAGAAGGCTTGGCCTTAAGAACCAAAAAGGAGACTGCCTCCGCCTGAGGTTCTGCAGCCGCAGCATTCAGCTTGAGAGTGTCCCTCACCGCATCAATGAGTTCACTAACAAGCGCCCTGTCATTTACTGACTCAGAACTGGAGTCTTCCTCACAAGGAATGTCCTGTTCAAAACCATTCAAATATTCAGAGCTAGGGTCCTGAGCAGCACTAGCTAGGCCCATATCTGAATCAGAGCACTCCCCTTGTGGAGATAAAGTGGGGAGAGGGCGCTTTTTTGCTCCCTTGCGCTCGCACACAGCTTCCATCCTGGTCAGAAATGATTCCAGGACTGCCGACAACTGGTCCATAGGGACCGCAGGTGCTGGAGCACTGCCTGTCGCCTCTGGCATTTAAGGGGAAGCTGGTGACACTGACTCCATATTGTCCCTCTGAGACTCCTCAGAAAAAAAAAGTCCACCCACAAGCTGTGCTGACTGAGTAGGGGAATGCCCAGGGGACCCACCAACCTGACCAGGACCGCTCGGTTCCGCTGCCTTGTCTCTCTGCGCCGCGCTGTTCAGCGTGAGTGAGCTGAGAGGAGAGAGTGTGAGGAGATTTGCGCCGTTCCCAGCAGCGATAGAGGCCAAACAAGTGTTTGAAAAGCGCGCGGCTTCAAGAAAATGGCCTCCGCAATGTGCTCAGGCGATCCACAGCAAGATGGCCGCCAATGTAAAGTAATGCACAAAACACAAACATGGCGCCGAACGGCGCCCAGACCCCCAAAACACTCAAAAAACAGCCCCAGCGATATGCAGACCAGCATGAGCCCCCCCCCCCCAGGACAGTTTTCCCCTCAGGCACCCCCACAGCACAGCGCCAGCAATGGTGACAGAGAGTGACAATAAAAAACAGGGGGAGACAGGGAAAATCCCCCACACAGAGAAACACACAGCATGTACTCACCTGCAGACAGGAGAGACTACTTACCCGTCCCCCGAGGGACCCACTGGTGTTCTTTCTGACAGAACTATCACAGTGCGGTACTGAGTAGCTGTCGGCCCGGTCCACCGCGAAAGATACAGCAGGACTGTTCAATCTTGAGGACCGCAGAGCATGAAATCGCACCGGCCATCCCTGGAGTCGTGGGGCATGTCGTGAACTGAGTCTCACGCACACAAGGCGAGGATCAGCACGCTCGATGGTCGGACAGGGAAGATTATGAGGATATCTTGTACCCAACCTGTTGCCCAGCCGACAGTTGATAGAAGATCTCAAATATAAAAGAAAAAAATTACAAAAAAGGAATAAAAACAGGTCAGGAGACTGGCTCCTGAGAGAGCCACGTCTTCTCCTTCTGCTAAGCAGGTCTGCTGACTGCAGTGGGAGGATTATGTCCGGAGGGACCGCCCCCCTGGGCGGGGCTGTTCAGCTCTGGCTTTTTAGAATGTATGTATAACATCTCACATTCTGCCTAGGTCTTCTCCTGCAAGCAGGGACATAACCCACGTGTAAAGTGTAAAGAGACGCTGTGTCAGTCCATGGATAAGAGAAACATTTTTTCAGGGTGGACCTCCGCTTTAACATTTGGGTGTGATGTCCATTAAAAGGAACCCATCACCCCTGTGTCATGCTGATTGCTTCAACACTTTCTGAACTATTGACCTAGAACAAATATTCATATGAGAAATCTCTTACTTTCAGTTGCTACATTCATACTCCAGGTGTTACCCACCAGAACTGAAACCAGAAAACGAGTGTGTTTCCTGGAAGCAGCCATCATGGTAGGTTAGACATTCATTTCCTGACAGGTGTATTTTAAAGTGAACGTGTCGATCCAATTTAAGTGGTAAAACGAACAATACTGTAAAAGTGAAGACAGACCGTTGTAAATTCTCAAATCTATATCTATACTTCCAGAAGGATCCTGGGTACATGTGCAGTGTAGGTGGAGCGTCACTCCAAGTCAGCCAAAATCAGCCCTCTGCATGTCCAACAGAGGTTTGGCTAATATCTCATACCTACAGTACGATTAACAATGAAATTCTCGCTTTATGCTCCTTGGGGCTAAACTCACCATTGCTAGGGCTTGGAGACAGCCTAGGGTTTCCATTATGGCGGTACAAAGTAGGATCTTTTGGATTATGGAGCAAGAGAGGTTGGCTAGTATATTATCAAATACAACTCTTAAGTTTGAATCCGTGTGGGAACCTTGGGCTGCTCACCGTGGTATTTCCCTGACAGTCGGGGTCCCTCCTGAACACCCCATTTTCTCGAACTCTAGTTTTAGTTCTAGTTTTCTATGATTCCTTTCCTCTCTTTCTCTTTTCTATTTTTAGTTTTTTTAATTTACTTTTCTCATATATTATTTTAGGTTGATTGATATGACTTAGGGATATTGCATGAGTACTCGTTATGTAATCATTTCAGCAACTCCATCTGTGATTCAAGGTTAGTGATTAACTGAAGTCTGTTTTGGACTATCTAATAACCTTGCTAATAGTTTTAGAAGAGGGGGGCAGGCTGGGGGCCTGACCGGGGCACAGGATGATCCCATTTGGGGGGGCCTGGGATGGGTAGGACTTCCCAATCCGTCAGACTCGGATTCATTTCTCAGCCTTTCTTTCGTCTACTATCCAGGTGTTAAATTTGTAACCTCATTTTCTCACCTCGCAGTTTCACGCTTAATTCACCTTATGAGGACTTGTTGCTGTATCCATGATATGTCTTTAAACATGAATTTTATGTATAAGGTCCTGTCCTTTGACATGCTGTGCTGATGTAATATCTAAACTTCATTTAAAAAAAATTTTTTGAACTTAACAATGAAATTCTATTAATCAAAATTTGTTAGATACTGGTCCATATTTAAAATTTACACTAGAAGAATAACAATTTAAGTTTGCTATAAGCTGTACTGCAGCTGCCCACTAGTTTCACAAAGAACGTCTTCCATGACTGCAAGAAAGCCTACTGTCCAGAAATGTATGCACTGCCCACAAAACCCCTAAATGTGACCATCATGTAAATTCATATTATTATTTTTTAATTATAACTTTTACAGAATTTATATAGCACCAACAGTTTACGCATCACTTTACAAGATAAAACAGTAGCAACTCCTCCTGAAACTTTACAAGCCAACCACAATAGTCTATTATTTAATCTGACAGTGTAGCATTTTGTAGATCAGTGAATACTAGCCTACAATGTCATTAACCTACCAGGAATTAACACTTGTCTATTTTCTTGTTGTGTATATTCATTATCATGGGGGATTTTAATAGAACTGGAGATTCTAACATCAGCTTATTCAGTTAAAGAACTATTCCTTACAGTCAAGAAAGCTGCCATCTTAGTCTATGTTTTATCTGCAGTTGCTATAGTGCTGCACATGTGAGCAGCTATGAAACCAGTCATTTGGCTGGACAGTTCATTAAAAGTTACCATAAGTACACTAGTACCTGTAACATTCGTCATTTAAGGCATGCCTTGAATGTACTGTAACTGTTTTGGGAAGCAGTTGCATCGGTGGGTTCAGTTCTGATTTACAGAACTACACTGTGCCTGTAGCCCCCCCCCCTTTCACCAAGATAGAGCACATTTACCCCTGTTCACTCTACACCTCAATTCCCTCCCCATTGCAGTCACACACTCTTGCAGGAAGTGCCCACTCTCCCCCTTATGACACACTGCCACTCATCCACCTCTGTGTGCCCTCACCATTGCACCTACACATTTCCAGCCAGATGCTCTGACCACCCTAACCTTATCCGAGCAAACTTTGCTAGCCATTTAAAAAAGTCAGATAAGGGAGTTCTCGGTGGACCTATGGCTATCCTACCAACCATAGGTGCAGGGCTCATGTGAGGTCCATCCACCCACCATTACAGTGGTGAGAAGCAGAAAAACGTCCCCTTGCATTAGTGGACAATACTGCCCTATACATTGTTAGTCAGTGGAAACGTTTCCCCTACATTGGTGATCAATATAAAAATGCACCCATTACAAAAAAAAAATCCCTTTACAATGGTGACCAGTAGGATGGGAGCCCCCTTACAATGGGGAGGGGCAGGGGAGTGAATAGTAGCAATGGTGGTCAGCAAGAGCTATGCCTGGTTATACTGCTCGCTGCTCAATGACCCCTTAGCAACCTCTGGGGGACCCCAGATTTCCACAGAAATATGGTGGAAAAAGGCTGCTCTAAAGTGGTCACAATGTCTCCTAGTGGTCCTTCCTAGGTACTGCACCTGGCATTCCACACTTTCGTACATAAACAAGGTGTTTGGTGTTACAGATAACCAGATGTTTTATCTTAAAACTCCTATTGGCCTAATAACTAAGGAGCCCCCATACACTGGAAACTACACCTACATGCACCACATCTGAAAAATGCCACAATTCTTACACAGAAGTCTCCGGGAAGCTGAACAATAATTCTTTTTACCCATAGCGGGTTTTGCCTTTCCAGGTTCAAGTCCAGTATCTAGAAGAAAACAGACAATATAATTGGCCATGACAGACAAGTGTCTTTCCTTTACACATTTCTGTACAGGACCGAATGTAAAAAAAAGTCAAAGTTGTTGTCTATAGGGGAATGTACAGACCATGATTATTTTCACATTTGATAAAAATAACCCCAATGTACATACCAAGTCTGCAGTAATAATTCTGGAATTGCACAAGGCTTCAGCTTTAGTTAAAAAAAAAAAAAAAAAAGAAGCAGTCCCTATAATTGGAATAGATGAAGATGACTGAACACAGGGCACCAAGAAATAATCGTTCCTCCTCTACACACACAGTCCATGCTGAATGGGAACATCTGCTGAGCAGGTGTCATTTATACAAAACTAATGTGAGAGTAACAATCATAAACCTTATCAGAGAAATCCCCATCCGTTCCCCGCCTATTCAGAATAAATTTAGCTCTGTGACGCAACTTCTACTCATGACCACCTGCTGCAAGTAATAAAAGGGTATCTCCACCCAAATAGCTAAATACATAGCTGAAACATATGATTTTGAAGGAATGTGAGTTCAAGGGTTAGCTCAAGAGTTGTTATTTGAAAAAGAAGTCATCAGCTACTGCTATAAGCCAAATTTCCTGATGTCATTACATAAAACCTAGTACACAGGCCGAATGTCGGGCGACATGGGTCGATTCAATAAAAAACAGCCGTTCAGCTGGCTTCTGTCAGACGAGCCTGCTGAAAAATCAGCAGCTGACCAGCTTCCGATCAGCGCTCTCAGCCAATGGCCCCCCCTGTCAGAATACAATAGAACAGCAGGGGAGATTGCTGTACTAACATTGGAGAATAAGAAAAAACAGTGGTGTGTACTAGGCTTTAGGCAAGCCAACAGTGCGATCGCTGATCAGAACTAGATGCCATCTGACCAAATTACTACTAGATTATCTCTGAAAGCACAAATGTCAACTTTAACCACTTCAATACCAAGCTGACATATCATTCATTGGCTGACAGCTGATCACGTGTTAAAGGGCCGCTGTGATTGGTCCTTTACCCAGTTCTGTGATCAGCCAAAACCCCAAGTCCGCAGGGGGTGCGATCATGGGAGGATGTCTACTGATGCCCTCCCGACACTGGAAGTCTGCGCTGTAGCCACCTTACAGCTATAGCGCGGGCGGAAAGTGGTTACATGTGTGTCATTCTTACCCAGATGAACATTAAAGATGTGGGGGCGGTTACCTGCAAAACAAAAGTACACGCTCCATGTAAAAAATAAAAAAGGCAGCGTTAGGGATGGGGTTAGGGAATCGACTTGAGTGAAGGGCTGCTTTAAGAAAATAAAATTTTGACCAAATGGAGTTTTCAGATTTTTTATTCCATAGGACCGGCACTCCGCGGACTAGGCCGAAGCCGCGGCCTCGCCTAAAAAATCCTCTAGTCTATTTGGAGCGGCAATTTTTGTTTTGTATAAAAAAATCCTGCCCGCAGCTCGCCGCGATCCTGGGAAAAGGCCACGAGGCCGGACGCCGTAGACTAGGCTGAAGGCGCTGCCTTTACCCAGCATCGCGGCGAGCAGGAGTTTTTAGGCGAGGCGGCAGCTTCGGCCCAGTCCGCGGCCTTTTCCCAGGATCGTGGCGGCCTCACCTAAAAACTCCTGCCCACAGCACCTTCGGACCGGCGCGGTGTCCATCAGGAAAAAAACTCGATTCGAATCGTGAATCAAGTTTTTTTTTTAAATCAGATTTTTTTTTTGGCCCAAAATCGCCCAGCTCTACCTGTACGCCCTTGTGCCTGTCCGTGCCATTCTGTCGACATACAGCGGTTCTTAAGTGGTTAAAGCATTTGTTAACCCAACACTTCATATTCCTGATATGTGCATGCTGTACCATGTACTTGTATAAGAAAGTATCCTGTTCTTTTTGTATTACTTCCTTTGTTTGAAATCCATGGTGTTCCTGCCAGTCACCTTGCTTTCCAATTAAAAACTGAGAGCACACTGTGGCACATTCTCTAGCCAAGCTGGGAACTCAGTTTGCTCTCTTCCAAAAATCAGACTTGTCCTGACACGCCCCCACTGCACAGCCATTCACTGGGTAGCTCAGTGTGTTGCTGCTTCTCCTCCCCCCAGCTCTTATGCAGCTGAGAACAGGAGGGAATGTGATCCTCTATTAAAAAAAAAAAAAAAGGGTATTTATAATGTTTTTTTACATCTATACAAAAATGTTTTGCCTTTCATTTTTATTTTAAACTGATGGGTTGTTTTACAAGGTGTTTGTTTACAAGCCAGTAGAGGAAAAAGCGAACCAGGAAATAGTGGCATCAAATTGCCCGATTGTGTGAACTACATAACTGGCTGAACAGAATTACAAGTGCTTTGGCAGGTTAAATATTAGTCAAAAAATGAATGGCCTTGTAATTTGCAAGAACAAATACAACGATGGAGCTTATTAAGGCTGCATTCACACCTGAGCGTTTTGTAGCCTGAAACCTGAAGCTACAAAACGCTAGAGGGGGAAAAATCCATTATTCTCTATAGAGATGGTTCACATCTCCACTCCAAAACGCCTGAAGCCTAACGCCTGAAGCTCAAACAAGTTCCGGACCCTTTTTTGTCACGCGAATCGGGCAGATTTGGGCATTTTAGCAGTCATAGAATGTAATGGAAACGCTCGATTCAAGCGTTTAGCGCGACAACGAGCGTTTCGATGGGCGCAAATTCGCGCAACAAAACGCCGGTAAAAACGTCGGTAAAAACGCTCGAAGCACTACGCTCAGGTGTAAATGCAGTCTTAGGAAAGGTCAAAAAGTATGTTTACAGATTTTTTTCCACCTATTTGTCAGTTTTTTATTTGAGAGACTGGTAAAACCTATTTCGTGTAATCATTTCATATGGGATTTTTGCTTTTCTTGCCATCTAGTCCCAGCTGTTTTGTATTATGAAACTGTGAAGGCAATTTTCATCCTGGAAATCACTAGGTATATATTCACCTATCCAAAAGGAGAAGAAAATATTAGCTGAAGGGTAGAAGGCAGGGGCAAAATACAAAATTTAGGAAAAAGATCACCACTATCACACAAAATTCATAGTGAATGTTTAAATATGTATTTAAATATTACATCTAATCATTAATCATCTCATCTCTGTAATCTAAGTATTGGATGTCATTATTCACCAATTATTTGCTGATTCTTCCCCAACATTGACTGTTGAAATTATATGCAGGCGGTTGGGGAAAGTCTGCAGTAAAAATATCTTGCCACTTTAGTCCCAAAGGCTTGTAAGCAGCCAGCATCCGCTGCATACTGAAATGTCAGTTTTAAAAGGGTTTAGCTATAAAAAGGTTACCAGTCAATGTAAGCAATAAGCCATGGCAAAATGAATAAATATTTATAAACACAAACCAGTAGCTCACATGCTTTGCATATGTAGCAGAAATATAAAATAAATAAATAAATTTGTATGTCTCTATTCAGAGAATTGTTTACTCCTCTGTATACATCAAAGATAAGTGATCTAAAACAAATACTGAAATAAAGCTTATAATCCATTGTTTTATAAATAATGAATGCATTATATAATATCAGATGAGAGGGCACTTGACACTGTCAGAGTTACTAGAGAATCAAGCTATATGGAATCCTTGACGTTTCACAGAAAAAAAAAAAAAAATCTAAAATGAGTAAAAGAAAACAGACCAGTTAGGCGGAAAAAAACACCTTCTTAAAGCGGAGGTTCTGCGGTGCATACTTTTTTTTTTTCATTCTATGTTAAAAGTTTAGCAATGTAATTACTCACGTCTGCGGCACTTTAAAACGCCCCCCGTCCATTTTGCGGTAAAAAAAAAGAGTTTATAAAACTCTTCCTGCTTTTCCCATTTTGCTTGTGGGCATCTTGAAGCCCACAAGCATATCCTTCCGGGTAAAGAATGCTTCTCTCCCGGCATTCAGCGCTGGATCTCGCTCACGCCGGACGGACGCACGCCCCATGCGAGCAGCGCCGTCAACACTTCCTGGTTGCCATGACATCGCAGGTGTATAATGGCAAAATACACCAGCGTGCCCTTATCTAAAATGGCGGAATTAGATCCGCCCCCCGTCACGTGACCGGCTAGACGAGTCACGTGACGATACACTTATCGTGAGATCTGACTGAAAGGAGCCAGGAGCCACTGCGAGAATAGGAGCATAGGAAAGGACACGCCTACTCCCGCGGGAGTAAATCCGGAAGTAAGATTAAAGATAAAAGATATAAGCAAAACTACTTTGAAAAAAAAAAAAAGGTTAGTGCTATGCTTATTTACGTGATAAGAGGAACTAATGATGTTAAACTTAAATATGTGGGTGAACCTCCGCTTTAATGAATACTAAAAGTGTCTTCAAAGCATAGAAAAATTCCCAATTTCTGCTTTTATTAGTATTGAATGGAATTAATAAATAACAAATAATAAAGTAATTTATAAAAAAAAATGATGGTGTCACTTTAATATGTACATAAAGCGAACACTTTTTTTAGCCTAGGTTCACACATATGCGGTGCGGGAAACGTACTGTTTTCCGCAATGCATTGTTTTCGCACAGTGTTTGCGATCCACTGCAGATGTCAATACAAAGATAACGACACCTCAAACGCATTGCAAATGCAGTACAGTTTGCCTGCACCGGATCGCATGGTGCCAAACCACCATGTGACCCAGTTGCGGTACAGCTCCAAAAAAGTTGCCTGCACTTCTTTGGATTTATGGGGTGCAATTGGAGCCCATTCAAAATGAATGGGCTCCAATTGCACCACACCGGAATGCATGTGAATTGCGCAGGAATGCAGTCTGGTTTCTGTGCAATTCACATGCGGGTTATACTGCGACTGGGGCTTATGGTTTGGATAGTGTGTGCAAGTGCTAAAATCCCTATGAGGTTTTTATTAGGCAAGTCATTTCTCCCCAGTGGAACACAAAAAATATAAGACAAAAATAAAAAACAGTAACAGTCTCACACTGGTCATATACATAGATCCAAATCTGAGGACATCAAAAGTGTAAGTGGATCAATACGTAATCAGTTCAGAAATATAATAGTATCCCATCAGAAAATAGGATTTTTGTACTTACCGTAAAATCCATTTCTCTGACATCCATGGACTGACACAGCGTGTCTTTACACTTTACACGTGGGTTATGTCCCTGCTTGCAGGAGAAGACCTAGGCAGAATGTGAGATGTTATACATACATTCTAAAAAGCCAGAGCTGAACAGCCCCGCCTAGGGGGGCGGTCCCTCCGGACATAACCCTCCCACTGCAGTCAGCAGACCTCAGTTCGTAACAAAGCAGTACAAACTTAAAAGGAAGGGTGGGTGCTGTGTCAGTCCATGGATGTAAGAGAAATGGATTTTACGGTAAGTACAAAAATCCTATTTTCTCTTATCATCCATGGACAGACACAGCGTCTCTTTACACTTTACACGTGGGATGTCCCAAAGCAGTGTTAAGAGGGATGGGAGCAGTATAAATGGAAAAACCAAAAAACTTCACTCCAATACAAGGCAGAGCTCCTCAACAGAGGAGTTGCAACTTTAAACAGCGGCCTGCAACACCTTGCGGCCGAAGGAAGCATCCGAAGATGCAGCCACATCAACCTTAAAAAAGGCATGAACAGGCGACCAAGGTCGCCGCCTTGCACCCTTGTGCAACCGACGCTTGATGTCGGAAAACCCAGGAAGCACCAATTGCCCTGGTGGAATGCGCCGTAACCGGAAACGGAGGTGCCCGCCCTTAGAGAGCATAGGCTTGAATGACGGTTTGTCTGATTCCCCTAGAAATGATGACAGACGAACCGCTTGGCCCTGTTTTGGACCAGAGACGGTCACAAACAGTGAGTCAGACTTCCGAATAGAAGCAGTAGCAGACAGGTACACAAGCAAGGCATGTACCACACCCAATATGTGCAGCGCAAACTTTGGGATGCGATGGGTGGGGACACAAGGACGGGAGGACAATGTCCTCATGTAGGTGAAAGGTCGACACCACCTTTGGCAAAAAGGAAGGTCGCGGATGCAACACCGCCTTATCCTTATGGATGACTAAATATGGCGACTTGCAGGACAAGGCCGCCAACTCAGACACTCGTCAAACAGAAGTGATTGCCACTAAAAAGCCACCTTCTGAGACAAGACAAGAGGGGAATATCCCTGATATTCTCAAAAGGAGGTTCCTGGAGGACCGAGAGCACCAAATTCAGATCCCACAGTGGGAGAGGAGGCTTGACAGGAGGGAGCACATGGCGAACCCCCAGCACAAGGTGCTAACCAAGAAATGACCCGCTAGAGGTCGCTGAAAGAAGACGGCCAAGGCCGAAATCTGATCCCTAATGGTACTCAAAGCAAGCTTTTGGGTCACTCCACACTGCAGAAGACGCAGGATTCTGGGGACGGAATACGTCCGAGGACGCCAGTCCAGCGCTTCGCACATGGCGATATAAGCTTTCCAGGCACGGTGAGAGATCTGTCTGGAGGAAGACTTCCGTGCCTTTAACATGGTCAAAATGATCGAGACCGAGAGACCTCGGTCCCTCAACACCTAGCTTTTAACAGCCATGCCGTTAAAGCCAGAGACTGTAAAGCCGGATGAAATATAGGACCTTGAGACTGAAGGTTCTCCCTCATCGGCAACCGCCAGGGAACGTCCGCGACGAGACGTACCAGAACAGCGTACCAGTGACGCTGAGGCCAATCCTGAGCAATTAGGATCACCGGAGTTTATATCAGGTGATAAGGACCCTATGGGGCCACCAACGCATCCGAGGCATCACCCAAGGATCCCTGGATCTGGCCACAACCTCGACACCTTACGATTGAGTCGAGAGGCCATCAGGTCCACATCCGGCGTGCCCCACCGTCGGCAAAGGAGTTGAAATATGCAAGGACCACTCTCCTTGGTCCAGCGTCTGGCGACTCAGATAGTCCGCCTGCCCATTGTCTATGCCCGGAATGTAAACGGCCTACAGAGCCGGCACATTTCTTTCGGCCCACTTTAGGATACGGGCTACCTCGGAAGCCGCAGCTGAGCTCCGAGTCCCCCCTTGATGGTTTACATACGCCACCGCCGTGGTGTTGTGTGACTGGATCCTGATGGAGCGACCCTGTAAACTCTCCGACCCGAGGAGAGGCACAGCCTGATTGCCCGTAAATTCCACAACAGTGATTGGTAAATGGGCTTCGTCCGGAGTCCACAGCCTTTGAGCCGACAGGACTCCCCAGTCTCCACCCCAGCCCGTCAGACTGGCGTTGTCGTGAGTATCATCCATTGGATGGGGAGGAACGACTTTCCGGACCGAAGAGCCGAGGATCTCAACCAACATGTCAGAGACGCCCTGACCAGGTGACTCACCTGGATCTGAAGATCCAAGCACAACGGAGATTTGTCCCAGTTGGACAAGATCTCCTTCTGCAATGCTCTGGTGTGTGATTGGGCATACGGAACGGCCGCGAAGGAGGCCACCACGAGTCCCGGGACTCACATGCAAAAACGGATTGATGACCATTTTCGGGACGTCAGCACCCGCACCGCAGACTGAAGTGCCAGCAACTTCTTCAGAGGTAGGACACCTTTTCCTCCAAGGAGTCCAGAATCAGACCTAGATACTCCAGACGTTGAGTCGGGACCAGGACTGACTCCTGAATGTTCAGGAACCACCGAAGTCCCTGAGGGTCTGATTGACGACAGTCACACTGTCTTCTAAGTCTGAGCCACTTTCTGCTCTTAGCAGAAGAGCGTCCAGATAGCCCACGACAGCAATGCCTCGCTGTATCAGGAAGGCTAGAACCGGAGCAAGCACCTTGGTGAACACCCTTGGTGACTAGGCTAGGCCGAAAGGAAGAGCCACATCGATAGTGGACTTCACTGATCGCAAAGCGCAGAAACCTCTGGTGACTTGCGCAGATTTGCAAGTAGGCGCCCTTGAAGCCCAAGGACGCCAGAAGAAAAACCCCTTGGTGGAGTGTAGCGATCACCGTGCGATGGATTCCATGCGGAATTTCTGCACCTTCTCGAAGGCATTCAGGGCCTTGAGGTCCAGGATAGGTGGAACCACGTCCTTTTTTGGGACGACAAAACAGATTTGAGTAGAATCCCTGAAAAAAACTCTTCTGTGACGGAACCGGCACAATCACTCCGGTCCTGATCAATCCTGTACAGCCCCCAAGAGGGCTGCCCGACGGGTAGGAAGGAGAGGAAGATTAGAGGGAAAGAATCTGTCTGGGACCAGGATCGGAATACTATCCTGTATCCTGAGGTGACCACCTCGCACACCCACCAGTCGGAGACTCGAGAGGTCCACCGATTCGTGACCTGCAAAGTCGTCCCCCCACCCCAGAGTCGGGCGGGGCAAGACTTCACGCGGAGGCGGGCTTGGGAGCCGCTTGTTTGGCTTACGCACCCAGGGTCGCTTGTGCCCACCATCCGCACTGCCTCAGTCTGGGAGGGCCTACCCGTGGACTGACTGACGGAAAAACCCCTTTTTTGCTGGAAAGGAAGGACCCTGTTTGCGGCGGGCCCCCTTACCTTTGCTAGTCTAAGGAAGAAGAGTGCGTTTACCTCCCATGACACCGAAAGGTCTACCACCTTTAAATGGTAGATCCATCAGGAGCTTCTTAGAGGCTAGGTCAGCAGACCAGCATTTCAACCAGATAAGACGACGCCATACCACCGCCGAGACAGAGGCCCTGGATATTAAAGGGGCCGCGTCCAACGTGGCGTCGCACACATAAACCAGGCCCTGCCCAGTTGGTGGGCCAGAACAACTGTGTCTGGAGGAAGATTATGCTCCTGTACAGCTAGGTGCAACATTTTTGCCCAACCTGTAAGTGTTTAAGACACAAGGGTCGCCGCTACCACAGGCAGTAGGGCGGATCCCAACAAGGCAAACATGGCTCTGCTCACCACTTCTGACCTCCTGACAGTGGGGTTCTCAAATTCAGGAGTCCCCTCCATCGGAAGAGTGATGGCCTTGTTCAACCGGGCGACTGGAGGGTCGACCACTGGGGGAGAAGCCCACTTTTTAAGTAGGGCATCTTCAAAGGGGCATCTGATAGACAAACGCTGCGGGACCATAAAAAAATCTTCTGCGGCTTTTCCCAGACCTTATCAATGAGCTGGTCAAAGAAAGTTACATATGGAGAAACCTCTTTAAAAGGCCTGGCCTTAAAAGAACCAAAGGAGACTGTATCTGCCTGAGGTTCTGCATCCGCAGCATTTAGCTTGAGAGTGTCCCTCACCGCAGTCATGAGTACACTAACAAGCGCCCTGTCATTTATTGACACAGAACTGGAGTTTTCCTCATAAGGAATGTCCTGTTCAAAACCATCCAATATATTCAGAACTAGGGTCCTGATCGGTAGTGGCTAGGCCCATATCTGAATCAGCGCACTGCCCTCGTGTAGATAAAGTGGGGAGAGGGGCTCTTTTGCTCCCATGCGCTTGCACACAGCTCCCATCCTGGTCAGAAATGATTCCAGGACTACCCACAACTGGTCCATAGGGACCGCAGGTGCTGAAGCACTGCCTGTTGTCCACTGACATGTTAGGGGAAGCTGGTGACACAGACTCCATATTGTCCCCCTCTGAGACTCCTCAGATAAAAAGTCCACCCACAGGCTGTGCTGACTGAGGAGGGGGCACCCAGGGGACTCACCAAACCGGACCAGGGACCGCTCAGTTTCGCTGTCTGTACCGCGCTGTGTCAGCGCTGGTGAGCTGTGAGGAGATTGTGAGGAGATTCGCGCTGTTACAGCAGCGCTAGAGGCCAAAACTAGTGCTGAAGAGCGCGCAGGCTACAAGAAAATGGCCGCCGCACTTCACTGAGGCGATCCGCGGCAAGATGGCCGCCATGACGCAGCAAAAGTGAAAAAACAGCACACACACAGCGCCACTCGGCGCTCAGGCCCCAAAACCACACAAAGAAAGGCCCCAAGCATATCTGCAGACCAGCATGAGCCCCTCCAAGAACAGTGTGACCTGCAGGCACCCCACACAGCACAGCGCCAGCAATGGTGACAGAGAGAGACAATGAAATACAGGGGGAGACAGGGAAAATCCCCCACAGAGAAACACACAGTTTTTTGTACTCACCTGCAGGCAGGAGAGACTACTTACCCGTCCCCAGAGGGACCCACTGGTGTGTTTCTGACAGGACTATCACAGTGCAGTACTGAGTAGCTGTCGGCCCGGTCCACCGCAAAAGATACAGTCAGTCAGGAACTGTTCAGTCTTGAGAGGACCGTGGGAGCATGAAAGCAAACCCGGCCACCCCTGGAGTCATGGGGTATGTCGTGAACCGAGTCTCACGCACACAAGGCGAGGATCAGCACGCTCGATGGTCGGACAGGGAAGACTACGAGGATATCTTGTACCCAACCTGTTGCCCAGCCGACAGTTGATAGAAGATTCTCAGAAATAAAATAAAAAAGAATTCCAGAAAAGGAATAAAAATAGGTCAGGAGACTGGCTCCTGAGAGAGCCACGTCTTCTCCTTCTGCTAGGCAGAAAAAAACTGAGGTCTGCTGACTGCAGTGGGAGGGTTATGTCCGGAGGGACCGCCCCCCTGGGCGGGGCTGTTCAGCTCTGGCTTTTTAGAATGTATGTATAACATCTCACATTCTGCCTAGGTCTTCTCCTGCAAGCAGGGACATAACCCACGTGTAAAGTGTAAAGACACGCTGTGTCAGTCCATGGATAAGAGAAATGTGGTTTTAATCTTTCCTCATTCTATCCAAAAACAAAAATGGTTTATATAGTTTAGTTTAAACAAAAAAAAAGTGCTGACACATATAAAGACTAAGCACTTGTGGGTACCTACACATACCTGCAATAGCTTTCAGTAGAAACACTCTGCCAGAATGTCAGTCTCTTCTGATCAGGCTCCGAGGCTTCCTGAAAAGGCCACTCCATTATGGTCCCCCATGGTTTTTTATTGGCCCATCACTCTGACGGCCTGCCACACTGGCCAATAGAAACATGCGAGTGGCTACAGCCGATGGTCAAGCTTTAAAAAACAAATAATAATAATAATAATAGTATCAGGAAGTGCAAAAGTTTTGTCCAATCAGAACAGCCCATCATTTAGGTAGAGCAGAACACTGAAAGCTGCTATGAGTATTTGAACCAAGGCCACTAGAGTTGTAGAATGAACTTGATGGCAATGTGTTTTTTTTTTTGTTTATTTCATAATTTCACCCATACCTGCTGTTTTTAAGCTCTGCCTATATTGGTGTACTAGAATTAACTTGGCCCAGTCACAAAAGAGATATACAGTGCCTTGAAAAAGTATACATATCCCTTGAAATTTTCCACATTTTGACATGTCACATCCAAAAAAACGAAAATGTATTGTATTGGGATTTTATGTGACAGACAAACACAAAATGGCACATAATTGTGAAGTGGAAGGGAAATTATAAATCGTTAACATTTTTTACAAATAAATATCTGGACAGTGTGGCATGCATTTGTATTCAGCCCCCCCTGAGTCAGCACTTTGTGGACCCACCTTTCGCTACAATTACAGCTGCAAGTCTTTTTGGGTATGTCTCTACCAGCTTTGCACATGCAGAGAGATTCTTCTCTGCAAAATAGCTCCAGCTCTGTCAGATTCCATCCAGAGCATTTGTGAACAGAATTTTCAAGTCTTGCCACAGATTCTCAATTGGATTTAGGTCTAGACTTTGACTGGGCCATTCTAACACATAAATATGCTTTGATCTAAACCATTCCATTGTAGCTCTAGCTGTATGTTTAGGGTTGTTGTCCTGCTGGAAGGTGAACCTCCGCCCCAGTCTCAAGTCTTTTTCAGACTCTAACAGGTTTTCTTCTAAGATTGCCCTGTATTTGGCTCAATCCATCTTCCCGTCAACTCTGACCAGCTTTCCCTATCCCTGCTGAATAAAAGGATCCCCACAACATGATGCTGCCACCACCATGTTTCACGGTGGGGATGGTGTGTTCAGGGTGATGTGCAGGGTTAGTTTTCTGCCACACATAGCGTTTTTCTTTTAGCCAAAAAAGTTTATTTTGGTCTCATCTGACCAGAGCACCTTCTTCCACGTTTGCTGTGTCCCCCACATGGCTTCTTGCAAACTCTAAACGGGACTTCTTATGGCTCCCTTTGAACAATGGCTTTCTTCTTGTCAATCTTCCATAAAGGTCAGATTTGTGGAGTGTACGACTAGTTGTCCTGTAGACAGATTCTCCCACCTGAGCTGTGGATCTCTGCAGCTCCACCAGAGTTACCATGGGCCTCTTGGCTGCTTCTCCGATTAATGCTCTCCTTGCCCGGCCTGTCAGTTTAGGTGGATAGCCATGTCTTGGTAGGTTTGCAGTCGTGCCATACTCTTTTCATTTTTGGATGATGGATTGAACAGTGTTCCATGAGATGTTCAAAGCTTAGTATATTTATTTTATAACCTATCCCTGCTTTAAACTTCTCCACAACTTTATCCCTGACCTGTCTGGTGTGTCCCTCGGCCTTCATGATGCGGTTTGTTCACCAAGGTTCTCAAACAAACTTCTGAGGGCTTGACAGAACAGCTGTATTAATACAGAGATTAAATTACACACAGGTGGACTCTATTTACTAATTAAGTGACTTCTGAAGGCAATTGGTTCCACTAAATTTTAGTTAGGGGTATCAGAGTAAAGGGGGCTGAATACAAATGCATGCCACACTTTAGATATTTATTTGTAAAACATTTTGTAAACCATTTATTTTCCTTAAACTTCACAATTATGTGCCACTTTGTGTTGGTCTACGACATAAAATCCCAATAAACTACATTTATGTTTAGGAGTATGATTTTTTTTTTCCAATGCACTGTATGTAAATTTTGATGGTAGTAACAGTATAAAGCCTCTCCTATACAACTCAGATTGGCCAATATTCAAGCTGTGGGTGTGGCCCTGTTGGTACCAGTTGGTTTGATAATTTTTTAACTGACTTTTGTTTAAAGGGCAGGGTGGAAAATTGTCAACCGTATAGCACCTGCTTCCAATCAGATGCAAACACTGTTCAGGGGTTCTAACAGCTGTGGGTGCCAGCTAACAGATTACAATAGCGGGCAGAGGAGATTCCTCCATCCATGCTGCTCAGGGTGGAAAGCAAAATCAAGTGTTTTCTCTTGGTCAGCCCAGAGCAACCGGGAATAGTTACAATAACAAAGTACTTTCTGTAAGTAATTAATAGGTAATGATGCGCTAAAACCAACCCTATTGCTGTTCCCAGTGTATAAAGGTAAAATAAATCCTAAGTGCAGCAATGTGCAAATCCTACTAACAAATACAGTGATCTAATGTGCAAATTCCTGCGATCAACAAACTTCAAATATTATAATAATACGATCCATTGGTATCAAACACTAATTAATATTAAACAAGGTAAATAGCAGCTTAAGATGATCCCGTTCACACAGTGTCTCTAGCCACCTGAATGGTGATCAGTGTATGAGATTTGCTTGTTCCTGGAGTAAAAAAGATTTGCCCATGTTCCTAATTACTAAGCGCACACACAGTTATTCCATTCAGCAACTGGTAAAGTAGTATTTACTCTCAGTTAGACAGGGAGATCCCACTTGCGTGTTTTGACGTGGCAGGGAAAACAGAAGAAAGATGCGATCATTGCGCAGTGTTGAAACCATTCATGTTATGTCATACAACGAGGTAACACTCACATTTCATCAGAGAATCAGAAGCGCATAGCTCAGCGGAGCGATCTCCTCAATCACGTTCTGATACAATGAGAACACCGCTGGTATCGTCACTCGGCTCTTCCCCCTACGCGTTACGTCACACACCACGTGACTTAATCATTAGGTCATGTGGCGTGTGACGTAACGCGTAGGGAGAAGAGCCGAGTGACACTACCAGCGGTGTTCTGATTGTATCAGAATGTGAGTGATGAGATCGCTCCGCTGAGCTGAGCTATGCGCTTCTGATTCTCTGATGAAATGTGAGTGTTACCTCGTATGACATAACATGAATGGTTTCAACACTGCGCAATGATCGCATCTTTCGTCTGTTTTCCCTGCACATGAAAACACACAACTAGCAAGTGGGATCTCCCTGTCCAACGGAGAGTAAATACTACTTTACCAGTTGCTGAATGGAATAACTGAGTGTGTAGTAATCAGGAACACGGGCAAATCTTTTTTACTCCAGGAACAAGCAAATCTCATACACTGATAGCCATTCAGGTGGCTAGAGACACTGTGTGAACGGGATCATCTTAAGCTGCTATTTACCTTGTTTAATATTAATTATTGTTTGATACCAATGGATCGTATTATCTAATATTTGAGGTTTGTTTATTGCAGGAATTTGCACATTAGATCACCGTATTTGTTAGTAGGATTTGCACATTGCTGCACGGAGCATATATTTTAGGATTTATCTTACCTTTATACACTGGGCACAGCAATAGGGGTTGGTTTTAGCGCATCATTTACTTTTTTTTGGTCTCCAGACTACCACTGAATGGTCGCATTTTAAAGTACTTTCTGTGCCAAGTCTATTTAATTGATATTTAAAAGATGTGATTGAATACATGCTTCACGAACCAAGCCAACTGCATGAAACTAGAACAGGGAAAGCCCTATCCCTGAATGCATTGTAGATACAAATTAACTAAGAGGAATATCTTGATTTTGTGTTTGCATCCTGTTTTAGTTATTTTAAAGAAAAGGATTCATTCACATTTCTACATTAAAGGAATATAACATTTTACTTGTATCAAGGCACAAAATACCACTGATCATCAGCTACTGAAAAGCATCCATTCATTAAAAAAATATAGTAACTGCTGAAATTTCTAGCAACGGTGTATCACATGAATGACAGCTTTGATAGGATGTAGTTACTATTTTACTGTACAAAAGGGAAAGTCTTTATACCCACTGCAATGAAACAAGGGTCTGCCAAGAGCAAACCTCCTGCAGATGAAAATCTATTGTTTGCGTGCTACCTGCAGGCAAGGGCAATCTGCCCATTCTGCCTTGCAAAGTACAGCTGTCACCACAGCCAACACCCTACAGCATGCTGGAACGTTTCTGTGACAGATTAAGGAGCAGTCATGAAACTCAGCAAACCTTTCACTGTGAGCACATAAAAAAAGAATGCCCTAAACTGGGAAAAGATGTGCAAGTTTTGAGTGTAAACTAATAAATTAAAGTGAAGTGTAAATATATTTACCATTCCACTGGCCTATTTGTTGAAGCACTACAAAAGTATTTTGTTGGAGGAGTCAAATATCTGTTCTGCCCTCCCCACGCAGTGGTTCATATCACTATCTCATACATTGTGTAATGACTTACAAGGCAGCAGAAAAATAAAAATAAACATAGCACGTGGCAGTGGTGCAGGTATTCCACACACCAGGAAGGGTTGTTGAACTTTACATTGTAGGTGTATGGCCAGGTAAAGCCAAAGTTCATATTTCCTGCAGTATATTTCTGCCCATTTTCAGTTTATTGTTTTCATAATTTTCTGGTTGCAGTGGGTAATCAGTACACACAGAAAACGCTTGTGTGTAAGCTACTTGTATCTGCTACAGTGCAGCACACAACAGCCTTAAAATAAAATCAATACACTTGGACCCCTTTTACACTGGGGCGTTTTTCAGGCGCTTTTGGGCTAAAAATATTGCCAGTAAAGCGCCTGAAAAACACCTCCCCTGCAGTCCGAGGGCTTTCACATTGAGGCGATGCGCTGGCAGGACATAAAAAAAATGCATCTTTGGAGCCGTGAAGGACACGGCTCCTCCACCGCCCATTGAAATGTATGGGCACCACTGCCGAAGCGCCTGCAAAACGCTTTGGCAGCGGTGCTACACAGACGGTATTACTACCCCTTCATCAGCCGCTAGCGGGGTTAAAACCGCCCCGCTAGCAGCCGAATAGCGCCGCTAAAATGACGGAAAAGTGCAGCTAAAACTAGCTGCGTTTTACCGTCAACGCCCACCCGCTCCAGTGTGAAAGCAGCCTTAAGGAAAACATTAAAGTATATGAAAAACCTCACCTTGTAAAACACTTCACGCCTAAGGGTAAAACAAATCTAAATGCCCAAGCACAATTTTGCAATTTTTAAATGCGTTAGTAAAACCGTACAAATCACCACAATTACTTTGTACATCCAGGTCGATTATATCTTTCTTTTTTCAGGACAAATTGGGCTTTCATTTGGTAGTAAATGGTTATGGATATCTCCAGATTTTTTTCTTTTTTTTTTATCAAAAGGAAATGTGGTCCAAAACAGTAAAAAAATAATAATAATTTTCTTTAAATTTAGCTGTATAAATTTCTTGTTACTACCATAACCTACCAAAGAACAACCCAAAATAAATTCTCTTGCTCCTGACGACCGCAACAATGCCACATATGTGCATGTTATTTTGATAATGACACACTTCTAATGCATTTCATTTGAATGCTGAAAGCATGATTATTTCTATGTGAGAGCTTCAAAAAGAATGGGGACTCCCAAAACCGACACACACTACTTTATATCTACTTATGCCTTGATGTCTGCAATAAAAGACTGTGCTATGCTCTATGGCAAAAATTGAGTGATGCCACACACTTACTGGTACATAACCTTTCAAAGGCTAAATAAAGCACTAGGTTTGATTAGTGCTTGCCTCTATCTGAATGATAATATAGAATTACTGTATATGAGATTGCAGGCCCCACCCGCCCAAACCAGAACTTCCCCAGATACAACCTAACTAAAATAAATAACTGAACACATTTTTTAAATGGCAAAAACTTGGCCGCGACACCTTTATTGGTTTTTCACAAATAATTTTCCATAAATCTTTATTATCATTCCAAACTTCATAAATCATCCAATAACATATTTCTACCTGCTCAGTTGTTAGAACTCGAGCAGTAGCACAACTTCAAAGATAAATAAAAGTCCCCCCTGGATCCAGGGTGACCCACCACATAAAAGTGTACGCGACTGGGGCGGGAGGGAGGGAGCTCAAATCTTCCTGCTTGTTCAGCTGAAAAGAGGCAGAACCCTGCGCCTGCTGGCCCTTTTATAAGCAATCCCAAAATCCAGAAAGTTCCCTGAAACCTGATTGGCTCTTCTTGCTTCCTTGTGGACCGGCCCCAAAAGGGGCGGGGCCCCTAACCCCACTGTACTAATGCAGCTAAACCTAACTTAATAATTTACCTTTTAAATTTGTGCTAGGGAGGCCGCAATCTCAGGAAAGTGGCCCCATAATGTGACCCCTTTATTCATTAGACCTACCCTTTATTCAACACACAATCACAAAGAAAACTCAAAGGATATAAAAAATAAAAAAACTTTTCTCAATCAAATTTTGAATACATAATTCATGCTTTCTTAAATCTCCACTAATCTATAAATCCAAATCCCTTGTGAAGAAATCGACTGTGTATGTTGCATATAGTCCTGAACTGTATTATCAAATGATAATTTAGGCTTAAAGTGGTTGTAAATCCTTTTTTTTTTTTTTAAAGAAAACATGCATGCCTAAAAGTACCTGCTCCGTGCAATCGTTTTGCACAGAGCAGCCCCTATATTCTTCTGGGGTGCCCCGCCAGCGCTAGAGGCCCCTCCTCTTCATCATGTGCCTCCATGGAAAGCCACTTTCCCTGGGGGCACCCATGTGGATAGGGGTGCAACGGATCAAAAAACTAACGGTTCGTTCCTCAGATCAGAGTCACGGATCGGATCATTTTTCAGATAAGCAAAAAAAAAAAAAAAAAAAAACACAAAATAAGTTACACCCACCGGAGTTTTAGATTTCACAGTTATTTTCAACACAAAAACTGAGCTTATATGCTTAAATACAGTCCGACGGACTGTGTAGATGTTAAAGTTTAAAAGCAGCAGCAAACCTGCTGACCTTACATGGTTGCTAATGTGACAGAACACCTCTGATTTTTACATTTAACATTTAAACAGTCCGTCGGATTTACAAATACTAGGGATGCATCGAATGGGTTTTTTGGTGCCGAAATCGATACCGAAAACAAATCTTGATTGATCCCGAAAACCAAAAACCGATACCGAAAGTTACTGTTTTTAAAAAATATTTTTATACATAGAGATGGTCAGAGACTGGGGACACTGTACCGGAGATGGTCAGAGACTGGGGACACGGTACAGGAGATGGTCAGAGACTGGGGACACGGTACAGGAGATGGTCAGAGACTGGGGACACGGTACAGGAGATGGTCAGAGACTGGGGACACGGTACAGGAGATGGTCAGAGACTGGGGACACGGTACAGGAGATGGTCAGAGACTGGGGACACGGTACAGGAGATGGTCAGAGACTGGGGACACGGTACAGGAGATGGTCAGAGACTGCAGACGTGGTACAGGAGAGAACAGCAAATGCTAGCGTTCAGGATGCCTGCATAGTAAATCACAAGTTCCATTTAAAAGCAATAATACAAGTCCAAGAACCAAATCCAGGTAGCAGGGCGGATGTCCAATGAAATAAAATAAAATGGTTGAATGGTTCAATGATAATCAATCTTGAAGGAAGAACATACTAGATGAGCAGTCTAATTGGAGTGAACAGATAATCAGGGCAGCTCTTCTCAGGAGTGAAGCCAGCTCAGGAAACCATGGAGAAAAAACAAATAGAAAAGTGCCTCTGAGTAAACGGTTTAATTTGGGTGTACGTTTATCAAAACAGAGAAGAGCCGAGATTCTGATGAACACGGCTGATCTCTCAGATGTACCAGTTTATGAAGGTGAGATGAGGAGTGGAGAACATGTTTTTCACTTCTCATCACAGGACACACCCTTCTGCTATTCACTTTTACACAGATGACCAGTTTATGAAGGTGAGATCTGAGGATCTCACTGGCCATCTCTGTAAAATATCTCCCCCCAGATTCTCCAGGTCAGACGTGGAGAATATGCTGTGATGTGAAGAAAGAGGCTTTTCTCTTCCCAATATCAGCAATGGCAAGCTTAAAAATTGATATAAATAATATCTATACACACACACACACACACACACACACAGACACACACACACAGAATATTTATAATGTATTTTTTTTTAGGACCCATTCACATCTGAACAATGCAGAATTGTTGGCAGAACTGCGCATCTCTTGTCACGATTCCAAATTGCTGTAAAATTCTGTCAAAATGCGCAATGTGTTTTTGGGTGCCATTCATTGTTAATGGCACCCCAAATGCAGTTAGCAGACATGCATTTTGCCTCACATTTTGTCTTTTGACAAATACCCTACCAACTTGCCAAAATGCGCAAAAATTTTAAATTTGGCTTTTTGGGCCTTTTTTATGTGCATTTTGGTACGGTTTTTGATGCACTTTTTGCTGATTTTTTCAATAAACGTTTTGGCTTGTTTTTTAAAATGTATTTTAGCACATTTTTAACATGTATTTTTTACCTGCATTTTGGTGTGCATTCCAGAAACACATGCAAAATTAATGCATGATATGCTTGCGGTGCCATTAATTGGTAATGGCATCCCAAAAGTGGTTAGCATATGTGCGGTTTGTCAAAATACGCATAAAAAGAAATTCAAATGCACGTTAAAAAAAGCACCAAACTATATGCTAAAAGAAGTGCCAAAGTGTGCGTTACAAACCACACCAAAATGCGTCTTAAAATAACCTGTGCCAAAATGTGCGCTAAAGGGCCAAAATGTGTGTATATAAAAGCCCACGACAAGATGCGCGTTAAAAAAAAATAGGGCAAAATGTGAATAAATAATGCAAAAGTTAGCAATTAAAAAAGGGCCAAAACACACATTTAAAGAATGTGGCAAAATGTATGTAAAAAAACTGAGTTAAAAAAAAAGCGCTTATGTAATAACACGCTCTTTTTAACTTTGGTTTCACTTTTAAAACTCAGCTGCTCTGTAATCACACAGGTGTCTCAAAAGATCACAGGCAGCCCCTCCCCCTTCTACTCAGATCTCAGGTGTTATCAGAGGAAAAACTTCTCCTCTCATCTCCTTCTGAGAACAAATGTTCTCCGCTTCATAAACAGGGTGCCAGAGGAGAAGATTTTTCTCTGAGAACTGAAATGAGATAAATTATCAATGTTTGATAAACGTACACCATAGTGACATAAATATGTAGCCAACACTTACATAAAGGTAAATGAAGAGATGCTCATATGAAGTGGGATCAATGCCATGTCAGGTGTATAGTCCAGGGTCTATTGTTGCGTCCAGAGAAGTCCCAAATCCCGGCTATGAAAGCCGCAAGGTACCGAAGAGGAAGCCGGCTGTATCCATGAATGGAGATGGCGACTGTGTGCTCGTGGAACAGCGTGTGACGTCAGCTGGATCGAATGAATGGGAGAAACACAACGCGTTTCAGAGCATGCGCGGGTCTGGAATAGAGCATGCATGCTCCTTTGTACATGGGCTACTCAGATGTGATAGGGTGGAAATACTAAGCATAGAAACTCACTGAAAACTGAGCATGTGCAGAGTTGCCACCGCAGCTGCAAAATCCCTAGCTGAATTGAGGATATGAACAGAAGGTGAAGATAGAGAGCAGCAGGATCAAGCAGGTTTTTTGCAGAAAACAGAAAACAAATCTCATGGTGACTGAGTGAGTATGAACAGCATCTAATACAGCATTTACTGATAGTTTTTTTAGAACGTGGGTGTAGTGGCACTTTAAGGAGAAGCAGGATGGGAGGAGAGTAGAGCATTAGCACCTTATATGCTGGTAGATACAGTAATTATTAGTAGGAATTCCCTGAGCCTTGAAAGGGCCATTATAAAAAGGTTTAGAAAGGCAAGTCTAATGTGGGAGTAATGTATTGATTGTACAAATAAACTTGCTTAAGGATTTTATACCATTTTATTACCTTTAAATATGAATTAATATGATTATGGAATGGGGAGTGTAGGTAGCCCACTTAAAAGGGAGTGCTTATCCCAAAATTGATTCACCTAGATGAAGTGGGATTTGTACCCACAAGAGAGGCAAGGGATATTACTATAAAATGTATTAAAAACTTATTACAGAAGATTAATGTATCCCAGACCCAATGTATACTTTTGAATACAGATGCAGAGAAGGCCTTTGACAGGGTGAACTGGAATTTCATGCTGGCAGTCCTAAAATATGGCGGTTTTGGAAATAAAATGTTACAATGGATCACTGCTATTTATTCCCACACAACGGCCCAAATACGGGTAAATGGGATATTGTCAGATACTCTTAAAATTACAAATGGAACAAGGCAGGGATGTCCCCTCTCGCCCCTCCTGTTCGCCCTGTCATTGGAACCATTTCTCTGCACTATTCGATCAAACCAAAATATTACAGGGATTCAGATAGGAGAGAGTCAGCATAAAATCTCAGATGATATGCTAATTTTATTAAGGAACCCGGTGACTACACTTCCAAATTTGATGAAAGAATTCGAGAAATATGTCTCACTTTCCAACCTTAATATAAATTTTACAAAATCAGAAGCAATGGGGGTGAATTTACCTCGAGAATTAGTAAAGCAACTTAAACAAAATTTTTAATTCAAATGGACTGATAAAGCACTGACATATTTGGGTACGTTGATCCCTCCTAAAATAGAAAAAGGTTTTGAGCTGAATTTCCCTCCTCTATTACTAAAAATTAAGACATTGTTATCTGGTTGGAATACAGGCTTTCACTCCTGGCTAGGACGATGTAGCATTATCAAAAGTAACATACTTCCTAAATTATTGTACCTATTTCAGACACTGCCAATACGTATTCCGCCTAGTTACTTTAAACAGAGTCAAAAGATAATGTTTGATTTTATTTGGGCATATAAACACCCTAGGATACAACATAGGGTTTTAATGAATCCAAAACAATATGGAGGATTGGCAGTGCCGGATATACGAAAATATTACTTAGCATCTCATTTAAGTAGGGTAATTGATTGGAATAGGCACAAAGATACCAAATTTGGGTTCAGATGGAATGTGCACAAACCTTGATACCCCTGGGCAGAGCCCCTTGGTGTTATGCCTCTCTCCCGAAACAAATAAAAAACCACCCCTTGATAGGGAACACTGTAAAAATTTGTTTTGATTTATTACCTAGTATAGGTATAATACCTGAAACATCTCCCTTAAACCCGATATTGGGAAATCCCCTTTTCTTACCGGGGTATGAAGATCTACGTTTTCGACACTTATTAGAGGCAGGATACACACAAGTACCATCATATATAAAAGAAGGAAGATGGGTAAAGATTGTGGAGTTAATGACACAAACAGACATATATAAATTAGGACTATGGAGTTCTATCCAGATCACACATTTTTGTAAGACTCTTGCGAACCCAGAGGTGTTTAATAGAGCCTTGACTACGTTTGAGAAGTACTGCTATGAGAGAGAAGCAACATCCCATACATTATCAGTAAACTACAAATTGCTAAATACGCTCGGGGAAGAATACGTACCGGGATTTATTCAAAAATGGAAACAGGACCTAGGAACATCGTGGGATAGTACACAAAGACAACGGATTTTTAGGCTTACTCATAAAACATCAATTTGTGTAAAATCACAAGAAATAAACTATAAGATTCTTAGCCGATGGTATAAAACTCCAGAAAAATGTAATAAAGCCTTTCCGGAACGTTCAGATATGTGCTGGAGATGCCAAGGAAGCAAAGGTACTATTCTCCATATATTTTGGAATTGTCCTAAACTAAAAACACTTTTGGACAGTAGTAGGGCACACGCTTCAGATATTTACTTGGCCATATGCTACCAGAGGACCCGGCCTTTTTCCTTTTTAACAAATCATATATACCAGAGGAAATATATATATAAAAAAAAAAAATCGATTATAGGCCACCTTTTGGAGGTGGCAAGGGCATGTATTCTCCTCTGAGGTGGAAATCAGTACCGCCACCAACGGTAAGGATGTGGTTAGATAAGGTTAAAGAAATTAGTAGACTGGAAGACTTGGTATTTTCAGCAAGACATCAACGGGAATTATACGATAGAAGGTGGTCAGAATGGAATGATTTTGTAATATCAGAAGAAGGGAAAACTCTTTATGATAATAATTAGGAGGATCCTCAGGAATCTTGGTCTCTGACGTGTTTGGTCCCCCTCCTTCTCTTTTTTTTTTTTTGCTTATTGTTTTGCAAGGGTTTTTTTTGTTTTTGTTTTCTTTGGGTAAAATGGAATATCACTTTTTGGTCAATGATGAGAAATAGAGATTGTATTTTTGGAAAATTAGATCATTTTCGTTTTTAGTTATTATAAGTTATCTCATGGACTTTAAACTAAACTGTTAAAGCTGAGAAAATGATATATGTATATCTTGAAAATGTCCAATGACCAAATAAATGAAATAAAAAAAAAAAAAAAAAAAGGGAGTGCTTAACCACTTGCCGAGCGCCCACTGTATATATACGTCGGCAGAATAGCACGGACAGGCACAATCACGTATCTGTACGTGGCCCTTTAAAATGCCTCCCTGTGAGTCGGACCGCGGGTCATGCCGCTGGGATCCCCGCGATCGTCTCACGGAGGTATAGAGCGGGGAGATGCTTGCGTAAACAACAGGGTTCATACACATTTTTACCAATAAAATTCTATGACTTCACGTAAATATTCATGACCTAATGTTTCATGAAATGTCTATGTATACATGTTAAATAAGAAGAAAATCCATGTCACACCCAGCATATTTTTACTAATATAAATGACAAGCTTTGTAGTGTACAGTGGAATATGAAATATTTAAATAACGCTTGCACAGTAACAACGTTTCATAACATAATACATCAAACCCTGAGAACCGCTTAGAAATGGATTAACGTAATCCACGGGAGATATAACATAAATCAAGGGGAAGCAGCTAAAAAATAAATAAAAGTGTCCAGCAACACTGTTCTGAACTTAAAGTCCCTTCCTTCCAGCCATGCGTCTCGGGTCAAACCCCACACACATTAATGTCCCCATCAGAGACCCCCACACACATTAATATCCCCATCAGAGACCCCTGCACATTAATGTCCCCATCAGAGACCCCCACACACATTAATATCTCCATCAGAGACACACACACACACACACACACACAATATCCCCATCAGAGACCCCCACACACATTAATGTCCCCATCAGAGACCCCTGCACATTAATATCCCCATCAGAGACCCCTGCACATTAATATCCCCATCAGAGACCCCCACACCCACATTGCTACACTGTGAACACACTAACTTAAGCTGAAACTGTGTTACCCCCACGCTGCAATTTAAAGTTTAATTCAAATGAGCGGATGAGCGAGTATATAAATAGGCACTGATGATGTACTGGTGGCTGTGAAAAAAGGGGGGAGATGATAGTAACACCAATGATGCCTGGAATGCTTTCACCTGCTTTTTTTTTCCCCCTCCGTCTTTTCACTCTACTCTGTCTCTGTCACCTCCCTTTTATAACAGTTCATACAGTCCGACACTTCCCTGCTTCCAGTGCTGCTACTTGGCACCATGATGTTACTCTGCCCCCTCTCCGCGGTCTTATTTTAATGAGTGGGTGATGAAGTCAGCACGCAGCTCACCAAGGCCGCCACCGCCGGGTGTTCCAAGACGGCCGCTGCTTCGGAGCTAGGCCGAAGCCGCGGCCTTATCTAATAGCCGAGGCTCCGGAGCGCTCCGCGGATCACGCTGTATGCCGATCCGAACAGAATGCACCTTTCGGATCACGGATCGCTTACGATCCGTTGCACCACTACTCAATATTCCATGACTTTTCCAAAAAACTTAGTGGGGTTCAGTAATTTTCCAAAACTTTCCCAGGCCTGGAAAGTGCCATGTCAAAATCCAATGACTTTTCCAGGAATTTAATGACCGTGCGAACCCTGAAACAAGCATCTCCCCGCTCTGACTAGTGACAATGACACTGATCTCGGCTCCGTGTACTCGGAGCGGAGATCGGTGTCATGCGACACAGAGCCCATCCCCCCTACAGTAAGAAACACTATGCAGGGAACACTTAACACCTACAGCGCCACCTAGTGGTTAACCCCTTCACTGCCAGTGTCATTTTTACAGTAATCAGTGAATTTTTATAGCACTGTTTGCTGTGAAAATGACAATGGTCCCAAAAATGTGTCGAAAGTGTCCGATGTGTCCGCCATAATGTCGCAGTCACGAAAATAATCACTGATCACCGCCATTACTAGTAGAAAAAAAAAATATATATATATATATATATATATATATATATATATATATATATATATATATAAAGCCATAAAACTATCCCCTATTTTGTAAACGCTATAACTTTTGCGCAAACCAATCAAACACTTATTGCGCTTTTTTTTACCAAAAATATGTAGAAGAATACGTATCGGCCTAAACTGACGAAAAAATATGTTTTTTTATATATTTTTTGGGGATATTAATTATAGCAAAAAGTAAAAAATATTGCTTTTTTTCAAAATTGTCGCTCTATTTTTGTTTATATCGCAAAAAATAAAAATCGCAGAGGTGATCAAATACCACCAAAAGAAAGCTCTATTTGTGGGGAAAAACAATGTCAATTTTGTTTGGGAGCCACGTCGCATCATCACGCAATTGTCAGATAAAGCGACGCAGTGCCGAATCGCAAAAAGTGGCCTGGTCTTTGACCACCCAAATGGTCCGGGGCTGAAGTGGTTAAATCTGTAAATCTTTTTTTTTTTTTTTTAAAGGATCCAAACACAGGCCCATGCACATAGATGAATAAATATCAGTAAACTTCTGCTGCATTCAGATTTGTTAAAATAAAATAAATCTGTATCAGAGTTGCCATTGTACTCCCGTAGATAATTGTGCTAACTTTTATATATGCACAGCTCAAGTGAACGTTATTGGCGTACAAGAGCCCCGTGTCCTAGTAATGGGATGAAGCCAAATGGCAGGCTTGAGAGACTGCCTGTGTCCTGGGAACGCCAAGTGGTTAAAGTCACTTGCATCCTAGCAATCAAGGACACCAAGAAGCTTCCTTGAGAGGTCACCTGCATCCTAGCAACGGAAAGACGCCAGGTGGCTTGCTTGAGAAGCCATTTGCATCCTAGCAACAAGGCAAATTATGCTGCATGCAAACATTGTCCAAATGTTTTATGAATATAGTGTACAGAACACTTTTTTTTTTACAAAGTATCCTGCCGCCTGCAAAATTCTGTTTTCTTGAAAGTTTGCATGCATCCTAGCAATGAAATTATGCTGGGCAACTTGCTTGAGAGACTGCCTGTGTCCTAGCAATGCTAGGTGGTTATAGCCACATGCGTCCTAGCAACAGAGGATGCTAGGCACTTGCTTGTGAAGTCATCTGCATCCTAGCAATGGAGGACACTATGTGGCTTTGAGAGGTCACCTACATCCTAGCAACGGAAAGACAAATAGGCAGCTTGCTTGAGAAGCCATTTGCATCATAGCAACAAAGCCATTTATGCTGCATGATTGCAAACCTCGCTCAAATGTTTCATGCATACAGTGTATAGAGCACTTTTTCTATTTTTTTTTAAAAGGTTCCTGCTGCCTACCAGATTCTTTTATACAGCCATGTACCCTTAACCACTTCAGCACCAGACCATTTTGCTGCCCAAAGACCAGAGCACTTTTTGCGATTCAGCCCTGCGTCGCTTTAACTGACAATTGCGCGGTCGTGCGACGTGGCTCCCAAACAAAATTGACGTCTTTTTTTTTCCCCACAAATAGAGCTTTCTTTTGGTGGTATTTGATTACCTCTGCGGTTTTTATTTTTTGCGCTATAAACAAAAAAAGTGTGACAATTTTGAAAAAAAAAAGCATTATTTTTTACTTTTTGCTATAATAAATATCCCCAAAAAATATATAAAAAATACTTTTTTTCCTCAGTTTAGGCCGATACAAATTCTTCTACATATTTTTGGTGAAAAAATAAATAAATAAAATAAATCGCAATAAGAGTTTATTGATTGGTTTGCACAAAAGTTATAGCGTCTACAAAATAGGGGATAGTTTTATGTCATTTTCATTATTAATTTTTAGTAATGGCGGCGATCAGCGATTTTTATCGTAACTGCAACATTATGGCGGACACATCGGACACTTTTGGCGCTATTTTGGGACCATTAACATTTATACAGCGATCAGTGCTAGAAAAATGCAGATTACTGTGTAAATGTGACTGGCAGTGAGGGGGTTAACCACTAGGGGGCAAGGAAGGGGTTAAGTGTGTCCTAGGGAGTGATTCTAACTGTTAGGAGGCGTGGCTTACTGTGACACCACACTGATCGCTGCTCCCGATGAGAGGGAGCAGACGATCACTGTCCTGTCACTAGGCAGAAGAGGGAGATGCTGGTTTACACAGGCATCCCCTGTTCTGCAGCTCCATGACACAATCGCGGGACACTGTGGGGATCGCGGTGGACATCGAATCCGCGGGCATGATCACGGAGCTCTCGGCAGAGGCATGCGAGCCCACACGGTGGCAAATTTAAAGTGATGTATACTTACGCCGATTTGCCTGTCCGTGCCAAAAACACACACGCACACACACACACATATTGAGTTTGTATGTCTCGCATATTAGCTCATTATGAAATACTTACCTTAGATGAAAGCTGTTGCAGTGGTCCCTGCACACCCCTTTGACCGTTATGGCTCCCGGAGTTACTTCCGGGTTTGCGGGCTCCAGCGCTGTGATGGGCTGGAGCTGTGGTGACATCACCTCTGTGCATGCCCGCGGGAGCCGCCAGTCACAGCACGGGCGGGCCATTTCTTTAGTGAGCATGAGCCGATGACGTCGGCACATGCGGATACAGTGAATATTCCCTAAACTGTGCAAGTTTAGGAGATATTCACGGTACCTACAGGTAAGCCTTACCTGTAGGTAAAAGTGGTGTAACAGGGTTTACAACCACTTTAAATTGGAACTCCACCCCAAAGAGGAAGTTCTACTCTAAAGGACCCCCTCTAACATTTGACACACTTTTGTGTGGGGGGGGGGTTGTTACATGGTTTTGATAGATACCCGCTCCCACTTCCGCTCGGATCACCCAAGCGTTCTGAACGGCAGTTGTCCTCTCCTCCTCCCCGCAGTCTTCAAGGACACATCACAGATTCCGGAAGACTGCGGAACTATTCACAATGCAAAGCAGGCAGCTGCCTGTGTAGCCAAAAGCTGCCACAGCCAGGTGCCCACAATTAAGATGCCGGGGACCGAAGATAGTCTCTGGCACCCCCTTGGGCGAGCAGAGAGCTGGATCCTGGGACAGTGTCTGTTTTTTTTTAAAAGCCGGCAGCTACAGCATTTGTAGCTGCCGACTTATTTTTCAGTAATATGACTGGAGAACCGCTTTAAGAAAGCAAGAATTAGGTGTTCAGTTCTGGAGTTTTTGTTATTATCATTTTGATTTTTGTCACTGTGATAAAGAGTAGGTGTAACATAATTCGATATTTTAATATATTCCACAATGTGCCCATCCTGCCCCCTACCCAAATTAGACTATCTCTATTGATATTGGCACAGCTGCTAGATTAGATTTGAGGGAGAAGTGTGGAGTGTTATTTAATTGAATGTATCATAACCAATTTTGTCAGAAAACAGATGCCATTTGTTATGATATACTGATATAAAAAGAGAAGCTAATCAAGTACTGAAGCCCTTTGTTTGATTCTTGTTATGGGCTGTGTATATTGTGAGACAGTGGTTGGCAGGATTATGGATGGTACATATGTGTCCTCTAGGTTTCTCATATACACAAGGCTAGGGTCCCTGGGATATGTGTCTTACAGACAAAACAATTTTTTTGTTTTCATGGTTTAATATAAGTTTTGTTCCTAATCCTGCACCCCAGGGGCTTTGTGGAGCTTTGGGTGGGATAAAGCATCCATTGCTCAGTCCCTATGTTACATGTTAGGAAGACGTTAGAAGGTTAGCTTTTAGGTGTGCGAGTTGACTGTGAGAACCTGCTGCTGGGTGAAAAGATTCACTGCTGACATAACACTACATACTGGTACTTACATAGTTAGTCTGGGTGAAAAAAGACCATCCATTTCAACCAATAGAAGGAAAAAAAAAAATAGACACACACATATATATATATATATGAGAGAGAGAAAATATATATGTGTATCTCTATAATTCCTTCCTGATCCCCCAAGGGGCAATCGGATATTCCCTGGATCAACTTTACCTATAAATATCTAAGAAAGAATCCAGGCCCATCTTAAAACAATCTACTGAGCTGGCCAGAACCAGCTTTTGAGGTTGTCCATTCCACATTACTACAGCTCTTACTGTGAAGAAGCCTTTACCACTGGGAATACTAGTCCCCTTTACAATATCAATTATATTTTATATATGGCTGGAGAAATGGGTATAATAACCACCTTTCTACTTGTCTTCCAAGAGCAAAGAACGGAAGCCCTGTGTATGCCGCAGTCAAAGCTTACACAGGGCTGAGGAGTCCCTCCCTATGCCCAAGTGAAAGCACTTTACTATCACCAATGCTGTCACTCCTGGCTATTAAACAAAGTGACAGTTGAGAGAAGGCAAGGCAAGTATAACCTTCTGAGGGGGGGGGGGCATAAAAGTACATTTTTTCTTTAAAGAGGCAGATTCATGGTTGAACTATGGTATAGGTGGACCCTGTTCTGGTCACAGGCTGCTAGCTCTCCGACAGTGACAAATAAAAGTGCTCACCAGACGGTAAATTCTTGGATGTGTACTGAACAGCCCCTTGTACAACAGTTCATCTCACTTGAAACATTTAAGTGGCTTCACTTCCTAGTGAGTCATGGACCTGAACCAAGCACACAGAACAAAAATTTCAGACATCCAACAATGACAATGGATGAGGGGGCTACTGAAATCAAATGACCTTTTCTGCCCCTTTTCTACTGACCGCTGACGTGTCATTACTATGCCATTGGCTACTTGACTATCTATGGCTTGATTTCTCATATCTTGAGGGAAAAAAAAAAAAAAAGGATCTACGTTACTATATATTAACAAGGTTTGCCAAAAAAGCATCACAGAAATTAAAATGTAAGCTTAAGAATTATTTTTCAGATTATCACACACAAAAAACAAAACCGGTCAGTACACAGACCATTAACAATCGAACGGTTTATCAGAAAAAAAGCTTATATTGCTTAAATGGCCAATTAACTATATACATTAGACAAATGAGTCATTTTGACAATTATATTCTATATAACAATATATTCACTGCTTCCCATGAGCAAGAACTGACAAAAATACTGCAACACTTTGTATCCTGGTGCTTCAATCCCATCTTTAACTGAATTGCTTTTTCCCTTGTATGAGTGTGATAAGGCTCCCCTTCTAGGCATTTATGATTGCTCTTTAATGTATTTGCCCTTGATTAACTTTATATTTACATTAATATATTAATCTAGCAAATGCACTGAATGTCATAATCTATGCTGGCTTTGAATGTGCAACATTTTAAAGGGCTACAGGGACAGCACTATTCCCCTGACACAATATTTAGTATGTTGACTGCCATTTTATATAATGAACTTTAATTATTTGATTACAGCTGTTGCTACCTTGGCGTTTCTTACATCAAGACGGGCTCCTGGGACTTTGCTATATAAGCAAATTCTAACAGTTACTACACATCTGTGAATTACCTTCATAGGTTTTGAAGGGACTCATGGGGAAAGATTTACAGTCTATGTAATCGTTAGGGGAGATTTACTAAAACTGGTGCACACAGAATCTGGTGCAGCTGTGCATAGTAACCAATCAGCTTCCAAGTTTTATTTTCAAAGCTTAACTCCTTGCCTACTGGGCACATTTACCCCTTCCTGCCCAGGCCAATTGTCAGCTTTCATCACTGTCGCACTTTGAATGACAATTGCACGGTCATGTAACACTGTACCCAAAACAACATTTTTATCTTTTTTTTTTTCACACAAATAGAGCTTTCTTTTGGTGGTAATCACCACTGTTTTTTTGTTAAACGAATAAAGAATTAAAAAAAATTATATATTATTTTTAGGGCTGTTACAGATTAAAATTTTCGTGTTCGATTAATCGATTTTTAAAAAAGATTAAATCGACTAATTTCAATTAATTATAACGCACATACAGATCCAACTACTTTTAGCTGATCTCCTTGCAGGCTGATTCCCAGTGCAGCTACCAACCACTGGAAAAATGGATAGCAGGATACAAAAAACACACAAAAAGGCAGCGCTCGATGGGAATAGCATTAAAACTTTTATAGTCTTCAAGTAGGTAACAAAATAAATATTGCACTGGAGATAAAATCGATGTAGCTACATAAACTGTAAAAATGGTGCGAGTATTACCAAACGGTAGAAAAAGCAGTCATAAAAACATGTAGCCAAGTATGATACTGGTATAAAAATGTGTACAACGATACCACTGCTGAATCCAGATGAGGAGGGGTTAAAATTAGTCCGTCAGCATGTAGACGTCCCGTGAAGGGAACTATCACAACTGCCAGTGGATGGCTGTAGAATCCCAGGTTGATAGAGGGAAGTGTAACAGCCCTTGCATGTGGCAGATAGTAAGGTCCCGCCGGCATGCAGATATGAAGGCACAGCAAAGGATCCCTTCAGATGGACACAGCAAGCCCTGCCGGTGTCCGTGACGTCACCGGATCTCCGACAGAACTCCATGAAGACCCGGAAGCCAGCGGAGAGGTGAGTACCGATCAAAACAATTCTGATCGATCAAAAAAAATTAATCGATTAATCGAGGATTAATAGTTAATTTCCACAGCCCTAATTATTTTCATAGTTTGTTATAAAATGTTGCAAACAGGTAATGTTAATCAGGACACTGATAATTAGTGCCTTGTACTTTTAGAGAAAATGGTTATCGGTTCTGTACACATTACAGGTTCTCTTCTCCTTTCCTCATGCTGTCAGTATGAGAAAAGGAGTGCCGATAACCGGCTTCTATTTACATCCACGATCAGCTGTGATTGGACACAGCTGATTGGCTCTATACCTTAATCTGTAATCAGCAGAGTCCTCCGGACACTGATAAAGCGCGCCACCAGCGCCCCACAGCGTGCGCGATCACGGGAGGCCATCATATATGCCTCCCAGAACTAGCCGGCCAAACTGTAGCCACCATTTGGCTATGACGCGGCCGGCAAGTGGTTAATTGAACAAGCTGAAGTTAATCTCCCACACGGTGACATAGGCCGTACCATTTTGTTGAGATTTGTAATAAATGAAACAATGTGCTCTTATGGCAAGTCAGATTAAAAGTCGTTTTTTTTAAATCATTCAAGTAAGTACACATTTTGCGTTATGATTATTAGGCCTCATGCACACTGGACGTTATAAAAACATTAGCTGTAGAATGAGTTTTTCAGTAAAACTATACTCCCACAAAAGCTTATGGCTCAAAAATGTGTTTTTCTGCGTTTTTCTAGCTCAAAAACTCCTCCTAAAACCCACTCGTTCTGGGGGTGGTTTTCCAGCCAGAAAACGCCCCTGCTAAAAACACTGGTAACAGCCTGTGTGTGCATGGACACATAGGATAACATGCTGGGGAGTTTACTGGCTGCAGAAAAAAAAACGCATTAAGCCAAAAACAGCAGCTGTAAAAACTGTGTGTGCATGAGGCCTTATGCTTTATTGAAGCTCAAATTTTATGAAACTTGTTATTATATTTCATACATAAACTTGAATATGCTCCCTTTAAGCCTAGGTTCACACTGTAGCAATGTGGGAACCAGTGCAATTCCAGTATCTCTACCGCAGACAGCTCACACTGCCCTCTGCGAACCGCTGCCAATACAATCTTAAAGTTCACAGATCGCAGTGCGAACTGTGGATTTGGACAGGAATCGAATCACAAGGGTGAGAATACCCATGCGATCAGATTCCAGTGGGAGGAAAAAAAAAAGTCACTGCACCTTTTTTGTGCGAATTCAATGCGAGTTCAGCCATACAACTGTATTGCTGAACTCGCATTGCACAGAAATCGCTTGCGATCGGCACCGCAGTACGGGTGCGAATCGCATGCAATGTCTGTGTTCGCTATAGTGTGAACCCGGGCTAAAGGTCCATTATATACAACCCTACAAAAGGGGATAGAGATCCCATAAACATGTTAGATTCTCCTAAGCTTTCAATAAATATCTCATCTTCTAAAGATCTTCATTCTTCGTTCTTTTTTCAATAAGGGCCTGCACCTTTTGTTTTCAGTGGTGTGTCCATATTTATGTATCTTTATCTATGTATGCAAATGATCAGTTACAGTGCCTTGCGAAAGTATTCGGCCCCCTTGAACTTTTCATCCTTTTGCCACATTTCAGGCTTCAAACATAAAGATATCAAATTTTAATTTTTTGTGAAGAATCACCAACAAGTGGGACACAATTGTGAAGTGGAACAAAATCTATTGGATTTTTGAAACTTTTTTAACTAAGAAAAAAATTAAAAGTGGGGCGTGCAAAATTATTCGGCCCCCTTGCGTTAATACTTTGTAGAGCCACCTTTTGCTGCGATTACAGCTCCAAGTCGCTTGGGGTATGTCTCTATCAGTTTTGCACATCGAGAGACTGAAATTCTTGCCCATTCTTCCTTGCAAAACAGCTCGAGCTCAGTGAGGTTGGATGGAGAGCGTTTGTGAACAGCAGTTTTCAGCTCTTTCCACAGATTCTCGATTGGATTCAGGTCTGGACTTTGACTTGGCCATTCTAACACCTGGATACGTTTATTTGTGAACCATTCCTTTGTAGATTTTGCTGTATGTTTGAGATCATTGTCTTGTTGGAAGATAAATCTCCGTCCCAGTCTCAGGTCTTTTGCAGACTCCAACAGGTTTTCATCCAGAATGGTCCTGTATTTGGCTGCATCCATCTTCCCCTCAATTTTAACCATCTTCCCTGTCCCTGCTGAAGAAAAGCAGGCCCAAACCATGATGCTGCCACCACCATGTTTGACAGTGGGGATGGTGTGTTGAGGGTGATGAGCTGTGTTGATTTTACGCCAAGCATATCTTTTTGCATTGTGGCCAAAAAGTTTGATTTTGGTTTCATCGGACCAGAGCACCTTCTTCCACATGTTTGGTGTGTCTCCCAGGTGGCTTGTGGCAAACTTTAGACGAGACTTTTTATGGATATCTTTGAGAAATGGCTTTCTTCTTGCCACTCTTCCATAAAGGCCAGATTTGTGCAGTGTACGACTGATTGTTGTCCTGTGGACAGACTCTCCCAACTCAGCTGTAGTTCTTTGCAGTTCATCCAGAGTGATCATGGGCCTCTTGGCTGCATCTCTGATCAGTCTTCTCCTTGTCTGAGCTGAAAGTTTAGAGGGACAGACAGGTCTTGGTAGATTTGCAGTGGTCTGATACTCCTTCCATTTCAAAATGATCGCTTGCACAGTGCTCCTTGGGATGTTTAAAGCTTGGGAAATCTTTTTGTATCCAAATCCGGCTTTAAACTTCTCCACAACAGTATTACGGACCTGCCTGGTGTGTTCATTGGTCTTCATGATGCTCTCTGCGCTTTCAACAGAACCCTGAGACTATCACAGAGCAGGTGCATTTATACAGAGACTTGATTACACACAGGTGGATTCTATTTATCACCATCAGTCATTTAGGACAACATTGGATCATTAAGAGATCCTCGCTGAACTTCTGGAGTGAGTTTGCTGCACTGAAAGTAAAGGGGCCGAATAATTTTGCACGCACCACTTTTCAGTTTTTTATTTGCTAAAAAAGTTTAAAATATCCAATAGATTTCGTTCCACTTCACAATTGTGTCCCACTTGTTGGTGATTCTTCACAAAAAATTAAAATTTTATATCTTTATGTTTGAAGCCTGAAATGTGGCAAAAGGATGAAAAGTTCAAGGGGGCCGAATACTTTTGCAAGGCACTGTACATCCAGCCCGCACTTTCTAATGACTGTTGGGACGAACCAAGCCTTTAGAAAAAAAAAAAAAAAGATTTTGCTATTTTATATTGAAAAACCTTTTCCTTGCACAAAGATACATAAAACACAGCTTATTTTTTAATTTTTTTAAAGAATGTAGGTAATCATTGGCTGTAGGTGTCAATCTGCATGCACAACCCAAACTTACCTAATGCTTGTCCTATGTTACTATTTTGACTGTTAAATCCGATTGTCAACCTGCAACTAAGAGAGAGAAACTAAAACTCCAATTCCCTGCATGTATTCCACGTTTACAATAACCAAGGGATGTAAAATTGTAGTAGATGGTCATCTATGCATCTATTCCGTGCTTTCTGCTTATTAGTGTTGCATAATGGTTATGCCCTGCAGATTATGTTCTATAAATGCAAGGCTACAATGAAAGGTAGATCTGACCGAAAACAATAGACGTCCTACAGTCTCTATGTAGGCAGTAATCATGTGACCTGTTGCCTAGGCTTTAGGCTATATGAGGAATCTTGTTTTATGGACAAAAAAAGTTTTTTTTTTTTAATTTTCAATTGAATTGAGAATGCCAAAATGTGCCCTACTGATTTGCATTCATCATTATGACCGGCTGAGATAGAATTGTAGAGTTTACTGGTTACAAGTCAAGTACAAAGAGATAACTTACCGTATATACTCGAGTATAAGCCAACCCGAATATAAGCCGAGGCACCTAATTTTACCACAAAAACTGGGAAAACTTATTGACTCGAGTATAAGCCTAGGGTGTGCCTCACTGTGTCCATGCCTCACTGTGTCCATGACTAGACTGACGTTTAACATGAGAGTCTATGGAAGGGGTGCCCGGCTTTGAAAAATTGTTGCTCCCCGGCCGTAGGTCCCCCGGACAAGAAACTTTGCAAACCTGTAGAGGAAGAGTGGGGCTGCATGTGTGCCAAGTTTGGGGTCCAGAGGACCTACGACCGGCCGGTACCAGGTCCCCAAAGTCACCAGAGAAATTACCGTTTAACATGGGAGTCTATGGAAGGGGTGCCCGGTTTTGAAAAATCGGTTGCTCCCCGGCCGTAGGTCCCCCGGACAAGAAACTTTGCACACTTATAGAGGAAGAGTGGGGCTACATGTGTGCCAAGTTTGGGGTCCAGGGGACCTACGGCCGGCACCGGCTCCCCAAAGTCCGGAAGATCAGACGCAAAAAGGTGACTCGAGTATAAGCCGAGGGGGGCATTTTCAGCACACAAAATTGTGCTTAAAAACTCGGCTTATACTCGAGTATATACGGTACATAATATCCCTTTTAACCCTAAAGTGGACCTGGACTGAAAAGCACTGTGCCTCTGACTACTGGTTGGAATTACATTTTTACTATTGTGCTGCTTAATGTTCTCCTTGCTGGAGGATCGGACATGAGGAAGCAAAACCCCTGTCTTCACCGAAATGGTCACCTCTACACAAGGACACAGTGCAGATCAAGGCAAGTTACATTAGCAATGAGGTGAAAAATGTGTGCCCTCTCCCTACCCTGTTTTGGGCAGTAATGTCACACTCTCCACCTCGCCCAGAGAATATTTTGCACCTTCACAAGATCTGGAAGCTAGAGGAGATCACAAATAGTAGCAGTGTCTACTACAGGTAGTCCCGAGGTTACGAACAAGATAGGTTATGTAGGCTTGTTCTAAAAGCGGAGGTCCGGACTCCTTCAGAAAAAATTAAAAGTCAGCAGCTACAAATACTGTAGCTGCCGACTTTTAATATTATGAGAATAAATATATTGGTGTGCTGAGACCAACCCTATTTTGTGGCTCAAATCAATAAAATGTGTAATAACACAATAAATCCACTAATAAAGTGCTATAAGTAAAGTGATACTGTGCTAACCAATACAAAAAAGAAAGTGAAAACTGAATCCTGAATGAATGTTGCTCCGTGCATAAATAAAATAGCAGCAATAGGCTTACATACAGTGCAAAGGTAGCAATAAGCCGTACTCACAAACATCAATAGGCAATAATGGCAAACATAAATACAAATCCGAAAGGAAAAAAGTTCATGAAAGTCTACTTATGGTGCTGATTGGAATTCCAAAGACTTCCACCGGAGGCACTAATCCGTCGTGCAGGAATAATGGTGCTAGTTTGTTGTTAATCCATATGTAGAGTAAACACATTGAAACAAAAGAGGACAAATCATAGTGCAGCATATTAAGGAATATTGATCCAAGCAGACTAAGCTAGTATACCACTCACATGTGACCATTAGACAAATGCGCATAGCGATCTCCTCATTCAGTGTCTGTGTATGACAGACTACTGCTGACAGCTTCACTAGGTTCCTCCCTACGCATTACATCAGAGTCACCTGACTTACTTATGGTTTGATTTTATTCACACATTTTACACATAGTAGCGCATTAGTATTATTTTAAAACATTTTAATATTATGACACGTCTCTTTCCTGGAATCCAGCGATGTCAGCATCCAAGCTGATTTTTTCAGCGGCTCTCTGGTGATGCCGCCACCATTGCTTCTAAGGCCGATTCCCTACTACGCATTTGCAAAGTGCGCTGCACTTTCTCAATGGCGCGGTGGTGGGGGAAGGAGGGGGGCCAAACTTCTGAATGATCTCACCGCAGCGAGATCACCTGGAAGTGGGAGCTAGTACCTGTCAAAACCCTGGGGGTTCTGAACCAGAAGGGGAGGGGGGAGACAGATAAGCAGAGCTTCCCCTTTTGGGTGGAGCTCTACTTTAAGTTGAATTTGTATAGAAGTTGGAACAGGTATATTTTTTTAAGTGTGAATCATTAATTATTTTTTTGTATAGCAAAACATTGGTTTTGCTGTCTGTGCCCCTGTTCAGAAGATGATTTCACCTCACTTTCTGTCCGTGACAATTGGATTTTGAAAATTTTGGGTGCTCATGGAAACGAGGATTAGTGATAAACCTTCAGTGGAGACACCTTTTTCCCAATAACTCTTACAGGAGTGAATTTCTCTTCCTAGGGGGTGATTTCACTTCTGGTTTCTCCCTCCGTTTGTACCATGAATGTTTGCAACAGGCTTCAGCGATTTCCAGATGGATCCTACAGGAATGGTATATCTACAGTTACACGTAAATAAAATTCTATACCATTTTTGTTGGTTTCAATCTAGTCTACAATTAAGTACCAATGGTGCTTTAGGATAACCCCCCGTTTGACCATTGTGGTTTCCTTTTTTGATTTATTTATTGAATCCATGATATTTTCTATGTTGGTAGACTCCTATCCCTTGTGCCATCTTTTGTTATATGGGCATTTGGACATCCTCCGCTGAGGCTATGGGATACCTAATCTTTTGTTGACTTTTTAATTTACGATTATCTCTGTCCATTCGAACCCCCTGAAGAAGACGAGTTGAAAACGCAAAAGGGATCACGTCTGGGCTTCATAGCCTTTATGGCAGAATCAGTACAATTTATGTTTTGTTTTTCTTCTATTTTGTACACATCATGTACCTTTTTCTTTTTTCCTTTGTTTTGAGATTTTAATCTTATTCAAATAAAATCTTTTTAGCTTTATATGCAACTGTTTATGGTCATCGGTGCCTTAAAGTTCCCTCTCATGCTTGTATTTATCTGTAAATTATCTATTGGGATTGGCACCTGTACCTATGAGACTTTTAGACACAGGCATATACTTTCTCCACTTTACGTATCAGGCTGGGTTCACACTAGTGCGACACGACAGCCGTCCTACTTTGGATCCGACTTTGCCCTGCGACATGAAGGCGACATATGTCCGACTCTCAATGAACGGGGATCCGACTTGGATTCCCGCCAATAGCAGGCACTGTGTTTGGTATGAATCTTGAGGGGGAACTCCAGGCCAAATTTTAAATAAAAAACCAGCATGGGGCATACCAGGCCTGGATTTTAAGGGGAACCCCTACGCCGAAAAAACGGCGTGGGGGTTCCCCCAAAATCCAAACCAGACCCTTAGCTGAGCACGCAACCTGGCAGGCCGCAGGGGAAGAGGGGGGGACGAGAGAGCGCACCCCCTCCCTCCTGAACCGTACCAGGCCGCATGCCCTCAACATGGGGGGTTTGGTGCTTTGGGGCGACCTGCGGCCCCCCCACCCCAAAGCACCCTGCCCCCATGTTGATGAGGACAGGGCCTCTTCCCGACAACCCTGGCCGTTGGTTGTCGGGGTCTGCGGGCGGGGGCTTATCGGAATCCGGGAGCCCCCCCTTTAATAAGGGGGCCCCCAGATCCCGGCCCCCCACCCTATGTGAATGAGTATGGGGTACATCGTACCCCTACCCATTCACCTGGTGGAAAAAAATGTCAATAAAAAAAATAAAAACACACACACACAGGTTGTTAAAGTAATTTATTGCACAGCTCCGGGGGTCTCTTCCGACTCCGGGGGTCTCTTCCGTCTTCGGGGGTCTCTTCCGTCGTCTTCGCGCTCTCCGGTTCTTCCTTCCTTCTGCGGGGCCTCCGCTATCTTCTTCCAGCTCTTTTGCTAGCGGGGCCCGGTCTTCTCCGTCGCCTTCTTCCCTCGCTCTCTGGTTCTTTCTTCCTTCTGCCGGCCCCTCCACTATCTTCTTCCAGCTCTTTTGCTAGTGGAGGGGCCGGTCTTCTCCGTCGCCGTCTTCTTCCCTCTTCTTCTCGATGTTGACACGTCGCTTCCTCCCGCTGTAATGCTTGGCTATTCGCTCATCAACGATTTATATAGGCTTCTCATGACGTCACAGTCACATGCTCCCATGACGTCACATGCTCCGGGGCCACCCGGAGCATGTGACTGTGACGTCATGAGAAGCCTATATAAATCGTTGATGAGCGAATAGCTGAAGTCGGACCAAAGTAGTACAGGGAGCATTCTCAAAAGTCGGACCGACATGTGTCGGACCAGTTAAGACGGCTCCCATAGGGAAACATTGATTTTCACACGTCATGCGACATAAGCTCCCAATGTCGGAGCGTTTGTCGCCCCAGTGTGAACCCGGCCTCAGGTAAAGGTCCTGGGGAAAACAGGTGGGTAGCAATCTGTGATATCATTTAGATCCTCACCTGCTAAGAACTGAGACACCCCCAGCACATGGAAAAAGGGAAGGGAGGCAGGGTAGTCACATAACCGCATAAAAAATTAATGGTGTTATAGCTGTATAAAAAGGTATTTGCAGTAGTATAGTGATATAGCGTTGACTTATTTTAGTGTCTTCACAAGTACTTTAAAAGATACACTTTGGCAGATAAAACTCCCAGATTTTTATTTCAGCAATGTATTTGGTTGTTTGCCTGGAGTTCTGCTTTATACACAATCTCTTTAGGATAAAGACATGTTCGTTTTATTTTAAAGGGACAGGCTCTTATTAATAAGCGTCATGGGAAGCGAATGTGGCTACGTGCAGACGGGTGGCAGCAGCGACTGGCTGCCTTTGGTGGCCTGAGTGGTATGGATAAGTCCCGCCAGGTATGTGTGCCGTTCGTTCTTTGCCAGCTGATATATAGACATATAGCCATATGGTGTATGTACATATACCATCTAATATACAGATGGTTATATCAGTGTGGATAGTGAGGGGTTAAGTATATATGGGCATGCCCTTTGGGTGAGAGGAGGAGTGGCCTGTGGTGGGTGGAGCTGTAGACAGGTGACCACTCACGCCCACTTACACATGGATATAAAGGAGTTCAGAGAGGGGTCCAGTCACTATCACTTTTTGGCTCTGAGGAAGAGGGTGCGCCCTCGCAACACGTCAGCCGTAGCTGTAATATCTGTCGTCTTGACTCTCTGGTCATCTGGTTCGAGCAGGAGGCAATCCCCTTTGATGGAATGGTTATGTGCCTACTATCATACTTGCTTTGTGAGTATTTGTAATCTTTTAACTTACTTTTAATAAACCTAGCCATTGGTAATGCACTAGGTCGGTGCGCCCTCTTTTTTCCTTTTACATTTTAGTCTTAAAGAATACCAATTATTCTGAGGAGGGCAGCAAGATTCCTGGTCATTTCCTTTCCTACGGAACACTCTGGTTGTGTCACTAAGAGACCAAACTTCCAAGCGCAGGAGACTGGTTGTGTGTCTTATTAATAAGCCTCTGTCCTTATTCCTGCATCACCACAAGTATGCCAATCAGGTGACCAGACCCTTCTCTGCATGCTCATTACAGGTCAGTACACTCACTAAGTAGGTAGGCAAGGAGAAGGACCACAGCCCTGGCAACACTCAACTTGTGTCCCTGCAGTGCTGTGAAATCAAAGCTAAGCAATTTGCCTGTGGTTTTAAATGATTTGCAAACCATTACAAAAGATCAAATAACAATTGTATAACCACTTCTTTGTGGTGTAGACATGTTGAGAAACAGCTGTCTTTTGGCGAGATGTCATATGCGCAGATTGTGCACAATTTTAAATTATATTAATAGGATTTATCTGCATGCTTGAAATTATTTCATTTTATGTTTATCTTGCGATATCCTTTTAAAACATAAAAAAGGAATATACCAAAACATGTATGACCTTTGTTTTCTATTTGCGTACCTGAGATACTTTATACTTATGTGCAAGCAAATAGAAGTTTAAGAAATAGAAAATAGTTTTGTCCACAAAAGAAGCCTGAATTACATGGTCAGAGCCCATAACCTTTTGTTAGCAGAACTCGACTGCCTATCATCACCTCTGCTTGTTTAACCACTTCCCTACCCAGCCATAGACAAATGACGTCCACAGATGGGATCTCCCATCCTGGGTGGACGTCATATGACGTCCTCGGCTTTGTAGGGGGATATCTGAATGATATGATGCCTGCAGCTAGAGGCATCATTCAGATATCCTTTTGAAGTGCCGGCGATTCTATGCACCATAAGAACGATCATAGCGGCGGTTCCGCCGCTTGATCGTTCTTATAGGCGGCGGGAGGGGACACCCCCCCCCCTCCCGCCGCCATCCAGTGCTTCTCCGGGCTCCCCCGTGCGATCGGGGACCCGGAGCGAATCTTCCGGCATCGTTGGTGGAGTCACGTGATGAGCATAGAGATGACTGGTGACCAGATGGTCACCAGTCATCTCTATGATCGTCGGAGGCCCGGGCGCGATGTGATGACGTCACGCCCGGGTCTCAAATGTAAACAAAGCCGCCATTGCGGCTGTAAGTATGAAATCAGTGAAAAAATTTTCACTGATCTCATGCTTTCCAGCCTGGAGGAGAGATGTGGGGTCTTATTGACCCCGCATCTCTCAATAAAGAGAACCTGTCACACACATTCCTATTACAAGGGATGTTTACATTCCTTGTAATAGGAATAAAAGTGATCAAAAAAAAAAAAAAGAAAAAAAAAAGTAAAATCATTGTAAAAAAATAAATAAGTAAAATAAATAAATAATAATAAAAAAAAAATTACAACGCCCCTGTCCCCGGTAGCTCGCGATTAGAAGCGAATGCACACGCAAGTCGCCCACATATGTAAACGCCGTTCAAACCACGCATGTGAGGTTTCGCCGCGTGCGTTAGAGCGCGTGCAACAATTCTAGCACTAGACCTCCTCTGTAATTCTAACCTGGTAACCTGTAAAAAAAATTAAAGCGTCGCCTATGGAGATTTTTAAGTACCGAAGTTTGGCGCCATTCCATGAGTGTGCGCAATTTTAAAGCGTGACATGTTAGGTATCTATTTACTCGGCGTAACATTATCTTTCATATGTTCCCAAAAAATTGGGCTAACTTTACTGTTTTGTTATTTTTTAATTCATGAAACCATTTTTTTTTTTTAAAAAGGCGTTTGAAAAATTATTGCGCAAATATTGTGCAAGAAAAAAATGTTGCAATGACCGTCATTTTATTCCCTAGGGTGTCTGCTAAAAAAACATATATAATGTTTGGGGGTTCTGAGTAATTTTCTAGCAAAAGAATGATGATTTGTACATGTAGGAGAGAAGTGCCAAAATAGGCCCGGTATTGAATAGGTACAAAAAGCCCTGTATTGAAGTGGTTAACTACTTGCCGACCGCCGCACACACATATACGTAGACACAATGGCACGGGCAGGCAAATGGGCATACCTGGACGTCCCCTTAAATTTGCCGCCCAGCAGGCACCGCGTGCCTCGTGAGTGCGCTCGTGGATCCCGGGAACTCGATGTTCATGGGCGGCCCGCGATTGCGGTCAGTAAAGGCAGAACAGGGGAATGCCTTTGTAGACAAGGCATTCCCTTGTTCTGCCTAGTGACATGTCACTGATCTACTGTTCCCCAGTGATGGGGAACAGTGATCAGTGACGTGTCACTGGTAGCTCCTCCCCCTAACCGTTAGAAGTACTCCCTAAAAAACACCTAACCACTTCAGCGCCACCTAGTGGTTAACCCCTTCACTGCCAGTGTCATTTTCACAGTAATCAGTGCATTTTTATAGCACTGATCGCTGTAAAAATGACAATGGTACCAAAAATGTGTCAAAAGTGTCCAACATAATGTCGCAGTCATGATAAAAATCACTGATTACTAGTAAAAAAAATAAAAATATTAATAAAAATGCCATAAAACTATCCCCTATTTTGTAGACGCTATAACTTTTGCGCAAACCAATCAATAAACGCTTATTGCGAATTTGTTTGGGAGCCACGTCGCATGACCGCGCAATTGTCAGTTAAAGCGATGCAGTGCCGAATCGCAAAAAGTGGCCTGGTCTTTGGCCAGCGAAATGGTCCGGGGCTTAAAGTGGTTGTAAACCCTCCCCCGGAAGTTTCACCTACAGGTAAGCCTAGATTAAGGCTTACCTGTAGGTGTTTTCAATATCTTCTAAACCTGCACGGTTCAGGAGATATTTGTGAATGGGATTACACAGTTGTCTACGGCGTATGCGCGCCACAGACAACAGGGCAGGCGCACTGTAAATCCCATTCACAATGGGATTTGACGGCTCCCGCACGCACGTGCGGAGTGACGTCTTCGCCGCTCTGGCCAATCACAGCGCTGGAGCGGCGATATCCGGAAGTAACCTTCCGGAGAAATGACTGCGGCCGGAGGGGGAGTGCAATGTGCACTGGGTCCCCTGTGGTTATCAACAAAGGTTTTAGAATTCTGGTGATACTTCTTTAACCACTTCCATACAGGGCACTTATACACCTTCCTGCGCTGTTGCACTTTGAATGACAATTGCGCGGTCATGCTACACTGTACCCAAACTAAATTTTTATCATTTTGTTCCCACAAATAGAGCTTTCTTTTGGTGGTATTTGATCACCTCTGCGATTTTTATTTTCTGGTAATTTTTTTTTTAAAAAAGACCGAAAATTTGGAAAAAAAAACGTTTTTTGTTTCAGTTACAAAACTTTGTAAATAAGTAAGTTTTCTCCGGCACGGATGGGCACCGACGAGGCGGCACGGATGGGCACCGATGAGGCGGCACAGATGGGCACCGATGAGGCGGCACAGATGGGCACCGATGAGGCGGCACAGATGGGCACCGATGAGGCGGCACAGATGGGCACCGACGAGGCGGCACAGATGGGCACCGACGAGGCGGCACAGATGGGCACCGACGAGGCGGCACAGATGGGCACCGACGAGGCGGCACTGTAATGTGTTGTACTAATGGATGCCAATCAGTGCCAAATAATGCCTGCCAATCAGTGGTGCCCATTGTGGGCACTGATTGGCATCCATTAGGCATTTCTAATTGGCATCCCAGGTTGGTCTAGGGTGGCATACCTTATGGTGGGCATCTCTGGTGGCATCCCTGGTGGTCCAGTGTGGGCATCCTCGGGGGGGGGGGGGCTGCGCTGATAATCGATCAGTACAAACCCCCCGTCAGAGGAGCAGCCGATCGGCTCTCCTCTACTCGCGTCTGACAGACGCGAGTGAGGAAAAGCCGATCATTGTCTTTTCCTGTTTACATCGTGATCAGCCGTGATTGGACACGGCTGATCACGTGGTAAAGAGTCTCCGTCGGATCGTTGTTGCGGGATGTCAGTCTGACACCCCGCAACACCTAGATCGGTGTTGCGGGGTGTCGGACTGACATCCCGCAACAACGATCGCCACGATGCGCACCCCCGGGGGCGCGCAGCGGCTCAATATCCTTAAGACGTCATATGACGTCCAGTCAGGATATTGAAACCACTTTGCCGCCGTCATTTTGCAATAGGGTGGGCGGCAAATGGTTAAAGTGTGGACATGTGGCCATGGAGGCTGCTAGTTCAGTAACATATTACACCTTAAATTTGGGTGTAACATGTTACTAAAGATGAACTTATCCTTTAATCAGTAAAACGACTATAAAGTAATCTAGCACAATCGATAAAAGAAGCATTATAAAAAGGTTAGACGTTGTATTCACAACGCTAAAACTCAAAGCAGTCTAAAATAAAATTAAAAGCTGAGTTAGAACAAACAAAAGGCCCAATCCTAAAGTAATCGCCTACTCCCATGATGCAATAGCAGCTTTCCCAATTCAAGCTGTGCAGTCAATGAATCAGTCTGAACGGTTTAGTACAGACACAATATTTTTTAGGATCTCACACAAAGAACTGTATATTGCGGCTTTATTATTGCAAGAAAAGGCAGTACAAGTGCTAATTGTTTATACTTCTTTTACTTGCAACCCCTTATTTAAAAATATTGTATTTTTTGAGACAAATTAAAAAAAAAAAAAAAAAAAAAAAAAAAAACGTAAATAAAATATTTTGTGGGGTTTTATTCAATCTTTTTTAATTACGGCCTGTGCTCCCCCAAAAAAAGGTATCTTTAAAATTTGCTGAAAGGAGAGAAGCAAGATCAATTAAAGCTGTAAATTTGAGCGCAAGTCACCTTTGACTACAGTGCTGTTGTCTGAGCTCCAGAAAGCTGAAGCTCCAATTTGGGACCTGACAATTTATGGCTTTAAGTGGCACATATAAAATATTCATATAGAACGTTTCATAGTAAGCCAAATTAAAAATGTATTTTTCTTTAGAACACATCATAGTTAAACATAAAAAACATAATAAAAGTCCATAATATGTCAATACAGTATATGAAAAGGGCACAACAGTATTAGCACGAGGGGAAAAAAAAAAAAAGGACTGACATTCATAGTTTGCCTTTTCTTTTAAACACTTCTAACTGAACAGGCCTGCCACCTATTACTGGTGACTAAACAGGGCTCCAGGGAAAGATCATCTCATCCTACACTATTGCTTATGTAAGTTCTCTCTTCTGATCCTACTTCCTCCATAAAACACCACTGGAGAGCAGTAATCTATGGCCCCAAGGTGCATAAAATACTCGATAACAGCTGAAATAAGCTATATAAAACTGACAGGAAAAAAAAAAGAACAAAAATGCAATGTCATGCCACACACTTTTCAAATTAAAGGATTTCTAGCAACCCAGACTTCTTACTGCAAGAAAAGGGATAATATACTGCATATTTTAGATGGTGCACTCCCTTACACATATTAAAACCAGCTGTTCTAAAGACTGGTCTGCAGCCTACCAGTTGTGCATAGGTTTTTCAAAATCATAATGCATCAGTTGACAGATGTGGCAGGAGTACTTTGGTCAGTTCCTGTCTGATAAACCAGTCAAAATATCCCCCATGCCCTTCATACTTTGAAAAAAATGAAGGAGCTTGTTGCTAATTAACATTGCGCAGGGGTTTTATTATTAGCTTTCATGCTGTAATCATGGCTGGAAGAATCAGATTTTTTTATTTCTATTCAGCCTTCAGGCTGAAGGGAAAAAAACTTGAATAATGTATGGCCAGTACAATACAGCGTAGAATACTTTCTCCAGACACCACTGTAGAATGCGAGATAGACCCCTGGCTCTCCTCCACTATCAGGAAGTCGGTGCTTGTAGGGATGCACATTAAAGGCCGCCTCAAAAAAAAAAAAAGGTACATCCTAGCATCATGTGGTACCTGAAGTTATGTATTATATATGCTTTGTGTTTTTCAGTACGTGCATATATTTAAGGGGAGCTAAACCCTAAACATATTTTTTAAGTTGTTGTAAAGGTTTAAAGTGGTTGTAAGGGCAGAAGGTTTTTCTATCTTCATGCATTCTATGCATGAAGATAAAAAGCCTTCTGTGTGCAGCAGCCCCCCTCAGCCCCCTAACACTTACCTGAGGTCCTTCTAGATCCAGCGATGTTGCAGGAGTGTCTCTGCTGCCGCCCTCATTGGCTGGGACACCAGCATAGCGCCATTGGCTCCCGCTGCTGTCAGTCAGTCAGCCAGCCAATGAGGAGAAAAAGGGGGCGGGACTGGGCCGCGGCTCTATGTCTGAATGGTCTCACAGAGCAGCGGCTCGGCTCAGGTGCTCCAATAGCAAGCTGCTTGCTGTGGGGGCACTCAAGAGGAGAAAAAGGCCAGGAGCACCAAAGAGGGACCCAAGAAGAAGAGGATCTGGCCCGCTTTGTGCAAAACCATTACAGAGGGCAGGCAAGTATGACAAGTTTGAGATTTTTACCCCCCAAAAAATTGACTTTACAATCACTATAATTTTTTTTTACCTTAATGCATTCTCTGCACGAAGGTAAAAAAAAACTTCCAAGATTAGCTCCCCCCCACTCCCCTCCTAAATACTTACCTTAGCATGATCTCAATCCAGCGCTGTGCCCAAGACCAGCAGTACTGCTCTTATTCCCCTCACAGCGGAAGCCACTGCTGGTGTCAATCAAATCCAGTGCAAAGGGAGCGGGGGTCTATAGACACACACAGACTGGCTCAGTAGGAAGCTCACGTTCTCTGCCCCCCCTGGCAAGCAAAACAGTCACCAAGGTAGGAGCACTGTCAGTACTGGGTTAAAATAACTTGAAGCCAAGAAATTAAGGAATAAAAACATAGAACGGTTTATTATCGCACTTAAAAACTTAAAATACCAATTTTGATCTGGGCATTTGAGTTGCATAGGCAAGTGTTTGCAGATGACATAAATCCCCAAACCCAGCATGTGCAAAAGGCAAAAAGTAACTCCAACTACTGTTGAATAACACAAATCCCAGACCCAATTGGTCAATGGGTAAAAACGGGTGACACCGGAGAAGATGGAGGGAGACAGGGTCTCGGAGGCGACGTGCCTGCAGACCAGAAGTGATGTACCCCGAGGAACAGGAGATGACGTTGTGGTACTGGCAGAGGAGCCACTCCAAAAGCCACTGGAAGCCGCATCAGGAGACATATTATGCCGGTTGTGGGACCGGGGGCCCTGAAAAGGAGGTCTGGGAGCACCTTCAGCAAAACCATTGCACAGAGCAGGTAAGTATAACATGTTTGTTATTTTCTTTAGAAAAGAAGATTGGGAAGATATAGGTCGTCGGACCACTCCAACCAATCAATGGCCAATCAATCGCTGTAACTGGATTCACTTCCTGCCTCTTGTGCAACCAGCTGGCAATTATAGCACCCACAGCCATGATTCGGTAAGGAACTTTACTTGGCAGTTGATATATTAAAGCGGAGCTCCACCCTAAAGTGGAACTTCCGCTCATCGGAACCCTCCCCCCCCTCCGGTGTCACAATTGACACCTTTCAGGGGGGAGGGGGGTGAAGATACCTGTCTAAGACAGGTATTTTCACCCACATCCGGGAGTCCTCTCTCCGGGAATCTGCGGGAGTGGCGTCACTTCCCGCAGACTTCCCGTAGTGTTCTGGGAGACACTCGGCTCCCAAAACACAGGAGCACCAATCAGAACGGCGCAGCGCGACTCGCACATGCGCCATAGGGAACCGGGCAGTGAAGCCGCAAGGCTTCGCTTCCTGGTTCCCTCAGCGAGGATGGCGGAGGGGGCAGCAGAGTGACGAGCGATCGCTCGTCCTCTGCTGCGGACGTCGCTGGACTCCAGGACAGGTAAGTGTCCAAATATTAAAAGTCAGCAGCTGCTGTAGCTGCTGGCTTTTAATATTTTTTTTTTCAGGCGGAGCTCCGCTTTAAGGCAGTAATAGAATATAAAAATCATCATGGTTTAGGTCTGATTTCAGGAATTTATGCAGGTTTATGTTAACAAAGTCCCAGGTTGCCAAAGTAAGGCTATGTTAACAATCAAAAGGTTAATACAACCTAAAACCCACGCAAGGATAATATACAATTTAAAGTGCTTAAAAATAACCAAATACAGTTTTTTGTGAATTATGAAAATAACAATAACATGCAAAATATTTAAATTATTTTAAATAATGGATGGAGGAAGATCTTTACTTTATTATCCCAAGCCATCATAAAAACTCAGTAGGAAAGTAGAGGCCCAAAAGCCCACTGCCGAGTCAGAGTAGAGCTTGCCAATTAGCAGGGAGCATTAGCTTTGTTGTATGAGGTGAGGAGTTATAAATATATTCCTATCACACACACTTTCCTTGGTGTTTTTTAAAAGCCTTGCGTATAGAGGTGTTGGAGCACTGCCTAGCTGGTTAACCAATGGTCAACATACAAGAAAGCATGTCACCAGCACCCCATGGATTAATTTAAAAGTTCAGAAATGTATTAAAACGATCACATCATGTGCAAGTATAGAGATTCAGAACCACACAGTCAACACTTTGAGGCTGGGTTCACACCGAATCCAATTTGCATGACCTTTATAAAATACTTTTATTTAAATGAGGCTGGTTCACATATCTGCGTTGCATTCGCACTCCGCATTGCCCAAAAAACGTGTGCGTTTTCTAGGCAGTGCGGTCCAGCTCAGGTGCGAATTCAGGCCCATTATCTTCTATGGGCACGCATCTGATTCGCAGATGTGTTCCGATAAAATCCTGACCTGATCCTGATGTAAACCCGACCTGATACTGATGCAATCCTGACCTGATCCTGATCAAAAACTGACGAGAAACGCTGAACAACTGATTTTTCTCTTCGCAGGAATACGCACCGGGCTGGTGTGAACCCAGCCTAAAAACAGTAAAAACACATGTATATGGTATTATTGAGCATTATACTGAAAATGTGTTTAGAGTGTCTTGCTATAGAATACCATAGTTCACCAAAATTCGATGAAATAAATAAATAAATGTCATAATGCAACATTAGACCACACAGATAGCAACTACAAAAGGGGCAAAAAAGGGGCAATGAGTAAAGAGGAACAATTGTCTCCCCCATATACTGTATGTCTGTGTGCATGGGAATTTAAAAATGTAGTCACAATATGCAGTGTTACAAATAAGATAATTCTTTATAGTGTATCTATTACCCCGTCAGGATGAGTGAAATATTCTCCACTTATTAGGGAGTTGCATACATTACATTATGATCTTTGTAACATCCTATTTTGCGTAAGAATCTATAGGTGGTCTAAAGATAATTGGGCTTGGACCTAGTTTGTACCAAGAGCTCATGTGGTGTTTTGATGCTTTTCTAAAACGTAAAGGGGTAGTACTTGGATACTAGTTGATAAAATGTGTCTGCTTTCAGTATGGTAAAACCAAAAATGTAATATATTGCATCTTTCCAATCATTAGATGTGGTGGCTGCATCAGTTTTTTTTGGCTTTTTTCCCCCCTCTGTTTTCACCTTCTGATCAGGTCAGTAACACACCTCCTGTATTAGACCCCTTTCACACTGGGGCCGCGGCCACATTCACGCTAAAGCACTGCTCATTTTAGCGGCACTTTAGCGCTGTTTAAGCAGCGCTTTTCAGGCCGCTAGTGGGCGTTTTTAACCCCAAAGGTGGTGTTAAAAATCGCCTGTGTTGCGGCGCTTCCGAATCGCTTTTAATTAATTTCAATGGGCGGGGCATTTTGGGAGTGCCAAATACGGCACTCCGAAACCACCCCAAAGATGCTGCTTGCAGGACTTTTCCTAACATCCCACGAGCGCACCACCCCAGTGTGAAAAGTCACACTGAAATGAATGGGAGGCGGTTTTCAGGTGCTTTACAGACACGAATTCTAGCGCCAAAACGCCTGAAAACCACCTCAGTGTGAAAGAGGTCTAAGTGAGACACAACTCTGGAGGAATGAGCACAGCAAACAAATAAAAGCTGATCATTTTAAATCACTCCTGCCAGTGTTAACCGCTTGCCGAACGGCTCACGCCGATATATGTTGGCAGAATGGCACATACAGGCAGATTAACGTACCTGTACGTCGCCTTTAAGACGCGGCATTGTGGGTGCGCTGCAAGCTCCGTGAGTGTGATCTCGGGACCCGCGGACTCGATGTCCGCGGGGATATCCGCGGTCGTCTCACGGAGAGGAAGAACGGGGAAATGCTGATGTAAATCAGGAGCGGTGGTCAGTGTCGTGTCACACACAGCCCATCCCCCCTACAGTTAGAACACATCCCTAGGACACACTTAACCCCTTCAGCGCCCCCTCCTGGTTAACCCTTTCACTGCCAGTCACATTTACACAGTAATAAGTGCATATTTATAGCACTGATCGCTGTGTAAATGTGAATGGTCCCAAAATAGCACCAATAGTGTCCGATGTGTCCGCCATAATGTCGCAGTTAGGATAAAAATAGCTGATCGCCACCATTACTAGTAAAAAAAAAAAAATATTTATAAAAAAGCCATAAAACTATCCCCTATTTTGTATACGCTATAACTTTTGCGCAAACCAATCAAACGCTTACTAAGATTTTTTTTTACAAAAAATATGTAGAAGAATAGGCGTTGGCCTAAACTGAGGGAAATTTTTAAAAAATATTGCTTTTTTTTTCAAAATTGTCGCTCTGTTTATAGCACAAAAAAAACGCAGAGGTGATCAAATACCACCAAAAGAAAGCTCTATTTGTGGGAAAAAAAGGACGGCAATTTTGTTTGGGAGCCACGTCGCACGACCACGCAATTGTCAGTTAAAGCAACGCAGTGCCGAATCGCAAAAAGTGGCCTGGTCTTTGACCAGCGAAATGGTCCGGGCTTAAGTGATTTGTCTCATCCATGTAAATTGATACATTCTGCTGGAGAACTTGAGCTTGTGAAAAACAATAGACTTGCTTGCTGAATCACCACATGAAAGATTAAGAAAGCAAGCCTAAAAAAGAAAACTAATATAGCCATCACATCTAAGCATTGGTAAGCTGCAATATAATAAATGCCTGCTTTAAGGTTTAATACCACTTTAATCACTAATCCAGGGCAGGGATTTGTGAGAGTGGGGGGCTAGTCAGTGACCCTCACACCATATACATATTTTGTTCTACTCATGTGCTAATCAGTTTTAACATGATGGTATGTAAGATTCCACTGCTGGTTGTAGAAGGGTACAGCTATTTAATCTCTACCATATAAAGTGGCATTATGTGCATTAGGCTGTGTAGAAAATCAAACAAGTGTGGATGGACAATCTGTTTTTCTGGCACCATATGAGGGCTCGCCTATTTAATGCAGAGAACAAAGCCAGCATCAAGAGATTAGGATTTTATTTAGAGCTCATCTCACATTGCTAAACTCATATGAATATTTAGGTCTTCAAGAGGATATTCTAGTTATTAAAAGACAAGGACGCTGCTGGTAAGCAAGTATTTGGTGTAAAAGAATCAGGAAAAATCTTTTCTACCCTCCAATTTGCTTGATCCACTAACCTTGATTAGCTAATCTGCCAGAAAATGGATTGCGGCAACCTTCATTCCACCCAATTCCTCTGGAGGTTGCCGAGATGCGTTTTCCAGTTTTTTTTTGCTTAGTTTATAGGTTTTATAGCAGATAGAGGCCTCTGAGGATCTGGAAACCCACTAAATCAGTATACAGGTGGAGTTTCATTTGGATTGGCGGTTTTGACACTAGATTATCTCGATTAGGTAATGCAGCATTAGGCTTCATGCCCACAGACGTTTTTAACAGCTGCGTTTTTTACAGCTTAAAAACGCCTGTCCTTGTTATTGTAAATTTTTTTATTTTTTTTTTGAAAAGAAAAAAAAAACAAAAAAACCTCGGAGCTAAAAAACGCGACCGCGCGTTAGTGCGCGTTTTTTGACGCTCGTGTTTTTTTCTGCCTAACTCCGACGCTGAGGAAGTCCATCAAAAGGCATGACACATTCAACTGGTTTGTAATAACAGTGGCAGTTGGGTGGGCGGTTAATTTTATGTGGGATATCTTACAAACAAAAAAAAAGTCTTCAAAAACACTTCAACTAGGCGGCAACAACTTAAAGCGGAGGTTCTGCGGTCCACATTTATTTAGATATAGATATATATATTATATATACACACACACACACACACACACATACATACATTTTTTTTTATAGGCATTCTATGCAAAAACGTATGCATTTTAATAACTCACGTCTCCGGCGCTTTAAAACATCCCCCGCCTGTTTTGCGATAAAAAAAAAGAGAGTTTATAAAACTCTTCCTGTTATTCCCATTTTGCTTGTGGGCATCTTGAAGCCCACAAGCATATTCTTCCGGGTAGCGATTAATGCTAGTCTCCCGGCATTTATCGCTGTATCTCGCGCATGCGCAGTGTTGATGGCGAGCAGAGCCGTCAACACTTCCTGGTTGCCATCACAACGGGCAAAATACACCTGCGTGCCCTTATTTAAAATGGCGGCATTATATCCTCCCTCGTCACATGACGATTAAATTATCGTGATATTTGCAAGGAAGGCGTTACTATATTACTCCAGGGAAGCAGGCCAGTTTGCTCCCAGGAGACATTGCAGCACTAATGCACAGCAAAGGACACGCCCACTCCCGCGGGAGGAAATCCCGGAAGTAGGAACGAAGAAATAAGAATAAATGAAAACTGCACATAAAAAAAAAAAAAAAAAGGTTAGTCTTTTATTTATCTTCATGGTAATATGGACTGTTGACAGCAAACTTTCAAATGAGGGTGAACCTCCGCTTTAAAATTAAAATACTCCCGGTTGGTCTTTAACCGCTTGCCGACCGCCGCACACAGATGTACGTCGGCAGAAGGGCTCGTACAGGCAAATGGGCGTACCTGTACGTCCCTTTGAATTTGCCGCCATGCGGGCGTGTGCCCGCCGCACGAGCGTGCACACGGGTCCCGCAAACTTAATGTTTGCCGGCGGCCCGCGATCGTGAGACGGAGAGGCAGAACGGGGAGATGTAAACAAGGCATTTCCCTGTTCTGCCTAGTGACATGACAGGGATCTACTGCTAGTGATCGCTGTCATGTCAGTGGTTGCCCATCCCCCCCCCCCACAGTTGGAACCACTTCCTAGGACACACTTAACCCCTTGATCGCCCCCTAGTGTTTAACCCCTTCCTTGCCAGTGTCATTTATATCGTAATCAGTGGCTATTTATAGCACTGATTACTGTACAATTGACAATGGTCCCAAAATAGTGTCAAAAGTGTCCGATGAGTCCGCCATAATGTCGCAGTCCCGATTAAAAAAATTAATTAAAAAAAAACGCAGATTGCCACCATTACTAGTAAAAAAATATATATATATATATATATATATATATATATATATATATATATATATATATATATATATATATATATATATATATATATATATATATATATATTGTGACAGCAGGAAGGTAAAGTCACCTGGTTGCATCCAGGGGGGTAGATATATTTCGCCCAGATTCAGGCTTTACGCCGACTTATACAACTAGGTGGAGAGTTGTATAAGGCTAGTGGGCTCATGGATGACTCATACCTCTAGGGAGAGGGCTGGGCGTCGTGCAGACAGGGAGTTGATGAGACCAGCTGAAGCTTGTCAGCTCATTTAGGCCTCTATAAGAACTCCCAGCTTCATTAGATGTTAGCTCATGCCTGGAACCAGACCTGTGTGGACTGTCTAGGGAGAGTGAACCCCTGTGCGGTGAGACAAAGCCTGTGTGGCTATTTGCTTGGACATTTAAAACCAGGGACTTAGGGACTAGGACAGCACTAGGCTGATCCCAGTTGTTAGTTAGGAAACCTGTATGTTTAGTCAGAGGTCAACTTGACCAGGATTTATTTTTGTTATGTTTCTTTTGCTTTGCTGTGTTTTGTCACTGTAAATAGAAAATAAACCGCACCTTTTTTTGATTTTGAAAACCACAACCTCCGTTTGCTGGGCCTGTTTTGTGTGGGGAGCCCATCCCGGGGGTCACACACACCCGCTGCCGAGCTAACCCCCTCACAGTTGGTGGAGAACCAGTGGCAGTTTTTTTTAAGCCAGCATGGAGGAGATACTGAAGCAGCTGGCTCTAGCAAATGCCAATCAACAGCAGACAAATGCAGGTTTGCAAAGGAGCCTTGCAGCCCAGCAGCAGACAAACGCAACTTTGCAACAGAGTCTGGAGGCTCAGCAACGAGCCCAGCAGCAATCTGAGGCCCGCTTCATAGACCTGTTGCAGAAGCAAGAGCAGAGACTACAACAACAGATGGAAGCAGTAATGCAGCAACGTCCGCAGACCAGTGAGGAAAGCCTTCCCACTAATACCGCGTCCTTTGGGGTGAGTCGTTTATTGACAAAAATGACTGGAGAGGATGATCCAGAGGTATTTTTGACCACATTTGAAAGGACCGCTGAAAGAGAAAAGTGGCCTGAGGAGCAGTGGGCTGGACTGGTGGCTCCTCTGTTAACTGGTGAATCGCAGAAAGCTTACTATGACCTAGAGCCTAACCAAGCAAAAGACTATGTGATGCTAAAAGCTGAAATATTGGCAAGGCTGGGTGTCACCCAGGCTGTCCGGGCTCAGCGTGTGCATAACTGGACTTTCCAGCTTGGAAAACCCCCCAGGTCTCAAATGTATGATCTCATTCACCTGAGCAGAAAGTGGCTACAGCCAGAGACTTTGTCCGCACCAAAGATTGTGGAACGTGTTGTAATGGATCGGTTTTTGAGAGCTCTTCCTACTGCCATCCAAAAGTGGGTAAGCCATGGAGACCCAGAGACGGCCGATGGTCTTGTGGATCGTGTGGAGAAATACTTGGCTACAGAGAACCTGACGGCCTCTTCCAGAGACACTCGGACTTTACAACCTAAGACCAGACCATCCCCAGGGGCGGATAAGAGGATTCCAAGGGGTGAGGGTGGAGAGAGTGAGAGGGTGGGAGCTCTACCCCAAGTTTGGCGAGAACAGCCTGGGAAATCAGCGGCTCAAGAGGCGGCAAGAAGGATCGTTTGCTACCGCTGCCGGCAAGCGGGACATATTGCAGCCAATTGCCCGGTTGTGGAGGAACCCATGCAGTGTGACTTTCTGACGGGCAGACGTCAGTCGCTGTGTGCGACAGTCGCATGCACTGCCATTCGAGGAACTGAGAAACATTTATGCAAAATGTGTGTTAATGGTAGAAATGTTGTGGTATTGCTGGATTCAGGTAGCCTTGTGACCCTGATAAAGGCTGAGTTAGTTAAAACAGAGGTCTCTGGGAATAGCAAGGTAGCTGTTATTTGTGTGCATGGGGACACCCGAGAGTATCCAGTGACTACAGTGTGTTTCGAGACCCCCAAAGGTACCCTCTCTCATCCAGTGGGCTTAGTATCTCAGTTACCGCATGACGCCATTGTGGGAAGGGATTTTCCGAAGTTCTGGGAACTGTGGGATGATCCTGAGCCCCTCACTGGTGCCCCTATGTATACCAGGAATGTGATAGCCAGAACTCCCCTGAGAGTGGTGAGGACTCTCCGTAATTTCCCTTATCAGTATTGGCAGGGGAGACTCAAGAAACTGGAGAGGAGCCCACCTCCTCAGACGAAAACCTACCGTCTGTGGAGTTTTCTGATCTTGAGGTTCACAGGGAAAACTTTGCCACAGAACAGTTGAAAGACCCCGCCCTAATAAAGGCACGGGAAAACGTAGTGAAAATAGATGGCGAGTTAGTGAACCCAGATAATACCTGCACTTACCCATACTTCAGCGTAGAGAAGGACCTACTGTATCGGGTGGCAAAAAGGGCAGAAGAAACCGTTGAGCAGCTTGTGGTGCCCAAACCTTACAGGAAGTTGGTGTTGGAGTTGGCCCATGGGCACATTCTTGGAGGTCATCTGGGGACAGAGAAAACCCGAGAGAGGGTATTACAGAGATTCTATTGGCCGGGGGTGATGAAGGACGTAGAAAATTATTGTTCCTCCTGCCCTGTGTGTCAGAGGTTGGCCCCGATGCCACATTTCCGTAGCCCGCTGGTCCCTCTACCCATCATTGAGGTCCCGTTTGAGAGGATCGCCATGGATTTGGTAGGTCCTATAATCAAGTCCGCTAGGGGGCACCAGTACATATTAGTTATAATGGACTATGCCACCCGTTATCCAGAAGCGATCCCTCTCCGAAATACCTCGGCCAAAACCATAGCCAAAGAGCTATCTCTTGTTTTTAGCCGGGTGGGTATTTGTAAAGAACTGCTTACGGACCAAGGTACACCCTTTATGTCCCGGGTTATGAAAGAGCTGTGTAAATTGTTCAAAGTGACGCAATTGCGTACGTCTGTATCACCCCCAAACCGATGGGCTGGTTGAAAGATTCAACAAAACCCTAAAACAAATGTTGAAGAAAGTGGTGGATAGAGATGGAAAGGATTGGGACTGTTTACTTCCTTATTTGATGTTTGCTATTAGGGAGGTGCCCCAATCCTCTACGGGATTCTCCCCCTTTGAGTTACTGTATGGGAGACACCCAAGAGGGCTGTTGGATATTGCCAAGGAAACTTGGGAAAGTGAGAGTTCTCCCCACAGGAGTGTGATTGAGCATGTCGCCCTGATGCAAGATCGAATTGCACAGGTAATGCCCATCGTGAAGGAACATTTGGCCCAAGCGCAGTTGGCACAGCAGAGAGTGTACAACCGTGGAGCCAAGACCCGTACCTTTTCCCCGGGGGATAGGATATTGGTACTTGTCCCTACGGTTGAAAGTAAATTCCTTGCCAAATGGCAAGGCCCCTACGAGATAATGGAAAAAGTGAGCGAAGTGAATTACAAGGTCAGACAACCAGGAAGGCGAAAGCCCGAACAGATCTATCACGTTAATCTGTTGAAAGCCTGGAGGGATAGAGAGTCCCTAGTCGCAGACACTTGGTCACCAGCTCAAACTGGTTGCGTGATTCCTGAGGTTGGAATAGCAGCCACCTTGTCACAACCCCAACAACAGGAGGTTAAGGAATTTGTGCTTCACAACAAGGAGGTATTCTCTGAGCTGCCGGGACAAACATCTGGGGTAGAGCATGACATCCATTACCCCGCCCGGTGAAAGGGTGAAGTTAAAACCCTATCGGATCCCAGAGGCTCGACGGGAGGCAATACGGGAGGAAGTACAGAAAATGCTGAACTTAGGGGTGATAGAGGAGTCCCAAAGTGATTGGTCTAGTCCCATCGTGTTGGTGCCTAAACCGGATGGGAGCTGGCGATTTTGTAACGATTTTCGTCAGTTGAACAAAGTTACAAAATTTGACACCTACCCCATGCCACGTATAGATGAGTTGATCGACCGGCTGGGAACAGCCCGATACATGACGACTCTTGACCTCACAAAAGGGTATTGGCAAATCCCCCTGGCCAAGTCGGCCAAAGAGAAAACCGCATTTGTAACCCCAGACGGGGCGTTCCAATATAAAAGAATGCCGTTCGGGTTACAGAATGTGCCGGCCACATTCCAGCGGAAAATGGACCAGATGCTGAGGCCCCATCGGAAGTATGCTGCGGCTTACCTGGATGACGTAATTGTCCATAGCACAGATTGGGCCTCACATCTGCCAAAAGTGCAAGCAGTCCTGGACTCTGTTCGGGAAGCGGGGTTTACGGCTAACCCCAAGAAGTGTACCATTGGGCAGGAGGAGGCCAAATATCTTGGGTACACCATTGGGAGGGGAGTAATAAAACCCCAACTCAACAAAGTCGAGGCCATCCAGAGTTGGCCACGTCCCAACAGCAAGAAGCAGGTACGAGCCTTTCTGGGAATCGCTGGGTATTATCGGCGATTCATTCCCCACTTTGCTTCTAAGGCTGTGCCCCTAACCAACCTGACGAAGGGGAAAGGGTCGGTCATGATTAAATGGACCCCCGAGGCTGAGGCAGCATTCCAATTCTTGAAACAAGCCTTATGTAGCCAGCCAGTGTTGTACTCACCCGACTTCTCTAAAGACTTTGTCGTACAAAGTGATGCGTCAGATGTGGGGTTAGGAGCAGTATTGTCCCAGGTCTGGAACGGGGAAGAGCACCCAGTCATTTACCTCAGCAGGAAGTTGAAGTCCCATGAGGTAAATTACGCCACCGTTGAAAAGGAGTGTTTAGCGGTGAAGTGGGCTCTAGATTCCCTTCGGTACTACCTGCTAGGTAGGCACTTTGACATGGTTACGGATCACGCTCCGTTAAAGTGGATGGCTCAAAACAAGGAAACAAATAGAAGAGTGAATAGGTGGTTCCTGGCCCTCCAGGAATTCAACTTCACAGTAAAGCATCGCCCTGGCGTTCAAATGGGGAATGTGGATGCTTTGTCTCGAGTACATGAATGCCTGATTGCTGGTGTTCCAACCCCGAGGTTAAAACAAGAGGGGGGGGGTATGTGACAGCAGGAAGGTAAAGTCACCTGGTTGCATCCAGGGGGGTAGATATATTTCGCCCAGATTCAGGCTTTACGCCGACTTATACAACTAGGTGGAGAGTTGTATAAGGCTAGTGGGCTCATGGATGACTCATACCTCTAGGGAGAGGGCTGGGCGTCGTGCAGACAGGGAGTTGATGAGACCAGCTGAAGCTTGTCAGCTCATTTAGGCCTCTATAAGAACTCCCAGCTTCATTAGATGTTAGCTCATGCCTGGAACCAGACCTGTGTGGACTGTCTAGGGAGAGTGAACCCCTGTGCAGTGAGACAAAGCCTGTGTGGCTATTTGCTTGGACATTTAAAACCAGGGACTTAGGGACTAGGACAGCACTAGGCTGATCCCAGTTGTTAGTTAGGAAACCTGTATGTTTAGTCAGAGGTCAACTTGACCAGGATTTATTTTTGTTATGTTTCTTTTGCTTTGCTGTGTTTTGTCACTGTAAATAGAAAATAAACCGCACCTTTTTTTGATTTTGAAAACCACAACCTCCGTTTGCTGGGCCTGTTTTGTGTGGGGAGCCCATCCCGGGGGTCACACACACCCGCTGCCGAGCTAACCCCCTCACAGTATATATATATATATATATATATATATTTAATAAAAATGCCATAAATCTATCCCCTATTTTGTAGACGCTATAACTTTTGCGCAAACCAATCAATATACGCTTATTGCGGGGTTTTTTTTTTTTTTACCCAAAATATGTAGAAGAATACATATCGGCCTAAACTGAGGAAGAAGTTTTGTTTTTAGAGCAAAAAGTATAAAATGTTTTTCAAAATTGTCGCTCTATTTTTGTTTATAGCGCAAAAAAATTAAAACCGCAGAGGTGATCAAATGCCACCAAAAGAAATCTCTATTTGTGGGAAAAAAAGGACATCAATTTTGTTTGGGTACAATGTCGCACGTCTGCGCAATTGTCCGCTAAAGCGACGCAGTGCCGAATCGCAAAAAATGCTCTGGTCAGGAAGGGGCTAAATTCTTCCAGGGCTCAAGTGGTTAAAAAATAACTTGGACAGTCACTGTTTGTGTCTAAGCTGACCAAATAGCATAAACTATTGCAATTTTTTTTCTGGAAAACAGTGATTGTTTATTCCAGATATGTAAACATATTAATATACATTATATTTTCAGATACATTGTGAAGCAATCTTTACAGTCGCCACACAACTGCCTTGTAAGGAAATGTACAGGTTCAGTGCTACTTAAACTGCAGCATGCAGGATATTTTTATTTCAATCTTATTTTATTTGTTTATGCAAGGAAACGACAGAAAAAGGCATACATTGTCTTAAACATTACAAACATTGATAGGATACATCCTCAACAGGCATCATGTGTGTCAGAACAGAGCAGGGCTAAGTACCATCAGATGAAAGTATACACAAACCTATTTGGAGAGTATGAAGTAGGGTCACTCAATGGGTTATAGGTAGTAGGTAAATTGAAGCCCTGGTACGTTATCCTACTGGGTTCTTAGAGGTGTATTTATGTGTAGAGAAAAGAGAAAGAGTCAGAGTCAGGGGCAAATAGTAGGGGTACACAGATAGGGGACAGGGATCAGAATCACTCCATCAAGGTCCGAGAGTGGTCTCGTCCAGGGCACACTCCGCCCAAGAGATAAACTCCGAGGAGTACCGAAACACGGACCACGAAGTCCATGTGAGAGAGAACTGTTCACTTTTGTCATTTTCCTCCGCCACCAGGCGTTCAAGGTCCCTAATGCGGTCCACCTCAACAGCCCAATCCCCCAGGGAAGGCATGGTTGCCGTTCTCCAATGACGGGGAATCACTACCCTGACCGCCGCCAGAAAGTGTCGCAAGACATCATTTCTGATGGATTTAAATGATCCAGGGAGAATAGACAAGAGAGCCACCTCAGGTGAAGGGTGGATAGAGGTCGCCATCAATTTGCAGTAGAGTGTGAAAATCCGCTGCCAGTACCTCCGCACAGGAGGGCACTCCCACCAGATGTGGAGCATGGTTCCTCGGGAGCTGAGGCACCGCCAGCAGGCATCCGACACCTCCGAATCGAAGTGGTGAAGAGTTGATGGACATCTGTACCATCTTGTTAACAGTTTAAACCCCTTCTCCTGGGTCTTGGTGGCTATGGACAATTTGTGCGTCAGGGTAAAACATTTTTGCCAGTCAATAGGGGAGATAGCGTGACGGAGGTCTGTCTCCCAGGCCACCGTATACGGTGGGAGGCCAGGGGAGTAAACATCGAGCAGAAGGGAGTATAGTTGCGATACAACATGCGTTGGAGGTTCCACCTGCAGGAGCAGTTCCTCGAATCCCGTCGGTTCAGCAAGAATGTCTGTAATAGATGGGAAAGTCCGGATGTAGGAGGCAGTCTGTTGCCTCCGGCAGCCACTGCATGGGGTGACGGGAGGTCAGACCGGTAGAGGTATCTGACCTCAAAGTGGGGTCTGCACGAAGGACCTGGGCAAGTCGCCTATGATCCTCTCTTCGCCATGGTCCGAATCTTGCTACCGACATAGCTGGCGGAAAGGCCGGGGTCCCAAAGAAGGGAGTCATAGGCCCCATGCGGTTTGATAAGCCCCTTCTGGACAGCATGCAATCCCAAATCTGGATCGTTTGATGGGTAAGGTCATTAAGAGGGCCCGAACCCCCCCGTACCGTAGGCAAGGTCCAGGGGAGAGCGGAGAGCTCAATTGGGTTCATGTGGCTTTCCAATTGAACCCAAAGCTTGGTTGAAGAATGATGGAACCAATCTAGTATGCGGGTGAGCACCGCTGCTTTATGGTATAGGGAGGCATCTGGGGCTCCAGCCCCCCCCCCCTGAGCCTTTGGAAGAGAAAGTGTTTCATACCGTATCCTGGGACGGGCCGCATTCCAAATAAATTTGGAAAACAGTTGGCGTATTTTCTTAAAGTACGAATTAGGTATGTGAATAGGGATGGTCTGAAACAAATACAGGAACCTAGGGAGAACATCCATTTTCAGGGCATTCACTCTACCTAGCCATGAGAGCTGTTTGGACGCATAATTGATTAAATCTGCCTGGGTCCTAAGAAGTAGGGGGGCAAAGTTCAAGGAAAAAAGTTGGGAAGCATCCGCCGGTATTTGAACTCCGAGATACCTTATGGAGGGGGAACCAGTTTTGAAGGGGAAAGAAGACGATAGTCTTCGTAGGGCCGACGTAGGCAGAGATATGTTGAGGATTTCCGATTTATTGTGGTTGACCTTGAAGTTGCTAACTTCTCCAAATTTCCGAAACTCCTGCAATACCAGGGGCAAGGATGTGTGAGGGTGTGTCACGAACAGGAGCAGATCATCTGCAAAGAGGGCAAGTTTAGTATGTGTGGGCCCGACTGTTATGCCTTGGATAGAAGAATTGTTACGTAGAGCAATAGCTAGATGCTCCATAGTGAGAACATAGAGGAGGGGGGACAGTGGGCATCCCTGTCGCGTCCCGTTAGATACAGAGAAGGCTGGAGATAGCGAGCCATTTAGTCTAATCCTAGCATATGGAGAGGAGTAAAGGGACATTATTCTCGCCATCATATTGGTTCCCACGCCTATTTGTTGCAGGGATAGTCGAAGGAACTGCCAGTCTACTCGGTCGAATGCCTTCTCGGCATCGACTGTTAAGAGGCATAGTGGGATATCGTGGGACCGGGCATAGTTGGTTAAAAGAAGGGTCTTCATGGTATTGTCCCTAGCCTCACGGCCACTCACAAAGCCGACCTGGTCTAGGTGTATTATCCCAGGCAACAATGGTTGTAATCTATTGGCTAGGATTTTAGCAAAGACTTTCAAATCGACCCCAATCAAGGAGATCGGCCTATAGCTTGCACAAAGAGTGGGGTCTTTGCCTGGCTTTGGGATGAGGGATATGTGAGCCTCAAGTGTTTGTGGAGGGAACACTGAACCCTCCGACAAAGAGTTGAACACCTTAGTTAGAAAGGGCGTGAGGAGGGCGGCAAAAAGTTTGTAGAACTTAGGAGTAAAGCCGTCTGGGCCCGGGCTCTTTCCACTCGGTGTACCCGCTATGGCTTTGGCAACTTCGTCTTCTGTGATTGAGGTTTCCAGATCAGCGATGACGTCATCGTCTAATGTAGGAAGCGCGGTTTCCAATACATATGACATCTGGTCCTCCACCCCGGAAGAAGGGGAACTTGTCCCTCGAGTCTTAGGGATATTGTACAGGGACTGATAGAAGTCCCTGAATTCCCTCGCCATCTTAGTGGGTGAGGATACCATTTCTCCCTGTGCCCCCCGAATATGAGGCACAAAGGCGGAGGTTGTTTTTGGGTGCAGGGAGCGAGCCAGTGGCCTACCACATTTATCTCGAAACTTATATTGATGGAAAGTGAGCTTATCTGCATATGTGCGTGCAGAGGCTTCATAAAGTTCTCTAAGTTGTGATCGTGCCCTAGAAACGTCCGCCAGCATTGTCACTGTCGGGGATCGTTTGTGCTCAGTTTCTAAGTTTCTAAGCGTTTTATTTGCTGCCTCTATGGCGGCTGAGCGCTCCTTTTTAAGACGTGTACCCATTTGGATAAAGGTACCACGTAGGACAGCCTTAAGTGCCTCCCACTGAAAGGGCAATGATGTCGTATCCAAAGCGTGGTCCGCAAAAAAGTTAGAGATTGTATCTGAAACCCTTGTCACACATTCCGGGTTCGTAAGCAGCGAATCGTTCAAGCGCCATGACCATTCCCTAATCGGAGTGGAAGGGAGCGAGAATGTCATGTGTATAGGAGAATGGTCAGACCAGACCATTGGGTCTATGGTGCATTCCGGGGACCAGTCCAGGCAGCTATGGTCACTCATTAGGTAGTCTATGCGACTATAGGTGTGATGAACATGGGAGAAGTGGGTATAGTTACGGGCCGTGGGGTGCAGCACTCTCCAAACGTCCACCAGACGCAGATCGTAGGATGCCCGTTTCAGAGCCCTCAGTTTGGGGAAGGAGATACACGATCGCGAGGTGGAGGAATCTAAAAGTGGTTCAAGAGGGGTGTTAAAATCTCCCCCCAATACGAGCTTACCCTCCCTGAATCCTGACAGAATCCACATGTATTGTAACGCGGCCGATACTTGATTAACATTAGGAAGGTAAATGTTAGCTACTGTAAATTTGGTACCCCATAACACGAATTTCACAAAAACATACCTCCCCTGGGGGTCCGAGAGATGATCAAGCACCTCTATAGGGAGCGTCTTATGGAAGGCCACAGACACTCCCTTGGCTTTCTGGGTTGGGCTAGTGCTGTGGAACCAACTGTTGAAGTATCTGTTGGAACAGGAAGGGGTGGAGGCAGAGTGAAAATGTGTCTCTTGGAGAAGAAGCACATTGACTTGGCGTTTTTGCATTTGATACAGGATTTGTCCTCTTTTGGAGGCAATATTGAGCCCATTGACATTGTAGGAACAGAATTGTAACCTAGGGTGAAAGGTCACTGTGTGGGCCATGATGGAGTGATGGGGGGAGGGGGGAAGGAGAGAGAGAAGAAGAAAAAAAGAAAAGCAGGAAAAAAAAGGGGGAAACACAACAGGGGAGGAAGAGAGAAGGTAGAGCGAGGCTGGGAAGAGATTGAACAAAGAGAGCACCTGGGGAAGGTGGCTCAAAAATACTAAAGTGTGCGCAAAAACGTAACACTTCGTGAAATATCACGCAGTAGGCACGAACTGTGCCAATCCTATTTAGGGGGAGAGAACGGGGTTAGAACAGCTGAGTTGTGATCCCGACAACCTAACAGGCATATATAACATAACTGTAAATGTAACACACCCAATGACCGTGGCATCTAGTGCTCAACTGCCTAGTCACTAAAGGGCAGAGTGTCAGACTAATACCATTGGTACGCTTGAGTGTAATAAACAATCTAAAATTACATAGAAAAATAACATCAACGTAGAACAAGGTGTACACAAGCTGGTGACAGAATAGAGGCACAGGTATTCCCGCGTAAGCATGCGAGGGTTGGAAGCACCAATTACTACATTTATAGCAGCATTAACTATGATAGTTGTCACGGCTTAGCCCAGATATCTGTGTAAACGCACAGAAGGTGTCAGTGATAAGGCCAGCCAGTCCCAAGCACCAGGGACATAATGTCCAGAGCCCGAGGGAAGACCCGGAGGTCCCCGGACAAACCAAAGGGCTATGCCCGGGAAACACCAAGCCAGCCAGTAGAGCCAATGCCGTGAAAGAACATATCAACACCACCGACCGCCTTTCCAAAGCCCCAGCAAGCACAGCCGCACCAGCTGAGGGCAAGGAAACATTCTCCGTGCCAAGCGAGACAACTAAACCGTTAGCAGCACTTAAATAACAAAGTGAGCAAGAGTCAGTAGTGTGGTTACGCAAGTAAAACCGTGAGTACAAAACAAAATAGAGAAAACAGTAGGCAAACCTGGCCGGAGTCTCATAGAGGAACTGTAGTCACCTGGTGGACAAAAGGACATAGCAAAAAAGAACCATTTCAGGTCTCAGACGACAGAATCTGGATCAGTCTTCTGGTGACGTGGCTCGCCGTACTCTAGGACCGGAAGGTACCGATCTAGACTGTGGGCGTCCTCGACGCTGTAGAGGAGGGCCCGGTAGCCGCTGGCGGTCATCTGGGGGGTCCAACCAGTTCGGGATGACAATAGGGTCCCGGTCCAGGAACAGGAAGAAGGCAGGAAGCTGGTCCGGGTCTGACAGCACAAATTTGTGGTTATCTTCTCGGGTCACTTTGATGCTGAAGGGGTGGCCCCAAGTGTACGTGGCGCCTACTTGGCGAATCAAGTCCAGCAGAGGACGGACCGCTCGCCGCATGTACAGCGTGTTGCGGGAGAGGTCCGGGTAGAGGTGTATAGGTGATCCGTGAAAGTCCAGTGGCCCCAGGCGCCAGGCCTTGCGCAAAATTTCTTCCTTCAGGGTATAGTAGTGCACCCGGCAAAGTACGTCACAAGGGCGGTCCCTGCGGTCACCCCCCATGCCTCCCACTCTATGCACTCTGTCCAATTCAATGGGAGATGTAACTTCCCTGCCCAGGACCTGATTGAGGATAGCGATGACAGTGGGTTTGAGATCGGCACCTGATGTAGCCTCCGGGACCCCCTGCAGCCGGATGTTGTTCCTGCGGCTCCGGTTCTCACTATCTTCTATCCGGAGCTGGTGTTGCCGTAGACGGGAAAGGTGAGCCGTAGATGCATTTTCAAGCGCCGTTATGCGGACTGAATGGTCCTCCTGGGTGGTGGCCATAGCAGAAACCGTGACCTCCGACGCGGAAACCCGTTGTTTGAGGGCATTTAGTTCAACATGGAGAGAAGTTTCCATTTTGGAAGCTCAGGAATCAAAGTCAGCTCGGAAAGCAGAAAGTACGGCAGCGGATGTGGAGCCCTGGGAGAGCATCTCTGCTGAGGCCGTGTTCATGCTAAGAGTAGCGGGATCCATCGGAGGGGCCGGGTGTACACCCGGGCCGGTCCCACCGACAGAGAAAGCTGCTGCAGTCGGGGGAGGAGGTGTTGGTTTGCCTGGGGTTCGGGCTGACGAAGCCCTGTCTTTCCCTGTACGGGAGTCCTGTGAGGCTGTGCGTAGCAGGTACCGTTGGATATTACCTGGTTGCAGTGCAGCGGAGTCAGTAGAGGTAGAGCTGGAAGCCGCCATCAGCAGATTGGGCGTGATTGGTTGAGAACGCAGCCTGCGGTCGTCGGGAGAGCACAATGCTCAGCAGTACATGTCTTCAGCCGTCCATCCTCAGCCACGCATCCCCATAGGTGGAGTGGAAGAACAGAAAGTGCGACCCGTGTCGTACATGGGAATAGACGCTTGCTTTGTTGCTACTGACGTATTGGAACAGGCGCAGGGGAGTGCCGGTGTTTGTGTTACAGGACAGCGGTACGGCAGCCTGGGCATCACTGGCGGCTGAGTAGGGGGCAGAGCAAGGCTAGTGGCAGGGGGGAGCACGGAGTCCGGGTGGAGCAGGATGGCCACTACACGTCTTGCTAGTCTGTGACTGGAGGGTTACGGGGAGGGCAAGATGAATGAGGTGGAGGGCCAGCCGCCCCGTACACCAGAGTAATCAGACCTCGATGTGTAGGGCGAAGCGGTTTCAAACAGGCAAGGGGGGACCCAGCAGTCCTATGGTCGGGTGTAGCAAGATGGCCGCCCCTCGAACCTATGGGGTCAGGGCTCCCACCGAGTGCTCCTTTCTGACTGCCAGCTGGGGAGGGATCAGCCTACTTCTGGTGCCTTTTACTCTACCCCCGCCCCGCTTACCCCGTGCGAGATGGTGCTCTGTGCTGGATGTTACTCTGGGTGTATTGGGAGCAGCAAGATGGCCGCCGACTTCCAGGAGTAGGCCGAAGCCGCGGACTTTCCTAAAACTGGCCGCCGCGGGTGTGTCAGGCCAAACGTCCCGGGATCCCTCAGGTATGCAGATCAGTCCAGTGCAGGCACACTTGCGGCCGATCCGCCCGCCGCACACTCCGCCGACCGCAGCACTTTAGGCCGGAGGATGCTGCTGGTCCCGCAGGCCGCAAGATGGCGGCCAGGCCCCAGAGCCGACCACGGGCCGAGAAGAAGACCGAGGGGGTTCCCTATTAGTCAAACACCTCCATCCAAGCCTGGATGGAGGTGCAAAATGTCCGTGGGGTATCCGGAGACCCTCCGGGAGGCGTTGGAGGCTTCGTGGGCCCCAAGATGGCGTCGGGCCTGGGCTGTGTGGAGCGGGCCTGGTAGTTACCGTACGGCCGGCCCGGAGTCACAATTCAGGCTGGGTACAGGTAGGGAATCCTCAGGAACGACAGGGGTAGAGTTGGAGCAATTTCCAGTGGATTAGGAGCGAGGATGGCTATAGATTGAGGGTGCAGTTGTGGAGCTCAATGTCTGCATGTCCTCCTCAGTCGGCTCCCGGACACGCCCCCCCCTGCAGGATATTTTTAAACACATCGCTCTGGTGAGAAAATCGCCCACCAACATAAATGAAAGTCAAAGTACCATGCAGTTTACCTGTGATATAAAAATGTAGCAAACTCAATTGGATCACATCCAATGTGAATGACACATTAGGGTAGTTGTAAACCTCAGACATGAAATTTGAACGAAGCATAGCCCTCTATAGTGTTAACTTGTCTCACTTAAGAGCACCAGGGGTCATTTCTGCCTGCTGCTTCATTCCCCTGCTATCAGCATGAATCACTTCTGACAAGTTTTCCTGACAACAGGAAAAAAATGGGGACAGGAGAGGGATCTCCAGCTGATTGGCAGCCTCAGCTCTGTGCTGTGTGAAAGGGGGGGGGTGTCTCTTCTGTCCAATCAGCTCACATACCTCTCCTCATTGAGCTCTGCAGAGTGTAACTTCAGCTCTCCGCACACTTTCAGACAAGCTTAAAGGTTCAGCACTTTTAACAGATGTAGAGCAGAGAAGACTGCAGATAAACAGGTACAACTTATGTAGAAGGATTTGTTTCATCTCTGTGTATCACCTGAGGCTAGTAACTTCACTGGGTATATGTAAGGGTTTACAACCACAAGCATAACTAAACTCCTCATTACTTAGCTCCATTCCAATGACCCAATGTCCAAGAGGTCCCGTGCCAGAGTCGGCTTCTACTGGGTTTTAGGCTGTCTCAGCTGCACACATTCCAACTAGGGCTGCAACTAACGATTATTTTCATAATCGATTAGTTGGCCGATTATTGTTTCGATTAATAACCGTACAAAAAAAAAAAAAAAAAAAAAAAAGGTAATTTTGCTGCATTTTTACATTTTTTTTTTGCCCAATTTGTTGTTGGGCAGACTAAAAAAACACAAATTGCCGCAAAAACTAATTATCACATTCTTTTCTGCAGCTTCTCTATTGAAGTATATTGAACCAAAAAAACAAAATAGCACCGTTTTGCATAAAAAAAAAAAGTACTTGCCCTTTCCAAATACGCAGCAGCTGAAAAAATCATGGATGTGAACGTGTCCCATAGGAAACCATGTAAATGACCTGTAGTGTGTTTCTGCAAAAAGCACCAAAAAAACCACAGAGGTGTGACCCAGGCCTGAGATGTTTAGTAACATAATGGTGTTAAAAAAATAAATAAAATTAGTACAAAAAGAGCAAATAATCGCTGTAAGGGGGTTAATTTTTTACTGTGGGACAGTGAAATTAATATTTACAGTAGTGATTTGCTCTTTTTGTACTGTAAAGGGCTCATTTTAGTTTTTTTTTAACCTCAATATGTTACTGGCCAATTAATCGATTATGAAATTGGTAATCGAATAATTTCATAATCGATTAGTTGTCGATTAATCAATTAGTTGTTTCGGCCCTAATTCCAACACAGTGCCAAGAATGCATTCTGAGCTGCTCAAGTTCTGAAGAATAGCATGTCTCTTCTGCAATGTTTAACCACTTAAGCCCCGGACCATTTCGGGCCATTAGGACCAGGCCTGTTTTTGGGATTCGGCACTGCGCTGTTTTAACTGTAAATTGTGCGGACATGCAATGTTGTACCCAAATGAAATTTGCGTCCTTTTCTTCCCACAAATAGAGCTTTCTTTTAATGGTATTTGATTGCCTCTGCGATTTTTATTTTTTGCGATATAAACAGAAAAAGACCGAAAATTTTGAAAAAAAATGATATTTTCTACTTTTTGTTATAAGAAAAATCGAATAAACTCAATTTTAGTCATACATTTAGGCCAAAATGTATTCAGCCACATGTCTTTAGTAAAAAAAATGTCAATAAGCGTATATTTATTGGTTTGCGCAAAAGTTATAGCGTTTACAAACTAGGGTACATTTTCTGAAATTTACACAGCTTTAAATTTATGACTGCCTATCTCATTTCTTGAGGTGCTAAAATGGCAGGGCAGTACAAAACCCCCCCAAATGACCCCATTTTGGAAAGTAGACACCCCAAGGAAATTGCTGAGAGGCATGTTGAGCCCATTGAATATTTTTTTTTTTGTCCCAAGTGATTGAATAATGACAAAAAAAAAAAAAAATTACAAAAAGTTGTCACTAAATGATATATTGCTCACACATGCCATGGTTATATGTGGAATTGCACCCCAAAATACATTCTGCTGCTTCTCCTGAGTACGGGGATACCACATGTGTGGGACTTTTTAGGAGCCTAGCCACGTACGGGACCCCGGAAACCAAGCACCGCCTTCAGGATTTCTAAGGGCGCAAATTTTTGATTTCACTCCTCACTACCTATCACAGTTTCGAAGGCCATAAAATGCCAAAATAGCACAAAACCCCCCCAAATGACCCCATTTTGGAAAGTAGACACCCCAAGCTATTTACTGAGAGGCATGTTCAGTCCATGGAATATTTTATATTTTGCCACAAGTTGCGGGAATATGACAAACTTTTTTTTTTTTGCACAAAGTTGTCACTAAATGATATATTGCTCACACATGCCATGGGCATATGTGAAATTACACCCCAAAATACATTCTGCTGCTTCTCCTGAGTACGGGGATACCACATGTGTGGGACTTTTTGGGAGCCTAGCCGCGTACGGGACCCCAAAAACCAAGCACCGCCTTCAAGGTTTCTAAGGGCATAAATTTTTGATTTCACTCCTCACTACCTATCACAGTTTTGAAGGCCATAAAATGCCAAGATGGCACAAAACCCCCCCAAATGACCCCATTTTGGAAAGTAGACACCCCAAGCTATTTGCTGAGAGGCATGTTGACCCCATTGAATATTTTTTTTTTTTGTCCCAAATGATTGAATAATGACAAAAAGAAAAAAAAAAAAAAATGTACAAAAAGTTGTCACTAAATGATATATTGCTCACACATGCCATGGTTATATGTGGAATTGCACCCCAAAATACATTCTGCTGCTTTTCCTGAGTACGGGGATACCACATGTGTGGGACTTTTTGGGAGCCTAGCCGCGTACAGGGCCCCAAAAACCAAGCACTGCGAACGCTGCAGTTATGTGTGTTGTGTTTGGTAAGTGACAGTGATCGATCGATACTGCACTTGGGTGGGCTGGGCTGGGCGGAGGGGCTAAACGCAGGCGCTAGCAGGTATCTGGGCTGATCCCGCTAACACTGCGTTTTTGGGAACCCTAAACCGCTGGGGATGCTAGTATAGATCTGATCAGATCTGATCAGATACTATACCACTAAGGGGGGTGTATGCTTTGCGCGTGGGTGTTAGCGTTACTGTCACTAACCTAACACTGCCTGGGGCGACGCAGACCCTCTCTGGCGCTAAAACCTAATTGATCTCACCCGCCGGGCGATCAGGGGGGTTAAACCTTTATTGGGTTATATACGGCGGGTGCCCTGATGCTATAAAAAGCAAACTAACCAACCAGCGTCACCCGTAACCTTTATATGGTGATCACTGGTGAAAGGGTTAACTAGGGGCAATCAGGGGGTTAAAACCTTTATTAGGTTAAATATGGGGGTACCTGACACTATATAAAAACCTGACGGGTAACCTAAATAACTAAATAACTTACTGGCTAACCAGTGACACCAGTGACGCTTATACGGCGATCACTGGTGAAAGGGTTAACTCTAGGGGCAATCAGGGGGTTAAAATAATATATGGGGGTACCTGACACTAATAAAAACCTGCGGCGAACCTAAAAAAAAATAACTGCCTATCTAAAACACCAGCGACACGAATACAGCGATCGGAAAAACAATCGCTTAGTGACGCTGAAGTTAGGGGGTGAAAGGGTTACCTGGGGGGTGATCAAGGGGTTAAACCTTTATTAGGGGGGGTTAGGGGGCTACCCTGGACCTAAAGGGGCCTAATCCTAACTGCCCTGCAACTTTTTACAATCACAGATGACACTAAATGCAGTGATCAGTAAAATAAATGATCACTGCAATCAGTGACACTGTGATTGGGGGCTTTGGGGTGACCTAGGGGGTGATCTGGGGGTGACTGGGGGGTGATTTGTGTGCCTATGTGTACCTACGTGTCAGTGGACTGTTGGTGCACTAACCTGCTTCTTCTCTGCTCGGCGCCGGGAACGAAAAGACCGCGGCGAGGGAGATGACATCACTTCCTCCAGCCTTGTTTACATCACATGGCGGAGGAAGCATTTTCATTGGCCGGGAGCGATCGCGAGGGGGGGGCGGAATCGAGCGGCCGCCCCCTCATGCCTGATCGCTCCCGAACACTTAACGGCCGCTCACTGCAGTGAAGGGGGGTCCGGATGGACCCCCCAACTGCACAAAGGCGATCACGTAGATCTACGTGATTCTGCCTGTCCGTGCCATTCTGCCGACGTAAATCGGCGGTGGGCGGTCGTTAAGTGGTTAAAAGATTTTAAAATAGTATATATCCAATTGTATGAATTAAAAAAGTGGTTAAATAGGCAATTTTTTTATTTAAAATAACAAACATGTTAAACTCACCTGCTCTGTACAATGATATTGCACAGAGCAGCCCCCAACCTCCTCTTTTGGGGTCCCCCACTGGTGATCTTGGCTCCTCCTCTTCTTTGTCTGCCCCTATAGCAAGCGCAGATATGCAGGCTTGATCCCGAGCTGAGCTGTGTGCATCCACTGACACTTTACATATCTGGTCTTCTTTGCCTTCTTTTGCAAACTAACCCTTGTTACAATTGTGAAAGCTAGCCCCTTCACGGGTGGAACTTTATCTTCTTGCAACAACCAAATAAATATTATTGAAAGAGAAATTAAATCAGAACCGCAACACACTTGCTGAAAGTCTGCGGTTTAAAAAATACTAAAGTGAAAGGTTTAGAATGACAGCAAGGGAAGTAGAACGTGTAGGAGGTCAGCAAAGGCAACCTACCGTATATACTCAAGTATAAGCCAACCCGAATATAAGCCGAGGCACCTAATTTTACCACACAAAAAAAAAAAAATGGGAAAAATGTATTGACTCGAGTATAAGCCTAGGGTGTTCATGCCTCATTGTGTCCATGCCTCACTGTGCCCATGCCTAGACTGACGTTTAAGGGGTGCCCGGGTTTAAAAAAAAATAAAAAAAATAAAAATCGGTGCTCCCCGGACAACAAACTGTGCACACTTGTAGAGGAGAAATGGGGCTACATGTGTGCCAAGTTCCGGGTCCAAGGGTTCTATGACCAGCCAGTACCAGGTCCCCAAAGTCACCGGAGAAATTACCATTTAACATGGGAGTTTATGGAAGGGGTGCCCGGCTTTGAAAAAAAAAAAAAAAAAAAAATCGGTGCTCCCCGGCCGTAGGTCCCCTGGACAACAAACTTTGCACACTTGTAGAGGAAAGGTGGGGCTACATGTGTGCCGGTACCGGGTCCCCAAAGTCTGGGAGATCAGGCGCAAAAAGGTGACGCGAGTATAAGCCGAGGGGGGGCATTTTCAGCACTGAAAATGTGCTGAAAAACTCGGCTTATACTCGAGTATATACAGTACTTCTCATGACACGTTTCTTTTAAATAAGTATATATAAAAAAAAAAAAAAAAAAAAAAAAAAAAAAAAAAAAAAAAAAAAAAAACTTAGCTGATCTCTTCTAAAAAGGGAGTTGAAAATATCAGACATTTTCATAGAGGCTGTCTATTCAACCATCCATCAATCATATACCCAATGTAAAAGTATTTTATTATTCACGTCTTTATTTGTTAAGTCTCTACTTTATGAATAGTTAATGATTTAAAAATTAACTTTTTCTGTGTTCTAGATTTTTGCTTTTCCTAAATATTTTTGGCTACATTTTTAATTCCAGTGAGACAGGTTTGAAAAGAAAAGCAGATCTGTTTTTAACACAGAAGCCATAGCTGTTCATGCTGTGCTGATTGCAGTTCTCCGTGTCAGTTCTGGAGAAAAATAAAATCATCTATTAGAATCTTGGGGGAAAAAAAAAAAAAAATGGCACAGTCATGACCTGCAGGGATCCCTCACTTAGAGAGAGCACACTGATCTCCCTCACATTTTGGCAGAAGTACAGGGTACCATTGCAAATCATCTTATTGTGCATATGTAGTTAAATGTCAAACTCAAAAACTGAACATGTAATGACAATATATAAAAGGGAATAAACTACCAGCCCAGAGATTTTGGTTTTTATCCAGGCATTGCTTCAGGGCTGTTCCTAGCCCTTATATTGCCTAAGGAAGAATTATCAAAAAGCGCATCCTTCCCTTTATGCAATCCTTCATATACATTATATATAAAGCCATAAATACAATGCACACTGTTTTGTATAAAACAGAAGAGGATTTACTCCCTGGTATACAGTGTCCTCTCTCTGGTATATGTCGCTATGGTTGGCAAGAAAACAAAAAAATCCATTTTGCTAGCACAAACAAACCCATATGAATTTTCAGTTAGTAGTTTTAAAGTAAGCAGCCAGTGCTGAGCTTTCTTATGATAAAGCCCAGGTTGCCCCTGAAAGCACTGCCATGCAAGCTCTCTATAGTAGATGTTAATTTCTACAATTCCAAAAATAAGATAGGCAAGGCCCCTTTCCCACTTGTGCAACTTGTCCTGCGACTTGGGACTGCAAAGTCACATGACAAGTTGTACCCCATGATTTCCAATGAGTACTATTCATATCTGTGTGACTCCAAGTCGCAAACTTCAAAGTAGTACTTTGGTTCGACTTTGATGTGAGTTGAGGTCCATAGATCTCAAGTTTACACAAGCATTCCCTGAAATCACGTCAAAATCTTTAAAAAAAAAAAATCTGAATTTCAGGGAATGCCTGTGTAAACTTGAAGTCTATGGACCGATACTCACATCAAATTCGGACCAAAGTCCGTTTCCATTATTGCTAGAAGAGAGAGACGATTGTGTCCTCTAACATCAGCTTCCCGTTTTTAGATGGCCTCACTATCTGCTGGACACAAGTGGCAAATGTGAAACATTCATCTGCAGCATTTCATATTTGTTAGATTTCATTTTTTAATTTGCAGTATTGAACATAAATATTAAAAATAAATATTTTCTTCAGGACTGTGTACAAGAATGTCTATTTGAAAATTCTGCACTAGATATCCCCTGAAGATATGAACTCTCAACAATAAAAAAAAAAAAAAAGCTATAAAGTCTCGTATTGTGATGTATACTCATATGCTACCGGGAAAGCTTATGGTCTGCAATCTCTAGTTTTTTTATAAAAAAAAACAAAAATGAAAAAAACAAAAGATGAACTTCAATTAAATAGAAAAAGCTTGATACTACCCTTTAGGATCAATGACTGGTAAAATGTCTAAATACAACCAATGAACATTAACAAATGCCTTATGTCGCATACACACGCTCAGAATTTCCAACAACAAATGTTCGATGGGAGCTTTTGGTCGGAAATTCCAACCGGATGTAGGCCCCATCGGACCATTTTGAGCTGGTTCTCAAATTCTTCCGACAACAAAACTTGTTGAACGTCATTTCTCTCGGCTCGTCATACGTCACCGCGTTCTTGACGTTCAGAATTTCTGACAACATTTGTGTGACCGTGTGTATGCAAGACAAGTTTGAGCCAACATCCGTCAGAAATAAATCCACGGTTTTGTTGTCGGAATGTCCGATCGTGCGTACGCGGCATTACAATTTATGTGAAACCAATTCATAGTTTATAGCCTCACAGAATAAATAACTTTGAACCTTTGCACAATATGCCAACTGAAAGCACAGCTTAAAAGGGGTTGTAAAGGTTCGTTTTTTATTTTCTAAATAGGCTCCTTTAAGCTAGTGCATTGTTGGTTCACTTACCTTTTCCTTCGATTTCCCTTCTAAAAAAAATTGTTTCTTTGTTTTCTTTGTCTGAATTTCTCACTTCCTGTTCCTCCTCAGTAAGCTGTTCTGGCTGACTAAACACGGCTCGGATGATGGTGTGAAGTTTGAGGAGAAACAAGAAGTGAGAAATTCAGACAAAGAAAAAAAAAATTTAGAAGGGAAATGGAAGGAAAAAGGTAAGTGAAACAACAATGCACTAGCTTAAAGCGGTTGTAAAGTAACCAACTTTTTTTCTTTTTGTACTAGTGACCTGCAAGGGAAAGGCATAATGAGCTAGTATGCACCGCATACTAGCTCATTATGAAATAGTTACCTTAGAACGAGGCATCGTTGACTCACCTGGTCCACGCCGAGGGAGATGACATGTTGCCTCTGCGTGTCTTCCGGGTATCGCGGCTCCAGCGTTGTGATTGGCTGGAGCCGCGATGTCTCACTCCCGCGCATGCGCGCGGGAGCCTTTGTTCCGGCGATGTCCGGCGTCTGCCGAGCCTTCAGCCCGAGAATCCCCTGTGCGCATGCGCCGCTGTCAGCGGCGCATTGCGAGGGGAATATCTCCTAAACCGTAAAGGTTTAGGAGATAGTATAGGCTTACCTATAGGTAAAAGTAAAAAAATTACCTATACAACCGCTTTAACGACTTCCCGCCCAGTCAATAGCATATTGACGTCCGGGAAGTGGTTGTGTTATCCACACTGGACGTCATATGACGTCCTGCAGAATAACAGCCGGCGCGCGCCCGGGGGGGCGCGCATCGCGGCGATCGGTGGAGCGGTGTGTCAGTCTGACACACCGCTACACTGATCTCGGTAAAAAGCCTCCGGTGGAGGCTTTTTACCACATGATCAGCCGTGTCCAATCACGGCTGATCAGGATGTAAACAGGAAGAGCCGTTGATCGGCTCTTCCTCACTCGCGTCTGACAGACGCGAGTAGAGGAGAGCCGATCGGCGGCTCTCCTGACAGGGGGGGGGGTTCGCGCTGATTGTTTATCAGCGCAGCCCCCCCTCGGATACCCACACTGGACCACCAGGGAAGCCCCCCAGGACCACCAGGGAACCCCAAAGCATGTGGATGGCCAGGCAAGTACCCCATGGCCATCCACATGTAAAATTGCTCAAAAAACATATGCCAATCAGTGCCCACAAATGGGCACTGACTGGCACACCACAATGTGCAATGCCCAGCAGTGCCATCTACAAGTGTCCATCAGTGCCCCCTATCAGTGCCACCCATAAGCGCCCATCAGTGCCACCCATAAGCGCCCATCAGTGCCGCCTATAAGTGCCGCCTATAAGTGCCGCCACCTCATTGGTGCCGCCCATCAGTGCCGCCACCTCATTGGTGCCGCCCATCAGTGCCGCCACCTCATTGGTGCCGCCCATCAGTGCCGCCACCTCATTGGTGCCGCCCATCAGTGCCGCCACCTCATTGGTGCCACCTCATTGGTGCCACCTCATTGGTGCCCATCAGTGTCGCCTTATCAGTGCCCGTCATTGAAGTAGAAAAGGTACTTATTTCCCAAAAAAATTGACAGAAACAAAGAAAAATATTTTTTTTTTCAAAATGTTCGCTCTTTTTTTTATTTGTTGTGCAAAAAATAAAAATCGCAGAGGCGATCAAATACCACCGAAAGAAAGCTCTATTTGTGGGAACAAAATGATAAAAAAATTGTTTGGGTACAGTGTTGCATGACCGCGCAATTGTCATTCAAATTGCGACAGCACTGAAAGCTCAAAATTGGCTTGGGCAGGAAAGTGTATAAGTGCATGGTATTGAAGTGGTTAAAGGAACCTATTTAGAAAATAAAAAACAAACCTTTACAACCCCTTTAAAGGCCCTTTTCACGCTGGTGTGCTTTTCTTACGCTTTTCCGGGGCAACAAAAGCGCATGGAAACTATTCCCTATTAAGTCCTACATAACTTCAGGTGTGCTGCACTTTAAAAATGTTGTATGTTGCATCTTTGGTGCAGTTTTTCAAATGCACCCCAAAAAGACACCTTCCATTGTAAGTGATCAGTGTGAAAGCCATTAAGCTGCACAAAATCACTTCAAAAGCGCATCAGTGTGAAAGGCCCCTAAAGCAAAAACTGTGTTCCGCCCACTAAAGGCAAAGACCACCAGTATGTTAAAGAGCTGAAGGTAATATCCCAACCTTTTCTGTTCTGGAGAAGCCAATCAGTGTTGTCACAGCAGAGTCCAAAGCCCTGCAGAAGTTACAAATCTGGCAAATTGTACCTTACACAAGGCTTGCGTTCACTCCTGGTGGCTAAACATAATTGCAGGGAGCAAAAGTAGATGCATCTGCCCTCCATAACCACAGATTCAGCTTACAAGTGCAAACTCATATTTTTATTTTTTAAAGTATAAACTAATATAAGACAAAATCGAACGTGTTTTGGAGGGATGAGAATTTTTAAAAAGCGACTATTAAAACAAAAAATAAAAATAAATTTAAAAATCACCCCTGTCCCCCCCCCCCCCCGCGCGCAAAGGCGAATGCACATGTTGGTCCTGCACACACGCAAACACCAATTGCTCTACACGTGTGAGGTGTCACCTCGAACATCATGGGCAGTAATTGTAGCACCAGGCCTCCTGCGTAAGGCTCCATGTACACAGAAGCTCAAAAACGGTTGTTTTTAAAGCAGCAGAAAAAGCTAGCTTTTATCAGCGTTTTTATACTAGCTTTTAATAGCGTTTTTCAGTGTAGCCTGTTTTAGCTTTTAAAAAAAAATTCAAATGGACCAAAAAACGCTAAAAAACGCTCGCGTTTTGCGTTTTTTCTGCCGAAAAACGGCACTTTGAACGCAAATTTCTTGCGTTCAGAAAAAAGCCCATTAACTCCACTGCTCATTAAAGCTAAAAAATGTTATGTGTACATGAACACATAGGCTAACATAGAGTGCAGTTAATTGGCTTTTTAAAAAAAACGCCAAAAAGCCAATAAACTGCAGTTTATCAGCTTCTGTGTACATGGAGCCTAAATCTAAGGTGGTAACCTGTAAAGGTTTTTAAAAAGTCACCTATGCGTTAATTGCAATTGCACAGGTGTGCACAATTTTAAAAGGGTGACATGTTTGGTATCCATTTATTCTGCGTAACATCTTTTATATTTTACCAAACAGTTTAGTATTGAGTTTTTTTTACATTAAAATTAAAAAAAAAAAAGTGTATTTTTTCCCCAAAAATATGCATTTAAAGTGGAAGTTAACCCTCCTATCGTTTTCAGCCAAGGAAGCTGCCATCTTGGCCTCTGTTTAATCTACAACTGCCATGATGCTGCACATGTGATCAGTTATGACACCAGTCATTGGCTGGTTTGACAGTTTGGTTGAGAGCACAACCAATGTGACAGTTAGCATTTCCGGCATGCCGGGAATGTAACTGTTTTTTGAAACTATTAAATCGATGGGTTTACTTCCGCTTTAAAAAACAGCTCCGCAAATACCACGTGACAAAAAAAATACAACGTCCACCAATTTATTCTCTAGGATTTCTGCTTTAAAAAAAAAAAATATATGTTGTTTCGGGTTCTAAGACATTTTTTTTTTTTTTTTTTAGTAGAACAAGTAGATTGTCATGAGGGACAAGTAGATTGGGACCCTGATTTAGTCCCTTGGACAAGTAGTTTTTGAAAAAATGTCCTCACCCCTTTTGAAATACGTAAAGAGGTTCTAAAGGCTGAACGTTTTTTACTTTCATGCATGAAGGTAAAAACCTTCAGTATGCAGCCTCCCCTAATACTTACCCGAATCTGATCTCAATCCAGCAATGTGCACGAGAGAAGCTGCTCTCCCAGCTCTCTGCCTCCTCATTGACTCAAAGACAATGGTTCCCGCTGCTGCCGAGCACAGCCAATGTGAGTGAAGTGAGGGCGGGATAGATCTGTGTGTCCTATGGCTCACAGGAGCAGGGCTCGAGGGAAAGCAACCAGCTTGCTAGGGAGGCAATCAGCAGGAGGGGCAGGGCAGGAGTGCCAGCGAGGGACCTGAGTAGAGGAGGATGGGGGCTGCTCTGTGCAAAACCATTACACCGAGCAAGCAAGTGTAAATAAAATAAAAAAACAGTTTATCTTTAATATTTTTTATTAAAACTAAAAAAAGGCAAAAAACTTTCCCCCCCCCCATTTTGGATAGAGTAAGGGAGGGTTATAACCCGTCAGCTTTTTTTTTTTCCCCGCTCATGTCCCATTGCCTAGATTTTCCTTCACTTCTTGTCCTATAGCCAAAATGAGGGAAAGGAAATCCCTGGTTTTCCCAGGATCACTAGAACTAGTGTCCCCAGTGGAAGATTTAGTTCTGTTCTGGTGACAACCCAACATTTGGGATTATCTTCCACTCTTAATGATGTTAGTAAACAGGACAGATAGAGGAGGGCGAATCTCCCCAACGGCTGCACAGACAGCAAAGATTAAACTAAAAAAAAGGAGAACAAGCCAGCACGCAACCTGTCGACTTCAAAGTTGTAATGAAGTCATTTTGCAATGAGGATATAAAAATGTGAAAATATGCATATATTATGTCTGTCTTTGCACATTTTGTATATCATTATTGCAAGATGACCTCATTAAAACTTTGAAGTCAATGGGTTGAATGCTGGCTCTCTTAAGGTATTGCCATTACCAGCATACTCCCAACAACCACAGAAAAGCGTGGGGGGGGGGTTGGGTTTGGTGCTGTAAGCAACAAATACCTGAATGTTCTGTCCCCTGTCCAAAACTAAACAAAAAGCTTTGCGCCTTTAGGAATACTTTAAACGGCAGCATTTTACCTAACAAAGATTTTTTCAATCTCTTTCATCCAGTATCAATATCTACACATCCCTGTCACACACCAAATACTGACCTGACCTTTTTGTGATGCCGATAAGCAGCGCAGTCTGATCACTTTGTCACCCCTGGCCCATGACTGGACAGTAACAGAGCAGCAGCACAATGGTGAGCTCATCCCTCTGCTCTATCCTCCTCAGCATATATACACACTGAAGCATGGCAGAATAGTCCATAGTACTACTTTCTGCTCAACATTTGAAACCCTTTTTTGCATTGGATTACAAGAGATTGGTACAAAAGTCAAATTAAGGTACTTAAATAACTGCATTTAAAATGCTTTTAATTATTTTAACAAATACATTACAACTGAAATTGTAATTTATTGGTGTTTTCATATCTGCCTGAAGTGTCTTCAGCTTTATAATGGAGAAAATTATCACAACTCTTAACATACTGTCAGGCAGAGCGTCACAGCGGACTGAGCACAGCTAAAGGAGAGCAAATTAAAAAAAGGTTGTAGATCCTTCAGCAGAACTTGGAAACAAACAATTATTATATCTGTTTCCTACAGAAAAATAAATAATATCACTATTAGGATTTACTACTGCATCATTTCAAAACTATGACAATCAGCTGGGGATTAACATTCAGTTAGTCAGAGCATGTTGATTTTTCCAAGTTGCCAAAAGCCATAATGCAAACATTTCACAGAATACATAGTAATGCGTCTGTGCTCAACTCCCAACCTGTGTACTTAGTTTCACTTTAAAAAAGGACAAAGAGGAAAATCCAATAAAGATATTACAAAAGCATTTAGCTGTATGGCTCTTTTAAAAAGAAACATGTTCTGCATGTAATTCAGGAAAGCCTTGTCGCCTAGCATTCCGACGCATGTGCCAGATTCAGGTAGTTCTTATTACTGCCACTTTTAGAAACTGCTATGGCCATGAGATACTCAAAAAGAATTACTTGCCTGTACCAGATAAGCAAGTTGTCAAACTGTATGCCAACTCAAAGTTGGCCTTAAAGAGATGCTGGTGCTGAGTTGGGCATTTTGCGCTGGGATGCTGTTATGACTGACAGCTTCCAGCACAGGGCTCCCTGGTTGCCATGAAGTCAGCACCCGCCAGTGTCATAGCAACCAAGGAATCATTCCCAGCATCATTCAGCTGCCAGCTAAGTGTGGCCCTATCAGGACAATGTTTTCTATAGTATCCCCGCCCCTTTGTTTACGCTGAGCTGTCAGTTGGAATCCCCCAGCCAGTAGTTGAATGGGGCACAACCAACAGTGTTCTAGCTAGAAAGGGAATGACCATGCACTACTTCCTTAGGCTGGATTCACACCTATGCATTGTTAGTGCTTTTTGCATTTTGGAGATTTCCACTACAGAACGTGTTCCATAGGAAACCATGTTAAATGGACTGTAGTGCAAATCTGCAAAAAGCACTAAAAATGCATAGATGCGAATCCAGCCTCAGTGACTCTCCCCCCCCCCCCCCCCATGCGATCATGTACCCGTTTGTGATAGAACATGAATCTGTAGCCTGCATAGACATTTCTTGTGCAGGGGAGCGGCAGAATTTATAGAGTTTCTAAGACATCACTTATTAATTGAATTTTTATGCGTTGGCATACACTAAACAACCTTTCATTCAATATGATCAAAGATTTGAAATTGTTTGACAACAGCTAAATGTCATAATACAAGTCAGATGCAATGATCAATGCCTGTTGCTTCAATCAGTTCACTGTTCCAGAAAGACCAGTTCACATTTCTATTCCTTGTTGCTGATGAAGATTCATGCAGTGAAACAGATGTAATGGACACAGCTAACTACCACTTAAATGACATGTTGTTGCTCTTCCACTTAGCCCCTATTCACACTGTCACATTGCATGTAATTCGCACAGGAATTGCACTGCATTCCTGAGCAAATTACATGCGACTCTGTGGGGTGCAATTTGAGCTCATTCATTTAAAACGGTTCAAATTGCACAGCATCTGCATGAAAAAGGTGCAGGCAGCCTTTTTTGTTTGCACTGGAAACAGATCACATGGGTGTTCATACCCACGCTATCCATTTCAGGCAAACACACTGCGTTTTACGAGCTGCTTTTGAGGTTTCGGAAACTTTTAATTGAGAGCCCATGAACACAGTGCAATTGCTATGCGGTAAGGGAAATGCACAGGAATCGCTACTTTTCCTGCATCAGTGTGAACCGGGGTGTAAAGTGGAACTAAACCCATTGATTCAATGGTTTCCCAAAACAGTTACATTTAAGGCATGCTGTGAATGATTACTATCACTGTTGCTTGTACCCTCAATGAACTGTCAAGCCATCCAACGACTGATGTCTTAACTGATCACATCAGCAGAACTATGACAACTAAAGATCAAATGATCAAATAGAGGAAAACATTGCAGCTTTCTTAGTTGTAAACGATAGGAGGGTTTAGTTCCGGTTTATATAGATATTTACCAGAATGGTGTATTTTTTTTTCCATAGATTCCCGTCATTCAGTTTTGCTCATTTGTAACGATTTACCTATGAATTCACTGGGACTGTTGTATGCTATCTAACCATAAGAATTGATCTGTGGAAGCCAGAAAAAAAAAGCAAACTAAAGCCTCGTACAAATGTGTGATGGCAGGGTTTTTTCAGAAATCCGACAGTTTGTATGCTCCATCGGACAATTGTTGTCAGATTTTCCAACAACAAAATGTTGGATAGCATGCTTTCAAAATTTCCGACAACAAATGTGTGCCGTCGGATTATCGGATTGTGTGTACACAAAAGTCTGTTGGAAAAGAATCAAAAAAGTACAAAATACGCATGCTCAGAAGCAATGTTAACCATAGCACAACATTAGCAGAAGTTGCCCAAAGGGTGGTGCTAAAGAGCTGAAAAACCACGTCGTTTCGTATTTGTTGACTGACAAAACTTGTTCTGCATACAGACGGCAAAATTTTCACCCTTCGGACACAATACCACGGCTTTGTCCGATGGAAATCCGATCGGGTGTACGAGGCTTTAGAGATACTGTCAATAGCAACCAGACTTCTGTTTCCATTTTCCCAAAGATAAAAATAAATATGTTGGTTGCCAACGATCACAGCTCTGCCTTTACTGTATTGGTTCTTGCTTTGTTATTTTCCAAATGCAGTAATGAATGACAAATATTTGTTTGGATATAAAAATCAGATCTAGTTTTCATTACTGGCCCCATTAAAGTGGAACTCTAAGCAGGAGCCAATCTCAGGGTATTAACATGCCATAATGCTGCCCCTCTGAAAAGCGTATATTGTAATGAATCACTTTTCACAGGGCATTTAACAGGCAATGAAAAGGCTATATGTTGCCTTCCCACCGCCTGCTTTTCCCCTCAAATTTCCAACCCACCACACTACAGCCACATGCTTTACAAGCAGTTGCAGGGCAGCGATGGCTCAGCCCTTTTCACTTAAATGGGTCACATTTGGCAGTGGTACCGCATACGTCAAGCTGTTTAATTAGTGACGCAAAGCATCCCTGCCATGGCATTGGTACAGTCCTGAGTGGCTGTGTTTCTTAGTTTACGTGGACTTCACTGGCAGGATAAACAGGTATGTGTGGAACCTTGCAGGAGGACTAAGAGAACACTGCAACTGCACTTATAAATGCACTTTAAAGGAAGGCCATAAAGTGTGCATGCGTGGGGACTCAGGGACGGACGTGTGCGGACCGAGCTCCCGACACCCCGACCCACCGGAGCGAATAGCAGCATAGGCAGCGAGGTCAGAGAGCCAGGACCAGATCCACAGGAGACCCGGGGAGGTGATGAATCGGAGGGCGCAGGGTCTGCCACGAAAAGGACAGTTTAAGCAGCCTACAGCCCAGAGGAGAGCGGGGCCTTCCCCCACAGCACAGCCGCAATCCAAGATGGCGCCCGGCAAGCCAGACACACGAGGCAGCACAGCAGCTAAGTCTGATGGTACATCACAGAGAGGGGGCAAACAACTCAATCCGGAGCCATCCAAAGACCCTTTTTCATCCCAATCCTCAGGAGAGGGGGAGGCTATCCAGCTGGGTGAGTCACCTTTGCATTCTTTATCCCCTGCTATGTATACTGACGGCCAGGATTCAGTGAACTCCCCTGCTTCCTCTATAGATAGAAACATGGCAGATCTTACTGGAGGCCCTTTTTAGCCGGTCTGGCCAGGACTTACCACCTCCCCAGCTGGCACATTACTCCTCAGATGCTATACTGCTGGGTCGGTTCTCCACCATGCTGCAGCAGGAACTTTCTAAGGCCTGCATGCTGATTACCACAGACCTCAAAAAGGATATCCACAGCCTAGGCGAACGTTTTGAGCATATTGAAACCAAAGTAGATAATACTATTAAAAAAGTCAATCAGAACTCTGCCATGGTCACAGACCTTCAAGACAGATTGGAGGAAGCGTTCACGAAAATCGAAGATTTGGAGAATCGCTCACGTAGATACAATTTACGCATCCGTGGACTCCCTGAAACTCACACAGATTTGGAGGGGGCTATAAAAGACCTTATGAAAACCCTCATTCCTGACATTACAGCTCCCCAAATGGAAGTGGATCGCATTCACCGAGCACTAACAGCCCCAAGATCTGACGGATTGCCACGCGACATTATTGTCAAGCCGCATTACTATCGCGTCAAAGAAAAGATGATGTTTGCAGCCCGTAATAGACCGGACTTGTCGCTGTTTGGAGCTCCGATACAGCTCTTCACCGACCTGGCCCCGTCAACAGTCCAAAAACGCAGAACCCTGCGACCACTACTACAGCAACTTATGGATAAGCAGATCAAATATAGATGGGCGTTCCCATTTAAGCTGTCCTTCACATATAAGGGAAAGTCCCACTCATTTTCCACGTTCCAGGCAGGGGAGGCCCTACTGCTCGAGCTTGGTATCATCACTCAGGACTCTCCGACTTCGTCTCCCCCACGCCGGGATAACCGTCCACTTTCGCCAATGTGGCAGGAACGCACGCGCTCTCAGGCCAGAAATACTCGTCGGAACACTTGAGCCTTGTTGCCATTTTTCTGCCATTTCCTGGGACCTGCTGGTTTTTGGTCGCATAGGTCTGGCCTGGGCTCATGATGGACTATGAGCCGGATGGGGCCATCATACCTGTGCTCTGTTCACCGAAGTTACCTGACTTTTATAATGACTGTCAGAAGGTTAATCTTTTGCCTCATAGAACCCCACCTTGTTTGCCAGAACCACAGTATTCTTGAGAATGGGGTTTTTACCTGGCACAGTGTGTAGATCCCATGTTGGGTTGTGGCTCGGGGGCAGGAATGACCAATGGGGACCCTTCCTGCCCTTGAGACATCGCCCTAAGGAACATGTCTTACTACAGATAACCTATTATGCCATGCTGTGTCGACTGGTTTATGTTATTTTTGATTGACCTTGCATGACCTGTTTAACGCTTGTTCGAGTTGGGTCGGGGTGGCTACACATGCCACCCAATTGCGAGACTACCTATTCTCTGACGAGGATGGTACCCTTGCACCTAATGTGCCAGATTTTGTCTCCGGCGGGGGTTATTCCCCATGCTTTCATATATCAGTTAAAAATGTTTTATTCTCGTTTTCTGGGCCTAAGGCCCACAAGTGTTTTTCTTTGTCTTGCTGTATTTCTAACACCTTTTCTTTTCCTCTTTTCCCCCTCTCTTGCGAGCCTCGGTTTGGCACCCTCCCCCCGTATCAAGGTCCGAAGGGTCATGGAGGCTGATAGTCTTCGCTCCAGTGGCGCCGACCACCCCATTGACAACGCAAGGTAAGAGTGCTCTGCCCTACCACGATGGCCACGACATACAACACTGACTACTCCATAGTTAGCCACAATGTACATGGTTTTAATTCCCCTGCCAAGAGGACTAAAGCATTTCAGTTCTATCACAAGCAGAGGGCTGACGTCCTTCTCTTACAAGAGACTCATTTTTCACACACCTCAGCTCCTCATTACCTCAGTGCGAAGTATCCGCAGTATTATCTTGCAGGGGGACGGGAGAAAAAGAGGGGGGTAGCCATCTGTTTTTCGAAACGGACCCCCTTCGTCCCTGTTACTGTTAAAGGGAAGGGGAGGGTAGATATATTATGGAAGTGGGGCGGCTCCACGACAGAGAGGTTTCCTTTATATCATATTATGCCCCAAACACTGGACAGTCGGAATTCTTTAGCAAAATGCTTTGAATTCTGATGCCCAAGGTCCAGGGTCAGGTGGTAATGGGGGGTGATAGCAATATTCCCTTGGATAGAAAAATGGATAAGTCTGACTCCTCTAAACCAATTTTGAAACGCCCACCGAACGGAAGCAGCAAAGTGGCGCTTATTTCACTTCCACAATCTTATTGATAGCTGGCGTGAAAATAACCACACGGTCAGAGACTTCACGTACTTTTCGCAGGTACATCATACTTATTCTAGGATAGATCATCTTTTAGTACGCACGCCTTTACTCCCATTTATTAAGACAGTCAAAATTTTGTCTACCCCTTGGTCGGACCATTCCCCGATCAAACTCTCTATCACAGGACTGTGAACCAAATCAAAACCCTCCCCGTGGAGACTCAATGTGAGTCTGCTGAATGACCCTATAATCTTTGTGGAAATACAAAAGGAAATACGAGAATACTTTAGACTTAAGGTTGCAGACACGTCCCCCGCGATGAACTGGGTGGCTTACAAAGCTGCGATTCGGGGCATTCTATTACAAGTGGCAACTAGAGTGAAACGGGACAGGGAACAGACGATTAAGAAACTGGAGACTAAATTAGAGGACTTAATGAACGAACAGCATGGGAATCCCCGGATAGATATAAGGCACAAAATCGATGAAGCCAGACTAGCTCTTAATATTAGTCTGACTACGCAAGCGGAGAAGCATATCAGTTGGTCCAAACATAGGTTCTACACTATGGGGGACAAACCGACCACAATGCTAGCTAGAAAACTGGTCCCTCGACCATATACGCCGACTTTACCCAAATTGAGATTATCCACGGGTCTTACCACCCAAAACCCTGAAAAGATTATAGGGGAATTTCATAAGTTCTACGCTAAGCTGTATGGGGCGCAAAATACGTTTGATCCATCTGGAGCAGACGCGTTCTTCCACAACTTACAGCTGCCCACACTGACACAGGCCCACGCGGAACTGATGGACGGAGCCTTCACGGAACTTGAAGTCACGGCCGCAATCAAGACACTGCATCCTACTAAAGCTCCGGGGCCTGACGGCTTCCCAGGCCACTATTACAGAAAGTATCAAGATCTCCTCACCCCTCACTTATGCTCCTACTTTAACGACCTATGGAGAGGTGGTGGGCTTCCCTGCCACGAAAATATGGCGTATATAAGTGTCATTCCGAAGCCGGGTAAGGATCACGGGGATTGCACCAATTACCGCCCGATTTCTTTAATCAATACGGATCTGAAAATCCTAACTAAAATATTGGGCCAAAGACTCAATACCTTTCTTGAGTGCTATATTCACCCTGATCAGGCTGGTTTTGTCCCGAATAGACAGGCATCAGATCAAACACGTCGGTTAATTAATCTCATTTCGGCAGTTCAGTTTGATTGGGACGGCATAGGACCCAGGAGGGGAATGTTGCTTTCATTGGACGTCCAAAAGGCGTTTGATTCCATTTCCTGGGAATATCTATTTGACGTCCTTACTCGCTATGGATTTGGGTGGCGCTTTCTGGATCTCCTCCGCATATTATATGATTCCCCGAGCGCTTCACTAATGCTCAGGGGATATACTTCTCAAACATTTCCAATCTGCAGAGGAACTAGACAGGGATGCCCATTGTCACCGCTATTATTCGCACTGGCGATAGAACCACTTGCGATCAAAATTCGTTCAAGCAGAGATGTTCAGGGGATTTATTGCGGGGACTATGAACACAAATGCCTACTCTTTGCTGACGACCTATTGCTGACCTTGACTTCGCCAATTACATCCCTACCCAACTTATATGCAATCTTGCAACCATTTTCTGTCATATCGGGGTTGACAATTAACCATAGTAAATCAAGGGCGCTGAACTTGTCATTGCTGAGCTCCACCCAGACGACACTTGAGCAAACATTTCCATTTCAATGGGAATCAGATGCTCTTCCTTACTTAGGTATACATTTGACCTCATCTGTTAGCACGTTGTACAAAGGGAACTATCCTGCCCTTTTTAAGCGACTGACAGATGATTTGGCTAAGTGGCAGGTTCATCCACCGTCGTGGTTCGGCAGACTACACTCAATAAAAATGAATGTTCTACCCCGATTGTTATATTTTTTCCATACCTTGCCGGTTTCCCTGACCCGTAACGACCTTCAACAATTTCAGAATAAGGTACTGCAATTTATTTGGGGAGACAAGAGACCTAGGGTGAATAGGAGTACCCTATATGCGTTAAAACGGAAGGGAGGCCTAGGCTTGCCTGATTTCTTGAAATATTTTTATGCTGCCCAGGTGGCACAACTCACTAGGTTCCATTCCCAACGGGCACCGGCCATATGGATGGCCATGGAATCCCACTCTTGCCTTCCCACCCCAATTTCTCACATTTTGTGGCTCTCGATTAAAGAGCGACCTGCTATATTATGCCCTACTTTATCAATGTCTTTGGAAATATGGGACAGACTATCCAGATCCCACAAATTTAAATCTCCTCATTCTCCACTGGCACCTCTACTACGCAATAGAGCTTTCACTCGGGTCTCACCCCCCTGACATTTGAGTGGTGGACCAATAAAGGTCTCCTACGCATAGCTGACTTATGTGATCACAGGGGTATGCTACCTGAGAAGGTATTGACTGATAAGTATCTTATGCCTCCAGCAGAGAGTTTTAGATTTGCTCAGGTTTCACATTATATGCAAACCCTTACTAGAAAGAGTGACCTCGCAGTTCTTACTCCAATGGAGTATATGTGCCGTAATTATGATAAAATCAAAGGTCATCTGTCCGCTGTCTATTTGATATTGTTGAGCGCATCGACAAAGCTGAACTATATGGTCCACTGGGAGACCGATCTGAAGGAAACCCTAGAATTGGACGACTGGCATAGGATAGCAGAGACAGCCTCTCGGTCGCTCATCAATAATAGAGGCGAACTACAAGGTTCTGCTAAGGTGGTATATGGTGCCGGCCAGGCTGGCGACTTTTATATCGGGGGCAACCCCGTTTTGCTTTAGGAGGTTGTGGCCAGGTCGGTACCACCTTTCATATATGGTGGATATGCCCCAAGGTTCGGAGGATTTGGATCCGGGTATATATTTTCATTTACTCCCTCACTCAGGTTAACCTGATTAAGTCAGCTAAACAAGCATTATTAGGGAGTGGAATAGCAGAGGCCTCCAAGAATTGCAGGCGACTCTTGACATTTATATTAATTTCAGCAAAGATAACCATCGCTAGGAACTGGAAATCGGCGGCTCTGCCATTTGATCAGTTTAAAGGTAAATTGTCTTGGTTGATGCTGAACGAACGGTTGTCTTGGTCTTGGTTGACGGCATTGGCTCAGGACAAAATGAAGCTCTTTCATAGGGTGTGGGACCCTTGGCTTCATTACCTCACTAGTGACCCCGGAGGACCTCCAGCTTAACATTGTTTTTTCTTTAGGGGTGTCGGGGTGCTTGATCGAGGCTCCTTCCCTCCCTCCCCCTTTTCCCTCTTCTCAACTATTCTTTTCTTGCTTTGTTTCCTTCCCCCCTATTTCCTTGCTTCTAATTTCTTATTGAATGTTATTTTTGGAGTCAGCTCCAGGCCTTAGAGGTCTGCACGACTCCCTGCTTTCACCAGTTTATAAGTAATTAATAGGACCATTGGTCGGTCTGAACTGCACTGAGGGTTGCCCGCACAGGCTGAGGAGTCGAAGCCCCCCGACAAGCAGATGGGGGGACGGCTCCTCTGGGCGGGTAGTTCACCAGTCGAAACCCGAGATGTCGGGGGGAGTTGGTGGTTCAGGGGTGCAGTAGTTTTCTGTAAGATGTATCCAAAAGTGCAATTACGCTCCAGCCCATGCTAGAGATTCTTCAGCAGATTTGTTTTTTGGGTACTATAACATGGGCCCCTGGGCGTTATGATTCTAACGACTGGAATCCCAGAAGCGGTAATATGACTGTACAGTGTCTTGATGTATATTTTTATACTTTTTGTATGACGAAAACTTTAATAAAAAGATTGAAACATAAAGGAAGGCCATAGTTCTACTTTTAAGAGCCTTTCACATGACAATTTATGATTGACATAGTTAAAAGTGATCAAAAACAAGAGATTCAGCGATTAAAATATCAACAATGCAATGCACAAGGTACTGCCCATCATTTTTCTAAAAATATCAGTTTTTATTGTAAAGATCTATCAAAGTGGATAATTCAACTAAAATCACAGTCAGACAATTTTCTGACACATAAGCAGATATTTATTTGATCGATCAGAACACAATAATATTTCTAAGTGCTCATCAAGCTGGTGTTGGGATATTTGAAGAGTATTTGTCAGGTGTTTCTATAAGCCTGGGTGAATAGATATGTCATGGGTTGTCTTTTAAAGACATACAGCGTAGGTACATCCTGGACAATGGAGGTAGCGGGTACCATACTGCACGTGCTGCACATTTAAACACTCAAGATCCAAACGTTAAGAAAACTCCAGCCACGTGCATTTCCATTCTCTGAGGAGCAGGGGGAGCGTGTGGAAGTACGGTATGGGTAACCAGAAGTTCTGTCAAAAAAAGAGGGCCCCGGGTTATTTAGGACTTTGTTATGGAGTAGGCCAATTATGAAGGATATGCTCCATTATGATAGGTCAGAGTTCATAATTTGAATCCCCAATGTATAATCCACCTGGACATGTTTGCTGCCACTTTGATGTTAGCTTCAGCCCTATAATTACTAGCACTTGTGTTTTGTTACAGTTAATCCATTCTTGTATGTTAATACGACACCTGTTAATCTTGGTCACTGGGTCACCAGTGTCTGGTCTAAAAGACAGGTAAGATTAGGCATAATTGTATAGCAATGGTAGCTAAATCCTAGTATACACGGGCCTAATGTTGGGAGGAACAGGCCGGTTCAATAGAAACCAGCCGACATTCTGCCCGTGTGTACTGCAGTCCGTCCGACAGAAGCTGGGCGTTCTGTTAAAGGGGCATGACTAAAAAAGGTCCGCCGCTCTGCTCCTAATCAGCGCTCTCAGCCATTGGCTGAGAACCCCGACTAGAGTGTTCTGGCAGGGGGGCCGTACCTGTCAGAACACAACAGAATAGCAGGGGAGATCACTGTATTAACGTCAAATAGTTAGTGCAGCGGCTCCTCCTGAGCTGTCAGTTATTTTTCTTTCAGCTCTGCTGGGTTGAACGAAAAAAAAATACTAGTGTGTACTAGGCTTTAGACCATTGTTGTTTAAGATTTCAAGAGGGATCATGTATATTGCAAATAACACTGTTGACAGACTTGAGCCCTGTGGTATCCCTTGATGTAATAGAAATGAAGAGGATGAATGGATTCCTGCTGTGACCTTTTGTGATATCCCTGACAAGAAGGGTTTGAACCAGCTGAGCAGTGTACCCTCTAGTCAGTGGTCACCAACCTTTCGGACCTCATGGAACACTAAACTCACAATTTTGAATCCAGTGTGCCACTAACATGAATTTTACATGACTTATACACACACAATGCTCCGACTCTCTGCCCCAACCCCCGCCCCCCACGAACTCTGCATCACACTGCTGCCTTACACACACACACAATGCTGGATCTCACCTCTTTATCCAGCCATGTGCTCAAGCTACATGCCCCACCCCCCCCCCCCCCACACACACACAGTCTGATCAGCGCTGCCATTGGAGGTCCCCTCTTCTTCAGCTTCTGGTTCTCTGCGCTACTCCCTCTGAGTTTACAGGAGCCGGAACTACAGAGAAGGCATCGGGTATCAATGTGACAGTATTGACTGCCAGAGTGCATTAAGAACAGCACTTAAAACAACATTGGGCAGTATACATCCGCCACAATGTTGATGCGCGGCAGAACTCCTGGGGACCACCAAAATTTTCTTGTAGACTATCCGTGCTCCACGGACCACTGGTTAGCAATTGGTGTTCTAGAAAACAGAGCAACTTTACAGCAGAACTAAAGTCTGCAATACTTAACTCTGCTTCAAATGTCTGAGATCCGGATGCCAGTCTTCAGATGTCTCGATTTGCAGACGAGGGATGATGTTAAATCCTGCACATGTGCAGGAGTACAGTCATCCAAGCATACTGGAGTGTAACTAAGCTGCAGATTTTTTTTCTTTTGCAGAAAAGACATTGCCTGTCTTTTCCACAATAAAGAACCTGCTTGCTCGGTTTTATTTCAGATTTTAGTTCTGCTTTAATTGATCTAGTAAGAAGTTATGGTGTGGATGAGGATGAAGAATTGTCCCTTATCTCTAGTCATCAATATTCAATAGGCTGACCAGTGCTACTTTTCCACTGTGCTTTTTCTAAAACCAGATGGAAATTTGTCAAAGATTTTGTCAGCCAGACTCCAAACCTGTTAGCAATTGCCTTTTCAAATCACCTTTCCTAAAAATAGGCAGTTTGACAATGATCTGTAGTTGGTCAAGATCTCTGAAACCAAGGAACACTTCTTAGGTAATGGCCTGATCGTTGCTTCCTTAAAGCGGAGTTCCACCCAAAATAACATCTATATACGAGCACACTCCTTACACTACTAACATGTCCAGTAGCCACATCTTTTTTTTTTTTCTTTTGTACATACCGTATTATGGCTATGTCAATTTCGGCTTCCGGGTACTCACTCCCGCGGGAGTAGGCGTTTCTATCCTCCCGCAATGTAATCTGGGAGTTCGCATGTCCTGCAGAAAAAGTTCCCCGGCGGATAAGGTTCCCCCCCCCTGTACTGCGCATGCGCGGCACGAACCTCAACGGAGTTTCCGAAAGTAGCCGAACATGTAGAGCTGTGAGTCGGCTCTACACGGCGCCTGCGCAGTCAGCTCTACACGGCTCTTAGGCATTGCGCAGGCGCCGTGTAGAGCTAACTCGCAGCTCTACATGTTCGGCTACTTTCGGAAACTCCGTTGAGGTTCGTGCCGCGCATGCGCAGTACAGGGGAGGGAACCTTATCCGCCGGGGAACTTTTTCTGCAGAACACCGTCCACCGCTTCCAGGAAGTCAGTGCTTGTGGGCTTCACAATGCCCACAAGCAAAATGGAAAATTTCTATAGCTGATTTTAAAAGTTCATCTTTTGCCCGAAAACAGACAGGAGAGGTTTGAAGTCACCAAACACGTGAGTACTAATTGGTGATATAAAAATACATTGAATGCAACCAAAAACAAAAAAATTATTTGCCGCGGAACCTCCGCTTTAAGTTGGTATTGGAAGACCCCTATACCAAAGAACACTGTATACATTTTTTGAACTTCTTGGCTAAAGCAAGCCAACAGTGGACCTCCGTAGGACATGGATCAAGGTCTCATGTAGCTGGACGAAGCCTTTGATGATTAGCACAGTTTCTTTGACATAAATACTATCAAATGTTGTCCAAAGGCTTGTTGGCGTGAAGTCTGTACTACGGGGTCCTAGGAGGTCTTTTGAGTTTTCAGACCTAATTCCTTCTCTGATGGAGGAGACTTTGTTGGAAAAGTAAAGTAATGAACAATTTCCTCGCATCTCTTCAGTAAGGTTCAGACTTGGCTTCAGGCACCCTTGGTTCGCACAATTTTTTCACAATGCAGAAGAGTTGAGCAGGTTGGTTACTTGATTTTGAAATTTCATGTGATAATCAGACTTTTGTGTGCATTAATGGTCTGATAATCTTTAAGATGTTGGTTCAGGGATCATTTGGCCTGTTCAGCATATGCTTTCCTCCACTGCCTTTCCAGCTTATGAAAAGGAATGGTGGAAAAGGGAAGAAGAGATCAATAACATTCCAGAATGGCTAGTCAACATGGTGGTTTGAAATTTATTTAAGTGTTACTAAACCCATAACAATAAAATCTGTCTGAATATGCAGAATAGCATACTTGTTATACTCACTGTGGAATTTAAGGGGTTGATCCTCTGCGTTGTGTAAAAAGGCTCTTTGACACTATATGGACAGATCCTTCCCTCCTGCACTGTCTATCTTGGCAAGGCCATATAATACAGTGAGGGTAGCCATCCTGCACATGCTCAGTTTAGTCTCTATTGCTGGAGAGAACATTTCCTGTTTCAGTCGAACCGTTCAGGTCACGTGATATTGACATCACACATGTGGGCATGTATACAAGCTGTAGTGGAAATCTCCTCCTACCTGAAAACTCAGCACTGGACAAACTGTGCAGTTTGTCATGTGACTGTGGTATATAGATCAGCAAAAAAAGTATATAGTGGCAGTATTTTAATGTAAAAAGAAGATTTATAAGCTGTGGGGGGGCAGAAGAACTATTTTTATATTACTGGGTTTAGTAATACTAAGAGCTCACTAACTCGATCAAAAGAAGGGTCTTTGGGTTGCAGTTTTTATTCAGTTGGATAAGGTTCGTCACATTAAACAAACAATTGTTGATTGTATCAATACAAGTGTGGTCACCTATCCTCCCCAGCCGGTAATACAGCCCTGAATGGCTAAGAGTGCTGAACCCTCCCCTCCTTGCGTCTTGATGCTGTACAGGATATTGTTCAAATCCTGGCCAGGACACCATCTGCATGGAGTTTGCATGTGCTCTCTGTGCTTTCATTAGTGTCCTCCTACTCTGGATTCCTTCCACATTCCAAAGACATGCTGGTAGGTTTATTTGCCATAATGTAAGTGCGTGCGTGTGTTCAAAATGGGGACCCTTTGCGGGTGGGGAAACGTGAAGCAAACTGTTCTCTAGGCAATTTGATGCTCTGTGTATTGTACCAAGTGTGAAGTGATGTTTTACACTCTGGACTATGCCAATGCAAATGTGACAGCATTTTCATGTCATTACTTTGTGCTCTTAAAGCGAAGATCCACCCTGTTTTACAACTTGTGCTTAAAAAAGGGATGACCACCCCTCCACTACTCGTTTTTGGAGAATACATTTTTTAATTTTCCTTTATACTTACCTTATGTGAAGTACTGAGTATACTTCCATCCTAACTGGGCCGCAGCCCAGGGCTTCATTTCCTCCTTCAGCCCGCTGCCTTTTGGGACCTGTGTGTGTCCAAGAAGAGGACGGGCCATTCAGAAAGCACCGCGCGACTCATGCATGCGCAGTAGGAAACCAGTGGTGAAGCCTGAAGGCTCCACTGACGCTTTCCCTTAGTTACAATGTCGGCGCCTGCACCCAAGCCGATGGATGGATAGATGGGCCTTGGGCGGGGCTGACATCGCAGGCTCCCTGGACAGGTAAGTGTTCTTATGAAAAGTCAGCAGTTAGTGTTTGTAGCTGCTGATTTAGAAAAAAAAAAAAAGTTTGCCGCTGGAACTCCACTTTAAATTAAGCAACATTTTGTACGGCTTCTCTAGAAGTTTGTTTTGCATGGTTTGTTGAGTTTTTCATAAACCCTTTACCTGAATAAAAAAAAATGGGGACCTTAGATTTTAAGCTCCTTGAGAGCAGAGACTGACAGGAATGTACATTATTCAAAGTGCTGTGAATAAATAAAATACAGAGAGCGTTGATTGGTTGTTTGAAAAAAATACTCTGAATTTTTTAATTAACGTAAAATTATATTAACATGTGTTTTAACATATCTGCCTGAGTTCAGATATAATTGCAAACGTTGTTAAATCCTTGCCAATAATAATAGCCAAAAAATCTGCAGCCACTCCAAAAGAATTTAAAAGCAGTGCCCAACATTTCTGAAACATAAAATCATCATTATATTATCCAGCAGAGAGAAAGAAAAAAAAAAGTCTCACTGCATCAGAGAATAGCCCAGCATTCTGTCTTATTCCTTACAGGAAACATTACATGCATAATTATTTTAGAACAAACACAGCTTGTTATCATAAATCAAAAATACCACAATCCGACTCGCTATATTAAAAAAGGATCATTCTGAACACATTGTGGAATGTTTTCTGAGATCACCTAGTTGGCAATGTGAATCCCCAACAGTTCCACCACACTGGTTCTGATCAAATAAAAATTTCCATTTACTACTCACAGTTAAAATCCAGTTACTAAAATCTTATGTCAATGTTAATGTATTAAGCCGATTTCAAAAGTGATTCTTCTTCACACACTTCTTTTGTAGGGTGACCACACCTACCTCCCAACTATACTCCTGTGATGTCACCCAGGCCCCTGATGGAGACCACAAGTGGCCGTATTATAATTCATAATGCAGACATGGTCCACTGTTGTTACCCTCAGGAAACCAGCCACAGAAAGGCCATGGAGCCATTGCTGGAAAGCATGCATAAAAAAAAAAGGAAATGGCTGCAAAGAAGATGCAAAGAATCAGCAGCACTGAAACACAAATGGTGATTAAAGGATGAAACAAAAAGTGGAAAAGTGCTTTATTACAAAAAAAATAAAAAGAAGAAAAATTTAGATATTAAATAAGCAAATGAATGTGGTTTTGTAACCATTACCATGTCATGTATTCTATTAAAAGCAAGCAGTGTAAGTACCAGCATTTGCCTTGGCATCAGCCTCTTGCAGTCAACACCATTGTATGTAAAGCAGAGCTCAGAGTGGGAGAAGCAGCACACAATGACCTCCCTGATAAAGGGGTAAAGGGGGGGGGGGGTTATTTACTAAGGGCAAAACCACTGTGCACTGCAAGAGTTCTTGGAAGTGCTGTCGCTGTAGATCTGAGGGGGACATGCAAGGAAAATAAAAAACAGCAATTTTACTTGAACATGATCAGATGATGGAAATCAGCAGAGCTTCCCCTCATTTCAGAGCATCCCCTCAGATCTACATGACTGCACCTCCAAGTGCACTTGTAGTGCACAGTGGATTTTCCTTTGGTAAATCAAGTGCTTTAGCAAACTAAATGTCAATCGGGAAAGATTTACATGTACTTTAAAGCAGAACTGCAGGAAAGACAAGAATTAACCCTTGCAGTAGGTCCTTCCCAGCATTGCAAGTGTTTGATGTTCATTATGTGAAGGGGTAGAGTAATGAACAGAAATAAATACTTTGTTTCTCAGTCCCCTGGCAGCCCAGTGTTCTTGATCTCTGACATTCCTGGGATATGGGTGGGCCCTCAACATCCTCATATAATGCTGGAGAGGCCATGACCCATTGAGCAGCGGTTTCAGGGTACCAGTCGTGTAGCGGGGCGATAGCCTGCAGGAGCAATGAATAAAGCGGGCCATACATGGATCAGATTTCCATCTGTGGCTGACCCTGCCGGCACCACAAACTTTGATCTGGTGATCGGAGGAGTCGGGTGGAAATTTGTCAACCGAACAGTGACTGCAGCCAATCAGATACTGTCACTGTTCAGGTATTCTGACAGCCGTGGGTGCTGGCTGCCATAAAATAATAGCTTGCAGGGTGGATGGAGGAATTTGTTGAATTTCTATTCCCCTCTAGACCCAAATGAGCAGCTAACTCTTGCAGTGCAAGTGCAGCTCCAATACAAGGGAGAAGATTCTCGTTTCTCTGTGCTGAGCTTTAACCCTTGTAGTGCAGACAGGGACCCACTGCAAGATTAACTTTTCATTTCCCTGGAGTTCCAGTTCAAGTGGCGGCTTAGACTGGCACGATACGGGAACCAGCGCGATTCCAGTGTCTGTTCTCGCATTGAACTCGCAGGCAGTTCACACTGCCCTATGCATACCACTGTGGGTGCCAAGAGAAAGTTAATGACACCCCCAGGTCGGTTCGCATATCACAACATATTTAAACTGCCAAGTGGTGCAGGAATGGTGAACACCCATGCGATCCGATTCCAGTGCAGACCAAAAAAAGGGTCCTGCACCTTTTTGGTGTGAATGCAATGCGAAATCAGCCATACAAACCTTACTGCTCATTGGATGTGGTGGCTGCATTCGTTTTCTTTTTTCAAACTTTTATTTCCTTACTTTCATCTGGCGATCAGCAAGTTACACACCTATTGTCCTAGGATGGCTACATTCACTCCTCCACTGTATGTATGGAGGGGAAACATAGTCCTACTTAGTGAGCAGCATAGTCAATCAGTGGAAAGGGTAGTGTAAAGCCTCGTACACACAATCGGACTTCCATCAGACAAATCCGTGGATTTTGGTCTGAAGGGCGTTAGCCGTGAACTTGGTATGCATACAGACGGCACGACATTTTCAGCCAACAAAACCTAAATATGTGTTTTTTTCTGCTCTTTAGCGCCACCCTTTGGCAACTTCTGCTAATGTTGTCTTAATGTTTAACATTAGTTTTGAGCATGCATGTTTGTACTTTGGATTTTAGTTGGACGGATGTGTGTACACACACGATCGGATAATCCGACGTAACAGATTTATTGTCAGACAGTTGGTGAGCATGAACAGCCAACATTTGTTATCGTTAATTCCGCCAACAATTGTCTGATGGAGCATACACACGGTCGGATTATCCGACACAACACGTCCATCTGACAATTATTGTCGTAAATTTGGATCGAGTGTACGGGGCCTTTAGATGCATTAGCAGATTTAAAGGGAAATGGCATGAGTGACTAACGATTGAAAGCTGAACTCCAACTAACACTTATTACAGTATGTGTGTACCCTCACCTTGTAAAACAACCCATTTAGTTTAAAATAGAAATGAAAGGCAAAGAGTGTGTAAAAACATTATAAATTCCTTTTCTTTTTTCATAAGTGATCACATGACCTCTGTTTACAGCTACATAACGGTCTTAACGAGCTGGGAATGGACGAAGACTTGTCAGCAGGAGGCAGGGAAACAGCAGGACACTGATCTACCCGGCATACAGTTGCACAAAGGGGGTTTGTCTGCACGAATCTGACCATTGAAGGACAGGCAAGCTGTACTCCAAAATAGAAAACGGACCACCTTGGGATGGATCATGTACCCTCATGACTAGTTTGGTCAGTTACAAATAGGAAAACAGGGGAACTGGCCGGATCACCAAAGTATTTCAAACAAAGGAAGTAATACAAAGAGAAAATGATACTTTTAACACAATACATGCAGGCATACATCAGCAATATGACATGTTGGGGTTACACACATACAGCTACAGTTTTTTTTCCTTTTGGAATAAAGGTTTTACATAAATTAATAAAAACTGACCATTGTAAGCACTCCTGTCAATCTTAAATGGTTTGTCTCAACACAATAGGGGGGATATGATCAACATGTACAAATATATAAGGGGTCCATATAGTGAACTTGGTGTTCAGTTATTCACTTTACGGTCAACACAAAGGACAAGGGGGCACTCTTTGCGTCTAGAGGAAAAGAGATTTCACCTCCAAATACGGAAAGGTTTTTTCACAGTAAGAGCTGTGAAAATGTGGAATAGACTCCCTGCAGAGGTGGTTCTGGCCAGCTCAGTAGATTGCTTTAAGAAGGGCCTGGATTCTTTCTTAAATGTACATAATATAACTGGGTACTGACATTTATAGGTAAAGTTGATCCAGGGAATATCCGATTGCCTCTCGGGGGATCAGGAAGGAATTTTTTCCCCTGCTGTAGCAAATTGGATAATGCTCTTCTGGGTTTTTTGCCTTCCTCTGGATCAACTGTGGGTATAGAATTGGGTATATGGGATTGTACGATATATGTTTATTTTTATTTTTTTATTTTTATTTTTTACGGTTGAACTGGATGGACTTGTGTCTTTTTTCAACCTGACTAACTATGTAACTATGTAACTATGTAACTATGTAATAAAAAAAAACAACAAGATAACTTACTGGCCGGATCACCCGGTAAACCATGTTACGGGGGGACTCAGAAAAACAAAGGGGTCAATTTACAAAAGGAAAATAGATTGTGCACTTTGCTAGTGCAGTTGTACTCTGCAAGGGAGCTTGCTCAAGAGTTTAGTACATGAGGTGAAGATGCACTTTGCAAGGATTACCCAATGCTTTTGTCTTGCACATGATTGGATGATGGAAGTTAGCAGAGCTTCCCTTCCTTTACTAAGCTCTGGAGTAAATTCCTTTGCAAAGTGCACAGTCTATTTGCCTTTAGTAACACAACCCCGTAGACTGCTGTACAATGCTACTGACAGATTGTACCATACATGTTATTTTTGATTTTGTTCACAGTTGCACTTAAATCTCCATTCTAACACTCCACCATACCATAAACCTGCGTGAGCGCATCAACTGACAGCGGCTCCTTAGTTACCAGCTTTTTAAAGCGTAGTAACACCCGGCAACCAGCTGTCACTGCGCTGAGATCAGATCGGCGTTCTGAGTTCTAACAATTCGCTACGGCTTAGTGCACTTTTCCCATTCCTCCCCGTCTTATTAAAACTAACCTGACATGCTAAATCCCCTCCACAGCCAATTACCAGCTGCAATAAAATAAGACATTTGTTAAAAAAAAGAAGAAGGGGAAAAGTTTATGATGTGATGCCGGATAACCAGCAACTTACCACCTCGCCGGTGCTCCTCCGCCGACCCAAGATAGATAAACAGGCAATTGATTGTGCTGTATGCCTCCCAGGAGTCTCATTTACTAAAGTGCATCCATTGAAGCGTCTGGATAAATACGGTGCCATAGATCAGCCCATAATAAGGGCGCTTCAAGGGAAGGCATGCACAGGGAGCTATGCCCATTAGTAGAAGTTGTGTGTGCGCCCCCCACAATCGCCCTCTTTCCAATTTTACAGATTGTATGGAATGGCATGGAAGTGCTGCCTGCTACACTCCAATGTGGACTCATGCAAAGCCCTGCTAATGGCTGACTCCATGCACCTTCCTGTCCAGTCCTGAGGATGTGGATGTGCCCTCACCATGGACTGGGTAAACCTAGGTGCACTGCAATCACACAGTCACATGTCCCTACGAGGATGTCATGGAACTCCAGCTGGCTGCACTCTCCAGGAGTAACCTGACATGCACACTCATGCAGCCGAGCGCCTGCTCAGTGGATTGCCTAATAATGCATTACCTGGGCTGGAGCTGGCATGGTCAGGAACGCTGCTGAGGCTGCCGCTGCCGTCTTCTCACACGTTAGGTATAGGAGCTCTGGGGAAGCTCTGGGCAGGAGACGGCTGGGAAGTCTCGCGAGATGGCGCCGCTCAGCCGGCTTCTCGCGTGGTTTGCTGCTATAGTGTTACATTCCCGGCATAGTTAGAATGTGACAGCCTGGGGCGCTCTCTGCCAGCTTTTACGGCGCTTACAAGTTGGCCAGCTGCTTGACTTTGTATTTAATCTGTGGAAGTGGTTACTGGAGTCTGTCAGCTGCTTGGCGCCGAGAAATCGTTAGAACGCTGGCAATGGTAAACGGGCAGGGAGAGCTTTGCTCTATTACCTCACCATTTATTCTATACTATGCATTGTACAACCTGCCCCACAGGCACTACTCTTACCATGGAGAGCTCTGCTTTATTACCTCACCATTTATTCTATACTATGTGTAGCGCCCCCCCCCCCCCTAATATTTGGGGGCACTATGTGGAAATTTAAGGGCAGTCTGAGCCGATAGTTGGGTTCAGATTAATTTATGATTCAATTGTTGTTCTGCTCTGGGTGTGATACTGCCTGGCAGTAGTGTTCTCCCTTGCCTGCAGGTGGCACTGTCACCGCCGGCATAGGTTAAGCCACGGGGGGGTATCACAACACCTTGGGTGTCCTCTCTCGGCAGCCTTGCAGTGGGCGTGGTCTACCCGCTGTGCATGCTGGGAGAGGGTACAAAAGGGGCAGACGCCATTTGGCGTGAGGCAATTCCAGGGGGACCCCCAAGGCGTTCAGGGGGGACCTCTGGTCCAGTGAGTGTGCCTCGTGGCCCACATGGCACGAGGTGCGCGAGTGTGTTTAGGCCTTGGGCACCTTCAGCCCAAGGTCCTGTTGCTGCATTGTAGGCCCAGCTCCGCTGACTAGGGCCTACGCTTCAGAGAAGGATCCCAGGCTGCCTGTTTGTAGGGGGCCCATCTGTAGGAAAAGTGGTCCAGGGAAAGATCAGTCCCGGCTGAGATTAGCAACGGTACTGCTGTCTCGGGGAGAAGCCTGGAGGCTGCCTAAAGGGGGATTCATCGTCTCTGAAATCCGTGCTCCATCCCAGCTGCTAGGACTGCTTTCATAGGGACTATCCGGGTGAGCAATACCCACTCAGGCTTGAGTGGCGACGAGTGTAGATACTGAACTTAAGTGTTGCGTGCCTGAACCTTCCCCTACTTCTTTCAACCTCTGCTCTTCCTCTGTTCGAGTTGACTAAAAAGAATAAAGCCTTGCTGATTAGGTTTTACTCAAGTGTGGACATTGGCCTTATTCCTGGAGATTATTGTTTGCCTAGACAACGGAGCTAAAGGATCCACTCGGCAGAGGTAACTCGCCGCAGACCCAAAGAAGAAAAATCAGTCCGGCCCCTTAAACCAAGGAAGCGGGACCAGGTGGCTACACGCGGTCCCTTAAATGCAAGGGAGCGGGACCGGTGGGGGTGCTACATATGCATTGTACAACCTGCCCCACGGGCACTACTCTCACCATGGAGAGGTCTGCTTTATTACCTCACCATTTATTCTATACTATGCACTGTACAACCTGCCTCACAGGCACTACTCTCACAATGGTGAGTTCTGCTCTATTACCTCACTGTGTATTCTATACTATGCACTGTACAACCTGCCTCACAGGCACTACTCTCCCCATGGAGAGCTCTGCTCTATTACCTCACCATTTATTCTATCCTATGCACTGTACAACCTGCCCCACAGGCACTACTCTCACCATGGAGAGCTTTGCTCTATTACCTCACCATTTATTCTATACAGTACTTTGCATTGTACAACCTGCCCCACAGGCACTACTCTTACCATGGAGAGCTCTGCACTATTACCTCACCATTTATTCTATACTATGCACTGTACAACCTGCCCCACAGGCACTACTCTTACCATGGTAAGCTCTGCTCTATTACCTCACCGTGTATTCTATACTATGCATTGTACAACCTGCCCCACAGGCACTACTCTCACCATGGAGAGCTTTGCTTTATTACCTCACCATTTATTCTATACTATGCATTGTACAACCTGCCCCACAGGCACTACTCTTACCATGGAGAGCTCTGCTTTATTACCTCACCATTTATTCTATACAGTACTTTGCATTGTACAACCTGCCCCACAGGCACTACTCTTACCATGGAGAGCTCTGCACTATTACCTCACCATTTATTCTATACTATGCACTGTACAACCTGCCCCACAGGCACTACTCTTACCATGGTAAGCTCTGCTCTATTACCTCACCATTTATTCTATACTATGCATTGTACAACCTGCCCCACAGGCACTACTCTTACCATGGAGAGCTCTGCTTTATTACCTCACCATTTATTCTATACTATGTGTAGCGCCCCCCCCCCCCCAATATTTGGGGGCACTATGTGGAAATTTAAGGGCAGTCTGAGCCGATAGTTGGGCTCAGATTAATTTATGATTCAATTAATGTTCTGCTCTGGGTGTGATACTGCCTGGCAGTAGTGTTCTCCCTTGCCTGCAGGTGGCACTGTCACCGCTGGCATAGGTTAAACCAGGGGGGGGTATCACAGCACATTGGGTGTCCTCTCTCGGCATCCTTGCAGTGGGCGTGGTCTACCCGCTGTGCATGCTGGGAGAGGGTACAAAAGAGGCAGACGCCATTTGGCGTGAGGCGATTCCAGGGGGACCCCCAAGGCGTTCAGGGGGGACCTCTGGTCCAGTGAGTGTGCCTCGTGGCACGAGGTGCGCAAGTGTGTTTAGGCCTTGGGCACCTTCAGCCCAAGGTCCTGTTGCTGCATTGTAGGCCCATCTCCGCTGACTAGAGCCTACGCTTCAGAGAAGGATCCCAGGCTGCCCATTTGTAGGGGGCCCATCTGTAGGAAAAGTGGTCCAGGGAAAGATCAGTCCCGGCTGAGATTAGCGACGGTACTGCTGTCTCGGGGAGAAGCCTGGAGGCTGCCTAAAGGGGGATTCATCGTCTCTGAAATCCGTGCTCCATCCCAGCTGCTAGGACTGCTTTCATAGGGACTATCCGGGTGAGCAATACCCACTCAGGCTTGAGTGGCGACGAGTGTAGATACTGAACTTAAGTGTTGCGTGCCTGAACCTTCCCCTACTTCTTTCAACCTCTGCTCTTCCTCTGTTCGAGTTGACTAAAAAGAATAAAGCCTTGCTGATTAGGTTTTACTCAAGTGTGGACATTGGCCTTATTCCTGGAGATTATTGTTTGCCTAGACAACGCAGCTAAAGGATCCACTCGGCAGAGGTAACTCGCCGCAGACCCAAAGAAGAAAAATCAGTCCGGCCCCTTAAACCAAGGAAGCGGGACCAGGTGGCTACACGCGGTCCCTTAAATGCAAGGGAGCGGGACCGGTGGGGGTGCTACATATGCATTGTACAACCTGCCCCACGGGCACTACTCTCACCATGGAGAGGTCTGCTTTATTACCTCACCATTTATTCTATACTATGCACTGTACAACCTGCCTCACAGGCACTACTCTCACAATGGTGAGTTCTGCTCTATTACCTCACTGTGTATTCTATACTATGCACTGTACAACCTGCCTCACAGGCACTACTCTCCCCATGGAGAGCTCTGCTCTATTACCTCACCATTTATTCTATCCTATGCACTGTACAACCTGCCCCACAGGCACTACTCTCACCATGGAGAGCTTTGCTCTATTACCTCACCATTTATTCTATACAGTACTTTGCATTGTACAACCTGCCCCACAGGCACTACTCTTACCATGGAGAGCTCTGCTTTATTACCTCACCATTTATTCTATACTATGTGTAGCGCCCCCCCCCCCAATATTTGGGGGCACTATGTGGAAATTTAAGGGCAGTCTGAGCCGATAGTTGGGCTCAGATTAATTTATGATTCAATTAATGTTCTGCTCTGGGTGTGATACTGCCTGGCAGTAGTGTTCTCCCTTGCCTGCAGGTGGCACTGTCACCGCTGGCATAGGTTAAACCAGGGGGGGGTATCACAGCACATTGGGTGTCCTCTCTCGGCATCCTTGCAGTGGGCGTGGTCTACCCGCTGTGCATGCTGGGAGAGGGTACAAAAGAGGCAGACGCCATTTGGCGTGAGGCGATTCCAGGGGGACCCCCAAGGCGTTCAGGGGGGACCTCTGGTCCAGTGAGTGTGCCTCGTGGCACGAGGTGCGCAAGTGTGTTTAGGCCTTGGGCACCTTCAGCCCAAGGTCCTGTTGCTGCATTGTAGGCCCATCTCCGCTGACTAGAGCCTACGCTTCAGAGAAGGATCCCAGGCTGCCCGTTTGTAGGGGGCCCATCTGTAGGAAAAGTGGTCCAGGGAAAGATCAGTCCCGGCTGAGATTAGCGACGGTACTGCTGTCTCGGGGAGAAGCCTGGAGGCTGCCTAAAGGGGGATTCATCGTCTCTGAAATCCGTGCTCCATCCCAGCTGCTAGGACTGCTTTCATAGGGACTATCCGAGTGAGCAATACCCACTCAGGCTTGAGTGGCGACGAGTGTAGATACTGAACTTAAGTGTTGCGTGCCTGAACCTTCCCCTACTTCTTTCAACCTCTGCTCTTCCTCTGTTCGAGTTGACTAAAAAGAATAAAGCCTTGCTGATTAGGTTTTACTCAAGTGTGGACATTGGCCTTATTCCTGGAGATTATTGTTTGCCTAGACAACGCAGCTAAAGGATCCACTCGGCAGAGGTAACTCGCCGCAGACCCAAAGAAGAAAAATCAGTCCGGCCCCTTAAACCAAGGAAGCGGGACCAGGTGGCTACACGCAGTCCCTTAAATGCAAGGGAGCGGGACCGGTGGGGGTGCTACATATGCATTGTACAACCTGCCCCACGGGCACTACTCTCACCATGGAGAGGTCTGCACTATTACCTCACCATTTATTCTATCCTATGCACTGTACAACCTGCCTCACAGGCACTACTCTAACCATGGAGAGCTCTGCACTATTACCTCACCATTTATTCTATACTATGCACTGTACAACCTGCCCCACAGGCACTACTCTCACAATGGTGAGTTCTGCTCTATTACCTCACTGTGTATTCTATACTATGCACTGTACAACCTGCCTCACAGGCACTACTCTCACCATGGAGAGCTCTGCTTTATTACCTCACCATTTATTCTATCCTATGCACTGTACAACCTGCCCCACAGGCACTACTCTTACCATGGAGAGCTCTGTTTAATTACCCCACCATTTATTCTATACTATGTGTAGCGCCCCCCCCTAATATTTGGGGGCACTATGTGGAAATTTAAGGGCAGTCTGAGCCGATAGTTGGGTTCAGATTAATTATGATTCAATTTTTGGTCCGGCCCCTTAAACCAAGGAAGCGGGACCAGGTGGCTACACGCGGTCCCTTAAATGCAAGGGAGCGGGACCGGTGGGGGTGCTACATATGCATTGTACAACCTGCCCCACGGGCACTACTCTTACCATGGAGAGCTCTGTTTTATTACCTCACGTATATTCTATACTATGCATTGTACAAACTGCCCCACAGGCACTACTCTCACCATGGAGAGCCCTGCTTTATTACCTCACCATTTATTCTATCCTATGCACTGTACAACCTGCCTCACAGGCACTACTCTCACCATGGAGAGCTCTGCACTATTACCTCACCATTTATTCTATACTATGCACTGTACAACCTGCCCCACAGGCACTACTCTCACAATGGTGAGTTCTGCTCTATTACCTCACCGAGTATTCTATACTATGCACTGTACAACCTGCCTCACAGGCACTACTCTCACCATGGTGAGTTCTGCTGCTCTATTACCTCACCGAGTATTCTATACTATGCACTGTACAACCTGCCTCACAGGCACTACTCTCACCATAGAGAGCTTTGCTCTATTACCTCACCATTTATTCTATACAGTACTTTGCATTGTACAACCTTCCCCACAGGCACTACTCTTACCATGGTGAGCTCTGCTCTATTACCTCACCGTGTATTCTATACTATGCATTGTACAAACTGCCCCACAGGCACTACTCTCACCATGGAGAGCTCTGCTGCTCTATTACCTCACTGCGTATTCTATACTATGCACTGTACAACCTGCCTCACAGGCACTACTCTCACCATGGTGAGTTCTGCTTTATTACCTCACTTTGTATTCTATACTATGCATTGTACAACCTGCCCCACAGGCACTACTCTCACCATGGAGAGCTCTGCACTATTACCTCACCATTTATTCTATACTATGCATTGTACAACCTTCCCCCCACAGGCACTACTCTCACCGTGTATTCTATATTATGCATTGTACAACCTGCCCCACAGGCACTACTCTCACCATAAAGAGCTCTGCTCTATTACCTCACTGTGTATTCTATACTATGCATTGTACAACCTGCCCCACAGGCACTACTCTCACCATGGAGAGCTCTGCTCTATTACCTTACCTTGTATTCTATACCATGCATTGTACAACCTGCCCCACAGGCACTACTCTCATCATGGAGAGCTCTGCACTATTACCTCACCATTTCTTCTATGCTATGCATTGTACAACTTTCCCCACAGGCACTACTCTCCCTATGGTGAGCTCTGCTCTATTACCTCACTGTGTATTCTATACTATGCATTGTACAACCTGCCCCACAGGCACTACTCTCAGCATGGTGAGTTTTGCTCTATTATCTCACCGTGTATTCTATACTATGCATTGTACAACCTGCCTCACAGGCACTACTCTCACCATGGAGAGCTCTGCACTATTACCTCACCATTTATTCTATACTATGCACTGTACAACCTGCCCCACAGGCACTACTCTCACAATGGTGAGTTCTGCTCTATTACCTCACCGAGTATTCTATACTATGCACTGTACAACCTGCCTCACAGGCACTACTCTCACCATGGTGAGTTCTGCTGCTCTATTACCTCACCGAGTATTCTATACTATGCACTGTACAACCTGCCTCACAGGCACTACTCTCACCATAGAGAGCTTTGCTCTATTACCTCACCATTTATTCTATACAGTACTTTGCATTGTACAACCTTCCCCACAGGCACTACTCTTACCATGGTGAGCTCTGCTCTATCACCTCACCGTGTATTCTATACTATGCATTGTACAAACTGCCCCACAGGCACTACTCTCACCATGGAGAGCTCTGCTGCTCTATTACCTCACTGCGTATTCTATACTATGCACTGTACAACCTGCCTCACAGGCACTACTCTCACCATGGTGAGTTCTGCTTTATTACCTCACTTTGTATTCTATACTATGCATTGTACAACCTGCCCCACAGGCACTACTCTCACCATGGAGAGCTCTGCACTATTACCTCACCATTTATTCTATACTATGCATTGTGCAACCTTCCCCCCACAGGCACTACTCTCACCGTGTATTCTATATTATGCATTGTACAACCTGCCCCACAGGCACTACTCTCACCATAAAGAGCTCTGCTCTATTACCTCACTGTGTATTCTATACTATGCATTGTACAACCTGCCCCACAGGCACTACTCTCACCATGGAGAGCTCTGCTCTATTACCTTACCTTGTATTCTATACCATGCATTGTACAACCTGCCCCACAGGCACTACTCTCATCATGGAGAGCTCTGCACTATTACCTCACCATTTCTTCTATGCTATGCATTGTACAACTTTCCCCACAGGCACTACTCTCACTATGGTGAGCTCTGCTCTATTACCTCACTGTGTATTCTATACTATGCATTGTACAACCTGCCCCACAGGCACTACTCTCAGCATGGTGAGTTTTGCTCTATTATCTCACCGTGTATTCTATACTATGCATTGTACAACCTGCCCCGCAGGCACTACTCTTAGCATGGTGAGCTCTGCTCTATTACCTCACCGAGTATTCTATCTAGTGGGCCCCAACCTTTTTGGCATCGGGGACCGGCTGTGTGGAAGAAAATTATGCCTTAGGGGATACGGTTTTTCGTGGGCAATTTGTCAGGGCAATGGCTGCTACTGGCACTTCAATCATCAGGGCACCATGGTTGATATGGTGTCAGGATGATTGAAGCGCATTATTTCTATTATTAGGCCCCTTTCACATGGACGGATAGAATGGTGCTTTTAGCTGCGGATTTTCTAGTTTTCTACCGCAGCTAAAAGCACACAATGCTTTCCTATGGCCCCATTCACACACAGTGTTTAGCTGCGATTTTGTTACATGCGGTTCGGTGCGAATAGAAAAAATTGAATTGAATGCATCCAGGTGCGATGTAGCGCAGCTATCTGCACATAACTGCAGGTAATCGCAGTGCACTGTGTCAGCTGCGGATAGCAGCGTGAACAAAAGAAAAAAACAACAGGAAGCACATCAAAATAAAAATGGTTGCTATGGGGATGACAATAATGGCCAACCGCAGCTAAACGCAGCCGCATGTAAACGCAGCTAATCGCAGTGTACAAATGCAGCTGATCGCTGTGCCTGGGGTCTTGAATTTCAAAAGAAAGAAACATGCTTTTAACTGCGGCAGAACAGCCGCCCGTGTGAAAGGGGCCTTACATTGTAACATAAAATGAAATACAGGCATATCCCACTTTTAAGTACACAGTGTAGTTCAACTCACCATAATGCAGAATCAGTGGGAGCCCTGAGTGTGTCACTTGCCACCAGATGCAGCTTGTCACCTGCCACCAGATGCAGCTTGTCTTATGCCACATCATCTGCCACCAGATGCAGCTTGTCATATGCCACGTCATCTGCCACCAGATGCAGCTTGTCATATGCCACGTCACCTGCCACCAGATGCAGCTTGTCATATGCCACGTCACCTGCCACCAGATGCAGCTTGTCATATGCCACGTCACCTGTCACCATATGCAGCTTGTCACTTGCCACGTCACCTGCCATAAGATGCAGTTTGTCACTTCACCTGCCTTCAGATGCGGATTGTCACTTGCCACATCACCTGTACCAGATGCAGATTGTCACTTGCCATGTCACCTGCCACCATATGCGGATTGTCACTTGCCTCATCTCCTGCCACAAGATAAGGATTTTCACTTGCAATGTCACATGCCACCAGATGCAGATTGTCACCTGCCACCAGATGCGGATTGTCACTTGCCATTGGCTGTGTTCCAGAGCGAGGGCGGGCAGTGTGAGATGATGTAATCTCTCTTCTGCCCGCGGCTGCACAGTTAAGACAGACCTCCGGAGATGAAGGGCGAGCGATGAGAGATGATGTAATCTCTCTGCTCACCCGTTCGCTCACTGGCCTGCCACGCGCTCACCCACTGGCCCACTCACTGTCCTGCCTGCCTGCTCGCTCACCTGCTGGCCTGTTCACTGGCCTGCCAGCCGGCCCACCGCACTCGCAACCTAGCTGTAGAGAGGCCACGGCCTAGTACCGGACCGCAGCCCGGTGGTTGGGGACCCCTGTTCTATGCTGTGCATTGTACAACCCCATCCACTACTCTCGCCAGGGCTGGCACTACAAACAGACCCGGCCACCAACTTAGCGGCACTTTTCCTTTCCCAAAAGCTCCATTCACACCTGTGCATTTATAAACGTGCGCAAAGAACACGCTAAAAACACCTGTGCGGACATTGTTAATGGCACCCCAAATGTAGCAAGTCGATGCGTGTTTTGCTGCATGCAAAAATGTGCAACAAATATGCAACAAACACACCGTAAAAAACGAATGAGGCTCAGCACAGCAAAAAAAGGCTACATGAGCAGAATAAGAAAAAATGAAAGAAAAACAGGCGCGAAAGGCAAGTCAACCCCACATTTAATTTCAATGTTAAAGCGTTACTAAACCCAGGACCCTGCATTCACTATATCTGGTCGTACACAGCACATGAAAAAAGCAATAGTTTTAGCAAATATAAACTGCTAAATACCTTTCTCCTTCGTCCATGGACGGACACAGCTCCTTTCTTCTTGACCTTAGGGTTTTTTATGCCGTCTATCAGGAGAGGACTAGGCAGACATGTTAAACAGTTAAAAACATGTAACAATAGCAAAGCTGAATAGTACCGCCCAGGGGGCGGTCCCTCTGGCTATAACCCCCCACCATGTATCTAGCAGCTCAGTTTTTTCTGCCTAGCATAAGAGAAGGACCTGGCTCCCGGTTGGGACCATTGGTCCTGGAGATTTTTTGCTTTTTTCTACTTTTTTGATCCTGAGATCTACTATCAACTGTCAGCTGGGTGACAGGCTGGATAATATAGATCCTTGTAGTCTCCCCAGTCCGGCCATCGAGCGTGAGCAGACCTTTAGCTACGCGCTGGGTCGGCCATGACATACCCCATTGCTCCAGGGGTGGCCGGTGAGCTATATGCTCCGGGGCACACATATGACCGGGCTACTGCTGTCCGAGTCACAGTGGGCCGTGGCCGACATCCACTCCATACTGCTCGGGTGATGGGTCTGTCCGGAATGCGTCCAGCAGTCCCCGCAGGATGGGTAAGTAGGGTTCCACCTGTTTAGGCAAGATGGAACAGCTGGGCATTCCTGGGGAGGTCGATTAGGGGGTCTCTTACTCTCCCTTTCTTCTCTCCCTGTCCCTTCCCTCCTTCCCATGCATCTGTGGTGGCTGGGCCTGCTGTGTACCTGACCGGGGGTCCTCCAGGGGGGCTCCTGGTCCTGGCTGGGGGCTGTGCTGGGTGTAGGGTGTTATCTGGTCTGCCATGTGGGGGGCCTCCGCTCGGAGGCCCAGCGTGTTCGCTGCCTTTTTTTTTTCTTACCTCAGCAACGATTGGCGGCCATTTTGGCGGAGCCGGCGCCATTTTCTTGTCGCCGCACTAGTGTTAATGCTGAAGCAGCCGGCGGCCATTTTCTTGTAGCTCACGTCAGCCCGGGCCCGCAGGTAAGTGTTCCCAGGCCGACAAGGGGCCAGCTGAGGGACAAAAGAGTCCCTGGTTTCGCAAGCCAAACAAGCCTGCAAACAAATCTGCGACCAGCATGAAGGTTTGCCCCGCCCGACTTTTGGGTGGGGGGTCGCCTTTGCAAGTTTGGTGGACCTCCCTGCTTTCTGACCAGTGGGTTTGCGAAGTGGTTTCTTGAGAGTACAAGATAGAGTTTCTTTCTTGTCCACCAAACAGATTTTTTTCCCTCCAACCTTCATCTTCTTCCGGCTCGTCGGAATGCCCTGTTTGGGGCAGTGCAGGACGCGGGGTAATAGTACCTGTGCTGCGGCCGGAAATGTTTCAGGGATTCTACTCCAATCTGTTTGTAGTCCCAAAAAAGGACGGGGTCCGTCCAATCCTGGATCTCAAGGCCCTCAACACCTTTGTAAAGGTACGAAGGTTCAGGATGGAATCAGTTCGCTCTGTGGTCACTGCACTCCATCCGGGGGATTTTCTGGCGTCCTTGGACATTAAGGACGCATACTTGCATGTCCCCATATACGTCAAGCATCAGATATTTCTGCGCTTTGCAGTCGGGGACAATCACTACCAATTTGTAGCTCTCCCTTTTGGCCTGGCGTCGGCACCGAGGGTTTTCACCAAAGTGCTCACCCCGATTCTGGTTCTGCTGAGACAGCTATTGCTGTCGTGGGCTATCGCTATGGTGGGCTACCTGGACGACCTCCTTCTGAGAGCTGCTTCAGAATTAGAGGAAGATGTGGCTATAGCCAGTCAGACCCTTCGAGAGATTGGTTGGGTACTAAACCTCCAGAAGTCGGTTTTGGTGCCGACTCAGCGCCTGGAATACCTGGTCTTGATTCTGGACTCCTCAGAGGCGAGAGTTTTTCTCCCTTTGGAAAAGTTTCAGACTCTTCGGGCTGCGGTGAAGCTGTTGGCATCCCGCAGGTGGTCATCGCTGCGCTTTTGCATGTGAGTCCTGGGTCTCATGGTAGCCTCCTTCGAGGCGGTACCGTATGCTCAATTCCACACTCGAGTCTTGCAAAAGGAGATCCTGTCCAAATGGGACAAATCTCTGTTGTCCCTGGATTGTCAAATCCGGGTGAGCCAGCTAGTCAGGGAATCCCTGGTCTGGTGGCTGAGATTTCCGGCCCTTCAGTCCGGAAAGTCGTTCCTTCCCATTCACTGGACGGTGATCACGACGGACGCCAGCCTGACCGGTTGGGGGGGAGTTTGGGGCGTACAGTCGACACAGGGTCGCTGGACGCAGGAAGAATCCCGCCTGCCGATCAATGTGCTGTAACTTTCGGTCGATCAGGCAGTGCCTCTCCACATGGTCACAGAGGCTGCAGGGACGTCCAGTCAGGATCCAGTCGTACAATGCCACGGCGGTGGCATATGTCAACCATCAAGGAGGAACAAGAAGCTGCAGCATTGGAGGTCGCTCACATCCTGCGGTGGGCAGAACGGAGCGTGCCGGCTCTATCGGCCGTATATATTCCGGGCGTAGAAAACTGGCAAGCGGACTACCTAAGTCGCCAGATGCTGGACCAAAGAGAATGTTTGCTACATCCGGATGTGTTTTGACTCCTTTGTCTGAGATGGGTCACGCCAGACATGGATCTCCTGGCTTCTCGACTCAATCGGAAGGTATTAAGGTTTGTGGCCAGGTTCAAAGATCCCTGGGCGGACGCTACAGAAGCGTTGGTGGCTCCGTGGGGACAGTATCGGCTAATTTATGCCTTCCCCCCCCCCCGCTGAAACTTCTTCCTCATCTTGTCCGCAGAGTGGAGACCAAGGGGATTCTGGTGATTCTAATTGCCCCAGATTGGCCTCGGTGTCCCTGGTACGCCGACCTAGTACGCCTAGTGGCGGATGTTCCTTGGTGACTGCCGATGCGAGCGGACCTTCTGTCACAAGGTCCTATACTTCATCCTACTTTACAGTCGCTGGCTTTAACGGCATGGCTGTTGAAAGTCAGGTACTAAGGGGCCGAGGCCTGTCGGATTCAGTAATTTCCACCATGCTGAGGGCACGGAAGTCATCTTCTCGGAAGATCTATCATCGCACGTGGAAGGCCTACATCTCTATGTGTAAAGAGATGGAGTGGCGTCCACGGACATATTCGGTTTCCAGGATCCTGCTGTTTTTACAGCATGGAGTGGATCAAAAACTTGCCCTAAGCACCATTAAGGGGCAGATTTCAGCCTTGGCTGTTTTCTTTCAACGACCCTTGGCGGCTTATTCACTGGTGAGTACGTTTGTGCAAGGTGTTCGACATGTGGCCCCTCCGGTTCGACCACCACTGCCTCCGTGGGATTTGAATCTGGTGCTTTCGTTACTTCAGAAACCTCATTTTGAGAACATCAGAGAGATTCCCCTTTTGACACTCTCTCAGAAAGTTGCCTTTCGGGTGGCTATTACTTCAGTCAGGAGGGTTTCTGAGTTGGCGGCCTTGTCTTGCAAGTCCCCCTACTTGATCCTCCACAAGGATAAAGCGGTGCTACGCCCGCAACCTTCGTTTCTCCCGAAGGTTGTTTCGGCTTTTCATCTAAATGAGGACATTGTGCTTCCATCCTTGTGTCCTCGACCATCGCACCCCAAAGAGGTTGCTTTGCATTCCCTGGACGTGGTCCAGGCTCTGCAGGTGTATCTGTCTGCTACGGCTCTGTTTCGGAGGTCAGACTCGCTGTTTGTGTCGGTAACTGGTCCAAAGACGGGCCTGGCGGTCTCTTCGGCCACCATTTCTCGGTGGATCAGACAGATCGTGATTCAGGCTTTTGCCCTAAAAGGGCGGGCGCCTCCCTTTCCTGTCACAGCACATTCAACCAGGGCAATAGGTGCCTCCTGGGCTTTCCAACATCAAGCGTCTGTCTCCCAGGTGTGTAAGGCGGCAACCTGGTCGTCCGTTCACACTTTCACTAAGTTTTACAAGGTTGATGTGCATGCACCTGCGGATGCTTACTTCGGCCGCAAAGTTTTGCAGGCGGCCATTTAAGGTTGCAACTCCTCCGGAGAGGAGCTCTGGTTGTTTTGGGTGGAAGTTTGTTTGTTTGCTTGCTGTTCCCACCCCTCGTTTTTTTTTTACACTGCTTGGGGACGTCTCTACGGTCAAGAATAAAGGAGCTGTGTCCGTCCATGGATGAAAGAGAAAATAGGATTTTTGTACTCGCTGGAAAATCCTTTTCTCTAAAGTCCATGGACGGACACAGCACCCACCCCTCCTTTTTATGTTTGTACTGCTTTTTGGCAAACTGAGCTGCTAGATGCAGGGTGAGGGGTTATAGCCAGAGGGACCACCCCCTGGGCGGTACTGTTCAGCTTTGCTGTTATTACATGTTTTTAACTGTTTAACATGTCTGCCTAGTCCTCTCCTGATGGGCGGTATATAAAGCCTAAGGTCAAGAATAAAAGAGCTGTGTCCGTCCATGGACTTCAGAGAAAAGGATTTTACGGTGAGTACAAAAATCCTATTTTTCCCATCAGCAGTACAGTATATACTATACTCAGAAGGCACACTCTATAGGTTAAAAAATATATCTAAAAGGATGGAGTATATATTAAATGTCACTAATAAAGCAGTTGATATCAAGTTCAATGTTTAATCCTTTTGGTGATAAAACATCAGTCAGAAAAATCCACTGAGTCTAGCGCTTTGATAGCTCGCGGATGATGTGTGAGCCCCTCCAATGTGGCTCAAGGTGCTCTACACCCCAGAATTCCAGACCACATGCATCCTGGTTATGTTTCAGTTTAAAGTGCAAGGAGACATTGTGGTCTCTGAACCCTATTTTGATGTTGTGTATATGTTCTGCTATTCTTACTCTAAAGCCCTGTACACACGATAGGTTTTACCGATAAACAGTCCGATGGACTTTTTTCATCGGACAAACCGATCGTGTATGGGCCCCATCGGTCTTTTTTCCATCGGTGTTTAAAAATAGAACATGTTTTAAATTTATCCGATGGTTAAAAAACTGATAGCAAATTACTATCGTCTGTGGGGAACTCCATCGGATAAAAAACCCACGCATGCTCAGAATCAAGTCGACGCATGCTCAGAAGCGTTGAACTTCATTTTTCTCGGCTCATCGGAGTGTTTTACGTCACCGCGTTTGGAACAGTCGGTTTTTTTACTGATGGTGTGTAGGCAAGACTGATGAAAGTCAGCTTCATCGGTTTTCCGATGGAAAAATCCATCGGTTAAAAAAAGCATAGGAAATCCGATCGTGTGTACAGGGCTTAAGCATCCTTTTTGGACATTAAACTCTTTTGGAAACGATATCACGCTATGTGGCCATTATAATTCTTTCCTTATATGAGTGTCCTGGACCCCTGTGTATACGGAGCTGGAGTTTGGCGGAAAGTGAATAAAAGCGGAGGAGGATCTATCTTTGGTGAAAGGCGCAATACACTTTACATTGTGGTGAGTGCGTCCCCAAAGGGGGTTTGTTATTTCCAAAAGGTGCATCGCGGGTGAATGGTGATTTATTTACATCTAATCATTGCACAAAGATAAAGAACTTTCCATGCATCAGTACCTTTATGTATACAGTAAAACATAAGGAAGCTTATCATTTTGGATGAGAGCGCCGCTACAATATTTTATGGACATTTTATGGAGTGTTTCATTTGAATATTGTTTTACACAATATTTATGGACATTATAGAGTGTGCCTTCTGAGTATTGTTTTTACACGTTTTTATTTCTTTCAGTGGCTTCTATTTTTATGTGATTGGTGATAATATCTTACTTTCTCATTTGGCATTTGGTATATTAGATTACTCAAGGAAACCCTAATCGCTGACTCCTAAGCACTGAGCAGTGCTAACGTAGGAAGGGCCCCTTGAAGCATTTTTGCATTCATAAGTACAGTATATACTGTAGCACTCTTGTGACTTCTCTCAGTGTCTGGTTAAAGCTTGTAAGAGTTTTTGTTCTCCTCTGACTGTCCTATGAGGCTGCAGGACACCTAAACCCTCTGTCTGGACAGTGCTGACTGGCCCTGTGCTGATCACATGCATTCTCCCAAGAAAAAAATTAACTCTCTAGCAATACAAACCAAACTGAGCATTTGCAGCGTGCCCCCAAGGCTCTGCTCTATCAGGAGATGGATTGGGGCCAGTGGAAGAAGGGGAGGATCAGAGAACGCAGGATCAAACAGTCTTTTTTCACAATGCACAGCATTAACCCCTTAGATTCCACAGTGAAAATAACAAGCATGCTTTACTGCGGTGTTTCTCAACCTTTTTTCAGTCAAGGTAATCTTTAATACACTGATTCTCAAACTGTGTGCCCAGATTTGCAGGTGTGCCGTGGGAGTTTTGAAAAATATTTAAAATTGCTAGCGTTTTGAAACCTTGAACATATTGAAAAATGTAATGGCAAATCAATGTCGCAAAAGTTAAAAAGTAACATATAAAAACTCAATCTCTGTCAGTCTGTCATTCATTGGTTCCTTTCGTAACGCAAGACTTGTGCGAGATCTCGGGAGAACTTGATTGCTCTAATTATATTATAATAATAGAGACCGTTCCATTCCAACTTTGATGCTTATAAATAGTTTGTTCATTGATTAGTGATGGAGAAATACTTAATCAAGTCTGGAACTTGCAAGCGAAAGTACAAAGAATATTACAATCGCTTAAATCTGATTTCCCCTCAAAAGCAGGCACATTCTGCACAATAACTTTAAAATTAAATATATACGTAAAAATAAAAACGTTTTTTACCATAAAAATTGTTAAATCTTTTCAGGTGTGCCGTGAAAATATTTAGATCTTTTTGGTGTCCTACAAGACAAAAAAGTTTGAGAAACACTGCTTTGAAATTATAGACAGTCTCAAGGCACCTCATTTTAAAATGTAAAAACTATTCTAAGGCTACGCGGGACGTTGTTCAACCTCTCCTGAGCGATTTAACTTGACAGCTAGAAACCAGTGTCAAAAAACAGCCGTTAAGCCGCATTTACATGCCGCGTTTTGCCGCGTTTGCGTCTAGAACCATTTCTTTTTGTTAAAATGAAAAACGTGTAAACGAAATACTGCTAAACGCGATTTGCCGCATTTAGCCGCGTTTGGCGCTTCAACTGCCTCTAAACACAGCTTCTGAACACATTTCTTTTTCGTACATCACGGGACACAGAGCGACTTAGTCATTACTAATGGGTTATATAGATACCTTCAGGTGCTGGCACTGGCAACTTCCAAAACCGGAAGTACCCTCCCCTATATAACCCCTTCCCAACCCGGGAGCACCTCAGTTTTTTGCCAGTGTCTAAGGTGTTGGCCAAAGAGTAACATGTGTTTTCACTGGGCTTGCGTACAGGTTCTTTTACGGGCCTTAGTAAGCTGTTCCGGATCCCACCAAAAAAGCTTCATAGCTAAACGGTCGGTACCCGGGCCTTGCAGCAGAAGAGCAAGGTTTTGCCTGTAATGCCTCTCTTAGGAGGGCTGGACCCTGGGATCCAGAGCTCTGGTCATACCCACGACCAAGATGTTTTCTGTGCAGGGTGCTATACAGGTCCAGGGGAGTGGAATCCTTGGGAACCCGGTCCCTGAAGGTTTAATTACAATGCCTGCCGTGATAGGTGAAGTTTGGGCTTCTGTGGACCAAACAGAGTCCTGCGGCGGGGAACAGGTAAGTGGGGGCCCCCAGGAACTTGTTTCTATTGGGGGACCCCCAAGCCTAATTTGTCTTTCTGTCTGTTACCTAACGGTATTCCCGCTAATATCTGTGTATGCCTGTAACTACTGGAAAATGTAAAATTTTAATAGTAGTCAGGAAAAAAAAAAAGAGGACCGCGGTACCTGTGTTAAACCACTAGAGGCCGCTGTGGTCCATTTTTTCTTGTCATGTGGATCTTTGGTTTTCTCAAGTCAAAAGATCCAGGCAGTTGGTAAGTTCTCTGTGGGAATCCACTTCCTCTGCCCTGTTGCTGCGCTCATCCACCGCACAGGCCCTCCGGCAAAAAGGGCCCTGGCTCCTAGTCCCTGCTTGGTTTCGAAAAGGGCGCCAATGGTGCACGGGCGCGCGCGGGCGCGTGCACGCGCCTCCTATGAAAAAAAGGGGCGGGGCGGGTGGATGACGCTCGATGCGCGCCGCGACGCTTCTGCGCATGTGCAGGCGTCCCAGCATGTGTAAAAGAGACAGTACAAGTGTCAGCTGGATGCAAGCAGAGCTAGCAACAAAACGGTGGCACACAGAGGCGGTTGATGCAGGCATCCCCATAGAAAGACACTTTAGTGGACACCAGCTGGTATATAGCAGCAACTGTGTTAGACTATTACCAGCAAAATTGGTGTATGACGACGTGAATACCTCAGCTTTGTGCTTATAGGATATGTCGTCCAGACGCTCTGGAAATAAGTCTTCCAAGAAGCGAAAGGGGTCTCCATCGGGCTCTGAGGATTTTGGGCTGCACCAATCTCCCCTGAAATTTCAGAGGTCAGTAGCCGTAGGAACCCCGCAGGAGTACCTGGTACTGCGGCTGTCCCCAGTCCACCTGCTCCTGTATAACAGAGGAGGTTTTATCCTCAACTCTGGGAGGATTGGAAGAGAGATTAACAGCATTGATCGCTGCTTCCCTGTCACAGGGAAAGCGCGTCCGATCTCCGTCTCCTCCTGCAGAGTGCCTGTTAGTGGAGGAACAGTCCCAGAGATCGACCTACCTGAAGGGGATCAGGTGAGGTTGATTCAGTTATGGAGGAATCAACAGTGGAAGAACCTTTCTCAGCATCTCAGGCTGAAAGATTATGGGTTCAGTCTCTGACTAACATGGTCCGAGCAGCATTTTAAATGCCTCTGGCGGAACCATCAACCACTACTGTTTCCTCACCTGGGGTCGCTGAAAGCTACCCAGACTGTCTGTTCCTTCCCAATCCACCCTTTATTGGAAGGGCTTATTTACCAGGATTGGGAGCATCCTGTTAAAATATTTACTCCCCCCAAGAGATTTCCAGTGATCTATCCCATGGAGGATAAGCTCATAAAAAAATGGAGGGTCCCTACAGTGGACACAGCCATCTCTTGTGTAAATAAATCACTGACATGTCCAGTAGATAATGTTCCAATGTTCAAAGACCCAATAGATAAAAAATTGGAGTCTTTACTAAAATCTGCTTTCTCTACAGCAAGCATGGTGACACAACCTGCAGTAGCAGCGATTGGAGTCTGCCAAGCAATGAAAGATCAGTTGAAACAAGTCTTAAGGGACTTACCAGATCAGCAGGCTCTTGCCCTAGCTGACCTACCTAGAGCCTTGTGTTGCGGTGGACGCCATAAAGGATACAATCCAACAGGCCTCCCGCTTTACGCTGTCTGTAGACATATGCGAAGGCTTCTATGGCTCAAAAACTGGTCTGCTGAAGCTCCCTGTAAGAAATTGCTGATTAGCTTCCCATTTCATGGAGAACGCTTATCTGGAGAAGATCTGGACAAATATATCCAGAAAACTTCTGCCGGTAAAAGTACACTCTTGCCGGTTAAGAACAAGGGTAGAAGTCCTTCTTTTAAGAGGCCTACTTCTCCAGTCCCTGGCACATCGGCTGTGAAACAGTTCCGACGGCCTCCGCGGTCAAATCCAGGGGGCAGAAATCAGGGACAATCACAGGGTAACAAGAAACCCTGGGTCAAGAGAGGTACAAAACCTCCCCCCAAGTCATGAAGGGTTGCCCCCACTCAATCGGGTGAGGGGAAGACTTCAGTTGTTCACAGAGACCATGGCGGGACACCATCAGAGACAGATGGGTGATCTCCGCAGTAAGTCTGGGATACAGGCTGGAGTTAAAAGACATTCCTCCTGCCCATTTTATGAGGTCAAACGTGCCAAGCGATCCCCAGAAGAGAGGATCCCTCCTTCTGGCACTAGAACAACTATTGCTCCAAGGGTAATCATGAGGTTCCCTTGGAAGAAAGCGGGTTCGGGTTTTACTCGAACCTTGTCACAGTCCCCAAACCAAATGGGGACGTGAGGCCCATATTAAATATAAAAGGGCTAAACAAGTTCCTACATATCAGGACTTTTTCGGATGGAGTCGATCCGATCGGTGGCCACCGCCCTACAAGGGCAGGAATGGTTAGCCTCGATCGACATAAGGGATGCTTATTTGCATATTCCCATCTGTCCGGCCCACCAGAAATTTCTACGCTTTGCAGTAGAAGGGCGCCATTTTCAGTTCAGAGCCTTACCTTTCGGTCTGGCCACAGCACCACGAGTGTTCACAAAAATTCTGGCCCTACGATTGGCCAAACTAGGAACACAAGGTGTAACGATAATGGCATATCTAGACGACTTGTTGCTGATAGACCACTCAGTGGAAAAAAGAAGTGGTCGTTCACAAGACAATCAAGTATCTGGAATCTCACGGTTGCATTATCAACCGAGACAAGTCAGCCCCAAAAACCAGTCAAAAGTCTGGAATACTTGGGGGCTAAGACTGGATTCAAATCAGAGAAAGATTTTCTTACCTCCAGAGAAGGTGTCGTCTTTGAAAAATTTGACCCACTTAGTGGGTACAAAAAAGAAAACCATCCATACGCCTGTGCATGAGGCTGCTGGGAAAAATGGTGGCTTCATTCGAAGCAGTACCCTACGGTCAATTCCATTCAAGGAACTTGCAGAGGGCCATACTGTCAGCCTGGAACAAAAAAGTTCAGGCTTTAGACTTACCAATGTCCCTGTCCCCTTCCGTTCGCAAGAGCCTCCATTGGTGGTTGGTGCCCCAGAATCTGGAAAAAGGGAAACCCTTCAGTCCGGTTTCTTGGAAGGTGGTCACTACAGATGCCAGCCTCATAGGCTGGGTGGCAGTACTGGAGCAATGGTCTCTCCAGGGCAAGTGGTCAGAAGCAGAGAAGGCCCTGCCCATCAATCTCTTAGAGATACGAGCAGCCCGGTATGCCCTAGTAGCATGGACATCCAAACTCCAAGGGTCCCCTGTCAGAATTCAATCAGACAATGCCACAGCAGTGGCATATATCAATCACCAGGGTGGCACCAGGAGTCGTGCAGCCCAGAGGGAAGCGAATTGCATCCTGGAATGGGCAGAAAGATATGTCCCAGCCATATCCGCGGTTTTCATCCCAGGAGTGGAAAATTGGAGAGCGGACTTTTTAAGTCGCCAGCAATTATGCCCGGGGGAATGGTCCCTTCACCCCGAGGTTTTCCAGGCAATATGCCAGCGGTGGGGAAAACCGGATGTAGATCTGCTAGCATCCAGATTCAACGCAAAGGTGAACAGATTTGTATCTCGCACAAGGGATCCCCTAGCTTGCGGTTCGGATGCCCGAGTGTTCCCTTGGGATCAGTTCAAGCTGATATATGCATTCCCACCGCGATTAATCCGCAGAATCAGGGTAGAAAAGAAACCAGTGATTCTGGTGGCTCCAGCGTGGCCCCGAAGGGTATGGTACGCGGAGATTGTAAAAATGTCAGTGGGAAGTCCTGGGACCCTCCCACATCGTCCGGACCTGCTTTCGCAAGGACCGATATACTACCCTTCCTTACCAGCCCTAGGTTTGACGGCCTGGCTATTGAAGCCCACATTCTAAAAAAGAGAGGGCTCTCTAATCCTGTGGTATCTACCATGATCAATGCCAGGAAGCCGGTATCCAGGCAGATCTATTATAGGATCTAGAAGGCGTACATCACGTGGTGTGAGGCCAAGAAATGGCATCCACGTAAGTACGTAATAGGTAGGATTCTGGACTTCCTACAGTGGGCTGTACATAGGAAGCTTGCCTTGAGTACTATCAAGGGTCAGACGGCCTTGTCAATATTTTTTCAAAGGCCCTTGGCTTTGCATTCATTAGTCAAAGCTTTCATACAAGGAGTGATGCGTATTAGCCCTCCGGTTAGTATTCCCATATGTCCATGGGACTTAAACCTGGTTCTGTCGGTTCTACAGAAACAACCATTTAAACCATTACGGCACATTTCCTTGGTTCTTCTCACCAGGAAATTGATTTTCTTAGTAGCCATTTGTTCGGCTAAAAGAGTATCGGAATTAGCCGCCTTGTCCTGTAAGGAGCCATATCTGGTTGTCCATAAGGACAGAGTAGTATTACGTCCTCATCCAGCCTTTCTTCCTAAGGTGGTATCGAGGTTCCATTTGAACCAAGATGTGGTTCTTCCTTCCTTTTTCCCCAAACCTAGCTCGGTAGAGGAAAAGTTATTGCATTCTTTGGATGTAGTAAGAGCAGTTAAAGCTTATCTAAAAGCCACTGCTCAGATTCGCAGAACGGATACTTTGTTTGTTCTGCCGGAAGGCCCCAGAAAGGGTCAGGCAGCATCAAAAATCTACTTTAGCCAAGTGGATTCGACAGGTCATAATACAAGCCTATGGCTTGAAAAGGAGACCGCCTCCGTTCAAAGTTAGGGCGCACTCCACAAGAGCAGTTGGAACTTCATGGGCAGTGCATCACCAAGCCTCCCTGGCTCAAGTCTGTAAGGCCACAACATGGTCCTTAGTACACACGTTTACTAGATTCTACCAGGTAGACGTTAGAAGTCAGGAGGATGTCGCCTTTGGGCGCAGTGTGTTGCAGGCTGCAAAAGAGCCTCATGCCTGATGGCGCCCAGCTTATGTATAGTGTATCCCTCCCCTCATTTGGCATTGCTTTGGGACGTCCCATTAGTAATGACTAAGTCGCTCTGTGTCCCGTGATGTACGAAAAAGAAAAAGGGATTTTTATAACAGCTTACCTGTAAAATCCTTTTCTTGGAGTACATCACGGGACACAGAGCTCCCACACCTCTTTTTGGGACACTTATTGCTTTGCTACAAAACTGAGGTGCTCCCGGATGGGAGGGGCTTATATAGGGGAGGGTACTTCCGGTTTTGGAAGTTGCCAGTGCCAGCACCTGAAGGTATCTATATAACCCATTAGTAATGACTAAGTCGCTCTGTGTCCCGTGATGTACTCCAAGAAAAGGATTTTACAGGTAAGCTGTTATAAAAATCCCTTTTTTTTTTGGTTTCAAGAAAAAGCCTCTAAACACAACTGCCTAGAAATGACTATAAACGAACCAGTGTACATGTACTGATAAGATAACAGAGGAGAGTTCAGGAGCAGTTGAAAAAAATGCCCAACTGCTCCTAAACATCTGTTTACCAGCAGCAGTGTACATGAGGCCTAATAGTTTTACATGATGCGGTAGCATCGACACATAGAACACTCAACATTAGAGGTGATTTATTCTTCCAAATCCAATACACTTTTGCACACTGGTATCGATTTAGTATTCCAGTGTTTCTCTTCATCACTCAGCTAATGTGACCCTGGTACTGACAGAGAGGGGAATGGGAGGGTCAAACAAGGATGCTGTGCAGGCACCCGACATTCCCCTTATCAACACTAATGATATCACTGGTTGTTAGGATGCCTGAGGCTGGAAGGTTGTAATGGTGCACAATAAAAACCCGTGGCTTTGTGTAACTAAAAGAAGGGCTTAATCCACCTGCTGGCTTGTATACATTTTTAGCAATTTTGCCAAAGCACCCCTGAAGAAACCTCAAGGAACCCTGGTTGCAAAAGGCTACTTTACTGCCTGTACAGACTGATTTTACGGCTGTGGGTTTAGTAACACCTTTTAAACAATAATAAAAATATTGAAATGCCCATTTAAAGTCTCCACAATAAACTCCAATGATAGGTTCTCTTATGGGGCAATAGTATTGGCAGTATGTTTGTTTTTCAGCAATATAATCTCTAAATACCTTTTCCCATCGGTGCTTCTGTGCAGTCACATGGTTTTCTCCGGTGTTACTCCCAAGAAGAGGGGCTCACATTCCTCTGCTGGTTCAGTTTCAGGAGGGGAGAGAAGGGGCTTTACACAGACCATGGAAATTACAGGAAGGGAGGAGAGAGAAGGAGATACAGATGCTGCAGAGAGAGCAGGATGATGGAAAGTTAGTTTACTGACTCCAGGAACAGGCAGGATCAACCAGGTATTATACTATATGGAAAAGGATAAATAACATTGCAAAAAGGAAAGGATCAAAGATGGGAAGGATCAATCAAAACAAGGAAGGCTTGGTTAAACAAGGACCGGTCGGGCGATCGCAGGAAGAATCGATCAATCACAGAAAGGATCAATCGATCGCAGGAAGCAATGATCAATCGAAAAAGGATTGGTCGGTCGATCACAGGAAGGATCGGTCAAACATAGGAAGGATCAGTCGGTCGATTGCAGGAGGAGTTGATCGTGAGTCGATTGCAGGAAGGATTGGTCGATCAATGGAAGGATTAGTCAAAGGAAGGATCAGTCGGTCGGTCAATTGCAGGAAGGATAGGTTGGTCGGTTGTTCATCCCTTGTGAAAGCAATAAAGTTGATTTTAAAAAAAAGACAGTGTAAAAAAAAGTTTTAAATAAAAAAAAAAAATGTAAAACAAGGTACCAAACTCATGTCATATATAGTGTCTCAAAATTCCCTACTCCCATTCTCTCACCTCTCCTCCGAGTACAATTTACCTAACCATTTCCTATTCAGATATCTTCAACTGTCCCATGCATTTGCGGCATAATTCCCACAAACTTTGTGTATCATGGCCCAGTCGGAGCTGGAGAGGACACTCAGATTTAGTTGTGATGAAAAGCCCACCTCGCATCTCTAATTCGTATTTGATCTTTGTGTCTCTCCCGCCCCTTGACAAACTCTGGACTAAATGGCAGAATGATATCCCCACGTTGGACAATGACAATTGGGACGATGTCTGGGACCTCCTTTTCAGCTCCCTGGTTTCCATGCGTGACAGGTTGGTGCAATATAAAATTGTTCATATGGCATATTTCACCCCGCACAGACTTCACAAGATGGACCCTGCCCATTCCTCAGAGTGTTGGAGATGTGGCGCCTCACCTGGTGACTTCTCCCATATTTTCTGGCGGTGCCCCGGGATCCAGCAGTATTGGGAGATGGTGCTGGATTTAATTAACAGAGTTGCCTCGGTCACTGTGCCTTTGACAATAGAGGTGTGCCTTCTGGGGCTCATTGAAACCATTGTACCGTCCTCTGCCAAGCGCGCGTTGATTAGCCTGCTGTTGTTCTACGCACGTAAGAACATTGCTATGCAATGGAAGAAGCCCGCCCCCCCCTTCACTAGTGCAATGGAAACGCTTAGTGAACAACAGCCTTCCTTTATACAAGGATACTTATGCCAATAGGGGCTGCCCACTGAAGTATGACAAAGTCTGGCGCACTTGGTTAGCTGAACGTGAAACGGCTTAGTGAGTTGGGGGTGAGCTGGTGTAACGTACCTTAGGTGTGAGCCTGACGTGCGGAGAGGGACCTCCCGTACAACCCCGGCTCGGAGACCACTGGAGTGGGGACAGTGGTGGTAAGAGCACGGTGAGGTAAGGGTGCCTGTCTGATCCTCACTGCTTGGAGTGGTGGAGCAGAGTGGAGACTGGAACGGCTGGTTCCGGAAGCAGCGGATGCAGGTCAGCAGGTTCAGCTTGCAGAGCAGAGGATGCAGGTCAGCAGGTGCCGGTTTGCAGAGCAGGGATGCAGGTCAGCAGGTGCCGGTTTGCAGAGCAGGGATGCAGGTCAACAGGTGCCGGTTTGCAGAGCAGGGATGCAGGTCAGCAGGTTTGCAGAGCAGGGATGCAGGTCAGCAGGTGCAGGTTTGCAGAGCAGGGATGCAGGTCAGCAGGTGCAGGTTTGCAGGTCAGCAGGTGCAGGTTTGCATTGCAAAGGATGCAGGTCAGCGTGTGCAGCTTGCAGAGCAGAGGATGCAGGTAAGCTGGTGCAGGTTTGCAGAGTCAGACAAGCCGGGTCATACACATCAAGGTAAACATCACAAGTGGCAGGCAGAGAGTAGTCAAAGTCCAGGCCGAATCTTGGCAACAGGCAGACTGGCAGATAACTGAGCAGGGTCAAACGAGCCGAGGTCAGGACTGGAGACAGAAGCGTGGTCAGGAAGCCGGGTCAAACACAGGAACAGGATACACGCACAGAATCAGGAACTCAGGGAACAGAAGCAGATCAAACCGCAAGGGGCAACATCTCTGGAATGTCTTTTATAGGAAGTACATGGGAGGAGCAAGGGGTTCAGAGTTCAACAGTAATCAGACACCAAGCAGAGTAGTCTAATGGATCAGATAGGTTATCCAGCAGATCAGGCAGGGAACTGTCCAGCATCTCAGATAGCTCCGCTGGAAGAGTCAATGCCAGACACAGAAGAGGTCCCAGGTTCAAGCCCAGCACGTCCCTGACAGTGCCCCCCCCCCTTAAGGGCAACCTCCGGGTGCCCAATAGAGCTCTTTTCTGGGGGTGACTGCGAAAAAAGGCCTGGATTAACTCTCGGGCGTGAATGTTCTGTTGGGGTTCCCAGGAGTTCTCCTCCAGACCGTACCCCTTCCACTTGATCAGGAATTGAAGCTGGTTCCCTCTTCTTCGGCAGTCCAAGACGGCCTCCACCTCGAACTCCTCATCACCGTCAATGATTACAGGCTTGGGTGGTCCCGATCCCCTGTCTGGGAACGGGTCGGGCACTGCGGGTTTCAGCAAGGAAACGTGAAAGACTGGGTGAATCTTCAACGACTCCGGTAAGGCAAGTTCATAGGAGACCTCGTTTAATTTCCGTTTTACTGGGAAAGGACCGATGAACTTGGGTGCCAGTTTCCTTGCGGGGCAAGCCATCTTAAGGTTGGTGGTCGATAACCATACTTGGTCACCCTGTTGCAGGCATAATTCCCCTCTCCTTTTCCTGTCAAAGATCCTTTTATTGGCTGCTTGTGCCTTAGTCATGGCTTCCTGCAATATCCTGCTGTTACGGGTCAGGAAATCAACAATACTCTGGACCGCTGGGACTGTTGAATCAGGGATGAGATCAGGTAAGAAGGTCGGGTGAAACCCGTAGTTGGCAAAAAATGGCGATTGACCTGTAGCCGAATGACTGGCGTTGTTAAAGGCAAACTCTGCCAAGGGTAGTAAAGCTACCCAGTCGTCTTGAACGAAGGTCGTGAAGCATCTGAGGTACTGTTCGAGCGTCTGATTCGTTCTTTCGGTTTGCCCGTTAGTTTGGGGGTGATAGGCCGAGGACATGGACAACTCAATCTTCAGGCCCTTGCACAAAGCCTTCCAAAAGCGAGAGGTGAACTGCACCCCTCTATCCGAAACGATGTCCGCAGGGACCCCATGTAGCCTTACTACTTCCCTAATGAAGACCTGGGCAGTTTCCATGGCAGAGGGCGTGCCTTTGAGAGGCACGAAGTGGGCCATCTTGGATAGACGGTCAACCACTACAAAGATGGCTGTGCAACCTTCAGACGGGGGGAGTTCCACTATGAAGTCCATGGCAATCATTTTCCAGGGACGGTCAGGGACTGGTAAGGGTCTGAGCAGACCCCAGGCCTTGCTTCTAGTGGTCTTGCTACGGATACAGGTGGCACATGAACCTACATATTCTCTGCAGTCTTTTTCAAGATCCGGCCACCAAAACGTGCGTTGAATCAGTTCAAGGGTTTTATGCATTCCGAAATGGCCTGCCAGGGGATGATCATGACACAAGTTTAACACTGTGACTCGAACTTCTTCTGGCACAAAGATTTTGTCATTCTTCCAAAGTAACCCGTCCTTGGGTACCAGAGTGATTTCAGAGGGACCAGACACACCTGTAGAAGCTTGCTTCAAGACAGACATCAGGCTAGTTTGTAAAAGTAAGAAGTTGCCTTCCGATAGAATGGTATCTATAGCTGACACCTCTTTTGGATCATCAAACATGCGGGAAAGAGCGTCTGGTTTGGTGTTCTTGGAGCCTGGCCGGTAAGTTATGTGGAACGAGAACCTAGAGAAAAATAGTGCCCAACGTGCCTGGCGTGGTCTCAGATGTTTGGCAGCTCTCAGATACTCTAGGTTCTTGTGGTCTGTGTAAATGAGTATAGGATGCGCTGCTCCCTCCAACAAGTACCTCCACTCCTCAAGGGCAGATTTAATGGCCAGGAGCTCCCGGTCTCCAACATCATAATTCCTCTCGGATGGGGTAAGCTTACGGGAGAAGAAGGCTACCGGGTGTATCAAGTCCTTGAGACCTTGGCGCTGGGAGATAACAGCTCCAACCGCTGTCTCTGAGGCATCTACCTCAAGTAGATACGGTAGGGCAGGATCGGGATGACTTAGGATAGGAGCAGACGTAAAAAGTATTTTTAGGTTTCTGAAAGCAGCCTGTGCTTCAGATGTCCACTGGAATCGAGCATTTTGCTTCGTTAGCTGCGTAATCGGGGAAATAATAGCAGAGAATCCCTTGATAAACCTCCGATAAAAATTGGCAAAGCCAACGAAGCGCTGCACCCCCTTTTTATCTGAAGGTGCAGGCCAATCCAGAATGGCTGAAACCTTCTGTGGGTCCATCTTGAATCCCTCTGTAGAGATCACTAGGCCAAGGAACTGGATACTCTGTCGCTCGAATTCACACTTTTCTGGTTTTGCGTACAGTCCATGCTGGCGGAGACGACAGAGTACACTCTTGACGTGTTTCCGGTGCTGCTCAAGAGAGGAGGAAAAAATCAAAATATCATCAAGATAGACAACTACATAAATGTCCAGACAGTCTCTGAAAACATCATTGACTAGATGCTGAAAGGTGGCAGGGGCGTTACATAGGCCGAAGGGCATTACTAGGTATTCGTAATGGCCGAACCTGGTACGAAAGGCAGTCTTCCATTCATCCCCTGCTCGGATGCGTACCAGGTTGTACGCCCCCCGCAGGTCTAATTTGGTAAACACAGAGGAAGTCCTGAGTCTTTGAAAAAGTTCAGGTACCAGAGGCAGAGGGTACCGGTTCTTGACCGTGATTTTATTTAATTCCCGGTAATCTACACAGGGCCGAAGAGAATGGTCTTTTTTCTCCACAAAGAAGATTCCTGCCCCTGCTGGAGAAGTGGAAGGACGGATGAAACCCCTCTTAAGGTTCTCATCAACGTATTCTTTCAGTACCTCAAGCTCCCGTTCAGATAGGGGGAAGATCCGTCCGAAAGGAATCTCAGCACCGGGAAGAAGCTCGATTGGACAATCGTAAGGACGCTGAGGCGGGAGGACTTCGGCCCCTCGTTTGCTGAAGACGTCCAGGAACTCATGATATTGTTTGGGTACAGAAGCTCGTATCTCTGGATCTGAATCCAGGCATAACAGAGGCCCCAAGGTGCTGGGACGTGGAAGCATGCAGTGGCGTTGACAGTATGGTGACTGGAACTTAATACTTCCGGTTCCCCAATCAATCTGTGGATTGTGTGCCTGAAGCCAGGGTAGACCCAGGATAACTGGAAACATGGGAGATGCAATAGCATCCAAAGTCAATAGTTCCTTATGGTCCATGGAGGTGATCACAGGCAAAGGAGGGGTCTCCTGGGTCACTACTCCGGACTTGATGCGAGACCCATCTGCCAGGAAAATAGAAAGTCCCTGAGTCTTAGGTTGGAGTGGGATGTGTTGTTGTGCTGCAAAGTCTAGATCGACAAAACAACTACATGCCCCTGAGTCGATTATTGCAGTTACTGGTATTGTCCTCCCTGGTAGTTGGAAAGAGATAGGAAGAGCCAGGTGAGTAGCATTGGTAGATGGAGGTGAGTAGTTGGGAGAAGAGGTAGCCAGGACCTTGCGCAGCTTAGCAGGACAAGAAGAGACATAATGACCGGGTTCACCGCAATACAGGCATAGATAATTCTGCAGCCGACGAAGTCGTTCCTTGGCCGATAGGGAATGTTTCATTAGTCCAAGCTGCCCTGGCTTGATGGTCTGGTTGAGGGATGAGGGTTCAGTTGGAACCGTACTGGCACTGGCAGGGTACACAGGGGCTCGTATCCGGGGTAGCATCCAAGCTGGGCGGAGCTGTTGGGTAGACCTTTCTGCTCTGCGCTCCCGGAGTCGTCGGTCTATCTGGATAGACAAATTAATTAAAGTCTCTAGAACATCAGGAACACCGACCCGTGCTAACTCATCCTTCAGGCTTTCAGAGAGACCAAGACGGAACTGATGCCGCAGAGCCGCCTCATTCCACTGGGTATCCGCGCTCCAGCGTCTGAAATCAGTCACATAGTCCTCGACCGCTCGGCGGCCTTGCTGGAGCGCATGGAGAGCAGCCTCGGCAGTAGAAGTCCGCTGTGGATCGTCATAAAGTCGGGCCATGGCATCAAGAAAAGAGGGCAGAGAGTCTAGAACTACATGGCTGACTTCAAGTAGATGATGGGCCCAAGCTTGAGGTTCCCCCTGCAGCAAAGCGATAACGAAGCCCACCTTGGTGGCTTCAGATGAAAAAGTCAGAGGTAGCAATGAAAAGTAAAGTTCACATGCGTTGCGAAACGCACGGAATTTACTCCGATCCCCGAAAAACTTCTCAGGAACAGGGACTCTGGGCTCAGGAGATGGTAACATTCCAATAGAGGAAGTTGGGGTTGGAGGTGAATCTGCAGAGGTGGCTTGAGTTTGTGTCTGCTTATCCATTCGGACATGGCTGCCCTGCAGAGACTTCACGATCTGAGTGAGAGCTGTAAGGTGTTGATAGACATTGTCCATAGGCAAGGTATCTCCTGCAGGCTCAGGCATGGCGGTTTGATACTGTAACGTACCTTAGGTGTGAGCCTGACGTGCGGAGAGGGACCTCCCGTACAACCCCGGCTCGGAGACCACTGGAGTGGGGACAGTGGTGGTAAGAGCACGGTGAGGTAAGGGTGCCTGTTTGATCCTCACTGCTTGGAGTGGTGGAGCAGAGTGGAGACTGGAACGGCTGGTTCCGGAAGCAGCGGATGCAGGTCAGCAGGTTCAGCTTGCAGAGCAGAGGATGCAGGTCAGCAGGTGCCGGTTTGCAGAGCAGGGATGCAGGTCAGCAGGTGCCGGTTTGCAGAGCAGGGATGCAGGTCAGCAGGTTTGCAGAGCAGGGATGCAGGTCAGCAGGTGCAGGTTTGCAGAGCAGGGATGCAGGTCAGCAGGTGCAGGTTTGCAGAGCAGGTATGCAGGTCAGCAGGTGCAGGTTTGCATTGCAAAGGATGCAGGTCAGCGTGTGCAGCTTGCAGAGCAGAGGATGCAGGTAAGCTGGTGCAGGTTTGCAGAGTCAGACAAGCCGGGTCATACACATCAAGGTAAACATCACAAGTGGCAGGCAGAGAGTAGTCAAAGTCCAGGCCGAATCTTGGCAACAGGCAGACTGGCAGATAACTGAGCAGGGTCAAACGAGCCGAGGTCAGGACTGGAGACAGAAGCGTGGTCAGGAAGCCGGGTCAAACACAGGAACAGGATACACGCACAGAATCAGGAACTCAGGGAACAGAAGCAGATCAAACCGCAAGGGGCAACATCTCTGGAATGTCTTTTATAGGAAGTACATGGGAGGAGCAAGGGGTTCAGAGTTCAACAGTAATCAGACACCAAGCAGAGTAGTCTAATGGATCAGATAGGTTATCCAGCAGATCAGGCAGGGAACTGTCCAGCATCTCAGATAGCTCCGCTGGAAGAGTCAATGCCAGACACAGAAGAGGTCCCAGGTTCAAGCCCAGCACGTCCCTGACAGCTGGATTATCGTGTCAGGGCTTTGCTTCCTTCTTATTCCAGTGAACTCTGGAGTATCTCCAGTGCCTAGTGGGTTTCGGTTAAGGATCAGGATGTATATCCTTCAGATTATATTTGGGCAAAGGTGATGTACCCTATTATTGCTATATACTGTATCATTGAGTTCACATTGCAAATTGTACTGTTTTCTTCACATGCTCTTTCTCTGTACCGTAGGTGCTTAAGCTGTATGTGTTTTGTATGTTGACAAAACTTCAATAAAAAACAATAAAAATAAAATAAAAAAATTCAAGGTTCCCCCTCTTCCCCCAGTGCTTACACATGAACACAAATGCATACGTAAGTTGTGCATGCATATGTACACGGTGATCGCAGTAAGAGCAATAATTCTAGCTCCAGACCTCCTCTGTAACTATAAACTGGTTAACGTGTAAAGGCTTTTAAAGAGTCTGCAATAGTGGTACTGTAGTTTGCTGCCGTTTCATGGGTGTACGCAACTAGACATATTTGGTATCTAATTACCAAGCATAACATCATCTTTTATATTTATGGTCGTGGCCCTCTGACCGAGAGAGATGTGGATCACATAAACACGCGACAAGACTTACAACATAAATAGACCTGAAGATAACAACATAAATAGGCCTTGGTGGTCTGGTCGGTATGCCAAGAAAAGGGGCAAAAGACTCAGGGGAATAACTCTTAATTGATTCTTGTGGTTTATTGAGCCAGCTTGGTGAAGGCTTGTGCCATTTCTTCCTGAGGATTTGGGATGTATGTGGCAAAACAAGCGGACTTCCATCGGCCTAGTTTCTTGATTACGTGGTCTGGTATTCCCTGTTGGGAGGCAGCTGAGGCTGCTCTAATTCGGAAGGAATGTCCAGAGAACTGACTGGGGTTTGAAGCCCATATTGCTTAGGAGGATCCTGACATGCTTGACAAACTGGCTGCCACTCAGGGGGCTGGTTAGAAAGGGTAGCAACGAGCTACCATCAGATTGGCTGGGTAGATGGGACAGTAGTCGGTCGAGCACAGTCACTGGGCATCAGGCGTTTAGTCTGAATCAGGTTGATGTCAACCCCGGGGCCGTTTTTTTGCGTTTGCAGGCTGAGAGTGTAGTGGTTCGAAAGCAAGTCGGGTGGCGTTGGAGCAGTGTCTGACTGCCGGAGCCGCTGACGATAAATTCACTAGGTCGTTGGGAACCGTAGAAGGCCTGGTAGATGGTTGTCTGGATGACTAGGCTGGGCAAAGCCCCAAACGGAGAATGAGTAAGGATTTCAGACATGTCCCTAAAGAGGGCACTCTTGAAAGCTAGGCGTTTGCCACTGACTACGGGTTGGTGCTTCTGTATGCCCTATAGGAGGGACTTGACTGCATGGGCCGAGAATACTAACGGTTTACTGGGGTCCTGCAAGGACAGGAAATGCTGGACGCCGTCTAGGTATAGCGTGATAGTATTGTGAGAAAGGGCCATCTGCGTGTGTCAATACGATATGAAGGCTAGGAAGTGTCTAACGTCGCCTATCACTGCTCCGGGGCAAGAGGCAAAAAAATTGCGGTTAGTGTTTCAAGCAGTGCGATAGGCCTTCAGTGTGTTGCATGCCAAGGAGTGGTTAATAAGCTGGGTTGCGTTGGCGAGATGTGACTTCAGTCCATCGTCAGCAACGACCAGGGTGGGAGAGGAATAGTTGTTGGGTAGGCTCCAGGCTCTTGCTGGAAATAACAAAGTAAGGTTTGAACGGGACAGCGCATCAGCTGCGATTTTGCATTTGCCTGGAATATGTCTACAGAAGATATTAAACTGGTGACGGAGTGACAGCTGCGTGAGCCTGCGCAGGAAGGACAATGATGGGGAGTGACTTGGATCTACCTTTTATTGATGATGTTGGCTGCGGCCTGATTGTCCGTGGTGAAGAACACTGTCTGTCCTGTTCAAGTGTGGCCCCAGACCTGGGCAGCTGCCACGATGGGATACAGCTCGAAAGAGTGATGAAGACTGGGTGAAGCAGAAATTTAAGAGCATTTCTGGGGCCAAGGTTCGACAAACCAGTGGTGGCCGACAAATGGCCGTGAAGCCCGTGGAGGCTGCAGCATCAGTGACCACCCGTGGTAGTTTGGCTGACACTGCCAGGATGAAAATTGAAATGCCATTCTGGCAAGTGAGGAACTTGTCCCACAGCTAAGTCTGCTACTGCTGCTTGGACTAGTTTGAGAACTTGGTCTGGATCTTGCACTAGTGTGAGAAATTCAAGACAATACACAGGTACTTAACAAGACAATATACGTGCACTCGCTGACCAATGTGCACTCGCTGACCAACGTGCACTCGCTGGTGTTGGATGGAAACCTGAACTAACCTCAGGGAAAAAGAGAGAAAAGATGAGTGGCCTGCGTGCCACTGAAGATGAATGGCCAACTGGGTGCCGCTGCGTGTTTGTGTGGCTGATTGTTTGTCACTGAGGTGTGTTTGCAAGTTTAGTTTGTATGCGGGTTTGCATGTAGGTGCATGCCGCAAAGTGTTATATACTACTGGAGACAATATTGTGTGGTTGCAAGGGTGTCAGTGAGTGTCAGGTTGCTGGGACGATATTGCGTGGTTGCAGGGGCCTCGATGAGTATGAAGGTTTGTTTTGAGACGGCATTCCGCGGTTGCAAGGGTCTCAGTCTGGTTTGCTGAGACGATATTGTGTGGTTGCAAAGGTCTCGATTATGAGGTTTGTTTTGAGACGGCATTCCGCGGTTGCAAGGGTCTCAGTCTGGTTTGCTGAGACGATATTGTGTGGTTGCAAAGGTCTCGATTACGAGGTTTGTTTTGAGACGGCATTGCGTGGTTGCAAGGATCTCAGTCAGGTTTGCTGAGACAGTATTGCATGGTTGCAAGGGTCTCGATGAGTATGATTTTTTTTTTTTATAATGAAATTGCGTGGTTGCAAGGGTCTCGACAAGTGAGGGGTTGCTGAGACGACATTGCGTTTTGCAATGGTCTCAAATGAGTGTCAGGCTGCTGAGACGACTTTGTATGGTTGCAAGGGTCTGAACGGGCGTCAGGTTGCTGAGACGAGATTGTGTGGTTGCAAAGGTTTAGACGAGTGTGAGGTTGCTGAGATTATATTACATTTTGCAAGGGTCTCGAATGAGTGTCAAGCTGCTGAGACACTGTTGGGACATGAGCGACAATAACTCGGAGGCAGGTTTTTTACGAAAAGGATGCAGGACAGAAAGCATAACGAATTGCAAGATTGCACATGATACGAAAAGGCTTGAATACTACCTGCGACAGTGAGCGGGAACCGCCGACGAAGACCACGCATGAAGAAGCCGCAATGCACTTGCGATCAAATGCGCAGACTCACGAACATGAGGTGAGCTGGGAAGAGTCGGCCCAGTGACGTATAGTATCGTGCACTGAACCGACAAAGAGCATGGGTGAGTGGGCTGCTTAAATACCCTCCGGGCTCCTCCCATAAATTCAGGCCACCATACTGGCCTTCTTATTTTAACAAAAAAAATGGTATCATATAGTGTTTCTCTGCAAAAAATAAATAATTACAGTTTATTTCTTCCAAACAAATTGTGTGTGAAAAACTGCTGCACAAATATCGTATGACATAAAAAAAAATTGCAACACCCCATTTTATTCTGTAGGGTCTCTGCTAAAAAATATATTTAATGTTTGGGGGTTTTTAGTAATTTTATAGCAAAAAATATATATAAATTTTTACATGTAGGAGAGAAATGTCAGAATCGGCCTGGGTGGGAACTAGTTAACAAAAAGGAGGGGAGGAGTATCTTCAGGGGAATAGCATTGCTCTATCTTGGCAGGAGGAGAGGGGAGGGGCGGGGAGGAGATCGGCTCTCACACAGACTATGAAAGGGAGGGGGGAAATGCAGAGACGCTAAGGAGATGGAGGCATGTAAACTGACCACACTGTCATCAGCAGCCATTATAAATGTGGTCAGTTTACAGGGGGGAAGACCGGACCTTGCAGGATCAGCCAGGTATTGTACAACATAGAAAGGGACAGTTGACATGGCAAAAGCACAATGTTATATCTTGTGCCTTAAGGGGGCAAGAGCATGTTTTGTTTTTGTTTTTTTAGGGTTACAACCACTTTAAGTCCATCACTTGGGCAAGCTGATCCAGGAGCTGAAGCAGGCTCTAAGGCACACAGGAAACAAGAGAAAAGGGAAAGAGCCTCTGAAGCAGTGGTTCTCAACCTGGGGGTCGGGACCCCCTCGGTGGTCGAATGATGCTTTGCCAGGGGTCACCAAATCCTGGGCTGTTCCTGAAGCCTGCACCACTCTCCCAGCCTTTTTGCAGTTGCCCAGTGGGGCTGTTTCTGGAGCCCACGGCCGCCCACTCAGCCTCTTCGCAGTCGCCCATTCAGTTCACGGAATGGTTGTGGGACAGAGACTAGGAGTCAGCTGATTGGTGGGGAATGTGAAGTGGGAGGGGCTGGAGGGGACCCTATCTCCTAATTTCGGCATTTGATTTCACTACTACGAGACACTACAAAGTCGGAGACACAGTAACACTACCTGTGATTATAGCTGCCATTAAAAGTCCCCACTACAGTTGTCAGATCAGCAGATGACCTTGATCAAAAACACTTAAGTTGGCTGATCAGAACTCCCCCAGCACTGCCACTGATCCCATTCCCCCCCCCCTCCCACCAAGGAGTAAGAGAAGGAAATAGAGAATACATGAAAGGGGGAGGAACAAAGAAAAAGGGAGAGAAAGCCAGAAAGACCGCTAGAGAGGGATGGAGAAAAAAAAACAAAGAAATTAGGATAGAGAGATAAAGGGGAAGGAGGGAGAACAAAGTGGTACATCCTAAAATATACAGTATTAAAACCCCTTATGGTACGAGTGGAAGGGACTCAAGGAGCGCTAAATGTCCGTGGGTTAGGGGTGCAAATTACTCGTCTTGCCTTGGGTGCTGACAACCCACGCTACAAAAATAATTTTACTGTTAGTGGTCCCCACAATTTGGGAAATTTTATCAAGGGGTCACGCCACTAGAAAGGTTGAGAACCACTGCTCTAAAGCCTAGTACACATGACCGAGAATCTTGTTGTAAAAAAAACATAGTTTTTCTCAACGAGATTCTTGTCAAGCTTGACGGGATTCTTGTCAAGCTTTCCTTGCATACACACTGTCAATTCCAAATCTCGTCGTTGTAAAGCGCGGTGACGTACAACACGTACGACGCCAGTATAAAGGGGAAGTTCGATTCCAATGGCGCCACCCCTTGGGCTGCTTTTGCTGATCTCGTGTTACCGCGTGTTAGTAAAAGTTTGGGGAGAGACGATTCGCGCTTTTCAGTCTTTGTGCTTTTTGGTCCGTTACAGCATGACGAATGTGCTATCTCCATTATGAACGCTAGTTTTACCAGAAGGAGCGCTCCCATTTCATACTTGATTCTGAGCATGCGCGATTTTTTTAGACTCGGAAAAGCATGCACACGACCGGTTTTCTCGTCGGTAAACAGGCGGACGAGAAAAACGAGAATCCTGACGAGAAAATAGAGAGCAGGTTCTCTATTTTTCTCTTCGAGATTCCCGGCAGTTTTCTCGACGACAAACCATACACACGAACGGTTTTCTCGGCAAGAAAGCTCTCACAGCAGTTTTCTTGTCGTTTCTTGACGAGAAAATCGGTTGTGTGTACGAGGCTTAAGTGTACAAGGACCAACAATTTAATAAAACCCCAAATAAGGCCACTCACAAGAGACGATCAGGCTCAACTGTAATACACTGGGACGCAGGTGGGATAAAACACAAGCAGAAACGCCAAGGATCCATTCCCAGTCGCTCGCCGGCTAGTACCTTTCCAGAGAGCACAAAGTATGCAGGATGAGGAGTCTCTATACATGTGAGTGGCCCTCTTAATAAGTGTCCTTATTAAGGCCATAACAGGCGGTAACTCCACAATCAGGGCCGCCATCAGGGGGGTACAGGCAGTACACCTGTAAGGGGCCCAGATGGCAACCCCCCTTGTTTTTTTGTTTTTTTTATAATTTTTTTTTATTTTGTTCGTCAGCACCCAAACCCGCTTTTCAATTTGCGGCGCCCCCCCCAGCTTCTCAATTTCCGCGGCAGCCCCCCCGCTGCTTCTTAATTCGCAATGGCACCCCTCCCCGCTTCTCAATTCTCCCCGGTTCTCAATGTGGGGTAGCACAAGTCCATATACGGCCATAGGTTCCAGACCCAACTGGGCTTCCCCTAGTGTTAGTTCAGACCGACAACATAACAGTTACATTTTGGCAGCCTTACTCCAGACCAACCTCCCAGAGGACGACTAATGAGCCCCTATTTATACGATATGACCTGCAGGGGGCAGTAATCTTCCTGAAAAGAACAGGAAAACCTTTCCAGCAGCGTCCTCAGGAATCACCAGTTCAGCAGGTCAATCTACATTGTAACAAGTAGCTTTGACACATAAACATGGTTGACCTGATTAACCTCAGAGCATTAACACAGTGGAAGAAAAACTTTTAACACTTCAGAACCCGTTTGGAAACACTTGCTTACAGCTCAGTATATATTCCACCTCCATGTTTCAACCATGTGCATTACAAGCAGTTGCGGCGTTGTCCCACTCAGTTGGAATGACAGCGGGGGAGTGCATGGCATGTGGACACCCCTGTCCACTGCCTTTGCAGCCTAAAGGGTAACTCCACTTTGGAAAAAAAATATTGCAAATAAAAAAAATAACAGCTTGTACAATTGCAACACAAGTCATATTATTATTAAAAATGATATTTTCCTTTCAATTTGCAGCTCTGTAATTTTCAGTAAATCTCAAATTAATATGACAACCTGGAGCCATTCTGTACACAGTTGGTAGGGAATGCCCTCAGAGTTGTCATTTTCCCAGAAGCTTGCACTAACATAGAAGTCATATTTTAGGCATCCGCTTCAACAAAAATTTCAGCTTGATGAGATGGTCCTAATTTAGGGCATAATCACTTTTAACCACTTCAAGACCGTCCACCAGATATATACTGCGGCAGGGCAGCTCTATTGCGCAAAACAACGCACCTGCACATTGTTTGGTGCAACAGATACTGTGGGCCCTTTCTCTTGTTGCACGGAGGGGGAGCCAATCTGCAGGTTCGGCGGACCCGATGTCCTCCGGCCTCCTGCCATCGCTCCACAGAGAGGCAGAACGGGTATCTTCCTATGTAAACAAGGCAGATCCCTGTTCTGACAGGGAAGAACACAGAGATCTTCTGTTCCTAGTAATCATGAACAGTGATCTCTGTGTTTATCCTGTCAGTCCATCCCCCACACAGTTAGAAAACACTTGCAGGGAACACATTTAACCCTTTGATCGCCCTTGATGTTAACCCCTTCCCTGCCAGTGTCATTTATACAGTGATCAGTGCATTTTTTTAGCACTGATCACTGTATTGGTGTTACTGGTCCCCAAAAAGTGTCACTTGGGGTCAGATTTGTCCAGCGCAATGTCGCAGTCCCGCTAAAAATCACTGATCGTCTATTCCATAAATCTATCCCATAATTTGTAGACACTATAACTTTTGCGCAAAGCAATCAATATATGCTTATTAGGATTTTTTTTATCAAAAATAAGCAGAATAATACATATTGGCCTAAATTAATTAAAAAAAATTTTTTTTACATTTTATGTATTATAGCAGAAAATGAAAAATATATTATTTTCTCTTACCATCCATGGACTGACACGGTGTCTCTTTACACGTGGGTTATGTCCCTGCTTGCAGGAGAAGACCTAGGCAGAATGTGAAATGTTATACATACATTCTAAAAGCCAGAGCTGAACAGCCCCACCCAGGGGGCGGTCCCTCCGGACATAACCCTCCCACTACAGTCAGCAGACTTCAGTTTTTTTCTGCCTAGCAGAAGGAGAAGACGTGGCTCTCTCAGGAGCCAGTCTCCTGACCTATTTTTATTCCTTTTCTGGAATTCTTTTTTATTTTATTCTTGAGAATTTTCTATCAACTGTCGGCTGGGCAACAGGTTGGGTACAAGATATCCTCGTAGTCTTCCCTGTCCGATCATCGAGCGTGCTGATCCTCGCCTTGTGTGCGTGAGACTCAGTTCACGACAGGCCCCATGACTCCAGGGGTGGCCGGGTTTGCTTTCATGCTCCCACGGTCCTCTCAAGACTGAACAGTTCCCGACTGACTGTATCTTTCGCGGTGGACCGAGCCGACAGCTACTCAGTACTGCACTGTGATAGTCCTGTCAGAAACACACCAGTGGGTCCCTCAGGGGACGGGTAAGTAGTCTCTCCTGCCTACAGGTGAGTACAAAGGGCTGTGTGTTTCTCTGTGGGGGATTTTCCCTGTCTCCCCCTGTATTTCATTGTCACTCTCTGTCACCATTGCTGGCGCTGTGCTGTGTGGGGTGCCTGGGGGTCACACTGTTATTGGAGGGGCTAATGCTGGTCTGCAGATATGCTTGGGGCCTTTTTTTGTGTGTTTTGGGGCCTGAGCGCCGAGTGGCGCTGTGTGTGTGCTGTTTTTTTCACTTTTGCTGAGTCATGGCGGCCATCTTGCCGCAGATCGCCTCAGTGAAGTGCGGCGGCCATTTTCTTGTAGCCCGCGCGCTCTTCAGCACTAGTTTTGGCCTCAAGCTGCTGTAACAGCGTGAATCTCCTCACAGTATCCTCACAGCTCACCAGCGCTGACACAGCGTGGTACAGACAGCGGAACTGAGCAGTCCCTGGTCCGGTTTGGTGAGTCCCCTGGGCGCCCCCTCCTCAGTCATCACAGCCTATAGGTGGACTTTTTATCTGAGGAGTCTCAGAGGGGGGCAATATGGAGTCTCTGTCACCAGCTTCCCCTAAATGTCAGTGGACAACAGGCAGTGCTTCAGCACCTGCGGTCCCTAGGGACCAGTTGTGGGCAGTCCTGGAATCATTTCTGACCAGGATGGGAGCTGTGTGCAAGCGCAAGGGAGCAAAAAAGCACCCTCTCCCCACTTTACTTCATGAGGGCAGTGCGCTGATTCAGATATGGGCCTAGCCACTACCGCTCAGGACCCTAGTTCTGAATGTATTGGATGGTTTTGAACAGGACATTCCTTATGAGGAAAACTCCAGTTCTGAGTCAGTAAATGACAGGGCGCTTGTTAGTGTACTCATGACTGCGGTGAGGGACACTCTCAAGCTAAAATGCAGAACCTCAGGCGGATACAGTCTCCTTTGGTTCTTTTAAGGCCAGGCCTTCTAAAGAGGTTTTTCCATATGTACTTTCTTTGACCAGCTCATTGATAAGGTCTGGGAAAAGCCGCAGAAGAATTTTTTTATGGTCCCGCGGCGTTTGTCTATCAGATACCCCTTGAAGATGCCCTACTTAAAAAGTGGGCTTCTCCCCCAGGGTCGACCCTCCAGTCGCCCGGATGAACAAGGCCATCACTCTCCCGATGGAGGGGACTCCTGCATTTGAGGACCCCACTGACAGGAGGTCAGAAGTGGTGAGCAGAGCCATGTTTGCCTTGTTGGGATCCGCCCTACGGCCTGTGGTAGCGGCGACCCTTGTGTCTTAAACACTTACAGGTTGGGCAAAAATGTTGCACCTAGCTGTACAGGAGCATAATCTTCCTCCAGACACAGTTGCTTTGGCCCACCAACTGGTTCAGGGCCTGGTTTATGTGTGCGACGCCACGTTGGACGCGGCCCCTTTAATATCCAGGGCCTCTGTCTCGGCGGTGGTATTGCGTCGTCTTATCTGGTTGAAGTGCTGGTCTGCTGACCTAGCCTTAGGAAGCTCCTGACGGATCTACCATTTAAAGGTGGTAGACCTTTCGGTGCTGCTCTGGATGACATCGTCATGGATGTCATGGAAGGTAAAAGCACTCTTCTTCCTTAGACTAGCAAGGGTGAGGAGGCCCACCGCAAACAGGGGCCTTCCTTTCCAGCAAAACGGGGTTTTTTCGTCAGTCAGTCCACGGGGAGGCCCTTTCAGACTGACGGCAGTGCGGCTGGTGGGCACAAGTGCCCCTGGGTGCGTAAGCCGAACAAGCGGCTCCCAAGCCCGCCTCCGCGTGACGTCTTGCCTCCGCCCAACTCTGGGGTGGGGGGTCGACTTCGCAGGTCACGAATCGGTGGTCCTCCCGAATCTCCGACTGGTGGGTGTGCGAGGTGGTCACCTCAGGATACAGGATAGTATTCCGATCCTGGCCCCCCAGACAGATTCTTTCCCTCAAATCTTCCTCTCCTTCCTACCTGTCGGGCAGCCCTCTTGGGGGCTGTACAGGATTTGATCAGGTCCGGAGTGATTGTGCCGGTTCCGTCACAGGAGAGTTTTCAGGGATTCTACTCAAATCTGTTTGTCGTCCCAAAAATAGGACGTGGTTCGACCTATCCTGGACCTCAAGGCCCTGAATGCCTTCGAGAAGGTGCAGAAGTTCCGCATGGAATCCATTCGCACGGTGATCGCTACACTCCACCAAAGGGATTTTCTTCTGGCGTCCTTGGACTTCAAGGACGCCTACTTGCATGTTCCGATCTGCGCAAGTCACCAGAAGTTTCTGCGCTTTGCGATCAGCGAAGTCCACTATCGATTGTGGCTCTTCCTTTCGGCCTAGCCTCGGCACCAAGGGTGTTCACCAAGGTGCTTGCTCCGGTTCTAGCCTTCTGTTACAGCGAGGTATTGCTGTCGTGGGCTATCTGGACAATCTTCTGCTAAGAGCAGAAAGTGGATCAGACTTAGAGGAAAGGTGACTATCGTCAATTAGACCCTCAGGGACTCGGGTGGTTCCTGAACATTCAGGAGTCAGTCCTGGTCCCGACTCAGTGTCTGGAGTATCTAGTTCTGATTCTGGACTCCTTGGAGGCAAAGGTATCCTACCTCTGGAGAAGTTGCTGACACTTCAGTCTGCGGTGCGGGTGCTGACATCCCAAAAATGGTTGTCAATCCGTTTTTTGCATAAGAGTCCCGAGACTCGTGGTGGCCTCCTTCGCGGCCGTTCCGTATGCCCAATCACACACCAGGGCATTGCAGAAGGAGATCTTGTCCACCTGGGACAAATCCCCGTTGTCCTTGGATCTTCAGATCCAGGTGATTCACCTGGTCAGGGCGCCTCTGACATGGTGGTTGAGATCCTCGGCTCTTCTGTCCGGAAAGTCGTTCCCCTCCCATCCAATAGACGGTACTCACGACAGACACCAGCCTGACGGGCTGGGGTGGAGTCTGGGGAGTCCTGTCGGCTCAGGCCTTGGACTCTGGACGAGCCCGTTTACTAATCACTGTTCTGGAAATACGGGCCATCGGACTGTGTGTCTCCTCAGGTTGGAGAGAGTACGGGGTCGCTCCATCAGGAGCCAGTCGGACACCGCCACGGCGGTGCCGTATGTAAACCATCAAGGGGGAACTCGGAGCTCAGCTGCGGCTTCCGAGGTAGTCCGTATCCTGAAGTGGGCCGGAAGAAACGTGCCGGCTCTGTAGGCCATTTTACATTCTGGGCATAGACAATGGGCAGGGGGACTATCTGAGTCACCAATCGCCAGACACCGGACCAAGAAGAGTGGTCCTTGCATATTTCAACTCCTTTACCGACGGTGGGGCACACCGGATGTGGACCTGATGGCCTCTCGACTCAATCGCAAGGGTTGAGGTTGTGGCCAGATCCAGGGATCCTTGGGCGATGCCTCGGATGCGTTGGTGGCCCCATAGGGTCCTTATCACCTGATATAAACTCTGGCGATCCTAATTGTTCCGGATTGGCCTCAGCATCACTGGTACGCTGATCTGGCACGTCTTGTCGCGGACGTTCCCTGGCGGTTGCCGATGACGGAGGACCTTCAGTCTCAAGGTCCTATGTTTCATCCGGCTTACAGTCTCTGGCTTTAACGGCAGGGCTGTTAAAAGCCAGGTGTTGAGGGACCGAGGTCTCTCGGACTCGGTCATTTTGACCATGTTAAGGACACGGAAGTCTTCCTCCAGGCAGATCTACACCGTGCCTGGAAAGCTTATATCGCCATGTGCGAAGCGCTGGACTGACGTCCTCGGACGTATTCCGTCCCCAGAATCCTGCGTCCTCTGCAGTGTGGAGTGACCCAAAAGCTTGCTTTGAGTACCATAAAGGATCAGATTTCGGCCTTGGCCGTCTTCTTTCAGCGACCTCTAGCGGGTCATTTTTCTTGGTTAGCACCTTGTGTTGGGGGTTCGCCATGTGCTCCCTCCTGTCAAGCCTCCTCTCCCACCGTGGGATCTGAATTTGGTGCTATCGATCCTCCAGGAACCTCCTTTTGGGAATATCCGGGATATTCCCCTCTTGTCTTGTCTCAGAAGGTGGCCTTTTTAGTGGCAATCACTTCTGTTTGACGAGTGTCTGAGTTGGCGGCTTTGTCCTGCAAGTCGCCATATGTGGTCATCCATAAGGATAAGGCGGTGTTGCATCCGCGACCTTCCTTTTTTGCCAAAGGTGGTGTCGACCTTTCACCTACATGAGGACATTGCCCTCCCGTCCTTGTGTCCTCACCCATCGCATCCCAGAGAGTTTGCGCTGCACATATTGGAGGTGGTACGAGCCTTACGGGTGTACCTGTCTGCTACTGCTTCTATTCGGAAGTCCGACTCACTGTTTGTGACTGTCTCTGGTCCATAACAGGGCCAAGCGGTTTCGTCTGCCATCATTTTTAGGGGAATCAGACAAACCGTCATTCAAGCCTATGCTCTCAAAGGGCGGGCGCCTCCCTTTCCGGTTACGGCGCATTCCACCAGGGCAATTGGTGCTTCCTGGGTTTCCCGACATCAAGCGTCGGTTGCACAAGTGTGCAAGGCGGCGACCTGGTCGTCTGTTCATGCCTTTTAAGTTTTTTATAAGGTTAATGTGGCTGCATCTTCGGATGCTTCCTTCGGCCGCAGGGTGCTGCAGGCCGCTGTTTAAAGTTGTGACTCCTCCGTTGAGGAGCTCTGCCTTTATTGGAGTGAAGTTTTGGTTTTTCCATTTATACTGCTCCCATCCCTCTTGACACTGCTTTGGGACATCCCACGTGTAAAGTGTAAAGAGACACCGTGTCAGTCCATGGATGGTAAGAGAAAATAGGATTTTTTGTACTCACCGTAAAATCCTTTTCTCTGACATCCATGGACTGACACGGCACCCACCCTTCCTTTTAAGTTTGTACTGCTTTGTTACGAACTGAAGTCTGCTGACTGTAGTGGGAGGGTTATGTCCGGAGGGACCGCCCCCTGGGTGGGGCTGTTCAGCTCTGGCTTTTAGAATGTATGTATAACATTTCACATTCTGCCTAGGTCTTCTCCTGCAAGCAGGGACATAACCCACGTGTAAAGTGTAAAGAGACACCGTGTCAGTCCATGGATGTCAGAGAAAAGGATTTTACGGTGAGTACAAAAAATCCTATTTTTTTTTTTCTAAATTGTCAGCCTTTTTTTTGTTTATAGCGCAAAAAAATAAAAACTGCAGAGGTGATCAAATACCACCAAAAGAAAGTTCTATTTGTAGGAAAAAAAGGACATCAATTTTATTTGGGTACAGTGTCGCACACCCACGCAATTGTCAGTTAAAGTAACGGTGTGCCGTATTACAAAAAATAGGCTGGTCATTAACCACTTCAATACTGGGCATTGTAACCCCCCTTCCTTCCCAGGCCAATTTTCAGCTTTCAGCGCTCTCGCACTTTCAATGACAATTGCGCAGTCATGCGACACTGTACCCATATGAAATTTTTATCATTTTGTTCACACGAATAGAGCTTTCTTTTGGTGGTATTTATTTACGACTCCGTTTTTATTTATTTTTTGCGATATAAGCGAAAAAAATAATAAAAATTTGGAAAAAAAATAAATATTTTCTTCTTTCTATTTTAAAAGAGATACAATAAAATCGAATTTTGTCATAAATTTAGGCCAAAATGTATTCTGCTACATATCTTTGGCAAAAAAAAATCCCGTTAAGTGTATAATAATTGGTTTGTGTGATCACGGACATATGTACGCAGATGATCATGTACAGATGTACGCAGTTGATCATTGGGACATATGATTTTACTGAGACATATGTGGGGGACAGGTGTTTTTACTGTGTGGGGACAGTGTTTTGGGGACACTATTTTGGGGGCTTTGTGTGTTTACATTGTTTTGGGACATGTGTGGGGACACTGGGCTGGTGATCAGTGTGTAAAAAGCTGTAAAAAACAGCTCATACTCACTGATCACCGGCCGGCTGCAGAGATCCGCTCTCCTTTTCCTCACTGACAGCTTCCGTGTGAGGAGAATAGAGCCAATCACCAAGCAACCGGCTCTCTATTTACATCACATGATGGCTGTGATTGGACACAGCCATCATGTGATCAGGAGGGCCAATCACAGAGCCCTCCTGCCGATCGGAGATGTGCGGGTAAAACGAGCGCATCGGGATCACACCGCCTATCAGTGCTGTCTGTCAGTGCCCATCACAGCCGCTTGTCAGTGCCCATCAGTGCCGCCTATCAAAGCCCATCAATTCTACATATCAGTGCCACCTTATCAGTGCCGCCTCATCAGTGCCTGTTAGTAAAGGAGAAAACAAAATTTTATAACTGAAACGAAGAAAAACTTTTCAAAAATTTCGGTCTTTTTTAGTTTGTTTAGCAAAAAATAAAAACCCCAGTGGTGAGCAAATACCACCAAAAGAAAGCTCTATTTGTGGGAAGAAAATGATAAAAATGTAGTTTGGGTGCACTGTTACATGACCACGCAATTCGCAATTGTCATTCAGAGTGCAACAGCACTGAAAGCGGAAAATTTTCCTGGGCGGGGGGGGGGGGGAGGGGGGGGGTGTGTGCCTGGTATAGACCATCCACTTCTGTGAGGAGCAGAGTGAGAAGACCTAAAGACATCATGTGACTGTCCAGAAGGCCACTAGAAAAAGGTTATGTATGAAGATAAAGTAAAAAAAAGGGGGAGTTGGAGGAGGTGCAGGCAGTAGTGGGGTTAGAAGAGCCCAGGAGGGCATTGTTAAAAGACTTTTGCTTTAGGGCCAGTGTCAACAGGTTTACAAATGCAGCATGCCTTTGACATCAGGTGGTAAATGGTATCTCCCAAAATAATGTAAACACACAAAGTCCCCAAAACACTGTCCCCACACAGTAAAAACACCTGTCCCCCACATATGTCTCAGTAAAATCATATGTCCCAATGATCAACTGCACACATATGTCCGTGATCATCTGCGCACATCTGTACATGATCATCTGCGTACATCTGTACCTGATCATCTGCGTACATATGTCCGTGATCACACAAACCAATTATTATACACTTAACAGGATTTTTTTTTACCAAAGACATGTAGCAGAATACATTTTGGCTTAAATTTATGATAAAATTAGATTTTTTTGGATCTCTTTCAAAATAGAAAGAAGAAAATATTTTTTTTTTCCAAATTTCCATTCTTTTTTTCGCTTATATCGGAAAAAAAAAAAAAAAAAGGGGGTCGTGAATAAATACCACCAAAAGAAAGCTCTATTCGTGTGAACAAAATGATAAAAATTTCATTTGGGTACAGCGCACATGACCGCGCAATTGTCATTGAAAGTGCTAGAGCACTGAAAGCTGAAAATTGGCCTGGGAAGGAAGGGGGGTTACAGTTCCCAGGATTGAAGTGGTTAATGACCAGGCCGTTTTTTGTAATACGGCACGCCGTTACTTTAACTGAAAATTGCGTGGGTTGTGCGACACTGTACCCAAATAAAATTGATGTCCTTTTTTTCCCACAAATAGAACTTTCTTTTGGTGGTATTTAATCACCACTGGGGTTTTTATTTTTTGCTAAACAAACTAAAAAAGACCGAAATTTTTGAAAAGTTTTTCTTTGTTTCAGTTATAAAATTTTGTTTTCTCCTTCACTAACAGGCACTGATGAGGTGGCACTGATAAGGTGGCACTGATGGGCACTGATGAGGAGGCACTGATATGTAGAATTGATGGGCTTTGATCGACGGCACTGATGGGCACTGACAAGCAGCTGTGATGGGCACTGACAGACAGCACTGATAGGCGGTACTGATTGGCACTGATGGGCAGTACTGATGATGAGGTACTGACAGGTGTTACTGTAGGGCACTGATTGACACGGTGGGCACTGATTGGCACTGTGGTGAGCACTGATTGGCACTGCGTTGGACACCTACAGCCGTTTCTAATTGGGTACTGACTGGCACCATTTTGGCAGCTGTGGTGGCACATCTGATGGGGCTGTGCTGATAATCAATGTGCTTATGTGTGTGATTATCAGCACAGACCCCACCCCCCTGACAGGGAGAGCTGCCGATCAGCTCTCCCTGTCAGCGCGAACCGAGGAATTTCATTTACCGGCACTTTCTGGTTCACGCGATGATCAGCTGTGATTAGTCACAGCTGATCACGTGGTAAGGAGCCTCCGTCAGAGGCTCCTTACCACGATCGGAGATGCAGTGTGTCAGACGGGCGCACTCCGTCATGTTATCCTGCTGGACGTCATATAACGCCAGGGGAGGGCTGGCAGCTTTAGGCCAGGGGGGCAAGTCCAGTCAAGTGGCCCATTAACACCTTGGTGATCAGCCATCGTCGTTATACGGCAGCAGGTTGGCTCCCCGGCGCACACGGCGTGCCGCTGGAGCCGATGCGTGTGGCCAGCGGCCGCGATATCTGCCGGTGACCCGCGATTGCTCCTGAGAGAGACAGAAGGGGGATCTGTCAATGTAAACAGACATCCCTGTTCTGACAGGGGAGTTAGAGAGAGATCTGCTGTTCCAAGTGATCAGGAACATCGATCTCTCTACTCCCAGTCACTACACCCCCCCCCAGTTAGAAACACCTCCCTATGGAACACCTAACCGCTTGATCGCCCCCTAGTGTTAAAGTGGTTGTAAACTCACTTACACAACATGCACCTACAGGTAAGCCTAGATTAGAGCTTACCTGTAGGTGCATGAAATATCTCCTTAACCTACACGGTTAAGGAGATATTTGCATTTAAAACCAGTACCGCTGACGTCACACGCATGCGCACTAGCGGGCCGGCTTAGTAGCCGGATTTCTGAATGGAGTTAGCCGGCCCGAGCGCACATGCGTGTGATGTCATCGCCGCTCCTGGGCCAATAATAGCGCCGGAGCGGCGATACACGGAAGGCAGAGGGGAGCAAGATGGCATCGGCGACGGAGGTGTCCGAGCACCGCTGCAGGGGCTTCGATCTCAGGTGAGTGATTCATAATGAGCTAGTATGCTATGCATACTAGCTCATTATGTCTTTGTTTTGCAGGTTGTTTAAAAAAAAAACGGGGTTTACAACCACTTTAACCTCTTCCCTGCCAGTGACATTTATACAAAAATCAGTGGGTATTTTTAGCTCTGATCGCTGTATAAATGTCAATGGTCCCAAAAAAGTGTCAAGTTTCCAATCTGTCCGCCGCAATGTCGCAGTCCTGCTAAAAATTGCTGATCACTGCCATTACTAGAAAAAAATAAAAATGTCATAAATCTATTCCCTATTTTGTAGACCCTAACTTTTGCGCAGACCAATCCATGCACAATTATTGCGATTTTTTTTTTTTTTTTACCAAAAATAAGTAAAAAAATACATATTGGTCTAGACTGATGAAGAAATATATTTTTTGGGGGGATATTTATTATAGCAAAAATTTAAAAATATTTGTTTTTTTTTTCAAAATTTCACTCTTTTTTTGTTTATAGCGCAAAAAATAAAAACCGTGACCAAATACCAATAAAAGAGAGCTCCATGTGTGGGAAAAAATGGACGTCAATTATGTTTGGGTACAACATCTCACATCAATTGTCAATTAAAGAAATGCAGTGCAGTATCACAAAAAATGGCCTGGTCAGGAAGTGGGTAAATCCTTACGTGGCAGAAGTGGTTAAACTTACCATCATTGGTGCCCATCAATGTAGCCTCATCAGTGCAGCCTGATCAGTGCCGCCTGATCAGTGCCCATCAGTGCAGCCTCACCAGTGCAGATAGTGCCCATCAATGCAGCCTCACCAGTGCAGAGAGTGCCCATCAGTGCAGCCTCACCAGTGCAGAGAGTGCCCATCAGTGCAGCCTCACCAGTGCAGAGAGTGCCCATAATCTGTGCAGCCTGATCAGTGCCACCTCACCCATGCAGACAGTGCCATCATCAGTACAGCCTGATCAGTGCCTATGGGATGCGAGGGGTCAGCTGGGGGCGTGTCAGGGTCTGGGTATGTGTTACAGCTAGGTACTTTGCTTGCACAGCCTCTTCGGAGGACGGGGGGGGGGGGGGGTGATGAATCTCAGTCATGTCTTCTCTGCCTCTCCGGAGAATCTGACGAGTTGGAGAATATGACAGAACACCTGGTCCCAGCCCACAACTGCTCAGGTCATGTGTGACGTGCTGGTTGCCTCTGAGACTCCTGGGAGGTGGGAGTTGTAGTTTGCTCCCACTGCCAGGAACTTCAGTGCGGCAATATTACAACTCCTAGAGTGCAGCGCAGGCCAGCCAGTCAGCGACCGCCTTTTAGTACTGTTTAACCCAGACCTGCTAGGGTTTCCATCTTTTCTTCAAGCAAAACCCGACACTTTAGCAGCGGCATTTGTTTTGGGGGGGGGGGGGGTTATACCCTATAAGATTGTAAAAGACCTGGGACACTTTTGGTGGCCTGAAAGAGAGTAGTAATGTGGCGCATAGCTCGCCGCAGCAAACAGTTCACGTGGCTGAATTGCGAGTGTTCTGCATGGAATGCAGGGGTCAGATATGTCCTGGGGAGAGGGCTAGTGCTAGCAGGGGGGTGGGGAGAGATAGATATGTGCTGGGGGGCAGTGGCGGTCGGTGATCAAATTTGTTTGGGGGGGCGCAAACAAACTGATTCTGAAAAAAAAGAAACATCAAATGCAGCCACTGTGCCCCATCAAATGCAGCCACTGTGCCCATCAAATGCAGCCACTGTCCCCCATCAAATGCAGCCACTGTCCCCCATCAAATGTAGCCACTGTCCCCCATCAAATGCAGCCACTGTCCCCCATCAAATGCAGCCACTGTGCCCCATCAAATGCAGCCACTGTGCCCCATCAAATGCAGCCACTGTCCCCCATCAAATGCAGCCACTGTCCCCCATCAAATGCAGCCACTGTCCCCCATCAAATGCAGCCACTGTCCCTCATCAAATGCAGCCACTGTCCCTCATCAAATGCAGCCACTGTCCCTCATCAAATGCAGCCACTGTCCCCCATCAAATGCAGCCACTGTCCCCCATCAAATGCAGCCACTGTCCCTCATCAAATGCAGCCACTGTGCCCCATCAAATGCAGCCACTGTGCCCCATCAAATGCAGCCACTGTCCCCCATCAAATGCAGCCACTGTCCCCCATCAAATGCAGCCACTGTGCCCCATCAAATGCAGCCACCGTGCCATCAAATGCAGCCACTGTGCCCCATCAAATGCAGCCACTGTGCCCCATCAAACGCAGCCACTGTCCACATCAAATGCAGCCACTGTGCCCATATGTGCTTGGGGGGTCAGATATGTTCTGGGGGGAGGGCGCTTTGTGAGAGAAAAGAGCCAGTGCAAGGGGGATGGGTAGGGGGTAGGATATGTGCTGGAGGGGTGTTTTGGGAAGAAAGAGAGGGGTTGCCAGATTTCAAATGTAATCCACACTGAAGTTCTAGCATTGCCTTCCCCCTCCCAGCACATCCTCCTAACCCCTCAATCACTCATATGACATCTACCTTGTCCTCCTTTCCAGCCACTCTCCCCCTCCGTCCTCCATCTACAGTACAGAGCATAATAAAAACTTTAGTGCAGAGTGCAGACCTGAGATTCAGAGCGTCCCTTCTCCCGCCTCCTCCTCCTCCTCGTGTGTGTACAGAACGGACTGAGAAGGAGGGGAGGAGCTTTGATACACTGCTCTGCTCTGCTCATCCAGCTGCTGTCAGGCAGAGAGGAGACTCGTCACTGGCGAGAAAAAAAAAAGTTAAAGTAACAGACAGCGCTGCGGCCGTTCTAATGATAAGGTAGGCGGCCTGGGGGGAAATCTCCCCCTTCCCCCCTTGCCAGCCCGCACCTGTATAACGCCCAGGCAGGACAACTGAACCACTGCCCGGCCATCATTCTGCCATAGGCCGGGCGGGAAGTGGTTAATATTGCATTAAATGTCATAGCCCTTCTCTGCAGAATTGTACTGTGAGCCTAGTCCAACATGGTAATGCACCTTCAGGAGATTGACAGCTGGGAATTACAGTAACTGGGTTTAATAAAACTGGCAATCATTCATCCCAGAAAAGGACTGGCAGCAGAGCAAAGTTTCTGCAGGGGACAGCACTGGAAACAAGGTGATATAGTTTGTTAGGTTCTGTTCTAAACTTGGCTGAGTTGTGCAATTCTCACTGTTGCCAGTAGGTGTCACTGGTGCCACAGGCCAGTATGAGATTTACAAGGTTGAGCTGTAATTAATATTCTTTTAACCAAAACAGCCCAGTAGGAGGTTCCTGGTCGCTGTGCATTCTGGGAGGGGGTATTTATGGGACATATGCCATGTGCTCTAGGCAGTCTTCACCTCATGGCCCTCCTGGCCTAAGGCTACATCACTGCAAGTAGGCCTAGAAGCCTGTCTGGGGCCTACTAATTCTGAGGTGGTCCTAGGCTGTCTTGCCTGTTTGGAAGAAGCCGAGCCAAGCTGAGGATAGGGGATCCAGGGGAGGACCCTTGCTGGAGAGAGCCAGTATGAAGGCTGGCCTCTCCGGAGGGCCTGGTGACTCAGTTGGAGGATGCGCCTACATTTAAACTATCCTTACAGTACTGCCGGGTGGCTTAAAGGTTCTGGTTCTGTGAAGCTGTTCTACAAATCTAAATCAAGGTAACTAGCTCCTGGCTGCTAAGTCTGTGGGAGAGACTTATCGGAGAGTGCTACTGGCTGCTAAGTCTGTAAAAGAGACTTGTCCAGGAGTTCTACTGGCTGTTAAGTCCTGTGAGAGAGGCTTATCCAGAAATCATACCGGTTGCTAGGTCTGTGTGAGAGACCTATCCAGGTATTCAAGATCTTCTAAAAAAAGCTGTCTTTGTCTTTGGATTCAAGGAGTCTGTAAGTGATCTGCTAAAAGGTATCTGAAACCTCCCATAACCCTCTCTCCTACTACTTCTTCTTTCAAGTTCTCCATTAAAGCATTGAAAATATATAAAGTAACTGGCGCCCAAATTCTGTTCTAACTTCCCATTATAGCCATGGACTCAGCCCTGGGATGAATGTAAGCTCGCTCCCTGCCTCTGGAGGTACCTCTTTGCTCCCAGTATACCCAGGGGGGCGCTACACACCCATGACTCCAGCCTTTGCTTTTTTTTTTACTGGGCTACACCTTGTACTCAGCATCCAGCACTACTGGCTGTAAAATCGAACCTTTTATTTTCACAGGAAGCAGAAGCTGGCTTTGTTTTGTTTTTTTACTTGAAGCAAGCCTCATTAGACTTTTGCTTATGCTAGAGACTTGCATTATATTTATCCAACTATCAGAGGTAAGCATTATAACTTTATAGAGGCTGGCATTATGCATTTACACCCACCAAAGGCTAATATCATCTTTATGGACAACCAGTGGCTTCTGTAGATATTGCATTTCTCCCTACAATTCCAATTTTTTGGGGGGCCCCACATTGTGTTCAGTTGGACTTGCCTGCTTGCTTAGATCCTGGCAATCAAATTTTTGGTGCAATAGCAGTCCCCAGATTGCTGAAGTGTTGATGTGTCTATTGGCACTGGAAGAAACCTATTTTGATGCTGTATTAACATGATTCTCTGAAATCTAGCAAGCTCAAAACTGCATTTACACAGCCACAAAACATTTGATCAGTTCAAAACCAAACTCAGCAATTACATCAATCTACCAATAGGTTGGGGGGGGGGGGGGAGTCACTTTCAGTACTGATTTGACATTGTAGGGGTGTATTTAGGCCTCATGCCCACGGACGTTTTTACAGCCACTTTTATGAGCGTTTTTCACAGCTTAAAAACGGCTCTCCATGTTAGCCTATGGCCTCATGCCCACCATGAAGTTTTTGAGCTGTAAAAAAAATTCAGGACCAGTGCGTTCTGAAGCTCCAGCGTTAGAGCTGTAAAGACGTCAGACGCCGGTAAAGGGTGTTAAACGCGATTTAACGAGGCTTAACGCTATGTTAAGCCTCATCCGGCGTTTCTTTCTCTATTCCAAATTAACGGTTCCCTATGGGAGCCCATTGATTTGAATAGAAGTCGGATCAAGATGATCTGACTTGCGGGGCGACTCGTGTGCGGAGAATCTTGAAGGGGAGCCCCGTGAAAATTAAAAAAAAAATTGCGTGGGGTTCCCCCCAGGACGATACCAGACCCTTCGGTCTGGTATGGATCTTGAGGGGAAGCCCCCACACCAAAAAAAATGGCGTGGGGGTTCCCCCAGGATCCATACCAGACCCTTATCCGAACACGCAGCCCGGCAGGTCAGGAAAGGGGGGCGAGCGAGCGCCCCCCTTCTAGACCATACCAAGCCACATGCCCTCAACATGGGGGGTTGTGCTTTGGGGCAGGGGGGCACTGCGCCCCCCACCCCAAAGCACATTGTCCCCATGTTGATGAGGACATGGGCCCTTCCCGACAACCCTGGCCATTGGTTTGCGGGCGGGGGGGCTTATCGGAATCTGGGAGCCCCTTTTAATAAGGGGGCCCCCAGATCCCGGCCCCCCACCCTATGTGAATGAGTATGGGGTACATCGTACCCCTACCCATTCACCTGGGGAAAAAAGTGTAAAAAAACACACTACACAGGTTTTAAAAGTAATTTATAAGGCAGCTCCGGGGGTCTCTTCCTTCCGGCTCCCAGATTCCGATAAGCCCCTCCCCCGCAGACCCCGACAACCAACGGCCAGGTTTGTCGGGAAGGGCCCTTGTCCTCATCAACATGGGGACAAGGTGCTTTGGGGTGGGGGGCGCAGTGCCCCCCCTGCCCCAAAGCACCAACCCCCCATGTTGAGGGCATGTGGCTTGGAATGGTCTAGGAGGGGGGGCACTCGCTCTCCCCCCTTTGCTGACCTGCCGGGCTGCATGCTCGTATAAGGGTCTGGTATGGATCCTGGGGGAACCCCCACACCATTTTTTTTGGTGTGGGGGCTTCCCCTCAAGATCCATACCAGACCGAAGGGTCTGGTATCATCCTGGGGGGAACCTCACACAAATATTTTTTTAAATTTTCGTGGGGTTTCCCTTCAAGGTTCTCCGCACACGAGTCGCCCCGCAAATCGGATCATCTTGATCCGACTTCTGGTGCGACCTCTATTCAAATCAATGGGCTCCCATAGGGAACCATTGATTTTGAATAGAGAAAGAAAAACGCATCTGAAAGCTAGCGTGGCCCAACGTGCATTGAATTCAATGCAAGACGCAGAAAAAATTGCGTTAAAAACACTGCTTTTTTCCTGGCATCTGTACTAGCTTTACAGCCCATTTTTTAAAACGTCCGTGGGCATGAGGCCTTTTAAGGCAAAACCAGAACCAAAACTTGCACAGTTTATCTTGTGTAACACAACCTTGCAATCGTATCAAAAACAATATGATCCCAAGGCCAGAACCGCACTGTGCCTAAAAAGACAACTGGCTTTGTTCTGTAACTGAAATAGAGATACATTGCTTATTTTTTCCTTCAATCCAAACATTCACACCACCTTCCTACAGTGGCCCCAGCCTTACACAGAGATGCAATTTCTCTCTGCACTGATAATCTCTCTTTTAAATCATACGTCTTGTGCTTAGGTAGGTTAGAGCTAATCAGGTTATAGGCTCAACTTCTTACATGTCCAATGATCTGTGATCAAACTAAGGTCATAGTGATATCCTCTCTTTTACGTCTATCACTAAGTGCAATAGGAGCTTAACAAAGAGAAGAGAAACTACTCAGAAAAAGTATTATAACATCAGCTAGAATGTGTGTCATAATGCTCTATTGCAAAATATGATGCTATAAGGCATTTTTTTTGTGTCTGAAATGAAACTTCTTTACCTGTTCCCATTTGATATGTTAAATATACCATTGATCCTCTGACTGCTGTTGCTGGCGATGCAAAAAAGACATCGTACCACATCTATCGGTCTTGCCTATTAATTGTCCCTTACTGGCAGATGGTCCACTCTCTACTCTGTTCCATGTTTGGATCCTGGATTTCTTTCAATCCCAAAACCTTCCTCCTGAGTCTCTCTCCTCAATCCTTCTCTAAATTTTCTTTAAAAACTCCTTGCGTAGGTGCTGACCACAGCATGATGCTTGGTTGCTCTTAAATGGAAGAAATGAGAACCCTCCTCCTTGTTTGAATTACACTATAGGATCCAAGATGTGAAGAGAATGGAGTACCTGACTGCTTACTTAACTGACTCCCTAGATACCCATAACAGGGTTTGGGGATTGTGGGACCATTTAGATGCTCCACCAGCCTAACATATTCCTGGCCGTGATACGGCGTGTGCAGATGGTGGCTTCTGACTTGGATTGGGCTCTTACACAGGTGTATTTGCTACTCTCCCCTCCCCTTCTTTTACTTTTTTTTTTCTTTTTTCCTCTCTCCCCCTTTTCTTCTTGCACTTCTCTGCCCCTTCTCTGTGTCCAGTACAGTGCCTTTGTGGCTGCGTACCTTAGCACAGATAAGATCTACTTGTGCAATCTTTTCTTTTCCTTTCCTCCTGGAAGCCAGACTGTTGATTTCATCCTGCCACCTCAGCTTTAGGTGATAATCTATTTTGCATCCTGATTTGAGGTCCAACTACTTTATCCTTGATTCTTTTATGTCATTATCTGTATGATCTAATTTCGTCAATCAAATTGCCCTGTACTTTTTTTGTTATATGTTGAAAAACTAATAACAATAAAAATTTACAATTTTCAAAAGATATACCAATGAAAGTTGTGTTCTATGTTTATTCTTTCCAGAAATCGTCAGCTGATAACGTCTTGTGCTCCCTGCCTCTGCCAACTGGCTAACCTTTTAGGGGTCACTAAAGAAGCAGGCTGACCACATAAATACAGACGTTCCTTTGCCCAGTTTCAGAATCCAGCTCTGTTTTCCCGTTGCAACATTTTTAATAAAGATTTGAACAATAAAAGACAATATGACAGAAAGCCTGTGAAGGCTGACTAATTTAAAATCCTGCAACACAGGCGAGACAAAACAAAAATAGGTATGTAGCGGGGGTTCCAAATTTAGGGACTGCTATGCCAAATTTAAGGGTGATTCGAGTGGTAGTTGGCTCGAATCTTTTCAATTTGCTGGACTCCGTCTTGTTGCTATTTCACCTGGTGTGCAGTTCCCCTAAGAAGTATGGGTGGCGCTGTCACTGGTACTCGGGGTTGAACCACAGGTGTTAGGGCAGCGATTTGGTGTCCCCTTTCGGCAGCCATATAGTGGGCGGGATCTGCCTGCTGTGCATGCCGGGAGGGGATACAAAAGGGGCAGACGCCATAGAAGCGAGGTGGGAGTTGAGTTGCCACCCCGGGAACCTGTACCTGGGGGAAGGTATTGTGTGGAGTCCAGTTTTGAGTGCATGGCCCTCCAGGCCATGGGGCCAAGTGTGCCTCAGTCCCAGGCACCTTTAGTCCTGGGACTGCAACTTCAGCCCTGGGCCCAACATTTTTAGCTGGAGCCCACTTCGGGAGGAAGAATCCCAGGGTGCCGCCTTGCGAGGGGACCCATTTCTGGAAGAGGAGGCTGGGGGAGGACCATTCCGAAGGACTGGTGAGAGAATCACAGTAAAGGAAGAGGCCCAGTAACTCTCCGGAGGGATGTCATCCATCCGGAAACCAGAGGCCTAACATCTGGACCATCAGGAGGTTTGGGACACTATAGATTCTGTGGCAGAGAATCTCCTAGATGCATCCATTAGGGAACTAAATTGACTGTTCGAGCTACACGACGGCTGCTAGTGCCATTGGGTGACTATCCGGGTGAGCTGTACCCACTCGTGATCGAGTGGCGACGAAGCCAGGAGTGCCTGAATTCCATCTGTCTTCCTAACACCTTTCTCCTTTCATGCATAAGAATCTAAAGCTCTATGTTGGAGTGATATACTGGTGTGGACCTTGGAGTTACTTGGGGCATAGAGACTTTTGTCCTTACACACTAGGGACAGAAACCAACACTGAGGGGAGTTGCTGCAAAGACCCGTAAGTGAAACTAAGTGTGCTTAACCTCTGCAACCCATGGGGTACGGGCATGGCGGAAACCACGCTCCTTCCTCTCCAGTGAACGAGCCAAAGAGTGGAGAAGGTGGGTGCTTCAGGTATATAATGAAAGCACTCACGGGGATTACAAAAAATAAGCAAAGAACAAAATATACTGTTACAGGTTAATCAAAACAGTAGAGTAGAAGATCATTGACCAGGTATTCCCAATCAAGGAATAAAGGTAAGTAGCTTGGAGTTAAGTACCCACCTAATTTCGTACTGAGAGTCTTAGTAAACATAACTATTGTGATGCAAGATAACTCAACGTCATTGAGGAGAGACCAGCATACCAGTAAGAAAAGGAGAAGAACAAGAAAAGAAATGGAGAAGAAAGGGAAGAACTATAGCCCGCCCGAGCGCCAAATCCAACCACCGTAGTGAAAGTCGTTAAGAAGGAGATTGTATATAGTTTATCCAGCATCTCCAGATTCTCCCAAACCTTGTAGAAGTATTACGTAAAATGCCAACTATCTTTTCATTAATCATAATCCAAGTCAATTTTCGCTTCATCACTGCCGAGTTCACTACTGGGCTGTTCCATGCAGTCGCGATGGCATTTTTAGCCAATAAAACATAAAGATCTGAGTAGATCTGTTAACCCCCTTCAATGGGTTCATTAAGTCTCTTCTAGGTTTTTAAGTCGTTCTTAGACCAGCTAGGGACTATTACCCCATTCATCATGTTCAGTCCACTCCTAGAGCCTCATTAGTGCATGCCCTGTACAGCTCCAAAAGGGAACTAACTTTCTGACCAAAGCAGCTGCTTAATAGATAAAGTTTAAACTGACATAATACTGAAATAATTTACTTTGAAATGTTCTATTTCAGTAAGAAAACAATCAGGAGAGTTTCCACAGAGTCTGCTTCACCTCAGATCACCTTTCAGTAAATAATCCTCTGTTTTAGAAGAGTGCTTTTCAAATTCCTTCTACCGGAGCAATGACAGGAAGAAGTCTGCCTCCAAAGAGTACTATGTGCTATATAAACTGGTTAATAACAAGTAAAGGAAATGTTATTATTTTAGACATTTCCGTATAGGTACTGTATAATCACTCTAGTAATTAAACTAGTTGTGTCTTAAACTAATGGGCAATATTATATAATCATGCATTTGTACTTGTTATCCATTGTGTTATGACTGCTTTTGCAGTTGCAACTTGGCCTTGATTGCTGCTGCTTAGCTAATAGTTAACTAACATTTTTAAGTGGAAGATCTCAAGCAGGGATGAGCTTCGTGTTCGAGTCGAACATACGTTCGACTCGAACATCGGCTGTTCGATCGTTCGACGAAGATCGAACGATTTGGGCCGTTCGCGCCAAATTCGAGTGACGCGAACGGCCCACAATGCACTACGCCATCGCAGTGTCATCCAGGCGCTGTGATTGGCCAAGCATGCACTGTGACCCCGCATGCTTGGCCAATCACAGCGCCGGCAGCGAGGAGAGCAATGATTGGCCACAGGCAGGATGCCTGTGGCCAATTATTGCTGAGGGTGTTTAGTACACGCCCCACACTATAAAAGGCCGCCAGCACGGCGGCCTAGTGTAGTGTGTTCCGGAGCAGGGATAGAGCAGCATAGGCAGGGACAGTGACTGTTATTTCTTTCTTGCTTAACCTGGATTCCTTTAGTTTAGGGAAAGAGAAGGATAGGTAGGGAGAGTGTCAGTGTGTTTTGTGCTTGTGCTATAGTGTGCTTAAAAAAAACATTTATTCTAGGGACAGAAAACTGTAGGTAGGGACAGTGTCAGTTTCTTTCACTCTGCAAGTCCTTGTTTCCAGGGACCTGGAAGGACAGTGAGTGAATTGTCCTTGTGCTATATTGTGCTTAAAAAAACATTTATTCTAGGGACAGAAAACTGTAGGTAGGGAGAGTGTCAGTTTCTTTCACTCTGCAAGTCCTTGTTTCCAGGGACCTGGAAGGACAGTGAGTGAATTGTCCTTGTGCTATATTGTGATTAAAAAAAACATTTTTTCTAGGGACAGAAAACTGTAGGTAGGGAGAGTGTTTTTTTTCTTTCACTCTGCAAGTCCTTGTTTCCAGGGACCTGTAAGGACAGTGAGTGAATTTTTCTTGTGCTATATTGTGATTAAAAAAAACATTTTTTCTAGGGACAGAAAACTGTAGGTAGGGAGAGTGTTTTTTTTCTTTCACTCTGCAAGTCCTTGTTTCCAGGGACCTGTAAGGACAGTGAGTGAATTTTTCTTGTGCTATATTGTGATTAAAAAAAACATTTTTTCTAGGGACAGAAAACTGTAGGTAGGGAGAGTGTTTTTTTTCTTTCACTGTGCAAGTCCTTGTTTCCAGGGACCTGTAAGGACAGTGAGTGAATTGTCCTTGTGCTATATTGTGATTAAAAAAAACATTTTTTCTAGGGACAGAAAACTGTAGGTAGGGAGAGTGTTTTTTTTTCTTTCACTCTGCAAGTCCTTGTTTCCAGGGACCTGTAAGGACAGTGAGTGAATTTTCCTTGTGCTATATTGTGATTAAAAAAAACATTTTTTCTAGGGACAGAAAACTGTAGGTAGGGAGAGTGTTTTTTTTCTTTCACTCTGCAAGTCCTTGTTTCCAGGGACCTGTAAGGACAGTGAGTGAATTGTCCTTGTGCTATATTGTGCTTAAAAAAAACATTTTTTCTAGGGACAGAAAACTGTAGGTAGGGAGAGTGTTTTTTTTCTTTCACTCTGCAAGTCCTTGTTTCCAGGGACCTGTAAGGACAGTGAGTGAATTTTTCTTGTGCTATATTGTGATTAAAAAAAACATTTTTTCTAGGGACAGAAAACTGTAGGTAGGGAGAGTGTTTTTTTTCTTTCACTCTGCAAGTCCTTGTTTCCAGGGACCTGTAAGGACAGTGAGTGAATTTTTCTTGTGCTATATTGTGATTAAAAAAAACATTTTTTCTAGGGACAGAAAACTGTAGGTAGGGAGAGTGTTTTTTTTCTTTCACTCTGCAAGTCCTTGTTTCCAGGGACCTGTAAGGACAGTGAGTGAATTTTTCTTGTGCTATATTGTGATTAAAAAAAACATTTTTTCTAGGGACAGAAAACTGTAGGTAGGGAGAGTGTTTTTTTTCTTTCACTCTGCAAGTCCTTGTTTCCAGGGACCTGGAAGGACAGTGAGTGAATTGTCCTTGTGCTATATTGTGCTTAAAAAAACATTTATTCTAGGGACAGAAAACTGTAGGTAGGGAGAGTGTCAGTTTATTTCACTCTGCAAGTCCTTGTTTCCAGGGACCTGTAAGGACAGTGAGTGAATTGTCCTTGTGCTATATTGTGATTAAAAAAAACATTTTTTCTAGGGACAGAAAACTGTAGGTAGGGAGAGTGTTTTTTTTCTTTCACTCTGCAAGTCCTTGTTTCCAGGGACCTGTAAGGACAGTGAGTGAATTTTCCTTGTGCTATATTGTGATTAAAAAAAACATTTTTTCTAGGGACAGAAAACTGTAGGTAGGGAGAGTGTTTTTTTTCTTTCACTCTGCAAGTCCTTGTTTCCAGGGACCTGTAAGGACAGTGAGTGAATTTTTCTTGTGCTATATTGTGATTAAAAAAAACATTTTTTCTAGGGACAGAAAACTGTAGGTAGGGAGAGTGTTTTTTTTCTTTCACTCTGCAAGTCCTTGTTTCCAGGGACCTGTAAGGACAGTGAGTGAATTTTTCTTGTGCTATATTGTGATTAAAAAAAACATTTTTTCTAGGGACAGAAAACTGTAGGTAGGGAGAGTGTTTTTTTTCTTTCACTCTGCAAGTCCTTGTTTCCAGGGACCTGTAAGGACAGTGAGTGAATTGTTCTTGTGCTATATTGTGATTAAAAAAAAACATTTTTTCTAGGGACAGAAAACTGTAGGTAGGGAGAGTGTTTTTTTTCTTTCACTCTGCAAGTCCTTGTTTCCAGGGACCTGGAAGGACAGTGAGTGAATTGTCCTTGTGCTATATTGTGCTTAAAAAAACATTTATTCTAGGGACAGAAAACTGTAGGTAGGGAGAGTGTCAGTTTATTTCACTCTGCAAGTCCTTGTTTCCAGGGACCTGTAAGGACAGTGAGTGAATTGTCCTTGTGCTATATTGTGATTAAAAAAAACATTTTTTCTAGGGACAGAAAACTGTAGGTAGGGAGAGTGTTTTTTTTCTTTCACTCTGCAAGTCCTTGTTTCCAGGGACCTGTAAGGACAGTGAGTGAATTTTTCTTGTGCTATATTGTGATTAAAAAAACATTTTTTCTAGGGACAGAAAACTGTAGGTAGGGAGAGTGTTTTTTTTCTTTCACTCTGCAAGTCCTTGTTTCCAGGGACCTGTAAGGACAGTGAGTGAATTTTTCTTGTGCTATATTGTGATTAAAAAAAACATTTTTTCTAGGGACAGAAAACTGTAGGTAGGGAGAGTGTTTTTTTTCTTTCACTCTGCAAGTCCTTGTTTCCAGGGACCTGTAAGGACAGTGAGTGAATTTTTCTTGTGCTATATTGTGATTAAAAAAAACATTTTTTCTAGGGACAGAAAACTGTAGGTAGGGAGAGTGTTTTTTTTCTTTCACTCTGCAAGTCCTTGTTTCCAGGGACCTGTAAGGACAGTGAGTGAATTTTTCTTGTGCTATATTGTGATTAAAAAAAACATTTTTTCTAGGGACAGAAAACTGTAGGTAGGGAGAGTGTTTTTTTTCTTTCACTCTGCAAGTCCTTGTTTCCAGGGACCTGTAAGGACAGTGAGTGAATTTTTCTTGTGCTATATTGTGATTAAAAAAAACATTTTTTCTAGGGACAGAAAACTGTAGGTAGGGAGAGTGTTTTTTTTCTTTCACTCTGCAAGTCCTTGTTTCCAGGGACCTGTAAGGACAGTGAGTGAATTGTTCTTGTGCTATATTGTGATTAAAAAAAACATTTTTTCTAGGGACAGAAAACTGTAGGTAGGGAGAGTGTTTTTTTTCTTTCACTCTGCAAGTCCTTGTTTCCAGGGACCTGTAAGGACAGTGAGTGAATTGTTCTTGTGCTATATTGTGATTAAAAAAAACATTTTTTCTAGGGACAGAAAACTGTAGGTAGGGAGAGTGTTTTTTTTCTTTCACTCTGCAAGTCCTTGTTTCCAGGGACCTGTAAGGACAGTGAGTGAATTTTTCTTGTGCTATATTGTGATTAAAAAAAACATTTTTTCTAGGGACAGAAAACTGTAGGTAGGGAGAGTGTTTTTTTTCTTTCACTCTGCAAGTCCTTGTTTCCAGGGACCTGTAAGGACAGTGAGTGAATTGTCCTTGTGCTATATTGTGCTTAAAAAAAACATTTATTCTAGGGACAGAAAACTGTAGGTAGGGAGAGTGTCAGTTTCTTTCACTGTGAAAGTCCTTGTTTCAAGGGACAGAGAAGGACACCTGAAGGTAGCCCTTATTGCTTTTTTCCCATCTCCGTGCAGGCCATCTATTAGAATGTCTGGAAGGCAAACAAGGAGAGGCAGACAGTCAGGAGGCAATAAAAGAGGGCAAGCAGGCTCTGTGTCTGGGGGCAACAGTGCTGGTCGTGGACGCGGTGCATTGTCATCAGCACATGGCCATGGGACACGCTTGTCCTTCTTTTCGGCAGCTGGACATGTTGAGCCACATCATGCCGAAGACTTGGTAGAGTGGATGACCAAGCCCTCCTCCTCCTCCTCATCCTCTCTCACCCAGGCTCAGGGTACTGGAAAAGCAGCTGCCAAAGCGTCGTCTTCCCTGGTATCAATGTCAGACAAATCATCAGTCACTCCTTCCCTAGACCCACCATGTCCTCCTCCTGAGGAGTCCCCCGAACTGTTTCAGCACAGTGTTGGGTACATGCTCCAGGAGGATGCCCAGCGTTTCGAAGGGTCTGATGATGAAACCCAGCTAGAGGAAGGCAGTAGCGTGAGAGCAGACAGAGGGGATGCTCAAGAACGACACCAATCTGGCAGTCATGTTCCAGCAGCTGCAGCATACTGCCAGATTGGCTCCAGTGATGAGGAGGGAGGGGATGATGAGGTCACTGACTCCACGTGGGTGCCTAATAGGAGAGAGGAGGAGGAGGAGGATGAGGAGGAGGCACATCTCCAACGAGGCAGGATGCCCTTTGGTGGCCAGCGTAAGGGCAGTACACCGACGGAATCACACCGCAGAGCTCCGCCTGTGCAGGGCGCTGCCTCTGCCCGTCATTCAAAAAGTTCTTTGGTGTGGGCCTTTTTTGAGGCTAGTGCATCAGATCGCACAGCTGCTGTTTGCAACATATGTCTCAAGCGTATATCGCGTGGCCAAAACATCAGCCGCTTGGGTACCACATGCCTGACCAGACATATGTTGACCTGCCATGCAGCTCGTTGGCAAGCCTACCTCAAAGACCCACACCAAAGAACAAAGCGGACCTCTCCTTGCACCGCATCAGCTGGGATCTCCAACCCCACTATAACTTCAGTCCTCTCTGAAACATGCACTGAGAGGAATGAAGGTGTAGAATTAGGTGTGTCACAGCCAAGTACTTGCGCCCACTCTGCTAGCAGTACACCGACGTCCGATTCTAGCAGGCAAATTTCCCTGCCCCAGCTGCTGGACCGTCGAAAGAAGTTCACTCCCAGCCATCCACATGCCCAGCGGTTGAATGCTAGCTTGGCTAAATTGCTAGCGCTTCAACTGCTGCCTTTTCAGTTGGTAGACTCGGCCCCCTTCCGTGAGTTTGTGCAATGTGCGGTTCCTCAGTGGCAGGTTCCCAAACGCCACTTTTTCTCACGGAAGGCTATTCCGGCTCTCTACCGGCATGTGGAAGGCAATGTCTTGGCCTCGCTGGACAGGGCGGTCAGCGGTAAGGTGCATATTACCGCTGACTCATGGTCCAGCAGGCATGGACAGGGACGTTACCTTTCTTTCACGGCCCATTGGGTCACTCTTTTGGCAGCTGGGAAGGATTCAGGACAAGGTGCAGTAGTGTTGGAGGTTGTCCCACCGCCACGCCTCCAAAATGCTACTACTGGTTGTGACACACCTCTCTCCTCCACCCCCTCCTCTTCTTCTTCCTCCATGGCCTCTTCCTGTGGTTTGTCCTATGAACCAGCGGTGCTCCGTAGCCGTTCACGGGGCTACGCAAGTACGCAGGCAAAAAGATGCCATGCCGTGCTTGCGCTGGTGTGTTTGGGGGACAGAAGCCACACTGGGGCAGAGGTCCTGTCTGCTCTGCAGGGCCAGGCCGAGAGGTGGTTGACGCCACGCCAGCTTAAGCCAGGAATGGTGGTTTGCGACAATGGCACCAACCTCCTCTCCGCCCTCCGACAGGGACAACTGACCCATGTGCCCTGTGTGGCTCACGTCCTTAACCTGGTGGTGCAGCGGTTCTTGGGCAGGTACCCGGGCTTACAGGATGTCCTGAGGCAGGCCAGGAAAGTCTGTGTGCATTTCCGCAGATCTTATAATGCCAGTGCTCGCCTGGCTGAGCTGCAAAAGGAGTTGAACCTGCCCAAGAACCGCCTTATATGTGACATGCCCACCAGGTGGAACTCAACGTTGGCCATGCTGCAGCGGCTGCACACGCAGCAGAGGGCCATCAATGAGTACCTGTGCGACTACGGCACCAGGACAGGGTCAGGGGAGCTTGGTTTTTTTTCTCCACGCCAGTGGGGCATGATCAGGGATGCATGCACTGTCCTGGCACCATTTGAGGAGGCCACGAGGATGGTGAGCAGTGACAGTGCATGCATCAGTGACACTGTACCTCTTGTCCACCTGTTGGAGCACACGCTGCGTGGAATAATGGACAGGGCACTTGAGGCAGAACAGAGGCAGGAAGAGGAGGACTTCCTTGCCTCTCAAGGCCCCCTTTACCCAGACAGTGTTACTTCTGTCCCACCCATCGCACAGGAAGAGGAGGAGGAGGAGGAGGAGGAGGATTGTGTCAGCATGGAGGTGGAGGCTGGCACTCAGCATCATCAGCAGCAGTCTTTTAGGGATGATTTACAGTCCCAAGAAACCAGTGGACTTGTACGTGGCTGGGAGGAGGTGGCTGCGGATCATGTCGTCCTTAGTGACCCAGAGGACTCCGGAGCGAATGCCTCAGCAAACCTACGCTGCATGGCCTCCCTGATCCTGCAAAGTCTGCGGAAGGATCCTCGTATTCTTCGGATCAAGGAAAGGGACCATTACTGGCTGGCCACTCTCCTTGATCCACGGTACAAGGGTAAGGTTGCGGACCTTATGTTACCCTCGCAGAGGGAGCAGAGGATGAGACAACTCCGGGAGGCCTTGCAGAAAGGTCTGTGCAACGCGTTCCCAGAGACTGGGAGGTTGCAAACTCCTGGTCCTGGACAACGAGTTGCTGAGGCTTCGGCCAGTCAAAGAAGGAGCGGTGGGGAAGGTGGCCGTCTGACCGATGCGTTCAGACAATTCTTTAGTCCGCAGCCCCAAAGTATGATCGGTTCCAGCAACCATCGCCAGCGTCTGATAAACATGGTGCAGGAATATCTAGGGGCAAGGTCAGACTTGGACACCTTCCCCACCGAAAATCCTCTGGCTTACTGGGTCTTGAGGATGGATCACTGGCCAGAGCTTGCACAGTATGCAATTGAGGTACTGGCCTGTCCTGCATCCAGCGTTCTTTCGGAACGCACATTCAGTGCTGCTGGAGGATTTGTCACGGATCACAGGGTGCGCCTGTCCACCGACTCGGTTGATCGACTGACTTTCATCAAGATGAACCAGTCTTGGATCACCACCAGCTACCACACACCTGATGCTGATATAACAGACTAATTGATTTTAACATGTCACATCCCTTCAAGACTGATGCTGATGCTGAGTGCCTGTGCTGTTATGTTGACTGGCTATCCTCCTCCTCCGAGTCCTCAATGATACGATTGATGATGATAGCTTGGAAGATCATTTTTGTTTATGGGTGCCGCCACCAGTGCCTAACGCCCAATTTTTCAGCCCCTGTTTAACAGGGGCGTGTAATTACAATTTTTGAAGCAATACTTTGCAACAGGGCTCATTGCTGTACTCCAAGTACAGTATCTGTGAGGAGTTGCAGTGTTGTGCCACCAGTGCCTAAGGCCCAATTTTTCAGCCCCTGTTTAACAGGGGCGTGTCATTACAATTTTTGAAGCAATACTTTGCAACAGGGCTCATTGCTGTGCTCCAAGTACAGTATCTGTGAGGGGTTGCAGTGTTGTGCCACCAGTGCCTAAGGCCCAATTTTTCAGCCCCTGTTCAACAGGGGCATGTAATTACAATTCTTGATCTAATAATTCACAGCAGGGCCCATTGCTGCACCCACCAAGAGTAACTGTCAGGGCTTACAGTGTTGTGGCACCAGCACCACCATCAAAGGCCCAATTTTTACTACCACTGTTCAACAATTATATGTAATTAAAATTCCTGATATAATAGTTGACAGCAGGGCGTTCCAGCACCAACCAAGAGTAACTGTGAGTGCTTACAGTGTTGTGCCAACACCAACAACTAAGGGGCCTATTTCTGCAGAGTATATACGGCAGGTCCCTACTTTCAAACATCCAACTTACAAACGACTCCTACTTGCAAACGCAAGAAGACAACAGGAAGTGAGAGGAAATCTACCACTAGGAAGGAAAATTCTCTCCTGTAAGAATAAATATGGGAGAAAGGTGTCTCCTCTGTACTGATGCTTTATCAGCAATCCTTGTTTCAAGAAAAACACCACATTTCAAAAACAGTTGTCATTGGGACGGAAAGTGAGGTGAAATGTTCTGAACAGGGGCACAGACAGCAAAACAAATGTTACAGGGGTGATAACCCTTACCTATGTTTTCCAAAAAGTTTAAAAATAGATTTTTGGTCTGGAGCTACACTTCAACAATGTACCTGTTCAAAATTACAAACAGATTCTACATAAGAACAAACCTACAGTCCCTGTCTTGTATGCACCGCCTGTATAGGGCTGTTCAGAGTATATAGGGCCTTTTTTATTTTATGTGCGGGGTTCCCCTTAATATCCATACAAGACCCAAAGGGGCTGGTAATGGGCTGGGGTAGGGGGGGGGGGGGGTCATGGGGTAGCTATGCCATTTTTCTTAAAGAATTTCATCCATATTACCGGGACCAGACATTACATTAAAGCCGCAAGCAGTTTTAAATGGCTTTTTTTTCCTTTAGAAGTGTCATTTTGTGCAGGGACAGTTCTAAACACGGGAAACACGTGGCACTTCACAGGCATACTTTAGACACCCCCCAGGTACGATATTTAAAGGAATATTTGACTTTTTTTTTTTCACTTTATGCATCATTAAAATGACTGCTCCCGAAAAACGACCGTTTTTAAAACTTCTTTTTGCATTGATACATGTCCCCTGGTGCAGAACCCGGGTTCCCAAACCCTTTTTAGGACAATAACATGCATAATAGTTGTTATAATTAGCACTTTAGAATTCGAACGTTCGCATCCATTCTATTTAATAGGGTTCTAATGTTCGTTCGAACTTTCGGTCCGTTCGCGGGTTCTGGTGCGAACCGAACAGGGGGGTGTTCGGCTCATCACTAATCTCAAGAAAAAACACAGCTCAGGCCTCTCAATGTGCTGATCCAAGGAGCCTCTCCAAGCTCCAAATACATGTGATAATACACAGAAAGGCTTCACTGCAACGAATGGCAAGAGACATAACCCTGCCTGGAAAAAAAACTGTTCCAGCCCCTCCTGACCATATGATAACCGACAAGACCTTAAAAAAGTCAGACTCTAGCTAAATTAGTATTTTGAGGCAAATCTTAACTTTTCTTGAGGAAACTTTACCTACTACTCGCAGACACATCAAAGATAATCAGATAATGATCATAGGTTCATCCCCTTCCACATTTTTGTGACTATAATAGACTGCAGAATTATGATGACACCCTAATCAGATCCTTGTATGATTATGATTACCATGGGAACACGGGGAAAAAAAACTCCAGTTTCCACTGGAGATTGAATCCGTTTTTTTTAAGAAATTCAAAAGGGAATCAGTACATTTGAAAATGTGCACTGGCATCCCAACTTCAGCAATTATACGGTTGGAATGTTATAGACTGTGAGGATCCCATACAGCAAATGATATCTTCTCAATTGCCTATAGATCCACCGGTACAGCTTATAGTAGCCCATAATTTTTTATAGCAATTGTAGTTATCCTACATTTAATTTAATACATAAGAATTGGCCAACTATTCAAAAAGATACCCAATATGAGGGATATACTCAATACATGCCTATATGGAATAATTTGCAATTACCTGAGGTGGCAAAGCTTGAAAACTTTGATCTATGGAAGAAGGCTGGCATTCAGCTTCTTTGTCAACTTTTCGATAATGAGGGTTTGCATCCATTTTGATGAGTTGGCAGAGAGTTACCATTTGCCTAATAAATTATTTTTTCAATATTTACAGGTACAGCATGCTTTACAGAGCCAAGCAAAGACTTTCCTGTTAAAATATAACCCTTCATCAATTTTAGCCTTGGCAGTAACTGTAAAAAGTTCTAAACAGGGACTTATAGGGACTATATACTCTTCTCTACAAAAGACAGCTAGAACTAATCCACAAGAAGGTAGTTTTGGGCGGTGGTGTAGAGACTTAGAGACACTTAGTGATGAGGAGTGGAAACAAGCCTTGAAGAATTTATTTGAGGTATCCCTATCCTCCTCACAATGTTTGACTCAGGTATTTATCATTCACAGAGTCCATTATACTCCATTAAAGTTATATTCCTGGGGAAAAACAGCTAAATCAAATTGTCCAAGGTGTATTACTAATACAGGTACACTTATACATATGTTGTGGCAATGTCCTAAATTGCATCGTTATTGGGAGGGTGTATTTGATACCCTAAACTCCATAAGCTCTACACGGGTTTATTTTGATCCAAAAATAGATTTGTTAGGGATCTCCTGATGAAGGCACGTGATGTGACGACACGCGTCGGGATTGGAGCATTAGGTATACCAACACTCTGACGGTAGGAAGACAAGCTCAGCGTTCGTGGATACCTTGTACCGTTTTTCTCTGCTAAATGTGAGTTTTTTATTCTCCTTCTGGTTTTAATAAATGCTTGTTAAACGGAATTACGCTATGTATGCCTCCCTTTCATCCTTTACATTACCCACCGAGTACTTACCTTGCTGATGACCTGGAAGCAGAAGGGGACCAGATCAGCGCCAAACAAACAGTGAGGGCTGATGAACTCAGCGTTCGTGGATTGTTGCCTACGCTCCTTTATAAAAAGTGAGTGCAACATTGTGTGATTGGCATTTGGCCCACTGTGGTTCCCCGTCTGAGGTACGCTATGATGGCTCTCCTTGTTTTTACATCCCCATGTATGGTTTACACCCGCAATTGAGAGGACTGCAGCAACAGAAAGGAGACCACCTTGTCGCTGCAACCACCATCCATATTTACACTCTGCGGTCTGCTTATGCTGTTTGTCCAACAGCAGTGAGGTGAGCTGTTTGCAGACACAGAGGTGTATCACTGAAGATTTCTCCAGCACTGCGTGCTTGTAGATTTTGGTGGTGGGATTCATTATCACATTTAGACTTTATATATTTTTCAGCCATCATTGTTGGACTGTTCATCCATTGGACCTTCAGTATTGTTATTCATATTTTATCACGTGCACTTTTTGAAGCTTTTTGGATATTGCAATATTGTGCTTATTTGTCTCAATTGAGTTTCACTTTACATTTGGTGGTGTCCCTGATCACTCACCATCTCATTAGTTTATTGTTTTCACAATTTATCACTGTTTGTGTCTACAGTGACACCCCTCCCACTTCCCCTGCCCCATCACAGCGCAGACACCACCTTTCTCTATTTCATTATCACATGTTTATTTGAATTAGATTCACAGGTGTCTTGCAGCAGTGCCCCCTAGAGTAGATTGCTAGACAGCGCGGAAGTTCCCTTTTATATACCAAATGAGGAGATTAAATAATTTTTTTTTTTTTTTGAGGATGGTTTATTTTGGTGGGGAAATATGTGGGAAATGTTATGTGAATGGGTGTGTTTTTCTCTGTGTTGTATTATAAAAAAAACAATAAAACGATTTGATTAAAAAACAAAATGTGCGCTTAATAGAATCTTTTCACAGTTATGGTTTTGGGCAGTCCATAAAGCCACAATATGGAGCAAGACTCTACAATTAGCCATCAGATTAGATTTCCAAAGGCTGTTCATCAAACGAACAAGGAATTCAAAGCACTTGCAAAGGAACACGCACAATCCCCTACTTGTGACACTCATTGTAGATCTGAAGACAAATGGCCATGGCTAAATATGTCTTGGAAAAATCACCAATGCCCTTTGTGTCTAAAATTAAAGTGACCCTGTCACCACAAAAAAAAAATACATATTTGTAAAAGAAGAGTGAATATATTACCTTTCCAGGGCCACTTGTGTTAAAATACCACTACTCAACACATTTGCAGCACCTTAGCAGGCTTTATTTTCTTTTTTTTACACATCTGAAGCATATACTTGCATTGACATTGTCATGAAGGTCAAAGTAGAACCTGCTTTTAAATATAAGGATGCCGAAGCATCTTCAACCTAGCTGTGTGACCAGTGTGGTTGTATCGCACACACTTGTATCGCCACTAACTGTGCTGTTTATCTCTATCCCATTTTCTTGTGACAATAGATGTTTCTTTTTTCCTACCAAGTAAGTGGCACCCTGTGGACACCATCATGGACAATGCAAGGTAAAAAGCACTAACTACAGAGCTGATGTGTTCTTCAGACTAACTAGAAACCATAGGTTTCCATAGCATGTTTTTGATGGGACCCCTCACCATCACCATAACAACAGCAGTAGTTGAAACCCTACAATATCTGTCAGTAACTGGTCACTGAAACTAGATTAAAGCATATATTTTATTTGCGATATGTTTTCTTCTTTTCCGATATGTTTTCTTCTTTTTTATGTCCTCACAGTTTGCATGTCTTCTTTCCAATGTACCTCTACATTTGTGTCACCTTGCTTATATCTCCTGACTTTTTATCATTATTTTTTTTTTAACTTACTGTATGATATTCTCCCTGGTTTTGATCTCCCGGCTTTGTTTCATTCAATGTGTGCTTGCCAGCATGTCTTTGTCTTCATTATCAGCATGTATTTCTGTCTTCTGCATTTTGGCTCTGCCACATGTACATGCTTTTCTATCCATCCATCTATCCGAATATTTTCCATGCTGTTGTGTCCTTTTTTCTTCTTTTAATTCTTAAAGGAAAAAGTGAATTTTTAAAGCATTTATTATTCTCTACAGCTCTTTCCGTTCACATCCAACTTAGCACAAGATGTTTTTCATGTGAAGTAATGTGTAAATGTAACACTTGCAGGTATTTATTCCTTCTGCATGAGCACACAGTACTCGTGACATTTATTTTTTCACCAGTAGCCCAGAGCTATCTTTGTTCAAGCATAATCCTGAGTTGGTATCTACTTCCTTGACAAAAACTACGGCCTGTAGATGACCTAAACTTGCGAAACTTCTGTTTCTTAAGGCCCCTTTCACACTGAGGCGCTTTGCAGGCACTATTGCGCTAAAAATAGCGCCTGCAATGCGCCCCAAAAAAGCCGCTCAATAGTATCCAATGTGAAAGCCAGAGGGCTTTCACACTGGAGCGTTGCGCTTGCAGGAGGGTCAAAAAACTCCTGCAAGCCGCGTCTTTGAGGCGCAATAGGAGCACTAAAAATAGCGCTCCTATAGCACCCCTGCCCATTGAAATCAATGGGGTAGCGCCTCCAATACGCCCACAAAACGCTGCAAAGAGGCATTATTGCGGGCGTTTTTAACCCTTTTTTCAGCCGCTAGCAGGGGTTAAATTACCACCGCTAGCGCCCACAAATTGCGGCAAAAAAAACGGTATAGCGGCGCTAAAAATAGCGCCGCTATACCGCCAGCGCATCCAGTGCCTCAGTGTGAAAGTAGCCTTATTGTCTGCTTCTCACTGAATTTACTGAATGAGTGAAATCTATTATTGCCTCATCCATTCTAAACAGAGTGGATGGACAAATGTCCTGCTGCTGGCTATTATATTCTGATAGCTGATACCCACAGTGGTCAGAGTAACCAAACAGTGGCTACAGCTGATTGACGGTAATCTCTGTTGGGAAGACAAATTTCCACCAGGATCCTTTAATTTTCAGATTGAAGGATGTCAGACAGAATGGGGAAGGAAAGGGAGTAGCCATATAGGCTCCCCTTTCCTCATGGGGTCACTGTAACTGCAAGGTTAATACATAAGTTTCTAAGAAGGTTTAGCTACAGGGCTAGAGAGTCAATAGTTTAAAAAAAAAAAAAAAAAAACCCAGTCAGTAGATTTGATTAAGCTCAGGTGTGTTAGAGAGTTCTGGAAATCTGAGAATCAGTAAGGGATTGGTTAGTGAAATCAGGTGTTAGATCAGGAAAATTCTAGAAGCTGGTTTCTGGTCCATTTAAGGAGCAGTTCCAGGCAGGTTAGTGGTGCGATACCAGAAGATTCCAGCAGGAGGAGCTCACGTATCGTCATGGAAGCCCTGATTCGTCAACTGATCGAAAAAGCCGAGGCTGCGGGAGGGGAAGAATGGATTCGACAGTGTCTTGCCTCACCTTCATATCCTGATCCCGAAGCAAGCAGCACGGAGGACCGATCAGCTGGGCAAACGAACAGCGCGGCGGGACCACACCAACAGCCATGCCCTGGAGCGGAGGGAGCGGTCGCGGGATTCCCCCATCATACAGCGGCGGGGACGGATGACGCCGCAGAAGAAGAAGAGGAGGCTGGTCGGAGGTCAAGCAAGAGAAGACGCCCATTGAGGAGGAGCGCAAGCCCGGATCAACCCGCTTCTGCCCATGGCAGCCAAACTTTTTCTTCTCTCCCTTATAGGAGCCGGCGCACATGCGCAATGACAGAGCCCGGAGAGAGGGGACAAAGCACGCTGGGGACAACAACAGCAACAGGAGAAGTACGCCAGCAGCCCGCCCGTGGTCGGCAGGGGGCTCGCAAGGGCGGAAAGGGAGGACAGAGAGCTGCATGTGTGACCACACAGCCTGAAATCCAACAAGCCGACAGAATCCCTGTGCGGTGTGCATCGCCGGTGTCATCCCCTGGAGTGATCCCTGCTCAGGGGGCAGTTGGTGAGTCAAACACAGCACATCAATTATCTATATTAGCTAAATCCTTAGAACGATTGTTAACTGTAATGCAGGCACAGGCTACAAATCAGCAGGTTCCCAGAGATAACAGTGCAGGGGTTTGGCCAGCTTGTACAGCTGAGCCCATGTGTATATCTAAGTTAGCCAGTGCATCTAATAACAGTAATGTAGAAGCAGTAAGAGGGGTGCAAGTCACAGGGCAAAAAGAGTGCATGCCTTGTTTTCTGTCCCCGCTGGGGTTTCACTTAGCCTCTACAGTAAAGGAAAAGATTTGGAGGGGGGAATATATTGATCTCAGTTCAATTCCTCCCCCTTCAAAAGAACCATCCAGGTTTGATAAAAAAGATGATAGGACAGATGAGGAGCGTCGCAAAGCTCTCATTAAGTCCTTTTATGGGTGGTTACAATCATTTATAATATACGCTAGTGTGCTTTGTGAAAAATCCCCTGAATTAAGCCCCCTTTTATTTCAACACATTGATATCGTTTTAGAAGCCTACAGGAGTTTCAGTGGCTTGTCATGGTTGCTATACGATGAAGCATTTAGGCAGAAGCTAGCGGTGCAGCCATCTCTACAATGGGGTTCAAAAGATGTTGGCCTATGGCTCAATTTATTTCTGCCTCAAAAACAATCAATTTTTCGCTCAGCTGCGGCTGCAGGGCCCCAGGTATCATCTAATGTAAATTATAAGAAGGGTGTGTGCTTTGCTTACAATGATGCGCATTGCAAATGGATGGCGTCTTGTAAATACAAGCACGAATGCGCTTTTTGTGCTGGGAATCACCCAGTTTCCAAATGTTTTCGGAAATTACAAGCAAATGCAAAGGAAGGTATTTCCAAAAGCAGCAACACCAGTGATGCTCTCAAGCATGCTGCCATGGCTGCTTCTCTATCCAAACCAGCAGATAGCTTCATTGCTAATTAGCGGGTTCACAGTGGGTTTCCAGTTACCTAGTTTTCAAGGTAAAGGTTGTACAGTAGTGGAAAATCTGAGATCTGTTAATGAGGCACCTTTAATAGTAAAAATAAAATTGCTAAAAGAGGTCGCGTCAGGAAGGATGGAGGGTCCGTTTGACCATCCCCCCTTTTTGGATTTCAGGATTTCCCCTTTGGGTTTGGTACCTAAGAAAGAGCCAAATGAGTTTCGTTTGATACACCATTTATCATTTCCTTTTGGCAGTTCTTTGAATGATCAAATCAACACTGAGGCTATATCAGTGTCTTATTCATCTTTTGATTTAGCAATTGAGAAGATACGGTTGCTAGGGAAAAATGCTTTGATGGCAAAGGCAGATATTCGATCAGCCTTTCGGCTTCTTCCTTTGCACCCAGATTGTTTCAACTCACTCGGTATATGTTTTGACAATAAATTTTACTTTGATAAAGCATTGCCGATGGGCTGCTCAATTTCTTGTTTTTACTTTGAAGCTTTCTCAACATTTATAGAATGGGTGGTAAGTATGGTATCACATTCCACCTTTATTATTCATTATTTGGATGACTTTTTATTTTTAGGCCCGGAAGGTTCAGAGGACTGCGGTCAGCTATTATCTTCATTCAAATTAGTATGCCAACATTTTGGGATACCATTGGCGGAAGATAAAACTGTTTTTCCTACAACATGTATTGATTTTTTGGGTATAACACTGGATTCGGTCACCATGGAATTTCGGTTGCCTGGTGAAAAAATCGGCAAATTATCCCAATCTTTGCATTTTTTCTTGGGTAGAAAAAAGGTGACATTGAAAGAAATGCAGTCCCTTTTGGGGCAATTGGCATTTGCCACTAGGGTTCTTCCCATGGGTAGGGTTTTTTCCAAAAGATTGTATGCTGCCATTTCAGGATTAAAGAACCCGTTGGCCCATATCAGGCTATCTTTAGAGATCAAGCAGGACTTGATGGTCTGGTTGCAATTTCTGGAGCAATTTAATGGGAAAACCATGTGGCAGCATGATTTTGTGCTGGACAAGGATTTTCACCTTGAAACAGATGCAGCTGGCTCGGTTGGCTTTGGGGCGGTTTGGAGAAACCATTGGTGCGCTGCTGGGTGGCCTCACAGGTGGGTCATCAATGGGTTCTGCAGAAATATAGTATTATTAGAGCTATTCCCAGTGGTAGTGGCATTGGAAATATGGGGCAGTTTATTCGCCAATAGAAGGTTGCTGGTGAGCACTGACAACAAGGGAGTAGCCTTTGCAGTTAACAGTTTGTCATCTAAATCTCCTCCCGTGGTTTCTTATTTAAGATATTTGGTTTTTCTGTGTTTAAAATGGAACATCTGGTTAAAAGCGAAATACGTCCCAGGAAAGAATAACGTCGTTGCTGACGCTCTTTCTCGCCTGCAGATGGACCGGTTTTTCAAGCTGCTGCCAGAAGCGGATCCAGTGGGGGTAATCTTCCCTTCCCGTTTATGGGAGATAGCATAATTTTCCAAAACATCCAGGACTCTGTGGCGGCTTCTACCTGGAAGAGCTACAGTTCTTCATGGTTATTGTGGTCAATCTTTTTAGCATCGATGAGTCTGTCTTTATCTAATCATTCGGAGGACCTAGTACTTCTGTTTCTACAATCATTAATGTTGAAACAGTATTCTTGGTCTCACATTAGTAAGACATTATCAGGGGTGTCATTTTTTCTGCGCCTTTATAATCTGCCGGCTTGTCACAGTTTTTTCTCGGTGCGGCAGGTGCTAAAGGGATACAGGAAGAATAATTTTAGAAAGGATATGAGGTCCCCAATTACCCCGGCTATATTAGCACGGATTTGTGGGATAACTTCAGAAGTATGCTTTTCTGCTTATGAAGCTGTCCTTTTTAAATCAGTGTTTACGCTCGCATTCTTCGGTGCGTTTCGGATTCTTCCTGCATCAAAGAGAAGTAACATAGGCATGTTATTATCTAATTTGTTTATGGGTTCAGATAATATAAAGTTATTTATAGCTACAAGTAAGACGGATGCGGTTGGTGTTGGTAATTGGGTGGCTTTAAAGAGGTATAGTGTTGAGAATATCTGCCCAGTAAGGACCCTTCAGGCTTACATGGCAGTTCGCCCGCCCAGTTCAGGGTTTTTGTTCATTCACAAGGATGGTTTACCAGTAACAGTTTACCAGTTTTCATCAGTATTGAAGAAATGTTTAGCAAAACTTCAGTTGAGCAACACTAAAATAACGACTCACTCGTTTCGAATAGGAGCAGCCACAGAGGCTGCCAGGATTGGTCTAGAGGAGAGTACAATTAGAAGATTGGTAGATGGAGGTCAGATTGTTACAAATTATACATTCGTCCATATTAATTAATTATTTTGTTTCAGGTCCCCTACATACAGTCTGGATTATAGGGCATTCTTTTATTTTTTGGGCACAGAAGAGAGCTGCTGATAGAATATATTCAGAGAATTTGGGCCTGGACCCTGCAGCCTTCCGGATTCATTGGTATGGTCGTAGGGGAATGATGTGGGAGGATTTGTTGTTTGAATTAAGTAGGCTATACGCTTTACATGAGGCTCCAGATATAATAATTATACATGTTGGTGGTAATGACATTGGGAAGTTAAAGACATTTGATCTGATTACCGATATGAAGGATACATTTAAGTTTTTACGTTTAGCCTCTCCAAATACGGTGTTTGGGGTTCTCAGAGATAATTCCACGTCTGAGGTGGTTGGAATCCGCAGTTTTCAAGCCACTAGAGAAGGTCCGCAAGCGGATAAATAGAGCCATGGCGAAGTTTCTGAGCGATGGTATGGGTTTTTCATTTCGGCACCATGAGCTGGAGGGCGGTTTACAGGGTCTATATAGGGATGACGGGGTGCATATATCGCCCATAGGTCTAGATATCTTAAACACAAATTTGCAAACATGCATAGAGTTGGCCGCGGTTTGGGGGGTTGGGGACGGGAGGGGTGCTGCAAGCCCCCCTCCCGTCGGTTGGGAGAATTAAGGAAAGTCAAGTTCAAGTAATAATCAGCTCGAGTCTCAGTGGCTGGGTTGAGTACGGGTATTGATAAACACTTGGTTGGAAAGTATGTTTTAAAAGTTAAAATTGGTGGATTATGGATTTATGTTTTGAAAACCAGTGAATCAGGCCGTGGCCAATAATTATCCAAAAAAAAAAAAAAAAATAATATATATAAAAATAAAAAATGTTACATGGAGATTAATAAAATTGGTTGTTTAAGTTATAACTTGCTCTGGTGTTTTTTGTGCTCTATGCATGTTTGCGGGGGTGTGCATGATGCATGTGATCCCATGGGGAAGGAAAGGGAGTAGCCATATAGGCTCCCCTTTCCTCATGGGGTCACTGTAACTGCAAGGTTAATACATAAGTTTCTAAGAAGGTTTAGCTACAGGGCTAGAGAGTCAATAGTTTAAAAAAAAAAAAAAAAAAAAACCCCAGTCAGTAGATTTGATTAAGCTCAGGTGTGTTAGAGAGTTCTGGAAATCTGAGAATCAGTAAGGGATTGGTTAGTGAAATCAGGTGTTAGATCAGGAAAATTCTAGAAGCTGGTTTCTGGTCCATTTAAGGAGCAGTTCCAGGCAGGTTAGTGGTACGATACCAGAAGATTCCAGCAGGAGGAGCTCCCCACCCTACCCCCCCCCCCCCATCTTTTTCCCGTCGCGGCCAATTCATGTGGTAGGCTCCCTCTGGTGAATTGCCAGAGGGGAGAATTAAGGAAAGTCAAGTTCAAGTAATAATCAGCTCGAGTCTCAGTGGCTGGGTTGAGTACGGGTATTGATAAACACTTGGTTGGAAAGTATGTTTTAAAAGTTAAAATTGGTGGATTATGGATTTATGTTTTGAAAACCAGTGAATCAGGCCGTGGCCAATAATTATCCAAAAAAAATAAAATAATAATAATATATATAAAAATAAAAAATGTTACATGGAGATTAATAAAATTGGTTGTTTAAGTTATAACTTGCTCTGGTGTTTTTTGTGCTCTATGCATGTTTGCGGGGGTGTGCATGATGCATGTGATCCCATGGTGCCGACAGGGCCAACAATGACTGAAATTTCAAAATTCACTTTGAGCATGGCCAGCTTAAACTGCAAAAAAAAGTTACATTGTCTCAACAGTCCAGATGACTGGGAGAAAGGACACCTAGAATATTCTTTACTCTTGCCTGCAAAAAATCAATGACATCATTCTCTAAGGATGTTCAGGTGTGACAACAGTCACTTGACTGTAGTGCAAAAAATGTGTGTCGATTTTTTTTATTATAATGTTGTCATATACTGTGTCGTCAGGTAATTAATTATGGAACCTTGTGTTGTTATTGATAGGTCCACTTTAAACATCTACTTACTTGTGTCTTGATTCTTTCCTAATGTTGATGAGAGTAGGAACATTCATTCTTAACCACTTAAGCCCCAGACAAATACGCAGCATAAAGACCAGGCCCCTTTTTGCGATTCGGCACTGCATCGCTTTAACTGACAATTGCGCGGTCGTGCGACGTGGCTTCCAAACAAAATTGACATCCTTTTTTTCCCACAAATAGAGTTTTCTTTTGGTGGTATTTGATCACCTCTGCGGGTTTTATTTTTTGCGCTATAAACAAAAATAGAGCGACAATTTTGAAAAAAATTCAATATTTTTTACTTTTTGCTATAATAAATATCCCCCAAAAATATATAAAAAATCTTTTTTTCTCCTCATTTTAGGCCGATACGTATTCTACTACATATTTTTGGTAAAAAAAATCGAAATCGGCGTTTATTGATTGGTTTGCACAAAAGTTATAGCGTTTACAAAATAGGGGATAGTTTTATGGCATTTTTATGAATATTTTTTTTTTTACTAGTAATGGCGGCGATCAGCGATTTTTTATCGTGACTGCGACATTATAGCGGACACATCGGACACTTTTGACACATTTTTGGGATCATTGTCATTTTCACAGCGATCAGTGCTATAAAAATGCACTGGTTACTGTGAAAATGACACTGGCAGTGAAGGGGTTAACCTCTAGGTGGCGCTGTAGGGGTTAAATGTTCCCTGCATTGTGATTCTTACTGAGAGGGTCGGGCTATGTGTCACATGACAATGATCTCTGCTCCGTGTACAAGGAGCGGAGATCGGTGTCATTCTCTCTAGGCAGAGCAGGGAAATGCTTGTTTACACAAGCATCTCCCTGTTCCATACCTCCGTGAGACGATCGCGGGGATCCCCGCGGCGATCGAGTCCGCGGGACCCGCGGTCCGACTCACGGGGAAGGCAGGGGGGTCGCGAGCGTGCCAGCGCGCACGCGACCCCCACCTCGGGCAGTTAAAGGGGATGTACAGGTATGTGATTGTGCCTGTACGAGCCATTCTGCCAACGTATATATACAGTGGGCGGTCGTTAAGGGGTTAAACATACTGTGATTAAACTCTATTGCACTAGCTTCTAGGAGCTGCCAGGCATTGGTTGCCTTCTTTGCTTCCAAATTGACTAAAGCCTTGTACACACAATACAATTGTTGGCAGGGGATTGTCTGTTGACAGACTGTTGTCCTAAAATCTTACCGTTAGTAGGCTCCTTTTGAAAATTGTTGTCCAACTTTTGGCCAACAAATGTTGGATTTCAGGCTAGTAAATTTTTGGCGGACAACAGTTTGACGTTTGATATTCGTATGGTCAGTACACAAATCCGTCACACAAAAGTCAAAAGTACAAACACGCATGATTGGAAGCAAGGAAAGAGCCGGAAGGGGTCGGTCTTGTAAACTAGCGCTCGTAATGGAGAATTGACATTCGTGACTCTGCAAATTATAAAATGTCGAAATGCAGCGCACATTCTCTTCTTCTTTAATGGGATAATAATAAAGCTGCTTTGCTGGTGATACTGAAGGAGTTATGACAAATGTACTTTAAAAGGCTTTTTTTTCTAGTGGTATCAAGATAATTATTATAACGCTTGTTGTTTTTTTTGGGCAAGTTACCACAACACCATTATCCCATAGTTTTTAAGGTCAAAGATACAACTATGTTGGTATCCCTTGTTAATTTTACATTGTATTTATTGAAATATAGCTGCCTACTCCCCAACTGTCATTTGAAGTAAAACACATAGCCAAGTATTATTCTACACAATTTTTTTATTGTGCAGAAAAAAAAATTAAATTAGACATGCTATCTGCCATACAAATACAAAGAACTTAACCAAAAAGTGCATTCTATGCATACAAAAATATAGAAAATATAACAAAATCATTATTAAAAAAAATAGAAATTAATTAGTAAGCGGGGTTGGGGTTAAAATCCCCAGTCCAGCGGCCTTGTTGGGGGTCTTATGGCTGGTATTGCCACTGACCGCCATGCTGCTGTGGTGGGTGGGGTGTCTGTGGTGGATGGGTTGGCTGTGGAGGTGGGGCCATAAAATCAGAAATGTGGGTGATTTCTGAAATTTGGTCCCTCACCCCCTTGTCGAGGAGCTGCAGGATGAATTCCTCACACCTGCTCCTTTGCTCACCGGCCATCTGCCTTAATTTATTGGCCGTCACACACCCAAATGCCTCATCCTCATCTGGGTCAGTACGGAGCGCAGTAGTGGCCTGGCTGAGAAAGGAAGCTGTGGCCTCCTCCAGATTCCTGCTCTTCCTGGCCCTTTTAGCAGGAGGGCGTAGGGGAGGGATCTGTGACTCTGTCTGGCTGGAAAAAGAAAACAATCACGCTATCCCATAGACCAGTGTTTCTCAACTCCAGTCCTCAAGGCGCACCAACAGGTCATGTTTTTGGGATTTCCATTGATTTGCACAGATGATTTGAGCAGTTTCACTGCCTTAGTAATTACCACAGCTGTTTCATCTGCAGGGAATCCCAAAAACATGACCTGTTGGTGCGCCTTGAGGACTGGAGTTGAGAAACACTGCCATAGACCTCTACAATGGTGTTTAAACTTAAAAATTGATATATAAATTATAACACCAGTGAGTAAACCAAAAATTTGATCAACTCTAAATACCTTAAATTAGTATTTACCACATGTGAAAACATACCATTGATGAGCAGTGGTTAACATATAATGAAAAAAAAAACTTGTGTAAATTCATTAGTAAGCAACAAAACAGTGTCCAAATAAGAAACAGCAATGAATGTCCGTAATTCAAATTATGATCAAAACACCAGTGCTCTGTGAAGAAATTGTCCATATAGTGACTGCATCCAAAATAAACGTGTAGATCCACCACCATTTAGTAGAAGTTGCCTCTTATCAGCTGGTGTTGATCCCCCATAACAGAGAATTTAAAAACAGGTCCACTCTCCCCACCAATCAGCAGATGCAGATACGTGATATTAGGTAATGCCCAATCAACAGGTCATCAGCAGACATCCAATATGGAAAAGATATGAAACACTCCACATAGTGTATTAACGTTTTAAAAACTTTTATTAAAAATCTAACACATTGCACTTACAATTGTGTTGATAAAAGACAGACTTTAAATCCGATGTGTCGGCCGGTGCACATACAGATACCCGTCCCTTTACGATCGTATGGAGCTCGAGGTGACGCTCCTGCTCCTTTGCTGTCCGGCCATCTGCCTTAATTTATTGGCCGTTGCACACCCAAATGCCTCAGCCTCATCTGGGTCAGTACAGAGTGCAGTAGTGGCCTGGCTGAGAAAGGAAGCTGTGGCCTCCTCCAGATTCCTGCTCTTCCTGGCCCTTTTAGCAGGAGGGCGTAGGGGAGGGATCTGCGACTCTGTCTGGCTACTGGCCACTTGCTCCTCCAGACTGACACTTTCCTGTGTATGAAAATGGGACATAATTAGAATCTTTTTTTAGGGTTTGGTCATCAATCACAAACAATTTTGATCTCCTCACTGTAGCAAATTGAATGTGGAGAAATGGAAAATACTATCATTCTGACCCCAGCATTTTTCATTCTTGTTCAAATCATTTTTGGTCACTACTGTCTATTGATATAGAAACCACTTTGTTAAGGCAGAAATATTTTACCATTAACGTCTAGTTATCATCATTGTATTTTTTAATTCAAATATGTTCAACAATGCTATACCTGGGTCAAGCTGGGCTCCTCCACATCTTCATCCAGTGCATGCTGACCCCAGGAGCTGTGGCCTCAGCAGACGTCGAAGGGAGCGTAGACAGCCATGGCCTGGGTTCTGTCTGGTCTGTCAAAAACCACAGGCTATGGTAATACCACAGCCTGGGGACATATAGGTCATCCGCTGCTGCTCCAGATCTCTCCGATTCCAGGACCTTGTTTAGCTCCCTTTTAAATGTACTCCTCAGGTTAGCAATCTTTTGCTTTACGTAGTTGATGTCTGCCCTGGGGTACACACAGGTTTAACTAACTCAACCATTTTCTCCAAAGCTGCCTTCCTCAATATTTTATTTGAGTAGTCTCTACTCTTCACCTTCCAGAGACAGGGCAGCTCCGGGTACAGGTCAATGAATTGGGGTAGAAATTCAGGCGAAGTAAATTTGATGAAAATAAAAATGATAAATGATATGATGCCTGCAAGACAGAACACAAGACAAACCTTAATGTCTGCCCTAACCCATAAGCTGGTCCCAATATAGGCCTCAATCTAAGCAGTATAGGCCACTACCCACCTATGTCCCAATTTCCAATTGTACCATCATTTTATGCCTCCTCTCTTGTGTTGGCGATTGTTCGTCCTCGACTCCAAGACCGTTCCTACGGCCGTTCCATCGACCGTGCGTTCTGGCTTTATACGCACTGCGCATGCGTCAAACTCCGCTCTCAGTGCGTCATGACGGTGGGGCGTGACCATCTCTCTTCTGCATGTGACACACACCGCGGAACATTCGGGAGGGACAACATGGCGGATTCTGAGGATTACAGCCAGCCCCGCAGTGGTGGAGCTCATAGGAGGCACAAAGCAACCCCTATGAGCAAGGGTGAGATGGTGCGCATCTTATAAAAGCAAGATTTTGACTGCAAGCTGCGCAATTATGAAAGGCCCAACAGCCGAAAGGACCTCATTTTGGAGAAGGTCATCGCCATTTTGCAGTGCAAATTTTCGGTGGAACAATCAAAGGACCAAATCCAAAAACGATGGTCTGATCTCAAACACGTGAACAAGACCAGATAGAGTATATACAGCAGATCATAAAAAAGTAAGCAATATTTGGATCTAAACAATATCTATATGTGTAAATTAGCTGTCTGTATATGTTCTTTCTCTAAGTAGCTCTAGAGAACTCTATATAAGCTTTTCTAAAATCTTTGTATGACTTGGGATTCCAAAGATGAAGGTAAATATAAAGCATATGAACATTCTTATTTGGTCATGTTTTTGGACATTCCTTTTTTTATGGAACTTATTGTTTTTTCTTCTTTCAACAGGGAGGCACAAAAAAAGGAGGCTCCAGCCAAGCCACCACAAGTAACGAAGGGAGGCTACCCTTGCTCGAGCCCCAACAGGGGAGTTAACAAGGCCATATTCCCCCCAAAAACCTAGTGCCGACTTCAAACACACTCATTTAGCCACCGACGGGTGTTTCTAGGTGGGCCAATGGCCATGGGCTTAGGGCAGAACTTAAGCGGTAAAGAACACTTTCTGGTTGCTGCCTGGCTCATCGGTGCCCATTAATGCAGCCTTGCCAGTGTAGACATGGGTAGAGGAGAGGCCCCGGGGGTTCCCAGTCACACAGAGTCACGCCTGCTAGGATGGTCATCATATATCCTGTATCCCATAGGAGACAAGGGGTGGGGGGCAACTGCAGGACTTTTTCAATGTTGGCACTTGTCAAGTGTTTGCCCTCTGGAAAATTACATCACCTTCCCTTTTCTATGCATTTTTCACAGAAAAAGACCTGCAGCATAGTGGAGTCCACTAGTCAGGAGCAAACATTGACATCAGACCAAGTGCAAGGTTGGTCAACTAATGTAGCAAAATGGACTTGGGGTGTGACTTGGGGTGGCTTAATGAATGGTGTATTGTTTATTTTTAGAGGAAAGTGAGTGTGGTCAGCTCACCCAGGATGTTTCTTTGGAGCCATGGGATCTGACTCCTGGACCCAGCACAGACATTGCCATTGTGGACGTCAAATCCCCTGACACGGGTCACAGTGAGGGATAAAGCGACCCAGAAGAGGAAGAAAGTATTAGGGAGCATCTTGTTTGCGCAAGTAAGTATTCTTGGAATCTTGCTTCAAATGTGTATACATGTCGAGTGTTTAGATGTCCAAACCAAACACCCACTTCACACATTAGCAAAGTATGTAGTGCCTTAACCACTTGCCGCCCGCCCTATAGCAAATTGACGGCAGCAAAGTGGTTACAATATCCTGACTGGACGTCATATGACGTCTTCAGGATATTGAGCCGCTGCGCGCCCCGGGGGCGCGCATCGCGGCAATCGTTGTTGTGGGATGTCAGTCTGACACCCCGCAACACCGATCTAGGTAAAGAGTCTCCGACTGAGACTCTTTACCACGTGATCAGCCGTGTCCAATCACGGCTGATCACGATGTAAACAGGAAAAGCCGGTCATCGGCTTTTCCTCACTCGCGTCTGTCAGACGCGAGTAGAGGAGAGCCGATCGGCTGCTCCTCTGACGGGGGGGTTTGTGCTGATCCATTATCAGCGCAGCCCCCCCGAGGATGCCCACACTGGACCACCAGGGATGCCACCAGACCACCAGGGATGCCCATCTTAAGGTATGCCACCCTAGACCACCAGGGATGCCAATTAGAAAGGGCTAATGGATGCCAATCAGTGCCCACAATGGATGCCAATCAGTGCCCACAATGGGCACCACTGATTGGCAGGCAATATTGTTTGGCACTGATTGGCATCCATTAGTACAACACATTACAGTACAGTGCCACAGTATAGTGCCACCTATCAGTGCCCATCCATGCCACCTATCAGTGCCCATCCATGCCACCTATCAGTGCCCATCAATGCCACCTATCAGTGCTCATCCGTGTCGCCTATCCGTGCCCATCCGTGCCGCCTATCTGTGCCCATCCGTGCCGCCTATCTGTGCCCATCCTTGCCGCCTATCTGTGCCCATCCGTGCCGCCTATCGGTGCCCATCAGTGCCACCTCATCGGTGCCCATCAGTGCCGCCTCATCGGTGCCCATCAGTGCCGCCTTATCAGTGCCTGTCAGTGCAGGAGAAAACGTACTTATTTACAACGTTTTGTAACTGAAACAAAAAAAATGTATTTTTTTCAAAATCTTTTTTTAATTTTTTTAGCAGGAAATAAAAATCGCAGAGGTGATCAAATACCACCAAAAGAAAGCTATATTTGTGGGAACAAAATTTTAAAAATTTAGTTTGGGTACAGTTTAGCATGGCCGCGCAATTGTCATTCAAAGTGCAACAGCGCAGAAAGCTGAAAATTGGTCTGGGCAGGAAGGTGTATAAGTGCTCAGTATGGAAGTGGTTAACATTAGCATGGAGAAGGAAGAGGTGGAAGGAGCTGGCAGTGTTGCTAGTGTAGCACACAGACCCTTTTCTCCGCTTGGCTCCACTTGCAGAGTAAGGCACACCATGCCACAAGCCCGTATCCTCTGGATCGGAGGTCAGGTGGTGTTCACAATTTTGGGTCCTGCAGCGAGTTACCTCCTTCCATTGGTTCTCATCCCCAGTGTATAGGGACAAGTCTATATTTCTCCCCAAGAAGGCCACTGTCCACACCACTTCAACTCCAACAAAGAGTTTATTTTATCTTTTGCTTAGGGAACAGGAAAGAGTTGATGAGAGTAAAAGATAGCAAAGTTAGGAGGTAGGTCCAGGCACAAGACTTCCAACTTATCATCGCCACTCGATCCCGAGTGGGTTTAGCTCACCCGGATAGTCCCTATGAGAGCGGCCCTAGCAGTCGGTGTAGAGCCCGAACATCTACTTGAGTTTCCTTAGGATACGATCAGGAACAGTTCCAAGTCCCGAACTTCCCAGCGGTTGTAACACTAGAACCAAGGTGCAAATTAAAGCACGTTACAAGGCCTGTGGCGGATCTTTGAATCCCTCTAGTAGGTAACCAGGCCTCTTCCGAGGTGTCGACTCCTCTCACCGAAATCCCTGGTTTCCTCTCGTCTAGAACAGGTCACCCACTCCCGGGCACCCTAGGATTCTTCTTTCGGGGGTAGGCCCTAGCTAAAGGTGCTGCGCCTACTTGCAGAGCTGCAGCCCCAGGCTAAAGGTGCCTGAGACTGATACACCTGTGCGCACTCCCCTGGCCAGGAGGGCCATGAGGAGCGCACTGCTCCGGTGAGCAGAGCTGAATGGACAGACGGAAGGACCCCGAAAGATCACGTCTGCCCCTTATGTACCCTCTCCCAGCATGCACAGCAGACCGACTACGCCCACCGCACAACCGCCAAGAGAGGACACCCTAAGGCGTAGCAATTTTACCCATGGTTCATCCCTGACCTGATATGGCAGTGCCACCTACAGGCCACAGGGAAATACACACCAGACAACACCACATAGGCAGAAGCAAAGAAACCTAACAATCAAAGTGGTCGGAGCCTGACTACTGACTCAGACCAACCCCTAAATTTAGGTACATAGCACCCCTGAAAATAAAGGGGCACTACATACACCCCCTCCTAAAATAGACACTGTCCCCAGTATCTGAAATAAATGCACGACCCATCAAACCTGAACAGGTGTGGATTTATTCCCAAACTTATATACAATTTGAATTTTTTTTTTTTTTACTTGTGCCTGAACCACTATAATAGGAAGGGGCAAGAGAAAAGAAAGAATAGAGAACAAAGAATACAAAATATCGACATCCCATTCTCAATGTCATATTTAACACCATAGCAACGGATGCAGCATCTGCTGGATTCTCCATCTCTAGCTCCGTAGTGACCGGAACCTCATCTTTAACATCCGCTGCAGTCACGGCGGTGAGCGTGGGCATGGCTGTGGGAGCACCAGTTTCCTCTTCCATAGTGATCGTGCCTGTTAGGCAGTTGACCCGGTAGACCCGGGGCTTCTCCGTTGGCTGTTCCACCTCGAAGAGGAACTCTCCACAAATTGTACATCTCCCAAAGGGGCAAAGCTGTACAGCCAGTCCTTGGCACTTAGGACAGATCATGCCCAAGGCCTCTGCATCCCTGCACGTGTAGAGCGCAAAGCGGCCTCTAGGCTTCAGCCGGATCCCTGTATCCGTCAGCGGGGCAGTGAGAGGAACAACGTCCATGGATGGAGCAGATGGGAACATCTGAGGTCCCGATGTAACAGAAATCCATGGGGCAGCAGACATGTTGATTCTTCACTAGTCCAGCTTGTACTGTCTCTTGGCGCCAAACGCACCACGCGCAGCTCACTATTTGGCGGGGGCTCCTCCCCTTTTTTCCTGTTACACGCAGTTCGCTGGCTTTTCCAGGTTTTAGACACACCCACAAACTAAGTAGTAAGAAATTCAGTTAGGCCTGTACCTCCATGTCTTTCACAAGTGGCGCAGTTCCAATTTTTCCAAAAATGGCCGACTTCACAAACCCACATTCACAGGGGAAAAAAACTGTCCAACTTCCAGAGGTAGCTGCAAAATCTCGGACTCGAGCTACCATGTGTAGCACACAGACCCTTTTCTCCGCTTGGCTCCACTTGCAGAGTAAGGCACACCATGCCACAAGCTCGTATCCTCTGGATCGGAGGTTAGGCGTAGTGATGAGCCGAACACCCCCGGGTTCGGTTCGCACCAGAACCCGCGAACGGACCGAAAGTTCGTACGAACATTAGAACCCTATTAAATACAATGGATGCGAACGTTCGAATTCTAAAGTGCTAATTATAACGACTATTATGCATGTTATTGTCCTAAAAAGGGTTTGGGAACCCGGGTTCTGCACCAGGGGACATGTATCAATGCAAAAAGAAGTTTTAAAAACGGTCGTTTTTCGGGAGCAGTCATTTTAATGATGCATAAAGTGAAAAAAAAAAGTCAAATATTCCTTTAAATATCGTACCTGGGGGGTGTCTAAAGTATGCCTGTGAAGTGCCACGTGTTTCCCGTGTTTAGAACTGTCCCTGCACAAAATGACACTTCTAAAGGAAAAAAAAGCCATTTAAAACTGCTTGCGTCTTTAATGTAATGTCTGGTCCCGGTAATATGGATGAAAATCTTTAAGAAAAATGGCATAGCTACCCCATGACCCCCCCCCCACCCCAGCCCATTACCAGCCCCTTTGGGTCTTGTATGGATATTAAGGGGAACACCGCACACAAAATAAAAAAGGCCCTATATACTCTGAACAGCCGTATACAGACGGTGCATACAAGACAGGGACTGTAGGTTTGTTCTTATGTAGAATGTGTTTGTAATTTTGAACAGGTACATTATTTAAGTGTAGCTCCAGCCCAAAAATCTATTTTTAAACTTTTTGGAAAACATAGGTAAGGGTTATCACCCCTGTAACATTTGTTTTGCTGTCTGTGCCCCTGTTCAGAACATTTCACCTCACTTTCCGTCCCAATGACAACTGTTTTTGAAATGTGGTGTTTTTCTTGAAACAAGGATTGGTGATAAAGCATCAGTACAGAGGAGACACCTTTCTCCCATATTAATTCTTACAGGAGAGAATTTTCCTTCCTAGGGGTAGATTTCCTCTCACTTCCTGTTGTCTTCTTGCGTTTGCAAGTAGGAGTCGTTTGTAAGTTGGATGTTTGAAAGTAGGGACCTGCCGTATATACTCTGCAGAAATAGGCCCCTTAGTTGTTGGTGTTGACACAACACTGTAAGCACTCACAGTTACTCTTGGTTGGTGCTGGAACGCCCTGCTGTCAACTATTATATCAGGAATTGTAATTACATATAATTGTTGAACAGTGGTAGTAAAAATTGGGCCTTTGATGGTGGTGCTGGTGCCACAACACTGTAAGCCCTGACAGTTACTCTTGGTGGGTGCAGCAATGGGCCCTGCTGTGAATTATTAGATCAAGAATTGTAATTGCATGCCCCTGTTGAACAGGGGCTGAAAAATTGGGCCTTTCGTGGTGGTGGTGGTGGTGGTGGTGTTGCCACAACACTGTAAGCCCTCAGAGTTACTCTTGGTGGGTGCAGGAATGGGCCCTGCTGTGAATTATTAGATCAAGAATTGTAATTACATGCCCCTTTTGAACAGGGGCTGAAAAATTGGGCCTTTCGTGGTGGTGGTGGTGGTGGCGTTGCCACAACACTGTAAGCCCTCAGAGTTACTCTTGGTGGGTGCAGCAATGGGCCCTGCTGTGAATTATTAGATCAAGAATTGTAATTACATGCCCCTGTTGAACAGGGGCTGAAAAATTGGGCCTTAGGCACTGGTGGCACAACACTGCAACCCCTCACAGATACTGTACTTGGAGCACAGCAATGAGCCCTGTTGCAAAGTATTGCTTCAAAAATTGTAATTACACGCCCCTGTTAAACAGGGGCTGAAAAATTGGGCCTTAGGCACTGGTGGCACAACACTGCAACCCCTCACAGATACTGTACTTGGAGCACAGCAATGAGCCCTGTTGCAAAGTATTGCTTCAAAAATTGTAATTACACGCCCCTGTTAAACAGGGGCCGAAAAATTGGGCGTTAGGCACTGGTGGCGGCACCCATAAACAAAAATGATCTTCCAAGCTATCATCATCAATCGTATCATTGAGGACTCGGAGGAGGAGGATAGCCAGTCAACATAACAGCACAGGCACTCAGCATCAGCATCAGTCTTGAAGGGATGTGACATGTTAAAATCAATTAGTCTGTTATATCAGCATCAGGTGTGTGGTAGCTGGTGGTGATCCAAGACTGGTTCATCTTGATGAAAGTCAGTCGATCAACCGAGTCGGTGGACAGGCGCACCCTGTGATCCGTGACAAATCCTCCAGCAGCACTGAATGTGCGTTCCGAAAGAACGCTGGATGCAGGACAGGCCAGTAGCTCAATTGCATACTGTGCAAGCTCTGGCCAGTGATCCATCCTCAAGACCCAGTAAGCCAGAGGATTTTCGGTGGGGAAGGTGTCCAAGTCTGACCTTGCCCCTAGATATTCCTGCACCATGTTTATCAGACGCTGGCGATGGTTGCTGGAACCGATCATACTTTGGGGCTGCGGACTAAAGAATTGTCTGAACGCATCGGTCAGACGGCCACCTTCCCCACCGCTCCTTCTTTGACTGGCCGAAGCCTCAGCAACTCGTTGTCCAGGACCAGGAGTTTGTAACCTCCCAGTCTCTGGGAACGCGTTGCACAGACCGTTCTTCAAGGCCTCCCGGAGTTGTCTCATCCTCTGCTCCCTCTGCGACGGTAACATAAGGTCCGCAACCTTACCCTTGTACCGTGGATCAAGGAGAGTGGCCAGCCAGTAATGGTCCCTCTCCTTGATCCGAAGAATACGAGGATCCTTCCGCAGACTTTGCAGGATCAGGGAGGCCATGCAGCGTAGGTTAGCTGAGGCATTCGGTCCGGAGTCCTCTGGGTCACTAAGGACGACATGATCCGCAGCCACCTCCTCCCAGCCACGTACAAGTCCACTGGTTTCTTGGGACTGTAAATCATCCCTAAAAGACTGCTGCTGATGATGCTGAGTGCCAGCCTCCACCTCCATGCTGACACAATCCTCCTCCTCCTCCTCCTCTTCCTGTGCGATGGGTGGGACAGAAGGAACACTGTCTGGGTAAAGGGGGCCTTGAGAGGCAAGGAAGTCCTCCTCTTCCTGCCTCTGTTCTGCCTCAAGTGCCCTGTCCATTATTCCACGCAGCGTGTGCTCCAACAGGTGGACAAGAGGTACAGTGTCACTGATGCATGCACTGTCACTGCTCACCATCCTCGTGGCCTCCTCAAATGGTGCCAGGACAGTGCATGCATCCCTGATCATGCCCCACTGGCGTGGAGAAAAAAAACCAAGCTCCCCTGACCCTGTCCTGGTGCCGTAGTCGCACAGGTACTCATTGATGGCCCTCTGCTGCGTGTGCAGCCGCTGCAGCATGGCCAACGTTGAGTTCCACCTGGTGGGCATGTCACATATAAGGCGGTTCTTGGGCAGGTTCAACTCCTTTTGCAGCTCAGCCAGGCGAGCACTGGCATTATAAGATCTGCGGAAATGCACACAGACTTTCCTGGCCTGCCTCAGGACATCCTGTAAGCCCGGGTACCTGCCCAAGAACCGCTGCACCACCAGGTTAAGGACGTGAGCCACACAGGGCACATGGGTCAGTTGTCCCTGTCGGAGGGCGGAGAGGAGGTTGGTGCCATTGTCGCAAACCACCATTCCTGGCTTAAGCTGGCGTGGCGTCAACCACCTCTCGGCCTGGCCCTGCAGAGCAGACAGGACCTCTGCCCCAGTGTGGCTTCTGTCCCCCAAACACACCAGCGCAAGCACGGCATGGCATCTTTTTGCCTGCGTACTTGCGTAGCCCCTTGAACGGCTACGGAGCACCGCTGGTTCAGAGGACAAAGCACAGGAAGAGGCCATGGAGGAAGAAGAAGAGGAGGGGGTGGAGGAGAGAGGTGTGTCACAACCAGTAGTAGCATTTTGGAGGCGTGGCCGTGGAACAACCTCCAACACTACTGCACCTTGTCCTGCATCCTTCCCAGCTGCCAAAAGAGTGACCCAATGGGCCGTGAAAGAAAGGTAACGTCCCTGTCCATGCCTGCTGGACCATGAGTCAGCGGTAATATGCACCTTACCGCTGACCGCCCTGTCCAGCGAGGCTAAGACATTGCCTTCCACATGCCGGTAGAGAGCCGGAATAGCCTTCCGTGAGAAAAAGTGGCGTTTGGGAACCTGCCACTGAGGAACCGCACATTGCACAAACTCACGGAAGGGGGCCGAGTCTACCAACTGAAAAGGCAGCAGTTGAAGCGCTAGCAATTTAGCCAAGCTAGCATTCAACCGCTGGGCATGTGGATGGCTGGGAGTGAACTTCTTTCGACGGTCCAGCAGCTGGGGCAGGGAAATTTGCCTGCTAGAATCGGACGTCGGTGTACTGCTAGCAGAGTGGCCGCAAGTACTTGGCTGTGACACACCTAATTCTACACCTTCATTCCTCTCAGTGCATGTTTCAGAGAGGACTGAAGTTATAGTGGGGTTGGAGATCCCAGCTGATGCGGTGCAAGGAGAGGTCCGCTTTGTTCTTTGGTGTGGGTCTTTGAGGTAGGCTTGCCAACGAGCTGCATGGCAGGTCAACATATGTCTGGTCAGGCATGTGGTACCCAAGCGGCTGATGTTTTGGCCACGCGATATACGCTTGAGAAATATGTTGCAAACAGCAGCTGTGCGATCTGATGCACTAGCCTCAAAAAAGGCCCACACCAAAGAACTTTTTGAATGACGGGCAGAGGCAGCGCCCTGCACAGGCGGAGCTCTGCGGTGTGATTCCGTCGGTGTACTGCCCTTACGCTGGCCACCAAAGGGCATCCTGCCTCGTTGGAGATGTGCCTCCTCCTCATCCTCCTCCTCCTCCTCTCTCCTATTAGGCACCCACGTGGAGTCAGTGACCTCATCATCCCCTCCCTCCTCATCACTGGAGCCAATCTGGCAGTATGCTGCAGCTGCTGGAACATGACTGCCAGATTGGTGTCCTTCTTGAGCATCCCCTCTGTCTGCTCTCACGCTACTGCCTTCCTCTAGCTGGGTTTCATCATCAGACCCTTCGAAACGCTGGGCATCTTCCTGGAGCATGTACCCAACACTGTGCTCAAACAGTTCGGGGGACTCCTCAGGAGGAGGACATGGTGGGTCTAGGGAAGGAGTGACTGATGATGAGTCTGACATTGATACCAGGGAAGAGGACGCTTTGGCAGCTGCTTTGCCAGTACCCTGAGCCTGGGTGAGAGAGGATGAGGAGGAGGAGGAGGAGGGCTTGGTCATCCACTCTACCAAGTCTTCGGCATGATGTGGCTCAACATGTCCAGCTGCCGAAAAGAAGGACAAGCGTGTCCCATGGCCATGTGCTGATGACAATGCACCGCGTCCACGACCAGCACTGTTGCCCCCAGACACAGAGCCTGCTTGCCCTCTTTTATTGCTTCCTGACTGTCTGCCTCTCCTTGTTTGCCTTCCAGACATTCTAATGGCTGGCCTGCAGGGAGATGGGAAAAAAGCAATAAGGGCTACCTTCAGGTGTCCTTCTCTGTCCCTTTACTTAAGGATTTCTAAATATGGTTGAGGATGATTGCTTTCGCACAGAATAGCACAATGACAATTTCCCTGACTGTCCAAAAAACAAGGATTTCAAAGATGGTTGATGAGGAATGCTTTAGCACAATATAGCACAATGAGAATTTCCCTCACTGTCCTTCCCTGTCCCTACAAACAAGGTTTAGCACAGTAAAACACACTGACACTCTCCCTACCTATAGTTTTCTGTCCCTATAAATTTATTTATTTTTAAAGATGGTTGATGATGAATGCTTTAGCACAGTATAGCACAATGAGAATTTCCCTCACTGTCCTTCCCTGTCCCTACAAACAAGGTTTAGCACAGTAAAACACACTGACACTCTCCCTACCTATAGTTTTCTGTCCCTATAAAAAATGTTTTTTTAAAGATGGTTGATGATGAATGCTTTAGCACAGTATAGCACAATGAGAATTTCCCTCACTGTCCTTCCCTGTCCCTACAAACAAGGTTTAGCACAGTAAAACACACTGACACTCTCCCTACTTATAGTTTTCTGTCCCTATAAAAAATGTTTTTTTAAAGATGGTTGATGATGAATGCTTTAGCACAGTATAGCACAATGAGAATTTCCCTCACTGTCCTTCCCTGTCCCTACAAACAAGGTTTAGCACAGTAAAACACACTGACACTCTCCCTACCTATAGTTTTCTGTCCCTATAAAAAATGTTTTTTTAAAGATGGTTGATGATGAATGCTTTAGCACAGTATAGCACAATGAGAATATCCCTCACTGTCCTTCCCTGTCCCTACAAACAAGGTTTAGCACAGTAAAACACACTGACACTCTCCCTACCTATAGTTTTCTGTCCCTATAAAAAATGTTTTTTTAAAGATGGTTGATGATGAATGCTTTAGCACAGTATAGCACAATGAGAATTTCCCTCACTGTCCTTCCCTGTCCCTACAAACAAGGTTTAGCACAGTAAAACACACTGACACTCTCCCTACCTATAGTTTTCTGTCCCTATAAAAAATGTTTTTTTAAAGATGGTTGATGATGAATGCTTTAGCACAGTATAGCACAATGAGAATTTCCCTCACTGTCCTTCCCTGTCCCTACAAACAAGGTTTAGCACAGTAAAACACACTGACACTCTCCCTACCTATAGTTTTCTGTCCCTATAAAAAATGTTTTTTTAAAGATGGTTGATGATGAATGCTTTAGCACAGTATAGCACAATGAGAATTTCCCTCACTGTCCTTCCCTGTCCCTACAAACAAGGTTTAGCACAGTAAAACACACTGACACTCTCCCTACCTATAGTTTTCTGTCCCTATAAAAAATGTTTTTTTAAAGATGGTTGATGATGAATGCTTTAGCACAGTAAAGCACAATGAGAATTTCCCTCACTGTCCTTCCCTGTCCCTACAAACAAGGTTTAGCACAGTAAAACACACTGACACTCTCCCTACCTATAGTTTTCTGTCCCTATAAAAAATGTTTTTTTAAAGATGGTTGATGATGAATGCTTTAGCACAGTATAGCACAATGAGAATTTCCCTCACTGTCCTTCCCTGTCCCTACAAACAAGGTTTAGCACAGTAAAACACACTGACACTCTCCCTACCTATAGTTTTCTGTCCCTATAAAAAATGTTTTTTTAAAGATGGTTGATGATGAATGCTTTAGCACAGTATAGCACAATGAGAATTTCCCTCACTGTCCTTCCCTGTCCCTACAAACAAGGTTTAGCACGGTAAAACACACTGACACTCTCCCTACCTATAGTTTTCTGTCCCTATAAAAATTTTTTTTTTTAAAGATGGTTGATGATGAATGCTTTAGCACAGTATAGCACAATGAGAATTTCCCTCACTGTCCTTCCCTGTCCCTACAAACAAGGTTTAGCACAGTAAAACACACTGACACTCTCCCTACCTATAGTTTTCTGTCCCTATAAAAATTTTTTTTTAAAGATGGTTGATGATGAATGCTTTAGCACAGTATAGCACAATGAGAATTTCCCTCACTGTCCTTCCCTGTCCCTACAAACAAGGTTTAGCACAGTAAAACACACTGACACTCTCCCTACCTATCCTTCTCTTTCCCTAAACTAAAGGAATCCAGGTTAAGCAAGAAAAAAAAATGTCACTGTCCCTGCCTATGCTTCTCTTTCCCTGCTCCGGAACACACTACACTAGGCCGCCGTGCTGGCGGCCTTTTATAGTGTGGGGCGTGTACTAAACACCCTCAGCAATAATTGGCCACAGGCATCCTGCCTGTGGCCAATCATTGCTCTCCTCGCTGCCGGCGCTGTGATTGGCCAAGCATGCGGGGTCACAGTGCATGCTTGGCCAATCACAGCGCCTGGATGACACTGCGATGGCGTAGTGCATTGTGGGCCGCGAATTAGGCGCGAACGGCCCAAATCGTTCGTTGTTCGGCGAACGATCGAACAGCCGATGTTCGAGTCGAATGTATGTTCGACTCGAACACTGAGCTCATCCCTAGTCAGGCGGTGTTCACAATTTTGGGTCCTGCAGCGAGTTACCTCCTTCCATTGGTTCTCATCCCCAGTGTATAGGGACAAGTCTATATTTCTCCCTAAGAAGGCCACTGTCCACACCACTTCAATTCCAACAAAGAGTTTATTTTATCTTTTGCTTAGGGAACAGGAAAGAGTTGATGAGAGTAATAGATAGCAAAGTTAGGAGGTAGGTCCAGGCACAAGACTTCCAACTTATCGTCGCCACTCGATCCCGAGTGGGTTTAGCTCACCCAGATAGTCCCTATGAGAGCGGCCCTGGCAGCCGGTGTGGAGCCCGAACATCTACTTGAGTTTCCTTAGGATACGATCAGGAACAGTTCCAAGTCCCGAACTTCCCAGCGGTTGTAACACTAGAACCAAGGTGCAAATTAAAGCACGTTACAAGGCCTGTGGCGGATCTTTGAATCCCTCTAGTAGGTAACCAGGCCTCTTTCGAGGTGGCGACTCCTCTCACCGAAATCCCTGGTTTCCTCTTGTCTAGAACGGGTCACCCACTCCCGGGCACCCTAGGATTCTTCTTTCGGGGGTAGACCCTAGCTAAAGGTGCTGGGCCTACTTGCAGAGCTGCAGCCCCAGGCTAAAGGTGCCTGAGACTGATACACCTGTGTGCACTCCCCTGGCCAGGTAGGCCATGAGGAGCGCACTGCTCCGGTGAGCAGAGTGGAATGGACAGACGGAAGGACCCCGAAAGATCGCGTCTGCCCCTTGTGTACCCTCTCCCAGCCTGCACAGCGGGCCGCCCACACCCACCGCACAACCGCCGAGAGAGGACACCCTAAGGCGTAGCAATGTTACCCATGGTTCAACCCTGACCTGATATAGCAACGCCACCTACAGGCCGCAGGGAACTTCACACCAGGCAACACCACATAGGCAGAAGCAAAGAAACCTAACAATCAAAGCGGCCTGAGCCTGACTACTGACTCAGACCAACCCCTAAATTTAGGCACATAGCACCCCTGAAAGTTAAGAGGTCGCTACACTAGGTACCTGAGTTTTGGAGACCCAGGCACCAGGGCCAAGATTACAACTATTATTAGTTCATTCTTATATTAAATAATAGTATTCTCGGGGGCGGCGTGTCCGGATGTAGAGCAGGGAAGACGTGTTGCTGAGGAGCTCCATACATCCTGACAAAATCTGTTGCCATCCTGCCTTCCCTCTGCCCGGGTGAGCCCTCAAATTTACCTTGCGGGTCCCTGAAGGTCCTCTGCCTCGGCCACATCCTGTATTTTTGGCCCTGGTCGCCCGATCGAGCCGTTACCGGGACTTGCAGCTGGCTCTGTACTCCCGGGTCCCGCCGCCATCTTGCGGCCTGCTGTCCTTCTCGGAGCCTCTGGGCTCGATTGCCGTGGTTCGCGGGGCTGGAGGTGCCTCATCCACACACACCGAGGGCACCAGTGGTGGGGAGGGTGTTCCGGACCGGCGCTGCGGCCGCCTGGGGGCCTCGGGAAGTTGATTGCCCAGGCCTGCGGCCTACGCACATCTTGCGGCCTACCACGATTCCGGGAGCCTCCGTCCTCAATTTCTGAGTGCCGCCGGACACGCGGCGGATGGGCACGTCCTCCGGAGCTACCATTCGTGCCGGGGGGGTCGGCACTGCGCCTGACGACTTTCGGGGAGCTGCTTCTACGCATCCACGTCTGCAGCCCACAGCCATCTCTCGGCCTCCTGACCGGCCCCATCCATCGGACGCAGGTACGCCTCCACTCCTCCTGGGATCCTTTGGGTGATCGACTGCCCCACAATACTGCGGGGGGGGACACCCCCACTCCAGCACCTCTCCATCCTGTCTTTGCTGTGCCCCCCGCCCTCCCATTTGGACTGGGCCCCTCTGCCCGCGAGCCCCCCTCTCCCCCCCTGAACTTTCCCTAATTTTGGGGTTAGGCTTGGATGGGCCGCCCTAGGACCCGCGGCTATGCAAATAAGGGCCCGAAGGCTCCTCACATACCTCCGTCAGCAGTTGTTCCATCTACACGGAGATCCTCGGCTGGGATAGCGGCCGATACGCAGATGGCTGCGGAGTCGGGGGTGGCGGCGCCGCCCACGGGAGTGGAGATCCTGGCAGCCATCACATCCTGTAAAGAAACTCTGACATCTAAGATTGATTTTTTGACAGTGGATGTCGGTCTTCTCCGTCAAGATATGGATAAATTTCGCTCTCGCATCGCAGAGGTGGAGGACAGGGTCTCTGTGGTGGAGGATACGGTTCGGTCAGACTCCAGGGAGATACGGGCCCTCCAAATTCAAGTGAAAGCGCAGCAGGAGCGCGCGATAGACACCGAGAACCGCCTCAGGCGGAACAACATCCGTATAATTGGACTGCCCGAGAGGGTCGAGGGCCCTAGGCCTGCTGAATTTACTGAGCAATTACTGACCACCCTGTTTGACCTGGGTGCTCCGGCATCTACCTTTGTGGTTGAAAGAGCCCACAGGGTTCCACCGCTCCCTCCGAGACCTGGGGCCCCTCCACGCCCCTTCCTGCTACGAATGCTGAACTACCGGGACCGGGACCGCATCCTTGCGGCGGCACGAGCCATGCCAGACATTAAGTATGAAAACACCAGACTACTTTTCTTCCCGGACTTCTCCCAGGAGGTACAGCAACGTCGCAAGTCCTTCACTAATGTGAGACGCCGGCTCCGGGAGAGGGGTCTGCGCTTTGGCCTGTTGTATCCCAGCAGACTGCGAGTCACTGACGGTAGCGACACTCATTTCTTTGATACCCCGGAGGCGGCAGCGGCGTGGCTAGACGCCCGTTAACCTTAGGCAGCCGAGGACCAGCGGTGGAATTCACCCGGCAGGGAACAGATATGCTTCAACTATCACATCAATGAACATCTTTCCTGTCTTTTGAAGAATCCCAGCACTGCCCCCTTCTATGCCCCTAATCCTGCTTATCCCTGCTGGCTTTCACCTTTGTTCCTTATACACAAATGTTCACTTCGGCTGATTGAACTTCCACTCACTCCTGTCTAAGGAGCTCCAATGGCAACTAACGAACTGCCTCGCTCATGAACCAAGGTGACTCAAGTTGTTCCCCCTTTCCACACCTTGTGCTTCCACCCAGAGTTGAGGCGGAATTCGCCGGAAACGTATTCCTCACCTGCGGTCCTAGGGGCCGACTTCTTAGGGTCGCAGTGACCTAAAGATTACATGTTTCTCTCAGTTAAGGGACAAAACCCTGCATCAGTTTTTATGGCTCTTGGGTCCCTTTTTTTTTGGCCCTTGACGCTAGGTTTGTATGGTGTTTGGGTAGGGTGTTTTATGTTATGGGGAGAAGGGTTCAATTGTTATGAAGATCCAGATAATTACTGTATTGCTCAATTACCTTATGGGTCTCTGACCCTATTGAATGAGTGTGCCACTACTGTGTTTACTTCTATGTGTTGGGTTGATGGTCTCATCCTGCTTCTATTTCCCCCTGGTGTTCCTTGATGGCTCCTCCGGTTGCTGAGCTCCTGACCGTTCTGTCGTGGAATGTTCGGGGGCTCAACTCGAAGTTTAAGAGGTCACTCTTATTTCAATATTTGAAAATACATAATCCCCACATAGTGCTACTGCAGGAGACACATTTAACCGGCAGCAAGGTTATGGCTCTGAAGAAGCCCTGGGTACAGAAGGCGTTTCATGCGACCTACTCTTCATATTCTCGTGGGGTATCTATCCTGATTAGCAAACGTGTACCGTGTGTGATACACGATGTTCATCTGGACCCCCAGGGAAAGTTCGTTATGGTTGTTCTGAGTGTATATACCCAAAAGTATGTCATAGTGAATGTTTATTTGCCTCCCCCTGGTCAGGTACAGGCTCTGTATACTCTCTACGAGAGGTTGGCTCCGTATTGCCCAGCGCAGGTTCTGTTCATGGGAGACTTTAATGCTACGCTGTCCCGTGACCTGGACAGGCCTTCCCCCCAATCCAATTTTAACTCTGATCTCGGAACGTGGGCTCAGGCCACGGAGTTCCAGGAGGCATGGAGGTGGCTTCACCCCCAAGATAGAACGTATTCTTGTTTTTTGGCCACATTTAGAACCTCCTCCCGCATTGATCTAGCTTTTGCTAATTCCACCATGCTGGCTAACGTTCAGGAGGCATGTTATCTCCCCTCTGGCCTCTCTGATCATCACCCCCTTAAATTGACCATTAGGACCACCAGGTCGCGAAACAATGCCCTTTGGAGGTTGCAACCCCATTGGATCAACAACGAGGCTGTCCACGACAGAGTTCTTTCCCCCCTGGGGGAGTATTGGGTGCACAATGCGGGGTCGGCCTCTCTGGAGACGACCTGGGACGCCTCCAAGGCTCACAGCAGGGGTCAGTATATCTCGGCTGTGGCGGCGGTTAAGGCGGAACTGGGAGATGGGGTATCTGACCTGCAGCGTAGGGTGGATTAGGCGATGACTCAGTATTCAGCCTCGCCGACGGTGTCCAATTTTGAACACCTGTCATCGCTTAGGCGAGAACTACATCTCTATGTTACAGATGCCACTAGTCTTGGTATACAGGGTAGCAGACAGGCATACTTTGAACATGGTGACAAAAATAGCAAGCTGCTGGCGATGCTAGCGCAGCAGGACAGGCCCTCAGCGGTTATATCGGAGAACCTCACGGCAGATGGCGCTTTAGCCACCTCTCAGGAGGATATTCTGTCTGCATTCAACACTTTCTACACCTCTCTCTATGTCTCTTCACTTCCTGACGGGTTTGATCCTACGCCTATGATCTCCCTGCTGGACACGTTGGCCCTGGGGTGGCTCTCTGACACGGAGAGGCAACTCCTTGTCTCGGAGATCACCCCAGAAGAAGTCACACTGGCCATTAAATCTTTTCCGGCAGGTAAAACCCCAGAGCCGGACGGCCTGCCCATTGAGTACTATAGGGCCCACGCAGAATTGCTCGCCCCTAAACTAGCTCAGATGTTTCAAGCTTGCTTGAATCAAGACTCCTTGCCACCCTCTATGAGAGAAGCCCATGTGGTACTTATTCCTAAGCCTAATAGAGACCCTAAGCTCTGCGCCTCATACAGGCCAATTGCACTTCTCAACTGTGACCTTAAAATTTTGACCAAGTTACTGGCCACTAGACTCAACGTAGTGGTTAAGTCCCTGATTGACCCCGACCAAACGGGCTTCATGCCCGGTAGATCTACGGACATTAATATACGCAGATTATTCACTAATATTCATGCCCCCCATACTAACCAGGGTACTAGAACCATTGCCACCTTGGATATAGAGAAGGCATTCGACACAGTGGAATGGGTCTATCTGTGGGAGGTGCTTAGACGAATGGGGTTCCCGTTAAAATTTATAGGCTGGATACGCACACTTTACACTGGTCCTACGGCACGCATTAAGCTGAATGGCTCCTTGTCTCCTCCGTTCTCCCTGCAGAGGGGCACCAGACAGGGATGCCCTGTCTCCCCGGCTCTGTTCGCCCTGGCCGTGGAGCCTATTGCTGAGGCCCTTAGGACCTCGGTCGAGGTCCGTGGTCTTCGGGCTGGCTGGCTGGAGGAGAGAGTGGCTTTATACGCGGACGATATGCTCCTGTTCCTGAATGACGCTGGTGACTCTCTGCGGGGCGCACTTGGTATCATGGATGCCTTCTCCGCCTTCACGGGGCTGAAGGTGAACTGGCACAAGTCGCAATTGTTCCCAGTGGATGCGGGGGCCCGGTCCTCCTCGCCCTCCTCTCTCCCGCTTCAGTGGGTTGAGCAGTTCACCTACTTAAGAATTGTTATCTCAAAGGAGACTGGGGAGTTTGTGCGGCTAAATCTCGACCCTGTCCTGGTGACCATTAAAGCCAAACTTAAGGCGTGGAGTAACCTCCCCCTTTCTCTCATTGGGCGTATTAACCTGATTAAAATGAAAGTCCTTCCTAAACTCACGTATATTTTTCGGAATTCCCCTCACTGGCTGACTAAAGTCTTCTTTAATTCCCTCAGGCAACTCTTCCTCTCCTTTATTTGGGGGGGCAGGCTACCTAGATTCAAATATTCCACCTTGACCAGGCCTGTGGACAGTGGCGGCTTGGCTCTCCCTGATTGTTACAAGTACTATTTGGCCACTCAGCTTGTGACCGCCCACTGGTGGCTGAGACCGGACCTGACCAATTCCGTGACGGTACTGGAGGCAGCCAGAGTGGGGTCCTTGGAGGCACTGGAGGGACTGCTATTCAGGGGGCAAAAAACGCCCCACAATCTCACCCCTTCCATGCGTACCACTATGCGGGCATGGAAGGCGGGTGAGGCACTAAGGGCACCCCAGCCGAACTCTTGGTCTCCTCACACCCCCCTGTGGCTGAATCCCAACCTGTCACAATTCCACACTATCCCCGATCCGCAGGCCTGGGCCAAGTATAAAATACTGACCCTCAAACATATCATCACCAACGGAGATCTCACTCCCTTTCACACTTTATGTGCTAAATTCAACGTACCTGACCGAGCCCGCTTTAGATATCTCCAAATTGCACATGCCTTCAGGTGCCAATTTTTGGGCAGGCCAGTCGAACTGGCATACTCAGAGTTGGAATCTACTATCCGGGTGAAAGACCTGGAAAAACCCGCGTCTCAGATTTATGGATCCCTGCTGGTTGCTGCTATCCCCGAGCTGTCTTCCCTCCGCAGGAAATGGGTGGAGGACATACCGGGGCTGGACGCGGACGACTGGAGGGAGGTTTGGGATTATCCCTTCTCCCCTCTGATCTCAGCAAGGGACAAATTAGTCCAATATAAAATTGTCCACAGGGCTCACTACACACCTCACAGGCTGCACCAGATGTCACCGGAGCATTCTCCGGAGTGCTGACGCTGCTCCTACCGGCCAGGGGGTTTCTTCCATATTTTCTGGGCTTGCCCAGCAATTGTACAGTATTGGAGTGAAGTGATACGGGTGATCAATAAAGCCACCGGGACTTGCGTCCCATGTGAGCCCATACACTGTTTGCTAGGACTGGTTGACCAACTGCCAATACTCAGAGCCAGAAAAACACTCATATCCCTGTTGTTGTATTATGCACGCAAAGCCATTACAATGAATTGGAAAAAATCGTCTCCCCCCTCTGTTAAATTTTGGAAAAACTTAATTAATGCCAGTTTGCCCCTATATAGAGCCACGTACTTGTCTAGAGGTTGTCCGCACAAATTTGAAAAGGTATGGAACTGTTGGTTAGATGACAGAAGCACGGCAAGTGATACAGTGACCACGGTCTAGACTTATATTGTATCTTCGAAATATCGATTATTAACCCAAAAAATGTCTCCAGGCTACCTTCCTCTAACAATAACACTTTGAAGCATGATGTATATTGAATGAACCCTCTCCCCAAGCTTGGGGTTGTAGTATAGACTAAGTTAAGTTTTTTGTTATTTGTCGCCCTGTGACGGTCTGATGCCGACACAGGGTAATGGCCCCTGCGTGGGCAGCTGTTGTGCCTAGATGTGGGCAAATTGTGTGTATGTTTTATAAAAATTCAATAAAAAAGATTTATAAAAAAAATAAAAAAAATAATAGTATTCTCTTATTTGGACAGCAGTGGGCAGATTCCTATTTTTTTTTAGCTATTTTTGTGCGTTTTACGCTTTTCGTGAGCCTCCCCTTCTTATCCTCACTTTAGTGTAATCGCGCATTTTACATCTAATACCTTTTGATCATCTCGTCTTGCATTTAATATGTGTCCTTTGTTAATTCCTTGAACTATTTGCTGGCTTTATATTTTGGCTGGCTTCACACAATATTATTTTCACCTTCCATTTCCGGTTTTGAGCACTGGAACGCAGAGCCCAGCTGTATTGTGTTACCCGCGTCACTTCCGGGAATGATTTGTTTCCTTCTCCCGGCCAGATGTTTACTTCTGGCCGAACTTCCCCTGACGTGGCGATTCACTTCCGGGTTGCGCTGTTCCGCCTATCTGGGAGGTTATTATGCCTGACATTCTCCTCATAGAGATGTCATTGCGGGACACTTGCGGCCGCGCCTCCTGTTTTTCCTTTGCCCCGCCCTCCTGGATGTGTGAATGATATTGTGGTTTCTCCTTCCTGTCCTCATGGATAGCACGGTGGTTTGCGCATGCGCGGCCGTGCTTGGACGTTTTCTTTTTTTTTGTTCCAACACTGTTAGTGCGGTCGTGGTGCGCATGCGCGGCTCCGTGCATTGGTGATGACAATGAGGAAAAGCTGTGCACCTTTCATGCTACCCTATCACAGGTAAATGTGATTGTTACTTCCTGTATATAAATGAGCGTGCTCACAACATTGGCCACGCCTCTGATGATATCCTGTTGGATGAAACATGTCAGGCTGACTGATGTGAGCACGCTAAGAACCGCGGATTATACTTTTTTGCCTTGATGATCCTTTTATCCTGTAAGTAGAATTTTAAATAAACCTTCATTTGATCTTACGGGCTTCACTATGCTGCCTTTTTTTTCTGTATGGGTTTAGCATCTCCTGCTGATGTCTGCATAAACATTTTTATGTTATGTTTTATGTTTTTTATGCATTTTTCAAGTCCTGGAAATTCCTTTGATATTGATGATATCGGATACTTTGGTTGTTATCCTATCAAGATTGGAGAGCCATATCCACCTGTGACCCTCTGCATTTCACTACATGCTCATGATGCTCGCTTTTTGGTAAGCAGACAGTGAGCACGTTTTTGTTTTTGTGGTGGTGTGTTAACTGTTCACACTGAAGTCTTTGGTGGTGGAGTTCTTCAATTTCCTGCATCCATCTTTTTTGTTATGAAATATATGGACTGATTTTCACATTGAAGCGCTGCATTTTTGGTTTTATACAGAGTAGTTGAAGTGTGTACATTCCTAGTAGTGTAGGTGTCTGAAGGGCAAGCAGGTTGCAAGCAACAATAGACTGAGTAGGTAAGTATTTCCTGAATTTGACTAGTAACTTGACCATAACTTACTATGTAGGGTCTCAGCCACTTGACCATCGTTCCCTTAATACTTTTTACTCTTCTTAATCAAGGAGGCTGCCACTGCTTTACAGTGAAGAATAGGAGATTTTGTGGACATGCTTGCAAAATTTTAATTTCCTCTTGCCTGTTTCTACACTCCACTGCTCTAGGTGCACCCCCAGGTCCTGTTTTCTAGATTTGCCTCAGTCTAAAAACGACAAATTACAAATTACTAACAGGGAAAATGACAACATTCCCTGTGCCAAATTCAAGAAATCTCAAAAACATGACCTGGGTTTGCATCTTGCGGAGGAGAGTTGGGAAACATTGCCCTAACTAACGTGAATTGTAATGTTTATGTGTTTTTTAGAATCTAAAACCCAAAATTTGAAGGTGCCCCCAAATTTGGCCTTAGCATTCTTATTTCACACATGATCCCATACCTAAAATGTGTGTAGTTCCAAACATCTATTTTTCAAAAACCACAAAACACACAGTGTGTCAACATGTGCTATCTCCCATCACAGGGTATCAATGGACGCGTTTTGGGGGTGCAACCACTTCCTCATAATTAAAGTAGCTCAGAGGAAGGGGTTGCACCCTCAAAACGCGTTCATTGATACCCCGTGATGGGAGATGGCACATGTTGACACACTGTGTGTTTTGTGGGTTTAGAAAAATAGATGTATGGAACTACACACATTTTAGGCATGGGATTATAAGGGACATTTCATTGTTATGCCTCTATGTGTACGTGGCTTCAAATTTTGGCTTTTAGAGGGGTGAGATCACCCCATCTGAGGAATGCAACATCCACACAGTCTTGGGATATTAATGTCTCGTTTGGCCTTCACTTTACTAAACTCGAACTTTGTAAGTTCCTGAGTTTGGCATGTGTATCTAATGTTTTAGAACATGCATGTTTAGCCACAAAAAAGGAGAAATAATGCAAAACATACATGCTATACACCAAGATTTTGTTTTAAAACCTTAAAACGCACATGTGAATGTGCTTTGAGTAAAATGTTTTTTACTAAACAATGTGTGGCTTATTGTCATAGAAATCCTGTCAGCTACAGGATTCCTGGACTTCCTGATTCCGAATCTCGGGCACGTCCACGCGCGCGGGCACGCGCGCGCGCGATGGCGAGCACGTGCGCGCACGCGCTTAGCGGGGGCGCGCGCACGCTCCACAAAGCGCGCCAGAAGAGCTATTTAAACATGCCTGTGACAGACAGTCCCTGCTGTCTGCTCTACAGCGTGTAGTACCCAAAGAGACCTGATTCGTGTATTTACCTGCATCCGACCCGGCTTGCCTTGACCCTTCCAGTTTCCTGCCTGCCTCTGACCCCCGGCTTTGTTTGACCAATCTTCTGCCTGATCCTCCAGTACCTTGCCGTCAGCCAATACTACCGACCCGGCTTGTCCGACCAATCTCTCCAGTTGCTGTGTCCTGGTTCCAGTCCAGTCAGCCTCATCAGTTCCAGTCCAGCTGCTTGTTCCTAGTTCCAGTCCAGTTGCTTGTTCCTGGTTCCAGTCCAGTTGCTGTATCCTGGTTCCAGTCCAGCCAGTCTCTTCAGTTCCAGTCCAGTTGCTGTGTTCCTGGTTCCGGTTCAGCCTGCCATACTTCCTGGGTGCCTGGATCCGTCCCAGTCTTCAGACTCTACTCTACCTTGATCCATCCTGCCAGGCACTCGTACCCCTTCTACCTCCGTGCCTCCTGTCTTCAGTACCAGGGGCCGCCGGTGGAAGCCGTAAGAGAGGCCTCCCTCTGCAGATCCGGGCTCGTCACCGTCAGGTACGTGACAGTAGCAGACAGCCATGTCTGAGCCCGGGCAGGGAGCCTCACCTATGGAGGAACTCTGTCGGCACCTGGCAGGTTTGTCTGAAGCAGTCAAGAGTCTTCAACAAGGATACACCCGCTTGGAAGAACAAGTGCGGGTCCTCACCAATCCCTCTGCCATCCAAGAGGGGCCCCACGCCTCTGCTTCCACAGCCGGAACAAGTTCCTCACCCACAGTGGTCATGCTTCCTCCTGAACCTAAGGTTCCTACACCCGAAAGATTTTCCGGGGATCGGAGCAAGTTTAGGGCCTTCCGGAATTCGTGTGAACTGTATTTTGCCCTACAGCCCCGTACCTTTTCTCTAGAGGCCACCAAGGTGGGCTTTGTGGTCTCTTTGCTCGCTGGAGACCCTCAGAGCTGGGCCCACCGTCTCTTTGAACAGAAGGATGTATCACTAAACAACCTCGCTGCTTTTTTCGATGCCCTGGCCCAGCTATACGAAGATCCCCAACTCTCAGTAACCGCAGAAGCCGCCTTGCGTTCCCTTCAACAAGGACGCAGACCAGCGGAGGACTATGTGGCAGAATTCAGGCGGTGGAGTGCGGATACCAATTGGAATGATGCCGCCCTCCGCCATCAGTTTCGCTTAGGACTTTCCGATTCCTTGAAGGACGAGCTAGCTAGAGTTGGTGTACCACAGACACTCAACCTGTTGATTGATCTAACCATCCAGATTGACCGACGTCTGAGGGAACGGAGGGCTGAGAGGACCACTGGCTTCTCCCGCCCAACCTGGATGCTTCCTCGGGCTCCTAGTCACCTGTACTCGGCTCCTGCTACACCTCCAACTCCCACATCTGACACGCCTGAACCAATGCAGCTCGGGCTCCTTCGTCCATCCCTCGCTCCTGAGGAACGCCAGCACCGCCGAATAAATAATCTGTGCCTGTACTGCGGGGACCCCGGACATTTCGTTAGAACCTGTCCCCTGAAGCTTCGTAAGTTTCTTTCAGTTTCTTCTAACATGACTAACCTACAAGCCAAAACCACATCTCACCTTGCCCTCTCTGTTTCATTACAGCTCCCAGGAAGGACTTTGCAAGTACCCGCCATTATTGATTCCGGAGCATGCAGCTGCTTTATGGACTCAGCCTTTGCCATTAAACACCAAATTCCCCTTCGTACCAAGACCCATGGACTTCGTGTCCATCTGGCTGATGGTTCCGTCATTAAGTCCGGACCTGTGACCCAGGAGACCACTCCTATACCCGCTACCATCTTTACCACCTCTGGAACCCACCAAGAATGCTTGTGTCTGGACATCATCTCTTCCCCGTTGTTTCCCTTGATCCTTGGTATGCCTTGGTTACAAGCCCACAATCCCACTATCAACTGGACTACAGGAATAGTTGCCTTTCCTTCTTCCTATTGCCAACAGTCCTGTGGCTCATATAAACCTCCTGGGCCAGCCTCGTTACTATGCATTGACACCGAAGATGGCACCCGTCAATCCATCCCAGAAGTTTACCACGACTTTCTTGACGTATTTAGTAAACAAAAGGCAGAGACTCTACCACCCCATCGGGCCTACGATTGCCCCATCGACCTACTTCCTGGAGCAAAGATTCCATTCGGTAGATTCTTCCCTTTAACGGAGGTAGAACAAGGGGCTTTAAAAAATTATGTTGATGAGAACTTGCAAAAAGGGTTCATCCGCCCTTCCACATCCCCAGCAGGCGCAGGCATCTTTTTTGTAGAGAAAAAGGACCACACCCTTCGACCTTGTGTGGATTACCGGGAATTGAATAAAATTACAGTAAAAAATCGCTACCCTCTCCCCCTGGTACCAGAGTTATTTCAGAGACTAGGTACTGCCACCATCTTTACCAAACTTGACCTCCGCGGAGCCTACAACTTGATCCGTATCAAAGAAGGTGACGAATGGAAGACCGCCTTCCGTACCCGGTATGGACATTTTGAGTACTTGGTAATGCCATTCGGGTTGTGTAACGCCCCTGCCACTTTCCAGTATTTTATCAACGATGTTCTACGGGACTTCCTAGACCTCTTTGTTATTGTTTATCTTGATGATATCTTAATTTTTTCTTCCTCCCTTGATTCTCATCGCAGACATGTCAAAAATGTGTTGGGTCGGCTCCGCCAGCATGGCCTGTATGCGAAGGCCGAAAAATGCGAGTTCGAGCAAGAGAGTATATCATTTCTGGGGTTAATCATTTCCAGCGAGGGCATCAAGATGGATCCTCAAAAGATTACCGCAATCCTGGACTGGCCAGAACCGGTGGACAAGAAGGGAATCCAACGTTTCGTTGGATTCGCCAACTTCTACCGCAAGTTCATCAGGGGGTTTTCAGCTATTATCGCACCCATTACTCAACTCACCAAGCAAGGAACACGTTTTCACTGGTCTCCTGAAGCCCAAGAAGCTTTTGAACGCCTGAAGGCCCTATTTACCTCAGCCTCTATCTTGAAACACCCAGACTCCTCACTACCATTCGTACTTGAGGTAGACTCCTCCGAAATAGCGGTAGGAGCAATACTGTCCCAAAGACAGGGAGTCAAAGCCTTGCTCCACCCAGTAGCCTTCTTCTCCCGCAAGCTTTCTGCAGCAGAGAGGAACTACGACGTGGGGGATCGGGAGCTACTAGCGATCAAGTCTGCACTAGAAGAATGGCGGTACCTGCTGGAGGGCGCGGCTCATCCGATCCTAATATTCACTGACCACAAGAACCTGGAGTACCTGAAAGCCGCGAGAAGATTGAATCCACGGCAAGCCAGGTGGGCACTCTTCTTCTCCCGGTTCTCTTTTCATGTTACTTATCGTCCTGGGGCCAAGAATATTAAGCCTGACGCCCTGTCTCGGATGTTCCATAAGTCCAAGGAGACTTCTCCGCCTGATACCATCCTTGCCCCCGGAAATTTCCTTCTTCTACAGGAGAACCTGTTCACTCAAATCAAACAAGCTTCCACCGGGCAGAGACAGTTCTCCAAGCCGGAATTGCAGGTTAAGGATGGACTATTGTGGTACCAAGACAGAATCTACGTACCTGAGAAACTAAGAGTAACCGCATTAGAACTCTGCCACGACCACGCCCTGGCCGGGCATTTTGGCGTTGCCAAGACCACTGACCTGGTACAGCGCACCTTCTGGTGGCCTCGAGTACGTGAAGACTGTAGGAGGTTTGTAGATTCTTGTACAACTTGTACCCGAAACAAGGGTTCCAGATCCAAGGCCTGGGGACTACTAAAACCCTTACCCGTTCCAGATAGGCCCTGGAGAATGTTGTCCATCGACTTCATTGTCGAGTTACCCCCGGCCGAGAACCATTCCACCATCTTCGTTATTGTGGACCGTCTGTCCAAGATGGCACACTTCATCCCTATGAAAGGGACTCCCTCCGCTCCTGAAACCGCACAGGTATTCATCAGAGAAATAGTCAGACTCCACGGGGTACCAGCCAATATTGTTTCCGATCGCGGGGTTCAATTTACCTCTCGATTCTGGAGATCCCTTTGCAAAACCTTGAAAATCGAATTATCGTTTTCCTCTGCTTACCATCCACAGACCAACGGACAGACGGAGAGAACGAATCAGACGCTCGAGCAATACCTGCGATGCTTCTCCTCTTTTGCTCAGGACAACTGGGTTTCCCTACTTCCGTTGGCCGAGTTTGCGTATAACAATTCCATCCACTCCGCTACCTGCCAGACTCCTTTCTTTGCAAACTATGGTTTTCATCCTACTTTTCTGCCTAACTCCCTTCCTGAGTGTCCTGTACCTGCAGTCCAGGAAAAGTTAAATTTTTTCTCGGTCAATAACCAGCTTTTACAAGAGACCATGACCAAGACTCAAGAACGCAACAAGACAATTTATGACAAGAAGAGACGGGGTGAATTAGTGTTGGTACCCGGCGACCAAGTATGGCTATCTACCACAAACCTAAGAATGGCATGCCCTTCTAAAAAACTGGGCCCCAAATTTTTAGGTCCATTCCCTGTTAAGAGGAAAATTAATGAAGTAGCTTATGAATTGGAACTTCCTGACTCTCTTAGAATCCATCCAGTTTTTCATGTCTCTCTCCTAAAACCCACAGTCTCTAATCCGTTTCCAGATCGGAAGCCGGATCACCCTGATCCGATCATTATTGACGGTGAGCAGGAATTCGAAGTAGAAGCTATCATGGACTTCAGGAGAAGAAATAACCAGAACCAATTCCTAATTAAATGGAAGGGCTACGGACCCGAGGAAAACTCATGGGAACCCGAGGAGAATATCCATGCCAGGAGTTTGATACAGGCTTTCAAAAGGACTCACCCTGGAAGGTTCACCCGGCTGGGCATCCGGAGGCTGCCCCTTGGGGGGGGGCAATGTCATAGAAATCCTGTCAGCTACAGGATTCCTGGACTTCCTGATTCCGAATCTCGGGCACGTCCACGCGCGCGGGCACGCGCGATGGCGAGCACGTGCGCGCACGTGCTTAGCGGGGGCGCGCGCACGCTCCACAAAGCGCGCCAGAAGAGCTATTTAAACATGCCTGTGACAGACAGTCCCTGCTGTCTGCTCTACAGCGTGTAGTACCCAAAGAGACCTGATTCGTGTATTTACCTGCATCCGACCCGGCTTGCCTTGACGCTTCCAGTTTCCTGCCTGCCTCTGACCCCCGGCTTTGTTTGACCAATCTTCTGCCTGATCCTCCAGTACCTTGCCGTCAGCCAATACTACCGACCCGGCTTGTCCGACCAATCTCTCCAGTTGCTGTGTCCTGGTTCCAGTCCAGTCAGCCTCATCAGTTCCAGTCCAGCTGCTTGTTTCTAGTTCCAGTCCAGTTGCTTGTTCCTGGTTCCAGTCCAGTTGCTGTATCCTGGTTCCAGTCCAGCCAGTCTCTTCAGTTCCAGTCCAGTTGCTGTGTTCCTGGTTCCGGTTCAGCCTGCCATACTTCCTGGGTGCCTGGATCCGTCCCAGTCTTCAGACTCTACTCTACCTTGATCCATCCTGCCAGGCACTCGTACCCCTTCTACCTCCGTGCCTCCTGTCTTCAGTACCAGGGGCCGCCGGTGGAAGCCGTAAGAGAGGCCTCCCTCTGCAGATCCGGGCTCGTCACCGTCAGGTACGTGACACTTATTATTTCATTGCTCAATACCAGTGTATTTTGTAAGTTGTTATAGTTACAGTGACAATGTGCTCTCAAATGTGGACAACTCCTGCAATTTTTAGGCCTCCAAAAAAATAAAGGAGTTGTAAAGGCATAATGTTTTTGAATTTCATGCATTAGATCCATTAAGAACAAAAACATTGTGTGTGTGTGTGTGTGTGTGTGTCAGACCCACAGCACACCATAATAGTTAGCTGAAGAAGATATTGTCACCTTATGTAGCAATTAAGGTACATTTGCACTATTGGAACAAGTGGCCAAAATAAAGTCCATTTGGGAACATATTAGACAAATAAGAAACGCAGACAACATTAGTTCAAATGAAAAAAGCGTTTATGATCTACGGTACATAAAAGATTAGAAATAATCATCTACAATTTGCTGCCAAACCACTGCCCCTCTAACCACAAAATATTCCAGGTATTTCTGCCATAAATCGCGGGCAATTTGTTAGGGCAATCCAGCATGGGCATTTTCAATAGCCATCAGCACGCCCAAAGACGGACGAGCTGCAGCCTCTTCAGCTGGGCCTGCCACGGCAGGGTCCACGTCACTTGGCAGTAAGTCTAGGTAGCTGGTAGCATCCCTCCTTAAAAAATTATGTAGAATACAGCAATACAGCAGCAAAGGACCATATGGTTTATCTTGTAGAGTGCCAGGTTGATTGGAGTCAAAAACAGCCTGAAACGACTCGATAGGATGCCACCCTTCTGGCGCGAGAGAGCCTGTAATTGAAGATTCTCTGCTCTGGGGTAAGGTTCCTCATAGGAAACGGCTTAAATCAGATGTTCCCCCAGAGCAAAGGGCTAATCTGCCACAAAAACTAAATTGAGGCCCTCAACTTTCTCCTCAGCAGGTGGCACGTTTAAGGTGCCATTCTGGAGCCACTTGTAGAACTCTGTCTGCATAATCACTCCTCCGTCAGAGTTGCGGCCATTCTTCCCAACATCCAGATACAAGAACTCGTAGTTGGCAGACACTACAGCTAGCATGACTATGCTGCAAAAGCCCTTAAAATTAAAATAGGAGCTAGAGTTGGATGGTGGTACAATCTGGACATGCTTGCCATCAATAGCACCACCACAGCTGGGAAAATCCCACTGATGATGGAACTGGGCTGCAACGTCCTGCCATTGCTCTGGGTTGGAAGGAAACTGTGGATTAAAAAAAAATACTACTTCTGCACATAACATTGTAAGCAGATTTGACACAAACATGCTTAGTCAACATAAGAATACACTTAAATGAGTATTTAAAGACAAAAGTGGAAGGTCAACTTATCTGATTCCTCCCCCCCTCTGGTGGCCCATTAGACAAATTGTATGAGGGGGGGTAATGGGTAGATGTTTTGGACAGGTAACCCTCTCCACTTCCATGAAAGCTGTTTGCATAAATAATCAGTGATACTTTGGCCAGACCCTCCTTACTTACACTATTGGCAGCCCAGTGGACAGGTAAGAAGTGTTATAATCTAAAAAGCTGGATACACATTGTCCAAAATGAAGAACATTTTGACATTATGAAATAACCTATCAATATAATAGGAGACAAAAACTTAATAAGTTTCAATTTGTAGGTAATCAGGCAGGCCTTTTCAATACATGGTTTGGTGAATTTATACAGAAATGTGAACACAAAAGAGGGATAGTGTGTATGGGTTTTGTAAAGTCAGCAGAAAGAGTATTTGAATCTGTTGACTTAGCATTTTTTTTGGGGGGGGGGGGTTGAACAGGGGCAGAAAAAATGGGCCTTTGGTGGTGGTGGTGGTGCTGGTGCCACAACACTGTAAGTCCTCACAGTTACTCTTGGTGGGCGCAGGAATGGGCCCAGCTGTGAAATATTAGATCACGAATTGTAATCACAATTTAGTTTTGGTCACGATTAAGCAACCAATTTTTGGTCCAAGAACTCCTCCTCCTCCTCCTCCTGGACTGGACTTGGGTCAAAGCAATAACTCCTAGCTCAATAATCACACGTTCTCTCCTCCGATTACGCAACATGGCTGGTTGACGAACGGCCATTCAGAAACAAACTGAAAAGTGTGAATCAACACTCGCCAAATTTCTACTAACATGAAATTAGCAGAAGGAGCCCAAAGGGTGGCACTTGAGAAATGAACTTCCTCTTTATAGTCTCGTAGTACGTCTAGTACGTCACCACGTTCGTGTTGTCGACAATTTGTGTACCGTTAGTATGCAAGACAAGATCCTGGCACACGCCCTTTTGACAAATATCTGACGCTCGGCTGGCAAACAATCGTATCGTGTGTACGAGGCTTAAGGGGAAATAGGGGAAGTGGCCTACATATTGTCAATGTGCAGCAAGTGAAGAAGGCACTTACTGCCTGGTATTTGTTGGAAGTGACTGCATAAGAGAGTGTTGAGAGCATTGTGAAACGTGACACCCCCCCTTAAATACCAACTGTCCCTCTTTGGAACCAAATCCCTCTATCTCTCTCAGTTGACCCTTTTTTTGGACCAATTTCTATTGTATATTTAAAAGAAAAACTTTTATTTAACCTTCTCAAGTATTGTACTTATCTAAACTTTTCACTTCACCTCTAATTTCTTGTTTTTTTCAAAAGACCATATAAAGGAAAGTAGAGGTGAAAAAAATACTTTTGTGTTTTGTGTATTAGCTCTTCCTGGTCAACATAACAGACTGTGACAGTGATGTATCCTTTGCCAACATATTTTGTATGGTGTCCCTCTTTGCCATCTCATAAAGTTGAGAGCTATGCAACTCTATTCTAAATAATTAGTGGATGTGATGTGTGACAGCAGGTAGGTGAGTGCTTCCAACACCTTTACCAGGCGTAAGCAGTGGAGAAGGTATAGTCATGTACAAAATTACCAGTGACATGGCAACCCTTGCTTAGGGCCCCATGGAAACTCCTATGGTTATAGTTATGCCCCTGGGCTTGCCCCTTTATCACTATCCCAGTAGCAGTTGGTATTTAGGATTTGGCTGTCATACAAACCATTCCGTCAACTTGTTTTATACCTGCAGTGAAGTGAATGCAGTGTGCTAAGTAAATAATTAGCAGCCTTAACAGACACTTGCTGGCAGGAGAATATCCGTTAAAAAAGAGTCTTGCTCAAGGATGGGTTTGTCTCTGGGCACTCCCCTCCTACTCCTTTTATGTCTCCAGTAGGGATGAGCCGAACACCCCCCGGTTCGGTTCGCACCAGAACCTGCCAACGGACCGAAAGTTTGCGCGAACTTTAGAACCCTATTAAATACAATGGACGCGAACGTTCGAAATCAAAAGTGCTAAATATAACGGCTAATTTGCAAGTTATTGTCCTAAAAAGGGTTTGGGGACCCGGGTCCTGCCCCAGGGGACATGTATCAATGCAAAAAGAAGTTTTAAAAACGGCCGTTTTTTCGGGAGCAGTAATTTTAATGATGCATAAAGTGAAAAATAAAAAAGTGAAATATTTCTTTAAATATCGTACCTGGGGGGTGTCTAAAGTATGCCTGTGAAGTGGCACGTGTTTCCCGTGTTTAGAACTGTCCCTGTACAAAATGACATTTCTAAAGGAAAAAAATACATTTAACCCCTTAACGACCGCTCACTGTATATATACGATGGCAGAATGGCACGGACAGGCACAATCACGTACCTGTACGTGACTGCCTTTGTATAGTTGATAGAGGGGGGGTGAAAAAGGCGGGACTTTGAATGAGGCACATATGCAGTGCACCTCCATCCCTAATGCAAAAACATAAAGAGGGGAATGTGGGACTTTAAATGAGGCTGTAGACATGGTGTAGGTGGGTTGAAAAAATACATATTTATTAGTAAAAAAAATGCATGACATATCACAAAAAACAGAAGTCACCTAAAAAGAAACAACATGGTAGTGCATATCATTTCTACATATTACTACACACAACGAATAGGTGCATATGCAATACAGGCATTGGAGGTACAACAGTGTATAGCCCAACGCCACATGGTGATCTGCTTTAATGGATAGATACATTAAAATTAGTTTCCATATGTACAATTATCATATAAATAGCAAAGGCACAAAAAATTAAATTATGTAGTTCAAAACCAATAAAACCAAAAAATATATAATTTCCAGCAGATTGGATAAATGTTATATCTGCATCCCAGTTGCCTGACGCGTTTCGTGTACATGAGACACTCATCAGGGGCTGATGCTTTGGGATATCTATAAGATATATGGTAAAGTGTAATTACTTGATCTGGTTGGTGGTTGAATAAATAAACGATGAGGCAGTGAGGCCCATCTGGGGTACTTACATGTAAATTGTGACAAGGTCGTTGGGTGTGGAGCCACAGCCAATAGTTAAGTCCGTTATGGGAGCTGAGGTGACAGACAGGCACACAACCGCGGGGCGTGCCGCATGGTCCCCCCACAAACACAGATAGCCATGGTTGGTGTTGATATTGGAGTAGACGATTGCCCAATGGTAATTGCAAAGGGGAGGTTCTAAAACAATGAATATAAAAACACTGTATCATAATGCAAAAACATAAAGAGGGGAATGTGGGACTTTAAATGAGGCTGTAGACATGGTGTAGGTGGGTTGAAAAAATACATATTTATTAGTCAAAAAAATGCATGACATATCACAAAAAACAGAAGTCACCTAAAAAGAAACAACGTGGTAGTGCATATCATTCTACATATTACTACACACAACAAATAGGTGCATATGCAATACAGGCATTGGAGGTACAACAGTGTATAGCCCAACGCCACATGGTGATCTGCGTTAATGGATAGATACATTAAAATTAGTTTCCATATGTACAATTATCATATAAATAGCAAAGGCACAAAAAATAAAATTATGTAGTTCAAAACCAATAAAACCAATAAAACCCCCCAAAAAATTTGACTAATAAATATGTATTTTTTCAACCCACCTACACCATGTCTACAGCCTCATTTAAAGTCCCACATTCCTCTCTTTATGCCTTTGTATAGTTGGGGGGTCCCATCGGACCCCCCTTCTATACAGTGAGCGGTCGGCATCGTTCCGGGAGCGATCCGTGATGAGGGGACGGCCAATTGTTTCCGGCCACCCCCTCGCGATCGCTCCCGGCGAATGAGAATCTTCCTCTGCCTGTGTAATGTTTACACAGGCAGGAGGAAGTGATGTCATCTCTACTGCGGCGCTCACATATACCGAGCGCCGTGGAGAGAAGACATACAGGTTAGTGCACTAAACAGCACACTGACACCAGTACACATAGGCACACAATCGCCCCCCCCAGGCCCCCCCAGATCACCCCACAGATCACCCCCCAGCCCCCAGTCACAGATTGCAGTGACCATTTATTTACTGATCACTGCAATCAGTGACATTTGTGACTGTAAAAGTGTCAGGGCAGTTAGTTTTAGGTCCAGTGTAGCCCCCTAACCCCCCCTAATAAAGGTTTAACCCCTTGATCGCCCCCCAGGTAACCCTTTCACCCCCTAGCACCACTGTCAGTAAGCGATCGTTTTTCTAAACGCTGTCTTAGTGTCGGTGGTGCCGATAGGTAGCCAGTTATTTTTTTTAGGTTCGCCGCAGGTTTTTATAGCGTCAGGTACCCCCATATATTACCTAATAAAGGTTTAACCCCTTGATCGCCCCCCCCCCCCAGGTAACCCTTTCACCTCCTTTTGCCAGTGTCACTAAGAGATCGTTTTTCTGATCGCTGTCTTAGTGTCGGTGGTGCCGATAGGTAGCCAGTTATTTTTTTTCGGTTCGCCGCAGGTTTTTATAGCGTCAGGTATCCCCATATATTACCTAATAAAGGTTTAACCCCTTGATCGCCCCCCAAGGTAACCCTTTCACCCCCTTTTGCCAGTGTCACTAAGCGATCGTTTTTCTGATCGCTGTATTAGTTATGCTGGTGCCTCTAGGTAGTCAGTTATTTTTTTTAGGTTCGCCGCAGGTTTTTATAGCATCAGGTACCCCCCATATATTACCTAATAAAGGTTTTAACCCCCTAATTGCCCCTAGTTAACCCTTTCACCAGTGATCACTGTATAAGTGTTACTGGTGACACTGGTTAGCCAGTTAGTTATTTTGTTATTTAGGTTCCCTGTCAGGTTTTTATATAGAGTCAGGTACCCCCATATATTACCTAATAAAGGTTTAACCCCCTGATTGCCCCTAGTTAACCCTTTCACCAGTGATCACCATATAAGGGTTACGGGTGACGCTGGTTAGTTAGTTTGCTTTTTATAGTGTCAGGGCATCCGCCGTATATAAGCCAATAAAGGTTTAACCCCCTGATCGCCCGGCGGGTGATATCAATTAGGTTTTAGCGTCAGAGAGGGTCTGCGTCGCCCCAGGCAGCGTCAGGTTAGTGCTAGTAACGCTAACACCCACGCGTGAAGCATACACCTCCCTTAGTGGTATAGTATCTGAACAGATCAATATCTGATCTGATCAGATCTATACTAGTGTCCCCAGCAGTTTAAGGTTCCCAAAAATGCAGTGTTAGCGGGATCAGCCCAGATACCTGCTAGCACCTGCGTTTTGCCCCTCTGTCCAGCCCAGGCCACCCAAGTGCAGTATCGATCGATCACTGTCACTTACAAAACACAACACACATAACTGCAGCGTTCGCAGAGACAGGCCTGATCCCTGCGACTCCAGTGCTGTAGGAGGTGATTTCACCACCACAGTTAAAAAAAAAAAAAAGCATATATGCCGAAGCATGGGGGCAGCAGGGGCGGAGGAGCGATTTTGCTCCTAATGCCGTGTACATACGGTCAAAATTTCCGACGGAGGCTTGCCCGTGGAAAAGTCTGACCGTGTGTACGCGGCATAACTTTTGCGGGAGGATGCCCCCATGCTTCGGCATATATAAATGGTGCATGTATGCCCATCATTAGAAGTGGGTGGAGGAAGGGAGGTATTCTAATGGTGGGCATTAGCCAACAGGCTGCATGAAAAAAAAGATTACAATACATGTCCAACAAGGACCAGCAACGTACTGGTATGTTGCTGGACTTTGAATGGTTATACCAGATTGATGCCTGCGGGTTTAGGTATCATCTTGGTATCATTCTTTTCAGCCTGCCGCCGGCTTTCATGTAAAAGCAATCCTAGCGGCTAATTAGCCTCTGGACTGCTTTTACAAGCAGTGGGAGGGAATGTTCCCCCACGGATATAAAAAGCGCCATTGGGAAAGCATTTTATCACACCGATCTTGGTGTGGTCAGATGCTTTGAGGGCAGAGGAAAGATCTAGGGTCTAATAGACCCCAGTTTTTTCAAAAAAAGAGTACCTGTCACTACCTATTGCTATCATAGGGGATATTTACATTCCCTGAGATAACAATAAAAATGATAAAAAAAAAAATATGGAAGGAACAGTTTAAAAATAAAATAAAAAAGCAAAATTAATAATAATAATAAAAAAAAAGCACCCCTGTCACGCCCTGCTCTTGCGCAATGGCGAACGCAAGCGTCGGTCTGGCGTCATATGTAAACAGCAATTGCATCATGCATGTGAGGTATCACCACGAAGGTCAGATCGAGGGCAGTCATTTTAGCAGTAGACCTCCTCTGTAAATCTAACGTGGTAACCTGTAAAGGCTTTTAAAGGCTTTTAAAAATGTATGTAGTTTGTCGCCACTGCGCGTTTGTGCGAAATTTTAAAGCATGTCGTATTTGGTATCTATGTACTCGGCCTAAGATCATCTTTTTTGTTTCATCAAACAGTTAGGCAATATAGTGTGTTTTAGTGCATTAAAATTAAAAAAAGTGTATTTTTTTCCCAAAAAAAGTGGTTAGAAGAGTGGATGTAAGCTTCCTAATGTTGTGCATAAAATACCAGGACAGATCAAAACCCCCCCAAATGACCCCATTTTGGAAAGTAGACACCCCAAGCTATATACTGAGAGGCATGTCGAGTCCATGGAATATTTTATATGTTGACACAAGTTGCGGAAAAAAGACAATTTTATTTTTATTTTTTCACAAAGTTGTCACTAAATGATATATTTCTCAAACATGCCATGGGCATATGTGGAATTAAACCCCAAAATACATTCTGTTGCTTCTCCTGAGTACGGGGGATACCACATGTGTGAGACTTTTTGGGAGCCTAGCCGCGTACGGGACCCCAAAAACCAAGCACCGCCTTCAGGCTTTCTAAGGGTGTAAATTTTTGATTTCACTCCTCACTGCCTATCACAGTTTCGGAGGCCATGGAATGCCCAGATGGCACAAAAAAACCTCAAATGACCCCATTTTGGAAAGTAGACACCTCAAGCTATTTTCTGAGAGGTATGGTGAGCATTTTGCAGATCTCGCTTTTTGTCACAAAGTTTTGAAAATTGAAAAAATATATATATATATATTTTCTTTCTTCATTTTCAAAAACAAATAAGAGCTGTAAAATACTCACCATGCCTCTCAGCAAATAGCTTGGGGTGTCTACTTTCCAAAATGGGGTCATTTGGGGGGGTTTTGTGCTATTTTGACATTTTATGGCCTTCGAAACTGTGATAGGTAGTGAGGAGTGAAATCAGAAATTTGTGCCCTTAGAAATCCTGAAGGCGGTGCTTGGTTTTCGGGGTCCCGTACGCGGCTAGGCTCCTAAAAAGTCCCACACATGTGGTATTCCCGTACTCAGGAGAAGCAGCAAAATGTATTTTGGGGTGCAATTCCACATATAACCATGGCATGTGTGAGCAATATATCATTTAGTGACAACTTTTTGTAATTTTTTTTTTTTGTCATTATTCAATCACTTGGGACAAAAAAATAAAATCTTCAATGGGCTCAACATGCCTCTCAGCAATTTCCTTGGGGTGTCTACTTTCCAAAATGGGGTCATTTGTGGGGGTTTTGTACTGCCCTGCCATTTTAGCACCTCAAGAAATGAGATAGGCAGTCATAAATTAAAAGCTATGTAAATTCCAGAAAATGTACCCTAGTTTGTAGACGCTATAACTTTTGCGCAAACCAATAAATATACGCTTATTGACATTTTTTTTACTAAAGACATGTGGCTGAATACATTTTGTCCTAAATGTATGACTAAAATTGAGTTTATTCGATTTTTCTTATAACAAAAAGTAGAAAATATCATTTTTTTTCAAAATTTTCAGTCTTTTTCCGTTTTATATCGCAAAAAAAAATCGCAGAGGCAATCAAATACCATTAAAAGAAAGCTCTATTTATGGGAGGAAAAGGACGCAAATTTAGTTTGGGTACAACATTGCATGTCCGCACAATTTCCAGTTAAAGCAGCGCAGTGCCAAATTGTGAAAACACCTCTGGTCATTAAAGCGGAGGTTCACCCACATTTTTAAGTTTGCTGTCAGCAGTCACTCTTAGCATGAATATAAAGAGAAGACTAACCTTTTTTTTTTTTTTCCTCTGCAGTTTTCTTTATTCGTATTTCTTTATTCCTACTTCCGGGATTTCCTCCCGCGGGAGTAGGCGTGTCCTTTGCTGGGCTATTATCCTGCAATGTCTCCTGGGAGCAAATTGTCCTGCTTCCCAGGAGTAATATAGTACCGCCTTCCTTTCAAATATCACGATAATATAATCGTCACGTGACTCGTCTACCCGGTCACGTGACGAGGGCAGATCTAATTCCGCCATTTTAAATAAGGGCACGCAGGTGTATTTTGCCCGTTGTGATGGCAACCAGGAAGTGTTGACGGCGCTGCTCGTCGTCAACACTGCGCATGCGCGAGATCCAGCGATGAATGCCGGGATACAAGCATTCATCGCTACCCGGAAAAATATGCTTGTGGGGTTCAAGATGCCCACAAGCAAAATGGGAAATACAGGAAAAGATTTATAAAGTGTTTTTTATTCGCAAAACGGCTGGGGGATGAAGTGAAGCGCGGGAGAAGTGAGTAATTAAAATGCATACGTTGTAGCATAGAATGCATAGAAAAAAAAAAAGTATGGACCGCGGAACCTCCGCTTTAAGCTGCGTAATGGTCCGGTCCTTAAGTGGTTAATAATGCTTGCGGCTTTAATGTAATGTCTGGTCCCGGAAATATGGATGAAAATCATTGAAAAATGGCATGGGTACCCCCCACCCCCCCAGCCCACTACCAGCCCTTTGGGTCTTGTATGGATATTAAGGGGAACCCCACACCCAAATTTAAAAAAGGCCCTATATACTCTGAACAGCAGTATACAGGCGGTGCAAACAAGACAGGGACTGTAGGTTTGTTCTTAAGTAGAATCTGTTTATAATTTGGAACAGGTACATTTTTTAAATGTAGCTCCAGCCAAAAAAATCTATTTTTAAGCTTTTTGGAAAACATAGGGAAGGGTTATCACCCCTGTAATATTTGTTTTGCTGTCTGTACACCTGTTCAGAACATTTCACCTCACTTTCCGTACCAATGACAAATGTTTTTTTTTTTTAAACAAGGATTGGTGATAAAGCATCAGTGGAGAGACACCTTTTTTCCATATTAACTCTTACAGGAGAGAATTTCCCTTCCTATGGGGTAGATTTCCTCTCACTTCCTGTTGTCTCCTTCCGTTTGCAAGTAGGAGTCGTTTGTAAGTTGGATGTTTGAAAGTAGAGGCCTGCCATATATACTCTGCAGAAATTTGGCCCTTAGGTGTTGGTGTTGCCACAACACTGTAAGCCCTCACAGTTACTCTTGGTGGGCGCAGGAATGGGCCCTGCTGTGAATCATTAGATCAAGAATTGTAATTACATGCCCCTGTTGAACAGGGGCAGAAAAACTGGGCCTTTGGTGGTGGTGGTGGTGGTCTTGCCACAACACTGTAAGCCCTCACAGTTACTCTTGGTGGGCGCAGGAATGGGCCCAGCTGTTAAATATTAGATCAAGAATTGTAATTACATGACATTGTTGAACAGTGCAAGGAAAAATTGGGCCTTTGGTGGTGGTGGTGGTGCTGGTGCCACAACACTGTAAGCCCTCACAGTTACTCTTGGTGGGTGCAGGAATGGGCCCTGCTGTGAATTATTAGATCAAGAATTGTAATTACATGCCCCTGTTGAACAGGGGCAGAAAAATTGGGCCTTAGGCACTGGTGCTGGTGCCACAACACTGCAACCCCTCACAGATACTGTAGTTGGAGCACAGAAATGAGCCCTGCTGCAAAGCATTGCATCAAAAATTGTAAATACATGCCCCTGTTAAACGGTGGCTGAAAAATTGGGCCTTAGCCACTGTTCTTTCAAGCTATCAGCATGATTATTGAGGAGGAAGAGGATAGTTACTCAGCATAACATGATAGTCACTCAGCATCAGCATAGGCAGTCTTGAAGGGATCTGACATTCCAAAAAAATTATTCGGTTACATCAGCATCAGGTGCTTGGTAGCTGGTGGTGATCCAAGACTGAGTAATTTTTATGAAGGTCAGTCGATCGACCGAGTCAGTGGACAGGCGCACCCTGTGATCGGTTACAAAGCCTCCAGCAGCACTGAATGTGCGTTCCGAAAAAACGCTGGATGCAGGACAGGCCAGTACCTCAATTGCATACTGTGCAAGCTCTGGCCAGTGATCCAGCCTCAAGACCCAGTATCCCAGAGAATGGGAAAGGTGTCCAAGCCTGATCTTGCCCCTAGGTATTCCTGCACCATGTAAACCAGACGCTGGCGATGGTTGCTGGAAGCGATCATACCTTGGGGCTGCGTACTAAAAAATTGTCTGAACACATCGACCAGACGGCCACCTTCTCCACCGCTCCTTCTTTGACTGACCGGAGCCTCAGCAACACGTTGTCCAGGACCAGGAATTTGTTACCTCCCAGTCTCTGGGAACGCGTTGCACAGACCTTTCTGCAAGGCCTCCCGAAGATGCTTCATCCTCTGCTCCCTCTGCGACGGCAAGAAAAGGTCCACAACCTTACCCTTGTAACGTGGATCAAGGAGGGTTGCCAGCCAGTAATGATCCCTCTCCTTGATCGCATGAATACGAGGATCCTTGCGCAGGCTTTGCAGGATAAGGGAGGCCATGCAGCGTAGGTTTGCTGAGGCATTTGGTGCGGAGTCCTCTGGGTCACTGAGGACGACATGATCCACAGCCACCTCCTCTCAGCCACGTACAAGTCCATGGGTGTCTTGGGACTGTAATAGATCCCTTGAAGACTGCTGCTGATGCTGAGTGCTAGGCTCCACCTCCATGCTGACACAATAATCCTCCTCCTCCTCTTCGTCCTCTTCCGGTGTGATAGCCAGGCCAGCAGGAACACTGTCTGGATAAAGGGGGGCTTGAGAGGTAAGGAAGTCCTCTTCCTGCCTCTGTTCTGCCTCAAGTGCCCTGTCCATTATTCCACGCAACGTGTGCTCCAACAGGTGGACAAGAGGGACAGTGTCACTGATGCATGCACTGTCACTGCTCACCATCCTCGTGGCCTCCTCAAATGGTGCCAGGACAGTGCATGCATCCCTGATCATGGCCCACTGGCATGGGGAAAAAAATCCAAGCTCCCCTGACCTTGTCCTGGTGCCATATTGCAACAGATACTCATTGATGGCCCTCTGCTGCGTGTGCAGCTGCTGCAGCATGGCCAACGTAGAGTTCCACCTGGTGGGCATGTCACAGATTAGGCGGTTCTTGGGCAGGTTGTAATCCTTTTGCAGGTCAGCCAGCCGAGCACTGGCATTATATGACCGACGGAAATGCCCACAGAGTTTCCTGGCCTGCTTCAGGACCTCCTGTAAGTCCGGGTACCTGCCCAAGAACCACTGCACCACCAAGTTAAGGACGTGAGCCAAACAGGGCACATGGGTCAGTTGTCCCTGTCGGAGGGCGGAGAGGAGGTTGGTGCCATTGTCTGAAACCACCTTTCCTGGCTTAAGCTGGCATGGCGTCAACCACCTCTGAGCCTGCCCCTGCAGAGCTGACAGAATCTGTGCCCCAGTGGGGCTCCTGTCCCCCAAGCACACCAGCTCAAGCACCGCATGGCATCTTTTTTTCTGCGTACTTGCATAGCCCCTTGAACGCCAAGGAGCACCGCTGGTTCCGAGGACAAAGCACAGGTAGAGGCCATGGAAGAAGAAGAAGAGTAGGGGGTGGAGGAGAGAGGTGTGTCAGGATCACCAGTAGTAACATTTTGGAGGCGTGGTGGCGGAACAACGTCCAACACTACTGCACCTTGTCCTGCATCCTTCCCAGCTGCCAGCAGAGTCACCCAATGCACCATGAAAGATAGGTAACATCCCTGTCCATGCCTGCTGGACCATGAGTTAGTGGTAATATGCACCTTACCGCTGACCGCCCTGTCCAGCGAGGCCAAGACATTGCCTTCCACATGCCGGTAGAGAGCCGGAATCGCCTTCCGTGAGAAAAAGTGGCATTTGGGAACCTGCCACTGAGGAACCGCACATTCAACAAACTCACAGACGGGGTCAGAGTCTACCAACTTTAAAGGCAGCAGTGCTAGCAATTTTGCCAAGCTAGCATTCAACCGCTGGGCATGTGGATGGCTGGGGGCGAACTTCTTTCAGCGGTGCAGCAGCTGGGGCAGGAAAATTTGCCTGGTACAATCGGACGTCTGTGTACCGAAAGGAGATTGCCCGCATGTACTTGGCTGTGACTGTGACACACCTAATTCTACACCTTCATTCCACTCAGTGCAGGTTTCAGAGAGGACTGAAGGTATAGTGGGGTTGGAGATCCCAGCTGATGACGAGCAAGGAGAGGTCTGCTTTGTTCTTTGGTGTGGGTCTTTTAGGTACGCCTGCCAATGGACTGCATGGCAGGTCGACATATGTCTGGTCAAGCACGTGGTGCCCAAGCGGCTGATGTTTTGGCCACATGAGATACGCTTCAGACATATGTTGCAAATGGCAACGGTGCGATCTGCTGCACACGTCTGAAAAAAGGCCCACACCAAAGAACTTTTGGAATAACGTGCAGAGACAGCAGCGCCCTGCACATGCGGAGCTCTGCGGTGTGGAACTGTGTGGAACTCCGCTTTAAGGGAGTGAGGTTATTTTTAATTCAAAGCAGTTCCAGTAAGACCCGGTTCACACAGGGGCGGCACGACTTTGGGGGCGACTCTGCAAGGCGATCTCAAGACGACTTCAGAGGCGACTTGCAAAATGACTTCTGTATTGAAGTCAATGCAAGTCGCCCCGAGTGGCCCCCAAAGTCGTACAAGAACCTTTTTCTAAGTCAGAGCGACTTGTGTCGCTCCTATTAGAACGGTTCCATTGAACAGAGCGGAGAGCGACTTGTCAGGCGGCTGAGTCACCTGACGAGTCGCCCCTGTGTGAACCGGCTCTAAATGTTTTGTTTATTAAAAGTCAGCAGCTACAAAAAAAGTGTATCTTCTGACCTTTAATAAAAAGACACTCACCTGTCCCACAATCCAACGACGTGGCCACCCAAACACTCCATGCTCTCCTTCGCCTGTCCATGGCGCTGGCAATACTACTATGGGCATCCGGCTGTGACAGCTTGCAGCTTCACAGCTGGGTGTGCATGTTTCACTGAGCTGTCCTGCATAGCCGGGCAATTTTCTGGGACCTGCGATGTGTCCCAGAAGATTGCTTGGAGGAAGGGCCACCTAGGCGGCCCAAGCGGAAGTGGGAACGCATCAGTAATCACGATGCATCGCGGAATCGAATTGAATCGTGAGACCAGTGAAGATGCGCACCTCTGTATATATATATATATATTGTGAGGGGGTTAACTCGGTAGCGGGTGTGTGTGACCCCCTGGTTGGGCTCCCCACACAAAAACAGGGCCAGCAGACGGAGGTTGTGGTTTTCAAAATCAAAAGGTGCGGTTTATTTCTCTATGTACAGTGACAAAAACACAGCAAAGCCAAAAAGAAACATAAACAAAATAAATCCTGGTCAGCTTGACCTCTGACTAAACATGCAGGTTTCCTAACTAACAACTGGGATCAGCCTGGTGCTGTCCTAGTCCCTAAGTCCCTGGTTTAGTCAATGTCCAAACAAATAGCCACACAGGCTTTTTCTCACCGCACAGGGGTTCACTCTCCCTAGACAGTCCACACAGGTCTGGTTCCAGGCATGAGCAAACACCTAATGAATCTGGGAGTTTTTATAGAGGCCTTAAACAAACTGACAGGCTTCAGCTGGTCTCATCAACTCCCTGCCTGCACGACGCCCAGCCCTCTCCCTAGAGGTATGAGTCATCCATGAGCCCACTAGCCTCAGCTGGGCTTCATCAACTCCCTCCCTAGTTGTATAAGTCGGCATAAAGCCTGAATCTGGGAGAAATATATCTACCCCCCTGGATGCAACCAGGTGACTTTACCTTCCTGCTGTCACATACCCCCCCCCTCTTGTTTTAACCTTGGGGTTGGAACACCAGCAATCAGGCATTCATGTACTCGAGACAAAGCATCCACATTCCCCATTTGAACGCCAGGGCGATGCTTTACTGTGAAGTTGAATTCCTGTAGGGCCAGGAACCACCTACTCACTCTTCTATTTGTCTCCTTGTTTGGAGCCATCCACTTTAACGGAGCGTGATCCGTAACCATGTCAAAGTGCCTACCTAGCAGATAGTACCGAAGGGAATCTAGAGCCCACTTCACCGCTAAACACTCCTTTTCAACCGTGGCGTAATTTACCTCATGGGACTTCAACTTCCTGCTGAGGTAAATGACTGGGTGCTCTTCCCCGTTCCAGACCTGGGACAATACTGCTCCTAACCCTACATCTGACGCATCACTTTGTACGACAAAGTCTTTAGAGAAGTCGGGTGAGTACAACACTGGCTGGCTACATAAGGCTTGTTTCAAGAATTGGAATGCTGCCTCAGCCTCGGGGGTCCATTTAATCATGACCGACCCTTTCCCTTTCGTCATGTCGGTTAGGGGCACAGCCTTAGAAGCAAAGTGGGGAATGAATCGCCGATAATAACCCGCGATTCCCAGAAAGGCCCGTACCTGCTTCTTGCTGTTGGGATGTGGCCAACTCTGGATGGCCTCGACTTTGTTGAGTTGGGGTTTTATCACTCCCCTGCCAATGGTGTACCCAAGATATTTGGCCTCCTCCTGCCCAATGGTACACTTCTTGGGGTTAGCCGTAAACCCCGCTTCCCGGATAGAGTCTAGGACTGCTTGCACTTTTGGCAGATGTGAGGCCCAATCTGTGCTATGGACAATTACGTCATCCAGGTAAGCCGCAGCATACTTCCGATGGGGCCTCAGTATCTGGTCCATTTTCCGCTGGAATGTGGCCGGCGCATTCTGTAACCCGAACGGCATTCTCTTATATTGGAACGCCCCGTCTGGGGTTACAAATGCGGTTTTCTCTTTGGCCGACTTGGCCAGGGGAATTTGCCAATACCCTTTTGTGAGGTCAAGAGTCGTCATGTATCGGGCTGTTCCCAGCCGGTCGATCAACTCATCTATACGTGGCATGGGGTAGGTGTCAAATTTTGTAACTTTGTTCAACTGACGAAAATCGTTACAAAATCGCCAGCTCCCATCCGGTTTAGGCACCAACACAATGGGACTAGACCAATCACTTTGGGACTCCTCTATCACCCCTAAGTTCAGCATTTTCTGTACTTCCTCCCGTATTGCCTCCCGTCGGGCCTCTGGGATCCGATAGGGTTTTAACTTCACCCTTTCACCGGGCGGGGTAATAATATCATGCTCTACCCCAGATGTTTGTCCCGGCAGCTCAGAGAACACCTCCTTGTTGCGAAGCACAAACTCCTTAACCTCCTGTTGTTGGGGTTGTGACAAGGTGGCTGCTATTCCAACCTCCGGAATCACGCAACCAGTTTGAGCTGGTGACCAAGTTTCTGCGACTAGGGACTCTCTATCCCTCCAGGCTTTCAACAGATTAACGTGATATATCTGTTCGGGCTTTCGCCTTCCTGGTTGTCTGACCTTGTAATTCACTTCGCTCACTTTTTCCATTATCTCGTAGGGGCCTTGCCATTTGGCAAGGAATTTACTTTCAACCGTAGGGACAAGTACCAATATCCTATCCCCCGGGGAAAAGGTACGGGTCTTGGCTCCACGGTTGTACACTCTCTGCTGTGCCAACTGCGCTTGGGCCAAATGTTCCTTCACGATGGGCATTACCTGTGCAATTCGATCTTGCATCAGGGCGACATGCTCAATCACACTCCTGTGGGGAGAACTCTCACTTTCCCAAGTTTCCTTGGCAATATCCAACAGCCCTCTTGGGTGTCTCCCATACAGTAACTCAAAGGGGGAGAATCCCGTAGAGGATTGGGGCACCTCCCTAATAGCAAACATCAAATAAGGAAGTAGACAGTCCCAATCCCTTCCATCTCTATCCACCACTTTCTTCAACATTTGTTTTAGGGTTTTGTTGAATCTTTCAACCAGCCCATCGGTTTGGGGGTGATACACAGATGTACGCAATTGCGTCACTTTGAACAATTTACACAGCTCTTTCATAACCCGGGACATAAAGGGTGTACCTTGGTCCGTAAGCAGTTCTTTACAAATACCCACCCGGCTAAAAACAAGAGATAGCTCTTTGGCTATGGTTTTGGCCGAGGTATTTCTGAGAGGGATCGCTTCTGGATAACGGGTGGCATAGTCCATTATAACCAATATGTACTGGTGCCCCCTAGCGGACTTGATTATAGGACCTACCAAATCCATTGCGATTCTCTCAAACGGGACCTCAATGATGGGTAGAGGGACCAGCGGGCTACGGAAATGTGGCATCGGGGCCGACCTCTGACACACAGGGCAGGAGGAACAATAATTTTCTATGTCCTTCATCACCCCAGGCCAATAGAATCTCTGTAATACCCTCTCTCGGGTTTTCTCTGTCCCCAGATGACCTCCAAGAATGTGCCCATGGGCCAACTCCAACACCAACTTCCTGTAAGGTTTGGGCACCACAAGCTGATCAACGGTTTCTTCTGCCCTTTTTGCCACCCGATACAGTAGGTCCTTCTCTACGCTGAAGTATGGGTAAGTGCAGGTATTATCTGGGTTCACTAACTCGCCATCTATTTCCACTACGTTTTCCCGTGCCTTTATTAGGGCGGGGTCTTTTAACTGTTCTGTGGCAAAATTTTCCCTGTGAACCTCCAGATCAGAAAACTCCACAGACGGTAGGTTTTCGTCTGAGGAGGTGGGCTCCTCTCCAGTTTCTTGAGTCTCCCCTGCCAATACTGACAAGGGAAATTCTGGAGAGTCCTCACCACTCTCAGAGGAGTTCTGGCTATCACATTCCTGGTACATAGGGGCACCAGTGGGGGGCTCAGGATCATCCCACAGTTCCCAGAACTTCGGAAAATCCCTTCCCACAATGGCATCATGCGGTAATTGAGATACTAACCCCACTGGATGAGAGAGGGTACCTTTGGGGGTCTCGAAACACACTGTAGTCACTGGATACTCTCGGGTGTCCCCATGCACACAAATAACAGCTACCTTGCTATTCCCAGAGACCTCTGTTTTAACTAATTCAGCCTTTATCAGGGTCACAAGGCTACCTGAATCCAGTAATACCACAACATTTCTACCATTAATACACATTTTGCATAAATGTTTCTCAGTTCCCCGAATGGCAGTGCATGCGACTGTCGCACACAGCGACTGACGTCGGTCCGTCAGAAAGTCACATTGCATGGGTTCCTCCACAACCGGGCAATTTGCTGCAATATGTCCCGCTTGCCGGCAGCGGTAGCAAACAATCCATTTGGCTGCCTCTTGAGCCCCTGACTTCCCAGGCTGTTCTCGCCAAACTTTGGGTAGAGCTCCCACCCTCTCACTCTCTCCACCCTCACCCCTTGGAATCCTCTTATCCGCCCCTGGGGATGATCTGGTCTTAGGGTGGAAAGTCCGAGAGTCTCTGGAAGAGGCCGTCAGGTTCTCTGTAGTCAAGTATTTCTCTACACGATCCACAAGACCACCGGCCATCTCTGGGTCTCCATGGCTTACCCACTTTTGGATGGCAGTAGGAAGAGCTCTCAAAAACCGATCCATTACAACACGTTCCACAATCTCTGGTGCGGACAAAGTCTCTGGCTGTAGCCACTTCCTGCTCAGGTGAATGAGATCATACATTTGAGACCTGGGGGGTTTTCCAAGCTGGAAAGTCCAGTTATGCACACGCTGAGCCCGGACAGCCAGGGTGACACCCAGCCTTGCCAATATTTCAGCTTTTAGCATCACATAGTCTTTTGCTTGGTCAGGCTCTAGGTCATAGTAAGCCTTCTGCGATTCACCAGTTAACAGAGGAGCCACCAGTCCAGCCCACTGCTCCTCAGGCCACTTTTCTCTTTCAGCAGTCCTTTCAAATGTGGTCAAAAATACCTCTGGATCATCCTCTCCAGTCATTTTTGTCAATAAACGACTCACCCCAAAGGACGCGGTATTAGTGGGACGGCTTTCCTCACTGGTCTGCGGACGTTGCTGCATTACTGCTTCCATTTGTTGTAGTCTCTGCTCTTGCTTCTGTAACAGGTCTATGAAGCGGGCCTCAGATTGCTGCTGGGCTTGTTGCTGAGCTTCCAGACTCTGTTGGTGAGCTTGCTGCTGGGCTGCAAGGCTCCTTTGCAAACCTGCATTTGTCTGCTGTTGATTGGCATTTGCTAGAGCCAGCTGTTTCAGTATCTCCTCCATGCTGGCTTAAAAAAACTGCCACTGGTTCTCCACCAACTGTGAGGGGGTTAACTCGGTAGCGGGTGTGTGTGACCCCCTGGTTGGGCTCCCCACACAAAAACAGGGCCAGCAGACGGAGGTTGTGGTTTTCAAAATCAAAAGGTGCGGTTTATTTCTCTATGTACAGTGACAAAAACACAGCAAAGCCAAAAAGAAACATAAACAAAATAAATCCTGGTCAGCTTGACCTCTGACTAAACATGCAGGTTTCCTAACTAACAACTGGGATCAGCCTGGTGCTGTCCTAGTCCCTAAGTCCCTGGTTTAGTCAATGTCCAAACAAATAGCCACACAGGCTTTTTCTCACCGCACAGGGGTTCACTCTCCCTAGACAGTCCACACAGGTCTGGTTCCAGGCATGAGCAAACACCTAATGAATCTGGGAGTTTTTATAGAGGCCTTAAACGAACTGACAGGCTTCAGCTGGTCTCATCAACTCCCTGCCTGCACGACGCCCAGCCCTCTCCCTAGAGGTATGAGTCATCCATGAGCCCACTAGCCTCAGCTGGGCTTCATCAACTCCCTCCCTAGTTGTATAAGTCGGCATAAAGCCTGAATCTGGGAGAAATATATCTACCCCCCCTGGATGCAACCAGGTGACTTTACCTTCCTGCTGTCACAATATATATATATATATATATATATATATATATATATATATTTTGTGTGGCCGAGCGTCCCAGAGAGAGCTTGGGAAAGTCCTGTTCGGGGTTTATACATCTCCCAGGCTCCTCTCATATACATTCAGGGATCTCTGAGCCAGGATCCACTTCAGGTGTTGGTTCTCTCCACCAGCTTAATTAAAAGCTCACCTGAGCAGACAGCCTTTGCTCAGCCTAGGAAACACAGACAGCATTGGTCTGTGAGAGCAAGAAGGTTTGTAAAACTTGTTACTCTGTTGGATGTGGAAGCTGACAAGCGCTAGGCTTGTCCAGCCTGGTAGTCAGGGCCTGTAAATACTGTGTAGTTAGAGCCGAGACACGGCTAGGCTTTTGTTTAGCTATTTTTTCTTCTGTTTGTTTTCTGCACACTGTACAGCACCTGTCATTGACTTTGTATATAGCACCAATAAATAACACTGTGTTTTCACTGATCCAATGGACTTGGTATCTGTGCCTGCTCATCCCAGGGAGCTTTTGTACCTACTACCTGTCCCCCAGGCTACAATATATATATATATATATATATATATATATATATATATATATATATAATGCAGCTATCAGACTCCACTGCCTGCTGTGGTATTAGTATGAGAAAAGCAGCAAAGGTCTTCAGTTAGTTTTAGGTAAACACTGTGCAGAGGACACAGTACACTAACTGAAAATACTAGCAGCTCTCTGCCTGTGGTTTTATTACGAGAACACCACAAATTTTATTCAGGTTCCTTTAAGTGAACGCTCTGCAAAAGGACATAAGTACTGCAGAACACTAAATGAAATTAATGCAGCACTCTGCCTCTGGTTTTATTATGAGAACACCACTAACTGTATTCAGGTAAGCTTTAGGTGAACGCTATGCAAAGCACACAGTACACTAAGTGAAACTCTGCTGCAGCTAGCACAATCACCTGCCTGCCTGTCACAGTATAGAGAACAGCAGTAACGGATCTAGCTAAACTAAATACAGTGTATAAATATATATACAACACATAGGATGCATATATATCCTCTACACCAGTGATATGCAATTAGCGGACCTCCAGCTGTTGCAAAACTACAAGTCCCATCATGCCTCTGCCTCTGGGTGTCATGCTTGTGGCTGTCAGTCTTGCTATTCCTCATGGGAATTGTAGTTCTGCAACATCTGGAGGTCCGCTAATTGCATATCCCTGCTCTACACACTGTAACAGCAGCTAACTGACTCGCCTGCCTGCTCTATCTAACTCAATATAAATGACACTGTCTCTCTGTAACTCACTCTTTCACAAACGCCAACACACTACACAAGGCCGACTTCCAGGCAGCCTTATATAGTGTGGGGCGTGTACCTACTCCTCTGAGCCATGATTGGCCAAAGCCACCCTGGCTTTGGCCAATTACGACTCTCCGTTATTACCGCGCTGTGATTGGCCAAAGCATGCGGGTCATAGTGCATGCTTGGCCAATCATCAGCCAGCAATGCACTGCGATGCCGCAGTGAATTATGGGCCGTGACACGCCACTCGAATTTGGCGCGAACGGCCCATAATGTTCGATCTTCGTCGAACGATCGTACAGCCGATGTTCGAGTCGAACATGGGTTCGACTCGAATAGGAAGTTCATCCCTAGTCTCCAGTATCAAATACTCTGCCAGAGGTTTATCAGATCATTCTCCAATGGTTATTACTATGACATGTCAAACCCCATGCAAAAAAAAACTACTTGAGGGTAACCCCTATTGGTTGAACTTTCTTCCCTCCCAAGAAGGCATTAGACCTTCAAGAATTCATATGGGTCAATTGGCACACTGCCTGCCCATTTATTTATCTGGGACTCCTTGAAGGCCTTCATTTGGGGAACCCTTAATTTTGGAGATCTCTCAGATTCTAAAATAATGGAAGGAATGTCTATGATTTTATTTGACTAGTGTAGATGAAACAGTTAAATGTCTGCTTGTATTTTTGTCACAATATGGAATACTAAAGGTTTAATTGTTTTCTCCCATGTTCCCTGGCCTATAAGGATCAGTAGTGAAGATGGCCAGAGTTGGTGGACTGATAACTAGTGATGGGCCATCAGCAGATTGCTTTTATATAGGCTGGCTGTGACACAATGCTACAATAGAGATTTAATGCATCCAGTGCATCCTGTTTATTGTGATCGTCCTAAGTGTTGTCGACGTGGGCTGAGTTCACGAGCGACGTGCCACATGTGATACGGCACGGTGGGTGCATGGTCACATCCTCAAGCAACTGCTAAAGCAACTAGATGAGAGAAAATGTAAATAAACGAAAGAAGGACACTGTCACGGTCTGGAGTCAGGCTCAGAGGCCAGTAGCTATAGCAGCAGAGCAGGTATTCACACAGGTCACCCTGGCTGATGACACTGGTTCACCTGAGGTGCGGGGTCTAAGCACTAACCAGTATTCACCAGAGCTCCTGATGGTGGAGATGGGCTTTGCTGCGTGTTAGTGCCAGGTCACGGTCCTCAGGATAGCCCCACCAGCAGGTGAGCAAGCCGGGGTCCGGTAGCAGATATAGCAGGTAGGGATCAAGCAGAAGCATAGTCGAGAAACAAGCCAAAAGTCGGTAACAAATAGTTGCAGGTTGGGATTCAGCAGAAGCGTAGTCGAGGAACAAGCCAAATGTCGGTAACGAATGGTAGCGAAGATACGGTCGGCAGCAGGAGAGACAGGAGCAAGATATTGGCTGGTGAAGGCACAATATTCTGGCAACCAGGAAGTGCAGAGACATGGCTTAAATCATGAAGTTCATGGGAGGAGCAAAGGGTTCAAGGTTCAAGGCAAACAAGATTCAAGACAAGATCATTCAAGGAATTATCTAAGGAACTATCCAAGGAGCTGTCCAGCATTCCAGGTGGCTCAGCAAGCAGAGTCACCGCCAGACACACCAGAGGTCCCAGGTTCAAGCCCAGGTCCTAACAATACTCCCCACCTCCCAGGATGTCCCCTGGACGTCTGATGCCGCGTACACACGGCCGTTTTTCTCGTCGAAAAAAACTACATTTTTCCCATTCAACGAGAAAAACGATAGTCTGTGGGCTTTCTGTCGTTTTTTTTGCCGAGAAAAACGGCATTAAAAACGACGAGAAAAATTAGAACATGTTCTAATTTTTCTCGTCGTTTTTTTCCACATGTTTTCCGCGGCAGTGTTTCCCATAGGGAAACACTGCCGCGGAGCCCACAGACGGTCGTTTTTCTCGTCAAGAGAAAAAATTACGTGAAAAACGACCGTGTGTGGGGAACAAGCTGTTCCCCCGTTTTAAATGACATTATTCACGGCGGTTTTTTAACCGCCGTGAATAATGATCGTGTGTACGCGGCATGAGGGCCAGGTTTCTGGGGAAGCCTCTGGTGGAATTCCCTTGTTAATCTAGGGGCATGAACGTTCTTTTCAGGCTCCCAAGAATTTTCTTCTGGCCCATATCCTTCCCATTGAACCAAATATTGCAATTTGTTCCTAGAGTTCCTGGAGCCAAGAATTTTTCCCACCACAAATTCTTCTTCACCCCATACCTCAACAGGTGGAGGAGGAGGATGAATTCTTCCAGAAAAAATGTTTTCATGAAACGGTTTGAGTAGCGATATATGAAAAACAGGGTGAATCTTCATATTGTCAGGAAGTTTTAGACGAAAAGTGACCGGGTTGATTTGAGCAGAAATCTCAAAAGGTCCCATAAACTTTTGACCCAACTTAGCACATGGAACCTGAACCTTTAAATTTTTGGTAGATAACCAAACTTTGTCACCTACGTGAAAGGTGGGAATAGACCTACGATGTCTGTCAGCTGCCTTCTTGTAATATTCCTGCGCCTCCTTCAATGTATGAGTCAATTCCTCCTGGATCTCATGTAATGAAGTTAGTCTGTTGGTAACAGCAGGAATTGAAGTTGAGATAGGGAGATCAGGAATAAAAACTGGATGATACCCGGTGTTTAAGAAAAATGGGCTTTGATAAGTGGAGCTATGTTTAGAGTTATTATAAGCAAACTCTGCCGTGGGAAGGTAGTCCACCCAGTCATCCTGGAGATAACTCACGAAACATTGAAGGTATTGCTCCAGAGTTTGATTGGTCCTCTCGGTGTGACCATTAGACTGTGGATGAAAAGCCGAGGACAGATTAATTGTTACACCCAAAGCTGAGTAAAAACTTCTCCAAAATGTTGAGGTAAACACCGTAACCCTCTGTCAGACACCACATCATCAGGAATTCCATGAAGTTTAAAAACTTCTCTAATCATTACCTCAGCAGTATGTTCGGCGGAGGGTACCCCCTTAACTGGGATAAAATGAGCCATCTTAGTGAGACGGTCAACGACTACCAGAATGGTGGTCATCCCTTTTGAAAGAGGAAGGTCGACCACAAAGTCCATGGAAATTGACCCCCATGGTCTTGATGGAAGAGTACAAGGGGGGGCGGAAGGGTCGGATGCCCTGGGACCATTTACTGGAGGAAGGGGGGCGCAGTACAAGTGCTGGTGTACCGGCCGCGCTATATAGATAACAACAGCATGTGCCGAGTGCGCTCCTGCACCAGGCACAAGCCTGAGACCAGTCCCACTCTGCCCCTCACTTCTCTATCGGGCAGAGTAATCTCACAAGCAAGAGAACACCTGTCAGCTCCTGCAGTGATTTCATCCCCCCTCCCTCTCCTCGCTGACTCCAATGTTAATGCGAGTAGCGCTCGCACAGCCAGGCCGCCCATCTGCTCCCAATGGAAGCGCAGACCGGGTCTCCTGCTTGTCATAATGACTGCAGCAGACCCGGCTCCTGAAGCAAGCAGTGCTCCCGCCCCCCAGCCCGCCCCTGTCTGTATGCTCAGAAAGCTATGCTGGCAAAACTCACAGCACAACAAGGAGATGCAGGATGATGTCATACCAGTGACCATAGAGAGGGATCTGTGTAGTCACATGCCAGTTCTTATCCAATCATGCTACTCCAGCCCCTCTTCTTTCTCCTGCCGCCAGATTTGGACAACTTTAAGCAGCAGTTCCAGAGGAGGAGGAAGTGGCTAAAATTACCCCTCTGCTCCACAGTGAGTTTTTTTCCTTTGCTTCAGGAATAGAAAGCAGCAGCATGGATAGTTTGTGATAGGGAGAGGGGCAGCAGCATGGTAGGTTGGTTGTTTAGTGCAGGCAGCAGAGAGAGAGGGGAACAGGATTCGAGGAAGACATGCTCTTACAGTCTGTTCATGTTCATCCTGACACCAGGCTGTGAAAGATCTTCATCATCAGAGGGACAGAACACAGACTTACATTCCTTTAAACCAGCAGAAATCATGTTTCTTACATTAGATCTCTACCTGGGAGAAAAGAATGCAAGGTCTGTGTGTTCTGTCTCTCTGCTTCACCTTAAAGCCTTAGGGCTCATTCACACTTGTTTTGCTTTCTAAAGGGCAATCCACATGCAGATCACTCTTTAGAAAGCATTAGACAGGCAGTGAGGAGGTGTTGTATCACCGCCTCACCACCTGCTTCAATCTCTTGATCCCCCACACTAGTGTATTGCACACACACTCGTGGGGTTGTTGCAGAGCATCCTCATTCAGTTGAAGGGGTTGTACACAGTGGGTGGAAGCACCTGCTAAAAGCAACACAGGGTGTAATTCCTGCTATGACACTAAACGTGGCTGCAATATGTGTACACCCCCAGCCACTGCCTGTATGCAGCTAACAGGAGTAGCAGTGGGGGGAGGGGGGAAAAACTTGGCTCAACTGCAGGGTTTAACAGCCCCCCTCACCACTTGTGTTAATGAGTTCTAACATTGCTGGTGTGGTTCCGCAATAAGACAATAAAAATACCACATTACTCTCGACTTTTGTGTGTGTGTGTTTTTATATATATATATATATATATATATATATATATATATATATTGTGACAGCAGGAAGGTAAAGTCACCTGGTTGCATCCAGGGGGGTAGATATATTTCTCCCAGATTCAGGCTTTATGCTGACTTATACAACTAGGGTGGAGAGTTGTATAAGCCCAGCTGAGGCTAGTAGGCTCATGGATGACTCATACCTCTAGGGAGAGTGTGGGGCGTCGTACAGACAGGGAGTTGATGAGGCCAGCTGAAGCTTGTCAGCTCATTTAGGCCTCTATAAGAACTCCCAGCTTCATTAGATGTTAGCTCATGCCTGGAACCAGACCTGTGTGGACTGTCTAGGGAGAGTGAACCCCTGTGCGGTGAGAAAAAGCCTGTGTGGCTATTTGCTTGGACATTTAAAACCAGGGACTTAGGGACTAGGACAGCACTAGGCTGATCCCAGTTGTTAGTTAGGAAACCTGTATGTTTAGTCAGAGGTCAAGTTGACCAGGATTTATTTTGTTTATATGTTTCTTTTGGCTTTGCTGTGTTTTGTCACTGTAAATAGAAAATAAACCGCACCTTTTTTTTGATTTTGAAAACCACAACCTCCGTTTGCTGGGCCTGTTTTTGTGTGGGGAGCCCATCCCGGGGGTCACACACACCCGCTGCCGAGCTAACCCCCTCACAGTTGGTGGAGAACCAGTGGCAGTTTTTTTTAAGCCAGCATGGAGGAGATACTGAAGCAGCTGGCTCTAGCAAATGCCAATCAACAGCAGACAAATGCAGGTTTGCAAAAGAGCCTTGCAGCTCAACAACAGAACTTTGCAGCCCAGCAGCAAGCTCACCAACAGAGTCTGGAAGCTCAGCAACAAGCCCAGCAGCAATCTGAGGCCCGCTTCATAGACCTGTTACAGAAGCAAGAGCAGAGACTACAACAAATGGAAGCAGTAATGCAGCAACGTCCGCAGACCAGTGAGGAAAGCCGTCCCACTAATACCGCGTCCTTTGGGGTGAGTCGTTTATTGACAAAAATGACTGGAGAGGATGATCCAGAGGTATTTTTGACCACATTTGAAAGGACTGCTGAAAGAGAAAAGTGGCCTGAGGAGCAGTGGGCTGGACTGGTGGCTCCTCTGTTAACTGGTGAATCGCAGAAGGCTTACTATGACCTAGAGCCCGACCAAGCAAAAGACTATGTGATGCTAAAAGCTGAGATATTGGCAAGGCTGGGTGTCACCCAGGCTGTCCGGGCTCAGCGTGTGCATAACTGGACTTTCCAGCTTGGAAAACCCCCCAGGTCTCAAATGTATGATCTCATTCACCTGAGCAGAAAGTGGCTACAGCCAGAGACTTTGTCCGCACCAAAGATTGTGGAACGTGTTGTAATGGATCGGTTTTTGAGAGCTCTTCCTACTGCCATCCAAAACTGGGTAAGCCATGGAGACCCAGAGACGGCCAATGGTCTTGTGGATCGTGTGGAGAAATACTTGGCTACAGAGAACCTGACGGCCTCTTCCAGAGACACTCGGACTTTCCACCCTAAGACCAGACCATCCCCAGGGGCGGATAAGAGGATTCCAAGGGGTAAGGGTGGAGAGAGTGAGAGGGTGGGAGCTCTACCCCAAGTTTGGCGAGAACAGCCTGGGAAATCAGCGGCTCAAGAGGCGGCAAGAAGGATCGTTTGCTACCGCTGCCGGCAAGCGGGACATATTGCAGCCAATTGCCCGGTTGTGGAGGAACCCATGCAGTGTGACTTTCTGACGGGCAGACGTCAGTCGCTGTGTGCGACAGTCGCATGCACTGCCATTCGAGGAATTGAGAAACATTTATGCAAAATGTGTGTTAATGGTAGAAATGTTGTGGTATTGCTGGATTCAGGTAGCCTTGTGACCCTGATAAAGGCTGAGTTAGTTAAAACAGAGGTCTCTGGGAATAGCAAGGTAGCTGTTATTTGTGTGCATGGGGACACCCGAGAGTATCCAGTGACTACAGTGTGTTTCGAGACCCCCAAAGGTACCCTCTCTCATCCAGTGGGCTTAGTATCTCAGTTACCGTATGACGCCATTGTGGGAAGGGATTTTCCGAAGTTCTGGGAACTGTGGGATGATCCTGAGCCCCCCACTGGTGCCCCTATGTACCAGGAATGTGATAGCCAGAACTCCCCTGAGAGTGGTGAGGACTCTCCGGAATTTCCCTTATCAGTATTGGCAGGGGAGACTCAAGAAACTGGAGAGGAGCCCACCTCCTCAGACGAAAACCTACCGTCTGTGGAGTTTTCTGATCTTGAGGTTCACAGGGAAAACTTTGCCACAGAACAGTTGAAAGACCCCGCCCTAATAAAGGCACGCAAAAACGTAGTGAAAATAGATGGCGAGTTAGTGAACCCAGATAATACCTGCACTTACCTATACTTCAGCGTAGAGAAGGACCTACTGTATCGGGTGGCAAAAAGGGCAGAAGAAACCGTTGAGCAGCTTGTGGTGCCCAAACCTTACAGGAAGTTGGTGTTGGAGTTGGCCCATGGGCACATTCTTGGAGGTCATCTGGGGACAGAGAAAACCCGAGAGAGGGTATTACAGAGATTCTATTGGCCGGGGGTGATAAAGGACATAGAAAATTATTGTTCCTCCTGCCCTGTGTGTCAGAGGTCGGCCCCGATGCCACATTTCCGTAGCCCGCTGGTCCCTCTACCCATCATTGAGGTCCCGTTTGAGAGGATCGCCATGGATTTGGTAGGTCCTATAATCAAGTCCGCTAGGGGGCACCAGTACATATTAGTTATAATGGACTATGCCACCCGTTATCCAGAAGCGATCCCTCTCCGAAATACCTCGGCCAAAACCATAGCCAAAGAGCTATCTCTTGTGTTTAGCCGGGTGGGTATTTGTAGAGAACTGCTTACGGACCAAGGTACACCCTTTATGTCCCGGGTTATGAAGGAGCTGTGTAAATTGTTCAAAGTGACGCAATTACGTACATCTGTGTATCACCCCCAAACCGATGGGCTGGTTGAAAGATTCAACAAAACCCTAAAGCAAATGTTGAAGAAAGTGGTGGATAGAGATGGAAAGGATTGGGACTGTCTACTTCCTTATCTGATGTTTGCTATTAGGGAGGTGCCCCAATCCTCTACGGGATTCTCCCCCTTTGAGTTACTGTATGGGAGACACCCAAGAGGGCTGTTGGATATTGCCAAGGAAACTTGGGAAAGTGAGAGTTCTCCCCACAGGAGTGTGATTGAGCATGTCGCCCTGATGCAAGACCGAATTGCACAGGTAATGCCCATCGTGAAGGAACATTTGGCCCAAGCGCAGTTAGCACAGCAGAGAGTGTACAACCGTGGAGCCAAGACCCGTACCTTTTCCCCGGGGGATAGGATACTGGTACTTGTCCCTACGGTTGAAAGTAAATTCCTTGCCAAATGGCAAGGCCCCTACGAGATAATGGAAAAAGTGAGTGAAGTGAATTACAAGGTCAGACAACCAGGAAGGCGAAAGCCCGAACAGATCTATCACGTTAATCTGTTGAAAGCCTGGAGGGATAGAGAGTCCCTAGTCGCAGACACTTGGTCACCAGCTCAAACTGGTTGCGTGATTCCTGAGGTTGGAATAGCAGCCACCTTGTCACAACCCCAACAACAGGAGGTTAAGGAGTTTGTGCTTCGCAACAAGGAGGTATTCTCTGAGCTGCCGGGACAAACATCTGGGGTAGAGCATGACATCATTACCCCGCCCGGTGAAAGGGTGAAATTAAAACCCTATCGGATCCCAGAGGCCCGACGGGAGGCAATACGGGAGGAAGTACAGAAAATGCTGAACTTAGGGGTGATAGAGGAGTCCCAAAGTGATTGGTCTAGTCCCATTGTGTTGGTGCCTAAACCGGATGGGAGCTGGCGATTTTGTAACGATTTTCGTCAGTTGAACAAAGTTACAAAATTTGACACCTACCCCATGCCACGTATAGATGAGTTGATCGACCGGCTGGGAACAGCCCGATACATGACGACTCTTGACCTCACAAAAGGGTATTGGCAAATCCCCCTGGCCAAATTGGCCAAAGAGAAAACCGCATTTGTAACCCCAGACGGGGCGTTCCAATATAAAAGAATGCCGTTCGGGTTACAGAATGCGCCGGCCACGTTCCAGCGGAAAATGGACCAGATGCTGAGGCCCCATCGGAAGTATGCTGCGGCTTACCTGGATGACGTAATTGTCCATAGCACAGATTGGGCCTCACATCTGCCAAAAGTGCAAGCAGTCCTGGACTCTGTTCGGGAAGCGGGGTTTACGGCTAACCCCAATAAGTGTACCATTGGGCAGGAGGAGGCCAAATATCTTGGGTACACCATTGGGAGGGGAGTAATAAAACCCCAACTCAACAAAGTCGAGGCCATCCAGAGTTGGCCACGTCCCAACAGCAAGAAGCAGGTACGAGCCTTTCTGGGAATCGCTGGGTATTATCGGAGATTCATTCCCCACTTTGCCTCTAAGGCTGTGCCCCTAACCAACCTAACGAAGGGGAAAGGGTCGGTCATGATTAAATGGACCCCCGAGGCTGAGGCAGCATTCCAATTCTTGAAACAAGCCTTATGTAGCCAGCCAGTGTTGTACTCACCCGACTTCTCTAAAGACTTTGTCGTACAAAGTGATGCGTCAGATGTGGGGTTAGGAGCAGTATTGTCCCAGGTCTGGAACGGGGAAGAGCACCCAGTCATTTACCTCAGCAGGAAGTTGAAGTCCCATGAGGTAAATTACGCCACCGTTGAAAAGGAGTGTTTAGCGGTGAAGTGGGCTCTAGATTCCCTTCGGTACTACCTGCTAGGTAGGCACTTTGACATGGTTACGGATCACGCTCCGTTAAAGTGGATGGCTCAAAACAAGGAAACAAATAGAAGAGTGAATAGGTGGTTCCTGGCCCTCCAGGAATTCAACTTCGCAGTAAAGCATCGCCCTGGCGTTCAAATGGGGAATGTGGATGCTTTGTCTCGAGTACATGAATGCCTGATTGCTGGTGTTCCAACCCCGAGGTTAAAACAAGAGGGGGGGGTATGTGACAGCAGGAAGGTAAAGTCACCTGGTTGCATCCAGGGGGGTAGATATATTTCTCCCAGATTCAGGCTTTATGCTGACTTATACAACTAGGGTGGAGAGTTGTATAAGCCCAGCTGAGGCTAGTAGGCTCATGGATGACTCATACCTCTAGGGAGAGTGTGGGGCGTCGTACAGACAGGGAGTTGATGAGGCCAGCTGAAGCTTGTCAGCTCATTTAGGCCTCTATAAGAACTCCCAGCTTCATTAGATGTTAGCTCATGCCTGGAACCAGACCTGTGTGGACTGTCTAGGGAGAGTGAACCCCTGTGCGGTGAGAAAAAGCCTGTGTGGCTATTTGCTTGGACATTTAAAACCAGGGACTTAGGGACTAGGACAGCACTAGGCTGATCCCAGTTGTTAGTTAGGAAACCTGTATGTTTAGTCAGAGGTCAAGTTGACCAGGATTTATTTTGTTTATATGTTTCTTTTGGCTTTGCTGTGTTTTGTCACTGTAAATAGAAAATAAACCGCACCTTTTTTTTGATTTTGAAAACCACAACCTCCGTTTGCTGGGCCTGTTTTTGTGTGGGGAGCCCATCCCGGGGGTCACACACACCCGCTGCCGAGCTAACCCCCTCACAATATATATATACACACACACACACTTATTTAGTTTATTTTCGGTGGTATGATTTACTGGTAAAAATTATTAGTGCCCCCCAAGTTTTGACTGTGGCATCTTATGTGCCCCCCTATATATTGTTCCTAGAGTCGCCACTTCGCCCGGCAGGTGATTTCTAATCCCGGCCGGCAGGACTTCACCGAGAGGCCAGCCAGGAGGCGGGATCGGAAACCGCCACTGACACTGACTCGTTCTTTACACGGGGGGGGGGGGCACAGTTTGCCATCTTCGCCCTGGGCACCAAATGACCTTGTCCCAGCACTGGGTAGAAGTAACCCCAGAGGAGAAGATCGGGGTGTCTTATTGCGAGCACAGGTTAGACATGAAGCCACATAACTCTTTACATCTTTCTTGTACCCAGGCCACCAAAAGGAACGTGATAAGAGTTCTTCTGTCTTAGAAACCCCAAAATGACCAGCAAGTTTAGAGTTGTGTACCAACCTGAGGGCTTCTACCCGAACTGATTCAGGTACATAGAGGCAATGCGCTTGAGTCCAAAAACCGTTGTTGTACTTGAGGTTGATGTCCTTAGGAGGATTATTAAGAAGTGGGTCATTCTCATACCCCTCCTTGAGAAGATTAAGAAATGTCTTCAAACTCGTGGCCCCTAGAAAGTTCTTTTGAGGCAGGATTGTACATTCAGAGTTGCTTTCCTGGAAAGGCCCAGACAACATCCGTGATAGGGAATCAGCCTTACCATTCCTTGACCCAGGGCGGTATGAGATAACAAAATTGAACCTGGAGAAGAAAAAGGGTCCAATGTGCTTGTCTAGATGACAACCCTTTTAGCAGACCTAATAAATTCTAAATTTCAATGATCAGTGAGAACGGTTACAGGGTGCTTAGCCCCTTCCAGCAGATGCCTCCACTCAGAAAATGCTTCCTTAATTGCCAGCAGCTCCTAGTTTCCAATGCCAGAATTCTTCTCGGCTGAAGTCATCCGTCGAGAAATAAGCACAAGGATGAAGCTGCATTTTTTCTCCAATTCGCTGAGAAAGGATAGCTCCCACAGCAGAATTAGAAGCATCAACTTCTACGATGAAAGGTAGTTCTGGATCTGGATGTACCAGTATTGGTGCAGAAGTGAAGAGAGTTTTCAGTTTACTAAAGGCAGTCTGTGCCTCAGGTGACCACAAAAAGAGCAGCATCCCTTTCTTTGTCAGCTGTGTAATTGGAGCAATTACCTTGGAGAAATTTCTTATAAATCTTCTGTAAAAGTTGGCAAATCCAACAAATCGCTGTATCTCCTTAACATGCTTTGATCTTATCAGGATCCATGCTTACCCCTTCAGAAGAGATTACCGTATATACTTGAGTATAAGCCGACCCGAACATAAGCCGAGGCACCTAATTTTACCACAAAAAAATGGGAAAACTTATTGACTCTAGTATAAGCCTAGGGTGTCCATCTGCATGCCTCACTGTGTCCATGTGCATACCTCACTGTGTCCATGCCTCACTGTGTCCATGCCTCACTGTGTCCATGCCTCACTGTGCCCATGCCTCACTGTGCCCATGCCTCACTGTGTCCATTACTAGACTGACGTTTAACATGGGAGTCTATGGAAGGGGTGCCCGGCTTTGAAAAATCGGTGCTCCCCGGCTGTAGGTCCCCCATACAAAAAAAACTTTGCACACTTATAGAGGAGAAATGGGGCTACATGTGTGCCAAGTTTCGGGTCCAGGGGACCTACGACCGGCTGGTACCGGGTCCCCAAATTTACCAGAGAAATTACAGTTTAACATGGGAGTCTAAGGAAGGGGTGCCCGGCTTTGAAAAATCGGTGCTCCCCGGTCGTAGGTCCCCTAGACAAAAAACTTTGCACACTTGTAGAGGAAATGGGGCTACATGTGTGCCAAGATTGGGGTCCAGGGGACTTATGGCTGGCTGGTACGGGGTCCCCAAAGTCTGGGAGATCAGGTGCAAAAAGGTGACTCGAGTATAAGCCGAGGGGGGCATTTTCAGCACAAAATAATGTGCAGAAAAACTTGGCTTATACTCGAGTATATACGGTATGTATCCCAAGAACTGGATCTGAGTTTGTTCAAACTCGCATTTCTCTAGTTTGATGTAAATTTGATTCCGCCTTAATCTCTCGAAAACAATAGACATGCTTGCGGTTTTCTTCCAAAGTATCAGAGAAAATGAGAATGTCATCCAAATATGAGATTACAAACTGATCAAGCAAATCTCGAAAGCATCATTAATAAAATGTTGAAAAGTTGTAGGAGCATTGCAAAGCCCAAAAGGCATGACCAAATACTCAAAATGTCCATATCTGGTTCTGAAAGCAGTTTTCCATTCATCTCTGGGACGAATGCGGACAAGGTTGTATGCCCCCCATAAATCTAATTTGGTAAAGAGCTTGGCGGAGCGGAGTCTCTCAAGCATTTCTGGAATCAGTGGGAGTGGATAGCGATTCTTAATTGTGATCCTATTTAAATCTCTGTAGTCAATACACGGATGCAGGGTGGAGTCCTTTTTCGCCACGAAGAATAAGGCTGCCCCAGCAGGAGAGGTTAAGTGTCTGATAAAACCCTTCTCTAGATTCTCATTTATCCGATCCCTGAGCACCTTCAGTTCAGGTTCTGATAAAGAATAAAGGCGACCAAGTGGTATTTCTGCCCCTGGAAGCAATTCAATGGGACAATCATAAGAGCGATGAGGAGGCAGCTGATCTGTGTTCTTTTTATCACAAACGTCCCGAAACTCAAGATATTGTGGAGGTAGCTTGTCGTATGACTGGCAGGGCCGGATTCCAGACAAGGCCACCGAGGCCAGGCCTCGGGGCAGCAGTGGGTGCAGGGGTGGCGCCGTGGCAACAGGGGGGTAAAAAAATCCCGTTGTCCCGGTGTCCTGCTGAAAAGGTCCCCCGGCGGAAAAGGACCCCCCTGTACTGCGCAGGCACAGCGCGGAGCCGCCGAAAATAGCCGAAGATGTAGAGCTGTGAGTCAGCTCTACACGGCACCTGCGCAATGACTATGACATTGTGCCAGACGATGCCGCACGCTCCCGATGCTAGTGCTATTCTGCAAGGGGCGGGGGTGATTTTAGAAATAAAGTACACGTCTTAGTGGGGCGTGTTAAAACAAATGGAGGGCGGGATTTGCAATGTTGATGGGCGGATTTTGCAATGTTGATGGGCGGGTTTGCACAAACTATTTAACTCACAAAAGAGGCGGTATTTTAAAATGATGGACAACAAATCATCAAAATATGCACTGATACTGTGATAAATAATTGTGTTTATTAGTTAAATAGGTCGTGCAAACCCGCCCATCAACATTGCAAAACCCGCCCTCCATTTGTTTTAACACGCCCCGTTAAGATGTGTACTTTATTCCTAAAATCACCCCTGCCCCTTGCAGAGTAGCACTAGCATCGGGAGCATGTGGCATGTGTCATAGTCATTGCGCAGGCGCCATGTAGAGCTGACTCTCAGTTCTACATCTTCGGCTACTTTCGGCAGCTCCGTTGAGGTTCATACTGCACAAGCGCCGCGCCATTCTTTAGTCTACATTTGTGTTTCCTTCCTCCCATTGCAAATGTTGTCCCTATTAGTGGTGGGACATTTTTGAACCTGATAATGTTATCCCACCTTTCATTTTAATACATAACACATGGGAAACTGTTTGCTCTATCACAGTCCACAAAGGGTTTACACAATACATGACCATAATCCCAGTCTCCCCGAATTAAACAAACTTGAGAGATTCGAACACTGGTAAAATTCTAGTATTTTATTACTTCATCTACTCTATGACAAAAATGTATTGATGGCCTTTAAAGTGGTTTTAAACCCTTACAGACCACTTGGCCCTACAGGTAAGCCTAGATTAGGGCTTACCTGTAGGTGCAAGAAATATCTCCTTAACCTACACGGTAAAGAAGATATTTGCAGAAAAGACTGCACTGATGTCTACGGCGCATGAGCGGCGTAGACAACGGCGCAGGCGCAATGGGCGTGCCGTTAATGAATGGGATCATGCCGTTCCTGACGGCTCCCGGCCAGTCACAGCACCGGAGCAGCGATACCCAGAAATCACTCGGGTATCATGGCGGCGGCGGAGAAGAGGAACGAGGGTCGCTGCGGGGGCTTCAATCTCAGGTAAGCAATTCATAATGAGCTAGTATGCTTATTATGCTTTTCTCTTGCAGGGTTTTTTTTTTTAGGAAAAGTTTTAGAGGGTTTACTTCCTCTTCAATACCATTGTAGAGCAGTACCATATATCTAACAGATCATTATTTCAATATTTATAAATCCAACACGCATTCAAAAACGAATCATATTCTACACTATTGATATATAAGCCCTCTTCGATCCTCACAATGGTAACTTCTCTGTCCTATACTAAAAAGGGATAAGGAATGTGTACTGCTGCCAGTTCCAAGCTTCAGTTACTGTGGTTAGAAATGGAGACAAGATGTTGGTATTTTGGACGATGATCAATGGACTCAAAATTGCCCAACTGTTTATTTTAAATAGAGTGCATTACACACAACAAAAACTGCATTTGTAGGATAAAGTTACTTTGCACTGTTGCCCCATATGTGCAAGAGACAAGGGTATTCTAATCTAGATGTTATGGAGGTGCCCTAAATTATTCCGTTACTGGACTTCCACTTTTTAATCACGTAATTATTTTTGTTCCAACACCATTTTTAAATGTAAGGCACTTGTCTCGTCGGTGACACGCACCTTCCCACATCACAGCCAGGTAAGACCGGACCCCTCTGCAACCTTTGACCACCTCCTGTTACTCTCCTGTACTATGTCCGCACAGGCTATGACCACCTCCTGTACCATGTCCGCACAGGCTATGACCACCTCCTGTACCATGTCCGCACAGGCTATGACCACCTCCTGTACCATGTCCCCACAGGCTATGACCACCTCCTGTACCATGTTCACACAGCCTATGACCACCTCCTGTACCATGTCCGCACATCTTATGACCACCTCCTATGCCATGTCCGCACAGCCTATGACCACCTCCTATACCATGTCCGCACAGCCCATGACCACCTCCTGTACCATGTCCGCACAACCTCTGACATCTCCTGTACCATGTCTGCACAGCCTCTGTGACGTTATGCTGTTGGGCTGTGTGGTAGTGTGGTACCCCACCAGTGTATGAATACAGGATTCTCAACCAGGCAGGTTGAGGGGCTCCAGGGTATTTGCTTGTTTGGGAGGAAACTGGCTTTTCAGTTTCCTCATGATTTACTAAAATCCACTTTGGGACCCGGAGCTTGGGGATTTCTTAGAGATCCGGGTGGGATGAAATCCCCAGTCCTGGATCCGGGTTTTGAGACTCAACTGCACACTGATTGTTCAGGTGTGTGTGGGCCTGATAGTAGAATCAGGACCAGCATTCTGGGCCCCACCCTCCCGACGAGTGCAGGTGTGCACTGGGGAAGCCATAGAGTGCTTGTGTGCACTGGAGAAGTCAGAGAGTGCTTGTGTGCACAGTGGAAGCCAGAGACCCAGGTCTGAGGGTCAGAGCAGCAAGGGGCTGCTATCCAAATGGATGGTGTTGCAGATGGAATAGTCTATAGGAGACAGACAAGAGCCTGAAGTGGAAGGCCTGAGCAGCACTGCTATATGTATAAGCCAGGAGGCTGAATGTCAGTTTGTTGTTGAAAAGGAGTACTGAAACCCCTGCGAGGGAAACCTTTCATTTTGTTTTGACTTCTTTTAATAAAAATGGGCAAACAAAGCCCTTAAAAAGAAGAACCAGCGAGTGGCGGTGTCCTTCAAGCTCTACATTTGATGCTAGTCCTTCACAAGTGGCGGAGAATTTTGGCACAATCTGAGATCCCTACAATCAAGTAAATTCATCTGTTATATGAACTGTGTTTTTGGTGCATGAGACTGCATAATCTGTGTGTGTGCAGGGGAAGAGAACCTGCAAGCGAAAGGTAAACTAGCCTTAAAGAGACAGTGCTCCAATTTGTTGCAGGTGGTGTACCTGTGAACAAAAAGTCAATTATTTTTCTCTGCAGTGAACTGCTGCTAGCTGTGTGTGGCAGCCAGGCAAACTGCATTGCACAGAAGTTTGATGGACTGTGTTGCATGCAGGGTTGTGTACCTGTGAAAGGAGAATCACATTTTCTTCCCTCTGCTGTGAACTGTGTTACTGGTTGCTGTGTGCAACACCGCAAGGATGGGGCGGTCAAAGCAGAAAAAGGAGGCAATCCTTGCTGAAGCAAGAGAAAGAGCTCTGTGGCTGGAGGGGTTGTTACCGCCTGATCGAACCCCATACATGCCTAAACAGAGTTTTCCAAGGGAAAAGAGGGCTGCTGTTGTCCCTAGCAACCCTGGTGCAATGAATGCACAGATGACGGCTAGTGTGGAGAGTCCACCAGCGTTTGAATCTGCAGTGGACTGGTGCAAGCGACATCTGGCAGGATTGGACCAAGCTAAAGTGGAAGGCAAGCCAACCTTCCATACAAAAAGAGAGCTGCCGAATGTCCATGCCTGGGAGAGGGGTGTTGTTGCCCCGGGCAACGCTGCTGCAGTTAAACCAGCAGCTGTTGCGAAAAGTGTGAAAGTGACACAGCTTGAGACAGGGTCCAGCAGATGCAGGGTGGGAAACCCTGACAAGACATGGAACCAAGTGCGCTGTTTGCGGTGCAGTGAGTGGGGGCATGCAGTCTCCAAGTGCCTTTTGTCCCTGGCTCCAGTGCAAAGCTACCTAGCAAAACAAAGGTCTGAGAAGCCTGTGTTATATGCCAGAAGAAAGGCTGATCAAAGGCCAGGAGAGAGAGTGGTTGCCCATAGCAACACAGAGGAGGCCAGTCGGGCTGTCTGTGGACCAAGGGGTGTGCCTCCCATGGGTCGTGACAAGTGGCTTCCGGAGGAGCCAAAACAGCATGTTGGAGAGAGCCAGGCATTGAGGAGATGCCAAGAAATTAAATTTCAGTGTCCAGTACCGTGCTTGGAATGTGGTCAAGTGGGGCATGGGATCTTTACTTGCCCAAGGTTCTGGAACACCGCTAAAGAGTCTGGAAAGGCTGCAGTGTCGCCATATGGCCCCAAAAAGACAGTAACTGGTATGGATACAGCTGAGAGACAGCGCACTCAAGTGAAGGTTATGATGCCAGCCACTGAAAATGGTAAGACTGTTCCAGTTTATGGTACTGAACCCAGTGAAGTGGGAGTAGATCCAGTGGGGAGATCCGCAGTGCCAATGGACATAGACTTGCGGCAGTGTGCTACCCAGAGCAGTGGGGAGGCACAAAATAAAGCCCAACTAGCCGCAGGGCTAAAGACTGGAAAGGACATGGGGACTCTGCATGTGCCTGCTATAGTCCAGCAGGTGGCTGGGAAAATAGAGTTAGGGGTGACCAAAACAGTGCTTGTGCCATGTTCCCTAGTGACAAGTACTGCAGGGTTGCCCAGGGAGACTTCCAAGAAGCCCGCAGTGACGGAGCCGAGCGTTTCCCAGGTCAACTTTGGAGCTGCCCATGTAGGAAAGGGTGCCCCTTTAAAAATGGAGGGCGCTGTGAGGAGTCACTCAGAGGCTTTGGTGGGTAATAGACAATCCACAAAAGTAGCAGTCATGTCTACACGTAGTGAAAATTCTGATGGTTATGCTGACAAAAGTGTTACTGTTGGCAAATGTGATGGTATTGGTGATCATGACATTGAAAAATGTGTTTCCTTTAGTGTCATGTCTGAAAATGTTGGAAATGTGTTTACTACCAATGATGGGAGTAGGATATCTCCCATGACAACCAGAAGCGCAGGATTGTCCATGGAACTCTCATGGGGCCGCCATATGTTGGAGCCAGAGGTTTTCCAGGATTGCTGTGGTGCTACTCTGGTGAAACAAGGGAAGACTGTCTTACATAGTGAGTGTGTGTGGGCGCAGCCCCACAACCCTAAGTGTAACCCAGTTGTCAAGGGGTTAGATCAGCCTGCAAAAGCTGAAAGTGAAGAGCTGTATGTGTCTGTAGCGCCACCAAAGCAAGGTGTTCAAAATAAGGTATTGCACCTTGCCTTGGTTGAGGATGCAATCTCCCAGTGTGATGTGAGAAAAAAAATATTGTCACAATGTGAGGTAGATAGAAGTGACAAGTGTGTTGTTTTGGCTAGTGAATCCCAGGTTCCTGTTGGGCCTTCTAGAGCAGGTGATGCAGTGCTGTGGAGCACCAGTGATGGAACCACAGGAGACTGGGATGATTGGTGTAAGGAAGCAGTTGCGGCACTAGGCCAAGTGACAAGGAATTACGAAGCAATGATGTGTGACAGAGTTGTGGACAGACCACCTGCTGTGCCCAGTGGAGGGATCGCAGAATGGCCAGTGCTCAAGGGCACGCCAGCCCCTGCAAAGGCTGATGCCCTCCAGTCTGAAGGAACGATTCTGGGCGCAGGCATGGCAGATGGGTTGTCCACGGCCCAGGAACTAAATAATGGCAAGTGTAAAGTTGACAATGTGACTAATGTTGACTCGCAGAGGCTCATTGGTGTAGCGTTAGAGGTGAAGAGGAGACATGTGTCTGACAGCGCTCCAGGGGAGCAACAGGCTGGGATGAGGGGTACCTTCAAGAAGATGGTGGTCTCTTCAAAGGTCTCAACCTCACAAGCTGCAATGGATGAGCCCCTCCAAGTCTCGGACAGGGTAAAGGTTCCCAAAAAGGTCACGCATTTAGACATTGGTTGCATAGAGTTGACAAAAACTTTATTAGAAATGCTGGAGTTGGTAAAAGTGCCCTCACTGTACACTTGGGTGTCTCCACCGCAGTCGGACCAGGTGGTGCTGCGTGGTACCAATAGGTGGAGCCAGGTGGTACAGGCTGTGCTGGGAAGCTTGTTAACAGTGTGGCAAATAGTTCTGAGGTTCTCTAAGGGGGTGCTCCCAGTTACTGAGTGGCCTGGAAGGCGCTCAGAACTGTTGGAGTCATCAAAGGTCTCTCCGGCTGGTGTAGTGACTGGAAACATCTCTGCTGGTGTGCTCCAAGGTGCAGCTGAGCAGTGGTCAGTAGAGGGCGCAGATACTGTCTCAGCCGCTAAATCTCATGAAAAGGAAGGGCCCAGAATAGATGCAGCACTAGCAGAGATGCTTTCTATCACTCAGAAAGGGGTACAACTTAAAGTACCCGGAGACACTGTGAGAAAAAGTGCTATAGGTGGATGCTGCAACAATGTAATGTGTACATCAGAAAGAAGTAGTTTGTGCCTAGATCAGTGTCATCTGTTAGATCAGTTACCCATGGAGTGTTGGACAACAGGTGAGGTAGAACTTGGCTTTAGTCCTGTGGGATTTAATCTCTCGCCTATGTGTGGTCCCTCCTCAGATCTGGTACTAACAAGCACTGAGATGGACAGCACTGATTGCGTTGGAAAATGTGACATTAAAATATATGATTTAATGATTGGCGCTGTTAAAAGCAATGTGGTTGCCCTGGGTAACAAGAGAGAGGTTTTTGAACCTGAAAGACCTGTGGTGAAAGATAAAACTTATTTACGTAAGCTGAAAGGTAGGATCAGGGTAGGCAGAGTTTCCCCAAGAGAGGAGAGTATGCTCAGGGACCCAAAGAGAAGAGAGGGAAGGCAGAGTATACGGAATTATAGGACCCTGTTAAGATCCAAGCTGGGACATACCTGGAAGCGCACCCGGAAAAAAGGTTGGGCCTACGTGGCTGACAGCCAGCACAGAGGTGTCCCAACCATAATGATGGGTGCTGGTGTTCCTCCCTCCGGATCGAAACAAGGGGGGAGGGTATGTGGTAGTGTGGTACCCCACCAGTGTATGAATACAGGATTCTCAACCAGGCAGGTTGAGGGGCTCCAGGGTATTTGCTTGTTTGGGAGGAAACTGGCTTTTCAGTTTCCTCATGATTTACTAAAATCCACTTTGGGACCCGGAGCTTGGGGATTTCTTAGAGATCCGGGTGGGATGAAATCCCCAGTCCTGGATCCGGGTTTTGAGACTCAACTGCACACTGATTGTTCAGGTGTGTGTGGGCCTGATAGTAGAATCAGGACCAGCATTCTGGGCCCCACCCTCCCGACGAGTGCAGGTGTGCACTGGGGAAGCCATAGAGTGCAAGTGTGCACTGGAGAAGTCAGAGAGTGCTTGTGTGCACAGTGGAAGCCAGAGACCCAGGTCTGAGGGTCAGAGCAGCAAGGGGCTGCTATCCAAATGGATGGTGTTGCAGATGGAATAGTCTATAGGAGACAGACAAGAGCTTGAAGTGGAAGGCCTGAGCAGCACTGCTATATGTATAAGCCAGGAGGCTGAATGTCAGTTTGTTGTTGAAAAGGAGTACTGAAACCCCTGCGAGGGAAACCTTTCATTTTGTTTTGACTTCTTTTAATAAAAATGGGCAAACAAAGCCCTTAAAAAGAAGAACTGGGGAAGCCATAGAGTGCAAGTGTGCACTGGAGAAGTCAGAGAGTGCTTGTGTGCACAGTGGAAGCCAGAGACCCAGGTCTGAGGGTCAGAGCAGCAAGGGGCTGCTATCCAAATGGATGGTGTTGCAGATGGAATAGTCTATAGGAGACAGACAAGAGCTTGAAGTGGAAGGCCTGAGCAGCACTGCTATATGTATAAGCCAGGAGGCTGAATGTCAGTTTGTTGTTGAAAAGGAGTACTGAAACCCCTGCAAGGGAAACCTTTCATTTTGTTTTGACTTCTTTTAATAAAAATGGGCAAACAAAGCCCTTAAAAAGAAGAACCAGCGGTGTCCTTCAAGCTCTACATTTGATGCTAGTCCTTCACAGCTGGTATAAAAATACTATGGGGCTGCTATAAAATTATTTCCAGGGCTGTTTTTTATTCCCAGTTCGGCCCTGGGCTTTGCTGATTCACAAGCCTATAGCTTTTCAGTCAGCACCTGGCCATACCTAGGAGCCTTTAGCTGTAATTTAATGGAACAAAAATGAGCACTAGTTGTTTTTTATTTATTGCAGGTGCAGCATCAACAGTGTACACAGCACTTTACATATTGCACATTCACATTAGTCTCTGCCCTCAAAAAATTTAAAATGTAAGGACCCTATCTCACATTTGTGTTCATGCACATACTAGAGCCAATTTAGACAAGCCAAGGTGTAAGTGCTACCCACTATGCCACTGTCTATTGTTTACAGTATCTTAAATTAGATTTGTGGAATTTTGGATAAGTACTGTATGGAGTGTGTCTTTCTGCTTTACCTTGCATTTATTCCACACACCCTTATTTAATTTCTAGAAAGAAAGCCATACAATTTACATTACATACACTCCTGACAATTATGCATTACTTTCTTAAATTATTTAAAAAACATTTGAAACACCAACTATATGCAAAGTGCACTAATAATGGAAAACTGTTGTATTTTTTTGTCACTCCTGAACAGTTACCTGAAATTTCATTGGTTGATATGGATTACAGCACTTTGCACCTAAGGATTTATTTTGCCCGGTTATCAGGACCAGTCAACCACCATCATGATTTCTGGAATATGCTTGGGAAGCCCTTTGATCCTGGATTTGTGGCAGAGGCCTTCTGCAATAATTTTTCTAAGCTTTTTTAGCTCCAAACCAAAGCCCCACCCATTTACCAATCTAGTAAGGGAGCATCACACTAGACTGTGAAATAGATCGATACAGGCAGAAGTATTGACTAGATGACTTGCACTGAGGTGGGGTTACTTTGTTGTAAGTCAAGTTTGGGTTTACCTTAATGGTGGTAAGCAGAAAAATAACGTGATAAAAACTTTTCAACTCAGATAATTACCTATTCTCCCAAATACACAAAAGAAAAGGATATGTACTGCTGACCAGAAATGTAATTATCCTAACCCAGCTTAAGTCAGCCAGTTGGGCAATGATGACGATAGCTTTCGCTATTCCTGTACTAATTATTCCCTAGTTAAATTCTGAATAACTCTTCTCTTCCTCGGCTGTCAGAATGTTTGGGGAATGACTTCCTCACATGAATTTCTGTGTTTCACTAACAAGAACAGGATGGGCAAAATATAAATAAAGCAAAACAGACATTTCCTTATTTTACTTCCTTGAAAGGAAACTACACACCCAAAGTAAACCAAGACTAGAATTATCCTGTAAATAACTTTTAATTCCTGATTTAAGTCTACCTGTTCTTATAATATAACAGTATTCCACTTGGAAATACAATCTCTTTGCCCTCAAATTGGGTTGTAAAACAATATAACATTTTTTGATTAATAAATAAAATTTTAAGTATCTGAAAACCTTTTGTTTGACACTGGTACAAACAAAACGTGGTCTCATGGATGGCTTTAAACATGGACCCCAGATCTTTCCTCTACCCTGGAAAGCATAAGATAAAAAGAACATTGATCTCAAGCTTTAAAACAAAACAAAAGCAGTGTTTACATCTGACCAAACCAGAAGTGATGTAATGGAGTCGCTTCTGGTCTTCTATCTAGACCATAGAGACGGCCAGGGACCTTTCCCCAGCCAGCTCTATAAAAAACTGGCAGCACCACGGGATTGGATACCGGGTGTCCCAATCGTGCCCAATAAACAGTACTTTAAATAAACAAGACTGTCTATGAATGTCCCATTACAAGTTTTTAGAGTATATGATGGCTAGGTGCTATGTAAGGCGGAAGCTATCTGCCAACATCCTTATATATGTATACAACACATTAAGATTCACCCGATTGGGACTTTTAAGGAAGAATATTGAGTAATGACCATGTAAAATAATATAAAATGTACAAAGCTTTATTTACAACCAGTAAAAAGAAGAGGTGATCCAAGAGGTCACAATCTTAACTAAATCAATTAAAAACAAGTCATTTGACAGTGTACAGAATATGAGCACAATACCCTAATACTCCTAAAGATAGAGCACCGGGTTGGCCTTGTTAGATATACGGCCAAACCATAGAGTGCGTTCACAGAAGAGATCCCAACGCGTTTCTGAATAACTTGAGATTCCTTCTTAAGGGAAAGAGTAGGGTGCAATAGTCTATAATGCAATTACAAAGGTATAAGGATGTATGTTTCAACAAAAGTACAGGGAACATAGGTTACAGGTGCATAAAGTGCAGGTTGACATACAATATACAGTTGATATAAAAAGTCTACACACCCCTGTTAAAATGTCAGGTTTCTGTGATGTAAAAAAATGAGACAAAGATAAATCATTTCGAATCTTTTTCCACCTTTAATGTGACCTATAATCTGTACAACTCAGTTGAACAACAAACTGAAATTGTTTAGGTGGAGGGAATTAGAATAAAAATATAAAATAATATGGTTGCATAAGTGTGCACACCCTTAAATTAATACTTTGTTGAAGCACCTTTTGATTTTATTACAACACTCAGTCTTTTTGGGTATGAGTCTATCAGCATGGCACATCTTGACTTGGCAATATTTGTCCAATGTTCTTTGCAAAAACATTTCATATCTGTGAGATTGTGAGGGCATCTCCTGTGCACAGCCCTCTTCAGAACACCCCACAGATTTTCAATCAGATTCAGGTCTGGGCTCTGGCTAGGCCGTTCCAAAACTTTAATCTTCTTCTGGTGAAGCCATTCCTTTGTTGATTTGAATGTATGCTTTGGGTTGTTGTCATGCTAAAAGATGAAGTTCTACTACTCGTTCAGCTTTCTAGCAGAAGCCTGAAGGTTTTGTGCCAATATTGACTGGTAATTGGAACTGTTCATAATTCCAGCTGAAGAAAAACAGACCCAAAGCATGATGCTGCCACCACCATGCTTCACTGTGGGTATGGTGTTCTTTTGGTGATGTGCAGTGTTTTTGCACTAAACATATCTTTTGGAATTATGGGCAAAAAGTTCAACCTTGGTTTTATTAGACCATAACACATTTTCCCACATGCCTTTGGGAGACTGCAGATGTGTTTTTGCAATATTTAGCCGGGTTTGGATGTTTTTCTTCATAAGAAAAGGCTCCCGTCTTGTCACTCTACCCCATAGCCCCGACATATAAAGAATAAGGGAGATTGTTGTCACATGTACCACACAGCCAGTATTTGCAAGATATTCCTGCAGCTTCTTTAATGTTGCTGTAGGCCTCTTGGCAGCCTCCCGGACCAGTTTTCTTCTCGTATTTTCATCAATTTTGGAGGGATGTCCAGTTCTTTGTAATGTCACTGTTGTGCCATATTTTCTCCACTTGATAATGACTGTCTTCACTGTGTTCCATGGTATATCTAATGCCTTGGAAATTCTTCTGTACCCTTCTCCTGACTGAAACCTTTTAACAATGAGATCCCTCTGCTGCTTTGGAAGCACTCTGTGGACCATGGCTTTTGCTGTAGGATGCAACTAAGAAAATGTTAGGAAAGACCTACTAGAACAGCTGAACTTTATTTGGGGTTAATCAGAGGCACTTTAAATGATGTCAGGTTTGTACTGACTCCTATTTAACATGAGTTTGAATGTGATGGCTTAATTCTGAACACAGCTACATCCCCAGTTATAATAGGGTGTGCACACTTATGCAACTACATTATTTTATTTTTTTATTTTTACTTCTCCCCTCTAAAAGATTTCAGTTTGTTTTTCAACTGAAGAAAAAAGGTTGACTACTGCGCTAACAAAAAATTGTGAATAAAAAATTAAATATAAATATGTGTAAATGTCAGCAGCAGCTGAAACGTAAGATAATACGTGCAAAACTATATATTGTGAACTAAGCTGCGCTAATACAGTGAATTGAAAACCACTATATCATAGGAATTATACAATGAACATGTGACCCAACATCATATAATAGGACAAATATCATAGGTGTGCAAATGAAAGTCTCTAAGGAATTGGTGAAAACCCAAATGAAGAAATCCAAATCAGGTGTAAAGATGATATGCTTGAGGGGGACGACATAGAGATCCCAATCAATTACCACGACACCAACGTGATCCACCACAACATAGATAACCTGCTTACCAGAAGCAGGCTAAACACCAGCCTGTAGGATGTTAATACAGATCAGCCGCATTCCACCAACCGGGATGGGTATGTAGACTAGGGGTACTCCAACACTCGAGGGAATTATCCTCCAACGAGTCCCATAAATATAAAAGACATTCGATAGTGTAATACAGTACCATACACAATATTTATTGATTAAAAGTTGCACTTACAGTGTAAAAGGACAAAGACAGCATCCAAGTTAAAATGGGCGTCTAACGGATAAAAAACGCCGGCCGGCCTGCAATCGCCCATCCACTTGAGATGACGTCAGCGCATAGGCGTGCGCAGCCTAATGCATTAGGGTGTGCACCTCAAACCAAAGGTCAAACACACGTGCGTCTGTATATATATATATATATATATATATTGTGAGGGGGTTAACTCGGTAGCGGGTGTGTGTGACCCCCTGGTTGGGCTCCCCACACAAAAACAGGGCCAGCAGACGGAGGTTGTGGTTTTCAAAATCAAAAGGTGCGGTTTATTTCTCTATGTACAGTGACAAAAACACAGCAAAGCCAAAAAGAAACAAACAAAATAAATCCTGGTCAGTTTGACCTCTGACTAAACATGCAGGTTTCCTAAACTAACAACTGGGATCAGCCTGGTGCTGTCCTAGTCCCTAAGTCCCTGGTTTAGTAAAAGTCCAAACAAATAGCCACACAGGCTTTGCCTCACCGCACAGGGGTTCACTCTCCCTAGACAGTCCACACAGGTCTGGTTCCAGGCATGAGCTAACATCTGATGAAGCTGGGAGTTTTTATAGAGGCCTTAAACGAACTGACAGGCTTCAGCTGGTCTCATCAACTCCCTGCCTCACGACGCCCAGCACTCTCCCTAGAGGTATGAGTCATTCATGAGCCCACTAGCCTCAGCTGGGCTTCATCAACTCCCTAGTTGTATAAGTCGGCATAAAGCCTGAATCTGGGAGAAATATATCTACCCCCCTGGATGCAACCAGGTGACTTTACCTTCCTGCTGTCACATACCCCCCCCTCTTGTTTTAACCTTGGGGTTGGAACACCAGCAATCAGGCATTCATGTACTCGAGACAAAGCATCCACATTCCCCATTTGAACGCCAGGGCGATGCTTTACTGTGAAGTTGAATTCCTGTAGGGCCAGGAACCACCTATTCACTCTTCTATTTGTCTCCTTGTTTTGAGCCATCCACTTTAACGGAGCGTGATCCGTAACCATGTCAAAGTGCCTACCTAGCAGATAGTACCGAAGGGAATCTAGAGCCCACTTCACCGCTAAACACTCCTTTTCAACCGTGGCGTAATTTACCTCATGGGACTTCAACTTCCTGCTGAGGTAAATGACTGGGTGCTCTTCCCCGTTCCAGACCTGGGACAATACTGCTCCTAACCCCACATCTGACGCATCACTTTGTACGACAAAGTCTTTAGAGAAGTCGGGTGAGTACAACACTGGCTGGCTACATAAGGCTTGTTTCAAGAATTGGAATGCTGCCTCAGCCTCGGGGGTCCATTTAATCATGACCGACCCTTTCCCTTTCGTCAGGTTGGTTAGGGGCACAGCCTTAGAAGCAAAGTGGGGAATGAAGCGCCGATAATAACCCGCGATTCCCAGAAAGGCTCGTACCTGCTTCTTGCTGTTGGGACGTGGCCAACTCTGGATGGCCTCGACTTTGTTGAGTTGGGGTTTTATTACTCCCCTGCCAATGGTGTACCCAAGATATTTGGCCTCCTCCTGCCCAATGGTACACTTCTTGGGGTTAGCCGTAAACCCCGCTTCCCGAACAGAGTCCAGGACTGCTTGCACTTTTGGCAGATGTGAGGCCCAATCTGTGCTATGGACAATTACGTCATCCAGGTAAGCTGCAGCATACTTCCGATGGGGCCTCAGCATCTGGTCCATTTTCCGCTGGAATGTGGCCGGCGCATTCTGTAACCCGAACGGCATTCTCTTATATTGGAACGCCCCGTCTGGGGTTACAAATGCGGTTTTCTCTTTGGCCGACTTGGTCAGGGGAATTTGCCAATACCCTTTTGTGAGGTCAAGAGTCGTCATGTATCGGGCTGTTCCCAGCCGGTCGATCAACTCATCTATACGTGGCATGGGGTAGGTGTCAAATTTTGTAACTTTGTTCAACTGACGAAAATCGTTACAAAATCGCCAGCTCCCATCCGGTTTAGGCACCAACACAATGGGACTAGACCAATCACTTTGGGACTCCTCTATCACCCCTAAGTTCAGCATTTTCTGTACTTCCTCCCGTATTGCCTCCCGTCGGGCCTCTGGGATCCGATAGGGTTTTAACTTCACCCTTTCACCGGGCGGGGTAATAATATCATGCTCTACCCCAGATGTTTGTCCCGGCAGCTCAGAGAACACCTCCTTGTTGCGAAGCACAAACTCCTTAACCTCCTGTTGTTGGGGTTGTGACAAGGTGGCTGCTATTCCAACCTCCGGAATCACGCAACCAGTTTGAGCTGGTGACCAAGTTTCTGCGACTAGGGACTCTCTATCCCTCCAGGCTTTCAACAGATTAACGTGATATATCTGTTCGGGCTTTCGCCTTCCTGGTTGTCTGACCTTGTAATTCACTTCGCTCACTTTTTCCATTATCTCGTAGGGGCCTTGCCATTTGGCAAGGAATTTACTTTCAACCGTAGGGACAAGTACCAATATCCTATCCCCCGGGGAAAAGGTACGGGTCTTTGCTCCACGGTTGTACACTCTCTGCTGTGCCAACTGCGCTTGGGCCAAATGTTCCTTCACGATGGGCATTACCTGTGCAATTCGATCTTGCATCAGGGCGACATGCTCAATCACACTCCTGTGGGGAGAACTCTCACTTTCCCAAGTTTCCTTGGCAATATCCAACAGCCCTCTTGGGTGTCTCCCATACAGTAACTCAAAGGGGGAGAATCCCGTAGAGGATTGGGGCACCTCCCTAATAGCAAACATCAAATAAGGAAGTAGACAGTCCCAATCCTTTCCATCTCTATCCACCACTTTCTTCAACATTTGTTTTAGGGTTTTGTTGAATCTTTCAACCAGCCCATCGGTTTGGGGGTGATACACAGATGTACGCAATTGCGTCACTTTGAACAATTTACACAGCTCTTTCATAACCCGGGACATAAAGGGTGTACCTTGGTCCGTAAGCAGTTCTTTACAAATACCCACCCGGCTAAAAACAAGAGATAGCTCTTTGGCTATGGTTTTGGCCGAGGTATTTCTGAGAGGGATCGCTTCTGGATAACGGGTGGCATAGTCCATTATAACCAATATGTACTGGTGCCCCCTAGCGGACTTGATTATAGGACCTACCAAATCCATTGCGATTCTCTCAAACGGGACCTCAATGATGGGTAGAGGGACCAGCGGGCTACGGAAATGTGGCATCGGGGCCGACCTCTGACACACAGGGCAGGAGGAACAATAATTTTCTATGTCCTTCATCACCCCAGGCCAATAGAATCTCTGTAATACCCTCTCTCGGGTTTTCTCTGTCCCCAGATGACCTCCAAGAATGTGCCCATGGGCCAACTCCAACACCAACTTCCTGTAAGGTTTGGGCACCACCAGCTGCTCAACGGTTTCTTCTGCCCTTTTTGCCACCCGATATAGTAGGTCCTTCTCTACGCTGAAGTATGGGTAAGTGCGGGTATTATCTGGGTTCACTAACTCGCCATCTATTTCCACTACGTTTTCCCGTGCCTTTATTAGGGCGGGGTCTTTTAACTGTTCTGTGGCAAAATTTTCCCTGTGAACCTCCAGATCAGAAAACTCCACAGACGGTAGGTTTTCGTCTGAGGAGGTGGGCTCCTCTCCAGTTTCTTGAGTCTCCCCTGCCAATACTGACAAGGGAAATTCTGGAGAGTCCTCACCACTCTCAGAGGAGTTCTGGCTATCACATTCCTGGTACATAGGGGCACCAGTGGGGGGCTCAGGATCATCCCACAGTTCCCAGAACTTCGGAAAATCCCTTCCCACAATGGCATCATGCGGTAATTGAGATACTAACCCCACTGGATGAGAGAGGGTACCTTTGGGGGTCTCGAAACACACTGTAGTCACTGGATACTCTCGGGTGTCCCCATGCACACAAATAACAGCTACCTTGCTATTCCCAGAGACCTCTGTTTTAACTAATTCAGCCTTTATCAGGGTCACAAGGCTACCTGAATCCAGTAATACCACAACATTTCTACCATTAATACACATTTTGCATAAATGTTTCTCAGTTCCCCGAATGGCAGTGCATGCGACTGTCGCACACAGCGACTGACGTCTGTCCATCAGAAAGTCACATTGCATGGGTTCCTCCACAACCGGGCAATTTGCTGCAATATGTCCCGCTTGCCGGCAGCGGTAGCAAACGATCCTTCTTGCGGCCTCTTGAGCCGCTGATTTCCCAGGCTGTTCTCGCCAAACTTGGGGTAGAGCTCCCACCCTCTCACTCTCTCCACCCTCACCCCTTGGAATCCTCTTATCCGCCCCTGGGGATGGTCTGGTCTTAGGGTGGAAAGTCCGAGAGTCTCTGGAAGAGGCCGTCAGGTTCTCTGTAGCCAAGTATTTCTCTACACGATCCACAAGACCACCGGCCGTCTCTGGGTCTCCATGGCTTACCCACTTTTGGATGGCAGTAGGAAGAGCTCTCAAAAACCGATCCATTACAACACGTTCCACAATCTCTGGTGCGGACAAAGTCTCTGGCTGTAGCCACTTCCTGCTCAGGTGAATGAGATCATACATTTGAGACCTGGGGGGTTTTCCAAGCTGGAAAGTCCAGTTATGCACACGCTGAGCCCGGACAGCCAGGGTGACACCCAGCCTTGCCAATATTTCAGCTTTTAGCATCACATAGTCTTTTGCTTGGTCAGGCTCTAGGTCATAGTAAGCCTTCTGCGATTCACCAGTTAACAGAGGAGCCACCAGTCCAGCCCACTGCTCCTCAGGCCACTTTTCTCTTTCAGCAGTCCTTTCAAATGTGGTCAAAAATACCTCTGGATCATCCTCTCCAGTCATTTTTGTCAATAAACGACTCACCCCAAAGGACGCGGTATTAGTGGGACGGCTTTCCTCACTGGTCTGCGGACGTTGCTGCATTACTGCTTCCATTTGTTGTAGTCTCTGCTCTTGCTTCTGTAACAGGTCTATGAAGCGGGCCTCAGATTGCTGCTGGGCTTGTTGATGAGCTTGCTGCTGGGCTGCAAGGCTCCTTTGCAAACCTGCATTTGTCTGCTGTTGATTGGCATTTGCTAGAGCCAGCTGTTTCAGTATCTCCTCCATGCTGGCTTAAAAAAAACTGCCACTGGTTCTCCACCAACTGTGAGGGGGTTAACTCGGTAGCGGGTGTGTGTGACCCCCTGGTTGGGCTCCCCACACAAAAACAGGGCCAGCAGACGGAGGTTGTGGTTTTCAAAATCAAAAGGTGCGGTTTATTTCTCTATGTACAGTGACAAAAACACAGCAAAGCCAAAAAGAAACAAACAAAATAAATCCTGGTCAGTTTGACCTCTGACTAAACATGCAGGTTTCCTAAACTAACAACTGGGATCAGCCTGGTGCTGTCCTAGTCCCTAAGTCCCTGGTTTAGTAAAAGTCCAAACAAATAGCCACACAGGCTTTGCCTCACCGCACAGGGGTTCACTCTCCCTAGACAGTCCACACAGGTCTGGTTCCAGGCATGAGCTAACATCTGATGAAGCTGGGAGTTTTTATAGAGGCCTTAAACGAACTGACAGGCTTCAGCTGGTCTCATCAACTCCCTGCCTCACGACGCCCAGCACTCTCCCTAGAGGTATGAGTCATTCATGAGCCCACTAGCCTCAGCTGGGCTTCATCAACTCCCTAGTTGTATAAGTCGGCATAAAGCCTGAATCTGGGAGAAATATATCTACCCCCCTGGATGCAACCAGGTGACTTTACCTTCCTGCTGTCACAATATACATATACACACACACACACACACTCTTACAAATGAATGTATTAAAACATTTTTAATGAAATAAACATCAATGTAAACAAACATTATTACTCTTTCGTCCATGGACCGACACAGCTTCTCTATTGACAAAGTGGGTATTTTCCGTTAATTAGGAGTGACTAGGCAGAAAAACTTGTAAAAAGTGTTGCTTCACACCTTCTACAGTACCGCCCAGGGGGCGGACCCTCTGGGTATAACCTCTCAGTCTGTATCTCGCAGATCAGTTTTTTTCTGTCTAGCAAGGAGTAGGACGTGGCTCCCTTCGGGCCCATTGGTCCGGGGGAAAAAATATATATATATATATATATATTTTTTTTCATTTGTTGTTTCCTGCGATCTTCGATCAACTGCCGACTGGGTGACAGGCTGGATCCTCGATCCTTGTAGTCTCCCCAGTTTCGGCCATCGAGCGTGTGCTGACCATAGCTACGCGCTGGGTTTTCCACGACATGCCCGTCGCTCCACGGGTGGCCAGTGAGCCTACGCTCCAGGGCCTGCATCGGACCGCTCAGCTTCGGCTGACCTTACGGCCGAGTCGCAGCAGCCTGTCCGGTGAGCGTCATGCTCCAGGGCATACATATGATCGTCCCTTTTGGGTCCAATCACAGCATGCCTGGCCAACAGTCACCTTCCGTGCGCGGACGATGATCTGTTTGGAATATCTTCCAGCATAATACATGCAGGATAGGTAAGTAAAACTCCCCTGCCTCGGCTGGGTGATTTAGCTGGACATTCCTGGAGAGATCAAGTAAGTGGTTGTGGCCCCTTTCTTCCCTCTCTCCCTGCCTTTCCCTCCTCCCTGGGCTTCTAGCTAAAGGGTGCTGGGGGTCACCTAAGGGGTCCCACTGGAGCGGGGCTGGCTGTAACTAACATTTAAAAGAAATGTCATTTCTGCGTACCTGTGTGTGTGTGTGTGTGTGTCCTTCCTCCTCCATGCTGTCGGCGGCCATTTTAAGGGGGTCCATGCCAAGTTTGGCCTCTTGTGACTGCCCGGCGGCCATCTTCCTGTGGTTCGGCCACACCCACTGGCCCCTATCAGGTGATCGGCGGCCATGTTTGTCCACCCTGTATGTATAGATTGCCATTCGGAGGCCATCTTTTTGTGGGCTACGGCTGCTTGACCTCTATCTTCGGCTCCGCGGCCATTTTCTTGGAGCCCACATTATCTTCCATACAGACGTTTTTGGCAGCCATTTTGCGAGAGCCTCCGGCCTCTAGGGTGCATTACACTGGCGCGAAAATTCACACAGGAAGTGCTGATAAAAGAAGCAGACTGACACAGCAGCAGTGGGAGAGCATCACAGGCGCAGCACACGGCAGCATAGCAGTACCTATCCAGGGTGGTGAGTCCTCTGGATGACCCAGCCTCTCTGCAGCACAGGAGGGTGGCCTATTGATATCTTGCCTGGAGCCCTGTGGGTGTCAGCGTGTGGTCAGCATGGCATCTGAGCCAGATGTCTTCTCCCCTGAAACACCAGATTTAGCAGCTGGTGTCCCTGAGGTGTCTATGGACGCTATGTCGGCAATCCTAGAGGCGTTTGCTGCCAGGGTGGAAGCAGCACATGGGAAAACAGGGGGTAATAAACGCCCCCTTCCCCTGCAATCTTCTGGGGATATTTCTGATGCAGAACCAGGTCCAGCTACGGCTCATGGCCCAGATTCTGATGCATCAGAGACTGCAGACCGTGACCGATCGGACAGTGAGGAGGACTCCAAGTCCAGGTCAGTACGCGAGACGGCTTTGGTATCTGACCTTATTACTGCAGTGCCAGATATGCTAAAGTTGGAAAATACTGCAGAAGTAGCAGATACTCCTGTCCCCTTTGGGTTTCGTAAACCTGCCCGCACTGCTAAGGTGTTCCCTTGTGTGTCTTATTTTGACAAACTCTTATACAAGGAATGGGAGAACCCACTGAGGGTCTTTACAGCCCCAAAGAGGTTTGCAGTACGGTACCCCTTTGAGGAGAGTTTTCTGAAGATACGGACCTCTCCCCCTATAGTGGACCCTTCGGTGTTCAGACTTAATAGAGCCACCACTATTCCAGTAGAAGGGGCTCCTGTTTTCAAGGACCCTGTGGATAAGAAGGCTGAAGCACTCGCTCGCTACCTATACTCAGTGGTAGGCTCGGCAGTACGCCCGGCATTGGCGGGGGCCCTAGTGTCTCAGACACTTACTGAATGGGCAAAATTGCTACTCCAGGGGTTAAATGAGCGAGATGCTCCTCCTAATGAGATAACTTTGGCCGACCAGTTGGTCCAGGGCCTTAAGTTTGTCTGCGAGTCAGACATGGATACTATTCCCCTGCTGTCAAGAGCTTCGGTTTATGCAGTAGCAATACGCCGCCTGATCTGGCTAAAGGGCTGGTCTGCGGACCAGACTTCCAAGAAAGCCCTGTTGGATCTGCCTTTTAAGGGCGACAGACTTTTTGGGGCTTCTCTGGATGACATCATCAAGGATGCCACAGGAGGTAAAAGCACTTTGCTTCCCCAAACTAGCAAGGGTAAGGGGCCACACCAAGGGCAAGGGCCCTCCTTTACTGCACGCAAGCGTTTTTTCGCCCCCTTAAGGCGACAGGGAAAACATGCCAGGCCGATAAAGCGCCTGCCCAAGGACAAAAGCGTCCTTGGTCCCGCAGACCCAACAAGCCTGCGGACAAATCTGCGTACACATGAAGGTCCGCTCCCACCCAGCTCTTGGGTGGGGGGACGTCTTCGCAAATTCGCGACTCAGTGGACTGCTCTAGTCTCCGACAGGTGGGTTTGCGAAGTAATCTCCTCAGGCTACAAGATAGAATTTCTCTCTTGTCCACCGGACAGATTCATTACCTCCAATCTCCAGCTACTACCGACCTGTCGGGAGGCCCTGTATGGGGCGGTCCAGGGTCTACTGGAACGCGGGGTAGTTATTCCAGTTCCAGAACAGGAACAGGGTCAGGGTTTTTACGCAAATCTGTTCATTGTGCCGAAGAAGGAGGGGGTTCGGCCAATCTTGGATCTTAGAGCCCTCAATTGCTTTGTGAAAGTACAAAGATTTCGGATGGAGTCGGTTCGATCTGTAGTCACGGCTCTCCATCCGGGGGACTTTCTGGCCTCCTTGGAAATCAAGGACGCATACCTGCATGTCCCCATATACTCCAGACACCAGAGGTTTCTGCGATTTTCTATCAGGAAGAACCACTACCAGTTTGTGGCCCTCCCGTTTGGCCTTGCCTCAGCACCCAGGACGTTCACCAAGGTGCTCGCTCTGATTCTGGCACTTCTAAGACAGCGGGGTATCGCTATCACAGGTTACTTGGATGACCTTCTGCTGAAGGCCCCTTCAAGCTCAGAATTAGAGATAAGCGTGTCCATTACCTGTCAGACTCTTCGAGACTGTGGTTGGATACTAAACACGCAAAAGTCAGTATTGGTGCCCACTCAACGCCTAGTGTACCTGGGGTTGATTCTGGATTCCTCAGAGGCAAAGGTATTCCTCCCTGTGGAGAAGTTGCAGACCCTCCGGGCTGCAGTACGGCAGCTGACTTCCAGGAATTGGTTGTCACTCTGTTTTTGCATGCGAGTGTTGGTCCTCATGGTAGCCTCCTTCGAGGCGGTCCAATATGCTCAATACCACACTCGAGTGTTACAGAAGGAAGTTCTGTCCAGATGGAACAGATGCCCTTCATCTCTGGATTATCAAATCCGAGTGAGCCACCTAGTCAGGAGATCCCTGGTATGGTGGCTGACAGCACCGGCTCTAATGGCCGGGAAGTAATTTCTTCCGGTTTACTGGATAGTGATCACGACGGACGCCAGCCTTACAGGTTGGGGGGGAGTCTGGGGTGTCCAGTCGGCGCAAGGTCGCTGGACCCCAGAGGAAGCCCTCCTGCCGATCAATGTCCTGTTGATCCGGGCGATCAAGCTGTGCCTCTTCAAATGGTCTCAGAGACTGCAAGGGCGTCCAGTCAGGATCCAGTCAGACAACGCCACAGCGGTGGCATATGTCAATCATCAAGGAGGAACAAGAAGCTCAGCTGCAGCATCGGAGGTTGCTCGCATCCTGAAGTGGGCAGAGAAGAGCGTACCGGCACTATCGGCCGTGTACATTCCGGGTGTGGAAAACTGGCAGGCAGACTACCTGAGCTGCCAGATGCTGGACCAGGGAGAATGGTCCTTACACCCGGAGGTGTTCCAACTTCTCTGCCAAAGATGGGGCACACCAGACGTAGATCTTCTGGCTTCCCTACTCAATCGGAAGGTATTGAGATTTGTGGCCCGGTCAAGAGACCCATGGGCAGACGCAACGGACGCGTTGGTAGCATCGTGGGGTCAGCATTGGCTAATCTATGCCTTCCCTTCCTTAAGGCTTCTTCCTCTTCTGCTCCGCAGAGTGGAGGCAGAGGGAATTCCAATGATCCTAATCGCTCCAGATTGGCCTCAGCGTCCTTGGTACGCCGATCTAGTACGTCTGGTAGCAGACGTCCCCTGGCGCCTACCACTACGGAAGGACCTGCTATCGCAAGGTCCCATATTCCATCCTGCTTTACAGTCATTGGCTTTAACGGCATGGCTGTTGAGAACCAGGTACTGAGAGACCGGGGCCTGTCAGACTCAGTAATCTCTACTATGAGAAGTGCTCGAAAACCGTCCTCTAGGAAGGTTTATCACCGCACTTGGAGGGCCTACATCTCCATGTGTGAGGAAATGAAATGACATCCGCGTACCTATTTGGTTTCCAGAATCCTGCTGTTTTTACAGCATGGGGTGGACCAAAGGCTTGCCCTAAGTACGATTAAGGGTCAGATACCTGCCCTGGCTGTCTTTTTTCAGTGACCCCTGGCGACTCACTCTCTCGTGAGTACATTTGTGCAAGGGGTTCGACATGTGGCCCCTCCGGTCCGTCCCCCGTTACCTCCGTGGGACTTGAACCTGGTCCTCTCGGTGCTTCAGAAGGCACCGTTTGAGAAGATTAGAGATATTCCCCTGTTGACACTTTCTCAGAAAGTGGTCTTTTTGGTGGCTGTTACGTCAGTTAGACGAGTCTCTGAGCTGTTAGCCTTGTCCTGCAAGGCTCCCTATTTGGTTTTCCACAAGGATAAGGTGGTGCTGCGGCCGCAGCCTTCCTTTCTTCCGAAAGTCGTTTCGGCTTTTCATCTCAACGAAGACATTGTACTTCCATCCTTGTGTCCTCATCCGTCGAATCCTAAGGAGTCGGCGTTGCATTCCTTGGACGTTGTCCGAGCTTTGAGAGTATACCTATCTGCTACTTCCCTGTTCCGGAAGTCAGACTCACTGTTTGTTTCGGTGGCTGGTCCGAAGAAGGGCCAAGCAGTCTCATCGGCCACCATCTCTAGGTGGATCCGACAGATAGTAATCCAGGCTTACGCCTTAAAGGGTCAGGCGCCCCCCTTTCCTGTCACGGCACATTCGACCAGGGCAATAGGTGCCTCTTGGGCTTTCCGACATCAAGCGTCTGTTCCCCAACTATGTAAAGCGGCGACTTGGTCGTCCGCTCACACTTTCACAAAATTCTACAAAGTTGATGTAGGTGCATCTTTGGATGCCTCTTTCGGCCGCAAGGTTTTGCAAGCGGCTGTTTAGAGTTGCAACTCCTCCGTTGGAGGAGTGCTGTTTTGTGTTTTGGGGTGAAGTTTGTTTTTATGCTGTTACCACCCCTTGTTTTTTTCTCTGACACTGCTTTGGGACGTCCCACTTTGTCAATAGAGAAGCTGTGTCGGTCCATGGACAAAAGAGTAAATAGGATTTTTTACTCACCGTAAAATCCTTTTCTCTGAGTCCATGGACCGACACAGCACCCACCCCTCCTTTTAAGTTTGTACTGCTTTTTGACGAACTGATCTGCAAGATGCAGACTGAGAGGTTATACCCAGAGGGTCCGCCCCCTGGGCGGTACTGTAGAAGGTGTGATGCAACACTTTTTACAAGTTTTTCTGCCTAGTCACTCCTAATTAACGGATAATACCCACTTTGTCAATAGAGAAGCTGTGTCGGTCCATGGACTCAGAGAAAAGGATTTTACGGTGAGTAAAAAATCCTATTTTTATTACCTTTAAGGCCCGGTTCACACAGGGGCGGCACGACTTTGGGGGCGACTCGGCGGCGCGATCTCAAGACAACTTGAGACGCCCGGTTCAGGCGATTTGCATAATGACTTCTGTATAGAAGTCAATGCAAGTCGTCCCGAGTCACCCCCAAAAGTAGTACAGGAGTGACCTGAGTCGCTCCTATTAGAACGGTTCCATTTAACAGAGCGGGATGCGACTCGTCAGGCGACCGAGTCGCCTGACGAGTCGCCCCTATGTGAACCGGGCCTAACATAACTTATTACCATAATTAAATAATCTTTTAACATAAACAAACCTTTTAAATAAGTCTCCAGATCAAATAAGCAATTTTTACACAAACCACACAGTAAGAATTTTTTTTTATAAGTGTCAGGTTTTAATATCCTGAATTGTATTTACTGCTTTAAATAAACTTGTTAGATCCCCCAGCAACAATAGATACCCTCAGCAACAATAGATCCCCCAGGAACAAGATATCGCCCCAGCAACAATAGATCCCTCACGACAACTATAGATTCACCAGCAACAATAGATCTTCCCAGCAACAATATATCCCTCCCAGCAACAATAGACACCTGCCCCCCCAGCAACAATAGATCTCTCCAGATTTGGTCTGTGTGAAAGTTATACAGTCTACAAAGTATGGTATACTGTATATATATATATTACAATTGATCAGGATGCTGGTATGGAGTATGGCAGTGATCAGGACGCTGGTATGGGGCGTGGCGGTGATCAGGACACTCTGATTGGACACAGTAGTCACATGGTACAAGACCAGCGGTAATGGGATTCACTGTGTCCAGGCCACACACTGATCACAGGGCTCCCAGGTGCGTGCTCTGTGAGCCGCGCAGGATCCTCCAATGTGGGCTGACGTACAGGTACGTTAACCCACATTGGCACTGCTTCCTGTCTGCCATATATTGGGGCTGTGGGCATACAGGAAGTAGTTAATATACACTTAGGATATTTTTTTTATACCAATGACATGTAGTAGAATTCATTTGGGCCTAAATTTTTTAAGAAAATTTATTTAATTGGATAGGGTTTATAACAGTAGTAGTAGTAGTAGTAGTATAGTAGTAGTAGTAACAGTAGTAAGTAGAAAATATGTTTTTGTTTTTTTTTGGATTCTTTTTGTGTTTAGCAAAAAATAAAAAACCTAGTGGGGATCAAATACAACCAAAAGAAAGCTCTATTTGCATGAAAAAAATGATATAAAATTAATTTGGGTAAAGTGTTACATGGCTGCGCAATTGTCAATAGAGCAGTTTAATAGCAAAAAAATGGCCTGGTCATTGTTCTCACACGTTAAAATAAAATAACATTATCGAAGCGTTATTTTAAAACGTGTGAGAACAATTTAAAAATAAATTAAATTTAAAAATCGACTTAATGTATGTATGGGCAAAAAAAATTATATATATATATATATATATATATATATATATAAAAAATACATACACACTTACGGTACTTTTTTTTCCTGACAAGTCAGGCAGGGTTCATATTGATCCAAAAAATAAAACTCAAAGAAAGGGAATGTGGCTCTGTTCTACCAGATTCCAATCTAATGATATAATACAGATGTGTAAGTGCTAGTAGTAATAAATACCCTGACAGTGCAGGTAAAAAAAACTAAAATATGAAGTGTCCAGCAAAAACAGTGGCAAATTATGTAAAGGAAATATAGTACGTGTGTGCAAAAATATTTAAAAATGCAAATAAGTCCCACTGATTATGTATATAAGTCCAACATAGAAAATATTGTTTATGTTTTTTCAGTTTTTTGGGGGGGAAAAAAAAAAGAAAATGCTACATTAGCACTTTTTTGTCTTTTTAAGAAAAACTATGTGCATTGTCATCATTGTTGTCCTCTTCACTTGGATCCATGAAGGATTTTTTAATATCTACAGGACACGTGTTACATACAAGAATATGTTTTGTCATCCTGGTAGCATTTGGAAATGCATATTTCATCTGACAATATTTGCAAATCCCATTTTTCTTTTCAGAAGATCTTGTAATGTGAAAATGCCTCCATATGCTAGATGTTGGTCTCACCATTTTTCTGAGGGGAGTAGGAAATAAAAACAAGAAAAAATTACTACTTTGCAAGAAGACACTAATCTATGGTTGTGTGTGGGGGTGGGGGAAGAACCAGATTACTGGTAATTAAATTATTATTTATACAAAAGTTTATAAAGATAAACTAATGTAGCTAAATGATTCAGTTTTCTGGATTCAGAATCAGATAAATGTAAACTCTTACCTTTTTTAATTAAGTATATACTTTCAGGTCCTTTTTGTTGCTCTTTATTTTCTTCCAATGCTTTTGAGGCCTAGTGAAGAGGACAGAACAAACCAAACACACCCACTAACATGCAAAAGCAAAACTGAAACCTTTTTCTTGTTACAATAGCAGCACAGCACCTCCTAAAGGAAGAAATGCATACGGTTCTTGCATTGGAGGGTTCAGTTTGTTACCTAGAACTTGCTTGTCCTCACACATTTTTTTTTTTAGAAATTATTTGGAAAATATTTGAACACCCTGTCTTAAAGTATTTTATTCATCATGTTAAAATAAAATATTAGACAATTTTTTTTTGTTTTTTAAATTTTTCCAATTTCTTGGAAAAAACAAAAAAGCCTTCAGGAAAAAAAGCGGAAAAAAATAATATTTTTTTTTTTACTTTTTCCGTTTTTTTTCCAGGCCTTCACATCTCTACCCTTGGGCTGCTCCATCTTGGCCTCCGTTACCATACACGTTTGGAAGATACTTGATTTTAACAAATTTGCCTGTCATACCACTATATCTAGGTGGAAGCTGGTTACTTTTTTTTTTATTTTTTATTTTTTTTTACATCCTCCTGAGTGTGTGTCCCATTCTTCCTTCTACCTGCTTTTCTACACACATTCTCATCAGAAAACAATCTTCTCACATCTCCCACTACAATCATCTTCACATTAGGTGAGTGAAGATTGAAGATCAGGAAAGATTTCCCTCTAATACAGAACTCTGCTCATCTATAGCTGAGTAGAAGGAGCCTGGAAGAAAAACACCAGCCGGTGACATGAGATCCTTGTGGGATTTGATGGGGGAGATTGTTAGAGATACAAAGGTGTCAGCTGATGAGAACATGTCATATTTCATGTACTATGTATCATTCTTTGCTCAGTCATTATAACAAATATTTTGTCAATTTATCGTGCTATGTAAGTTTATTGCCTCTGCACACAGCAGGCGGTATGTCGCTTGTTCTGCTATAATAGCTGCTTCATGTCCTTGTTTTGCACATTTTTTTTTTTTTTTGACACCCAAAGCTGTTTTTATTACAGACGACTACGGTGGAAAATAATCCCTCATAGTCTATACACAGCAACCTGATTTAATTTACCTTTTTTTATAGCTGGTTACAACCTTTTACAATTATAATTCTCTGTGCTTCTCCTGAGGAAGTGAGGTTTTACGCATGAAACGCGTTGAGAATGTCAGCACAGATTCTCCCAGGTTGATGGTGGATATCAATAGGGACCAACTAGGTTCTATGTAAAGGTTTTCTAATTGAATTATGTATATTCTCAATAATGTATTATCTACCATTTAATATATGTATGACTTGTTGTTCTTAAATGTATGTAAATAAACTGTTAAATTTTATATGTGTTTGAGGTTTGAATTTATTTAAACAAGACCTTTCCTTCCTTTCAGTAAAAATTACATCAGCATATACCTTTGCATGCTAATATAAAATCATCTTACGTTTGTTTATGTGTTAAACAAACCTTTATTTTGCTTACAATTTCTGTTTTTCCACTTCCTGGTTGAGTTAGGCACTGGTGATGTAACCAAGGCCTCACAGGTGAATACTGTGATGTTACTGTTATATGATCTAGGACGCCGACCCAGAGTAATAGTATTAGGAAGTAAGGGGAGATTGATTAACCTGTCCTTTATGAAAATGGCCACCATAAGAAGAATTTAGGGGAGAAAAAATATATGCAAATAATAAAAAGCCTGCAATTGTCTATGAGTATTTGATTGTAGGTTGCCATTACTAAACATTTCAAAAGGTGTCTTTGTTGTAATTTTTTTGATAAGGCTGAAGTTTAATAAATAATTACATTTTTAAAGATATTTACTGATTCTTCCTTTGTGGATATCTTTTCAGACTGTACCTGTTTTCAAGCTACATATGCTTTGAAGATCACTTCATACTGAGTGAAACGAAGATTCTTATGTCTATGAGATGTTTGTTTCCTATTTATGCACAGAATTTTCCTTGTCAACGTATTTTATTGGACATATATATTAGTCACATACAGATCATATGTAATACATGTTGTTGATATTTGTCCAATTATTACAAATATAGAAAAATAACAAATAATAGGGTCTACAGAATATATCCTAATGAAAATTATAAGGACTTAAATGAGATAGAAAGTAAATAAATCCTTGTACTAATATATTCAAGACTGTAGTTGAAAGAAATATTTAACATATTAATTATAAATTGATCTGTATCTTCGAAAAAAGTAATGTAGATATGCACAGAATTTTAGCATTTCACTATGATACTTCGACCACTAGGGGCCATAAAGATGATACTTCACTACGCTTGAAGGAACACGCAGAGGCGTAACTAGAAACCTCTGGGCCCCGGTGCAAGAAATCACAAAGGGCCCCCCCTCGAAAAAGCATGATTTTGATACTTTTTTTTGAGGGGGGTTGCAACGGCGGTAGTTGAGGGGGGATGGCAGCTGTGGTACTTGAGGGGGGTGGCAGTGGTGGTACTTGAGGGGGGTGGCTGCAGTGGCCATCCTCTCCCACCACCACCTGTGCCTCTTACTGATCCCATCCTCCCACCACTGATCTCATCCCTATCCCCCCCATCACCTCTGTTGTAGAAGTAATGGGGGGATAGGGATGAGATGAGTGGTGGGGGGATGGGATCAGAAAGAGGCACAGGTGGTGGAGGTTGGCATCGATTGCTTAGCTCTGCAAAATGTCACTTACCGTCAATCAATCGATTCCCCAGGAATTCCGTTCGATCGGTCACGGTCACCGTGCCTTCTAATCTCCCGCCAGGATGCCTTCTTGCCTCATGGGTAGACCGTATAGGTATTCCACGCAGAGAGGAAAGCTCCTCCCTCGCCTTCTCTCATTGGTGTCAGCAGGTCTGCTGACTTAATTTTTCAGTGTCTGCCCCCAGTCTCATTGCTGCCTCTGCCCAGGCCCAGATTTACTCCCTTTGCCGCCCCAAGGCCAGGTCCTTCAATACCGCCCCCCCCCACACACACCATCACATAGGGGGACTCCCCAGAGAGCCCCCCTTACATCAGGGACCCCAGAGAGCCTCCCTACTTACATCAGGGTCCCTAGAGAGCCTCCTCCTACATTAGGGTCCCCAGAAAACCTCCCCTTACATCAGAGTCCCCAGAGAACCTTCCCTTACATCAGGGTCCCCAGAGAACCTCCCCTTACATCACGGTCCCCAGAGAACCTCCCCTTACATCACGGTCCCCAGAGAACCTCCCCTTACATCACGGTCCCCAGAGAACCTCCCCTTACATCAGGGTCCCCAGAGAGCCTCCCTACTTACATCAGGGTCCCCAGAGAGCCCCCCCTTACACCAGGGTCCTCAGAGAGCCCCCCCCTTACATCAGGGTCCCCAGAGATCCTCCCCCTTACATCAGGGTCCCCAGAGAGCCTCCCCCTTACATCAGGGTCCCCAGAGAGCCCCCCTTACACCAGGGTCCCCAGAGAGCCCCCCCTTACACCAGGGTCCCCAGAGAGCCCCCCTTACACCAGGGTCCCCGGAGAGCCTCCTCTTACACCAGGGTCCCCAGAGAGCCTCCCCTTACATCAGGGTCCCCAGAGAGCCCCCCCTTACACCAGGGTCCCCAGAAAGCCCCCCTTACACCAGGGTCCTCAGAGAGCCACCCCCCCTTACACCAGGGTCCCCAGAGAGCCTCTCCTTACATCAGGGTCCCCAGAGAGCCTACCTTACACCAGGGTCCTCAGAGAGCCCCCATTACACCAGGGTCCTCACAGAGCCCCCCCTTACACCAGGGTCCCCAGAGAGCCTCCCCTTACATCAGGGTCCCTAGAGAGCCCCTCCTTACACCAGGGTCCCCATAGAGCCCCCCCTTACACCAGGGTCCCCATAGAGCCCCCCCTTACATCAGGGTCCACATAGAGTCCCTCGTTACACCAGGGTCCACATAGAGTCCCTCGTTACACCAGGTTCCTCAGAGAGCCCCCCTTACACCAGGGTCCCCGGAGAGCCTCCCCTTACACCAGGGTCCCCAGAGAGCCTCCCCTTACATCAGGGTCCCCAGAGAGCCCCCCCTTACACCAGGGTCCCCAGAAAGCCCCCCTTACACCAGGGTCCTCAGAGAGCCACCCCCCCTTACACCAGGGTCCCCAGAGAGCCTCTCCTTACATCAGGGTCCCCAGAGAGCCTACCTTACACCAGGGTCCACAGAGGGCCCCCCTTACACCAGGGTCCTCAGAGAGCACCCCTTACACCAGGGTCCCCAGAGAGCCTCCCCCTACATCAGGGTCCCCAGAGAGCCCCCCCTTACACCAGGGTCCCCAGAGAGCCCCCCTTACACCAGGGTCCTCAGAGAGCCCCCCCTTACACCAGGGTCCTCAGAGAGCCCCCCTTACACCAGGGTCCCCAGAGAGCCTCCCCTTACATCAGGGTCCCCATAGAGCCCCCCCTTACACCAGGGTTCCCAGAGAGCCCCACATTACACCAGAGTCCCCAGAGAGCCCCCCCTTAAACCAGGGTCCTCAGAGAGCCCCCTGTTACACCAAGGTCCTCAGAGAGCCCCCCCTTACACCAGGGTCCCCAGAGAGCCTCCCCTTACACCAGGGTTCCCAGAGAGCCTCCCCTTACACCAGGGTCCCCAGAGAGCCCCCCCTTACACCAGGGTCCCCAGAGAGCCCCCCCTTACACCAGGGTCCCCAGAGAGCCTCCCCTTACACCAGGGTCCCCAGAGAGCCTCCCCTTACACCGGGGTCCCCAGAGAGCCTCCCCTTACACCAGGGTCCCCAGAGAGCCCCCCCCCTTACACCAGGGTCCCCAGAGAGCCTCCCCTTACATCAGGGTCCCTAGAGAGCCCCCCTTACACCAGGGTCCCTATAGAGCCCCCCTTACACTAGGGTCCCCATAGAGCCCCCCCTCACACCAGGGTCCCCATAGAGCCCCCCCCTTACACCAGGGTCCCCATAGAGCCCCCCTTACACCAGAGTCCCCAGAGAGCCCCCCTTACACCAGGGTCCCCATAGAGCCCCCCCTTACACCAGGGTCCTCAGAGAGCCCCCCCTTACACCAGGGTCCTCAGAGAGCCCCCCTTACACCAAGATCCCCAGAGAGCCCCCCCTTACACCAGGGTCCCCAGAGAGCCCCCCCTTACACCAGAGAGCCCCACATTACACCAGGGTCCCCAGAGAGCCCCCCTTACACCAGGGTCCACATAGAGCTCCCCCTTACACCTGGGTCCCCAGAGAGCCCCCCCTTACACCAGGATCACCAGAGAGCCCCCCCTAAGATTAGTGTCCCCAGAGGCCCCCTTCCTTACATTAGTGTCCCCAGAGGCCCCCTTCCTTACTACATTAGTGTCCCCAGAAAAAAAAACCCCTCTTACATCAGGGTCCCCAAACAGCTGACTCCCCCCTTGCAGGGGTTCCCCTGTACCTGGCTGGTGGAGGTGGCGATTGGCAGCTCTATGGTGTCCACAGGCAGGGGGGTCTTGCTGGGGCTAGTAGTTCTATATCCGAACCATGTGAGGGGGAGGGGCCTCTGACCCGGGCATCAGCAACATTGTACAAGCAGAGTGAAAGTGAAACTAATACCTGCCCGGGTCAGAGGCCCCTCCCCTCCCCTCTCCTCTGTTTACACACTGACACTCGAGTACTACAAGCCCCAGGGAGATCTTGCTGCCCACACAGGCACCATAGAGCTGCCGATCGCAGCCTTCCACCTCCTCCCACATCTCCCCACTGCACTCTAAACGGTCAGCCAGAGGTGCAGGCAGGGGAGATGGCTTGGGAGTCTTGGGGGGGTTGCCGCGGTGCCGCCCCTGCATCCACTGCCTTGTCAGCACCCGATCCCTGCGGCGGAACGGCTCCTCATACTGGCGGGCGGTGGGCGGGCCCCTCACACGGACGGCGGGCGGGCCCCCCGGACTTCACGGAACTACAGGGCCCAGTCGCAGCTGCGACTGCTGCGACCCTGAAAATTCCGCCACTGGGAACACGCAATATTGTGGCTTCAGCTCATTAAAGTAAAAATCAAACAAGCAGTGTGTTTTGTACTGAATGGCTAATGCCATATGTTCTGAGGAATAAAAATAATAACAGACTGAAAATGAACTGTTAACTTGAAATTAGCTATTAGCAGTTCTTTGTATTCCTTCTTTCCACTATAAGGAAACCTCCTTCATAGCCAAACACAGATGAAAAAAATATGACTCAACTACTAATTTTTAAGGAAGAGGTTAAAACAGGTCAAAAGAACCCTAGTTAAGCCAACAGGATTTTTCTTCATGCTATGAAACTCACACTTGGGGATCATCTACATTGGGTATCTACAGTAGCCTTGCTTAGTGAGTTATTGATCGATCACTACTAGAGATGGGAAGGCCTGAAAAATAAATGGATTTTTTTTTCCCCGGAAACATTGAAAAACAAAACTAGTGTGGAATATGTTATTTTACAATGATAAATAATATATTTATGGCACGGTATTCAAACTATATAATGTAAAGACCTAAATTAAAGATTTCTGAGACTTTATATAAAGTCTTAAATTCTTGCAAGGTCTCTAAGCTGAAGACAAGCAAATCCTGGAATACAGTTCAAGTAACACCGTACTTCTCAGTGCACTTCTCAAACAAGAGAAATATACATTTCTGCCACCAGGGAGCACTGCAGGGAAAAGGCTCAAATTTAGCTTGCTTGTGGCCTCCATCTTGTACCTCCTACAGTTGGGCGATTGTTGGGATACAGTAGATGATAGTTTCTGTCCTCTTGGGCCTTAACTGACGGGTAAGGGGGTAAATTTGTCTGACAAATTAGTTAAGCTTTAAAACCTTTAAATGGTTCCTATTAAGGTTTTCCACCACCACAGCATAATGTTTCCCTATAGTTTGGTCAGTAAATTGGGTTTTCTTGACAGCTCCATGTCAACACACACATGGGTACGGGCCCCGCCCACCCCCACAATGATATGACGTTTAACTCATAAATTTTAGCACCTGAGCCAGCACCGCGTTCCTCTTTTTTCCTCCTCACAGTGATAGCAGGAGCAATTAGTGCCTACCTTGCTGGGGTAAATCCCTGGCTGACCATCCAAGTCTGCCTGTAGGCAGTCCCCACTGAGTGCTTCTAAATGGAGCAGGGTGAGGGAACCCCGCTGCTGGCATTCGGGGTCTTGTTCTGTGGCTGGGTAAATCCTGGCTGTGTGGAGGGTTGACATGGCTTTTCCATCGTGGAAGGAACAAGGATCCTGGCTTCAGAGTTGCTGGAATGCACGCCCTGCATTCCAGCCAGACAGCTTCACTACAAACTTCTTCCTGATCTGTGTGGATTGCCTTGGGCTAGGCTGAATCACTTGACTACAGGTTCACCTAAGACAGAAGTTGTCGAGATATCAGGTCAGCTGTTTGCTCTCTCTCAAGCTCTCTGCACAGATGTTGTGGTGTTCTACACTGCCACCTGCTGCCCAAGCCTGGTACTGCACATGTATTTTCTTGTATGCAATTGCTTCTGAATGCCTGGAAGGAGTTTTTGCCTTAGCATTTAGCACAATGTTAACCTGACATTTAATACAGAATGCCAAATCAAGTGCCAACCCCTCCAAAAGACCAGCATATGCAAAAAAAGTATGGCGGTTGCTCTATATATATATATATATTACTTTTTCTTTTTTCTCTCAATTCCCTCCTCCCTCATGAGCTGTCTGGCTAATGGCAGATTTATTGTAGTCCTTACAGATCTCACCATTCTACTGGTGACTGTGCCTCCTCTTCAAGACGTGGATGCAGATCAAGGAAATGCATAATTCCAGTCACAATGTATCCAGTCTCTCTGATTCTCCTTCATTAATTTCAGCCACCTCAGGAGCATGATGAGTCGGGTCATTACTCACAGCCACAACCAAGGGGATGCTGGGCCTGTCCAAATGTGGCCCTTCATGGCAAATGACTTGCTAAACTTTCTTCTTGGAGGCCACGAGGGAGAGGGAGGCAGACAAATCAAAAATAGTGTCATTAATGAAACAAATGTTTCAAGACACCTTGGAAGCATATGCTAATCAGAGACACCCTTTAACAAATGATGGCCTATGCTTCCCAGGATGCAACCAGTGTTGCAGCTACCAATACCTCCTGAAGCCTTCGCCTCTGGCTCTGATCCGGGAGAAAACTCAGATGAAAATATAGAGCAGGTGCAGGTTTGATTTAATTAAGGTGAATGATTTTGTGAGGGTGGTCAGCCGCGCCTTGGTATGTGAGGACGAGCAGGAGGCTCGCCCCAAAAAGAAGAAATATTTCAACCATATCGGGAAAACAGTTGGGTTTTTTCTTTTATAAAGAATTTAGAGATACGTCAACGGTAAAATGGACCCCAGATAAATAACACATTTTCTTTTCCCATCTGTTTATCCAAACGTTATCCTTTCAGGAAAGAAGACCTCAAGTAATGGGACAAGTCGCTTGTTGTGGATGCTGCCCTGTTGAGGTTAGCAAGGCATGTGACCCTGCCTCTAGAAGATGCAGTATCGTCTAGGATACCATAGACAAAGAAGCTGACCTTGACCTCAAAAGATTTACGTATTAGCCGGTGAGGCATGCAAGCCTGCAATGGCATTTGGTGTCAGTGGCAAGCCATGGAAGTGTGGGTGAAAAGCTTGGGCCCAACTGTGGGAAGTTTGTTCACCTGGTCCCTTCCGGTAAGGGCCAGTCTGCTCTGGTTTCAAAAAGTATGGACCAATGTAAGAGAGAAGTGGGTCTTGCGCACCATATCCGAGGGTCACGCTTGTCTGTTTCGCTAGATGTCGCGCTCCAAGTTCTTTCCGATGAAGATGCAGATTTTGCTCTGTGAAGAGGGGGACTCTCCTCCTATATAAACACATTGCTGTTCCAGGAAGCAATCATACCAGTGCCTCGTCAGGAACGCTTCTCGGGCGTGTGTTCTCCAATATTTTTTGTCCCTGGAAAAAAAAAAATCAGGAGGATGGAGGCCTGTTCTAGACCTAACGTGGTGGAACAGATCTATAAGGAGAGAACACTTCAAGATAGAATCATGTCAAACTATACTGAAAGTTTTTTAACCAGGAGATTGGCGGCTATCCGTGGATCTAAGAGATTCTTGTTTTCATATTTCGATAGATCAAAACTGCCAAAATACAGTGGGGCAAAAAAGTATTTAGTCAGCCACCAATTGTGCAAGTTCTCCCACTTCAAAAGATGAGAGAGGCCTGTAATTGTCATCATAGGTATACCTCAACTAGGAGAGACAAAATGTGGAAACAAATCCAGACAATCACATTGTCTGATTTGGAAAGAATTTATTTGCAAATTATGGTGGAAAATAAGTATTTGGTCAATATCAAACAAGCAAGATTTCTGGCTCTCACAGACCTGTATCTTCTTCCTTAAGAGGCTTCTCTGTCCTCCACTCATTACCTGTATTAATGGCACCTGTTTGAACTTGTTATCAGTATAAAAGACACCTGTCCACAACCTCAAACAGTCACACTCCAAACTCCACTATGGTGAAGACCAAAGAGCTGTCGAAGGACACCAGAAACAAAATTGTAGACCTGCACCAGGATGGGAAGACTGAATCTGCAATAGGCAAGCAGCTTGGTGTGAAGAAATCAACTGTGGGAGCAATAATTAGAAAATTTAAGACATACAAGACCACTGATAATCTCCCTCGATCTGGGGCTCCACGCAAGATCTCACCCCCTGGGGTCAAAATGATCACAAGAATGGTGAGCAAAAATCCCAGAACCACACGGGGGACCTAGTGAATGACCTGCAGAGATCTGGGACCAACGTAACAAAGGCTACCATCAGTAACACACTACGCCGCCAGGGACTCAGATCCTGCAGTGCCAGACGTGTCCCCCTGCTTAAGCCAGTACATGTCCAGGTCCGTCTGAGGTTTGCTAGAGAGCATTTGGATGATCCAGAAGAGGATTGGGAGAATGTCATATGGTCAGATGAAACCAAAGTAGAACTGTTTGGTAGAAACACAACTCATCGTGTTTGGAGGAGAGAGAATGCTGAGTTGCAACCAAAGAACACCATACCTACTGTGAAGCATGGGGGTGGCAACATCATGCTTTGGGGCTGTTTCTCTGCAAAGGGAACAGGAAGACTGATCCGTGTACATGAAAGAATGATTGGGGCCATGTATCGTGAGATTTTGAGTGTAAACCTCCTCCAATCAGCAAGGACATTGAAGATGAAACGTGGCTGGGTCTTTCAGCATGACAATGATCCCAAACACCCGCCTGGGCAATGAAGGAGTGGCTTTGTAAGAAGCATTTCAAGGTCCTGGAGTGGCCTAGCCAGTCTCCAGATCTCAACCCCATAGAAAACCTTTGGAGGGAGTTGAAAGTCTGTGTTGCCCAGCGACAGCCCCAAAACATTACTGCTCTAGAGGAGATCTGCATGGAGGAATGGGCCAACATACCAGCAACAGTGTGTGACAACCTTGTTAAGACTTACAGAAAACGTTTGACCTCTGTCAATGCCAACAAAGGATATATAACAAAGTATTCAGATGAACTTTTGATATTGACCAAATACTTATTTTCCAACATAATTTGCAAATAAATTCTTTCCAAATCAGACAATGTGATTGTCTGGATTTGTTTCCACATTTTGTCTCTCATAGTTGAGGTATACCTATGATGACAATTACAGGCCTCTCTCATCTTTTTAAGTGGGAGAATTGGTGGCTGACTAAATATTTTTTTGCCCCACTGTATCTCTGCTTCGCTTTGGGGCCTCTACACCTTCAGTTTGTTAGTTTGCCCTTCAGGCTTACAACCTCTCCAAGGATGCGTTCCAGGTTCTTCTCTCCCTGGTGGTCCTTTTACGGCAGAGAGGAGCTCGATTTTACCATTACCTAGGTGATCTGCTTTTCTGGTCCAGAATCGGGAAACTCTTTCTTCACACCAGACGCTAGTGCTGTCAGTACTTCAGGTCTTTGGTTGGCTGTTTAACTTAAAAAATGAATAAATAAAAGCAATCTCACACCTAGTCAATGCCTTATATACCTGGGAGTGTGTATAAGTTCTCATCTCATTTCCTTTCAAGAGTAGAAGTTTGCAGCGATTCATCAGAGATTTTGTTCTGCATTGATAGCCAACTTTCTCACAGCCAAAACGGTGCCAGTAGGTAGTAGGGACAATGGTAGCTGCAATAGCCATGGTCAGATGGTCTCAGTGGAAGGCCTGAGCTTGCCGATTCAGTTTCCTGTCCCAGTGAAAGTCAGAGAACACAAGCTAATTGATTCAAACCTCATTGCAGAAGATTCTGAGCTGGTGGTTAGACACCTACAATCTTTTTGTCTGGTCCCACCTTTTTGCTGATTGCCTGGATAGTAATCACCACCAATGCCAGTACTTGAGGCTGGGGAGCTACCTGACAGGGGAGAATAGCCCAAGGTAAGTTGTCCTGCCAAGTGAAGAATATAGTGTTCAACATCCTGGAGATGGGAGCTGCCTTTCAAACCCTTTTTCGCCTTTTCCGCCTTTCAAGTTACAATTCAGGGATGCTCAGTCAATTCTTCTCTATCTGCGGGCAGCCTACATTCCGGGTCCCTCCATTCTCGAGGGGGACTATTTGTCAAGACATCAATTAGACAATAAAGAAGTGGTTCCTGAATCCAATAAACCTGTCAATGTTGATACGTTGGGCTTTTCAGCCGGGGTGAACTGATTTGCATCATCAGCGAATGGTATTTTCAGACTGCATATGTCTTTCCACCGATACAGCTAATCTTTATCTTTCTCAGAAGTCTGATAAAGGGGAAAGTCACAGTTCTGGCAGTAATACCCAACTGGCCCAAACGTCTGTGGTTCTTCTGTGTCTACTGACTTTGAAGCCACTGAAGTCAATTCCAGTATCCCTTTGTCTGCCGTCTCAGGGTCCAGTATCCATCTCCAGAGAGGCGGCAGGTGCAGGCTTGGAATTTGGAAGGCAGAGGCTGATCGAGGCAAACTCTTCAAATGCTGTAATTGGTAGAAAATTGAGCTCTAATGCAACTTACAATACGTGCGTATCAAGTTCCAGGACTTTGCTTCCACCCAAGGCTTCTCTCCTTCCTCCCCCCAAATAAGTAATATTTTGGTCCTTCTCCAAAAAGGCCTAGATATGAACCTAAGTCTTAGTACTCTTAAGGGTCATGTTTCTGCCCTGTATGCCTTCAAAGGGATTCAGTGGGCTGCCAATAGCCTTGTTGTTCAATTTTTCAAAGCGGTCCTGAGGTTAAAGCCTCCTAGAAAATTTTGCTTCCCTAAATGGGACCTACCCGTGGTCCTGGGCTTTCTGGCTTCGGATACGTTCTCGCAAAATATGTCCCTTTGGCGTCTAACCTTATAAGCAGCCTTGCAAGGAGAGTCTCGGGATCATAGCTCCCAACTGTCCCTGATTTCGAGGGACTGTCCCTGATTTGGAGCAATGTCCCTCTGTCCCTCTTTCTTCCTCATTTGTCCCTCATTTTGGATCGGATCTGTATAGTTGTATATAAAATGCACTATTTATCTTTCAAAAAGTGCCTCCGAGTGCTAAACCTTTCATCCAATTTATAAATTGTTGTAAATTTCAAAAGCCAATATAAAGGAATAGTAGTGAAAAAAAAAAAAGCACTTGTGGGTTTTAATTATCTTTTTAGGGGGTTAATTCTCCGTAAAGGGGGCATAGCATGGGTTGTGTCCTATGCCTACATACTTTTGCTAGTAGGTGTCCCTCGTTCCCATCTCAAAAAGTTGGGAGGTATGTCAGAGATGGCAGCCCTGGCCTGCAAGGAGCCATTCACAACCTTTTTATGCGTATAGATTGGTCATAGTTCCACTGCTAGGATGCATGCCGAAGGTGCCTACTGTATTCCATCTAACCAAGAAATAGTTCTGCCGACATTCTTCTCGGTCCGAGATAGCCAACTCGGTCCTCTTCACATCCAGAGAACCTAAAACCCCTATAGAGGTCACATCCTCCCTAGGGTCTTCAGTTCACCTCTTTCTGTTTCCAACAGGATCAAGCGAGGGCTCAAAGCATTCAGCAGGTTAACCACTTCCTGGATAGTTAAAGCTATAACCTTGGCTTATAAGTGTAGCGGGTATGTACTTTTTAAACTGGTGAGGACACCTGTGATGTATAGTTCCTTGCGGCCCAGCAGGTGGCGCTGTCACTTTGGGCCGGGGTTGAACCATCACTGCAGTGCCGTACCCTTTGTGACCTCTCGCAGCGGTTGTACGGCGGGGCGGGGAACCCGCCGTGCATCCTGGGAGAGGGTATAAAGGGGGCGGACATCTTCGCCACGAGGTTGGAGTCCCGGGCACCTTCAGCCCGAGGGCTGTGGTTGCGGTCGGTGTCCAGGCGGCCTAGGCCTGGACACCTGGAGTTCGTGTTCCATCCCAGACACCTTCAGTCTGGGGTAAGGTACTCAGCCAGAGGCCTGGAGCCCAGTACCTTCTGCTGGGTCCCGCGAGGGAGGGATTGTCCTAGGGGGCCCGGGAGTGGGGCACCCGAATCCAGAGGCGTAAGGGGCCAGAGGAGGGACTCACCTGAAGACCTGGTGCAGCAGATTGCCAGTGCCGGGTGAACCTCTGGAGACCGCCCGGAGGGATATCTTTCCCGAACAGGGGCCAAGTTCAACGAGGAAGTTCAGTCCATGTTCAATGACCGGTGGCAGCGGTCCAGCTAATTCACTCAGGTCAGTGGCAGAGGCCTGCAATTAGGCCTGTGGCAGGGGCCTCAACAGTTCATCCGGTCGGTGGCAGCGACCAAAACTCACGGTCGGTGGCAGAGACCGTGCGCCAGGCCTATTCGCTAAACAGGAATAGGAGAGTACAGTTGTGCCTGGACCTACTCATTCCCACACCCCCATGTTCATTGTTAATGGAAGTTCAACTGATTGTGTTACGAGAAATAAAGGAGTTTTGGACTTTCGATTGGTGTGGGGCTCTATTATTGGCAGACACGCTTCCAGGGAACAACAAAGCTTCGTATGCAGTGGACAGACCCGGGAGGTAAATCAACTAACTTGCTCAACCCTCTTATACACATGAGGGGAAAGTTTGGCGTAGTGTTCCTGCACTCTCCTCTCCCAGGTACCCCTAGACACAAGCCATTCACAATAACCAAGAGGGAGAGTGAGGTTCCGCTACACGTGGGGGCTCTGGTCCGGGATGTGTTTGTGCTACAATGGAGCTGGAGCTGTTGGAATTTGAAAGTGTCTGCCCGAAAGAGTTCCGAGTAGGTCGGCCATGTTGTTGGCCACGGCGGCATCAGGCACACCCTCCCTGCTCAGTTCGTGGGCGTGACCCAGGGAAATAGAAAGCCTGCGAACGGGAGTGCAAGAAGGGAGGAGTCCAATCGTGTGAAGGACTACACGTGGGGACTTTGGCGCCAACAAGGCAGTGCGCAATGGATCAGCAAAGAGTCGCCATGTTCACCAATGCATCGTGGATTCCTATTCATCCCACTACCACGAGTCTGACTACTGCTGCTCCAATAACGGATACGGGGATTCGGCTAAAGCCCCGGGGACGATTCGCCCTGTACTCATGCATGGACGTTGAGGCCCTGGGTTTGATTTGTCCCGGATGTTCGGGACTGGTGTGCCAGCTGAAGCCATTTGGGCGCTGCGAGGCCTGCGGAGAGTTCTCATTTGAGGTGGAACCAACCATTGAAAAACCCAGAATCATCCACCTCAACCGCGCTACAGGCCACACTACTCATGAAGGAGGAATCGCTGCTTTTACAGCCATCCCTGTGCGCACTGCAGCGACCGCAGGGGAGGTCGCAATCATTGAGGTACGGGAGAAATCCGAGGATGCTGACTCGGTCACCACTGTTTCCCAACATCCACCGCCAAAGAGGAAGACTGGCTTGGTTGCCCTGTCCAGCGGTCGCGGTGGATCACCCTGCTTGCCCACGGCCACCCCGGATGGATCCGGTAGGAAGAGTCCCGGACATCCCTTCTCAACTTTGGGCCGAGGTAAGCCGGACAAAGGGACTTGGTGTTGGGGCGGAGGTGTCGGGGAGTCACAGCCCTGTGTGTCCGCGGGAGGTGGCAATTCAGTCTCCACTACAGGCTACCTGCCCGCGGAGGAGTGTGACACCTCCGACCTAGAGTCGCTCTCCGATCCGGGAGACGATGTCATCGTAGATGAACTTTTTGCTAAGAAGGGCTGGGACAAGATGCCTCTCTCCTCGTCCCGCAGAGTCAGGGATCCACCCATGTCTACAGGGGATAGTACACCCCGGGTGGATGGAGGCACCAGCGCCTGAGCAGGGATCCCGTCCCCAGTCTGCCCTTCTACCTCCGGTGCCTCCTGCATCTGGCACCGGGGAAAAGAGACTGTTGTTGCGGCCGCCTATGCCTAGAGTGGAGGTGGTCAAGGCACCTCGCCATCCAGACGCCATCGTCCAACCGGGTGAGGGAGACCGTGCCACTATGCCACCACTGGCGAGATTTCAGCGTCTTTTCGGCCAAAAAGTTGCTACCGAGTACGGGTGGGAGTACCCGTACTTACCCAAGGAGCTTCTGTACGAAGTGGAAGTCTGCCCGGACCACTGGTACAATGAATTTGTGTGGACGCACCTTCAGGTCCCACATGCCCGCAGGTACCTTGCGTGTTCCCCGAAAACCTCTGAGCGGTTCAAGGACTGTAAAGCAGAGTGGATGTTGGGTCGGCACATCCATGCTGACAAAGTGTTGATTCGACGGAAAGAAGGAGAGGATGTTGAATATCACATAGAGACTGTGGATAAGCATTTCAAGTCCCTTGTCTTGCCGCATCCCAGATTCTACTTTTAGGAGAAAAGACTCCTTGCCTAGTGTTTGTTGCTACTGAACTTTCCGGGGTTGTTTCCCCAGGAAAACCCAGTGACTGTACCCGTGTTATGGGTGTTTGTGCTCTCTGCAGGAATTGAAGGACTGTTGCCGTTCCTTGTTCTTCATTCTTCCATCCCGCAAAGTGATCATGGATTTTGGGGTAGTTAGAAAGTTCAAAGAGAGAAGAAGATCTTCAACCAGTGCAGTTACCGCGACACTTTCACCAGGTGGCAGTGTTGCGCATCGATATTCACTGTTCACTCACACACTTATAGAAGGAAAGGGCTTCTCTACGGAGAGGTTCTTTCATTCTTACACAAACATATGTGTCAGGTATATGTGTGTTTAACTTTCTTTTCCCCTCTGCAGGAGAACATCTCATCAAGACCACTGAGAATAGGGTGGGTCTTAGTCAGGATGGGTGTAAGGGAATGTTTTTGTGAACATGTGATTCTGATAATGTGGTTATGTGTTGTTTGTTTCCCTCCTTTCCCTTTCATGTCAGGTTCAGGCACAATTGTTGGTTAATTTTCAGAATAAAAAAAAAAACTTTTTATTTTTGAAATCTGTAAGTCGGTCTCTGGATCAGGCTATGATGGCCCTTTTTTGGGCATGGTTTGCTCCAGACACTGGGGACCAGTGTCAAATAACAGGGGGGAGAGTGTAGCGGGTATGTACTTTTTAAACTGGTGAGGACACCAGTGATGTATAGTTCCCTGCTGCCCAGCAGGTGGCGCTGTCACTTTGGGCCGGGGTTGAACCATCACTGCAGTGCCGTACCCTTTGTGACCTCTCGCAGCGGTTGTACGGCGGGGCGGGGAACCCAGCCGTGCATCCTGGGAGAGGGTATAAAGAGGGCAGACATCTTCGCCACGAGGTTGGAGTCCTGGGCACCTTCAGCCTGAGGGCTGTGGTTGCGGTCGGTGTCCAGGCGGCCTAGGCCTGGACACCTGGAGTTCGTGTTCCATCCCAGACACCTTCAGTCTGGGGTGAGGTACTTAGCCGGAGGCCTGGGGCCCAGTACCTTCCGCTGGGTCCCGCAAGGGAGGGATTGTCCTAGGGGGCCCCGGGAGTGGGGCACCCGAATCCAGAGGCGTAAGGGGCCGGAGGAGGGACTCACCCGAAGACCTGGTGCAGCAGATTGCCAGTGCCGGGTGAACCTCTGGAGACCGCCCGGAGGGATATCTTTCCCGAACAGGGGCCAAGTTCAACGAGGAAGTTCAGTCCACGTTCAATGACCGGTGGCAGCGGTCTAGCTAATTCACTCAGGTCAGTGGCAGAGGCCTGCAATTAGGCCTGTGGCAGGGGCCTCAACAGTTCATCCGGTCGGTGGCAGCGACCAAAACTCACGGTCGGTGGCAGAGACCGTGCGCCAGGCCTATTCGCTAAACAGGAATAGGAGAGTACAGTTGTGCCTGGGCCTACTCGTTCCCACACCCCCATGTTCATTGTTAATGGAAGTTCAACTGATTGTGTTACGAGAAATAAAGGAGTTTTGGACTTTCGATTGGTGTGGGGCTCTATCATTGGCAGACACGCTTCCAGGGAACAACAAAGCTTTGTATGCAGTGGACAGACCCAGGGCCGGATTTCCCACAAGGCCAACAAGGCCAGGCCTCGGGGCGGCACTGTGTGAAAGGGCGGCGCCGCGGAGGAGACAAGTCCTCCTAAAATTCATTTACTGTGTCCCCGGCCGCCTGAAGCTCCGGCCGCCATTTTTCAAAGTCCGGCGCCCTGTGATTGGGCCATGGGGGTCATGTGCGGCGTGGGGCTGGCCTGTCCGTGATCTTGAACTCCCCCCTCTGCACATGACCTCCATACGCCCAATCACAGTGCCCGGGACACTAAACAAACATGGCGGCCGCCTCCTCCTATCCTCCAGGCCTATGTCCATGATGCAGGACAAGCAGGTGAGGAGGAACACAGACTGGGGAGAAAAATGGAGGCAGAGACAGAGCGGCAGAGGCAAAGAGAGAGTGAGGCAGAGAGACAGAGGCACTGAGAGAGAGAGAGAGAGTGAGGTAGAGAGACAGAGGCACTGAGAGAGAGAGAGACAGAGGCACTGAGAGAGAGAGAGAGAGAGAGAGACACAGAGGCACTGAGAGAGAGAGACAGGCACTGAGAGAGACAGAGGCACAGAGAGCGAGAGACAGAGGCACAGAGAGAGCGAGAGACAGAGGCAAAGAGAGAGCGAGAGACAGAGGCAAAGAGAGAGCGAGAGACAGAGGCAAAGAGAGAGCGAGAGACAGAGGCAAAGAGAGAGCGAGAGACAGAGGCAAAGAGAGAGAGAGAGAGACAGAGGCAGAGAGAGAGAGAGAGAGACAGAGGCAGAGAGAGACAGAGGGAGAGAGAGGCAAAGAGAGAGAGATCCAAAGAGAGAGAGAGAGGCAAAGAGAGAGGCATAGAGAGAGAGAGAGAGAGGCAGAGAGAGAGAGAGGCAAAGAGAGAGAGAGAGAGACAGAGGCAAAGAGAGAGAGACACACAGAGGCAAAGAGAGAGAGAGAGAGGCAGAGACAGAGAGAGAGGCAAAGAGAGAGAGGCAGAGAGAGACAGAGGCAGATAGAGAGTGAGAGACGGGGGCAGAGAGTGCAAGTGACATTCCCATCTGGTGGCAGGCAGCGTGGCAAGTGACATTCCAATGTGGTGGCAGGCAGCGTGGCAAGTGACATTCCCATCTGGTGACAAGCGACTGCGGCAAGTAACACGCTCAGAGCTCCCACTCATTCTGCTTTATGGTGAGTTGAACTATTTCATTTTATATTACAATGTAATGATAGAAACAATGCATTTCAATCATCCTGGACACCATAACAACCATGGTGCCGGAATGATTGAAGCACTAACACCAGTCATTGTCTGCGAAAAATCGATTACCCCCCCCCCACGCGTCGCCCCCCGCCCCCCCCCTATGTGATGGTGGGGGGGCGGCATTGAAGGACCCGGCCTTGGGGCGGCAAAGGGAGTAAATCCGGGCCTGGACAGACCCGGGAGGTAAATCAACTAACTTGCTCAACCCTCTTATACACATGAGGGGAGAGTTTGGCATAGTGTTCCTGCACTCTCCTCTCCCAGGTACCCCTAGACACAAGCCATTCACAATAACCAAGAGGGAGAGTGAGGTTCCGCTACATAAGTAAAGGGGTTGGCATTGCCTGATGACATCAGGGAGCATGCTACTTTCATTATTTCTACATTTTGGGCAGCAGCGAAGGGTGTGTCCATGGAAACTACCTGCAAGGCGGCCACTTGGTCATCAAGACCTTCCTTACTCACTATTGTATTGAACCAGCTGCATGTAATCCTTTTCTTGGAGTACATCTTGGGACACAGAGCAGCCATAGTAATTACTATGTGGGTAATAGGCCACCTTCAGGTGATTGGACTCTGGCATAATCAAAGACAGGAAGTCCCCCCTATATAACCCCTCCCATACCATACCATTAAGAGGGGCGTGACCTCTGTGTCCCGTGATGTACTCCATATAAAGGATTTTACAGGTAAGCTGTTATAAAAATCCTATTTTCTTTATCGTACATCATGGGACACAGAGCAGCCATAGTAATTACTATGTGGGATGTCCCAGAGTAATGCTATTTGAGGGGAGGGAGACACAAATTAGGCAAACCGCCATCAGACACAAGGACCTATACTGCTGCCTGCAGTACACTGCGCCCAAAGGCAGTATCCTCCTGTTGTCCTACATCCACTTGCTAAAACCGGGTGAACGTATCTACTGATGACCAAGTTGAAGCTTTGCAAATCTGAGTCATGGAGGCTTGGTGATACATTGCCCATGAGGTACTTACTGCCCTAGTAGAATGGGCTTTGACTCGGAAAGGCAGAACTTTTCCTTTCAAACCATAAGCCTGAATAATAGTCTGATGAATCCATCCTGTAATAGTGGATTTTGATGCTGCCTGCCCCATCCTGGGGCCTTCTGGCAACACAAACAAAGCATCAGTCTTTCGAATCTGAGATGTTGCTTTCAGATAGGCCTTCACTGCTCTCACTACATCCAGGGAGTGTAATGATTTTTCCTCCGCAGAATGCGGCTTTGGAAAAAAGGAAGGAAGGGAAACATCTTGATTCAGATAAAAATTAGATACAACCTTTGGCAAAAAGGATGGGTGGGGCCGCAACACCACCCTATCCCTATGCATAACCAGATATGGCTCTTTACAAGAGAAAGCTGCCAACTCTGAAACTGTTCTTGTGAAGGTTACTGCAACCAAAAAAAAAAAACAATTTCTTTGTCGAAAGAGTTAAGGGAACCTGTCGCAACGGTTCAAAGGGTTGTCCCTGTAAAACCGATAATACCAGATTCAAATCCCAAGGGCACAAGGGTGACCTAACCGGGGGATTTAAACGTGTTATTCCTTGTGTAGCGTCCTGCTCCTGTTGAGTAGGCGCTATATGTAAATTTAAGTTATCTGAGCTGTAGTTTGGCTCAGAATAATTTTGCTAAATTGCTGGTTTCTGTTACAGTCCAGCTGTGTTGCGCATTTTCCACTTGACTGTAGGTTTCACTGTCACCACAGGTCAAGGTTGGAAATGCAGCAGGCTGGGTGTATTGAGTGCCTCTTTACCCAGAAACAGCCCAGTGGGAGTGGTTCACCCGCTGTGCATTCTGGGAGAGGGTATTTAAGGGACAAACACTGTTTTCCGGGTCTCTCTGACCTGATGGCCCTCCTGGCCTAAGGTGTGTCGAGGCTTAGCTACTGATAGTAGGCCCAGGAGCTTCTTGGGCCTACTGGTCCAGGGGTGGTCCTGTGCTGTCTTGCCTGCGGGAAGAAGTCGAGCAATTAGAGAAAGCAGGGGAGGACTTTTCTCAGAGAGGACCGAGCGAAAGGGCCGGTATCTCAGGAAGAGCCTGGAGACTCAATTGGGGGACGCATCCTGACCAAATCTACCTCACATATGCTGGCTGAAAGAAACTGGTACTGTGGAGCTGTGTCTTCTGAACTGTGCAAAGTTGTGGTTATGCCGTCCTGTGGCAGAGGACTGTACAACGACTCCATTACTTTCATCAAGTCTGTGGCAGAGACTTTTGACCGAGCACCGCACCGGCTGCTAGGTCAGTGAGAGAGGCCTATCCGGTGGTTGCTAGATCCAGTGTGGAAACTGTTTGTCCTCTGGATCAAAGAAGTACCCGTGATCCGCAAAGCAAGGTACCTGAATCTTCCCCTAACCCTCCATCTCTCTAACTGACATTCTTTAATAAAACCATTGGAAAAGAGACTAAGTGTTTGGTGCAGACATTTGTGAACAACTCTTCAATGGGACCCCTATGGCGGATATGGTGAACATACAGGTAACGGCAAGGCCCAAAATAGAACAAGCAGCTCCTACTAGTGCTACACTTGTATAAATGCCTGGACCAGAGAGTGAGAAGCGAGTGGCTTCTGGAGATACACAGATAAGGCCGAGATCTGACCCTTGATAGTACTGAAGGCTAGCTTCATCTCTACTCCTAACTGTAGGAAAGACAGAATTCTACCTATAACATACTTCCGAGGGTGCCATCCTTTGGCTTCAGACCAGGAAACATAGGCCTTCCAAACCCTATAATAAATGGCCCTAGAGGCCGGCTTTCTTGCATTAATCAGGGTCGTTAACACTGAACCTGAAAGCCCCCGTTTCTTTAGAATGTGGGTCTCAGCAGCCAAACCGTCAAATTTTGCGTTTGTAAGGCAGGATGAAAGCAGGCAGGTCTGGACGAGACAGAAGCGTCCATGGGACCCCTACTGCCATCCTCACGATCTCTGCATACCAGGATCTCCTGGGCCACGCTGGGGCCACTAAGATCACGGCTTCCGTTCCCCCTTGATCCGGCGTAGGAGCCGCGGTAGTAGCGGCACTGGGGAAAACGCATAGAAAACTGATCCCATGGAATCACTAACGCATCTGTCCCGTATGCGAGAGTATCTCTTGTCCTTGACACAAAGCTGTCTAGCTTTCTGTTGAACCTGGATGCGATCTACGTCTGGGGTGCCCCACCTCTGGCAGATGGCCTGAAAAATTTCAGGATGTAGAGACCATTCTCCTGGGAACAACTGTTGGCGGCTCAAGTAATCTGCCTGACAATTCTCTACTCCCAGAATGAATACTGCAGATAGGCAAGGAACATGCTCCTCTGCCCAACCCAGAATATAGTTCACCTCTACCTGGGCTGCGCGACTTCTGGTACCACCCTGATGATTGATGTAGGCCACTGCTGTGGCATTGTCGGATTGAATTCTGACAGAGCAATTCCGTAGTTTGAATGTCCAGGCCTTTAAGGCCAGACGTGCTGCCCGAATCTCCAAGATGTTGATGGACAAACTTCTTTCGGAATCTGACAACCTCCCCTGGATAGTGGTTGTTTCCAGGGCTGCTCCCCAGCCTAAGAGGCTGGCATCTGTCATTACTATCTTCCAAGTAACCGGTAGGAAGGATTTCCCCTTCTGCAGATTCCTGGTTATCAACCACCACCTGAGACTGGTGCACCCTTGGAGGCAGGCGCATATGATAATCCAAGGCCTGAACTTTCTTGTTCCAGGCAGACAGAACACAGTTCTATAACAGCCTTGAATGGAACTGGGCATAGGGAACGGCTTCGAGTGAAGCCACCATCTTCCATAGCAGCCTCATGCAAAGGCGAATGGAAGGACTCTGACTACTTGAACTAGCTCCTTTATGGCGCTGATTTTCGTCTGAGGTAAGAACACTCTTTTTTGGGCTGTGTCTATGACCAGTCCCAAATATTCCAGCCTCCTTACAGGTTGTAAAGCTGATTTCTCTAGCTTGAGAATCCAACCTAGGCGTTCCAGATATTGGACTATACTGGTGACATTCTGATTTAACTGTTCCACGGATTGATCTATCAGCGTCAGGTCGTCTAGGTATGCCATTACCGCTATGCCCCTGGCCCTCAATCTTGCCAGAAGTGGAGCCAGAACGTTTGTAAACACTCAGGGTGCTGTTGCCAACCCAAAGGTTCAGGTCACCTGAAGCCAGGTGACAGATGCACACCGGTGGGGTCAGGAGTGCACCACTAAGGTAGTGAACCCTATAGCTGACTGCTGCGGATGGAACACTGGGTGATTAAGGAAGGCATGTCCACTGGAGCACTAACAGGGATCCCACAGGGAGCTAGAGCCTAAGATTCCCCAGGGCGTCTAAGATCCAGCAGGTGTTCACCAGAGCATGAGGATGGACTGGGCTGCAACTGGATCCAGGTCGCGGTCCCCAGAGTCCCCCAGCTCACACTCACTGTAGGCTATAGAGGGGAAGCAGCAGCTCAGGATACAAGAGATAGTGAGGGGATAAGCCAAAAATCAGGGTGACTAGCAGACAAGGATAAACAAAGGACAAGCCAAAGGTCAAGGTCACAAGCAGACAGGGATAGTCGAGAACAAGCCAAGATCGGTAAAACAGAGACAGACGTAGCACACGGCAAGCAGGAACCCAAACACACAATAGCTTAACAAACAACGTTGATCAGCATGGCTGGCTTGCAGTGCACAGGTTAATATAGTGTTCCCTGATAGGGCCTGGGGTGGAGCCATGCTTGGAGGAGAGATTATTTAAGCAGCCAGGTGAGAGTGTCTGGCCTCTAAGGTGAACACATGGAGAAGGGGTAAGCTGAGAGACAAACATTACTGCATAACCATGACAGGCAGGGCCACGAACTGAAAGTGGCGCTGTTCTACTGCGAACCGCAGGAACTTCTGGTGAGTGGAAAAGATTGGCACATGTAGATATGCATCCTTGATATCTATTGACGCTAGAAGTTCTCCTCCCTGTAGGGTGGATACTACCGACCGGATGGACTCCATGAGAAAGGAGCGGACCTTTAAGAACCGATTCAGGTCTCTGATATCTAGAATGGGTCTGACATCTCCATTCGATTTTGGTACCGTGAAGAGATTGGAATAAAATCCCCTTCCCTGCTCTTCTGAGGGGATCTCTATGATTACACCCTGAGACATCAATCGGTCCAGCGCCTGGATTAAGGAGCCTCTTTTGACTGGGTCCTTGGGAACGTTCGACCTTAGAAATTGAAATGGTGGAAACTCTCGGAACTCTAGTTTGTACCCCAGAGACACTGTGGTGATGACCCAACTGTCCTGGATCTCTCCCTTCCAAGCTCCTGCATATTGCAGAAGCCTTCCCCCTACTCGATTGAGCGGGGGCACCCCTTCACAAGGAGGCCTTTGAATTCTGTTTTGCTGACTTCTGCCCCCAGAATTTCTTCTGAGCCTGGGCTTGGCATTGAGGCTTAGCTCTTGAACCTGACGGCGGAGGCTGTCGGCCCTGAGGTTGGAGAGGCAGAACGTTTGAAAGAGGGACGTCTATTCCTCTTCTTAACCGGCAAAAGGGTACTCTTACACTTGAAATCTTTTGGATATATTTATCCAGATCATCCCTGAATAACCGTTCACCATGAAAAGAGGAACCGGCCAGCAACTTCTTGCATGGTAACTCAGCTGACCAATGTTTTAGCCACAGAATCCTGCACCAATAAGAGAGTAAGGCGTGACGCCTGGTGAATAGAATCCTTAATAGCTAGCGTGAATTGAAAAGCATAAGGCCCTTGGTAGCTCAGTGTAAGAGAAACCCGGAGACCAAGCACGCAGCCATGCACAGACATGCATTTTCCAAGAAATGTTCAAAAAAGGAATTTTTTTTGGCACATGCGCGTGCGCACGCGCGCAACCAAGCAATCGGCGCGCGCACGTGCACACGCACGTGTTGGCGCCAGTCTGCCTATTTAAACTTGTCAGTTACATGCACATCTTGCTGAGTGGTCTTTCAGCTAGTGCCTGACTTACCTGATTTGTTCCTGTTTCCTGTTAACCCGACCCGGCTTGCCTGAACCTTCCTCTTGACCTCTGCCTGCCTACTTGTGACCCCGGCTTGTGCTTGACTCCGCCTCTGCCTGATGTTCCTGTGCCTCATCGCCCGACTGTGTACCGAACCTGGCCTGTGTCCTGTCTCTGCCTCTGCCTCACGTCTTGTTACCTGCCCTGTCCGGCTGTTGATGACCCACTGGCTTACGTCCCGGTTACGCTTCCGGCTGCTGATCCAGCAACACGGAGCTCCTGTTCTCAGTTCCTGCCCAGCGCTCTTTAGCTACCTGGTTCCTGCCAAGTCTCAGCCAGAGCCATCTGCTACATCGGCCCTCGTGCCACTCTGTGTCCTCCACTCCCTGTCACCACTATCAGGGGTGTTGGACAGGAGGTGCAAGAGAAGCCCCCTCTACAGCTCGATCTCCACCAGGTACGTGACACTCAGCCAATTACCGGGCCTCCTCTCTTTCAGCAGATCCTCCCTTAGTGATCTGCTTAATCACTATACGTGATGCGCGTGGCTGGCTGGGGGGGGGCACGCGCACGCCCCCTCGCCATCCTTGACGATCGGATTCGATCAGGAACTGATCAATCCCCAGGCCCAGGCCAATGAAATCTGGCCTGGACCTGGTGATCGGTCCTGACTAATGAGATCCTTCCCCTGTCTATGTAACTTTAAACACTGACAAGCGAAGTGATGTCATCTCTCCTCGTGTCGGTCTTTTCCGTTCCAGACCGAGAGGAGAGAGCATCAAACAGTGAGTTGCACAACACTACACTGACACCAGGTCACGTAGGCACACAATTCACCCCCGATCACCCCCCCCCCAGTTAACCCCTTCACCACCTGTCACTGTGTCACCCAGTACAGCAATCAGACTTTTTTTTGATCGCTGTACTAGTGTCATTAGTGACAAAAATCTGTGTTAGGGTAATTAGTCTTAGGCCCAGATAGGTCTAGGGACCCCCCTAACCCCCCCAAAAAGTGCTTAACCCCTTGGTTACCCCCTGTCACCTGTGATTACAGTATAAGTGTCACGGGTGACGCAGTTTAGCTAGTTTATTTTTTATAGCGTCAGGGAAATCCGATGAAGCTGACTTCCATCAGTCTTGCCTACACACCATCAGTCAAAAATCCGACCGTCCCAAACGCCGTGACGTAGAACACTCCGAAGAGCCAAGAAAAATTAAGTTCAATGCTTCTGAGAATGCGTCGACTTGATTCTGAGCATGCGTGGGTTTTTCTCTCCGATGGAGTTCCCAACAGACGATCGGAATTTGCGATCGTTTTTTTTTCCATCGGTAAAATGTAAAACATGTTTTATTTTTTTATACCGATGGAAAAAAGACCGATGGGGCCCACACACGATCGGTTTGTCCGATGAAAAAAGTCCATCGGTCTTTTTTCATCAGAAAAACTGATCGTGCGTATGCGGCATTAGTAGTATAGTATCTGAACAGATCGATATCTGATCTGATCAGATCTATTCTAGCGTCCCCTGCAGTTTGGTGCTCCCAAAAAGCAGTGTTAGAGGGATCAGCCCAGATAACTACTAGCACCTGCGTTCAGCCCCTCCGCCCAGCCCAGCCCAGCCCAGCCCACCTAAGTGCAGTATCAATCGATCACTGTCACTTACAAAACACAAAACACATAACTGCAGCGTTCGCAGAGTCAGGCCTGATCCCTGCAAACGCAAACAGTTTTTTTTGCAGCGTTTGAAGCAGTCGCTGACAGTGAAGCCCTGTACACACGATCGGTTTTACCGATGAAAACCGTCCGATGGATTGTTTTCATCAGACAAACCGATCGTGTATGGGACCCATCGGTCTTTTTTCCATCGGTTTTAAAAAATAGAACATGTTTTAAATTTTTCCGATGGATCAAAAACCGATAGCAAATTCCGATCATCTATGGGCAAGTCCATCGGATAAAAAACCCACGCATGCTCAGAATCAAGTCGACGCATGCTCAGAAGAACAATGGGGTCTAACAATAAAAAAACAATAAAAAAAACAATAAAAAAAAAACAATAACAATATGGAGTATGGAGATACCTCATGTGTGAGACTTTTTTGGGGCCTAGCCGTGTACAGGACCCCGAAAACCAATCACCGCCCTGTGATTTTACTCCTCACTATCTATCACAGTTACGGAGGCCCTGAAATGTCTAGATAGCACAAAACCCCCCAAAATTAGCCCATTTTGGAAAGTAGACACCCCAAAGTATTTGCTAAGAGGCATGGTGAGTATTTTGCAGATCTCATTTATTTTTGAAAATAAAGAAAGAAAAAAAAATGTTTTTTTTTAATTTATAAAACTTTGTGCCAAAAAGTGAGATCTGCAAAATATTCAACATACCTCTTAGCAGATAGCTTTGGGTGTCTACTTTCCAAAATTGGGTCATTTGGGGTCGTTTGTGCTAACTGGCCATTTCATGGCCTCCGAAACTTTGATAGGCAGTGAGGTGTGAAATCAAAAATGTACGCCCTGGCGGTGATTGGTTTTCGGGGTCCTGTACGCGGTTAGACAAAAAGCTCCACACATGTGGTATCTTCATACTCAGGAGCAGTAGAATGTATTTTGGGGTGTAATTCCACATATAACCATGCCATGTTTGAACAATATATCATTTAGTGACAATGTTGTGTAAAAAAAAATAAAAAAATATATTTTCCCAAAACTTGTGGCAAAATATAAAATATTCCATGGACTCAACATGCCTCTCAGCAAATAGCTTGAAGTGTCTTCTTTCCAAAATGGGGTCATTTGGGGGTGTTTTGTGCTATCTTGTCATTTCATGGCCTCCGAAACTGTGATAGGTAGTGAGTAAGTGAAATCACCATTTTACGCCCTTAGAAAGCCTGAAGGCGTTGATTGGTTTTCGGGGTCCTGTACGCGGTTAGGCTCCCAAAAAGCCTCACACATGTTGTATCCTCGTACTCAGGAGAAGCAGAAGAATGTATTTTGGGGTGTAATTTTACATATAACCATGCCATGTTTGAACAATTGATCATTTAGTGACAACTTGGTGGAAAAAAATAAAAAATAAAAAATTCCTGCAACTTGTGGCAAATTATAAAATATTCCATGGACTCAACATGCCTCTCATCAAATAGCTTGGGGTGTCTACTTTCCAAAATGGGGTCATTTGGGGGGGTTTTGTGCTATCTTGGCATTTAATGGCCTTCAAAACTGTGATCGGTAGTGAGGAGTGAAATCAAAAATTTACACACTTAGAAATCCTGAAGACAGTGCTTGGATTTTGGGGTCCGGTACGCGGCTAGGCTCCCAAAAAGTCTCACACATGAGGTATCCCCATACTCAGGAGAAGCAGCAGAATGTATTTTAGGGTGTAATTCCACATATAACCATAAAATATTCAATGGGCTCAACATGCCTCTCAGCAATTTCCTTGGGGTGTCTACTTTCCAAAATGGGGTCATTTGGGGGGGGGGGGGGTTGTACTGCCCTGCCATTTTAGCACCTCAAGAAATGAGATAAGCAGTCATAAACTAAAAGCTGCGTAAATTTCAGAAAATGTACCCTAGTTTGTAGACACTATAACTTTTGCGCAAACCAATAAATATACGCTTATTGACATTTTTTTTTACCAAAGACATGTGGCTGAATACATTTTGGCCTAAATGTATGTGTAGCGGGGTCTTTGAATTTAGGTGGGGTACACCTGGGTGGAAGTTCAGGTGTTTAGGTATGGGAGTAATGACCATTTGTATTCGTGGAGGATTGGGCGGTGTAATAATCTCCTTGGCCTGTGGGTGGCGGGGTACCCGCAGGCTCAAGGTAGATTCACTGCCATAGTGCTGTCCTTTTTGTCCCTTCTCGGAGATGGTACAGCGAGGGCGGGAAACCTGCCGTGGCGTCATTGGAGGGGATAAAAGGGGGAGACGCCCTGGTCATGAGGTCTTGCTCTTCTGGAGGTTCTTCATCACGCGCCCAGGCACCTTAGGCCTGGGTGCGGGCGGGTCCGGATTCCAGCTCAGGTGCCCAAGGCCTGACCGGAATGGAGTTGGAGTCCATCCCAGGCACCTTCAGCCTGGGGTGAGGTGCTAAACCAGGAGGCCTGGGGCCCAGTGACTTCGACTGGGTCCCGCGAGGGTGGAGAAGTCCGAGGGTCCCTGAAGTGGATGGGGCCCATGTCTGAGGTGAGGAGGCTGGGGAGGTTACCCATTCGGAGAGTCTGGAGCAGCATCAACCCAGTGACGGATGGGCCTCTGGTAACTCTCTTGGAGGGACATCTTCCCCTGACAGGGGCCGCAACGCAGCGAAGGTACTCCTATCGATGTTCTCTTGAGTCGCTGGTAGAGACTCTCAAGTTCTAAGTTCTTTCTAGCTAAGGCTATAGTAACCGCTGGCGAGATCGCAGTGGTTTAGCTGATAATTAGGACAGTGCCTCGACCTGCTCATCCCCTGTATCAAAATGGTATCAAGTCGCAACCAGTTGGCTACTGAAGCACTGTTTATTGTGAGAAATGCAATAAAACAAGAGTTGGACTGTGATCGGTGTGTGGAACTCTGGTTAATGGGAGCAGAGGGAAGTGTTGGCACAGCAGGACTTGATCCTTTACAGAAACACACAGGCCCGAGGAAATATCTGGTACTGGCCTTCACCTCACCCACAGCTATGGGGAGGACATGGGCCGTAGCGCATCTCACTCTATCGTGTGTGATACCCCTTGATGGAAGAGATGGGGTGAGGTCGCTACACATGGAGGCTCGTGAGTCCGGGATGATGTGTGTTTTGACTTTGGAAGTAAGAATGGCTGTGTCTAGACTTTGCTGCCCGGAGGAGTTCCGAGCAGGTCGGCCATGTGATCGGCCAAAGTGCATCCCTGCTCAAAGTCGTGGAAATGACCCTAAGACGGGAAAGGCCCATGCGGAGGAGCGAGAAGAGGGAGAAGTCCAGCCGTGTGACGTACTACATGTGGGGGCTTTTACTGCACTGCGCCATGAGGCACCCCGTGACTACACAGTTCGTGGGCGGAGCTTGATGGAAGCCCGCGAAAACGTGCAAGTCATGGGAGGAGTCTGGCCATGTGGAGGAACTCACGTGGAGACTTCGGCGCGTGGTCAGTGCGTGATGGAGCAGCAGACAGTCGGGATGGCCTCAAGCTCCCCATGGATTCCGGTTCCCTACCCCACGAAGATGACTACCTTTGCTGCTCCCCTTACAGACACAGGGATAAGACTCAGGCCCCGAGGACAGTTGGCTCTGTACACCTGCAGAGACACGGAGGCCCTCGGTGTGATCTGTCCTGGATGCTCGGGACTGGTGGTTCACCTGAAGCCATTCGGGCGTTGCGAGGCATGCAAAGAGTTCTTGTTCGAGGTGGAGCCATCCACAGTAAGGCCCCGGGCCCTTCGCCTCAACAGCCTCACAGGTACCGCTACTCCAGAAGGAGAGATCCAGGCCTTTGCGGAGGTTCCCGTACGCACTGACCAGGGCGATGTGACTGCCCAATCAGAGACTGAGAAGGAAAAATCCGAGGATGCTGCTTCGGTCACCACAGATTCTCTGCTCCCACCTCCGAAGAGGAAAGTCGGCCTGGTGCAGGCCTCCTATGGTCGTGGAAGAGCTTCACCCTGTCGCTTGCCTGGCCTGGATGGATTCGGTTGGAAGAGTCCTGGACATCCCAGTTCTACAAAAGGTCAAGGTGAGCCAGGGGCTGGGACTGTGGTGGTGGTTGGAGGTGTTGGGGGTCCACAGTCGGTGGAGCCCGCTAGGGAGGGTAGTACCACGTCTACCAGAGACTACCTTCCCGCGGAGATGTATGACACCTCCGACCTAGAGTCACTGTCGGATTGTGGAGATGACGGTGAGATTGATGAACTGTTTCACCAGAAGGGTTGGGACAAACGCCCATTGCCTATACTACGTGCACCCCAAGATTCGCCTATGTCCATAGGAGACAGCACGCCCTGGGCGGAAGCCCCAGAGTCTACGAGGAAGCCTAGTCCTCTGGTTGCTCTTCCACAGTCCACAGTATCACCCGTTTTGTTGGCGGGGAAACAGCGAGCATCACTACGGGCACCGAGAGAAAAGCCATTAGAGGTAGTGAAAGTACCTCGGCACCCGGAGGCCATCGTTCAACCAGGAGAAGGTGAGCGGGCCACAATGCCTCCTTTAGCCCGATTGCAACGACTCTTCTCTCAGAGGGTCACTCACGAGTATGGATGGGAATATCCGTACTTGCCCAGAGACTTGTTGTTTGAGGTTGAAGTTCTGCGACAGCGATAGTACGATGAGTTCGTTTGGGAGAAACTTAAAGTGCCTCATGCCCGGCGATACTTGTCCTGTTCACCACCCGTGTCGAAAAAGTTTAAAGATTGCAGAGCAGACTGGATGTGGGGCCGCCATATCCACGCAGACAAGGTGCGCATTTGCAGGAAAGATGGAGAGGACGCTGACTATTCGATTGAGGTTTTCGATAAGCATCTAAAGCCTTTGTTTTTGCCTGACCCGAGGTTTTATTTGTGAGAAGAGACTCACTTGTTTTCCTGTGACAAATTTCCGGAGGTTTTCCTGCCGGAGCATCGAACTGTACCCTGGTTTTTTATTTGGGTTTTTGTTTTTTTCTACTCTTTGTAGGAATGAGAGCTGTATGTTTGTTCTCTCTTCTTCACCGTTCAAAGACAGAGACTTTGGGGGTAAAATCAGAGTAGGGACGCAGGAAGACTGAAGATTTTACCGAGTGTCATCACCGTGGCATCGTCACTAGGTGGCGGTGTTGCGCAACGGTTGTTGCTTGAACATTTGCATCATTTACTTATTGGAGCAAGTGGGTCTCTCGGCTGATGGACCCATTCATTCCAAATTAACACAGAATGTCAGGATGTGGTTTTCCTTGCGTGTTGTATTTTTTTTCTCTTTCTCTCTGCAGGAGATTCGTCTGTCAAGACTACTGAGTATGGGGTGGTTCTTAGACAGAAAAGGGAGGGATTGTGTATGTGTACATGCTTAGAGGGTTTTATGAAAAAAAAAAAGTTTATTGTTTTATGTTCCCCTCCCCTTTGAGCAGGTCTTGGTATGATTAAGGTTCAAATTTTTAGGGATGCCTCTGGGGTCAGATTTATGTCACCACCTTTGGTAGACATGGGTTTGCACCAGACGCTGGGGACCAGCATCAAATCACAGGGGGAAGTATGTAGCGGGGTCTTTAAATTTAGGTGGGGTACACCTGGGTGGAAGTTCAGGTGTGTAGGTATGGGAGTAATGACCATTTGTATTCGTGGAGGATTGGGCAGTGTAATAATCTCCTTGGCCTGTGGGTGGCGGGGTACCCGCAGGCTCAAGGTAGATTCACTGCCATAGTGCTGTCCTTTTTGTCCCTTCTCGAAGATGGTACGGCGAGGGCGGGGAACCTGCCATGGCGTCATTGGAGGGGATTAAAGGGGGAGACGCCCTGGTCACGAGGTCTTGCTCTTCTGGAGGTTCTTCATCACGTGCCCAGGCACCTTAGGCCTGGGTGCGGGCGGGTCCGGATTCCGGCTCAGGTGCCCTAGGCCTGACCGGAATGGAGTTGGAGTCCATCCCAGGTACCTTCAGCCTGGGGTGAGGTACTAAACCAGGAGGCCTGGGGCCCAGTGACTTCGACTGGGTCCCGCGAGGGTGGAGAAGTCCGAGGGACCCTGAAGTGGATGGGGCCCATGTCTGAGGTGAGGAGGCCGGGGAGGTTACCCATTCGGAGAGTCTGGAGCAGCATCAACCCAGTGACGGATGGGCCTCTGGTAACTCTCTTGGAGGGACATCTTCCCCTGACAGGGGCCGCAACGCAGCGAAGGTACTCCTATCGATGTTCTCTTGAGTCGCTGGTAGAGACTCTCAAGTTCTAAGTCCTTTCTAGCTAAGGCTATAGTAACCGCTGGCGAGATCGCAGTGGTTTAGCTGATAATTAGGACAGTGCCTCGACCTGCTCATCCCCTGTATCAAAATGTTATCAAGTCGCAACCAGTTGGCTACTGAAGCACTGTTTATTGTGAGAAATGCAATAAAACAAGAGTTGGACTGTGATCGGTGTGTGGAACTCTGGTTAATGGGAGCAGAGGGAAGTGTTGGCACAGCAGGACTTGATCCTTTACAGAAACACATAGGCCCGAGGAAATATCTGGTGCTGGCCTTCACCTCACCCACAGCTATGGGGAGGACATGGGCCGTAGAGCATCTCACTCTATCGTGTGTGATACCCCTAGACGGAAGAAATGGGGTGAGGTCGCTACATATGATTAAAATTGAGTTTATTAAAAAAAATTATAACAAAAAGTAGAAAATATAAATTTGTTTCAAAATGTTCGGTCTTTTTCCGTTTATATCGCAAAAACTAAAAATTGCAGAGGCAATCAAATACCATCAAAAGAAAGCTCTATTTGTGGGAAAAAAGGACACAAATTTTGTTTGGGTACAACATTCCCTGACCGCTCAATTACCAGTTAAAGCAGCGCAGTGCCAAATTGTATAAAGTGGTCTGGTCTTTGGGCAGCCTAATGCCCCATACACACAATCGTTTTTCATGCCGTTAAAAATGCCATTTTTAAAAATGGCCATTAAAAATGATCGTGTGTATGCTCCAGAGCATTTTTAACGACGTGAAAAACGGCCATTAAAAATTTCGAACATGCTCTCTTTTTTCACGTCGATTTTCATGTCTTTTTTTTAACGACGTGAAAAACGATAGTGTGTATGCTTTAACGACGTGAAAAAAAACGCGCATGCTCAGAATCAAGTATGAGACGGGAGCGCTCGTTCTGGTAAAACTAGCGTTCGTAATGGAGATAGCACATTCGTCACGCAGTAATGGACTGAAAAGCACGAGGCTGAAAAGCGCGAATCTTTGCTCAACAAACTTTACTAACATGAAGGGTGGCACCATTCGAGCGGAACTTCCCCTTTATAGTGCCGTCGTACGTGGTATACGTCACTGCGCTTTGCTTGATCGTTTTTTAAAATGATCGTGTGTACGCAAGACAGGCTTGAGAGGAAACATGAAAAAAAACGACGTGAAAAACGGCAAGAAAAAAAATGACAAGAAAAACGATTGTGTGTATGGGGCATAATGGTCCGGGGCTGAAGTGGTTAAGTAAATATTCCAATCTTTTATCTGCTGGATCTTTAAACACCTGGACATTGTCTACTGGACAAGTGAGACTCCTGTTCACAGAAGAAATAGCATCGTCCACTGCTGGTACACTCCACTTGTTCATGAATCTTTCCTCCATAGGATAGAAAAGCGAAAATCTCTTAAGGAGGAATAAAGTGCCTATCTGGGTGATCCCTTTCTGCATATATAAGCTGCTCCAGAAATGGGTGCATAGGAAATACGTGAGAACCCTGAGGGGGTTTTAAAGAACCCAAAGCTGAAAAAGGAACTTCAGCTGTCTCTGCCAGGGGCAATTTATATCCTGAATGGACTAACTCCGTCAGGGATTGGACTAGCAAACTCTGGGATTGCAAGACTGATGAGGGTTCTTCTGAGGCTGAACCCCCAAAAGAGGAGCCTTCTTCCCTCTCTCCTTGGTCCCCCAAGAGTGATTCCACATCTTCTACCCATTCCTGCTCCTCTGAGGGACCTGGGGCAGGAGAGGGAGACCAATCACGTTTCTTTCCAGCCTGGGAGGAGGATGCAAACATATCAGCTATCTTACCCTCCAAACCAGCTAATGCTGCAGCCAAATTGTCCTTAGTGACGTATGCAGAGGCTGGAGTGTTGGAAGTAGCTACAATACCTGATGCCGACAATGGCTCAGCCTGGTCAGCCACTCCAGGTCTATCAGGGGAGGGTGATCCTGTGGAAGCGAGACTAGGATCCACCGACCCTGACCGCGGCACCCTTGTGCTCCTCCTAACTGATTTTCCATTCCTCTTTCGGGAATACATAGCCCTAAGCACAAAGCAGAGGTTCTACCATCAAATGCATCTGCTGCTGAGCTTTAGTCAAGCACTTGTTTAATCTGCTGCTATCAGTGCCCAGGCTGATGCTGAGTAGATGTGCCTTGATAATGCCTGTATTCAATATCATTTACCGCTTACGTGCCCAGATATGCTGCTGTGTCTCTCCTTCAGTCAGGTTCACAACAGAGTGAGTGTTTAAAGGCTGCCGCCTCACGCATGCGCCGTATACATTGTGCACGTCAGCCGCGCTAAGCCACGCCCTGTGAGGTAGCCATGCCCCCTTCTCTCTTCCATTTTTTTTTCAGCGTTCGCTAAAATCCACGGGACCTGAGGAGGGGGGAAGGGGAACAGGGGGAGAGAGAGTCCACCCCAGCAGGATGCCCAGCTACCAATGCAAAAATGGATGAAAAATTTACCATTTGTCAGTTTACATCAGTTTTTCATCTGATCCGTTTTTTTGACGGATTAAAAATAGGGTTTTCATCCGTTCAAAAAAATGGATGTTGACGGAAGCTGATGAAAACTGATGAAAATAGATGAACATCTGTTGTCATGCGTTTTTCCATAGGAACGCATTGATGTCCGTTTTTCATCCGTCAACGGATGGATGAAAAACGACAAACGGTCAATATGTGTGAAAGGGGCCTTAATCTTATATAAGTAAATTATATTGTTTATGGTTCTTTGGTTAAAGTAGAAGTCCAGCCTAACTCTAAAATCCCTGCATCTACAGACATCCACAATCTAACACTAACCTATTTAACCCTGTAAAGAAGAAATCGCTATACACAGAGGTGGGCTGGCAGCCTTTGGCCTGGGGGGCAAGTCTATTCAAGCAGCCCATTAAACCACTGAATCAGCTCACCATCCATGCCCACCTGTTTTTTTAATGCAGCCACACCAGTGCCCATCAGTGCAGCCTCATCAGTTCCCATGCAGCCTTATCACTGGGGCAGGGTAAATTGGGTGTACGGGGGGATTGAATGTGGGAATCAGCAGGGGGGTGTCAGGGTCTCTCACCTCAGCGATGGCAGCTCAGCTCAGCAGGCCCCGCAGCCCAAGTCAGTCACGTGCGTCCCGACTCCCTGCCTCTGCCTGCCTCCAAGACTCCGGTCTCCGGGGGAAGTACAGGAGAGGAGTGTGGAGGGTATGACAGTGAGCAGTATGTGTAGGAAGGAAGTGTGGTATGACAATGAGCAGTATGTACAAGAGAGGAGAGTGGAGGGTATGGAAATGGGTGGCATGTACAGGAGGGGAGTGAGGAGGGTATGATAGTGGGCGGTATGTACAGGAGAGGAGTGTGGAGGGTATGACAGTGGGCAGTATGTACAAGAGAGGAGTGTGGAGGGTATGACATTGGATAGAAGGTATAGGAGAGGAGTGTGGATGGTATGACAGTGAGCAGTATGTGTAGGAAGGAAGTGTGGTATGACAATGAGCAGTATGTACAAGAGAGGAGAGTGGAGGGTATGGAAATGGGTGGCATGTACAGGAGGGGAGTGAGGAGGGTATGATAGTGGGCGGTATGTACAGGAGAGGAGTGTGGAGGGTATGACAGTGGGCAGTATGTACAAGAGAGGAGTGTGGAGGGTATGACATTGGATAGAAGGTATAGGAGAGGAGTGTGGATGGCATGACAGTGAGCAGTATGTGTAGGAAGGAAGTGTGGTATGACAATGAGCAGTATGTACAAGAGAGGAGAGTGGAGGGTATGGAAATGGGTGGCATGTACAGGAGGGGAGTGAGGAGGGTATGATAGTGGGCGGTATGTACAGGAGAGGAGTGTGGAGGGTATGACAGTGAGCAGTATGTGTAGGAAGGAAGTGTGGTATGACAATGAGCAGTATGTACAAGAGAGGAGAGTGGAGGGTATGGAAATGGGTGGCATGTACAGGAGGGGAGTGAGGAGGGTATGATAGTGGGCGGTATGTACAGGAGAGGAGTGTGGAGGGTATGACAGTGGGCAGTATGTACAAGAGAGGAGTGTGGAGGGTATGACATTGGATAGAAGGTATAGGAGAGGAGTGTGGATGGTATGACAGTGAGCAGTATGTGTAGGAAGGAAGTGTGGTATGACAATGAGCAGTATGTACAAGAGAGGAGAGTGGAGGGTATGGAAATGGGTGGCATGTACAGGAGGGGAGTGAGGAGGGTATGATAGTGGGCGGTATGTACAGGAGGGGAGTGTGGAGGGTATGACAGTGGGCAGTATGTACAAGAGAGGAGTGTGGAGGGTATGACATTGGATATAAGGTATAGGAGAGGAGTGTGGATGGTATGGCATTGGGCAGTATGTACAGGAGAGTAGTGTGGATGGTATGACAGTGGGCGGTATGTACAGGAGAGGAGTGTGGGGGGTATGACAGGGGAAAGTATGTACAGGAGAGGAGTGTGGATGATATGATAGTGGGCAGTATGTACAGGAGAGGAGTGTGAAGGGTATGACAGTGGACAGTATGTGCAGGAGAGGAGTGTGGATGGTATGACAATGGGCGGTATGTACAGGAGAGGAGTGTGGGGGATATGGCAGAGAGCAATATGTACAGGAGAGGTGTGTGGAGGGTATAACAGTGGGCGGTATGTACAGGAGAGGAGTATGGAGGGGATGATAGTGGGTGGTATGTACAGGAGAGGAGTGTGGAGGGTATGACAGTGGGTGGTATGTACAGGAGAGGAGTGTGGAGGGTATGACAGTGAGTGGTATGTACAGGAGAGGAGTGTGGATGGTATGACAGTGGGCGGTATGTACAGGAGAGGAGTGTGGGGGATATGGCAGAGAGCAATATGTACAGGAGAGGTGTGTGGAGGGTATGACAGTGGGCGATATGTACAGGAGAGGAGTATGGAGGGGATGACAATGGGCGGTATGTACAGGAGAGGTGTGTGGAGGTTATGACAGTGGGCAGTATACACAGGAGAGGAGTGAGGAGGGTATGACAGTGGGCGGTATGTACAGGAGAGGAGTGTGGAGGGGGTGTGGAGGACTGACTAGTTGTAGAGTGAAGGGGTTCGCTAGATGCATTGTGCAGGAGTGCGCTAGGTGCAGAGTTCAGGGGTGCCCCCCATTCCAGTTCAGGGCTCTCCTAACACCACCTCACCCCCCCCCCATTGCAGTACAGAGCTCCACTCCCCCCCCCCTCCAAGTACAAGGCTCTCCTCCCACCCTATTCCCGATTTCAGTACACAGTTTTCCTCTTTTACAAATCCTACTCACAGCATGTTCGTGCAGCCTACAGGTTTCAGAAGAAGCTTCCCCTGTGCAGATCCCCTGCACCCTCCCTCCACTCCTCTGCTCTGCTCTCATAGAGATCAGGGTACTATACCAAGGGATCTGAGCGGCTGCCGGAGGAGGAGCGCTGTCACTTGTAAATACAGAAGCAGCACTTCTGTATTTACAAGTGACAGTAGCCGAGCATCCAACACGCGGCCTCTGGCTCAGCCTGAATATTTATGGGAGTGGGGTCCTATAGGGTAGGAGCAAGGGCAGGGCTACCCAAACGTATGCTGCCATGGAGTTTGTCAGGAAAAGGTATTTACAAGAAATAAGAGCATAGAAGGGGGAAAGTAAGGGGGAAACAGAAGAAAAAAAAAGTGATGGAAACTGAGGAAGAGGGGAGGGAAGGGAACCAGTCAATCCTTCACCCCACACAGCCCAAAAATGATCCATCTGTTTTTTCCATTTCTTGCCATGTCCACACAAAGGGTTACAGTCTTGCTGGTTTCCTTTATAGTAAACAATCTTTCTCTTTTTTTGTCTCTCTACTGGTCAGGTTCAGTCACCAGACAATAATCTGCTCTGGCTGATCATTACTGAGACCTAAAAGTCATGCCGCCAATGTTTGGCATAAGAAGCTGAAGACTGGAGAAATGGTTGCCTGGCAGAAGAGCAAAATGATGGCACTGCGATGGCGTGACAAGAAAAATGTGTGCCTAATGAGTACAGTTCATAATACCTTAACTGTTATGGTACGCACGAAAGGTGGGGAAAAAATCATGAAGCCACAAGTAGTGATAGACTACATTAACACCATGGGAGGTGTCAACAGAGCCGACCAAGCAATGACATTCTACCCAGCAATGAGGAAACAGCAAAGAAGTACTACAAGAAGATGTTCAGGCATCTTCTTGAGCAATGCTTGAGGAATGCCTACATTCTGCTAAAAAAAAAAAGTGTGACAAGCCTGTGATTCATTCTGACTTCATTTGGAAAGTTGCTGAACTTATCTTTGTGAACCACCAAACACTATCAATGGCTGTGAATAGAGCTGGACGGCGAGCTGTTGGCGTTGTCAACCCAGAATGCCTGACTGGTCGTCACTGCATTGACTACATCCCACCAACCGAGAAAAAGTCAGCACCTACAAGGATGTGCGTGGTTTGTTGTTCGAAGCGAGATGACAGTAGAAAGAAAATCAGAAAGGAAAGTAGGTTCCATTGTCCTGATTTTGACGTCGGACTTTGTGCAGTCCCATGTTTAAAAATTTTTCATACCTGGGATGTTTACTAAACCAATATGCAGTGTCTAGTATTACAGTGACTAGTAATATTGCACCCTTGTTTGGACAAATGTTTATGTTTTTGGTTTGATTACATTATTGAATAAAATGATTTATTATTATTTTTTATACAGTAATTATTTATAATTATTTATTATATTATAGTTTATGATTTTGTGTTTCAAACTTTATCATACTCAGGATGTTTACTAGACTCTTGTTTGGACAGATTTAAGTGAGTTATTCCTAAGAATTACAGGCCTACAATATAAAACAACAAATTTCCATGCAAAACAATATACCACTTTGACATTCAAAAATACTGACATAATCAGACCACCAGGGAGGTTAATCCTCTAACAGAGAGGGTGCTGGTTCCACATTTTGGATCCTTGGGATCTACACTCATTCAGCTATTTTACAATGCCACTGGCTTTCCCAGTGTAGCGGGGTCTCCTTTAAGGCCCCGGAACTACGTTACCCAGAACCCCGTTCGGCACCCAGAGTGCAGTTAGCCACCGCAGAGACTCATGGGAGGGATTATTTAAGGAGGAGGCAAGGCGGAGCTCGGGCTCTTTGGACACTGCGCTGCAAGCAAGAGTTTCTTCCTGTGCGGATCTGCTGCAGTGCAAGGCCTGAAGCCTGGGCCTTGCGCAACTTCCAGAGAGCCTTCCACCCCACTGCGGAGCCTGGGTGGCACCTGACCTGTCGAGTGAGGACATCAGTTGGATCGGGGACCCGATCGTTGCAGACGCTGTGTGCGGATACACAGCAGGTGGAAGTCCCGGACTGGGATCGCGTCCGGAGTGGTGAGCGGGCACCTGCCCAAACCAATAGACTGTGCCGTGTTCAGGCCTATAGACTGCATAGGCCCACAGTTCGTTTATCTGCTGTTCCCCGGGGGGACCGGTAGCAGGACAGAGTTGAAGTGTCCCCCCCAGTATAGTATTCCAAGTTATTGGCTGTTGTGGATTACAAATACTTTTCGTCAAGTGCACCACCGAAAGCTGGCATGCGAAGAAATCCCTTAAGGAGGTGACTGAGATTTATTCCATGTCAGGCCTGACCGGGGTGGGGAGTTAGGATATTGTTTAGTGCGCCATAGGGCGCGCATACCATAATAGCTACGCGTGGTGGGGTACCGCGCAGCGCCATTATAGTGTGCTGAATTGATTGCTGCAGGGCTCTGCAAGCCAGTTGCATGTGTTATGTTCTACCTATGCTATTTACTATACGAGTAAAGCTGTTATATCTGATCTCTCGCCTCAGTGTGTTGTCTCAAGCCTCGTACACACGACCGAGTTTCTCGTCGTAAAAAACACGTCGTTTTTTTCGACGAGATTCTTGTTAACCTTGTCGATTTTCTCGTCAAGCTTTCCATGCGTACACACTGACATTTCCCAATTTCCTCGTTGTTCTCCGCGGTCACGTCCAGCACGTACGACAGCACTATAAAGGGGAAGATCTTTTTTCTTGGCGCCACCCCTTGGGCTGCTTTTGCTGATCTCGTGTTACCGCGTGTGAAGTAAAAGTTTGGGAAGAGACGATTCACGCTTTTCAGTCTTCGTACTTTTCAGATCGTTTTCTGCGGTTCAGTTTGTGCTTGTGGGTTCGTATCTTGACTTTCAGGGCGTCTAGGCAGGTCGTATCTGTTTTACAGTGCGTTCTTGCCTGTTCGTTTCTGTTTTTCAGTTCGTTATTCATAGGCCTTGCTGTTCTAAAGTGCGTTCTGTTCTGTACGTTCTGATAAGACGACCGTTTCCTAGCCATGTCGCCTGGACGTTCTCGTCGTCGAGTTTGTGCTGTGCGTGCGCTTGGTGTTGGTCTGCTTGTTTTGGACCAAGACCAGTCCATGAATGGTGTGAGGAGGAGTTCATGGACCAAGAATTGGTTGCTCCAGCCGGACCAATTCTGCCACATGCCTCTGCTGCGGGAGATCGTCGAGAATAATCCTGAGGACTACAGGAATTTTCTGCGGATGTCTGACCCCGTTTTTCAGGAACTGTTGGCTTTGGTGTCCCCCTATATTACCAGGAAGGACACCGTTATGCGGGAAGCCATCAGTGCTGAGCAGAGGCTCATCGCCACCTTACGGTACCTGGCGACAGGGAGAAGTCTTCAGGACTTGAAGTTCACGACAGGCATCTCCCCCCAGGCTCTGGGCCTCATAATCCCAGACACATAGTTACATAGTTACATAGTTACATAGTTAGTCAGTTTGAAAAAAGACAAAGTCCATCCAGTTCAACCATAAAAAAATAACTAAAATAAAATAAAAAAAATATCGTGCACTCCCATATACCCAATTCTATACCCACAGTTGATCCAGAGGAAGGCAAAAAACCCCAGCAGAGCATGATCCAATTTGCTACAGCAGGGGAAAAAATTCCTTCCTGATCCCCCGAGAGGCAATCGGATTTACCCTGGATCAACTTTACCAAGAACTGTTAGTACTCAGTTATATTATGTACATTTAGGAAAGTATCCATGCCTTTCTTAAAGCAATCTACTGAGCTGGCCAGAACCACCTCTGCAGGGAGTCTGTTCCACATTTTCACAGCTCTTACTGTGAAGAAACCTTTCCGCATTTGGAGATGAAATCTTTTTTCTTCTAGACGTAAAGAGTGCCCCCTTGTTCTCTGTGTTGACCGTAAAGTGAATAACTCATCACCAAGTTCACTATATGGACCCCTTATATATTTTTACATGTTAATCATATCCCCCCTTATTCTCCTCTTCTCAAGAGTGAATAAATTCAGTTCCTCTAATCTTTCTTCATAGCTGAGCTCCTCCATGCCTCTTATCAGTTTGGTTGCCCTTCTCTGCACTTTCTCCAGTTCCCCGATATGCTTTTTTGAGAACTGGTGCCCAAAACTGAACTGCGTATTCCAGATGAGGCCTTACTAATGATTTGTACAGGGGCAAAATGATATCTCTCTCTCTGGAGTCCATACCTCTCTTAATACAAGAAAGGACTTTGCTCGCCTTGGAAACCACAGCTTGGCATTGCATGCCATTATTGAGCTTATGATCTACCAAAACCCCCAGATCCTTCTCCACTACGGATTCCCCCAGTTGTATTCCCCCTAGTATGTATGATGCATTCATATTCTTAGCCCCCAAGTGCATAACTTTACATTTATCAACATTAAACCTCATCTGCCACATAGTCGCCCAATTAGACAGGGCATCGAGGTCGGCTTGTAAATTGGAGACATCTTGTAAGGACGTTATTCCACTGCATAGCTTGGTGTCATCTGCAAAGACAGAAATGTTACTTTTGATCTCAGACCCAATATCATTTATAAAGATATTAAAAAGTAAGGGTCCCAGCACTGAACCTTGGGGTACACCACTGATAACCTTAGACCATTCAGAGTAAGAATCATTAACTACTACTCTCTGAATTCTGTCTTTTAGCCAGTTTTCTATCCATTTACAAACTGATATTTCCAATCCTGTAGACTTTACCTTACACATGAGCCGTGTGTGGGGAACTGTATCAAACGCTTTTGCAAAATCCAAGTATACCACGTCCACAGCCACGCCTCTGTCCAAGGTTTTACTTACCTCTTCATAAAAAGAAATCAGGTTTGTCTGACAACTTCTGTCTTTCATGAATCCATGCTGTCTGTTGCTTAAATAGTTTTTTTCCAGCAAGAACTCATCTATGTGGTCTTTTATTAATCTCTCCAGTATCTTCCCAACTATGGAAGTTAAACTAACAGGTCTATAGTTACTTGGTAAAAACTTTGTTCCCTTTTTAAATATAGGCACCACATTGGCCCTGCGCCAATCCAGTGGTACTATTCCTGTCATTAATGAGTCCCTAAAAATTAGATACAATGGCTTTGAAATTACAGAGCTCAATTCTTTTAGGATCCGTGGGTGTATGCCATCTGGTCCAGGTGCTTTATCCACCTTTATTCTGTCTAAATATTTCTGGACCATATCACTTTTGAGCCATTGTGGATTTGAGGCTGTGTCACTACCACCCCCATTATGGACATGAGCTCCCCCATGCTCCATTGTATACACAGAGCTGAAGAAAGTATTTAATAAATTAGCCTTCTCTTTGTCCCCAGTCACCCACTCTAGATTATTTTGTAAAGGGCCTACATGCTCAGACTTGACCTTTTTACTATTAATGTATTTGAAGAATTTTTTGGGGTTTGTCCTACTATCTTTTGCAATCTGTCGTTCGTTTTGAATTTTTGCATCCTTGATTTCCTTTTTACATATCCTGTTATATTCTTTGTAACATTTAAACGACACTAGTGTTCCTTCATTTTTATATTTTTTAAAAGCGCTTTTCTTATTGTTTATAGCTTTTTTAACTTTAACTGTGAGCCACATAGGCTTTATTTTTAGCCTTTTAAACTTATTGCCCATGGGAATATACTTTGCAGTGAGTTCACAAACAGTCTTTTTGAAGAATTCCCATTTCTGTTCTGTGCCCATTGATGCCAATATTCTCTCCCAGTCTAAGTCCTGGAGAGCAGCCCTCATCCTTGGAAAATTTGCTTTATTGAAATTAAGTGTTTTTATCCTTCCTGCATGTATTTCTTGCTTACAGCTAACATCAAATGAAATCATGTTATGGTCACTGCTACCCAGGTGTTCCTTTATCTGAACATTAGTAATATGCTCTGCATGGTTTAAGATTACCAGGTCCAACAGAGCATCATTCCTAGTTGGGGCCTCAATAAACTGGACCATAAAATTGTCCTGCAATAGGCTTATAAATTTTTGCCCTTTAACTGTCCCAGCAGTGCCATTACTCCAGTCAATTTCTGGGTAGTTAAAATCTCCCATTATTACCACCGTCCCAGCCCTTGCAGCCCTTTCCATCTGTGCAAGGAGCTGAGTCTCCACCTCCTCATTAACATTGGGTGGTCTATAACAAACTCCAATGATTAACTTTGAACTACGCACATCTGTATGCAGTTCCACCCATAATGCTTCAGCCTCATCACACTCTCCATCAACCAGGTCCTCTTTCACACTCGCTTTGAGATCACTTCTCACATAGAGACAGACCCCGCCACCTTTCCTTTTTGCCCTGTCTCTCCGAAAGAGTGCATAGCCAGGAATATTAATAATCCAGTCATGTGAGGATTGAAGCCACGTTTCAGCAATACCGATTACGTCATAGCTCTCCTCATGCACCAGAGCTTCCAACTCACCTATTTTGCTTGGCAGACTTCTGGCATTGGTGAACAAACACTTTAATGTATTACATTTTTCTCTGGTATTTTTCATATAATTTTTAGTAGTACAAATGGCACTATAGTTTCCAATGGCTGTTTGCAACATGGGAACTTTCTTGTCACCTGCCATAACCCTCCCCCCATCTATCCCCATTCCACTCTCCATTAATGTCTGACCACTAACTGACCTGTGTGCCCGATGTAATTCTAGTTCACCCTCCCCCCTCAAACCTAGTTTAAATACTCCTCCAGCCTTCCCATAAACCTCTCCCCCAGCACAGCAGACCCCCTTCCATTCAAGTGCAAACCGTCTTTAGCATATAGGTTGCACCCCAATGAAAAGTCAGCCCAGTGCTCTAGAAACCCAAATCCCTCCTCCCTACACCAGGTCTTTAGCCATGCATTCAGCTCTCTAATCTCCCCCTGCCTTTCCTGTGTTGCGCATGGCACAGGCAATATTTCAGAGAATATCACCTTGGAGGTCCTTGCCTTCATCTTGCAGCCTAGTTCTTTAAATTGATTCGTAAGGAGCCTCCACCTTCCATGTATACTGTCATTGGTTCCAACGTGGACCAAGACAGCTGGGTCATGCCCAGCCACTCCCAGTAATTTATCCACCCGGTCCACCACATGCCGAACCCTGGCACCAGGGAGACAGCAAACCATTCGGTTGAGGCGATCCTGGCGACAAATTATTCTATCAGTCCTTCTGATTATAGAATCCCCTATAACCACCAACTGTCTTGGCCTACCTGCACTCCCCTCACCACCTCTACTAGATGGGTTGCTGTCCCGGCTGTTAGGGGTAGCAGTGACATCTAGGGCTGCCACCTCTGTGTTTGCCACCTCCACATCTTCACCCAACGTGGAAAATTTGTTTTGATGCACAAATACAGGACTGGCCTTCCTTTTCTGCAAGCCCCTTCCACTCCCTCTAACTACATTAACCCATCTTCCTATCTGATAATCCTGACTTGCCACTCCACCCTCCACATCAGCCCTACTGACCACCTGCTCAGCGAGCAGAGGACCCCTTTCAAGGTTGTCCTTTCCGCCCAGTGTTGCAACTTGCTCTTCCAGATCTCTAATGTGAGCTTCCAGAAGAGCAACCTGCTCACATCTGTCACAGCGGTATCCATCCTGGAGCTGTTGCACCAATTTTGCATACATGTGGCACACTGTGCACTGAGCAAAACCTTCAACCCTGCTAGCACTCATTTCCCAGTTGCAATATAATTACTTGTAGGAAGTTTATATTGTTACTCACAGTTTAGAAGACTCCTGTCTTAACTCCTGTTTTAAACTCCTGGTTTTTAACTCTCCACTGTAGTTCAAAATTCCACTGATGTTCACAAAATCCACATGCAAGCCACCATCAGCAGGGAGCCAGCTCCTAAGGGAGTTTGTACAGACACTTATATACTCACCTGTGAACAATTAACCACTCCCCTTAATTAGCAGAAAGAAAAAAAGCTGTTTAAAAAGTGTCAGAGAAAGGAGTGGGGGGGGGGAAGTATTTTTAAAACTGATAAACGTATCAAATAAAGGACAAAAAAAAAGAAATAAATCAACACTTGCAAGCAGAAGCAGTTAAAAGCAAAAGTCCTGGTTTTTAACTCTCCACTGTAGTTCAAAATTCCACTGATGTTCACAAAATCCACATGCAAGCCACCATCAGCAGGGAGCCAGCTCCTAAGGGAGTTTGTACAGACACTTATATACTCACCTGTGAACAATTAACCACTCCCCTTAATTAGCAGAAAGAAAAAAAGCTGTTTAAAAAGTGTCAGAGAAAGGAGTGGGGGGGGGGGGAAGTATTTTTAAAACTGATAAACGTATCAAATAAAGGACAAAAAAAAAGAAATAAATCAACACTTGCAAGCAGAAGCAGTTAAAAGCAAAAGTCCTGGTTTTTAACTCTCCACTGTAGTTCAAAATTCCACTGATGTTCACAAAATCCACATGCAAGCCACCATCAGCAGGGAGCCAGCTCCTAAGGGAGTTTGTACAGACACTTATATACTCACCTGTGAACAATTAACCACTCCCCTTAATTAGCAGAAAGAAAAAAAGCTGTTTAAAAAGTGTCAGAGAAAGGAGTGGGGGGGGGGGGGGAAGTATTTTTAAAACTGATAAACGTATCAAATAAAGGACAAAAAAAAAGAAATAAATCAACACTTGCAAGCAGAAGCAGTTAAAAGCAAAAGTCCTGGTTTTTAACTCTCCACTGTAGTTCAAAATTCCACTGATGTTCACAAAATCCACATGCAAGCCACCATCAGCAGGGAGCCAGCTCCTAAGGGAGTTTGTACAGACACTTATATACTCACCTGTGAACAATTAACCACTCCCCTTAATTAGCAGAAAGAAAAAAAGCTGTTTAAAAAGTGTCAGAGAAAGGAGTGGGGGGGGGGAAAGTATTTTTAAAACTGATAAACGTATCAAATAAAGGACAAAAAAAAAGAAATAAATCAACACTTGCAAGCAGAAGCAGTTAAAAGCAAAAGTCCTGGTTTTTAACTCTCCACTGCAGTTCAAAATTCCACTGATGTTCACAAAATCCACATGCAAGCCACCATCAGCAGGGAGCCAGCAGTGGAGAACACCTGTTCTGCCATTATACAAGTCCTGCAGGAGGACTATATTAGGGTAAGTTTTCTCCATTAACATCACATTTTATGTATTACATGTATGCTAATGTATTGTATTTCTTTCATCCTTCCCTAATTACCATGATTGTAATATGCTGAGAATGTCCCCTTTGTCCTCATGTATGCCTGAAGCTTTAGATTGCCCCTTTTTTCTCCTCCATGCATATTTCCCTTCACTAACCTTTCCATCAGGGGCGCCTGTTGCTCCAAATGTTTGGGGGTTCAAACCCCAATTTAGGAAATAAACTTCCTCCTTTTTTGCTCTGGTGCCTATTAAACGCCCCCATTTTGTTCCCTCCAATGCAGCCATTTTGTCCCCTCCAATGTGTCATGGATATGCATTAATGTCTGTCTGCCATCTTACCTTCCTCCTCATGTGTTCATCTAGAGACCAGACCTCCTTCACCTGGCTTCCTTTATAATCTCCTCCCAGCCTGACTCCACCCCAGGCCCTATCACTGAACACTATATTAACCTGTGCACTGCAAGCCTGCTTTGCTGATCAACGTGTTTGTTAGGCATTGTGTGTTTGGGTTCCTGCCTGCCGTGTGCTACGTCTGTCTCTCTGTTACGTTATTGGCTTGTCCCCGACTATCCCTGTCTGCTCGTGACCCTTGACCTTCGGCTCGTTCTTCGTTATCCTTGTCTGCTTGTGGCCCCTGACCTTCAGCTTGTTATTCGGTTCTCTCTATCGTGTGCTGCTGCTTCCCCTCTTTTCCCCTTATCCTACGGGGCGTGAGCTAGGAAACTCCAGGGGCCGCGACCTGGTCCCAGCCTGCAGCGTAACATCCTCACCACTAGAGGCCCTGGAGAAGACCAGCTGGGTCTTAGACTCCGCGCCCTGGGGAATCTTGGCTCTCGCTTCCGTTGGGATCCCGGTTGTGCTCCTCTGGTCCCGCTTTCCACAACCACCCAGTTTCCTATCCGCAGAAGCCAGCCATAGGGTTCACTACCTCGCGGTGCACTCCTGTCCCCCTATGGTGTGCATCTGTCACCTGGCCACAGGTGACCCTGACAGTTTGATCAGCCATGAACCCGGCTGACATCCCGCTTCCCGCGGATGATCCATTGCAGGGCATAGTTCGCAGACTTGAGACCCAGGAATCAAATCAGACCCAGGTGATGCGATTCCTCCAGGATCTGGCTTCTCGATTCGAGCAGCTTCAGGTCTCCTTGGGAACCCCGAATCCGCAACCCCAAGTACAACCAGCGGCTGTACCTATCGCACCAGTCGCAGCCTCACACTCACTAAGATTGCCAGCTCCGTTCCGTTTCTCTGGGGACTCCAAGGCCTGCAGGGGGTTTCTCAGCCAATGCACTATTCATTTTGAGCTTCAGCCTCAAAGCTTCCTGTCTGACCGGGCTAAGGTAGCCTATATCATTTCCCTCCTCTCCGGTGAAGCTTTGGCCTGGGCTGCCCCCCTGTGGGAGAGGAACGATCCGGTGGTTCCCAGTCTGTCCGAATTCTTGAAGCTCTTTCGTAATATCTTCGAAGAGCCGGCTCGGGCTTCTTCAGCGGCTAGTGCTGTCTTACGTCTTCGCCAAGAATCTAGTTCAGTGGGGCAATATGCTCTTCAGTTCCGTATCCACACAGCTGAATTGAGCTGGAATAATGAGGCCCTGGTCGCTACCTTTTTACATGGCCTCTCTGACCGAGTGAAAGACGAATTAGCGGGAAGAGCCATTCCCGTCGGTCTGGACGATGTAATTTCATTATGCAACCAGATCGACATTCGTTTTCAAGAGAGGTCCTTAGAAAAAAGACGCCAGCACTCTCTGGGTCCTAGCCAGTCTGAGCTCCCCTCCCTTCATTCCGTGGAGCATCCTCTACCTGCTGAAGAACCTATGCAGCTGGGCCGGACCAGACTAACCCCCGAAGAACGTGCTAGGCGCAGAACTCTGGGCTTGTGCCTCTATTGTGGGGGCAAGGGTCATTTTCGTGACTCCTGCTCGCTTCGTCCGGGAAACGCTCGGGTCTAATACATTTGGAAGGTGGAGTATTGGACCCAGAAACATCACCTTCTCGCCTGCTCTTGCCGGTGTTCCTTCATGTAGGCACTTCTCCTCAGTCAACCCTTGCATACCTGGATTCCGGGGCTGCCGGCAATTTTATGGATTGGAGAACTGCTTCTTCTATGAAGCTTACCCTTTCACCTCTCACTACCCCATTGGTAGTCTCGGCAATTGATGGCACTGTTCTCCCAGGGGGCCCTATTCGCTTCCAGACGCTACCCATTAGGATGTCGGTAGGGATTCTCCACCAGGAGTGGATATCCTTTCTTATTCTACCCAAGGCCTCTACCCCAGTTGTATTGGGCCTCCCTTGGCTACAGCTCCACTCTCCACATGTGGACTGGGTCTCTGGGCAGATCCTGGCCTGGGGTTCCTCATGTTTCTCGTCGTGTCTTCTCAAGGTGACCCCCAAGGAGAGTCTTCCGGTTGCTGCCACTTCTGTTTCTTCTGATCTTCCCGCCGCATACAGCGATTACCGGGATGTGTTCTGTAAAAAATCAGCTGAGGTGCTTCCTCCCCACAGGTCTTTTGACTGTGCTATTGATCTTGTCCCCGGAGCAACTCTACCCAGGGGTCGTACCTACCGTCTGTCCATCCCAGAGACCCAGGCCATGTCGGAGTATGTAGCAGAGAATCTGGAGAGAGGTTTCATCCGGAAATCCTCATCGCCTGCAGGGGCAGGGTTCTTTTTTGTTGCCAAAAAGGATGGTACCTTAAGACCCTGCATCGATTATCGGGGTTTAAATGCGGTTACTATTAAAAATCGATACCCCTTACCCTTAATATCTGAGCTATTCGATAGGTTGAAGGGTGCCTCCATTTTCACCAAGTTGGATCTCAGAGGCGCGTACAATCTCATTCGAATACGGGAGGGTGACGAATGGAAGACTGCATTCAACACTAGAGACGGGCATTACGAATATCTGGTGATGCCTTTTGGTCTGTGTAATGCTCCAGCCGTGTTTCAAAACTTTGTCAATGAAATCTTCAGAGATCTGCTGTACCAGTTTGTTGTCATCTATCTGGATGACATTCTGATCTTTTCTGAGAATCTGTTCGTCCACAGAAACCATGTCCGCACTGTACTTCAACGTCTTAGAGAACAATCTCTATGCCAAGCTGGAGAAATGTTCCTTTGAATGTTCTGAGGTCCTGTTTTTGGGGTGCTTCGTCTCATGTTTGGGGCTTCGTATGGACCCTGGGAAGGTCTTGGCTATCACCAACTGGCCTCTTCCTGCTAGCCTCAAGGCCACACAGCGCTTTCTTGGCTTCACTAATTATTATAGGCAGTTCATAAGGAATTACTCTTCCATTGCCGCGCCTATTATCGCTTTGACCAAGAAGGGTGTGAATGCCAGAGACTGGCCTCCCGAAGCTGTCTCTGCATTTCACAACCTGAAACAGGCCTTTGTTTCTGGCCCCCTCTTAAGGAGACCAAATCCTGGGAATGCATTTTTTATTGAAGTGGACGCTTCTTCAATGGGGGTGGGAGCTGTGCTTCTTCAAATCTTTGAGAAGAGACGCCAACCATGTGCGTTCTTCTCCAAAAAAAATTCTCAGGCAGAGAGGAATTATGCCATCGGTGATCGGGAACTTCTCGCAATTAAATTGGCGTTAGAGGAGTGGCGTCATCTCTTGGAGGGTTCCCCTCACTCCATAACGATCTTTACCGATCACAAGAATTTACAGTATCTACAGAATGCTAAACGGCTGAATCCTAGACAGGCCAGGTGGAGTCTCTTCTTTGCCCGTTTTAATTTCACGATTACCTACAAACCTGGTTCCTGCAACGGTCGGGCTGATGCGCTCTCTAGGTCATTTGACACTTTGGACGAGGAGTCCGCCCCTGAACCTGAGCCGATCATTCCCACCTCATGCATTGTTGCCCACTCTACCACCCTGAAGTCTAAAATTCCGCCTGGTAAGACCTTTGTCCCCACTGAGCTAAGAGCTAAGATCCTTCGTTGGGGACATGATTCCAAGGTGGCAGGGCATTCTGGATTCCTCCGATCCTTCCTACTCATCAGTCGTCACTACTGGTGGCCTAATCTCTGCTCAGACGTCAAAGACTACGTTAAAGCTTGTCATGTCTGTGCTCAGTCCAAATCCTCCACACAAGCTCCTGCTGGTCTCCTCATGCCCTTGCCCATTCCTAAGGAACCCTGGGTCCATATTGCCATGGATTTTATCACCGATCTCCCACTGTCTGAGAATAATACAGTCATTTGGGTGGTAATCGATCGATTCTCCAAGATGGCTCATTTTGTTCCTCTTCCTGGTCTTCCTTCTGCCCCTGCCTTGGTTCCCATTTTCATTCGGGAAATTCTCCGCCTACATGGGGTCCCTTCTCATATTGTTTCCGACAGGGGAGTCCAATTCACGTCTCGTTTTTGGAGAGCCTTTTGCAAATCCCTCAATATTGTCTTGGATTTTTCTTCTTCTTACCATCCCCAATCCAATGGACAGACTGAGAGGGTTAATCAGGAGTTAGAGGTCTTTCTTCGCACCTTTGTGTCTTCTCACCATGACGATTGGACCTCTCTACTCCCGTGGGCAGAATTCTCCCATAACAATCATGTGAATACCAGTTCGCAGAAGACACCCTTTTTCACAGTTTATGGAAAACACCCTCAACTTCCTCTTCCCATGATCTGTTCTCCAGACATTCCAGCTTTGGCTTCGGTTCAGGAGTCTCTCAATTCCGTTTGGGGTCACGTTCATGATTCCCTCCGGGCAGCTGCTGAAAAATTCAAAGGCTTTGCCGACCGCCGCAGGCGTAAACCGCCTTCTCTTCAGCCAGGGGACAAAGTCTGGCTCTCTACCAGGAACATCAAGCTCCGAGTTCCTTCTCTGAAGTTTGCTCCACGATTCATCGGTCCATACACGGTAACTGCTAAACTGAATCCGGTTTGTTTCAAACTCCAGATTCCTAAGAGCCTTAAAATCACTAACTCCTTTCATGTTGCTCTTCTAAAGCCTTTAGTCCTCAATAAATTCTCTCGTCCTCTCCCTACCGTGGCGCCTGTCTCTGAGGATAATCAGGAGTACGAGATCAGTCAAATTCTGGACTCCCGACTCTGTAAAGGCGTTCTTCAGTACCTCGTTCATTGGAAAGGGTTTGGTCCTGAGGAGAGGTCTTGGATCACTGCATCTGAGGTCTTTGCACCTCGTCTGTTAAAGGAGTTTCATCTGAAGTTTCCCTCTAAACCTGGGCCCAGGCGGGGAAGGGGGAGGCCTCGTAAGAGGGAGGGTACTGTCATGGATATGCATTAATGTCTGTCTGCCATCTTACCTTCCTCCTCATGTGTTCATCTAGAGACCAGACCTCCTTCACCTGGCTTCCTTTATAATCTCCTCCCAGCCTGACTCCACCCCAGGCCCTATCACTGAACACTATATTAACCTGTGCACTGCAAGCCTGCTTTGCTGATCAACGTGTTTGTTAGGCATTGTGTGTTTGGGTTCCTGCCTGCCGTGTGCTACGTCTGTCTCTCTGTTATGTTATTGGCTTGTCCCCGACTATCCCTGTCTGCTCGTGACCCTTGACCTTCGGCTCGTTCTTCGTTATCCTTGTCTGCTTGTGGCCCCTGACCTTCAGCTTGTTATTCGGTTCTCTCTATCGTGTGCTGCTGCTTCCCCTCTTTTCCCCTTATCCTACGGGGCGTGAGCTAGGAAACTCCAGGGGCCGCGACCTGGTCCCAGCCTGCAGCGTAACATCCTCACCACTAGAGGCCCTGGAGAAGACCAGCTGGGTCTTAGACTCCGCGCCCTGGGGAATCTTGGCTCTCGCTTCCGTTGGGATCCCGGTTGTGCTCCTCTGGTCCCGCTTTCCACAACCACCCAGTTTCCTATCCGCAGAAGCCAGCCATAGGGTTCACTACCTCGCGGTGCACTCCTGTCCCCCTACGGTGTGCATCTGTCACCTGGCCACAGGTGACCCTGACACAATGCAGCCATTTTGTTCCCTCTAATGCAGCCATTTTGTCCCCTCCAATGCAGCCAGTTCCCCCCCAGCCCTGCACTTACCTTCTTGTGGTCAGCGCCATCCTTCTTCTGTCCTTGATGTCTTCTCCTTCCCTTGATGTTGCATCAGCCAATCATGTTACCATTAAACAGACTTGGTGAACATGATTGGCAGAGCAGCCTGTCAGTGTTTACCCAAGGAATGCCCCCCCCCTGCGTCCCCTATTTAACTTTTCTGCAGCCAATTACATCCCTCAGGCTGTAATGTGCAAGACAATTTTCCTTACTGTTCCTGCTATGCAATTTTAAGCCCATAAATGCCGCAGTTCCTCATATGTCGGTCGCTTAACAGGGGGCCATCCACCTGAATAGTGGGCGGCATAGACAATACATAGGTTAATGCAAGGCATAAACCTATGTATTGTTCTGAGTGACGGGCACAGGAGAGAGGGGGCAGTGCTCCAGCGCCCACCCTGGACGCACCGCCACTGCAATGCTATCCTGTGGCCAAACACATCTACCCCCCCCCTCCCCATTATAATTTATTAATGGACCATCATAGGGGGTGATGAATATGATACATGAGCCTTCCATTATACTTATTTAAAACACCTTAATAAACGTAGACTTTGCTTGATGTTGGCCTCTAATGTATTGTAGCGATACCTCCAACTAAGGAGGCCGCAGAATTAGATTTGGGCCCTGAGTGCAGCTCTGCCAACCCCCGGCAATAGGCTCTACCCCCTTCTGGCACAACTAGTACTAACAATCAATGATATATCCTATGCAATATAATAACTAAGCAAGGACACAGTAATGAATTGTAATAGGTAAAGTGTTTTACTTATTTTCTCAATATGGATAAAGGGGGTAACAGTAATCACAGTTCAAGATAATCACTCCTAAGGGCAGCGTCCTGCCACTCTAACACACTATGTAGTAACACACGCTACAGGTGCGCCATACAGGCGACCGTTAACTAAGTGCCCTATGGCGCAGTAATCAAACACGCTAGAATCCCCACCAGGCCTGGTTCTAATATTTAACTTAGTCCTTCTTTCTTCACTGGCAGGTCTGTAATGGTGGTGCACTTTAAACAGAGTATAACTTTGTAATCCAAGGGGTATAGAACTTGGTTAAATAAAGCCGCAGGCTCAGTTCTGACCAGGCTCTTCAATAGGGGTATCAAAATAACTTGTAGGCCACGGCAGTCTATAGGCCTATATGCAGTAACAGTATCTTAGCTGGGCTTATGCCCTCTCACCCGCCGGACTACGGATCCAGTCCGGGAAACCTCCACCGGCCGTGTCACACACACTCGATCTCTCCAACGATCGGGTCCCCGATCCAACAAGGCTGTAGCGCACATAGTCAGATGCCACCCAGGCTCGCAGAGGGGGTGGAAGGCTCTTTGGTGCTGAGCAAGGCCTCAGGCTTCAGGCCTTGCACTCCGACACATCCGCACAGGAGGATCCGTCTGTGAAGTCTCGTGTCCCAAAGAGGCCGAGCCCGGCCTCGCCTCCTCCTTTTATAGCCCCTCCCATGAGTCTCTGCGGTGGAACATGTGAAGAATGGGGTTATGGGTGATGTAGTTTCTTCCCATTATAGGGGAACACCCCGCTACACACTCCCCCCACTTAAACTCTTTGGTCCCCAAAGATACATTTTAACAACAACTATATATAACACTGGACAATTCTGAAAACGATGTTGGGATAGGGGATTCCCTGTCATGATCAGTGTCATTGCCTGGGTCACCTGCTGGTGGTGCTATTGCTTTCAGCACCAAAGGGTGCAGTTCTGGTGGCCACCAGCGGGTGTCTCCCATTTGTCTGGAGCCGAAATCATCTCCTGCAATCAGGCGTCACCTGAGACTGATTGCAGGAGGTGTGTATAAATACCCAGCAGACACTAAAGCATTTGCTCTGGTATTGTCTTGGAACCCAGACCTGTATGCCTGAACCTGAACCTGAACCTGAACCTGAACCTTGTGACCTGTTATCTGTTACCTTGTATCCTGTGTTCCTGAACCCTGCATCCATCCCTGGACCCCTGCCTCTGTACCTTGTATCCTGTGTTCCTGAACCCTGCATCCATCCCTGGACCCCTGTCTTGCAGACTCATCCCTTCCTCCTGTTGTCCCTTCCGGCTCCCTGTTCAATCGGACTGATCTCTCGTGTATGACCCTGGCTTGATTACATTTACGCTTTAATCTCTAAACTGTATTCACGTTGGTGTAGGGAGTTGTTTTGTGTGTCACTGTGGTTGTTTGCTGGTTGCCTTTATTGTTTTAGGAATTATCCTTTCAATAAACTCATATATATATTTACTTACCTTGTGCCTAGTTCCTTTAGTGCAGCCCACTGATCTGCGTACCCTGTGCTGGATGCCGTGTTAGGCATCCGTGACAGAATACCAGAGCCATTCAAGCAGATCGGCTGCACTTGGGAATTGGGTCTGGGCACTGCTATTGCTTTAAAAATGCAGCTTGACGATATTCTGTATTTTTCGCTACTAGCAACAGAGGACAGGGAGTTTTGTTCTCAAACATTAAGTGAACACACTAGAGAGCAGTTGTTGGAATGCATCCGCATAGCCCATGTTTTTGTGGATCTGGGCAGTTTTGTGTTTGAGGATGTGCAAGATCTGATCTGTATCTGTATAGAGTTGGCCCTGTCTGATGCCTCCAGTGGAGACGATGACTATACACCCCCTTTTAGTGCAGCTCAGGTAGAGTCCTTGGTGTGGCTGTTGGAAGATGACTCAGTCTTTTTCCTTGAGCAGTACTCAACTTGTCCTACACAGGTGCTTGCAGCATGTATTGAGTCAGTGCAGTCTCTGGTCAGACAAGCAGTATGCAAACCTAACTTTGTGCAATCATTACTACAGGCCTGGTCAAGTTTATTGTACTCAGCCCCTGTCAGTTCCCTGCCACCCATTCCTGTGTCTAGACACCAGCCTGCTGGGATGTCTGCGTCTCCTTTACTCCCAACTACCACAGTGGCCAACCAATACACCCTCCTACCTATGAAGTACCAGTACCCTGTTTCCAAACCAAGCGACCTGTTGCAGCCTGTTTCCAAACCAAGCGACCTGTTGCAGCCTGTTTCCAAACCAAGCGACCTGTTCCAGCCTGTTTCCACACCAGCCGATCCGCTCCAGCCTGCTTCTACACCAGCCGATCCGCTCCAGCCTGCTTCTACACCAGCCGATCCGCTCCAGCCTGCTTCCACACCAGCCGATCCGCTCCAGCCTGCTTCCACACCAGCCGATTCGCTCCAGCCTGTCTCCGCACCAGTCGACCTGTTGCAGCCGGTCTCCGCACCAGCCGACCTGTTGCAGCCTGTCTCCGCACCAGCCGACCTGTTGCAGCCTGTCTCCGCACCAGCCGACCTGTTGCAGCCTGTCTCCGCACCAGCCGACCTGTTGCAGCCTGTCTCCGCACCAGCCGACCTGTTGCAGCCTGTCTCCGCACCAGCCGACCTGTTGCAACCTGTCTCCGCACCAGCCGACCTGTTGCAGCCTGTCTCCGCACCAAGCGACCTGTTGCAGCCTGTTTCCAAACCAAGCGACCTGTTGCAGCCTGTTTCCAAACCAAGCGACCTGTTGCAGCCTGTTTCCAAACCAAGCGACCTGTTGCAGCCTGTTTCCAAACCAAGTGACTTGTTGCAGCCTGTTTCCAAACCAAGCGACCTGTTGCAGCCTGTTTCCAAACCAAGCGACCTGTTGCAGCCTGTTTCCAAACCAAGCGACCTGTTGCAGCCTGTTTCCAAACCAAGCGACCTGTTGCAGCCTGTTTCCAAACCAAGCGACCTGTTGCAGCCTGTTTCCAAACCAAGCGACCTGTTCCAGCCTGTTTCCACACCAGCCGATCCGCTCCAGCCTGTTTCCACACCAGCCGATCCGCTCCAGCCTGCTTCTACACCAGCCGATCCGCTCCAGCCTGCTTCTACACCAGCCGATCCGCTCCAGCCTGCTTCCACACCAGCCGATCCGCTCCAGCCTGCTTCCACACCAGCCGATTCGCTCCAGCCTGCTTCCACACCAGCCGACTTGTTCCAGCCTGTTTTCACACCAGCCAACCTGTTCCAGCCTGTTTCCACACCAGCCAACCTGTTCCAGCCTGTTCCAGCCTGTTTCCACACCAGCCAGCCTGTTCCAGCCTGTTTCCACACCAGCCAACCTGTTCCAGCCTGTTTCCACACCAGCCAACCTGTTCCAGCCTGTTTCCACACCAGCCAGCCTGTTTCCACACCAGCCAACCTGTTCCAGCCTGTTTCCACACCAGCCAACCTGTTCCAGCCTGTTTCCACACCAGACAACCTGCTCCAGCCTGTTTCCACACCAGCCAACCTGTTCCAGCCTGTTTCCACACCAGCCAACCTGTTCCAGCCTGTTTCCACACCAGCCAACCTGTTTCAGCCTGTTTCCACACCAGCCAACCTGTTCCAGCCTGTTTCCACACCAGCCAACCTGTTCCAGCCTGTTTCCACACCAGCCAACCTGTTCCAGCCTGTTTCCACACCAGCCAACCTGTTCCAGCCTGTTTCCACACCAGCCAACCTGTTCCAGCCTGTTTCCACACCAGCCAACCTGCTCCAGCCTGGATTTTCGGTGCCCGTCACCCAGCCTGACGTTTTGGTGCCCGTCTTTCAGCCCGCTGAACCAGTGCCTGCCATCTGGCTTGCTAAACTTCTGCCCGGTGGCCAGCTTGAAGACCCAGCGCCATTTGCCCAGCCCGCTGACATGGTGCCTGCTAAACCAGTTCTCGATGCCCGGCTTGCCGCTGATTTTGCCCTGCTTGATTCCCAGCCTGACTGTGATGCCCTTGTGTTGTTCGCCTCCGTTAGGTTCATGCACATTGCCCTGCCTGTTTTCATTTCCAGATCCCAACTTCCAGACCCTGGTGGTGGGGTGCATGTTCCATTGCCGGACTCAGGTGCCACACCTCCCAGTAAGTTTAAGGACTCTGGCCGGAGGAGCACAAGTAGTCCGCAGACACAGGGGAGACTTTTTGGGACCTTTCCGCACCTACCAGCACTGCCAGATCAAGGGCAGAATGGAGCGTCCGGAGGCCACTCCTTGGGAGGGGGAACTGTCATGATCAGTGTCATTGCCTGGGTCACCTGCTGGTGGTGCTATTGCTTTCAGCACCAAAGGGTGCAGTTCTGGTGGCCACCAGCGGGTGTCTCCCATTTGTCTGGAGCCGAAATCATCTCCTGCAATCAGGTGTCACCTGAGACTGATTGCAGGAGGTGTGTAAAAATACCCAGCAGACACTAAAGCATTTGCTCTGGTATTGTCTTGGAACCCAGACCTGTATGCCTGAACCTGAACCTGAACCTGAACCTGAACCTTGTGACCTGTTATCTGTTACCTTGTATCCTGTGTTCCTGAACCCTGCATCCATCCCTGGACCCCTGCCTCTGTACCTTGTATCCTGTGGTCCTGAACCCTGCATCCATCCCTGGACCCCTGTCTTGCAGACTCATCCCTTCCTCCTGTTGTCCCTTCCGGCTCCCTGTTCAATCGGACTGATCTCTCGTGTATGACCCTGGCTTGATTACATTTACGCTTTAATCTCTAAACTGTATTCACGTTGGTGTAGGGAGTTGTTTTGTGTGTCACTGTGGTTGTTTGCTGGTTGCCTTTATTGTTTTAGGAATTATCCTTTCAATAAACTCATATATATATATTTACTTACCTTGTGCCTAGTTCCTTTAGTGCAGCCCACTGATCTGCGTACCCTGTGCTGGATGCCGTGTTAGGCATCCGTGACATTCCCACCATAACTGAGGGGTAGAATTCCCTTGCCCACAGGTCACATTATCATGGGTGGCCTGCCTAACTGTGCCAGAGAGTGAGCTGGGGTTGCCCTCCACCAAATGGACAGTGGAGGGATCTGGAATCTCAGCATTTCTCCTAGCAGTGACTACAGAGTCTTCCGAACTGTTCCCCATCTGAGGGTAGGTCAGCTTCTTAGGAGGTCGAATGACTCTTCAAGCCCTTTGCTCTCCTGGAATCTCTGGCTCTGGCGCCACAGGCTCCTCTTCCTCGGAGCAACTATCATGGGCATCTTCCCAGTAATCTGCTGAAGGACTAAAGGGGATGAACTCTGTAGCCTCTGGGTTCAGTGTTTCATCTGTGGTATCTTGGGTGACTGGAAGATCTATGATAGAAGTTCCTGGAGTTGGGGAAGGCCACAGCCAATCAAGTTCTCCCTCCTCATCTCCACTAAGTTGGGAGGCTTCTCCATTTTCAGCTCGGGAGGTCTGTGACCGAGTGTTCGGCCTAGGAGTATCCAAGATAGAGGCCGGTTCAGGGGAGTCTCCCACGGGAGGTATTCTAACTGCCTCCGCAAGTGGGAGCAGGTGGTTTCGATGCCATGTCTTCAGTGGGCCTACCTTTCCCTCTGGCTTCACCTTGTAGACAGGTAGGCCCGGCAACTTCCTGCAGATGACATAGGGTTCAGATCTCCATCTGTCTGCAAGTTTGTGCTTTCCGGGGACTCCCAGATTGCGCAACAGAACTCGATCCCCGGGCTGTAGGTCTTGTACCCGGACCTTCAAGTCGAAATTTCTTTTATTCCGAGCTCCCCTTTAATCTGAGGCCGCTTGAGCTTGTTCATAGGCTACTTTCAGGCTGTGTCTGAGCCTGTCCACATATCCTTTGTGGGATGTGGCCGAGGAATGGTCCAGTGAGGTGCCAAAAGCCAAGTCCACCGGTAGTCTCGCTTCTCTCCCAAACATGAGTCGATATGGGGAGTAGCCTGTAGCATCACTGATGGTGCAGTTGTAAGCATGTACTATGGCTGCTATGTGTTGGCTCCAATGTTGCTTTTTCTCGCTTTCCAGAGTCCCCAACATGTTGAGCAAGGTTCGGTTGAACCTTTCCGGCTGAGCATCTCCCTGAGGATGGTAAGGTGTAGTTTGAATCTTCTTAATTCCCAAAGAATCCAAGAGCTTCCGGATCAGCTTACTCTCGAAGTCCCTCCCTTGGTCTGAATGGAGTCTCTGTGGCAGCCCATAATGGGCAAAGTACTTCTCCATAAGTACCTTGGCCATGGTGGAGGCCTTCTGGTCTTTGGTGGGGAAAGCCTGGGCATACCGGGTGAAATGGTCGGTTATCACCAGAACATTTCCTAGTCCACTCAGGTCGGGTTCGAGGCAGAGAAAGTCAATGCACACCAGGTCCATGGGCCCTTGGCTCTGTAGATGGCCCATTGGGGCAGCTTGATGGGGCAAAGTCTTCCTCTGGATGCATCGCGCACATGAGTGGCAGTACTCCTCTACCTCTGCCCTCATGCAGGGCCAATAGAACCGACTTCTGACAAGTTGAAAGGTCCTTTCAGCCCCTAGGTGGCCATGATTGTCATGCAGGGCAATCAGAACAGTCTCCCGATGTTTCTCTGGGAGGAACAGCTGCCACTTATCTTCTGAGTCATCAGAGGGGCCCCTTCGGTAGACCACTCCCTGATGTAACTGCAACCTATCCCACTCCTTCCTCAGCAGGCGAGCTTCTTTTGAAGGTTGACGCATGAGTCTGTTTGGATCCTGATTCTCCAAGGCCTGCAGGACCAATCTCCCCATGGGGTCTTCCAATTGGTCACACCTCAATTCCTTCTTGGACAGTCTTGGTAGGTTGTCCTCTTCCAATTGAGCTACTCCACAGTAGTGTTTGGGGACTCCCACCGTGGTAACTCCTATTTCCTCTGCTCTGGAGCCTCCTCGGGCTTGGAATTCAGCTCCTTGACAAAGGGCCCGCACCCCGTCCGGTGCCACTTGGGTCCAATCTTCTATTTCAATGGTGGGGGAATGAGATCTCCTGGACAGAGCGTCTGCGTCTCGATTCCCCACTCCTGGTCTATACTTAAGGCTGAAGTTGAATCCAGACAGTGCGGCCAGCCACCTGTGTCCAGGGGCGTCCAGCTTGGCCGTGGTGAACAGGTAGGTAAGGGGGTTGTTGTCGGTCTTCACAGTGAACTCCGCTCCATACAGGTAGTCTTTGAGCTTGTCTACTACCGCCCACTTGAGGGCCAGGAACTCCAGCTTGTGAGTGGGGTAGTTCTTCTCAGAGGGGGTCAGGCTCCTACTCACATAGGCAACGGGCCGCAATTGCCCCTCGTGTCCTTGGTAAAGTACTCCTCCCAGACCGTCATGACTAGCATCCACGTGCAGTTCATAGGGTTTGGTTGGGTCTGCGTAGGCCAAGACTGGTGCAGTGGTCAGGCTCCTCTTCAATACCTGGAAAGCCTCTTCACACTTCTGATTCCACTGATCTCTGATGGACTCTCCTGGCCTCCTGGGCCCCGAGCCATCCTCTTCTCCTTCAGTCTTGAGCAACTCATTCAATGGTCTAGCAATTCGGGCAAATCCCTCCACAAACCTCCTGTAGTAGGAGCAGAAGCCCAAGAAGGATCTGAGTTCTGTTACTGTGGTGGGCCGTGGCCAGGAGGTAACTGCCTCCAATTTCTCAGGGTCTGTGGCCACCCCTTCTTCAGACACTATGTGCCCCAGATAGTTCACAGAAGACTGGTAGAACCGACACTTCTCAGGCGAAAGCTTAAGTCCTTCCTCACTGAGTCTTCTCAACACTTTTTCCAGCCTCTCTTCATGTTCCTCCAAGGTTCTCCCAAAGACAATGACATTGTCCAGGTATACAAGGACTTCGATCAGGTTCATGTCTCCTACTGTCTTCTCCATGAGACGTTGGAAAGTAGCTGGGGCTCCAGACAGACCTTGGGGCATCCGGTCGAATTCAAAGAACCCCACTGGGGTTATGAAAACTGTCTTCTCCTTGTCTGCTGGGTGCATCGGAATCTGATAGTACCCACTCTTGAGATCCATAACGCTGAACCATTTCGCTCCAGACAAGCTCTGCAGGGCATCCTCTTTCCTCAGAGTGGAGTATTGGTCAGGTATGGTTCTCCTGTTGAGAGTCCTGTAGTCGATACAGAGCCTCAATGATCCATTCTTCTTTCGGACCACCACTATGGGAGAGGCATAGGGGCTTCTGGACTCCCGTATCACACCAGTCCTCTTGAGTTCTGCAAGTTGTTCCCTCAGATCCTCCAGATCTGCCAGCGGGATCCGCCTGACCCTCTCTCGGAAGGGCTTATCTTCCGATGGGTGGCACTCCTTGCACACCCCACATCAAACTCATCCTTAGAGAAGATCTTCTCCCATCTATTCAACTGGGCCTTGGCTCTCTCTTTCCAAGCCCTGGACAGATTCGGGTTTTCCATGGACAGCTTCTCCCAAACATCCCCTCCTCCACCTGTCCTCTTCACTTCTGACAGGGTAACAGGGGCCGCCGGGCTCACCTGGCCTAGCAGCATTCTGGCTGGGATTTCCATGGGGTCTTTGGTAGTATTCCTAACACTCACTGGAACTCTATAATGGGCCTTCTTCAGGACCTTCAGCGGAATCACTTCCGGTATCACCTCCAGGCCTGAGGACTCACCCCTTAGGTCTGACTCCAGCATGACAAAGGGACCAGGCTGCTCCCAAGTAAGCTTCACAGTGGCCCTGAGACAGGTTACTTCGCCGGGCTGCAACACTACCCCTTCTCTTCCAAGTCTCCACACCTTCCCTATCCCCTCTCCAGGGGTCTCCCACTCTTGGACCAGCCGTTGGTAGGCTGTCTTCAGCATGGGATGGATCTTGGTAGCTGCTTGTCTTTCTTCTGTCACGAGAGGGGTCGGGAGTCTTCGGACCAGGTCCGTGTTCGTCCCTATTATAAGGGAATTCTTGTTGGCTCCAGGCGGCCTAGGGCACACAACTGCCAGGGTGTCAAACACTTCGGCCTTCCCAGCCACGGATGGGTCAAAGGTCATTTTGATGGGAAGGTAGCCGTCGTAAGGGAAACTCTGGGTTCCAATTCCCCATATTTCCAGCTCTTCTATCTTCTGGATAGGCAGATGACTCAGGTGCCTGTCGTAGAAGTCCCGGTATAGTAGGGTCACTTGTGCCCCGGTATCCAGGAGGCCCCTGGTGTAGACTCCCTCCACTTGAATGGGCACTATAGGGGATGGGCCTACCAGCTTCTCTGGATATGGTCCGGCAGGAGCCGCCTTCTTCAGACCTTTTCCCTTTGGACTCTCTCTTGTCCTATTCCCTTTGGACTTGAACCTTTCTTGAGCCTGGTATGCACTGACTTCCCTCCTTTTAATGGGTGTAGGAACCCGCTGAGGGGTACTATTATTTTTCTTGGGTGGGCACCCCCTTTGGGGAGTGCTGTGCCTCTTCTGAGGGGTCTCCCCCCTTCCTCCTGGAGTATAGCTTTGTTGAGGGGTATTGCGTTTCCCCTTTGGTGTTCTATCTCTCTTTTTGTTTTTCTTCGCATTCAGCTTGGAGTTTACTGAAGATGATGGGCACCCGGTTGACTCCTTCACCGGGGCCCTCTGGAGTTTCCCGCCGGCTTGCGGTTGTCTGGTCTCTTCTTCTTCGGACTAGAACATGTGGCTGCAATGTGGCCAACTCCCCCACAGTTGAAGCAGACTATATCTCCCCATTCTTGTAAAGGTTCGGGTGCTGAGGCAATCGGGAACAATTCCTTCCTTGGACTTTCTTTCTTCTTGGGACACTCTGTGTCTTTTGCTATCAGAGAGGTCAATATCTCTAACACCTTGGACATCTGAGTTTTTAGGGTGTCTATCTCCGCCTCTCTTTCAGGGGTCATTACTGGATTGACCAGCACCTGTGCGGGTACAACACTTGTCTTATCCTTCTGCTGGTCCTGTTGCAGCGCCTCCTCATCTCTGATGATTTTTATTAAATCAGCATAAGTCACTAACATTCCTCCTCCCAAGGTTTTCAGGTGCAGCCAGACTGGATCGGAGCGTAGCGCTCCCTTTAAGACTTGCTTCATTCTTGCCGCATCGGCATCTTGGGGCTTCATCCCTTTCTTTAACACAATCTTGCACAGCAGCCTGTTTAGCCTTCTGACATACTCGGAAAGTTTCTCCTCCGGTTTTTGGAAAGTGTGTTCAAACTGGTAGACCATCTCTGTCACCTTGTCTAATTGACCAAACTCTTCCTGCAGCATAGCTAGACAGTCCTGCGCCGTGCACCCTGCATTCCCAAACCGGAAACTTTTCACTGCTTCTGCTGCTGCACCTTTAAGGCTTTCTAACACTCGCTGCCTCTTCTGTGCTTCAGGCACCTCCCATGCCTCCACCGCCTGTAATGCCTGCTCCACCCAGGTATCAAAATCTTCTTCCCCTGCCAGGACAGGGAGCTTCCCTGAGAATATTTTTAGTCTCCGGTAGCTAGTTTCCACATGCACCGTACTTGTCTTCTGACATTTGGCTAGCAAATCCCCTATTGCATTTATCAGTTCTGGTGATATAGCAGTGGCCGTGCAGGTGCCACCGGGGGTGTCGCCCTGTCTTCTCTTTCCGGTGGAGTTCGGGCCGCAGCCTGTGGCGATCCCGTAGGGGATGGTTCCCTTTCTACAGTTATTGCGTGCGCCAACCTAAATGTTCTGTTGTCTGGCGTCCGCAGACACTTGTGCTTACAGGCCTCTGGCATCCCGTCCCAATATTCCACTAATGCGTATTGATATGAGATGTCTGGGTCTGTCTTTATGTCTATCACCCACGGTGTGTGATCTGGGGACACTGAACTCATTAGTTCCTCTACCGTCTCACTCGACCATTTCTCCCCAGGGAGGCTAATGGCTATCGACTGTTTTGGCTCTGTATTAGCGGCTTTGCACCACTCTTCTACCGCTCTTGGATCCATGGGGTCCATGCCGGCACTTCTGGCGTTCGCTTGCTGCATCAGGATCCTGGACGAGCCCCCACGTGTAGCGATACCTCCAACTAAGGAGGCCGCAGAATTAGATTTGGGCGCTGAGTGCAGCTCCGCCAACCCCCGGCAATAGGCTCTACCCCCTTCTGGCACAACTAGTACTAACAATCAATGATATATCCTATGCAATATAATAACTAAGCAAGGACACAGTAATGAATTGTAATAGGTAAAGTGTTTTACTTATTTTCTCAATATGGATAAAGGGGGTAACAGTAATCACAGTTCAAGATAATCACTCCTAAGGGCAGCGTCCTGCCACTCTAACACACTATGTAGTAACACACGCTACAGGTGCGCCATACAGGCGACCGTTAACTAAGTGCCCTATGGCGCAGTAATCAAACACGCTAGAATCCCCACCAGGCCTGGTTCTAATATTTAACTTAGTCCTTCTTTCTTCACCGGCAGGTCTGTAATGGTGGTGCACTTTAAACAGAGTATAACTTTGTAATCCAAGGGGTATAGAACTTGGTTAAATAAAGCCGCAGGCTCAGTTCTGACCAGGCTCTTCAATAGGGGTATCAAAATAACTTGTAGGCCACGGCAGTCTATAGGCCTATATGCAGTAACAGTATCTTAGCTGGGCTTATGCCCTCTCACCCGCCGGACTATGGATCCAGTCCGGGAAACCTCCACCGGCCGTGTCACACACACTCGATCTCTCCAACGATCGGGTCCCCGATCCAACAAGGCTGTAGCGCACAAAGTCAGATGCCACCCAGGCTCGCAGAGGGGGTGGAAGGCTCTTTGGTGCTGAGCAAGGCCTCAGGCTTCAGGCCTTGCACTCCGACACATCCGCACAGGAGGATCCGTCTGTGAAGTCTCGTGTCCCAAAGAGGCCGAGCCCGGCCTCGCCTCCTCCTTTTATAACCCCTCCCATGAGTCTCTGCGGTGGAACATGTGAAGAATGGGGTGATGTAGTTTCTTACCATTATAGGGGAACACCCCGCTACATATTTTCTTAGAATATACTTGTAATGTTTGATTTGTGTATTCTAATATTTTTTCATCTTGTTTGACTCCACAGCTTCCTTCCACGCCACAGGAATGGCAGACTGTGGCATCGGAGTTTGCCACACGGTGGGACTTCCCCAACTGCGATGGTGCTATAGACGGGAAGCACGTCCGCATCGTGCCGCCACCCCGTTCTGGGTCCTACTACTTCAATTACAAGGGGTTTCATAGCATTGTGCTGATAGCGGTGGTGTCAGCACGGTATGAATTCCTCTATGTTGATGTAGGGAAGAATGGCCGGATGTCCGATGGGGGATCCTTCATCCAGACGGAGTTTGCCCTCCGTCTCCAGAGTGACGACCTTGCATTGCCACCGGATGCAGGGAATATTGAAGGACTCCCCTTTGTTTTTTTGGCTGATGAAGCCTTCGGGCTCGGACCACATCTTATGAGGCCATTTCCTCAGAGGACCCTGACCCCAGAGAAGAGGGTGTTCAATTACCGGCTGGCCAGGGGCCGAAGAGTCGTTGAAAATGCCTTCGGCATAATGGCCAGCCGGTTCCGCCTTTTTAGGACTCCCATCCACTTGGCGGACTACAAAATAAACTATGTAGTGTTATGCTGCTGTGTGCTACACAATTTTCTTTGCCGCAAATCGAATTCATATATGGCCTCAGTTTTGCCGGAGGCTGGACTTTCCCCTGATAATCCCCTGCCGGGCCTGGAATCTGCCCGTGCTGGCTTGCCCCCCCAAAATGCCCGTGAGGTTCGGGACAAATACATGGACTATTTCACGGGTAGGGGGGCAATTCCTATGCCAGGCTATGTCTAAAGATTGCTGTCTAACGATCCAAATAAAAATCTTGTTTAAACTTCTAACTTTTCTTGGTTTCCTGTCTCCTAGTTTGTCTTAGTGCATTTGTAGTGCCAAGTGTATTTTCCTTTAGTAAATACCAACCATTTCACTATGTAACCTTAAAAAATTTACCAAATAAGGTTAGAGCATATTAGAAAAAGAAGCTACACGTTGTTTGTGTTCAAATCTTTTACTATGTGCAAATTCACACACCTTTTATTTTTTATTTTTACATTTTTTGTTTGCCTGGCCACAAACCGGCAATTGTTTTCTTAGGAAAATACAAAAAACAACAGTTGCATTCCAAAAATTACAAAATTGGATACCTCGGAGCAATCTGAGACAATCACTTACACAAACTATATGTCTCTATGTGCCCGTCCTAATATGGGGTCCTGCCACCCCTTGCCCAGCCAAAAATTGAATATGCACACAATTGGGATTATTTTCCTATAGGGATTTTAGACTCCTGATCCCTATTGTCAACATGTGCTATCTGCCATCAGGGGTGATCAATGGACGTGTTTTGGGGGTGCAACCCCTTCCTCAGTTCACCTACTTTAGATAAGAGGAAGGGGTTGCACCCCCAAAAGACGTACATGGATATCCCCTGATGGCAGATAGCACATGTTGACACACTGTGTGCAGATTCAATTTTTGGCTGGTTTGATTGTCAAAAAGTTTTTTAAAAGTTGAAGAACAAACATGAAAAAAAAGGGGGTTGGGATGCCTTATTGAATTCTCCCCAAAACATCGAGAATGTCTTTAAATGTTTGATCCATCACATGTATTCTTTCTTTAATTTTGTCCAGTTCCGTGCTACATTCCATCACTTGCTGGATGAGGCGGAGGGCACTGTCAGCAGAGAAACCTGTACTATCCTTCACCCCAACATTCACATCCCCTAAAAACAAAATAAAAAGGTATTATAACTCTGCAGGCCTACCTCTCTTACCTGAAGCTGTGGTGACAGATACTGACCTGTTGTGGTGACCAGTTCCACAACGTCATCCACCTCTCCTTCCTGCACTTCTCCTTCCTCCACCTCAACTTCCTCTACATCCTTCGTTTGTGGGTCTTTGGGAGTTTGGGGTTGTTGTGAAGCTGTGGGGTTCTTGTGCTCCCTGGAGTGTCCTCCTCCCAGTCTTCTCTCCCCTATTAGAATCAAACAAAAGGTAGAGTTATCACACAGAAATTCTCTATGTTAAACAAAAAAACAGGCTAAATTGCTTGGAAGTGGGGTACAAGTGTGTGTTTGGGCGGAAGTTAAAGATGAATGCATTATTTCTGACCAAGAATATGCTTAGTATTCACCTTTGTCTGTCATTTTTTAGACATGTAGGCAACACAAAAATTCTCTGAAGCACCTGTGTGGGACACCCAAAAAAGGCGGGTCTGGTGGCCCACACTATAGTACTCCAAAGTACAGATGTGGAAGCAGCTGCTGAGTGTCCTCTCCTTTACACTGACAAAAGTTTGCATTTCATTCTCTTTACAAACACATCATCTAGCCTAAAACTTTGTGCCCCAAATTTCCGAAAAAATGGCAGATGTCTAATTACTTTTGTGGCTGTAAAATAAGCCAAAACAGCGGATAGTGGCCGAACGAAGTGTCTGTAACGTAACGAACGATTACTGTGCCCAACCAAGTTCAAAATATAACATTTTGGAAGGGAGTCCAATAAGAAAAACAAAAAAAAACAGCAACATGTCAGTTTAGAAAAGGATTAATAGCATAAAAGTATACATTTTACTTACTTTTAGCGAGCATTCTCTTAATGCTCCTTAACTGCTCTGGCTCCCTCAGTTTGAGGTCTGACCACCTCTTTCTGAGCTGCTCATTTGAGCGTTTCACCCCGAAATTCGTCTTCAGACTCTTCACGACTTTAGTGAGGATTTTGGCCTTCCTTCTATTTGGTTTGCTATACGGCCCATGCTTTGCGTCATAATTAGACTTGAGCAAGATGTCCACCATCTCCGCCATCTCCGCAAAAGACATATTCGATGCCTTGAATCTCCTCCTTGATCGTGACGTTTCCTCGGTCTCCGGGCTTGTCTCCTCCTCGTTAGTTGCGGAATTATCAGACACCTGCTGTAACTCCGCCATATCTGTCTGCATGCCGAAAGAGAAGGGGTGGGGAAAAGATGTTAGTTAGAACGTCATGGGCGGGCGACGTGTGCGGAGCGACGTGTTCGAATTTTGACGCATGCGTGGTGTGTATATAGCAAACACACATGTGACTATAGTACGTTCGGTGTGCGGAGAGAGGAGTTCAAGTGACGGACGTGCGAACGAAGGTATGTGATTTTGTGACTTGTACAAATTGTTGGCCTATACTGTTTTGAGAATGTTGTAGGATATATATGGTGACTACGATGTTAAGGAGGTTAGACTGTTTGCCTCACATTAGTTATATATTATTTCTTAAACTTGCAGATACAATATGAATGTCTTTATTAGCGACAAAGAGTTCCTGGCGGAATTTATTGACCGGGTAAGGGAGCTGGGAGACAAAAAACCCCATCCATAAAAAAAGAAGGGTGAGAAAAGCAGCGCTGGAGAAGCTGCTCCCATTTGTGCAGACCAAGGTGCCCACAGCCACAGCAAAACAAGTGGACACTAAAATTGGGAGCTTGAGAGGCACCTACAGGACTGAACGCTCTAAGGTCCTGGCTTCTCAGAGGTCAGGAGCAGCAGCAGATGATGTGTATGTCCCGAATTTGTGGTACTACAGCAGGATGTCCTTCCTGGATGACCACATTGAGGCAAGGCCATCACTCTCCACTCTTCCCCCCAGACTTCCCTGCAGCCAACCTGAGCCTTCTCTGGAGCAAGAGGAGGCAGCCATCCTGGATGATCCTGATTTGGCCATCTGGAGCCAGGTATAGTATTAAATGAAAATGTATTGGGATAAAATTAATGTTTGACAAATATGTCAAGATGAGAAACATACAATATTTTGGGTTCCACAAGTGAAATCAAGATCTCGAGACATTAGTCTGCACTTAATTGGGTGCTAAATAGTCAATCTGATGTAGGTGTAAATTATAAAAAATGATTTCTGGATTTACATTCTAATTGCTTCAATCATATTTATAAAGTTTGCTGCAAAGATTAAACCAACATATTAAACTATGTCCCTTTTTCATACACAGGATGAAATCAGCCAGGAGGAGGGTCTGGAAACTGTCAGGCAGGAGGAGGAAGGGCCCAGTGGCAGCCAGGAGGTGGCAGGGCCCAGTGGCAGCCAGGAGGTGGCAGGGCCCAGTGGCAGCCAGGAGGTGGCAGGGCCCAGTGGCAGCCAGGAGGTGGCAGGGCAAAGGTGCCTCCCATCCGGCTTCCCAAAAGAGGCAGGAGGGACAGGACCACCAGTGAGGCAGCAATGGCCCTTATTAAAGAGGCCCATGCCACCCTCAAAGAGCGCACATCCCCTGAAGAGGCCATTGCCGGCCTAGTGGAGGCAAAGTTCAAGGTGATGAGCATGGAGCAACGCCTCCTATGCGAGCCCCTGCTCATCACCTTGCTCAACAAGGGGGTGATGGAAAAATTACCCCCAATACCGCCATTTGTGAGGTGGCACAACTGTCCCAACCTCAACCTCCTCCTCCACCTCCACATTCTTCTTCCGCCCCACCCCCTTCTCCTCCACCTACACCTTGTTCTTCCGCCCCACCCCCTTCTCCTCCACCTCCACCTTGTTCTTCTGTGCCACCCCCTTCTCCTCCACCTCCTCTTCCTCCTGACAGGAGTACCCCTCCAGTGGCCCAGCCTCCAGCCAAACGAAGAAGGAAGGCTGCAGGGAAGGCTTCAGGAAAGGTTGCAGGGAAGGTTGCCAGGAAGACGAGGAAGTGATGGCCTTGCTTCATTGTGGTCGGACAGAAGGCAGCCTGTTGTAGTACCACACACTTGGGACATATATATCACCTGCTGCTGTTCCTGACCTCTGGGAGGCCAGCATCAGATTGTGTTCAGAAATGTTGGCCTTCTCAAGCTCCCAATTTTAGTGTCCACACAGGGTTGCTGTGTGCTCTGGGGTCCCTGGGATGCACAAATGGCAGCAGCTTCTCCAGCGCTGCCTTCTCTTTATTTTAGTTCAAACATGAATAAATGTTATTTTTATTTAAGTTCATACTTGACTATGTGTATTTGTAAAAATGTAAAATCTAGCTTTGGAGTAAGCAGATACATTTGACTGACCAAAAAAGGGACAGATAACAACCCCCCAAAAAAATAACTAAATCGTGTTTCCCAAAAAAGTGTGTAAAATTTTAATAATATATATTAAAAGATTCAATGGGAGATCACTACCAAAACATTGTGAAATTACAATTAACATCAGTTAGAAAAATAACTAATTTTTAAATATTCCTAAAAACTTGCACGATATAATACACATAAATCTTCTTAAGTGAAAGGTTCTGGTTCTGTTTGGTTCTGTTGGACCTTCTTGGCTCGAGCTGGACTCAGGATCTGTGGAAGTCTCTCTGACCGGTCGGATATTCAAGACACCAATAAACAGTGAATGGGTATACTAGAATATGTGGTTTAATGGTTACATGTCCTTTTTTATACACAGCGAGAAAAGTTGCCTCCCTCCTATGGACCTATCAGCAATAAGCAAAAACCTCATGAGTTAGACAAAAATAAATTCTAACAGGTTTTTTTACTTCTGCAAAAGCGGTCAGTTAACATACGTCAATTGTGGTCAAACTAGACATGTTCTGACATTTGAAACAGGAAGATAAGAAACGCCAGATGTCAGTGTGGTCAATCTGTCAGTTAAAAAGCAGAAGTGAGATAAACTTTTTCCCGGAAAAGGCCTAACCACAAAGTCACATTTCAACCTAAATATACATGCTTGTCAGTTACACAGAAGAAAGATTAGCCTGACCACAAAAGTCACATCTTGTTCACACCCATGTCAGAGAAACATTATTGTAAAATATATATATATTTGAGGAGAACTCTAACCATGAATATTGGTTCATGATCTTCTTATACCTTACAACCCCTCCTTATGATCATGGCTTCAAGAATTGAAGCCCATCGATCATTGGATTATTAAGGACGACAGGTGGTGTGCCGTTTAGGAGAGGGGTGAATTTTAGAGGTACTGCCATTAGGGGATCCTAGCAGTGCTAGGATGGAGTTTACTACATATCCAACATTTTTCATATCCTGATTTTTGAGCATAAGCATACTTAAATTTAAGCAGCAGCATTTTACCACTAAAATTGTCTTCCATACTTCTTTTTGGTCTGTTAGAATTATCTGACCAACAGTGTCCTACGATTATGAGCATTAAAATAAACAATGTAATCATTAAGGAAAAAAGAAAAAGTTTTGCCGAAGTGACCCCTCCTTTTTGACCATTAGTGTCTATGGGTATGGAACTCTGAGTTTCTTGTTTTTTATGGTCCACTAGGGAGTATTTTCCGGATCCTTTTCTGGAATACTCTCCAGAACAGAGGTCTTTGTCTTCTCCTTCACCTTCTTCCAGTTTCCCTTCGGAAATGTCTTTAGTCTGGATGCATGAATCCATTGTGGTCCTTGATCTGTAAGAACAGCTGTTCTGGCAACCTTCAGAATCTCAAATGGTCCTTGGAAGATAGGGCCTGGTTGTTTCCGGACAGCAAGTTGTTTTATCAATACTTTGTCTCCTGGGATATACGGATGTGTAGGCTCTGTGGAGAGAGGAGGGAAAGTGACAGCAACCTTGTCCTCTGTTTCACTAAGGCTACTTACCAGATGTTTCACGTACTCTTCCTGTAAAGAATAAAGATTAACCTCCTTTCCCTCATCAGGTTTCCTCTGTGCTGGCCTACCAATAAGTATCTCAAAAGGAGATATTCCTGTTCTGTGGGGGGGGGGGGTAGTCCTGATTTGATATAAGACTGCTGGCAAGTAATCTAACCAGTTTTTCATTGTGCCACCTGTTGCTTTTTTCAATTTGTCTTTTATGGTTCTGTTCATTCTTTCCTCTACTCCTGAGCTCCTTCACTAAGGCCGAGGTAAATGCTGGACCTTGATCTGACCATATAGTGGCCGGAAGGCCAAACCTACAGATCCACTGATTTATTAGTACTCTAGCTGTCTCTCCTGTGGTAGGGATTGCTTCTACCCATCCTGTAAATCTGTCAACTATAACCAAAAGATATTCTAAATTGCCCTTCTGTGTGGGGACTTGTGTGTAATCTAGGGATTCTATCATGTGGTGCACCCCTTTTATTCCCTAGCACCCCTTTTATTCCCTATTATTCCCTCCTTGGTTGACCAAAGTCCAGTAGGATCTTTTGTCAACCCGTGTACCCATATCTGCTGTCAGTGTAAATGTTTACATCTTTTCCTTCAAAAATCTGACAAACCATAGTTATAGCAATGAGTTCTGCAATCTGGACTGAACTAGCATTCAGAGATTTGGCTTCAATCATTACATCTGGCAATTGAACAATGGCATAACCAGTTTGATAAGTTTTGTCATCAGGTCGGGAGCAGCTGCCATCTACATAAACATTTTCCGCATTTGGATACGGAACATCTGTGAGGTCTGGTCTAGGGAGGGTAGTTTCTGCAAGTACCTCAGTGCAATCGTGTTCCTGAGTGTAAAAACCTAATGGGCTTTGAGATTTCTGAACATGATTTTATGGTTAGATGATGTGTTTTTAGCAAGATAATCTCATAGCCGCTGCACCTTTGCATTGTCATGTGTTGTGTGTTCATGTTTGTCATGAGGTGTGTAGTATACAGTGTGAGGTCATGTCCCAGAACCACCTTTGAAGCCTCTTTTACTGCCATTGCACAGGCTGCTACGGCCTGTAAGCAATGTGGCATACCTTGAACTTGCTCTGGAAGTTTCTTTGAGATGTATGATACGGGTCTCAGAGAATTCCCATGTGATTGTGCTAGGACCGCTGCAACCGTAGGTCCAGATACCACACAGTACAATGAAAAAGGCCCTGCGCACTCTATAAGTCCCAATGCAGGGGCTTGCCTTAGAGAGCTGATTAATGCTGTGAAAGCCTTAACCCTCTCTGTTGTCCAATCAATAAACTTTGGGGCATCCTGCAGGGTAGCAGACCTTAGGATAGAATCATAATAAGAGCAATCAGGTATTCACTGCCTGCAGTATATTATGGACCCTAGGAAAGAGAGAAGCGCTGACTTGTCTCTTGGTGGACTCCAGGAGGACAGTGCCTTGAATCGAGCTGGTGACACCAAACATTCAGTTCGGATTATACACCCCAAGTACTCAACCTGCGACCTGCACCACTGGATCTCTTTGCGAGACACCAAGTGACCTTTTGAGGCGAGGTGAGTTAGTAGGTGCTCTGAGTCCTCCGCACAGCTGACCTCATTTTCATTACACAGCAATAGGACATCCACATACTGAAGCAACACTGAGCCTTTTTTTTGGTACCCAATCGCTCAAAGATCGATTCAAGACCATGGAGCACGCTGCAGGACTGTTCGCAAAGCCTTGCGGGAGCCTAGCCCAGGTTTAAAGTAATTTTGGGCTTCCTCTGCCACAGGTATGGAAGAGAACGCGATACTTAAATCAATGACCATGTAGATCTTGGACGTTGCCGGTATCTCACAAAATATTGTAGTAATATCCGCAACAAAAGGTGGAAGGGGGACAATAGCTTTGTTCAGGGCCCTTTGGTCCTCTGCAAAGCGCCATTCACCACTGGCTTTGACTGGGTGAATGGGGGTGTTCCAGGGACTGATTGTATGTTTCAGTATTCCTTCTGCTAAATATTGCTTTATTTGTGGTGCTATGCCTGCAATTTTTCCTTCTGACAGGGGATATTGTTTTTGGTAGTGTACTACTGCTCCTTCCCCAATGATGGGCTTGTATGGTGTACAATGTATGCAGTGCCCATATAGGGTGTGCTTCAAGGTGTGCCGATAGTAACATAAAGTACCCTCTAAAATCCTGTCTTTTTTGGGTTAGACAAATCACAGATTTCTGATGTAGCTAGCAGGTCCCCGTCTTTTGTAAACTTGATGTGAATGTTTAAACTTGACATTAAGTCTCTTCCCAGAGGAAGTGGTCAGTCAGAATGGCAAAACTCATTTAAAAAGATGTTGGTCATGAACTGTACCAACGGGCAATCTGCCTCTTCCCATATTACCCCTGCGGTTAGCTGCCCTACTCGTTCCTCTCCTAAGGGGGCATTCTGACTTCCAATGTCCCATGTCCCTGAATGTGAAACAACCCTGCTGGTTATCCTGGGGATATGCTTGGTATTGTACTTGTTGGGATTGTTGGGGAACTGGTTGTGTATAAGGGACAACCATTTGTGCAGCAGCTAACTGCGGGCTTTCTATCTGTTCGGGGTTAAATGAGGGAAATACCCCTCCTTTTGTAGTGAATAAGCCCGAGGATGCACGCTTTTTTTAATGTCTTTGAGAAAGGCATCAGGTTTTAATGTTGACCAATTGGGGGTAATTAATTTAAGTAACTGTGTTGTTTTGGGATCTCCCCCGGACATGACTGTGCTCACATACAGTTCAGGGTTCTCCATTCCTGTATCTTTGTATAACTGGTGTACCCGTTTACAAAATGAATAAAAGTTTTCTCCCGGTCCCTGCTTTGCAGTGCACATTATCTGCAAAGCGCTCTCTCCTTTGTAACTTTACTGCCAAACAGCTGTCACAGCTGCCCAAAATGATTCCCATCCCTTTGCCTTTTTAAAGGGGTCATTATCAGCAAATAATGTCTTAACTTCTACATCGCAGATGGGATCTGGATCCACTGTCTGTATTATTATTCCACAGTCATCGGCATTCATGCCAGTGCCCGCGCAATGTCTCTGTAAGAACAGAGCTGCCTCTCTGGGGTGTTTACGTGGCTTTGGGCAAAGATCTTTAATATCCCTTAACGTCCCGAGGGGGAGTGGGATATGGACTGGGGTTTCTCCCATGTGAATAACTGGGAATTTGAGGGCTTCTATCCCCGAGGTCAAGCCACCCACTGCCTCATCATCCTTATCCTCCTCAGCTTTCCTTCTATCATTTTTTTCTTCATCTTCCTCTTTTTTTTAATACACTGTTCTTCCTCCTTTACTAATTGACTTAAACGTTCCTGTATCTGTCTTCTATCTTCCCCCTCCCGTAACCAATTAGTTCCCTTTTGTTTAGCTATGGTTAATACTCCTGCTATAACATTTGGATCTAACGAGGGGTATATTTTCTTTGGGACAAGGGATTCATCTTTTACCATAGCATATGGAGGGGGTTTTTCTTGATAAAAATTAGGGGGAGCTGATGGATTTCCTATTGCGTCTTCTAATTGCTCTTTCTTTTCAATTTTTACACTTGTATATTTCTTTCTATATTCCTTCATACCCTTTGCCCAAATCTTACAACATTTAGTCATGTAATCTTTGTCAAGGTCTTTTATGGGATAATTATACTGTTTATGTTGGCCACATATTCTGGTCACTTCCTCCCACTCTTCCTCGGAACATGATCCGTATTCCCCCAAACATGGCACTTCTAACTGATATGCTCTTTTTAAAACTAGTGACCAAAAAGGATCAGTATAATTTTTCCCATAATTGACTTTAATGTAATCAATCGGAGAGGGTTGGTGCTGCTTACCTTCAGCTTCCTTTCCTGCTTGATTACCCATTATAGCAAACAATAATACTTATACTTTAAAATTAAAAAAATTCTGTCTTGCTTTCTCTATTTCGTTCCAGGGGCGGAAAATGTCCTTAAACTTATGACAATTTATAGATTTATGACAAGGAACCCAGTGTTCTCCTTTTTTTTGGTATATAATTAGACACTGGATTTCAGCCACACTTAGGCCCTCGAGTGTCAAACTATATGATAAAGAATTATGTATATTAAATCTTAACATATGTTGTTTTGATCCCTGGAACATAGGACCCTTGCCAATTTTGACATGATACCCCCCTGGAACAATTGCCACTAATGACGTGGTCTTCCCTTTATAAGCAAACAATAAACCAGTTTTACATTCAGGACAACAATATACAGTCGACATTTAAAAAGGTAACCCTTTTTGTGTACACCTTTAGATATAGAGTTTCCACAGATCCGTCCTATGTAGAGAAGAATTTAAGATTCTTTCTCAATCTAATAACCTGGTCTGGCCAACCTAGCGAGACCCTCTGTATCTATTCTAAATCAACCTTTCAATCTTAACAGAGTCCCAGAAAACTTGTAGTTTTCTCGAGAGTCTACTTTATGGTGAACCAATTGACAAGGCAAGACTGTTGTTCCCAATAATAATTAAAGGGGGTCTTACCTGTTCAATTGGATCACCCCACTTCTGGTACCACTGAATGGTTCTGGTTCTGTTTGGTTCTGTTGGACCTTCTTGGCTCGAGCTGGACTCAGGATCTGTGGAAGTCTCTCTGACCGGTTGGATATTCAAGACACCAATAAACAGTGAATGGGTATACTAGAATATGTGGTTTAATGGTTACATGTCCTTTTTTATACACAGTGAGAAAAGTTGCCTCCCTCCTATGGACCTATCAGCAATAAGCCAAAACCTCATGAGTTAAACAAAAATAAATTCTAACAGGTTTTTTGACTTCTGCAAAAGCGGTCAGTTAACATACGTCAATTGTGGTCAAACTAGACATGTTCTGACATTTGAAACAGGAAGATAAGAAACGCCAGATGTCAGTGTGGTCAATCTGTCAGTTAAAAAGCAGAAGTGAGATAAACTTTTTCCCGGAAAAGGCCTAACCACAAAGTCACATTTCAACCTAAATATACATGCTTGTCAGTTACACAGAAGAAAGATTAGCCTGACCACAAAAGTCACATCTTGTTCACACCCATGTCAGAGAAACATTATTGTAAAATATATATATATTTGAGGAGAACTCTAACCATGAATATTGGTTCATGATCTTCTTATACCTTACATTAAGAGCAACAAGAAAAATGTTAAAAAAAGATAGTCATAACTCTGTGTGAATATCAGCAGCAAAAGAAGTTCATTCGTTTGGATTAATGTCACATTCTAACGAAGATTTCAATGCACAACATTTAAACGATGCAAAAATTTGGAGCGTGACGAATGTGCTATCTCCATTACGAAGGCTTGTTTTACCAGAAGATGCGCTCCCGTCTCATAGTTGCTTGTGAGCATGCGCGCTTTTGGAAGAGTCGTAAAAGCATACACACGAACCATTTTCTCGTCACAAAACAGGCCGACGAGAAACACGACGAGGAAATCTGGAATCCTGACGAGAAAATAGAGAGCAGGTTCTCTATTTTCTCGTCGAGATTGACGGCAATTTTCTCGTCGTAAAACCATACACACGAACGGTTTTCTCGACAAAAAAGCTCACGCGGCACTTTTCTTGCCGGTTTTGGACAAGAAACTCGGTCGTGTGTACGAGGCTTCACTGTTTAGAGATTATTTCATGCAATACAATTGAATGTGGTACAAATATAACCCTAGACTAACTGTGCCAGAGTGGGTCGAGTAAGATTGCCGGGGGTTGGTGGTGCTGTATACAGGGCCCGAAATCAAACCAGCGGCTCTCTTAACTGGGGGTAGCGCTACACCAGGTATGAATGAAATTTGCTGGGCCATCCAGACTTCAGGGTAGTGGATTATTTGTCAGATCCATGTTATATACCCCTCTATAGAAACCTGAGTTTTGCCAGTGCCCAGTTGGAGACATGTCAAAAACTAAACTCTGCAGGTTGGAAACTTAAAGATACGGTGGGGCATGATCGCCACCTGTTTACAGCTAAGGTGTATTTTTTACATATCTTAGCTTCTTTAAAGTGAATGTAAATGCTAACTGAATGTTCAAGCCCTGTGAATTATAAGCAATTGCCATTTAAAAAATAATGAAATAACTTTCACCTTTTTTCTATCCTTTGTTGCATCTCACTGCTGCTAAACTTGTGCAGCCTCTTTGCTGTTATTTCATGTCTACATGCATGGACTCTGGCAACAGCTGCATAGCATTTTTCAGGGTAGGTTTCCTGATGGTGACAACAGTAAACCATGTCTGTGTAATGTTTGTTAAAAAGGGCCACTTAAAGCAGGGGAGGGCTGGCAGCCTTAGGCCTGGGGGGCAAATCCAGTCAAGTGGCCCATTGAACTACCGATTCAGCTCACCATCCATTTACACCACATTCCCCGCACACAGGGAGAGAGAGAGAGAGGGGGGGAGACTGCTCCATATTGCCTGAGAGAAACCATTTGACACTGCCTGCACAGAGAGAGAGAGGCCACTTGGCACTGCCTGCACAGAGAGAGAGAGACCGCTTGACATTGCCTGCACAGAGAGAGGCCACTTGGCACTGCCTGCACAGAGAGAGAGAGACCGCTTGACACTGCCTGCACGGAGAGAGAGACCATTTGACACTGCCTGCACAGAGAGAGAGAGAGAGACCATTTGACACTGCCTGCACAGAGAAAGAGCCTGCTTGACACTGCCTGCACAGAGAGAGAGGCCATTTGACACTGCCTGCACATAGAGACTGCTTGACATTGCCTGCACAGAGAGAGAGACCGCTTGACACTGCCTGCACAGAGAGAGAGAGACCGCTTGACACTGCCTGCACAGAGAGAGAGAGAGAGTGCTTGACACTGCCTGCACAGAGAGAGAGACCATTTGAAACTCCCTGCACAGAGAGAGACCGCGTGACACTGCCTGCACAGAGAGAGAGACCATTTGACACTGTCTGCACAGAGAAAGAGCCTGCTTGACACTGCCTGCACAGAGAGAGAGACGATTTGACACTGCCTGCACAGAGAGAGAGACCGCTTGACACTGCCTGCACAGAGAGAGAGACCATTTGACACTACCTGCACAGAGAGAGAGAGAGACCATTTGACACTGCCTGCACAGAGAAAGAGCCTGCTTGACACTGCCTGCACAGAGAGAGAGGCCATTTGACACTGCCTGCACATAGAGACTGCTTGACATTGCCTGCACAGAGAGAGAGACCGCTTGACACTGCCTGCACAGAGAGAGAGAGACCGCTTGACACTGCCTGCACAGAGAGAGAGAGAGAGCACTTGACACTGCCTGCACAGAGAGAGAGAGAGACCATTTGAAACTCCCTGCATAGAGAGAGACCGCGTGACACTGCCTGCACAGAGAGAGAGACCATTTGACACTGCCTGCACAGAGAAAGAGCCTGCTTGACACTGCCTGCACAGAGAGAGAGAGCATTTGACACTGTCTGCACAGAGAGAGAGACCATTTGACACTGCCTGCACAGAGAGAGACCGCTTGACATTGCCTGTACAGAGAGAGACCATTTGACACTACCTGCACAGAGAGAGACCGCTTGACACTGCCTGCACAGAGAAAGATTGAGAGACCATTTGACACTGCCTGCACAGAGAGAGAGAGAGACCACTTGACACTGCCTGTACAGAAAGAGACCATTTGACACTGCCTGCACAGAGAGAGAGAGAGGAACTGCTTCACACTGCCTGCACAGAGAGAGAGAGAGACTGCTTGATACTGCCTGCACAGAGAGAGAGACCATTTGAAACTGCCTGCACAGAGAGACCACTTGACACTGCCTGCACAGAGAGAGAGACTGCTCCACATTGCCCGCAGTGCAAAGGGGTCACTCTCTGTGGGGGCAGTGCGAATCGGTTACTCTCTGTGGGGGCAGTGCGAATCGGTCACTCTCTGTAGGGGTAGTGCGAAGCGGTCACTCTCTGTGAGGGCAGTGCAAAGCGGTCACTCTCTGTGGGGGCAGTGCAAAGCGGTCACTCTCTGTGGGGGTGAAAGTTTTCCAGCCATATATGCTATAGCAGCCAGCAGTGATCGCCCCAAAAAAAAAGAAGAAAGACACGCTGGCTGTACTGAAGTCAGTTGATAGATTGAATTCTGTACAACCAGTCTGCACATAGATAGATCGAAATTCTCCTGGTTCAGCCGAAAATTAAATTTGTCTATGGTGGCTTATGTTTACCAGTCTCTGGGTTTAATAATATCCTCAAATCTTCTGAAAGGGGTGCTCCACTTAGGTGTAGAAATTTACTTTGAACTCCACCTTATTTCCAGAGCTCTTTAGGTATTAGATGTGCAAACAATAAGGTGAGAGCGCATCTAATACCTATTGAAAGTAATGGAAACAAGGTGGAGT